>JAVQMF010000025.1:6768750-8045000 GCA_032878935.1 Erythrophleum fordii | reverse complement strand
AACAACACAACACAATTCAATACAAAACAAAACTATATATAAATTAAATAACAAGGCACATTTTTTTTGAAATAAAACTATGTATTTATTAATTGTCACTTATGGTTTTAACAAGTAGTGTAATACTAGCTCTCCCTATCAGAGTTCTCTTATTGGCCCTCTCCTTTTCCCTATCTTTCTCCATCGCATTGAAATTTTCCTATGACTCAAAAAATCCAACACTTGTTATGTAATATTTGGTTCTTCTAAAATTGAACTAGAACTAATAAGATAATAAAGGAGGGCCTTAAAGCAAGATGAATTAAGGATAATTAAAGATAGAATATTAATCAGAGTATCTAGAAATGAAGCTATGCAACTTTAAGTGACCCAAAACCAAAGCTAGAACGTTTAAACGAGAAAGTCAAGTTACCAATGGGAAAACCATAATTTTGGACAAAATTTTGAGAACTTAAAGAAAAAAATTTTAAATGGTAAAGTTGAGCTCATTAGGGATTTCAAAGGTTTTAAAAGCCATAAGAACCATCAAAATGGTTAAAAGCCCTATGATGCACAATTTAAGATGCTAGTTGATCATAATTTTGATTGGATTAATCGAGGCAGTTCTAAATCTCAAAAATTTTAAAATAAATACTTTTAATAAAATAAAGAGTTTAAATTTTCATATGGAAAAGACAATTTTAAAAAATAATCTAAAATGAATTTAAAAAAAAAAAGTTAAAATGTAGGGACGTAAATGGAATTTTGAAATTATTTTAAAATATCCATCCTCCTTCCATATAATGGCATGCCATCTCCTCCTCTTCTTAAAACCAAACTTGAAGCTTTTGAACCAATGGCCATGGTATCCAAAATATGGGAAGAGAGAGAGAGAGAGGAGAAGCCAACAATGTAAGGAAATATGGCATATTTTATGCCATGGTTGTTAACAAATTTATTCTTCTCTCTAAACTCTTTCTAATAATGGTATTGGCTTCTTAAAAGGATGAGTTTGATAGCTGGCGTTTTGAGAAAAAGTAGAAGTTTGAAACAATCAAATGTAGCAAGAGAATCCTCACTTAGCAAGCTTTCAAATGAGGTATGTTATGCAATAGAAAGACTTGTTTTTCTTTGAATTCCAATAGATTCCATATTTGGCCTAGAGAAAGAAACTAGAGATGGAAAGTGAATTTGGCCAAAACTTGATGAAATTAGGGGTTTAGAATCATGGAGAATAAGATGATGCAAAAGAAAGCAATTAGGAAGCTATAAAATGCAAGTTAAAAGACATAGGGTTCCATTTGTACCATGAAAGTTGTGGAAGTCTATGAAGATGTTTTAAGCCATGTAAGATCATATTCAAACTAGAAAGAAGCCAAGAAACCTCCACATACATTAAATTCCCAAGAAGAATGAAGATAACTCAATTAGGCTCTTCTTTGTCATAGGTTTGGCCAAAGCAAGTTGAAGTACCTAGGAAGGGTTTTCCTTGATTCTAAGGCTATAAATGTTCTAGATATGAATTATAAATACTAATGGAACTATTGGATTGAAATTAGAAACCTTATTTTGAAAGATAAACTTTTAAGGCACCTAAAGGGCCTAAAGAAGTAAGTTGGCCCTAAGCTTGTGTAATTATGTAAATGATGGTCTAAATGAGTTTTATTAGAGTTATATGGCTTATAACAGGTGAGATTTTAGAGTCTAAAAAGTGAAATCCAAGAGTTGCCTCTTGAGAGACCTAAAATGACTTAAAATGGCATATTAAGCTCTAATATGATTAAGTGGTGATAGTATGAGTTGGAATAGGTTCTGATGTGTTCTTTTGCATGGAATATTGCTATTTATATGCTGAGCAAATGTAAGTTCACTTGATGGAGGTGTTAACCTGAGAAAAATGAAGAAAAGAACCAAAGAAAAGAGAAAGTCATTGGAGTTAGTTGTAACTTAAGACTCCTAGTTCCACAAGGTAGCTTTATTTCCCTATCTTACATGTATTTGAATGTTTAAATGAGTTGAGATACATGTATGTATAGTTGCTTAATGTATTCATGAGTTATGCTTTTATATGATCTTCATCATGAGTTTTATGCATGTACGTTGCTATGTTTTAGCTCCTGGCTCCTTATAATATGAGTTGAAATAGGTTTTGATGAGTTCTTTTTCATGGAATATTGCTATTTATAGGCTGAGCAAATGTAAGTTCACGTGAGGGAGGTGTAAACCCAAGAAAAATGAAGAAAAGAACTAAATAAAAGAGAAGGTCATAAGAGTTAGTTGTAGCTTAAGGTTCCTAACTTCACAAGGTAACTTTATCTTTCTATCTTGTATGCATTTGAATGTTTAAATGAGTTGAAATGCATGTATGTGTAGTTACTTGATGTATTCATGAGTTACGCTTTTATATGATCTTCATCATAAGTTTTATGCATATGTATTGCTATGTTTTGGCTCTTAGCTCCTCATAGTGAAAAATTGAGTGCAGTAGCTCTTCCTTGGCTCAAAGTTAAGTTGAGTTGAGCCCAAATAGTATATTGTGATGCCATTGCTTGATAAGAAATGTGTTTTCATGTTAAAAGTTGCATTTGATCACATGATGCATATGAATCACATGCTTACACCAATTGTATTGCATTTCTTCATGGTATTCATGTATGTATAGATATGGTTGAGATTAACTACTGAGATTCTCTCTAAAATCTCACCCATGTTCTTTCCACTAATCATTTCAAGGTTTTCAAGCATGGAGAAGAAAAATGGGAAACCATAGAATTTATAAGTCATGTATTAGAGGTTTTCATAGTAACTATGTATTTAAAAATGTATGTGGTACATTAATAACGAGATATCTTGTATATGGTAAGCAAATGTAATGTTAACATGTGTATGAGCATAAGACCATAATTATATGAGATTTGGATGCATGAATGGCCTTTTGGTACATGGTTCCATATGTGAAATGCTTTATGGGTTATGTGTATAAATAAATGTGGGATGGTCAATTTTCGATGCAAGCCATATTTCATGTAATGAAACTTATAGGAATAATGTATAAATGGATTAAAATTTGTTCAAGTGAAGAGATTGCATATTAGAGGCCAATTGGATCACTTTAAAATCAAATTTTGGTTCAAATAAGCCATAAATTATATCTCTACTCTTGACTACCTAAATGACATAGTTTGGGCATAAAATTTGGCATACAATTAAAGCATTTATAGAGATTTCTAATAAGATAAGAATGAAAATTTTTTGAGCTATATAGAATATTTTATGAATTTTCAAAGTTGACAAAATTATGTAAAATGGTCTCGTACTATAGCACCTAATGCAGCCTCAGTTTCATGGGTTTTTGAAGGGCTAGTGAATTCATTTTTACAAGAAATTTTTATAACATAAAGTTCAAATCACAAGTTTTTCATAAACACCTAATTTGCATAAATCGGAGCTACAGAACCTAAATTATGAATTTTTGCAATTTGAAATTTTATTATGTCAAAGAGTCAAGACTAGGCTATGTGGCTTCCAGATGCAAATGGGTTTCGTATCTTGGTCTAATGGATCCAAACAAACTTGTCTATTGTAAAATTTGAGTGAAAAAGGAAAAAAATATAAAAATTTGACCCTTATAATTCACGTTGATGTTTTAAACGGACCAAAATAAGCCACTTTAAATGTACTAATGGTAGAATTTTCATTGCTATTAGTTGTATTAATATGAAAACATGCATATAAAGCATGTTGTAACATGTTGCAAGTGGTGTCAGGCTATATAATCCATAATAAGATCTAGTAGAAAGCCAAGCAGGGTTACAAATAACACTAGGAATAAGTCTTGCAAAATGCTACTCAACTATTGATCCACCCACACATTTTACTCATGTAATCACTAGTTTAAAGCCTAAAGGACTTAGACGAATGTAACATTCAACTATTCTAGTATAGGGTGTGATCCAAAGGGACTTATCAAATATTCTAACCGAGGTGATTCGAAGATGAGGCTTCCACCCAAATTGTGGTTGCATTCTTTTTTGTTTAGATCTCCAACTTGCCTTTACACATCTTGGTCAATAGGATGATTTACCAAAGGGTTTTCCACATATTTTCTTGGATATTCCAATGTTAAGACTCTCTTGAATAGACACAATTAAGAAACAATTAGATATAAAAATAATAATAACGTGAGAAACATAATAAAATGTGATAAATTACAGTGAAATTTCTTTAAGTGCTTCGACATATATTGCTTAGTAGCCTTCAACTTATAGGTCTTATGGCACACATCTTGGTATGATACATCTTGCTTTAGCTCATCCTTTTACAAATTAATTTGAGCTTAACAGTTAGCAAATTTAAAATAATTTGAAATGATGTAACATCCGATATTCGTAAAAATAACAGAATGAGTCAGTTTTAACAGCAAATCCCCTAAAATGAATGAGTTTGAGGTCAAATAAAATTAGGATAAAATTATAAATAATGAAAAATGAAGATCCAAGGCTTAAGATGCCCAAAAACCGAGTAGTTCAATAAATTTGCCGAAAATATAATGGCATTTTCGTAAATATAAGCACTTTTTGGAAAACTTAATGGAGGTACTTTTAAATGAAAAAATTGAGTTTTTCGGGGGTTCTTAGAGGCCATAAAAATCATGAGAACCCTTAGAACAGTTAAAACCCCTTCAATGAACGAGTTCGGCTGTTGATTGACCAAAACTTTGACCAAATGATTCGAATTAGTTTCAAATCCAATTTGGGTGAAATCAAAGGCATTTTATAAGTTAGAGGACCTAAATTTTATGATAGGAAAGACGGTTCTTGAAAAGGAGTTGAAATGAGGCCAAATGGAGAAACCATAGTTTATGGACTAAAATGAAAAGTGAAAAAGTGTTATAATTTACTTTTTGACTCTTAAAAACGTGTCCTCTCTCTCTTTCTTCTCATAATTGACATTCTGGCTGGTCTAAAATAGAACTCTAATCAACCTCAAGCAATGCACAAGAGGGAGGGAAGAAGAAGGAAGAAAATTTGTGAGTAAGGTGAGAAATTCATGCTTTCTTCTTGCCTTTTTCTATGCCTAGCTTCTTCTCCTCCTTCTCTTCCCTTTTTTCTATGCAATCCAGGGCTAATTTGGTTTTTTTTTTAGGTCAACACAATTAGAACAAGAGAGCCTTTGAAGGAAATATTAGAAGTAAGTGAAGCTCCTTGAGAAAGCAAGCAAATAAGGTATGGTTCATGCTTTCCTTTTGTTTCTTCTTTGATGTTCTTCCTTGAGGTATTTTCAGTCAGACCTAGCTTCTATAGAGAGAGATGAATTCTAACCTTAGTAGGAAAGAAACAAGTGTTTAGGAGTGTGAGAAGTAAGATTGGTTCCTTGGAATCAAAAAGAGAACTAAGAAAACCAAGTTGGTGCAACTTAGAGTTTTGAGAGAAATGTGAAATTTGATTTTTCCTAGGGGTAATTAGGGTTATGTAAGATATAGTATGAGTCCCTTATACCTCTAGGAAGTTGCATATGAGCCATTCCCTTTAAGAAAAATTGCAGAACTCTATGGGCTCCATACTAATGTATAATCTCAGTCAAGCATGTCCCAGGCATCTAGGGAGTGTTTTAAATTTTTCTAGGACTAGAATCAGACTAGATATGATAGATGAACATCAAAAGAAGTCTTGAAAAAAATTTAAAAACCTTGGTTTGTGAGATAGAGGTGTAGGCTCCATAATGAGACATAAAGAAGCAATATATAGCTAGGCTTTTTAAAATAAATGTCTGGTGACTCCAAGGAGTCTAAATAGAGTCAAGAGACTTAGATTGAGGGAGAAAATAGAGTCAAGATTATAAATTTCCATAGTTGCTTCATTAATATTGTATGGATCCATAATTGAGTTTTAGAACAATGTAAGTTTCCATAGTATGTGTATGTGAAGCCAAAACTTGTTTCAATGATTAAATCATATGTCATTTGATGTGTTTAGGCTAAGAGAACCAAGTACCACCTAGTTGCAAGTGTGTGGCCAAGAGAAGGGAAGAATTAAGCAAAAGAAAAGCTTGTGATTTTGCTTCAAGGTAGCTCTCTAACTTTTTTCACATGCATGATTTGGATGTTTACTTGTCTTTGAGTACTTGTGTGTATGTTTAAACTATGAGATATGTTTCTAGCTATTACTTACTTGCTATGGTACCATGATGCATTTTGAAAGGAGTTGATGAATGTATTATGGCTTGAATGAGTATGGTGACGCCAAAAGTCCCTTAATATGGGTAAGGATGAGCTAAAAGTCCCTAAAATTAGATGAGACAAAGCCAAAAGTCTCAAGAAAAGTGAGGCTAAGTCAAAAGTCCTTTAAAAATCGGTGAGATGAATCCAAAAATGCCAAAGAAAATGGGTGAGGTTAGACCAATACCGTTGAGAGCCTATGTATGATATATATAAGTTTCTATGACAAGGAAAATGTTTTATGTATGTTCACTAGTAGCTTAAATACCATGTGTGCATTCTTTGACTTATGTATGCATCCATTATATATGTTTGAAAGGGTAAAAAGCTATTGGGATCCTTAGAATCTCACTCTTCTCCCACGTATACCTCATTATATCTAGGTGAGTCAAGTGGACTAAGAAGTGAAGGCCAACCACCTTAAAGGGCAAGACTTTGACAGTGAAGTAGAGAAATAGAAATTTTAATAGCATTTTAATGTTAAAATGTGTAATCATATGATGTATATATAATGTAAACCCTTGAACATATGTAATAACATGTATTTATGATGAATGAAAGGATTTTAGAGTCATATGTGCTAGTATGTATGTTTTTGATATCCAAAGGCCTAGATGTGTCTATGAGTCCTTGTATGTTTATGCATGTTGGGAAGTGATTTTGAGATGCATGGTAATTTATACCATTTGGAAAGCTTATATAGGTTGCATTTATACTTTTGGATATGCCCAAATGGTTATGGAATAAGTTTAGGATTATTTAGTGCCAAATTGACCTATTTATGGTTCTAAAAATGACCAAAACTTGGGTTAAATCACAAACTGACCAAATGAATGAATTTTTTCATGAAATTTGGCATGAGTATAGATCTCATCTAGAGCTTTTCATAAAGTTAAAAGAGTACTTAATTTGGAACTCTAAGAGATTTATTATGATTTTTCAAAGTTGAGAAAATTTTGCAGAAATGGTAATAGCACTATTCATATAGTCAGTTTCTTCCTTTATATCATCCGAGGGCTAAATGAATTCCAATGCTCATGAAATTTTACAAGTATGAGATAGATATGATAAGATTTTTGTAGTAATTAAGAGCACCCCAATTGGAGGTCTGTAGAAGGAGAACCAAATTTTTAAAATTGTATGACAATACTAATAATGCAGCTTTACCTTTAGTATTATTCCATCAATTTTTGTGAGTTGGAAGCCATTTTCTTGATATGAATTTATTTTAAATCATTAGTGGAAATCTAGATATTTCCAAAATAGTATGGTTTGCTTTATTTCAATTTTCTTAGAATTAGTTATGAATTTTTAAAGTTCATATCAGAAACTTGTAACAGCAAACTGAGAGCCATTTCTGGTTTGTGGTGTTCCTTGGTTCTAAAGCCGAGATGGATGATCTAAAATGTGATGTTTCTGGTTTGTTTGGATATGGTATGGATGAAAATTCTTTAAGAAAAATTCAAATGACTCATGTGAGAAAAATTAAACAATCTCAGTATCCATACACTGAATTTTGGGTGCTTAAATATGCAAAACCCTTTTGAATGAGTATGTAATGCTTGAATAGTATGGCATGGGGTGTATAAACTTATGGTATTGCAAATGAGACCAAAACTAATAAAATTAATTATCATCTTCTTTTTATGTTTTGTGAAGTTGATGGATTCGATTATGTGCACAAGGGCCCTTGGCATAGAGAACCTATTCTTTTTGTCAATTTTGAAGTTTTTCTTCTATCCCTATCACACCCAAATGTCTAAGAGACCATCCTAAACATCCACATGCAGTCCTAGTGGAACATGATCTCTAGTTTCTTGAATATTGATTATGTTTATTGCTTTCATGGTCTATTTTCTTGCATTGTGCAACATGTCAGTGTATTACTCTAAACATGTCCTACCCTATACACTCCTTGCTAAGAGGCATTCCTCATCCATGGCAAAGCAATATATGGCCTACAAACATAAAAGTAAAGTAAGTACCTAATATCTTAAGTTTCATTTTGTACTAATTAAATAGCATTACTTACTAAGAAATTAGCAAACATAGCATCCTTCGTTTCTTAGGGATAGTCCTTCCACCTAGCACATGTGTATGGCATCTAAATCACCAACTGCTTGACAATTTGTGTAATGAACTCATTCAATTAAAATCACATCTTGCAATGAAGGAAAATAATTAATTTCATATTTTAATTATAAATTAAAATAATGTCATATCTTATAACAATATTTATAAGGAATGTTGAGGCAAACTAAGTTAGTTACTATCTTTTACTGCAATTGTGCTTTATAGAGCAAATGATAGCATAGAAACAAAAGAAGACCTAGGACAACCTCCCACTATAGCATACAACGACATAAAAACTAGTGGATCCGAGGTACAAGTAGTAGAAGAATCACAAGTACCAACTAATGGCATCCCTTTCCTTAAGGTGGCTCCTACTCTCTGCAACATGATATATACCTGTGCAATTTAAAAATAACATTTCCATATATGAAAATAACACTAAACAAGCAAAAATGGTCTTAACTAATATCACATTTCATATACTACTTACCACTCTCTCTCTATTTCTCCCATTTATACACACATACACACAACCAAGTGCAAGTTTATTGCACAATATTTAAATTATGGTTTAATTAAAGCTTTCTTGCCTTTAGTCCTTGTTGAGTTGTGAGAAAAGTATTCTTGATTTAAGGTGATGGTGGTGGGTAGAATAAGCAACATGTCCCCTTGAACATTATAAGGATATTCTAATCATAACCTATTCCCAATCATTATTATGAATTCCCATTTCACATCATTCCTTTTAAATTTATATCAAATATGTATTGTTCTATTTTATTTCTTTTTAACTTTTATACAACTCAATATTGAATTAAATATCTTTTTCATCATCACCTCTTTAGCCTTTTGTTAATGTAAAAGAGCACAATAAAAGAGTTTGAATTGGATTCTTTAAAAAATAACAAGTGTTTTTGAAAGTTTCTTCTAGAAAATTTAGCTTCTTAAAAATTTTCTGATTAGCATATTCCTTGAAAATACATGAATAGGATATTTAGATAGAAATGTTGATTTGAAATATTTGTTCAACAATTTGGAACACTTCATACCAAAATAAGAGATGAGGAGTTGAGCTAGTTTGCACTGTAGGATTTATAGTGGTTCAGATCAAGAAGAGTTTATATCTACTCTCCAAGCACAAAACAAGAAAATTTTATTATGAATGTGTAATCACAATACATAGGCCAACCTTTTTTAGAAACTTATCTATTTAGCTTTTATTACCTAATCACTAAGGTAACCGCTATGGCTTATACCAGAGTTTTATAGCCAATTACAATGAGCTAACCTTTACTTGTGCTTAGCTAATTCAAGCTTTTACAGCTAATTGCCAAGGTAAGCCAATACATAGGCTTAGTCCTAAGACTTTTACACTCTCAAATAATCAATGAATTCTCACAGGTTCCTAACAATCCTAATAAGAAAAAATCAAGGAAAATCATATCAACGGAGACCAAGCTCACTAAAAGCACTTAATATACTATCTTAAATCTCACTAAGAGAAATAAGTTTAATAAGTTTTTGAAGAATAAGATTTTCAATCCAGTAACTAGGCTCACTCATAACTCTTTCAGAACTTGCAGACGACATTACTAAGAGGGATAAAATGCACACTCATCTTAGTAAGACCATGAGTAGATGAATATGATAACCTCACTTGGATAATGCACTCTTATCTTCTATCTGCAATGCAGCATAACAATTGTAAGAGCTTTTAGCTTCCTCAAGGCACAACATCTTCTTCAATAACTACAAATCTTGCTCATTTATTGTAATTGATAAAGCATTTGACACCAAGGTTCATCTTGGCTTCATTTGTTATTGGAGCTTCTCTTTCATAACTTTTATCTTCATTCAATGTTTTCTCTTTTTTTTTTTAAGTGAAGGAGAAAGAGAGGAAGACACTTCGTAGATTGAAGAAGGGCCATTATTATTTTTCTTCTTGTAACTCTTTTTGGCCTTTAACATAATCATAGAGAAAAAAGATGAAGCGGTAGGATGTTATCCTTTCTCTTAAGCTATGAGTTTTTCTACTCTATATATTTTCCTTAATCTTTGATATACTATGCTGCTATGTCAGACGTGTCGTAATGTTGTTCAGACTTGTTCTCCTTTCAACTTGCTTCATTCTAAGGGTCCTGCATTTTGGTCAAATCACCTTTTTCTTTTATTTAAGTCTTCTCAAATGTCATACTCACCTTTCCTCCTTTTGCCTCGTGGGTAATATATAATGGGCAAAATACTTTCTGCACAAGGGACAAAAAATAAAGTCAACCTTTTATACTTTAAAGTTATGGGCCTAGATTATTTTGTTGCGATTTAGGATTTGTTTGGGCTAGGATTTTCTAAATATTTCCCGCGCAAAATATTTTCACAATAAAATTTGTTTTCTAAAATGATTTCTTTATTAAAAATTATTTTTCCATTAAAGCAATTTTTGTTCCAATTCCATAAATATGATTTTCCACATAATTTATTGCTTGAAATAATTCAAACTCATAAAATTTCATTTGATTTTTACATCACCTTTTAATTAGTAGTCTATCTAGATCTTATTAGTGAAAATACATTAAACCACTACCCCAAGCTTTATTCTTTGTATTTGCCATTGGTTCAACGAAGGAAGTAAAAAACTAGCTCAAGCACTGAGTTACTCAAGGCTTCCACGCGTGCCTTCTCTGTCGGTCGTCCAAAAACCACATTCTTCAAGCTGCCATGTTTTTTGTGCATAGCATGGCTGAAATTAAGCAAGTATAACTTTGATGGTCCCCCAGCTCCCATCTCGTGCTTTATAGGAGCTAAATGGTGATCTGACATGGCGAAACCTCCAAAAGCCACGTTCAAGTTAATAGGTTTCGTGACAAAGGCCTCATAGAATACTGCCACGTTATTTTCTGTCACGGAATGATCCCTGTTCCCAGAGTTTTCTTCCTCGAGTTTCAAAGTTTGTTCCGCTTTAGAGATGCTTCGCTCTTAAGCCAACGCCAACTACCCCTTGTCAGGCGAAGCCTGGTCTGGCATCTCTTCCGATAAGGCCAAGCTAGTCCACTATACTGCCTTTTGGTTAGTTACTTTGAACACTAGATTCTCTAGGTCTTTTTGTTGTTCGAAAGTCGCAGGGGTAGACACTGTACGTTCATAACCTTGTCAAATACCCAATGCAGCCTCTGTCTTCCCGAAACAAAGAGGGCATAAACCTTTAAGAGAATAAACTTGAAGAAATTGAAGATTCACCTAAAGAGCTCTATTACAATCCTTTAGTACATGCTTATAATGTTCTAGATGGCAGTAGCAAAGTGCTCTTTTGTAGTTGTCATGGCTACCGGCAAATTCATCAGTAAGCAAATCAAGAAGTCGAAATGCCTTTGGCCAATCCTTAGAACACCACAACCGAGTAACTCAAAACACTCAGACATCATCTCTGTTCGCAGTAGCTAATTTTCCTCTTCCAACTTGATCTTACCAACAAGGTTTTCTCATTTCTCTCTTACACTCAGAAAATTCCAATATGGTGGAGGTTGTGTGTGAACCTTTTGGTTGCTCTGTTTGTAAGAAACGAAACAGAGGATGCTCCGTGTGCGTCCTTTTTATTTTTCTTCTATTGCAGATATGTGGGCCGGGTAAGATAATGGTCTTACATGCAGATTTCCACTGCGCTAATATTGGGTTGAAAGATGCTTTTCTTTATGCACTTTTTACTTGGGCTAAGGAGACACTTAATGCATGACACTCCATCCCCTTACCCCAGTTGCCACGAATTTCTGTGCATACCATGGACCCGCCACGAATTTCTATTTAAATAAATGGATCAGACTAAGGAATGGCATTCTCGCGTGAGCTCGCCACAAGATGCGGCTTTCTTTCAATTCAAGTCTTCTCCAGATGGTTTCAATAGAGCTGCAGTTTTGGGTTGGCCTAAGATTCATCTCAACCATAACACGTATCACACCCTATCTACTTAGGCTGTTCTTATGTATCTTCTGAGGTTGAGGTATGTTCTATATGAAGCTCCAACCTTGCCATTACCTTATGCCTTTGTCTCCTTCTACTCCCCAGTTTTTATTGGGTTGGTTAGTCTATACATCCTTGATGTTACACGTCGGCTGCTCATGGGGCGGAATCTTCGAATGGCCATCCATTACCTCGATTCTAATAGACCGTGGGTAGCAGCATAGTTCGTGGATATGGAGTAATCAGGTTGCTCTGCCATGAAAATGCTATTTCTCCTCCTAAGCAAACAAGGTGGTGGGATAAGACATTTGGATTTGTCGCAAAAAGAATCAAACTTGATTTATTTCCTTTTGCTTCTCTTGAAGATGTAGATATTGCTCAGTGTCTTGCCAAGCATGGGAATGGGTTCATGGAAGCTTCTCCCTGAAAGCTTCCCCAAGCAGCATGGTTATCTCAAGTTGGAACTGTCGTGATTTACGTAAAGCTACAATAGTTCAATATTTATATAGATTAATTTGTACATATAATTCTACTTTGCTTGTTTTGATGGAAACTAATCCGCGTCTTGAGAAGGTACTGAGGCAATACAGCTTTCTTTCTTTCTTTTTTTTTTTCCTTTTTTGTTTTGTTTTTTTTCCTTTTTTCCGGTTATCATCATGTTTTTGCCTGGGATGTAAATGGTCGAAGTGGTGGTTTGTATTCGGAATGTCAAGAGGGGTACTCTTATCAGTTGTTTGACTCATCACCTGATTGGCTTCACTTGGAGTTATCAAATGCTCACAACCTGCCTTTTACGATTACTTTTGTTTATGGTTTTCCACCTTTCTTAATTGCTCCATAGGACTGGTATAAAATCACTGTTAGATATGTCTCTTTGCCTTAATTAGCTATTGGTGATTTTAATCAACCGTTGTTCTTACAAGAGAAAAAAAACAAGTCATATTTCTTTAATCGAAGGTGTAGTTTTGTGCTATAATTGATATTTGCTAATTTGTAAATATTTATTTTCACGAAGTGTGGTATACTTGGACTAACAATAGGCGAAGGGTCCAACGGTGTCTGGGCCCAGTTAGATCATGCAATGTGCAATCCCTGTGGCTTTAAATGTTTTCATATTCGGGATAATAAACCCTTAGCTTTGCTGCTTCTAATCATGATCCAGTACTTCTAAGTACTGCCTTATAAAAAAACACCCATTTCGTTTTGAAAATATTTTGTTTTCATTCCCAAATCTTATTGTATAGCAAGTTTGGAAGGAATAGGTTCCTACTTCATATTCATTTCAGGTTACTTCCAAATTAACTAAACTTTGTCATGATCTTAAATTTTAGAATAGGACTCAAGTTGGTAACATTAGCCCAAGGATTATTGATTAGGAAGCACAATAAAGAAAAGTTCAACTAATTGACTCAAGAGTGAGGGGAAACATGATGAAAGAGGCATTGACAAAATCTTGAATTTTGGTATGATATGAAGAGGCATTGTAGGCCTAAAAACCAAGACAAGTTTGGTTAATCCAAGAAGATAGAAACACTAAATATTTAAATGGTTTGGTTAAGAAATGTAGGATTAATAATTTTATATCTCAAATTAAGTTTGATACTAGTGAATGGATTTAGGATTTTCAGCATATTGAATAGCATTCTATATCTTATTTTCAACAAGTTTTTGCATCTTCCACCTCATTATGAGGATCACATTTTTAGGAATTGGACCCAATTGATATTCTTGTTGCTTCATCACATGATATTCACTTGCTTCAAGGCCTTGTTACTATTTCTAAAATTGAATAGGTCATTTTTCAATTGCAAGCTAATAGTGCTTTTAGACCATATGGATTTCATGCCAATTCTTCCAAACTTATTGGAATGTTCTTCAAGGTGATTTGACTAACATGGTGCTTGCTTTCATTAATTTTGGTTATTTGTTGAAAGTTTTAAATAAGACTTTTTATCATTTTGCTGCTTAAATGTGATACACCTCAAACATTAAAAAACTATTGGGCTATCAGTTTGTGTAATGTTGTTTATAAGCTTATTTCGAAGGTCATGTGTAATCGGACCGGGAAAATATTGCTAGAAATTATTGCTTCCAATTAGAATACCCTTCTTCATGGTCATCTCAATTCAAATAATATTATTTTAGCATATGAATTTATGCAAAAGCTACATTACACCAAATACTCTCAAATGGGTTGTTGTGCTTATAAGTTAGATATTGATAAGGCATAAGATAAGGTCCCTTAGAATTTTCTACAAGTATTTTTTAAGAAAATGCAATTTTTGGATCATTGGATTTAAGTTAGGTTGTTTGGTATACGTAATTATTAGGACATAAATAATAGTAGAAAAGAAAAAGATGATTTTAAGGATAGAAAATGACTCTCGTGCTTTTACTTTAAAAAGATAATAAAAAAGGAGAGATACTGTTAAGTAATGATTACAAGGGTATAATAAAAACATTACTTAAGATTTTCCAATACTAATTCTGATTCTCTCATGCTATCAAATATGTTA
The DNA here is from genome assembly GCA_032878935.1 of Erythrophleum fordii. Classification (NCBI taxonomy): domain Eukaryota; kingdom Viridiplantae; phylum Streptophyta; class Magnoliopsida; order Fabales; family Fabaceae; genus Erythrophleum; species Erythrophleum fordii. The sequence continues at coordinate 8,030,264 of JAVQMF010000025.1, read as the reverse complement.
TTATCATGCAATATGTTTTAGCAATGAGTTACCAAGTTATAGTCAATAGGAATCCCGCTAAATCTTTTAATCTTGAACAAAGGCTTCAACAAGGTGATTTGCTTTCCCCTTATCTATTTATTTTATATGCTAACATACTTTCTTATATGATTTATAAAGTAGAACATAATAAATCATGGGAATGTTTGAAAGTATGTCACAATTCAAAACCTTTCTCACATTTCATATACATAGCTAACACAATTTTATGTTTTTTTTTCCTAAGCTCTAGCTCAGACTGCTGAGCTAGTTCATTGAAATTTGCACACTTATAGCCCCCTTTATAAATGGTGTATTAATCCCGGTAAATCTAAAATTATTTTTAGCCTTTGTGTTCCTCATAAATTCAAGAAAATACTTTATGGCATTTTTAGAGTTAAATATAAGATTCAGTGGGATAAGTATTTGGGAGCCTAGGTTGATGTTGGTTGAAATAAGTGTCATTTATATCAGAAGGTGGTGGATAAGATTGATAAAAAAAGAACTTCGAGCATGGAAGTCCCTATTATTATCTCAAGCTAAGAGATTAACCTTAATTAATTTAGTTTTAAGCTCTACATTGACATATCCATTATCTTATCTTACGTTGCCTAGGAAATTTTGTCATGAAATTGACATGAAGATTTCTAATTTCTTTTTAGGGATACTCAAATTCTAAACTAAAACCTTATCTACTTAAGTGGACAAATGTTTGTCTTCCTAGGCAACTAATTGGAGTTAGAATCAAACAGACACAATTTTTAATCAAGCATTCTTGGCTAAGCATATCTCGAGAGTTGTAGCATCTAATTCTGATTCTCTGTTGATTTGTTTGGCTTACATGTAATAAAAATTCTTATTCTAGGATATTGTATACTCATTTAGCAGCAACTTGGATATGGAATGAAAATTGAAAATCTAGTTTTCTCATTTATGATAATCTTGAATGGCAAGTGAGAGATGGCTCTCATTATCTCCTTATTTAACCATCTTTGGTGGATGATACAGTCAAGCTCACCTTTAGTACATGAGATTGTTGATGACCTTATTCTACATGATTAAGGAATTTGGAACTGTCTAGCCTTATCTATATTGTACTTTCCAACCTGAGTTCATCACATATCTCAAATGTCATTTTCAGCCATAGGTTAGCCTAACAAATTATTATGGATAAGTAATTGTTTTAGGAAAGTATATTGTTGCTTATGGTTATCATTGGTTAGTCAATGCATGTTTACCCTCTATGCTATCAAGATTTCTAATTGGGGACTCCTTATGAAAAATGAGACTTCTATTCCATGTCATAATGTTTGCTTGGAAATTATTGTAGAATATTTTTCCTCTTACCTTTATACTTCATGCTCACTACTTATTAATTGAAGAATGTTATCCATTTTACTTCTCCTCCTAAGAGATCATTAAGCATTTACTTTTGCAATGTTCTTTTACAAGGGCACTTTGGTTTGGTTCTCCTTTATCTTTGCAAGTGGATCAATTATGTTTAGCTAATATATCTCAATTGTCACTCCCTAAAATAGAGATGTGCCTGGCATAAAACATGAGGAGAGTTGACATCTATAAACCTAACCATAAACAAATTCATAAATGATTTTTTATGCATGATTTAATTTAGGAAAAGTAATTTCAAATCAAACATGATTCAATTACTTCATTCATTCTTATAAATATTCAAGATCTCATATTTTTCTACAATTTTATCAAATTATGTTAACTACTTGTAGAAAATTTGGCAAATTATCTTCTGCAAATCAGACATCTTGAATTTACCTATAGCATTAAGCTAATCAACACAACAAGGAGAGCTTTGCTCTTAACTTTTAAATCAATTACAAAACATATGCAAAAGAGTGAGAGTCTTATGTGTAGACTATGGAGTTGATTCTAGAGTGCAAGTATATACATACACAAAGGATAACTAACTATCAATACAAGACAATTCAACTATTGGCTCTCTATTAATAACACTCATGAGCTAAGTCAAAGAAACATTTAGACACAAATCTAATATTTGCAAAAAAAATAATAATAAAATGATCCATGTTGCTCAATGAGTAAAAAATAAACACATAACTAATGGGACAAGTGAACACAATTTTCATAATGAAAATAAGTTTTACTATAGTATTATATAATGAGAAACTGTAAGTGGGGAAAAAAGAATGAAAAAATCTTTATATAAAAGAAAGTCAATTTATAATGCTTAAAATAGTAAATATATGAAAACAATTGGTATATAAGAAGTTAGGAATTCAGAGTTAATGAACATTTGTTTTTTACTTCATTAACATGACAAATCACAAAGAAGATCTATACGCTTAATAATTTGATCAAGTTACACTAATAATAATAACAATAACAATAATAATAATAATAATAATAATAATAATAATAATAATAATAATAATAATAATAATGAGGAACAAGTAAAGATTAAATTCTCGCATTTGAAATTAACTGCAAAAGAGAAAATAAAAGTTGTACTAAAAACAATTTAATATAAATGTTGTGTTAGAAAAGGTCATGCAAAACTCTAATTTTTAATATATATCATATTTTAACATGGATACATAGCATATAAGGATAAATAACTATATATCCAAATATTAGCACTCAGCTTATGAACAATTAGAAAGTATTTAGTTTAGTACTTACAATTACCTAATATATATATATAAACATATAATAAAATAATATATATATATATATATGCATTAGTAAATAAATAAATTAGGTACCTTAGAAATTATGTTTAGGTGGAAAATAAGGTTTACCTAATTTTAAGATTTTCTTAAGCTAAAAAATTATCTCGAGGAGTATAAGATGTTGAAGGAAATTTCTTCAATTTTTACATGATAAAATATTTTTTTTTACATCTCATTTTAAACTTAGTAAGAGAAATATTAGCACCCACTTCATTTCTTTCTTTTTTCTTCCTTTTTCTTTTTTTTTTCTTTTTCTATTTCTTCCTTTTTCCCCTACTTTCTCCCATTTTCTTCTCTTTTCTTTTGTTGTAGCTCGATACCTTTTTATCCTTTTATCTTCATGCGTCTTCCTCCCCTATGACCATTATTGTTGTTGTTTTACCGTTGTGATGCCATCGTTAGCGTCAATCTATTTCCCCCAAAGCCTTCTTTCATTCGTTTGTTGTGCGAGGATTTGTAGGAGTGGTAGAAAGTTTGCTATATTAGAATGCAATGAGCTTCTATGTCATCTTACTCCTATTTTCTTTCATTCTTGTTACTAATTTCTCTGATTCTTGCCTTTCCCCTTTCATTTTTGGTTCATTCCATCTTTAACAAGATCCAAAAATGTTGCAAGCCCTCATCCCTCTAAGTTGGCCAAAATAAGCTCAAGGTTGGGGTTTACTTATAAGAATCTTCCAATTGTTGTACCTATACATTAATCTTCAATTTTTTGCTTCTTGAGGTAATCTTTGAGTTCAATTTTTAGATTAGAAACTAGATAGGAAGACTAAGTTCATAGTTAATTGTAGGAATGAAAAATAAGATTATAAAGTAGGGCTTCTAGTAAATTAGCTATTATAAAGCTAGATAGATGTTAAGAATTCCTAGTTTGAGTCTACATAATAATTTGGTGCATTATGGAAATTTTTAGGAAGCTCTTCAAATACCAACATTGAATGAAGTTAATTTTATGTAAAGGAACAAGTGCCACTGTAGTGTTCAGTACCATTGATGATTATATAACAAATTACAATATGTTTTATGGGTTTCTACATTACTTGTAAGCTTATGGTATTAGTAGTTCGAATTATGATTCAATTAATTGTGCATGATCTTAGTGGAATCAGCTTCTAATTGCATTCTCTCTATATGCTTGGCTTAATAATATGATAAAATAGATTGAAAAATGATTTATTACTATGTACTAATATAATTGTGGTAAGTATTTTTTAATGTTATATGATTTGTTAGTCTACAAAATAAAGTGATGCAAATTAATAAAGATAGAGGAAATGAGAATGATTATGTAGAAATGATCATGCTAGCAGATTAGAAACGATATTATGTTGATATATGGATTAAAAGTATTTCTTTACAACCTAAATCTTATACTTATCATACCTTCCTTTAAACTAAACTAATTATAGCTATAGTCTTTAAGGCCAATTGACCCATTTCAAAAATTTAGTACTCCTTATTGTGGATACAATTAAATAATTAATTCATTATTTACTTACTTGTCTCCATTTAGCACTAAATCCCTCATTTCATTACTCCAATAAAAGTATATTAACTTAATTATTACTAGCATACTACATGTAATCTTTTTCTTTTTTTGGGCATATGCCACTTAATTATAATAGTAAGATGGGAATCTACAATAGGATCCCATAGTTGTTAGTGGGGATAATGGGTTAAGTGCACCTAGATGTCTGAGGGAAGGCCTGTGCAGAAAAGGAACTACTCGTTAATTGTAGCCATCTATGAATGGAGAAGAAGCTACTAATGAGGTATAGCTACCCCTAAGGATACATGCCATGACATGCTAAAGGCAGGCGAAAAAAGAGTTACCCATTAGGTATAGCCACTCATGATAGGGTGAAGAGCTACAAATAAGGTGTAGCCCTCACCAACGATAATGGAATCAATTCTCTCATATGATTAGCATGTTAAAAGACTTAATATTTTAAAGACTACTTTATGCATATGCTTCGAATAACAAGTAAATTTAGTTATTCAATTATTTTAGTTGACTTCTGTATCACTTTAGTTCTTACCTTAATTATAATTAATTATCATCATTATTCCAAAATATTTGTTTAGAAAAAAAATTAGCTTAATATAACTACCTATCTTCAATTACTATAACCTATTATCTGCTTACTGAGTTTTTGACTCATTCCTTAATTTTCAACATTTTAGATAGTGATGTTGGCTCCAACCCACTTTCTTCATCTTAGTTCCAAAGGCATTAGAGTGGTGAGTCCTGCATTTGAGCCACGATGGCATATCTATTTTGTTATTGTTAAATTCTAATTTGTTGTAAAGTATTCTAGATATGGCTCCACTTGATATATGTAACACCATAATATGTTAACTGTGATTATCCATTATTTAAGCTTGATTCCATATAATTCCCAAAGAAAAGGACTAAAATCGTGGTATTTTAATGCATTATGTCAGGGTTTAAATGTTCATACTTCGCCCTGTGGGTCTTATGAATCCATTAATCAAATGCTATACTTAAACTCCATTCATACAACTCATACATAGCATAAAAAAATCTATGAACCATGGATATAAGGCTAAAAATTAGAAAAATGCAAATTCTCACATGGGTCCAAAAGTCAGATTTTTGGTTCCAATTTTGAAAAATCATAATTAATTCTAGAAAAATGAAAATCAAGCAGACCATAGCTTTCTGGAAAGATTTAGATGTTAAATTTATATAAAAATATTTCCAGCCACAAAAATCTCATTTGGATCATGTTTAACAACAAAAAAGATAGGGAGGTCGAGCTGTCTAGAAATCTAATATACTTACTGATATAAAATTTGAAAATTCATAATTAATTTCACAAAAATCTAATCCATGCATTCTATACTAATTTGGAAATATATAGATGTTAAATGAGGGGAAAAAATAGTTTCAGACCAATCCAAGAGCATTTAGACTCTAAAAATCAATCAAATATTAACACGGGTCTGGAGGTGCCCCTAGAATAGAACAACAACTTCAAATTTTCATATCTTCCTCTCTAGACATCCAAATAAGGTGCTTCCAATGGCAAAAGTCACTGGGAAGATTTGGTTTCTTTCTATAAAATTTCATGGCAATTGAAGGTCGTTTGCCCTATGAATGATATAGATTCATTTTTGGACTAATTGCATAGTACACAGACCAAAAACTAGAACATTCTCTGACTTCAAAAAGTTGCCAAAAATTTCACAGACCTCCAAATAATACCCACTTTATCTTTCTAAAAAGTTCTATATTTATGCAAAATTTTATATCAAAAGAAATTCATTTAGTCATATCTTGATATAGCTTACAAATATGGCAAATTTAACACCCTACATGGGTCAAAAGTGGTTCAGATGGCTTCTTAAATGTTCTACCACCTTTTGGGCAAGTTTAAAAGTACTAATACATCACATATGAATTGCTCAAGTGATCTAAATCATCATGCATCTTAAACTCACTATGTCACATGCCATAATACACAATTAAGAGTGAGTTACCAAGTGGGAAAATCATACATTCTCATTGCTTTGGCTCTAACATTGATATATACAATGTATTCACATACTTTTACATTTGCTCTAAGGTTTACATCTCAAAATAACATGTACATATGAATATTGACACCTCTTTACATCAAAGGCCGTACAAAACTACACAAAGTGGCAAGAAATAGCTTTTCAAGCTCCTTGACTTCCATTTTGGTTTCCTTGAGCTCCTTCTAACATGTTAAGTGGGAGAGGGAAGCGGGTAAGATTCATAGAATCTCAATAGCTCATGCACTCATTCAAAAAAACAATCAAGGCATATAAATATGTCAAACCATGCAAGTAGGCATCCAACCATTAAAAATCATACAATATATGATTTACATGCCATGAAAATCATATCAATGCCAAAAACAAGTTCTAGGGATTTTTAGTCTAGCCTTATCTTATTTTGGGGACTTTTTGTATTAGCCTCACCTTTGGTCTAAAGACTTTTGACTTGACCTCACTCATCCATGAGACTTTTGGCCTTGTCTCACCTATTCCAAAGGACTTTTGCCTCCACTTCACCCATCACAAGGGACTTTTGGCATCACCTTACCCTTTAAAAATAATTTTCATAACCCAAAACAAAAGCATATTGGTACTAATGCAATAATATAATATCCAATGGCATGTCTAACAATACAAGTGTGCACAAAAGCATATAATGACCATCATACATCTACGAATGCAATAAAAAAAAGTGAAGAGTTACCTTGGCACTCAAGTATAATTCTTCCCTTTTACTTTCTCTTTTCCCTTCTCAGTCTCACAATCATAACTAGATGGAGCTTAATCTCTTTGGCCTAGATACAACACATAGCATGTAATTACTCTCTTGGAATAAGCCAAAGCATCAACCACATATTTAAGAAGCATACTTTATTTATGCTTTCATAAAAGGTCTAATGAAGCTTCTAAATTTTCCTTGAAGGGAAAGGCATTTAGAAAGCTTTCTAGGGGTTTTAAGAACTTAAACAAACACTCATAAAGGCTAGGGGATTCTTAGACAAAATCATATTGTACAAAATGTTCAATAACCTCTATGGTTCCTATCTTAAAGTTCACTAACTTTTCTTCCACTTACTTTGCATTTTCTAGCTTTCCACATTCTAATTCATGGGTTTTATGCTTATTCTAGGTCAGGACTTCCTCCTTCTCTCAAGCTCTCAAGTTGGTAGAACTAACATACACAAGAAACAAAGAAGAAGAAGCAAAGGTACATAGATATCTACCTTGAATTCAAGCCTTCTTCAAGAGTATTTCCCTTTGCTTTAGCCTTCCCTTTGAATTTCTACTCTCCCTTCTCTAAACCAAGCTCAAAATAGAGCCAATTTAATAACCAAAACCATAGAAAGAGAGGGCAAAAAGAAAAAAACAAAATTTCAAGAAGGAAAGCTATGAAAATCTCAATTTTCTCTCACTTTTTTCTTGGTTTCCTTCCTTCTCCCTTCCTCCTCCTTTGTGCCCTTTTTAGATGAGGTCTCCCTTGGTCTTAAGTAAAGGAAATATCAGTTAAAAGAAAAGAAAGGCTTCTAGGGTCTTTAAGAAGCAAAAATTCACTTTTTCACACTTTTTCAAATCAGTTCTAGCTATAGTGAAAAATACTCATCGCTATGGCAAGCACTTATCAATCTTAGGCCCTTGTTTTCGCTACGGCGTATGTTATAGTGAGAAACCCCCTGGATTTTGTATGGGATGCACAAACTCGCTATAGCAGACTTCATCCTCATTATGGCAAATTAGTACATTCGCTTTAGTTAATTGGCTCCTCATTGCAGCAAACTAGTACATTCGCTATAGCTAATAGAGGTCCTTGTTATAGCCAGCAGACTTAGAAAATTTTTAGAAATCTTGGATGTTATAACATAGGTAGAAATTCCCTCCCCTTTTTTAGTCATTTTAGTAGTTAGTAACTAAGAGCAGAGCCCTCTTTTGATGTTTTATTGGACTATGGTTGTTTATAGAAATTTTGGAATGTCTAAATTTCAGGAGATATTCTCTCAAAATTTTTACAAAAAGTTGAGAATATTTATATAAATTTATAAATATAATGTAATTAATTTAGATGCAATAATGTCATATGTTGAACTATTAATAAACTCTCTTCCATTATGGGTTATTGTGGTTGGGCTAATGGATGTGAACTTTACTCTTTTGGGGTGTGACAATACTCTTGGTGCTCAATCATAGAAACCATGTGGTGATATCTAGGGTTCACTATGGGCTAATGGCACTGCTATTAGCAACCAATATTTTGCATAATTGTATAATAAACAAAGTCCATATACCAAAATCTCTTAGATAATTTATTCTACAATAAAATTCCTTAATTGAAAATATGACATTTCATAGGCAAAAAACATTTAAGTGATACTATAAAAATATTTTAAGGCAGACTTATCGCCTTTCAAATTTATGAAAATAACACTTAGTTGCCATGTCAATTCATATTCATTAGTTAAATCAACATCAACTTATTTAATATATTTCTTAATTAGTTTTTTCCTACTTTCATGACAGCCTAGATCACTTAATTTATCAACCTACTACATTGCAAAAGAATATTAAAATTTATCTTATGAAATATGTCTTGAGGAATAAGAGTTAAGTGTGATTTCTCCAATACACCAATTTAACTTTGATTAGTTTTAGTGATCCACCTACTAAAAAACCCACTATCATAAGTTAAATGTAACAAGGAGGAATTAAGCTTTAATTAGTTAATAACATTAATCTTGCCTTTTATTTTGTCAAATTATTTTACCTTAAATTAAATTCTGCTCTATTTCAATTAATAATTCTTGTTGCCCAATTAACTTGCTACCTTATACATTCCACACCTTGGTTCGCTACTCTACTAGCTTAATTTAATTTTACTTAATCATTTCCTACATTAATATTATGCCCAATTTAACATTCAACTTACCTTAGTTAACGTACTACTTGTTTTAATTAATTTAATGCCTATTTACTTCCTTCTCTAGCATTAACTCAGCTTTAGATTATTAGATGAATCTATAACATTGCAAATTTTAAGGTTGACATTGTAAAGGTAAGCTTGAAGATTGGGGCACATAGGTAGCTCACCAAGTACCCATTTGCATGTCACAAGAATCACAAAAATCTACTTCATCTTGATGACTCATAATCCTACCCACTACAAATATAGTAAAACAAAACTTTAGCTACTTCAAAATGTCCATTACACCCAAAAGGAATCAAACAAAGTTAATCATCTACTTACTTCTCTCAATACATCAACTCACTTTCTTAGTCAATAACCAATCTTAAAGAAGCAAAGAAGATAACTCCTTAACCAACCCGCACTCAAATCAAACACCAAACCTAAATGGATAACACCTATATTAAGGTTATATATCTAAATTTTGGATAATAATATTAATAAATTCTTGAAATAATATTTAGGTAAAATTGACTACCCAATTTAAGAAAAGCTTGTTACACTTAAGAAAATGTTATTTATATCACTTGAATGCAACTATAATTTTGATTTAGCAGTCTAAATAATATTTTATTTAGGGTATGTAAAGAATGAGATTATTTGATGGGTAATATGAATTTTTATTATCAAAGTGACTCCCTCATAAGGATTCATTAAAATTTTCTTTAAACCAATGACTATATAATCCTAACTATTGGTCGTAAGCTTATAACCTATTATAAGCATGCTATGAAAATAGGCATTTCAAATTTTTTTGATATCTTTAATTAGTAGGAGTCATTATGCATCAAGTTTTATTAATTTTATGAGCTAAAGGCTCAAATCCAATTAATAGCCAAATTAATTGAATAATGAGAAAATTGTTTAAGTGCATTGAGTAAGTCACTATTAGTTCCTCAATTTTTTTTTTATCTTTATCATCAATATCTTAGGCTTAACAATAAAAACTATATAGGTTGAGTTTCTAACTAAATATTTTATTTGATTATCTTCTTGAAATAGTTGATTAATATATTTTATAGGCCTATAAGACCAAGGACAATAAGGTGTTATTAAAATTATGTACTAGTGAACCTAGTTTAGGAATTATTAAGATCTTCTAGTATGATAAATGTAACATCTGATTTTTCTGTAAATGTACGAAACTCACAATATATAAAAAGAAGTTCCCTAAATAGAAAGATTTGAGGCTAAATGAAATTAAGAGGAAATTCTAAATAATGAAAAATAAGGATTTAAGGTTTTAAATGTCCGAAAATTAGAGTCAAAATAGTTCAACAAAATTGTCGAAAATACAGTGGCATTTTTGTAATTTTAGATATTTTGTAGAAAACTAAAAGGAGAAATTTTTAAATAGGAAAAATGGGTTTCCTGAGGTTCTCAGAGGCCTTAAAAACTATAGAAACCTCTAGAATAGTTTCTGATTTACGTTTTAGAATGACGGTTGACCCAAACTTTAACATCTTTGTTCAAGAAGGTTTTAGATCCATTTTAAGTGATTCCAAAGGCATTTTATAAGTTAGAGAACCTAAACTTTATGATGAAAAAAATGGTTCTCGAAAAGGAATTAAAATGAGCCTAAACCAAAAAGGCCAAGAAAATGGAACATAGATGAAATTTTTAAAAAGAAATTCAAGAAGCTCCTTTATATATATAACACGTCCTCTTTCTTCTCCTTACTTAACCAACTTAGCTTTTGCCTAAGACTAGAGGAGAGGCCAGCTCCATGAGACATCCAAGAAGGGTGGAAGAAAAGGAAGAAAGCATAAGAAAAGGTAAGGAAATATATGGATTTTCAAGCAACTTCCTTCACCAAACTTATTCCGCTCTTTCTCCTCTTCCTTTTTATGATTTTTATCACTCATATAGGGTTGGTTTGCGGTTGGTCCAGAGGAGAGAACTTAGAATTTGAAGGATGAGCCTAAAGCAATTGAAAGAGCCCTTGAAAAGGTCTTGCAACAAGGTAAATTCCTTAGCATTTCATGCTTCTTTTTCTTACTCTTCCTCTATATCATGTTTGGACAACTTGAGCCTAGCCAAGAGGGAGTGATTTCTGTCTAAACTAGGATAGGAAGGAGGAGTATGGAGGGTGAGGATTAAGAAGATGCCATTGAAATTGAATAAGAAGCATTAGATTGTAAGTTCGCAAACCTAGAGATCTAATTGTACCTAGGCCAAGATGAAGCTTAGTAGTAATTTAAGTTGTCTAAAGGTATATATGAGTTTTCAAGACATCTAAGAAGCCTCCCAAATGCCATTCCTTTTAAGGATAATTGCAAAAATCCATGGGCTCTAAACTAAAAGCATGTCTTAGCCAAACCATGATGAAGCACTTAAGGAGTGTTTTAAAATTTTCTAAGACTAGAAAAGGATTAAACATGATAGAAGAACACCAAAGGAAGCCTTAGAATAAATTTAGAAACATTATCTTATGAGATGGAGGTGTAGACTTCATAATGAAATATAAATAAGCAATTTATAGTTAGGCTCCTTAAAATGAATTTGTGATGACTCCATGGAGTTTAAATAAAGTCAAGAGGCCTAGATTGAATGAGAAATGGAAGCCAAGAACCTAAATCCCAAGAGTTGCTTCATTGTGTCTTGTATGGAACCATGATGAAGTATATGAGAAAGTAGCATAGCATAGAACTTGTGAGAAATTAGAGCTTGTTCCAATGATCAAAATACATCTCATTTAATATGTCTAGGCCAAGAGAATCAAATGCCACCTAACTCCATGAGCTTGGTCGAAAAGGGAAAGACAAGTTCAAGGGAAAAGTGTGTGATATTGACTTCAAGGTAATTCTCTAACCTTTCTCTCATGTATTGCTTAGATGTTTATTTGTCTTTGAGTACTTGTATGTATGATTGAACTATGAGAAATGTTCCTATCCATTTCTTACATGTTATGGTACCATTATGTTTCTTAAAATGTGTTTATGAATGTAATATGGCTTGAATGGATTTGGTGATACTAAAAGTCCCTTAGTAAAAGTGAGAATAAGCCAAAAGTCCCTAGGAATGGGTGAAACAAAGTCAAAAGTCTCAAGTAGAGTGAAGTCAAGTCAAAAGTCTCTTAAAAGTAATTGAGGCAAATCCAAAAGTCTCAAGGAAGATGAGTAAGGCTAGACCAATATCCTTAATAACCTATATTTGCTATAAATGAGTTTCTATGGGAAGTAAAATACTTTATGTATGCTTACTAATAGCTTAAATGTCATGCATGTATTATTTGGCATGTATATATATCCATTATATATGTTTGAAAGAGTAAAGAGCTATAGGATTCTTTGAATCGCATTCTTCCCTATTTTCAATCTAACCATGTCTAGGTGAAGCTCAAAGAAGCAAAAATGGGAGCCAAGGAGTATGTTGTGCAACACTTTGAGAATAGCATAGCTTTGAATGTAATTTGATGTCAAAGTTTGTAAAGACATGAGGTATAGGAGAAGTCACCATTTAAACAAGTTTAAATGTATGTATTCATGATGTGTATATCAATCTTGAAGTTAGATGATTGCATATGTTGGAGATTGACATCATAGCACTCTTATGTTCATATGTATGAATGCATGTAGTATGATGAAATTTAGTTCCACGGTGGTTTAGATCATTTGGCATGCTTTTATATGTTGTAATTATGCTTTTGGATGTGCCCAAATGGCTATGGAATAAGAAGCTTTTTTGGTGCCTTAAGATGCCAATTTGGACTTTAAAAGTGAACATTATGTATGTTAAACCAAAGTCTAACCAAATGAATGAGTTTTTTCATGAACTTTGGCCAGCACGTAGGTCTCTTCCAAGCTTTTCACAAAATTAAAGAGAACTCAATTTGGAGCTCTAAAGAATTTATTATAATTTTTTAAAATTGGCCAAATTATGCAAAATTGGTATATGTACTATTCATATGGTCCGTTTGCTTCTCTGTGTCACACATGGGTCAAATGAAGTCTAATACTTATGAAACTTTACATGCACAAACTAGATATCATAATATTTTCATAACCATCGAGATCACCTCATTTAGAGCTTTGTGGAGGGAGAAGCAAATTTTTAAAGTTGCATGATAGTACCAATAATGCAGCTCGACCTTTGGTATTATTTCATCAATTGTTGTGGCTTAAATGCCTTTTTTTGATTTGTAAGTATTTTTAATCAATATCTAGAGCTTTCTAGAAAGTTATCATATGTATGATTTTGATTTTTATAGAATTAGTTATGAATTTTCAAAATTCACACTAAAAAGCTGTGATAGCAAACCCAAGAGTAACTTTCCATTTTTCTGGTGCATGGCTCCAAACCCAAAATGTATGAGATGAATTGTGATGTTTATGATATGTATGGATATGATAGGAAGAAAAAATTATATTGATAAGTTTATATGGCCCTTAAAGCCATGAATCATGTATATGGCCTTCTAAGTATTGAATTATTCATGTATGAAAATACATGCTTTCACAAATGTTGTCCAATATGCTTGAGATAGATTAGGATGGGCAATGGGACCATTGTGTAAGAGCTAAGAGGGTAAGATATTACAATAAAACAAAATTTTCTCACTGCCTTAATATAATTGATATGGTTTAATAAATATTGTTGAATATTTATTACCCAAGATGAGCGGGAGTGTAGTTCACCTGTACAAACAAGGATATAAAATCCTTTGCAACTCAAATTAAACATACTTAACATGTTTTGGCTTGTCTCATAAGTATAAGCTAATAAAAGCTCAACGTGTTCAAGGTTCGTAATTATGATTAAAATGGGCCAAATCATGTTCATTGGTTTAGTATCCTTATTTTATGATTAAATTGGTATATATGTTGGCATTTGATCACCCATATTGTCAACAATTTTGGATACTTGAGTAATCCTAAAATGAGTTATTAAAATTTATAAAAGAAACCTTGTGGAACTTGTTAATTATTGAAAACATTAAACTCACTTAGCTACACAATATTACGTATATCAATGTTTGCATATAATACAGTTGTCAAATTGACACTCATATTCGATTTTCACATAGTGTATTTTTTTATAAAGCTATGAATATAGCTTATTTGTGGTTAAAATTTGAAAATTTTCAGTATGGTATAATACTATGCTATTACATATATATTTCTCTAAAGTTCTTGAGTTCTAGAATCATATTGAATTGTTCTCATAGAATACATTTTTACAACTCCACAAACAAAGTGTTTGCTTTTCTAGCTTGTTTATAGGATGGGTATGCCTCATAATATGGTGGGTTGGTGTGATTTTGTTTTTTTGGAATAAAATTTGTAACTTCACCAACTAGAGGTTAATTCCCTAACTAAAGGTTTAAGACCCATATAGTTTAAAACATGCTAAATATATGGATATTTTAAGGTCCTTTGATATCTTAAGTTGGTGAGAGTTATATATTTATAGCATGATTTCATGGATATTACTCTCCTTTTGTTAATTGATGTAATAATTTGTTAATGCATCTATTTGATGCATTTATTATTGATAATCATTATGTTGAATACTTTGCATGGGCAAAGGCTAAATACTTTGCTTAGGTAAAGATTAAATACAGTATATATCTTAAACCAAAATGTCTATCTTAATCATGATGGTTGTATTTATTATGGTATGTCTCAGTTGAAACTATATAATAATTTCAAGATAAAGTTATTTGAGATGTATAGGTTTATTTTAAATGATTTTTTATATTGAGAAATTAGAGGACTAATAAAAAATAGTCTATTGTTAATCATATTTAGGAGTCATGCCTTATCACACTTCCAGACTTATGATCCATGTTAGTATGATTATGATATGTGTGACTATGGATTGAGAATATGTCAATGAAAGGTACATGATCACCATTATCCCATATTAATGGTTATGTTGAATCAAATTATGTTTTCATGTTATCTTAGGACCTTTTTTTTTTTTAAGTTTACATATAAAGTTTCATTGTTTTGTCAACTTGAGAGATTTTTTTACAAAATAAAACAAATTTCTTTAAAACACAATTAATGTAGCTCACACATTAATTGTATTAATTTTGTTTTCTAAAATATAAGTTGACTAATGGTTTGTTGAGATGCTTAAGGACCAAAATTATATATGCTATTAGGTTTTATTAAAACTTGTAATGGAAAGGTTCAGTAAAACACTATTTTAAAACTATATTAGGTCTCTTCTCTAATACAAATTCAATGAACATCCTCATCTAAAGTTATTAATAACCTAGGGCCATGGAGAGGAACATTTAGCCATGCTAGTTCCAAATTTTTGCTACGGAGAAACCAGGTATGTCCTAAATCTTCTATTTGGTGTTCCAAAATTATGTACTAGATCTATGTTGCTATTAATTTTGTTTGATTATAATTTTTTTGAATTAAAAATTTAACACACACAACTACAATTACGAGAGAAGAACAGAGAGTAACGGGAAGAAGGGAGAAGTAGACTGAAAATGAAAATAGTGATGGGGTGTTAGGCGTGAAAGAGAACTCTAATACATAGAGGTTCAATGAATGGTTAAGGAGCCCTCCACTTGTCCAGATGGAAAAAAAATATCAGGAGGCAACTTAGCAATTTAAGAAAGAATAAGGGTTGGAAAATAATAAAGGCAATTTTTTTTGTTAGTTTGGGTCTTCGTTCTTTTCAGTCTCAGAGTAGAGAAAAAATATGGAAATGAAACCGTCCTTGGATTGAACCGGGGGTTATTAATACCAGTTCAATTTAATAACCACAAGGCCATGTCCAAGTTTGGGCTTTGTGAATTATATTTTTATTAATTATTTTTATTACTATTATTTTTTAATTAATTTTCTTGTTACTTAAAGTTCCCAATTTATTGAGTCATTACATCAATGGCTGCAAATTTAGATTTTTCAAATCAGCTGTGTTAGGCAGTGTGTGGAAAAGTATATGACGGTTATTATTTTGGTTTTGTATGATATAAGGTTTTTTCATAATTTTATAATTTTTAAAATTTATTGTATTGGTCCAGACTTCAGTATTCATATGTTAAAATGCCTTTCATGCCAGAACTGGAATGATGGTTCCTCTCCTTATCAGTATCCAAAGTTATTGAACTTGTGCCCAGGTCCACCTTCTATACCACTACCTAGTACCTACTCAAGTTGGTTAGCACTTATCCTTTCGGCTTGCTCCTCAGAATACCAGAAAAAAGAAACATCGCATTTTAATTTAGCCCAGGTTCGGAAATACTATATTTCGCAAATGGTGTTAGTCCAGTCCAATATTGCATCAATCTCGTACCAAGGTCTTCTTAGACACAATACAACATTGTTTACTTTTATTATACATTAGGAGCTTATTTCACGAGCTCAAATCTATCCATTAATAGTGTTTGTCTTTACAACTGTGCATTACAGGCTTCTGCAATGTCGTACTCAATTACCAAGCGGATTTACAATACCTGCGTCAGGATTTTTGGAGATTGCACATGAGGTTTCCTTCTTTCCAAGTTTTGCTTGATCCGAAAGATTTGAATAGTTTTCTTCAATGTTAGCATAAAAAGAAAAATTGGATATTTAGTTTAGGTTCATAGAATGTTTCTTTGTAGACTCTATTTTATCTTAATATAAAAGAAAACATCAAGATATATCCAAACAAAGTTTTACCTTTTCTTCCCCCCTTTTTATGTATAGAATCATATGTATCACATAGTGTGATCAGTTTTTGACATTGATCAGCTTCATAAGTCAGCCATAATATTTTTCATATATACTTGCACTATTATACCAAGGTTGATTAGAAAAAGAAAATAACTCTTGGAATAGAGCAAAGGACACTAATAAAATACAGTTGTGATTGGTCATTACTTTAAAGCATAGTTTAGTTATTAAATGTAAGAAGGACATGTGAGGAATAAAAGTTAATTTTTATGATATTCAACTATAAGGCCTAATTATACGTGCAAGTATAGCTCAACAAAACTCCCAGACTTATCAATTATAAATTAGGCAAGGTAGTTCATGTAACAACATCTCCTACAACATCACATTAGCATCACCGATCCAAAAGGACCAATGTTTTTTGTCTTGAAAGGCACAATGTATTAGAACAAAACAAAATGAGAGAGACCAAATTAAAACTCCAAATTAAAGAGGAAAAAGACCTAGAAAAAGAGAGAGAGAGAGAGAGAGAGATATATATATATATAACGACCCTCATCATGAGTGCTTCCTTCCTTCCTAAAGAGGTTTAGGCCCAATAAATTTCTACATGTTGTAACTTGTATAGGTTCAGAATTTTAAACTATTATGACCATCGAAAAACAGAATTTTATAATTTAAAATTTTTGCTTTTCGTAAAAAGCACATGGTTGGAATTGATTTATGTCCCTCCAAATGGGCTTAAGTATCTAGGTATTAATGTGATTTGGTTTCCTTTTCTCTCGTCTCTTTTTAAGTGGTATTCTTTCAATGGTATTACAATGTTACAATCGCAGAGTCATTGAAATTATAAATTCATGTTTCGCCTGAATTTGGGTTAAGATTTTTCTATTAAATCATCAGAGACACATTTATTAATCACTGGAAAAAAAATAAAACTAAAAGTTTAATATTTGTTATCTATTTGATTTAATATTTATTTATTCTATACGTTGGTCTCAATTTAATATTTATTTATCCTATATATGTTAGTTATTATTAGAAATGGTATAATTATCTGTGCACCTAAACTTGCATGTTGTTTATTACTGTAATCAAGTAAAAGCATTAAATATTGCCTTTCTCATGTTTTATAATGAGATTAATAATTTCTTGTAAAATGGAATAAGTTTCTAAGATTCATATCAATTTTTTGCAAACAATTTCTTGTAACACTATTTATTAATCTTCTGTACTTATTTTGTGTTGGTTAAGAATTTAATATTCTACTGCCTCACAGATGAGACCCCAATCGAGAATTTAATCTTTTATTGCTCCAACAAAGAGTTCCTAACGAAGAAAGGATAGCGAAGCTCCATCACCCAATCACTCTGTATCTCCCACCTTACTGTTTTGAGATCTTTTCCAATTTCTATTTTTACTACCTTTAATATGATTTTGGCATCATCTTGAACAAGGTTTATGAAAATTGTGTAGTTATGAGATACCAAATCAATTCGATAAGGGTCACAGTCATATAGCTATTGTATTGAAGTGAGGTCAAATTCCACCGCTACAGTTTTACTGAGGGATTTGACTTAGTGAGGAAGCATTGTTTTGTGATTCCCTCACTTCCGGATTGTAAAATTTTGTGCTAATGTTTGCGTAATTTTTTCCCACATCATAGTGAATCAGTCAAGGATTTACATCTTCTTGCTAGTCCTTCACTATTTTACATTTTCTCGTTGTGTCTCTTTATTTAAAGCTAGGGATTGGTTTCTACATTTTGTTTCACATTTTCCTTGTTATGTCTCTCCATTTTGTTTTCATAGGACAAATCTCTATGTAAAAGTACCGATGTTGACAACAAAGTCTAAGGTAGAGAATTAAGTCAACTAATATTGAAAATATGGTAGAATTGATCTACAGAGGAAGGATCAATTCAGTAATGCATAGTGCATATATAGTTAAACAAAAGAAAACCCTTTGTTTTGAGTAGTGATTGCAAAACTGAATTGGACTAGTCAATTCAACTAGTAAACCAACCCACTATCTAGTCTAAAAGAAGTTGCAAACTAGAGTGTCTAAGAACTGGTCAAATTTGGTCAAAAATTGAATCTAAACAAAACTTGAAACAAAGAGTCTTGAACCAACACATTGAAGAATGTGTGACCATGTCTTTTCCAGCAAGTTAGCTAGTGTTGTTAATTATATTGTGCACAATTTAACATAAACTATAAAGCTTCACTCAACTTTACTATAATAGAAAGTTTAATATAAACTATAAAGATTCATTTAACTTTTTCAATATACCAAAAAGCAAAATATGGTAGAGCTCAAAATCAAACCTAAAGTCCTAGGAAAGTTTATCAAGCCACTTTCCATTATGCCACCTTGTGTTATGAAAGTAGGAAATGCAAAATTTGAATATAATACCATGAAAAATGCATATAACATTTTAATTAAAATTATATTAAATATACTTTTTAAAAATTAATTAAATTGATTCAACCATGATTTGACTAAGGTATGACCATTAAACTATGAACTACTTCCTTCTTTAGTTTAATGACTATATTGGTTTTTAAAACATTGGCTTTAAGTACAAGAAAAGATCCAATGAACCTTATAGTTCACTACATCAATTTTCGTTGCTGTCCACACAAACACAATAGCAACCTAAATATCAAGGTATCAAAAGTGTTAGAATGATCATCTCAACTATAGTAGCTCTACTACAATTTTTGCAACCAACAATCCTATCTTCTATGTCTTGTATCAACAGTCACACCATTTGGATAGTTAGGACTGCTCCTTCTTACTTGTTAGCTACTTCTTCTCATTGCATAAGATAATCACATGTCCAAATGAGTGGATTCTTGCTCCTTTATCTCAAGCCTACTTGTTCCATCACTTTAGGTTTCTTAACAATAGACCTTGACATATCATGAAGTTCCTTTGCCATAGTTAGATCATTGAGTTCCATGGGGCCATTTGTAATAGAATGCTTATAAACTGGTGAGCTTTATAACTGTAGTAAAGATAAGTAGGGTATTTATAGGCAAGACTAAGAGGTACTTTAATAAACATCACTATTAACTAGATTAAGCATTTAAAAGTAGAATAACGAAGTACAACAAACCCTTAACAATGAAATAATTCATCAAAGCTAAGAAACAAGGTGTACACAATTCAATACTTTAATAACAAAACTTTCAAATTCACAAGTATCAAAAGCCCTAAACTTGACATTACAGCGATCAAATTGCATATAAGAATTCTAACTTAACCAAAAACTTATAATACACTTGTTGAGAATAGTCTAACAAACTAAAGAAAACCAAATATAATACAAACCAATCAACTTGTCCATTATAGAATGGAATAAATTTTGTCACTAGTTGACTAATCACTACAGAAGTTGAATGGTGTAACAAAGTAGTCAACTGGTCCAAATAAGATAGATAGATTTTAACAATGTGATATAGTAGTTAACTGATAAACAAGCATCAATTGATTGATAACAGCTGACTGATGACCAAATCAATTGACTCGCATGTCTTTAGAAAATGGTTACAATCAACTAGTCTTTGGAGAGTAGTCGATTGGTCAATGTGGAAAAGTCAAAAACTTGAAAAGCTATAATAATTTTTGGTATCTTTTAGTGGGAGCAATCATGCTTCTTTGTTCACGTAATCAAATGGTTATTGGATGGTTCAGTTTATCTAAATTAGCTTATTGAATCTCAAATTCAAATGAGTGAAAAGGCATGATGGTTGGATTATGAATCTACAAAGTTGTGGTTTTGGTTTTGATAGAAATGAACAAATCTCTTTGTCTATCCCTATTTTCTAATCCTTTGCTTACTCTTGAAGAGGAGAACTTCTCTATTTGCTTTAGGTTGTTTTCTATGGTGCTTTCGATAAGTATTAAAAGTAAATTTGTCTAGACCCTGCAACATTACATAAGGGACAAACTTTCCTTAAAGTTGTTTTCTAGAGTTCTTTCAATAAGTATTAGAAGCAAATTTGTTTAGACCCTGTAGCATTACATAATGTGATAGTTCACACATTTTGAAGCCTACTAGAGTTTCTTTGACTCCATATTCTTAAACACTTATTTTTAGCAATCTTAAAGTAAGATTTGATATGGTGTCCACTACTAAATTTGCTTTCCAAGTCATGAATCAAGACTTTCTAAAATTAAATTGTTTTGATGGCACCAACTTTAAGATGGAAAGACAAAATGCTTTTTCTTCTTATTGCCATAAAGATAGCATATGCTCTTTGTCCCAATCTATAACCACTTCTTATACCATTTGACAAAGACATTGATAAAGTGAAGGTTGAAAGGAAGAAAAGAATAAAGGATGAAGTTCTATGTCATGGTCACATCTCAACACATTATCTAATCGATTGTTTAGCCTCTTCACATATGTCTCATCTCTAAAAGAAATTTGGTATGTTCAAATTCAAAAATAATACTGAGCAATAAAGGACAACTAAGTATTTTATATGAATTATTTTATATGGATCAAGTCTATGACTTGCAAGTGTTGGTGTCAAAACTCAAAGACTTAAAGGTTGAAATTTCTGAATCATTACAAGTAAGAGCCATAATTACAAAATCATCTCCAAGTTGGAATGATTATAGAAAGAAGTTATTGCATACCACTAAAACTTTTTCTATAGAATAAATTCTAAAGCATTTAAAAATTGAAGAAGAAACAAGAAATTTACAAAAAGAAGCATTCAGAAATTATTTTTAACAAAGTCTGTTATGTGAATGTAAGCAACAAATCCTAAAACAAAAGAAAGAATTCTAATTCTAATACTTCTAGCTAGAAGCCAGAGTAGACCTCAAAGTCTTATTACCATTGCAAGAAGAAGGGCCATTTCAAAAGAGATTAAAAATTTAGAAAGAAAGAAAGCCAGAAAATACTAAAGCTGCAAACATGGTAGACACTAAAAATAATGAGATAATGGCTATGGTTTCTGATTTGCACATTAGTATGATATTTAAGGCAAACATGGAACAATTTCGAAGACACTTGATTGGTGAAATGACTCTGGTACAACCATACAAGTATGCCATAACAAAAACAAGTTCAAAACATATGAAACTATGGAAGAAGGAAAGGAAGTACTTATAGGCAATGGCAATACTACAAAGTGCTTAGAAAAAGTAGTGTAGAACTACAATTCAATACTACAAAGAAGTTAGTGTTGCTTAATGTTTTACATCTTCTTGAAATTAGGAAGAATCTAGTTTCTGCAACTCTACCTTGTAAGAAAGGCTTAAAGATTGTCCTAGAATCTCATAAGATTGTAATTTCCATCAAAAGAATGTTTATAGGAAAGGGAAACTCTTAGAATAGGATATTCAAGTTAGGTGTTATTAATAATATGTCAAATTCAGTTTATATCGTTAAGCCTTCTTTTATTTTGTGGCATGATAGATTAAGACATATTAATTTTAATTCCTTACATTTCATGTGTGAAAATGGTATGATGCCAACTAGAAACTATACATGTGATAAATGTGAAATTTGCATGCCATAAAAATTGACTAGGAAGACTTCTAAATTTGTTGATAAAACAACTGAACTTTTAGGTTTGATACATTCTAATATTTGTGAATTTAATGGTGAAATGACTAAATAAGGAAATAGATATTTCATAACATTCCTTGATGATTACTCTAGGTACACAAATTTGTATTTAATAATGACCAAAGATCAACCTTTTAGTATATTGTCAAACTTATAGATCTAAAGTTGAAAATCAGAAGGGAAAGAAAAAAAAAATTCTTAAGAGTGATAAGGGTAAAGAATATTTCTCTAATGAATTTTTAGTTTACTGTGAAGAACGTGGTATAATCTATCACCATAATAAAATAGTATGGTAGAAAAAAAAAATAGAACCTTAGTTTATATGATTAATGTTATGATTTTGAATGCCAAGTCTATGGGGTAAAGCTATGTTAATGACATCACATAACTAATAGATTACCAACAAGGAAGTACTAAATCATCTTAAAGAAACCAAACTTAAGTTTAGTGATGTTTAGCATATTATAGGATACTTGATCCTCAAAAAATAAAATGGGTTAAAGACATTGAAAAGTATTTTTGTCGATATGCTAAAAATTCAAAAACATATAGGTTATTAAACAAGAGGCTAATGTCATAGTTAAATCAATTGATGTAGAGTTATTTGAAAACAATTTATCATTAGCTCTACTAATGATGGTAATGAGTAGCCTATCAACAAATTAAGTGTAGGTTCTTATGATCTTTTTAGTGAACTTAAAAGGAGTCAAAGAGTTAGAAAAAAAAAACACTTAGGACCATATTTCATAGTCTTCTTGTTAGAAGGAGATAGGAACACAAAATTACGTCAAATACCCTTTTGCACTTCATATAAAAGAGGATTCAAAAACCTATAAGGGAAGCAGTAGCATCAAGAAATGCTAGTTTTCTATAAGAAGCTATCAATGATGAGATGGACTTAATCATGTCTAATAATACTTAGGTATTAGTTGACCCACCTTGTGAATCCAAACCTATAAGATGCAAATACGTATTTAAATAGAAATAAATACTCTTCTTGTTATTCAAACTTTTAAAACTAGGTTAATAGCGAAAGGTTTTAAGCAAAAATAGGGTATAAACTATTTTTGACACATATACACCTGGCTAGAATAACATCTATTAAGGTACTAATTGCATTAATATCATTTTATAATTTAATTATATATCAAATGAATGTCAAGATTGCATTTTTAAATGGTGAATTAGATGAAGAGGTATACATGGAACAACCTAAAGGGTTTGTATTACCTGGAAATGAAAACAAAGTGAGTAAACTAATTAGATCCTTATATGGATTAAACTAAGCACCAAAGTAGTAGCACAAAAATTTAACTTTGTTATATTATCTCATAGCTTTAGACATAATAATATAGCTAGATGTATTTATTTACAATTCAAAGATAAATATGGAGTTGTTATATGCTTATATGTTAATTATATGTTAATGTTTAGAACTAACATGCTTGGTGTTAATGAAACCAAGAAATATTTAGCTTCACAATTCATGATGAAAAATCCTGGGGAAGCAATTACAATCTTTGGTATTGAAGTTAAAAGAAATAGTAGGGGGTTTTTCTAGAATCAATCTCATTCAATTGAGAAGATTCTAAATGAGTATAGGTACTTAGATATTAAAAAGGAAAAACACCCTTTATAATATAGCACAAAAACTAGTAGAAAATCTTGAAAGGCCAATTGTATAACTTGAGTATTCTAGTGTAATAAGCAGTTTAATGTATGTTATGCATTGTATAAGACCTTACATATCTTTTATAGTTGGAAAAATTGCAAGTTACACAAGTAATCCTGATATAATTTATTGGAAGGTAGTTACCAGAGTTCTAGGGTACCTAAAATGTACAAAAGATCCAAGATATTTTTACAATAATTTTCTTACTATACTAAAAGGATACACTAATGCTAATAGGATGAAAGTGCATAAGACATTAAGTCTAAATCTAGTTAGGTGTTTACCATAGATGGCGGTGTCATTTCATAGGCACCAAATAAATAGATGTGTATAACTTATTCCATCATGAAATATGAGTTTATACCTTTAGCTTTTATGGGTAATGAGGCCAAATCGTTAAGGAATTTGTTAACAGACATAGAGTTGTAGTCACAATCAATGTTAGCCATTTATTTACACTGGGATAGTAAGGCTATTATGTCTAAGATGTATAGCAAAATGTATATTAAAAATATTAGACATATTAGTATGAGATGTGAGTATGTCTAGCAACTAATTAGTGATGACATAATCACAATATAGTTTGCAAGAACACAAGATAACCTAGTATATCTTTTTAAAAAAAAAAAAAGGATTATCAATAGAAATGGTAAGAAGAACATCATTTCGAACGAGCTTAAAGCCTATACCTAAAGTTACTAGTAATTGGAACCTAACTTCTTAAATAAACTCTAATTAAGAAGTTTAATGGGCAACAACAAATTATTGATAATTGTGGGGTAGTAAAGAATTATCAAATTAATTCAATAATACTGTACAATTAAGGATAAAAAGGGTGAGTTTAAGGCTCTTAATGAAATCAAAGCAAAACCTACAAAGCTCTTGAGGAGTCTTTCACCTATTTTAGAAATGTTCATAACAGGTCAATGAGAAAAAATTAGAAACTTGAAAAGTTGCAATCTATTCTACTATTTTTTGGTGTGAACAACCATGCTTCCTTATTCAAGAAGTTAGATGACAATTAGAGAGTTCATTTAATCTAAATTAACTTATTGAACCTCAAATTCAAATGAGTGAAAAGGCATGATAGTTGAATTATGAATAAATAAATTGATGGTTTTTGTTTTGATAGAAAATGAATAAATCTCTCGCTATACCTATTTTTTGATCCTTTGCTTACTGTTGAAGGTGGAAACTTCTCTATTTGCCGAGGATTGTTCTTTAAGGTGCTTTAGATTAATTTTAGAAGCTATTTTGCCTAAACCCTACGACATTAGATAGGGGACAAATCTTGATTTAAGGATAATGTGACAATTCACACATTTTGAAGCCTATTAAAGTTTTTTTGACATATTCTTAAATACTAATTTCCAACACTATAAGTATCGAAAGCTCTAACATGTACTTCAATGATAAAATTAGATTGTAAAGCATTAAAGGATGTAATGGAATGTGATGGCCATTAAAATATCCATATTGAGGAGGCTTCTAAGGTATTTATTAGCAAGTGCAAAAGATATTTTAATAAACATAAACTATTAACTAGATTGAGCTTTTAAAAGAGAGAATAGGGAAGTACAACAAACTCTCAATAAAGTACTAGTTCATTAGCTATATAATTCAATACATTAATAAGAAAACTTTTTTCAAAGTCCATGTGTATCAAAAACCTTGAGACTTGACATTAAAGCAATCAAATAATAATTCTAATTTAATCACACACTTATAATCAATAATGCCACTATATAGTAAAATTATATACATACACACTTGCCCACACACATATATCACACTTAATAACCCTAACTTTAGATAGTGCTAGAATTATTTATTGAGAAAAATCTTACTTTGATCTTTGACAAATAAATGAATTAATTTTTAATTTAGTTATTCATAGATAATTTCTTTTAATTTAGTCCCTAAATTATTAATATGCTTGTATTGTATTCCCATTCAAAATTTAACCTTAAATTTGATAGTTTGTTGACTTAAAAGTTTTCTTGTTTATTTGGTATTTTTAACGCATACCTCAAATTTGGTATCCATGCCAGCATATTGTTAGATTTGACAAGTTAAATATTGGATGGAGATGTGATGGAAATGTGACCTTACAAACATTTTTTTTAACAAGGGATTAAACTAAAGAAATGACCTAAGAAAGATCAAATTAAAATTCTACTTATCTATCATCCTCTAAAATAGATTTTTCCTTCTTTTTTATTTTAGTAGCCTAATCTAAACATTTTGAGAAGGAAGATTAATGGGGAATTCATGAATCTCATCCCGCTATGGATTCTTCATGGATGTTGCATTAACATTGTCCAATGCAAAGCCACACTACACTTTTACACTTGAACCTTGACCTAAACCCTAAATGCCAGATTCTATGACCCTTTTTTATTCTTCCTTTAGCCTTACAATAAGCCAACCTATACCACATAGAACTCGAAGATATATTCCCAATCCTATAAAATGCCATTCTTAAAGGCTCTACATCCCAATTTTCTAACCTAAAGCTTTTTTGCATCTTATCCAACAAAGCCCTTCCTCTGGTGTAAATACAAAAGTGCTTAAAAGCCAACTTGAAATTTGGAACATAAGTTTCAATCTTCAATCTAAATACTTTTCGTCCGACAAAAGTTGCTAGAAACTTGAATCTTTCTAAGATTGGAAGGACTAGTGGGGCAAGAGATATGATTTGGGCCTTAAGGTCTTCACTAGCAACATTGATGAGATCTTTTGAGATCACAACACCAATTTTGCATTCATCATCTTGTTGAAATATACAATTGTAGCTTTTATCACCAAAAGTATTGTCGGTATGTAGTGTGTGGATGATTTGGTAGTTTGAATGGTGGTGACTGGAAGGATGGTTGGAAAGGAGGGAAGTAGAACTAACCATGGAAAAGAGACGAGTGGTAAGAAGCATTGATGGGTTATTGCCCCAATACACCTAAGATTCCATTTTTAAGGCTTAGGACCATGGCATAAAAGTTAAGATGTGACTGTTATAACACAATAATGAAGTATATATGAGGAATAAGTATACAAAATTATTCAAAATTAGTTTCCATTTACTTATAATATACAATTTCTTTTTAAGGGTCATTACAAAATATGTTGTGAAATTATCCTAGATATGCCTTTTATTTATATATTTTGTGAATTTAAGCATGGATGACACTATATAAAAACTTCACAAATTTGTGTCTTTAAATGTTTATGGAATTTGACAATTATTGCATTTAAGATAAGGGCAAGGAACTAAAAGAACCAATAAATTCTTACCTAGATCTTTTACATTCAAAATAATACTAGATTTAGTATAATTCCTCATATCTTTTACTATTAGGTTTTTTAATAAAATTATAACAAGTAAAAATTCTTTTAGAAAACCTAATTTTGTGATGCTAACATGTAAAAATCAAACATTTGCCATGTTTTAATTAGAAAACCTGATTGTAAAAATATAAGTAATTGCATATAAATTTTTTCCTCAAACAAATAAACAAAATATGTACGTTATTGGACCACACATCACCTTACACACTCACTTTTTTAATTTGGTCTTTACAAATTTGAAAAATTTTAGTTTAGTCATTGCTATTAAATTTCCATCAATATGCCCATAATTAATTCTGCTGATGTAGCCAATTACATATTATCTTAACACTTAGAATATGCATGATTCATGTCAATTTACTTAAGTCATTTAACCAAAGAGGTGTCACTTGACACATACATACACGAATAGATTTCACTCATTCATCAACTAGGTGAAAGAAGTTAACAGCAATGATAAATTCCTACCTATATCCTTTATATTCAAAATAGGTGCAATGAGGAAATAAGTGAAATATAAGTATTATTAGACCACACATTACCTCACACACGTTTGTAATTTGGTTTTTATAATTTCAAAAATTTTTAATATAGCCCCTACTATTATATATATATAAAAACTTCCATCAATATGTTTTTAATTGATTCTGTTGACATAATTAATTATGTGTTATCATAGCATTTTAAATATATATGATTTATGTCAACTCACCGAAGTCATTTAACCCAAGAGATATCACCAGACACACATACATAGTGGATTTTGCTTGTTTATTGACATAATAATGCATATTCAAATTATCAAGATTGATGACATGTGGTTGGCGTCCATAAAAATGAATTGCACACTTAAAAAATGTTTGACAACAAAGATAAAATTAAAAAAAATTAAAACTAAAAGGATCCAATCATTAACATTGAAACTAGAGTAACTCAATTAAAAAATTGAGTGAAATTAGAGGAACTAACAAAGTAATTTAATGAAGAAAGAAATACTGCATATATTTAAATGTTGAGATGAAGGAACTAGACCTGAAGGAGGCATTTGGCAAGGAAAAGCAACAACCCCAGCGCTGCACCCCATGCCACTAAGATTGTGGCACAAAATGTTATCTTTGAGCTTATAATGATTCACAATCACGTCACACAAAGACGGTGAGGAACAAAACACACGGCAGTTCACAACTAGAATTTGTATATCCTTAGGTTGGATCCTTGTTTTCTCAAGAAGTTCATCAATGGCTCCAAAAAACACAGTCTCTGTCTCCTTCCTCGCCTCAAACACAGATTGGTTTGGTGGGATATCCATTAAAGCCTGTGGAACGTACGTTTTTGGTCCCAAACCAGACTTATCTATAATTTTCATGACACGCTTCAAGTTCTCTCTGATAAATTCCAAATGCTCTTAGCTCTTTCCACCACCATTTCCTTGCTACAAGCATAATGATCGTATGGTTTGTAGCGTGCAAAGTCCACTAAGTATACTTTGGTTGATCTTCTCATCAAGTGATGATAAATGGCTAGGATTGGGAATAATACAGCTAGGCAAGAAACCGTTAGAAATGGATAAAGATATATGAACTCGTGAACGCAAGCACAAGTTGACATGTTGAAGGCTAATAACATTACTGATAGATGCAAATTCTCTATGTGGTTCAGCTTATATATGTAGAGAAAAATTAGGAGAAATTATATTTTACCTCTGTAATTTAAAGTCTAATTATAAAATAAACTTTAAAATGTAGTAAAATATATCTGTTACTAAAATAAAAAAAAAAATTAAATCTCACTTAAAATTACTTACCGCGTAATTTGTATTTTCATTTCAAGTTGTAAAGATTGTTAAAACCTAAAAGGTATAGACAAATTTTTGTCACCCCATAATAGTTATTACTTGGTTTGCCGTTGGAACAGGAGAAAATGGACCATTTAGCCGATTTCAAGATAACATTGTCATCTTCTCACACCCAACTTTTCTTCCAGATAAGCAAAATCAATTGGGACCACAATCCCTATTTTAGGTAGACGGTTGACATGATATATATACTTTTAGAAAGTAATCAAAAGTTGGTAGAGTGTTCGTATAATTATTGAGCCAATGAGTGACAGATTCAAAATTAAATTATGGGGATAAAAATTTTGAAAAAAATTAACATATTTATGTGGATAAAAATTTCCAAGTTTAGACTTTTCATCAATTTATATTTTTCATAATAAAAACCATTTTTATATTTTCATAACAAATCATATAAGTTAATAGTATCCTTTTTTCTATAAGAACCAAAATAAAATAGAAGAGGATATTAAAATAAAAATAATGTAAAAACAGTATTCGTTTCCCAAAATATTCAATTTAATTGCAATAAAATTATAGGAGCCCAAATAAAATAAAACAAAATAAGAATAATAGTCTTCTCTTTTCTATAGCTTGACATATTGAAATAAATTTCACTTAGAACAAATCAAACAATTAATATATATATAATATTCACATTAGGTTCAAGCTTAAATTTTATAAAATAATATAAAGCATAATCTTTAACATAAATGACAAAGCTGCAGGATAATTTTGATATTTTAGAATCACTTCTTAGAAACATTTTGCAAATAATTCAAAATTTTTATTGGGAGATAATTTAATAATTAACAGATAAATGTGAATTTATTTTCACTGTTTGGCTCTGGCGTTTTTTTCTTTTTTCAGTGACTTTCTGAGCAAAATATCATGGGCTTTCCCAATGTATCATGTGTGTGCGTGTGTGTTTTTTCCTTTTTTTTTTGGGGGGGGGGGGGGGGGGGGGGGGGGGATTATTCAATCCGTGCCTAGAGCCAATTACACATAAAAGTTGTTATGGTGTCAGTTTTCACAGATGGTTATTAAAAAAAATTGCATTTATTCGTTTTTATCTTTAATTGTAACATCTTAATTAACAAAAAATATAAATAGTCCCTTAATGTATTAGTCTTATTATAATAGCTTCTTATATTTAAATTAGAAATTAAATCTAATAGAATATGTAAAACTAAAAAGTCAATTTTATTGCTCCTAGACCATGAATGTGGTCAATTTTTGTCTGTCCTAATCCTTCTTCCAGTGCATGGTAGAGTCTCCTTGCCTTGCCGATTACTGTAGAACGCTTAACAGATAAGTTTTATGAAGGTGCTTACTTGGTTGAGGGCATTTACGGGCCTAAAATTTTTTAATTTTGCATGTTTTAGAGCTGTTATAGTTATTTTTATTCTTCATATTTTGTTATTTTTAATTAAATAAGTTTTTTTTAATTTTGATTATTTTTTTTATTGAATAAAATTTGTGAATTTTGATTTCTTAATTTTTATACATTTTTTTACGTGTTTTGCGGCGTCATTGATAGTGGAAATGGAAACAAAGGAATTATACAGAGGCTTTCTGCTCACCAAAATTTCGGTTTCATACTTTGACACTTTTCGTATTGTCGTTTTTTTGGACGAAATTTCTCTTTCCTCCGTACTTTGACAATAGGGCAAGAATTTTACTTTTACGCTGGATGCATGCAGCCATATGATGATTGCATTCACTGTTTTTAAAACCCAATTAATTATTGAATTAGGGGAAGTCTTGATTTATGATTTAATGTTTAATTATAATTCTATTGTAATTAAATTAAGAATAATTAAATATAATTTTAAAAAATTTTATATATTAAAATTTTAATATAATCAATAAATAATAATATATTTTAAATTTAAATACTGTTTAAAAAGTTGTTTTGTAATTGAAAAATAAAAACTATTTATGATTAAAGTTGAAAAGTAACTAATATTAAACTTTTAGGGGCTTCAAATTATATTAAAATTTCAATTGTTATTAAAAAAAATACTAAAAACAAGAATGCAAATGGAAAATAAAGGAATAATTTTAGTCAAATACATTGATATTTGAAAGAGATGTTATTAAAAGATAGAGTATAATGTAAAATAAATATAAAAAATAGTTAAATATACACCTTTTGATTTCTCTTATATTCTCTTAAATTTTTTTTTTCATTTTAACTCTCTTTTTCTTTTATTATCTTCTATTTTCAACTTTTTTAGATTTGTCCAAGATGAATTATGGTATTTTATATGAAATAATTAAAAACAATTCAATGACCAATTTTATTAGTCTAGTTTTGACCACTTCAACTAATTTTTTGTCTAATTGATTTTCTAAGTTATCTAAACTAAATTAGAGACTAATTCATTAGTTTTTCGATCGAGCTAACTAGTCTGGTCTGATCTAATTCTATTAATTATAGTTGCATTAGATCTTGTTAAGTGTCCAAGTTGACCAATCAACTAAAAATGTCTCCAGCACCCTTGAGGTTCATGTTATTGCAAATTCAATCCTGCTATTGATCATATATTTATAATAGAAGCCCATGTTATACTTCATTCTAAAATTTTCTCTTAGCAATTATAAAATTTTCTCTCAAGCGATTACGTATATTTTCCCCAATGCATCACTCATATGACTCTTCAACAAATAAGTTGGTCATCCCTCTATTTAAATTAGAGATTTTTTTTTTTAAAGCAAGGTAAGGTGCCACTTTATTTTCATAATATATCTTTTTTGGAACAAATCTCTTTATATCTTCTTCTTCTTTTTTGGTAAAAGGTATTGACATTAAACTTGCGGCTAGACTAAGAAAACAAGTAAGAGTTCTTGAAGTGGTAGTATAGTGTAAGCCTCAAGTTTGACGAAAAGGTGCAAGAAATTGTTGCTAAAATTTTAAAATTTTTATAAGTTTAGCAATAGTCAATTAATATTCTGGTAATAATAAATTGTTATTGGAAAATTCAATTTTTTCAAAGACATTCAACAATAGTTAACTAATATTTTATTAATAGTTGACTATTACTAAAAAATTCAAAAATTTTATACATGTTCAGCAACAATCAACTAATATTTCATTGACAATTGACTATTATTGTTGAAAAATTCAAATACTGCATACATATTCAAGAAAACTTAACTAATTAATATTGCATTAACAGTTACATACATGCAACTTGATAGAGTAACATGGAGCTTTTATGACCACCTTCAAGGAGATAATGTATGGCATGACTAATCAAAAAAAGCTTGGGCAAGTTACTGAACATATGAAACATGATTTGGAACATATAGAGCACGATGTTGGAACTAAAATAAAGTCCTAACATGGAGGCTAAAGAGCTAAACGAAATTTATTTATTAAAATCCAAGAATTCAAGTCCAATATGTGTCTAAAGATTCATTACAAGATGTTAGAAACCCAATATTAGATTATGTGAGAATTCTCTTGTATTCTTAAGAGAATATTTGACTTATGAAAAGAGTGGTCATCCTTTGTAGTATCCCAAGATTAGAGTTATAAGAGATAAGTTCTCTTAGAATCTTATCTCTTGACCTACATATATACACTTGACTTATCAAAGAAGTAATCAATCTTTATGGTATCTTATGGCTAGAGTTTTAAGGGATAGGTTCTCCTAAGGTTTTATCTTGATCATCTTGTTTTCTAATAGGTCCTCAACTGTGACCTACGTTGGTTGAGGTTTTTAAAACAAGTCATTAGTGGTACTCACGTCACAACTTGTTGTATTTTAGACTCATCCATAAACATAACGTGATAAGTAATTTTTCTTCTTTGGGGTTTTACTTAGCTCTCACAAATGGAACCTTTTGTCATGCTTATTGGAAAAGGTTACCCTCAACCAACTTAGTCTAACTACAAAAGTAAAAGGTTTTAAATACTTTATCCCTTTTTAAAAATTTTATATCCTCAGTCAATTTATATAATGTAGTTTCGACAATTCTTATTTTTTAATTACTTGCTGGTAGCATTATGCGTGTATTTGTAATTTTCTTTCACTGATCTGCAAGATGTTTTAATGATAAATTTTGCTGATACTTGAAATATCAAGTCAAATCTTATATTTTGCAATTGAATATTGATATAAAATTATTTACATAACTATAAATATACTCTTTCTAGTCTTTTTTATAAGAAAATCTGAAAAAAAAAATTTTGGTCCCAAAATATAAGAAATATGATATATTTTTTATTTCATTAAATAATAAATTTTTTTATCTTTTATTTATTATTATACCTAATATACTTAACAATATATAATATTTTTTGATGTAAAATAAAGATAAGTAAAATAAAAAAAATTATCAAATTTAAATTTAATTAATGAATTAAATTGATATTAATTTTTTTTAATAAAAAAGATGAGAGACTTTATTAAATAACATAGCATTCCGTGCATGTGTCATATTGATACATCACAGATGCCAGACCCAAAATACGGTGAAATTATAAGACATCGTACTCTTGGAAATTAATAATTGGCACACGGGAGGGCGGCAGAGCAATGGAGGGCACCAATGTCGAGTCCTACATATAACACATTAAATGACGCATGCCATGGAATATAATAGAATAATTAAAGTAAATTGGATTAGGATTTGATACTTTTTTTTATCAATGGAATTAAAACTGTTAAAACGAGCTGAATTTATTTTTTATTAGATTAAATATATATTTATTAATTAAAAATTTTTATATGAAATATATTTTTAATAAAAAATTAAAAATTAAATTACAGTATAAGAAAATTTTTTGTTTCAAAAAAATTG
This sequence comes from Erythrophleum fordii, assembly GCA_032878935.1. Lineage (NCBI taxonomy): Eukaryota > Viridiplantae > Streptophyta > Magnoliopsida > Fabales > Fabaceae > Erythrophleum > Erythrophleum fordii. The sequence goes on along the minus strand of JAVQMF010000025.1, from coordinate 7,996,152 downwards.
TATATATTTTAAAAATAAAAGAATATATAATTTTAACACAATTTTGAAAAATTATATAATTTATTTTTTAACCTTTTATTCTTTAGTATTTGATAGAATAAAAATAAAAAAAATTACATACAATGACCCATATTATATAAACTTACATTGAAAGACCTTAAAAATTAAAATTATTTTTAAGGACTATTATTACCACAAGTTTTAGAGAATTTACTTTTAATTTTAAAAGATTTACTATTAGATATAAAAAAGTTTAGCATTTTTCTACACTTAGTAGTAAATTCCTAAAATTAATAGTTAATTTTTTAAAATTTAATGGTAATGATAGTTTTTAATGATAATTTTAATTTTTAAAGTTTTTTATTATAAATTTATATAATATGGGTCTTTAAATATAATTTTTTTATAAAAATATTTATATATAATCGGAACATGGAAATAGAAAAGAGATTATAAAAGAAAAGGATGATTGATGCAAATAGGATAGGGGAGAGTTAAGACTTTAAAAAATAAATGGAAAGGACAATGATGAGGGAACAGAAACGGACGACAGCTCAAGTTTCACAATCATGTTAATGGAACCCAACATAGTTGCACATGTTAGGCTGGTGGTAAGGAAAACTTTTCGTGAAGGACGGTCCACAGTATTCCCCAGATGTTCTCAATGTCATGGGCTCTTATCAAGATCATGTGCTGGCGTTAAGTGACTTTGATGCTTATCCCCACCTTTACCCCTAGTTTGGTAACTCAATACATCTTCCCCTCGTAAAGTTTGATAATTACATCACGCGCGGGCGCACACACATTGATTTGTTTCGCTTTGCATTGTAGATGACGAAGGAACTTAGTGCTGCCTTTGTTGAGATCCCTTTGTATATTCCTTTTTCTTTTTGCAGTATCAATATTATAAGGAATTTGTTAATGATAGAGTTAATGATGATGAGGTGGAAATTTTAGCTGTATGATTTTTGAATATAATGATAATTGTAATCTACAAATACTTTCAACATTTATTCTATGATTTTGTTGATCATTATTGATTTTCAATCATTATTAATTTAATTATTTTTGTCTTTATATTTATTGTATTGTAATAAATGTAGATCTATATAATGGAGATAGAGATATGGGTGTGAGTGATGAAATCTCAACTTCTGTTACAAGATAATATTCCAATTACGTTGATAAAGTTTTAAATAGTTATTATGTTTGAATGTCTCTTAAATCTTAAATGTTGTTGAAATATTAAATGTTTATATTGTTGATAAAACTCAAAGTATACTTTATTGTTGTCGATGAAGCTCAAATTTATTTTTGAATGTTTAGTCTTTTTTCTCTTGATTCTGAGTTAAAACAAGGTGGGTTTACTAAAATAATAATTATTTATGTTGATTGAAAAATAAAAAAATTATTTATATTCTCTAACACCATCCAAGAGACTTAACCAATATATTAGGAGCGTAAATATGCCAAGCCTTGACTGTGTAAAGCTTTACTCATTTAATAAATTAGTTATTTAAGTTGGATTTGCAAAACTAAGTGAGTTTAAAAATAATATTAAACTCGGTTCATTTTGTTAAATAAAAACTTGAGCTTGGCTTATATAAATTTATTTAAAAATATACATAAATAAGTTACGTGAGGTCAATGAGTTAAATGGTTTTCTTCTAGTTTCTAATAAAATATGTATAATTTAGAATATATGTATATATCAAATGTATAATTATATATAATATTCAAATATTTATAGTATTTTACTTTTAAATGAGTTAATTGAGTTAAGTATTAAATTTTTAATTTTGACTTATCTAATTTGGTTAAATGAACATAATATTATTTTTAAATTCATTCATTTAATTAATAAGAATCAACCTTAAATGTAATACATACTGAATTAAATTGTGAGCTTAATGATATATGAGAGAAAATGGCAGAATAGGATTCTTTCCTGAAATAAAGAGAATCTTATAAGAAAGAATCAAGTAAGTTGCATTCAACTTAATTTCTTTTTCTCCTTTATATATAAAATCGCTTATATTACGGAAAGGATCCAAATCAAAAGATAGCAGAGGTGTCCCTTCTTAGTCAGGTTGTCTCTCTAGTTGGAGGGAGCAAAAGGGAGAGAATTGCAAGCTCTATCAACAATGAACAAAACGTTCACCAAAGATCTAGTAAACATAACTTTCTTCCGGGTATATTTTCTAACCATGTATTCTTTTTCTTTTGAAAGAATGTGCAGCCCATTGTTGCCAATTACCATTTGGTTGGCAGCTCGCAATGTAATATATTTTTATAATATTTATTATATTTTTATAATTATTATTTAACATTATTTAATTTTTTTATTATTTTTTAAAAGTAAGGGCACATATGTCATTTTTTATCATGTCTATCCACTTTATACATATATATATATATATATATATATTACTTTATATAGCTAGCATTCTACCAAGGCAATGAGCCTATGTGGTATCGTAAGAAGGGTTTGCGTTCAAATTCAAAGTAGCTAGGGTGTGACAAGGGCAAAAGAAACAAGTGTTTTTTTTTTGTGGTAAATTATTATCTCCTTTGTGAGTGATATTTAAATTATATAATCTTCTCTTTTATTTTAAAAATACACACAAACTTTTTTTGAAGTTAAAAGATGACCAAAACATTGTTGAAGACAATATTGATTTTTTTATTAAAAACATATTATGAAATGCATTGCTTAAACTTTTTCTTCAATGTTATCTATATTGTATTGAAAATTTTAATTTAATTTATTCTAAATTTAAGAAAATTATGTTGTTTACTAAAATAATTATTCTGCAATAGAGTTTTAGTTGTTGCCATAATTTTCTTAAAGACACGATGGCTTTGCTAGGAATTTTCTATTCTAGCTCTTCAAGTAAATAGATCTTTCTTTTGGCTACCCATATTGAAGGAGTCCAAAAACAGTGAAGAGAAAAAAAGGGTTTAAAGAGATTCATTAATATGAAATCCTAAAATTTGATCCCTTATTTGGGATTCTTGTTTTATTTTCATTTATTTATGATTTAATTTTTGAAACCCTAAAAGATGAAAAAGAATAATGGGTTTGGGTCCACGAGCCAGTCTGTTAAACTCGTTTATTGGGCAATTTGGCCATTTAAACAATTTAAAACATAGTTTAGTTATTAATGTAAGAAGGGCATGTGAGAAATAAAAGTTATTGTATATGATATCCAATTTACTATGAGGCCTAATTATATGCGCAAGTACAACCCAACAAAACACACACCCCCAGGTATCAATTATATATTAGACAATGCAGTTCATGTAGCCACATGTCCCATAACATCACATTAGCATCATCAAACCAAAAGGACCAATGTTTTCTGTCTTGAAAGGCCCAATATATTAGGACAAAACAAAATGCGAGAGACCAAATTAAAACCCCAAATTAAAGAGGAAAAGACCTAGGGAGAGAGACACGGTATGCCAACAAACCTCATTGTGTTGGGTCTTTACAGTGCTTGCTTCCTTCCTAAAGAGGTCTGGGCCCAATAAATATTTAAGTGTTGCATAAGTTGAGAATTTCATATTATTATGGCCCAAAAAGAAAAATCAGATTTCAAATTATTATGACCCCAAAAAAAAATCAGAATTTCTGAATTTCAAGTTTGTGCTTTTCGTAAAATGCACATGGTTGGAATATGTCCCTTTAAACCGACTTAAGTATCTTAAGTAATAATGTGATTTGGTTTCCTTTGCTCTGTTTCTTTTCAAGTGGCATTCTTTCAATGATGTTAGCGAATTATTGCTTTCTGCTGGTTAAGAATTTAATCTTTTGTAGCTCGAATAGAGAAATCCCAACAAAAAACGGATAGCAAAACTCCATAACCCAATCACTCTGTATCTTCCACCTTACTGTTTTGGGATCTTTCCCAATTTTACTGACTTCAGTATGATTTTGGCAATCATCTTGATTAGTGTTTATGAAAATTGCCTTCTTTATGAGATACCGATTCCAAAAGGTTCGCAGCCATATGCTTGTTATATTGAAGGAAAACGTGGTCACAGAGAACACTGTAGCTGCAAAAACTTTCAAAAATCACAGTGTACTTTATATATTAGATAACTTGAGGCATGTATTTTTTGGAAGATTACCACTTCCTAAAAAATAGTGCTAAAAATGGACAATGCGATGTTTTTGTCAACAGCTGCTAAATAGCAGCAGTTGATGAAAACCACTGTTACATACCGTGGTTTTCTAAAAATTGATGTCCCTTCGCAGCAAGGGTTTTAGCGCAGTTGCAACCACAGCTAAAGCATTTAAAAGTCCCACCCACCTGCCACCACCAATTCTTGTCACCACCATCCGACCAGCTTGATCCCCTCGTTGGCACAGTCCAACTGCCTCCTACTGTCCCCGCTATCAGATCTGCATTTCTCTTCCATTTTGAACCATTTTGAGGTTTTTTTCTTTTAAGTTCTTCCATTTTTTATGATTCACTAGATAATTAATAGCTCAAAGATTGTTGAAATGCTTGATAATTGTTTTTTTCTCAGTCCTTGAGTATTTAAAAATTTGATGGGAGGCTTTTTTAATTTACATATATTTTCTTTATTTTCAGAAGGCTTTAATTTAAATGTTGTTGAGATTGTTTGAATGGAACAAATTTTTTAGTGAGAATAGAAGAAATGAAATTCATGGAGTAATATATAGTAATTTTTAAGGTTTTTTTGTGATAAAATTAGTGTTTTTAAATTGAAAAATCAAAATTTGTAGAGGGAAAAAGGAGTATAATTGAAGAAGAATGACATTTATTAATTTAATGAGTACTTGAGGCTGTGAAAATTAAGTAAGCATATGATAGAAACTTGTATTTAAAATTATGTTGGTCATTTACCAAATTTTTAAGTAATGAAGTTTTCATAATACATGTCACATTTTTTTTTCCCACAAGGAGCGCCTACTTTTTTTAATGCAATTCTTATAATTTAACATGTTACTTGAAATTAGAATTTTGTAGAAGTTTTAATTAATTTTTTTTGTTTTAAAATGTTGTATTGTAGCATAGAATTCTCAAGAAATATTTCACATTAGTTATATTATTTTTGAAATAGACAAGTCTTGGATTGAAAAGCCTAAGAACACCTCTGAATATATGAAAAGCCTAGGAACTAATAAATGTGTTAAAAACAAGACAAATGTCACTTAATAGATTTTTAGACTTTATATTTGCTAATAAAGGTGTTAAAAATAGGACAAATGTCTATGTCCTAAACACAAGTTTAGCAAATGACAAATTAGATATGTAGTGTATAATCATTTAGTCGTTAAACCATTTTCAAGAGGAGACATTGTTTCGCTTAGATATAAGGAGACAATCATGCTAAATACTATAGTTGAAATTCCTTTAGGACCACTTGTAAAGGAAGATAAGATTGTTATGAATAATCCTGTACATGACATGGTCAATGATGTACTTGAGCATCACTCTAATTATAAGAGTATGGGCAAAATTGAAATAATTTCTTTATCATCAAACCAAATGTCTGATGATAGTTCAAATTTTTTTTGAGTTAATTAGAGATGGATAGCAAAATTTGCATGAAGGATATTAAGCAAAAAATTCTTCTATGAAATTTAATATTTTTTTCATCTTGTAATATTCATACTTGAATATACTGAAGGATATTACTAGAGTGATGATATGAAACTTTGCTCCTTTCACCTTTGCTCTTTCACTTGTTAACTACTAGTGTGAGGGATTGCTTGATTCTTTTACAATGAAAGCAAAAATCGAGAATGAAGATCAAGGGTGTGCAGAAATGATAACAGATAAGGAAAGAAAATAGAAAGTATGACAAAATCTTGGAAAAGCAGGGAAGAGATAAGATAAATGTTGCGAGTGGAGAAAGAGTATGAGGGAGTGGGAAAGGAGAAGAAAAGAAAAAGATTATGAATTTATAGTAAAATTGTAAAAAAGTTGAAAAGAAAAAGGATATAGAGGAAGGAAAAATAGAGGAGGGGGGAGAGAGGATACAAGGAGGAAGGGATACAGGTTGGGGGAAGGGGGGAGGGAGGGATACAAGAGAGGGGAGGTGCAACCTTCATTGAAGGTTGCACCATGCTACAGCTATGTGGCAACTACGTTGCAACATGGCTGTAGCTCATGTTGCAGCGTAGCTATAGCTACGCAACAGCCTTTGGGTCACCGGTCCCTTGACCCGTGACCCAAACAAAGAAATTTAATCGTGACTCAAGTAAAGAATTTTTTTTTATTAAATAAGGAGGGTTACAGCTTTGAAATTTTTTTAAAAGAAATTTGGGTGACCTATACCCAAACAAAGAATTTTTTTTTTAAATAATAAGGGTCGCGGCATCCTTGATGTTGTGATCCTTTGAATTTGTTTTTTTAAAAAAATAAACATTAAGTATCTTCAGCATAAGTTTTTGCAGCCCAACATTTGAATTTTTTCTTTTACATATTACAATTAAATTATCTAAAAAATGTAGTAAGAGATCAAAAATCATATAATAAATAAAAAAATTACATTTAAAAATTTATAACCGTGTTGCATAGTTAAAATTTTTTAGTGTAATTATTACTTGTAGTTACAATTTTTAACATTTCAATTTGTGACGTAAATTCTAAAAAAAAAAGGCTTGAAAATGCCTTGATCCAAATTCCACATTTAAAACATTTAATTGATGCATTTAAAACAATTTGTAAAATTCATTAACATCATGAAATTTGTATAAATAATCATTTTGACACATAAAGTTTGTATTAGTAATTATTTTAAGTTAATTCTGATAATTTATTTATTTGACATTATCTTGCTAAAGTATCACGTGCATCACATATGTTACTTATTAGATGTATATAAAAGTTGTGAAAGTGTCAGCTTTCATGTGGTTGTTTTTTTAAAAAATTGCATTTATATATTTTTGTATCTTTAATTGTAACATCTTAATAAATTAAAAATTATAATTAATCCTCTAATATATTAATCTTATTAAAAGAATCTATTATTATTTAAATTATAAATTAAATCTATGAAAATATGTAAAAAAAATGTTAATCTATTGATAATATATTGGATATGGCAATATAAACATATGATCAATATTCAGTTTTGCAAACGCCATGGATTCCGAATATATATTTCTCTGTGAATCTATTACAATAAGTTTTTTTGTCAAATATAAATATACAACTATTGCTTTGATTGCTAACTTTTTTTTTTCTTTTTTAAATCTGCTTTCCCTATCCTCTTCAATATTTGTATGAACCAATCTAGTTTATATATCATATATACTTTGACACTTTTCTTATTGTCATTTTTAAGGATGAAGTTTTCCTTGCTTCCATCCATAATTGAAATTGGGTAAGTCTATGATGTGATTTTACTCTATGTTGCATGCATTAAGCTGTCCAAGTTGATCGGTCAACTAAAAATATGTCGCAGTTGCTCCTTTAATCTTTTTAAAATTCTATAAATATATTATTAAATTTTGATATCATGTTTCCTCATATTTCGAAAATTTGAACCCGCAAGAATCAAATACATATATGATTAAATTATATAATTTTTAAAATTATTTAATATTTTAATTAAAATATAATAAACTTACACATGTATTATGTATATAATTTTCTCAAAAAATCTTTACTTATTCATACAAACAAATAATTGCTTCTCTATTCCCCCATATCTATTTTTTGTAAAATTGACACAACATTCATAGAATTGGAAAGAAAGATAAGAAGAGATTATAAATAGACAAAATTGAAACTATTGTAACATTTAATACTTTGAGTTCCTTAGCTTTGTTTTTCATAACCCCTATATTTTTCATTGGGCATTGTATTTAATTTTTTGAGGGACAAAAATTTAAGAATCAATAAAATTATTTTAACTTTAAAAGAAGATACCCCGCAACAGAGCCATATTTAGCTTATAATTTCAAAATTTATATAGTATTAAATTTTAATGTTATGACCTCATATTTCTTAAAATTTTGAACTATCCATACATGTATTATATGATTTTTTAATATTTGACTATTTTGACTTGAACTTACTAAACTTATATATGTATTATGTATATAACCTTATAAAAAAGCTTTATTATTATTATTATTTCCTTTTTTCTCCTCTTATTTTTCCCCCTCCTTACCTTCTTTTCTTTCTCTTTGAGTGCAAGTTTCTAAAGTATGATACTTACACCTCCAATCATCAATTTTAACTTTTCGAAGTAGTCTTCAAACTCAATTTAAAATTTAAAAACTCAACTATGTCACTTTAACATTGAATGTTAAGTGTATTGGTTATGCTACAATTTTATTATATATTGCTAATATAGAAGTGAAATTACCAATTTCTAGCATTTCCCTTAATCAATACACTATAAAAGTATAATTTTTTTGAATAAAATATGAAATTTTTAAATAAAAAAATTGACATCAAAGCAATAACCTTTATCTAGACTCCATAAATCTATTTTTTAGCAACAATAAATTGAGATTAATTTAGACAATTTGTCATCTGATCTAAAAAAATAAATTAAAATTTTAGCTTGACATTCTAATGGTTAAAATAAGATTCAAAAAGCATATTTATAAAAAGAACCATTGCAACTTTGCCCCTAAGTATCCTGGCTCCACCACTGCCCTTCTGTTTCATGTTATTGCAAATTCAATCCCGCTATTGATCATATTTATAATAGAAACCCATGTTATCCTTCATCCTAAAATTTTCTCTCAAGTGATTACATTTATTTTCCAAAATGCATCTCTCACATGACATTTACAACAAATAACTTGGCATTAATTCCCTCTATTTTAAAGTAGAGATCGGCCGGTTTCTTCAAGCAAGGCGAGGTGCCATTTTGTTTTCATAATATATCTCTCTTGGGATAAATATCTTCATATCATACGTTTGTTCTGTTTTGTGAAAAGCGTGGACATTAAACTTTAAAAAAAAAAAAAAAACAGAGAGAGAGAGAGAGGTTTTTCAAGCTGTAGTATAGTACTATCGTGTAAGCCTCAACTATATGACAAAAAGGTGCATGAGATTGTTGCTGAAATTTTCAAATTTCTTCATTTAAGTTTAGCAATAGTCAACTAATATTTCCGTAACGATGAACTATTGCTGGAAAATTCAATTTTTTAAAATATACGTTCAAAAACAGTCGACCGATATTTCATTAACAATTGCCAACAAATTTAAATTCTTCATACACATTCAAGAACAATAAACTAATATTATATTAATAGATGATTGTTGCTAGATTTTTGTTTTCTGTTTCTTTTTTTAAAGTACAGAGCATAATAGTCGAATGTTGGTTTATATATAACAGTTGACTCTAGTCTCCAAAACGAATGTAAATGAATAAACAATAAGGAGTTATGTGGTTTTTAGCTTAAAATAATGTTTCGTTAATTTATTGTTGACAACTAGAATTTTTCCAACACTAAATTTACTGAATTAGGATTTGCAAAACTAATTTGTTCAATGAACGTAACGCAAGAAACGGGGCAAGCAACTAGAAATGGAGTTTGAGGCAAAGAACACCAACTTAAATAAATATGATGAATAAATCAACGAGGATGAAAGTGGGTGTAATAGTAATGGGGACAGCTAAGCTAATAAGGGCTAATAAGGATATCATTAATGCCAGACCCTGATATGGAGGAATTACAAGATATCGCATTCTAAGAAATTAATAGTTGTTAAAGCGTCTGTATAATGATGATGTTATTGTACTTAATAATTTAGGTGGGAGATGCGAGGAGGGAGGGCGGCAGATTAATCAAGGCCACCAATGCTTTTTTGAAATGACAACATTAAATATTTTACAATGACAGCATTAACAGCCTTCAATTAAGTATCTTCTTTTCTCTTTTTTTTTTGGGCCTGATCATTACCTTTCAAATAACCAAAAGATTGTTACGTGAGGTTAAATCTATTTTTCATTTATTTTATAATAAAATCTTGATGCTAATTGTAGATATACAATTTTTTATATTGTCATATTATAGTAACTACCCCGTTTATGATACATCAATTTAGGACCTAAATTTCCTGCAAAATTGCAAACAGTCTCGTAGGAGGGACATAAAGAGAGAAAGTAAAGCCCTATCATGTAAATCCCACGTGAGTCCAATCACTTTATCTTTCCCTTACAAAATGTGTTATATAGTTTGTAATATAAAGTAAAATTTAAAAAAAGATGTTATTTAAAAGTATATAAAGATAAATTCATTTAGTATGTCTAAAATTATATATATATATATATATATATATATGTAGTCTTATAGTCTTAATTTGATTATTTTAAATTTTAAATTAAATAAAATAGTGGGTTTGTTAAACTAAATATTTGTTAATACAAAAAATATGTCTATTAAAAGACAACTACTAAAAAAAATATATATTTTTGTCAATAGAAAATAAATATATCTATTAATAAAATAAACAGATATAACTATTGAAATATGATTGTTTAAAATCTATAAATAATTTTTTTTTAAGCTGAAGTGCTAAGTCTTTTTAAGTATTTTTTTAAAAATTTTGTCGTATTCTTAAAAAACATTGTTTGTAAATTTTTATATACAGGCCATCACTCTTTAAAGATAATAAATTTTTTTTTGATTTCTTATTCATATTGTTTTTCTAACATAACTTCCTTAAAGTTATGTTGCAACTTGACAGAACTTCCTTACCTAAACGGTTAAACTTGTACGAGTTCATAAGTGAAAAGGTAAGATTAACAGCCATGTTAGAGATGGATTCCTGGACATAAACCGAGGTATGAGCAATTGGAAGTGGAAACAGAAAACTTATAACAATAAAACACAATGAATTGTGCTCAGAAACCCTGCTTCTCATTCTGAGAAGACAGTCAACTAGAACAGGTTATGGGAAATGCTAGACCTTGATCAGTGCAACTTTTTAGCCTGCTAACCATCTAAATTAAAGTCATCTACGGACATTTTATTGATACAGAAATTTTAACATTGAATACTTTGGAAAATTCAAGACCAAAAGAAAGATGAGCATTGACGAGCATATAAAAGATCTGCCGCTAATTGAGGAATCATATTTTGTACAACAAGGTAGTCCTAGACATAAAAAATATGGTTTGTAGATCATCAAGAGTGTATTGACTTCACTGGAGTTTGGACAGAAGGAAGATTAGAATTATGATGTAAGCTGGGTCACCTTTTCTTAGATAAAGGCAATTACCTATTTTTCAGAGGAGAGGCAGAAGTTGAAAATCAATCCTCAAGGGTGTCAATGTCTAGTTCAGCAAATGACTTGTATATTATAAAATAAGATTATATCAGTCATCTTGATCAAGTTGAGAGCAGGGTCATAACGATGTGGAGGAGGCCGCCTAGCAGAACTATTGCAATTTGTATGCACATACAATGTATATATTTTAGCTTTCCCAAAGTAAATTTGAGAATTTTACTTGGATTAAAAAAGGCAACAATTACAAATTCCAGAAAACCTACGAGAAGTCTATCAAATCTCAAAATTTTATCAGCCCTAGTTAGATATAACTTAAGAAATCCCACGGGTAAAGAGGACCAGCTGTGGTTGACTAACTATGATTGTCACTATTGTACTTCGTGTAATTATGCAGCTATAGTCCTACAATAGTTGATAAAATGAACTGATTTAGTTAACAAGGGGAGCAAGAAAAGAATTATTTCTGAGTGATAAATGATAAAAAAAATTATTAAAAAATTAATTTTAAAAAGAAATTACTTTTTAGTGATAAATATTGAAAAGAAAAACTTTTAAGAGCTTTGAAAGTTAGAAGCCTAAATCTCAACTGCAATGAGTAATATATTATTTTTAATTATAAATATCATAAAAACAAAGTTTAGAAATAAGATAGAAGATAATTTTTTTACAAACTACAAAATTATTTATATAAAAAGAGATATTGCTAAAAATTTTGATACAGATTTAATTATTAATGAATTTAATGACTTGAAAAAAATATCATACTTATCTGCGATAAATTATAAAAGCACAAGTTGCATTTATACTTCTAACTTAAAATTTTTATATACATAAACATATTAACTTTTTAAATTTTTTGTCTCCAATAATTTAATCCTAAATCCATCACCCCATAACTATGTTGTTAGTGTCAAACATTGGGAAGAGGCGTCTTCTGTAATAGTGTTTTAGCTGTAGCTAATTTTCTTAAAGACATTATGGCTTTGCTAGGATTTTTTTTATTATTATTTTAGCTTTTTAAGAGAATAAATCTTTCTTTTGGTTACATATCGAAGGAATCCCAAAACAGTGACTAGAAAAAGAGGGCTTCATATCAAGAGATTCATTAAATATGAAATCCTAAAATTTGATCCCTTATTTGGGATTCTTGTTTTTTATATATATATTTATGATTTAATTTTTGAAACCCTAAAAGATGAAAAAGAAAAATGCATTTGGGCCCATGTGCCAGGCCGTTAAACTGGTTTATTGGGTAATTTGGGCATTTAAAGTTATTTAAGGCATTGTCTTTTGGATTGCTACAAGGGTATCCCTGTGCCAGCAGCCAGAGTCTAATCTCTTTCGAGGCACGATGACCACCGAAGTGGGTAAGCCTCTTCCAACAAAGCCTTTTCTATACGTGCTGCCAGGAATCGAACCCTTAATTATTAAGTAAGAATGACATGCAAGGAATAAAAGTTTATGTGTATGATATTCAATTAACCATAAAAGCCTAATTATATCTGCAAGTACAGCCCAACAAAACAGAGTTATCAACTATACCATGGTATTAAAAACTTGATCAAACTGGTCAATTCAACCAATTGAACTAGAAACCAACTTGCTATCTAGTCTGAAAGTGACCCAAAACCAATGAGCCAATGAATGAGTTAAACTCAATCAAAAATCGAGTTAGACTGAGCTAATTTAGATGAAATTGGATATCGTTGGCTGAATCATTTTTTTTATTTAATGTATGAAGCAGCTAGAGGAACAGTTCTGTCCTTTCCTTTTTTTTTTTTTTATATGTATGAAGCAACAAAATGATCCTCCAGCGACTCAAACACACACCAAGAAAGAAAAGGTCCTTTGTGCTTTCCACGCGTGCCTTGTTACTTTCTTATTATTATAATGCAAACAAATATATATATATATATATATATGAACATCTAAATAAAATAATATAACAAAAATTATATATATTTATTTAATTTGGTTAAATTTTTTATTTGATAAATAACTTTTTAAATTTATTTTTTATAAACTTTTTTATTTTTTATTTTTTAATGACAAGTAAACTTTAAAAAAATATAAAATTAATAGTTAAATATTTAAAATTCATTAATATTTATTTATTATATTAAAATTTTAATATATAAAATTTAAAAATATATATTTAATTATCACCCATTCAAATACAATTAGATTAATAAATCATAAACCAATACTTTCACTAATTATTCAATAGCTGATCCAATTTTAAAAACATCACGCTAGCATCATCCAGCCAAAAGCACCAATGTTTTCTGTCCTGAAAAGCCCAGTATATTATAGGACAAAACGAAATAAGAAGGTTAAAACTAAAGAGTAAGTTCTACCAATTTAAAACTCCAAATTAAAGAGAAGAAAATGTCATGAAAGTCGAAAAAAAATATTTGGTTCGACCAAAAAAATAGATAAACTAACCATCAGCCTAATCCATTTAATCCACAGAATCGGCTTTTAAAAAAAAATTTGGTTAAAATTCAATGAAATTGGTTAACTGACAAACCCAGTCGAAGTTAAACGGGTCAATAGACCATCTAATTCTTAATAAGAGGATCACTGGGCTTTTGTTAACCATTCGCCCAATCCAGTTAAACAAAAAGCAGCAATTGGTTGGCTCTCTATTTATAATGAGAGAACCAGCTCCTCCATTTATTATTCGATGATGTGGGACTTCATGTGGGACTTCATGGACTTCAGGAAGACCGACTCTATCCCTTTCTCCTTTTCTCGTGTGTGCTGAGGCCCTTCTAAGTCCTTCCTACTTCAATCTTCAATATTAGGCATCACAGTGGCATTGATTGAAATAAGGACATTACTCGAAGCGAGTAAAGTGGATGAAGAGACAAACAAGGGAGCGGCACTGTTGTTTGAAACTGCCATGATGGGTGCTTGGATCTCTTGCTTGTTGGAGCGTGATTGATCTGATACCATGAATGGGTGAAGCAGAGGACATGGCTTGGTTTACCTGGATGGGGCGCAGCACCTGGTATTAAAATCAGATTCTAGGAGATATGCTCCTTCATTTGAAAAAGGGAAATACAAGATGATGGTTTTCATGAAGTTTTAGAATGTTTAAATGGGAGTGATTGCTTCTTTATTTAAAGAAGGGAAACACAAGAAAAATGGAGTGAAGTAGCTGCCACACTCTCTATGCCCTTTTTAAATTCATAATTGACACATTATTCCAAGAATAAAAAACTAAACACTTGAATTAATACTTATACCTTTTAATAAGTAAAACGATATTAAAATTTTTTACACAAATTTAAATTAATCCATGCATGTACTTATAAGCTAATAAAAAAACCAACAAGTAGCATTATAGTCTTATTTTTTTCTATGTTTTTACCTCTATTTGTTTTCATGGATATGTGCACACACACACACACGTATATTTCTAATTTTAAAAATATTAAGAAAAAAACTAAATATCGGGAAAAGGCCTAATGTATTTTCTGAAGAAAAAGTTATTTTTACTAAAAACAATCCATTAAAAGGGGGGGACTGCAAAGAAATGTGAGTGTGAACCAAAGCATGAGAGAAAAGAAGGGTAACAATTTCTACATTATGTCAATGCTATAGTTACAAACGCTAGTAACCAGAGCTTTTTATGCTATAGTTATAGATTCACCTTTAATCTTCGATAGAATTTTCTTAGAAGAAACTTACTTTAGCTAGATTGATATATGGAGATCTATATGAAGAAATCAACTATGCAAGAAACCAATGACAGACTGCTATAACAAAGAAGGTGATAGAGGAATGGCAACCACGATGGAGCAACAAGGACAATGACGCTAAAGAGAGTGAGAGAGTCAGCAGAAATTGCACAAAAGAAGCTTTTAATTTAAGGGTTTAGAGTGTTGATTATAAATTTTTTATTTTTTAGCAATGGATCTCTCACTAATGTAGTTTATTTTTAACGAGGTGAAACCCCTCACTAAAGTTTTATCGAAAGATTTCATTTAGCAAGGAAACATTGTCTCGCAATCCCCTCGCTACCGCATCACAAAATTTGGTGCTAATGTTTGAGCACATTTTTTCTTATATCACTGTGAATTAGTAAGAAATTTACATCTTCTAAACAATACCTCACTATTTTACACTTTTCTTGTTGTGTCCCTCTATTTAACACTAGAGATTGGTTTTTTTAAGCAAGGTAAGATGCCATTTTGTTTTCATAATATATCTCTTTTGGGAAAATCTCTTAGTAAGAGCACTAATGTTACCAACAAAGTCTAAGCTAGAGAATTAAGCCAACTGATATGGAAAATATGCTAGAATTGATCTGCAGAGATCAATTTAGCAATGCATGGTGTATAAATTGCTTTTTTTTTAAACAGCTCTTTGTTTTGAGTACAAGAAAAACTCCAATGAACCTTACATTTAAGTACATCAATTTTTCTTATTCTTCACACAAACACACTAATAGCCTAAAGAGCAAGGTTTCAAATGTGTTAGAATGATCGTCTCAACATCTACATCCTAACATATCTACATAGCATGCACTGTAGTAGCTCTACTGTGGCCTTTGCAACTAACACCCTATCCTCTGTCTTGGTCTTGTACCAACGGTCACCCCATTTGGGCAGTTAAGGACTACTACCCCCTTGCTTACTTGCTACTTCTTCTCATTGGATATGGATAACCATACGTCGAAATGGATGGATTCCTACTCATTTCATCACTTCAAGTTTCTCAACAATGGTCCTTGATGCATCATGAACTTCCTTTTCCATAATTGAATCATTGGGCCGCACAGGGCCATTTGTAACAGAACGTTTGTAAACTGGTGAGCTCCTTAATATAATAAGTGAGGACTATATCATCCAAGAGTAGTGAAGAATATCGTAATGATATGCAAGGTATTTATAGGCAAGCCTAAGAGGTATTTTGATAAACACTACCATTAACTAGATTGCGCTTTTAAAAGTGAGAATAAGAAAGTACAGCAAGCCCTCAATAATGAAATAATTCATCAAAGCTAAGAAACAAGGTACACACAATTCAATACTTTAATAGCAACCCTTTCAACGTTCACAAGTACCCCAAGCCTGAGACTTGACCTTATAGGAATCAAATTGCGAATAAAAATTCTAAATCAACCAAAAACTTATAATTCACAAGTATTAAAAGCTCTATCATATACTTCAATGATAAAATTAGACTATAGAATACTAAAGAATGTTATGGAATGCAATGACTTGCAAAATATCATTATTGAGGAGGCTTCTAAGGTATTTATAGGCAAGCCCAAGAGATATTTTGATAAACATAAACTATTAACTAGATTGAGATTTTAAAAATGAGGATCAAGAAATACAACAAACCCTCGATAATGCAGTAGCTCCTCAGGTATACAATTTATACATTAATCTCAAACTTTAGATAATAATTCTAATTTAATCACACACTTATAATAATAATGCTACTATATAGTAAAATTACATATATATGTATATATATATATATATATATATATATATCTATATATATCATCCTTAATAACCACAACTTTAAATGTGCCAAACTTATATATGGAGGAAAATCTTATTTTAATATCTGACAAATAGGTGAATTAATTTTTAATTTAGTCTTTCATAGATAATTTCTTTTAATTTAGTCCCTTAATGATTAAAATGCTTGTATCATGTTCCCTTTCCAAATTTAACCCTAAATTTGACAGTTTGCTGACTCGAATGTTCTTTGTTTATTTGGTATTGTTAACTCATACCTCAAATTTTGTATCCAGGGTCAACATATTGTTGGATTTGACGAGTTAAATAGTGGATGGAGATGCAATGGAAATGTGACATTACAAGCATTTTTCTAAACAAGGGATTAAACTAAAAAAAATGATCTATGAAGGATCAAATTAAAATTCTACTTATTTGTCACAGACTAAAATAGGTTTCTCCTTATTTTTTAAAATTTCAGCGGCTCAATCTAAGAGTTTTGAGAAGCAACATTAACGGGGAATTCATGAATATCATCTCGCCATGGATTCTTCATGGATGTTGCATCAACATTGTCCAATGCAAACCACACTGCACTGTTACACTTGAACCCTGACCCAAACGCCAATTGCCAAATTCTGTCACCTTTTTTTATTCTTCCTTTGGCCTCACAGTAAGCCAACTCATACCACACAAAACTTGAAGATGTATTCCCAAACCTATAAAGTGTCATTCTTGAAGGCTCTATGTCCTAATCTTCTAGCTTAAGACTCTTTTGCATCTTATCCAACACTGCCCTTCCTCCGATGTGAATACAAAAATGCTTGGAAGCCAACTTGAAATTTGGAACATAAGTTTCAATCTTCAATCTAAATACTTTTCTTCCCATAAAAGTTACTAGAAACTTGAGTTTTTCTGAGATTGGAAGGACTAGTGGGGCAAGAGATGTGATGTGGGCCTTGAGGGCTTCACCAGCTACATTCATGAGATCTTTTGAGATTGCAAGACCAATTTTGTGTTCATCATCTTGTTGAAACACACAATTGTAGCTTTGATCCATGTGGGTACAAAGTGTGGATGATTTGGCACTTTGAACGGTGGCAATCAGAAGGATGGTTGGAAAGGAGGGAAGCAGAACCACCCATGCGAAAGAGGCAATTGGTGAGAAGCATTGATGGGTTGTTAGCCCAGTACATGCATGAGATTCCATTTTCAGTGCCCAGCACCATGGCATAAGAGTCAGGATGTAGCTGTTATAACACAATAATGAAGCATCTATTAGGAATAGGTAAAAATTATTCGAAATTAGTTTCCATTTACTTATAATATACAGCTTTTTTTCTTAGGGTCATTACAAAACATGTTGAGAAATTATCTAAGATATGCTATTTTATTTCTTTTTTATTTTTTTGTGAATTTAAGCATGGATAACACTATATAAAATTATAACACCACAAATTAAATTTGTGTGTTTAAATGTTTATGGCATGAGACAATTATGGCATCATAAGATAGGTGCAAAGAGCTAAAAGCACCAATAAATTCTTATCTATATCCTTTACATTTGAAATGATTTCAATCAACAGAGGATTATATTGAGTATAGTTCCTCATATCTTTACTATTAGTTTTTTAATAAAATTATAACATGTAAAAATTCTTTAAAAAACCTAATCATGTAATGCTTATTTGTAAAAATCATATATTTGTCATGTTATTATTGAAAAATTATATATTTGTTATATTTTAATTGAGAAACTCTAATAGTAAAGATATAAGTAATTGCATGTAAATTTTTTTCCTTGAGTAAATAAACAAAATTTTTATGTTATTTAACCACACATCACCTCACACACTCACTTTTGTAGTTCGGTCTTTACAAATTTGAAAAATTTTAGTTTGGTCCTTACTATTAAATTTTTATCATTATGCCCTTAATTAATTCTACTAACGTCTCCAACTATGTATTATCTCAACACTTAGAATATTGATGATTTATGTTAACTAACCTAAGTCATTTAACCCAAGAGGTATCACTTGACATGTACATTACTGAGTAGATTTCCTTCATTCATCTACTTTTACCTTTATTGTTAGCATTAACAATATATATTTAAAGTATCAAGATGACATATTACTAGTGTCTATGGAATCTAACACACCAATAAAGTTTGATGACAAAGATCTAACTAAAAATTTTTAAAACAATGAGAACCCAATTATCAACTTTTAAACTAGAGTAATTAAAGTAAAAATTTGAGTGAAATAAAAGAAAGCATAAGAATAATTTAACAAAGAAAAATACATTTTATATATATTTTTTACTTACAATTATTGTATTTAAGATACGTACAAGGAGTTAACAGATAAATTCTTACCTATATCCTTTATATTCAAAATAGGTGCAATAATAATACAGCTATTTTGCTTGTTTTCTTATTGCACGTATTTTGAATATAAAGGATATGACGAATAAATTAATGAGGATGAAAGTTATTTCAATAGTAATGGGGACTGCACTGCTAATAAGGAAATTTTAACTGCGAATGATTTCATGTCGAATGAATTTGATAGCTGGTAAGCAGCCTGCGAAGTGTACAAAAAATACGAGAAGATAAATGGATTTGAAGTGCGGTTGCATAACGTATAAGAAGAAATATGAACAAAGAAATTTTTTAGGGCAATTTCGTTTATTCATTTAAGGGGTTTAGAAAGAAAAGGTACCAATAAAATCCAAATCCAAAAAGGAAGCAACAAGATGTAACATGCAGTGGTGCAAGGCTACAATGAAACTTCATCTAAATTGAAAACAAACCGATGGTATGTAGCTATAACTATATTAAATAACATAGCATTCTGTGCACGTATCATATTGTTATATCATAAATCCCAGACCTAAAAATGGTGTAATTATAAGACATCTCATTCTTAGAAATTAATAGTTGTTAGAGTGCCTGTATAATGATGATGTTATTATTGTACTTAAAAAGCCTTTTTAATAATTTAGGACGATTTCAATTCGCCAATTATAGATACAAGTTTGGTAGGTGGGTACGTGGCAAAATTAATTAAGGGCACCAATGTTTTTTTAATTTTTTTTTCGAATACAGCATTAAATATTTTACAATGACAGTATTAACAGTCTTCAATTAAGTACCTTCCATTTCCTTTTCTTATTCTTTTGGCCAGATCACTACCTTTCAAATAACCAAAAGATCGTTATGCGAGGCTAAATCTGTTTTCATGTATTTTTATTTTTTAATGAAAACTTTGGTGTAAATTGTAGATATACAATGTTTTATATTGTTATAGTAACTGCCCTCTTTATGATACATCAATTTAGGACCCAAATTTCTTGCAGAATTACATGCAATCTTGTAAGAGAAAGATAAAGAGAGAAAGTAAACCCGCTCATGTAAATCCCACCTGAGTCCCATTACTCTATCTTTCTCTTATAGAACCCCTACAATAATGCTTAGAATCCATTTCTATGAATCTACAGCATCATAACAACTTGGGCCCCATCACTAGTGAGCAGAGTACAGAAAGCCACTGTTAATCAGCCGTGTGTATTTCATAAATCACAAATTTATCAAATTCTACTATCCTCTGAGCCTATGATATGACCAAATTACAAGTGCTCATAACAAAATAGAATTGAAACAGAAATGCCTTAAAAAGTTTGAAGAAGAAAAGTAACAAACAAAAAAACATAATACGAAATACGAAAGGGAATTTTACAAAAAAAAAAAATACAAGAGACTAAGATCAAAATACAAGGTGTTCAATTCAGTGAGCAGGGTGGCTTGAGGATGTTTTCTTGAAATCAATCTTGTCAACCTTAACCTCTCCATCAACAAGTTCATATACATAGACAACAACGCGCAGGCCGTCAACGTCCATGAGAACAAAACTAGGGTTCACGTCATAAGTGATGCTGCTGAAGGCGCCAGTTGCTGAACCTGGATTTATAACCACACCACCCTCGTGTTTGTAAGCTGTAAATTGATGGGTGTGACCTGTGACAAGGATGTCCACATCAAGCTGCCTCTGAAGCATTGCTAGTGAGTCTAGGTCTCCCCATGGAATAACCTTCACAAAGGTTAAGAAGAAGACATAATCATCGAGTAGTGATAGATAATCTCACACAGAAATTAGTTTGATCTTAATTGAACCAATGGTTCTTTAAAATCGTATCACTGTTCAGACATGGTTGAATGGAAATTAAAAAAGTTATAAAGTTATCGCCTTCGCAATAAAATAGCATATGTAAATTACACCATTCAATCAAAATGTGGACACACCACCAAAATATGATATTTGAAAATTGCACCTGTAAACGTGCAAGTACAACATAGAGTGGCACAATGAGACAAATGATCTAGCTAAGGTTGGAGGCGTTGCTAGGTAATTCACAGAAATGACTTAAAAAAGCCGCCCAAAATAAATTGCTTTCGCCTAATGTATATACCTCTTTTCATGGGAACCCAAAGCGCAGTTTCCTCTAATTGCCAAAGGAATAATAAACTACATACTCCACATATATTTCGCAAAGAATTGGGGGAAATAACAGCAAAGAATCAGAGGAAAATCAGACCTGATGACCATGGCATAGTCCCAGCTTAAATTGACCAATAGTTAGTGTTTTGGTCTCTGGAAATCTTGTCTCCTCATCATACTCACCGCGAGTTATATGCAAGTCAGGACAGAGAGTCTTTAAGTAGTCATGAACTTCCTGAACATAATTGGGATTAGAGTCAGCTAAGAAATTCAAGCTCAAGAATCTTATCTAATTCCACATCATACAACTTGATGTATAACTGTATTTTTTTTTATCACTACCGTAGAATGTTTCAAAATGTTAGGACCAGCCAAAACCTGCCAGAAATGGCCCAAGCTAGAACTGAAATAAATTTGTGGAATCATAGTGTAAAGTTGAGACTTTACATGAGTTTGCAAGTTTTATATTGGATTCACCATGTGTTTATTAGAATCCAAGATTCCAAGTTATGCTGCAAGTTGACACAACTTCCTTACCTAAACACTTAAACTTGTACAAGTTCATAAGTTAAAAGGCAAGTTTAACAACCATGTTCAATGGCGGAGGTAGAACCCTAGGCTAGTGGGAGGGAAAAAAAGTTTTTTTTTAATATTCTATTTGAAAAAATTACACCTTTATAGTGTATTGTTTAAATAAAATGCTTTTCTTTGAACTTTTCGATTAAGCGAAATGAAATTTTACTAACAATATCCTAACTTTCTCCTAAATCAATAAAAAAGTTCAAATTTAAACAATGATTGCACCAAAAATTACTTTTCATATTAATATCAACAATTTTATAACTTAACACTCATGAAGACATAGTTCTATATCTATTTACTACTCATGTAACACATGGCACAAATATACTAAAAAAAGTAAACCATCGCTCAACAATATCATAATAATTCAATAAATAGCTTAGAGCATTTTGAAGGAAAAAAAAATTTATCTGATGATATATAAAAAGTTATGATCGTCAATTTGCAAAATATTATATTTACAAATCTCACAAATACTAATTTAGCCACTAACATTTCAAAAAGTTTTGTATTATTTTTGAAAAAGAAAACTATATTTACAAAGCACGATTTGGATGAATAGAAACAAAGCGAAATGGAAAGAACATGAATGATGAATTTGGAAAACAGAAAATATATATATATATATATATATATATATGGGGTAGGGGGCAACAAGGAGAAAAAGAAGAAGTAATGTATAAAATCTTACTCGAGTTACAAGCAATTTGGAATAAAGAGGGAAAAGTGAGAGGGGGGGGGGGGGGGGGAAGGGAAAAGAGGAAGAAAAGTAAAGAGAAAATAGGAAAAGGAGAAAGAATAGAAAAGAAATGAAGGAAAAGAAAAAAAAATACATATATAAGTTTAGTGAGTTCAAATTAAAATGTCAAATAATTGAAAAAAATAAATGTATGAATTCAGTGAATGTAATAAGTCCAATGGATTCAAAATTTTAAAGAATGTGGGAGCACAATGTCAAAATTCAACACTACACACACACAAATTTTGAAAAATTGAAGGGGGGCATTTGGCCACCCTCATCACAACATAGCTCCACCCATGACCATGTTAGAGATGGATTACCTAGACATAAACCCAGGTATAAGTTATTGGAAGTGGAAACAGAAATCTTACAACAATAAAACACAATGAACTGAGCTCAGAAACTCTGCATCTCATTCTGAAAAGACAGTGAACTACAAAAGGTTATGGTAAATGCTAGAACGTCCCCCTATGTGATACTTGGCAAACCACAACCTTGATCAGTGCAACTTTCTAGCCTACTAACCATCTAATTTAAAATCATCTATGGGCATTTAGTATTACATAAATTTTAACATTGAATGCCACGGATATATGGAAAATTCAAGACCAAAACATAGATGAGCATTGACAAGCATATAGAAGATCTTCAGCTAATTGAGGAATCACATTTTGTACAACAAGGAAATCCTAGACATAAATTGAATACTTCGTCGATCATCAAGAGAGTATTGACTGCATTGGAGTTTGGACAGAAGGATAATTAGAATTATGATGTAAGCTGGGTCACCTTTTCATAGATAAAGGCAATTACCTCTTTTTTGGACAATAGGTATAAGTTGAAAATTAATCCTTAAGGGTGTCATTGACTAATTAAGCAAATGACTTGTATATTATAAAATAAGAGTATATCAGTCATCTTGATCAAGTTGACAGCAGGGTCATATCAAAGTGGAGGAAGCTGCCTAGCAGAACTTTTGCAATTTGTATACACATACAATGTATATATGTATATGTTTTAGCTTTCCCAAAGTGAATTCAAAATTTTACTTGGATTAAAAATGACAATAATTACAAATTTCAGAAAACCTATGAGAAGTCCACCAAATCTCAAAATTTTATCAGCCTTATTTAGATACAACCTAAGAAACCTCAAGGGTAGAAAGGACCAGCTGTGCCTTTACTAAATGTTACTGTCACTATTGTACTTGCAATTATGCAGCTACAGTCCTACAATAGTTGATGAATAAACTGATTTAGTTAACAAGGGGAGCAAGAAAAGATGTGTCAATTAGAGAGAGTTAAGAAATTGGATAATTATACATGCATAATTTAGCATGCCAAGCCACTAGCAAAACAGAAGGGGGGGAGGGGGGATGGTCCATTCAGACAGTCTTCCATCCACTAACAAAACTAAAATCAGAGAGGATTTTTTTTTTTTTGGAGGGGGCCAAAGCCAGAGTGGCAATTAAACGTGGCTACTATTAGTAATTATCCAATTTATAATAAAAATACAGCATAACTGTGCAACACATAGTACAAGAGTAAATATATGCAATAAATAGAGTGGCTAAGTGTCCAACAAAAGAAGACAGAAGTTGAAGTGCAAGTCCAATTGCATGTCCAACTGTGATGCATGAATATATTTTCAGGATGTAGAACAGTAATAGATCTAGCATGTTGTATAGCATTTACATGGAAGGCAGTGCTGTGGTCACAAGTAACATTACAAATCTTTCATACAGGTTTCTAATATTTCCCAATTTAACTAGATGTTCAACAATCATAAATATTCTACCCAACTGCCACCAAAGCCACAAGTTTTTATGCCACAAAAACTCTAACATTTGTCATAGCACAACTCATGAAAAACCAGTAAGTACTAGAGAGCTATATTTTTATATAAATCAAATTTTCTAGTACAGGCCTACATTCTAATGGGAGTTAGCCTATCCTGATGTGCTCAAATCCGACAATATATCAGGAGAAGATTTGTTCACGTGATAGGAAAAAAAAGGCAGGACCTCTCATGGTATACTAATTTATAATTTTAAAAAAAAGGGAATTAATTATGGCAACAGAAAGAGGACAATAAGATAGACATACTTTAATACATAAATTTCCAGTGCAAATGATGTGCTGGATCTTGCCGGGAACAAGCATGGATTTGAACTTTGCAGGCAGATCGGGTGCCCTGTGGGGTATGTGCAAATCCCCCAGGGCTAAGACCAACACCATCCTCAACAATTAAAATCTCAAAGCCCAGTTAGGGAAACTGCAGAAATAAAGTATTGCCCATGAAAATAGAAACAATGACTTACTGAAAAAATAATTTTATTAGAAATTGAGTCTACAATTCTACAATTATGTAATATAAAACAGAATACATGGTATTACGCAGTGTCATCAGATAAGTTTGTTCGTCAATTTATTATCTGCTTACAAAGAAGAGTGATAGATACGTCCACAACTTTCTGAATTCTCTCTAATGTTATAAGCCAATCCTGTCATTTCTGAAAGCTGTTATGGGCAGATATAATTTGAAAATTCTTAGCAAAACAGTTAACTAGCATTTATTTCCTCGTTTGTTAGTTTTTTCAAGCAATATGGCATGATACAAGCTAAATGGCAAGAAGAGAGAAGTATATTAATCCGATGAAGGCAAATATGAGTTTTAATCTTCCAAGTACCATCCTAAGTTGAGACACTGGAATAGTGTAATGTTTGCAGTTGCACCAGCTTTAAAGAAAATTGAAATTTTCAACAGAAAGAAAGAGATGATGATAAAAATGAATTGAGGCAATAGATCTTTACCTAGCCAAGGTTTCAATCAGAACAATGAAAAAGAAGGAAGTTCAAAGAGACAATTCCACCACTTAAGGTTCCAGCAAAGGACAAGCACAGCCCAAACTAGAGATGCCAATTGCTAAAAAATTCCTCAGAGATCAAGGTTGTGTCACACACTCCTTTCCTAGACCCTACGAAATTGAAAAATACTAAGCATTTGACAATCCATATTCCAAAACACCGAAAAAATCTTTCATCACAGATCTCATGCACTCATAGCCCTTTAAGCCTGATGCTTTTCACCATATGGATTTCATTTCCTAACTAATACCAAAATACGAACACTGTTTTCGATAAATTAATCCAAAAGCCAAAAGTCATGATGGCTTTTCCTTAATTGCTAACAGAGACCAAGCAAAAGGGCTGATAGCGGAGCGGGGAAAAAAAATCCTAAGCAAATTAAACCAAAACAAATGAAGAGAAAGAGAAGGGTATAAGAAAGATCGTAAGCAGAGCCAGAACCTGAGGGAAGCTGGAACTGCAGGACCACGCGCCACCGTCGTGATGGATGGTGGCAGCAGCGGTGTGAGGGCCGGCAGGGAGGAAGAGAGTAAAGTCGGGCGAAGCTGTGCAGAGAATCGCAGCAGAAGTCTAAAAGATAGCCAGGATCTGTACTAGCGCTGATGGCCGCAAGAAATGTGAAATCTGATTTAGTGCAACCTTTTAAGAGAATTAATTAAATATATATATATATATATATATATATATAACAAAAACTCAAATAATGAAAATAAAATTTTGAATAAAATTAGCATCAAGTTATCACTTTGGTCTCTGAATTAGTGTTTATATTAATATATAAAAAGGAATAATATAATTTTATTTAGATAAAAATAAAATATATAAAAAATAAGAATGGTCGAGTATTAAATTTAACATTTTAGCTTTTCAATTAAAAATATTAATGTATGACAACTTCTCTTTGGAAGAGAAATAAGACATGGACATAGAACACAAACTATGGTTCTCTCTAAAAATTAGATTCTGTTGGGCTAAGAATATGATTTAAAAGGGAGCGTACGGGCCAAGCTTGAAATCAAATTTGACCCATATGAAAT
Source organism: Erythrophleum fordii (assembly GCA_032878935.1). Lineage (NCBI taxonomy): Eukaryota > Viridiplantae > Streptophyta > Magnoliopsida > Fabales > Fabaceae > Erythrophleum > Erythrophleum fordii. The sequence continues at coordinate 7,969,705 of JAVQMF010000025.1, read as the reverse complement.
AAAAATTATATAAATTCCAATTTTTTAAAATGTTTTGATGTTTAAATGTTAATGAATTATCTATCATATTAACCCTTGAAATCTTTCAATAACATTAATTTAATTTTTAACTTCTTAAATTTAATCTCAAATAAAATACTTTTTGATTAATTTTTGGGTTGGATCTAACCTGGCATCCAAAAAAACTGAACAAAATGGCTAAATCTAAAAAAGTTTCATCCTAAATCAAATCTACTCAATGATGACATTAAACTGGTCAAATCTTATGAGAACGTGGGAATCTACAACATTCTCACAATTTTTTTTCTTTTTTCTTACGTACATTATGGGATGGATTTAGAATAAAATTATTGGGTGAAAATTTATTTTTAAAAAAATGTTGCTATGCTTATGGGGTATATAAAAATTTTGTTTTATCTTGAGTCATGTGTGGTCTTGAGTTTATACTCACACTTTTATAAACCACTTAATTAGTGCTTATTAGTTATTATTTAATAGGGTTGTACAAGTTACACTTTTATGATTATGTATATCATTAATTTATATATTTTATTATTGAAAATAAGAGATAAATATATTTTTATTTGAAATTTAAAACATAATCATAAAAGAATAAGAATTAAGAGACAAATCACTGGTTTGGAAGTTTTTGTGCCATGAATGACTTAAAGAATAGACGTTTGTGTGCTTATTCAAGTGAACTTCAAAATTACTGATATGGTGAGAGAACTGAAAATTATCAAATTGTAATAAAAATTAATAAAACTATAAATTATTATATATAACAAAATGAACATCCATTAAAAAGGTAGGGAGGAAGCCCTTGCCCCCTTCTAGATGCATCCATGCTTACATTAACCTTAAAATTGTATCATTTCCATTAAGAATTCAAAAAGATTTTGCAAACTAAACATTAATGAGTTAAATGAGATAAGAAATAACTACTAGCTTTAGTTTGTGCATGAAAAAATTTTTTAATACTTTCTTATATAGAAGTAAATCTTGCAAATTATCCTATCAATTCAATTTTGGCCAGAATCACCAAAGAAATTTCAGTCCCTTATTCATGACAGAAACACCTTAATCTAGAAGAAGAAGGAGAATGAATTTTTAGAGAGAACCATAGTTTGTGTTCTATGTCTATATCTAAGTCAATATATCTTGATTTTGTTATTCACTCATAAAAATAATTGACTCCTTTTTGAAATTTAAACAAATAAATTTAAATATTAATTAATTATCAATTCATTAATTAATCAATTGGGATGTGGGTTATTAGATTATGAGTCAACCCATTATGAAACGACCCAAATTTTAACATTTTCTACTTGCACATGATGGGACGAATAACATAAAACTTTATGCTTTTCTTAAACTTTCATACCAAGTGCTCTACAATAATCACTTAGGCACAATCTTTAAAAGCTCTTACATTAAAAATCTCATTATAGGATCCACATAAGAGATGCATTCCTTAGATATATATTACACATTTTATTTATGTGCCTCAGATACCTTAATTCAGCCATATTTTTTACTTAGGACAAATACAATCTCTCTTAAGTTTAATTTTGCTCATATTGCCTCCTTATATGCATAGTATCCATACTTGTGTCACTCTAATAACTTCATAATGGGTATTCTTTAAATACTAGTATAATTGTTATATTTTGGATAATCTTCCTTTCACCTACATATCACTTAGATTAAAACTAGTTGCTTTTCTAGCAATATTCATGTAGGTTAAATTATCATAACCATAGGATGTATGCTAATTAGTAAACATTAACTTGTTTTCTCATGATATTATCAAAGTCATAAAGGCATCAATGAAAGAGTTTGTTCCTTTCTAGGACTCACATAACAATAAAGCAAAGATTTATTCACTTGCTTCCCATTTGCAATTATTAAGCACATGCAATATGAATTGTATACTATGATGTTTCTCTTATTTTATAAGAATATATGTCAATTTGATTTATTTATTAACACCATACAAATCTTAGTCTAAACACATACAATACCTAACTTGAACTTTGTTATTCCATTCGCCTCCTATGGTGCTTAAAAAGAGAGTTCACATCTAGCTACAAGTATTATGAATGTAAAAATCCATAATTTGATCCATATCTATTTATGTGTTTTGATCTCATCTCGACCTTCTTTTTTCCTCTTTTGTCAAAGTGTCATATTTATACTTTTGTGTTCATCATTTTTCCATATTGCTACTTCCTCTACCTTGCATGACAAATATAAATGTCTTATATTTGCTTGTTCCTTATAAATACTAAACGCAATTGCTCATGTGAAAGAGCCAATCTCATTTAACTTATACGACATACTATCATTGTATATATGTTATCTTTGATCATGGCATAATAATCTATTTAGTCAACAATTAATTTGTATGTAAGGCATGATACATTATATTATACGCATATCAAGTGACTTTACATCTTCCTTATACACATATCTAAATATAGACTTTGTTTAGGGATTAACTAATATCTTATACATAGAGATATATTGTAGAGTTATACTTTTTTGTGCTATTTCATCTTTCACATTCTTTCATTTACATGATTAGTTTTGTTATGATGCATGGGGTCTACAGTGTAGGCTATAATTACTTGACTATCATTATTGATCAATATTAGACTCAATGTCTTACTAATGATCTCTAAGTATTCCATAAATCACTTTAGACATATAGCTTATTACACTATCGCGAAACATGCAATAAACTCTGCTTCTATGGTAAATAACATTATACATGTTTACTTTCTTCCTATTATAGGATAAGATATTATTATTTGGGAAGAATATATATCTAAAAGTTGATTTTCTTGCATCTATATCTTCTCTCTAATTTACATTAGAGCATTTTTTTCAAGCGCAATCTTACTTAACAATATAATCTTAGTTACAAGATTATAGTAAGGGACTTTCAATATAATTTTCAACATAAATTCAATTTAAAGACATATATCATGACTTAGATTATTGCTTTTTATTATAGACATATTGATAGTTTTATAGTCTTTCATGTTGAATTGCTTAAGGATTTTTTAAATATAATTCTTTTATGAAAGAAAAATTAATTTCTCTAAGCTATTTTGTCATAACATACTCTACTTAATCATTCTCATATTATCTTACTCTTACATGCAAAGAAAACAACCATAACAAAGCTTATAGCAATAGTTTTTAGCTATACCATATGTCAAATGAACCTATGGGTGACAATTAAAATTTCTGTCCATTTCTCTGCAAAAATTTTATATACAAATTTGTTTTAATTCACATGTTTGTAATCCAAGTCCCATTTGCATATAGGAGTCATAGAGCTAATTTTGACCAGTTTGACATAAAAAGATCCTAAATTTTAAAAATTCATAACTTTGAATACACAACTCCAATTTACACAAACTAGATATCTATGGCAACCTCATGATCTGAACTTACTGTTGCAAAAAATTCAAATGAAAATAAATCTATTTGACACCTTAAAGAACACAAAAACTGAGACCAAACTAGAATAAAACAATGTACAATGCATGACAACCTTTTAAGGCTAACTTTGGAAATTCACTAAATATTTTATAAAGCTTAAGAAATATCAACTTTGGCTTAATGGAAAGCTCTATATGCCTTCTATTTTGAACCCTAAACTAAGTCATTAAAACTATCAAGGGTAAGATTATAATTTATGGCTCATTTGGACCGAAATGCAATTATACAATAGTCCATTTAGGCCCTAGTATGCAATCTCTTACCTTGAGCACATTTCTTTCCATTTATACTTCATTTTTATAGGGGTCATTTCATAAAATATCGCTAGCTACTAAAATATACTACCCACTTAAAATAAGACATATGGAGCCATACACTTTTTATATATAATAACATGTTTTATTTTCATATTTCTAGATCAAAGTAGCATACATTCATAGTTTCAAACTTATACATAACTTTCTATTACAATCAATCATCATATACATCATGATTCATTACTAGTTTGTCTCAACCATACATTATACAAATATATGCATATCAAAAGCCTTTTTCTATGCTCTATAGCCTCTAACTCTTCTTTGGTTCTTTCTCTTTGCTTGTGGCACCCACCATGGTTAGTGGGAGATAAAAGAGGGTGAAATTTTTGAAAGAATCTTAATAGCCAAACTCATTCCAAATTAATGCATACAATGAATGTATAAAAGGAAATGTAAGCATATAGGTTATATATATCAAGTAACTCAAACATGAAATTGGCATGAAACTTTAATGTTCATCTAATTATGACATAAAAATATACTAGCTAGACTCATCTCTAGGCAAAGGAAGAACTACTGCGCTCAATTACCTACCACCTTATGTTAGGAGCCAAGCTTAACTTGTATATGCATAAAAAGTTATGTTAAAAGCCAGTTCAAAACATAACTCATATAATCATCAAACAAAAAACATACAAGCATCTTAGCTTATACATACACCCCAATGCATATAAGATAGGAAGAGATAGCTACCTTATAAATGTAACATCCGATTTTTCGTAAAAACATTGAATGAGTCAATTTGAAAAGTAAGTCCCTTGAATTGAATGATTTAAAACCAAATAAAATTATGATAAAATTTTAAATAATACAAAATGAGAATCTAAGGTCTAAGATGCCCAAAAATCCAAGCCAAGGTAGTTTAATAAAATCACCGAAAGTATAGTGGCATTTTCATAAATATAGACACTTTTTAGAAAACTCATAAGAGGATTTTTTAAATGAAAATTTTAAGTTTTTCGAGATTCTTTGAGGCCCTGAAAATCATGCAAATCCCTAGGACAGTTAAACCCCTCTGATGTACGTTTTTGAAAGTCGGTTGAGCTGAACTTTGACATTTTTGTTCAGGAAGATTTTTAATCCAAATTAAGTGATTCCAAAGCCATTTTATAAATTAAAGAACCTAAATTTTATGATGAAAAAGACGGTTCTTAAAAAGGAGCTAAAATGAGCCTAAAATGAATTAGCTAAACAAAGGGACACAAATGGCATTTTTAAAGAACAATTTCTTCTAATTTGTTCCTTATATGTGGTGTCCCCCCTTACTCCTCCTTCTAACTAACTTTGGATCTGTCTAAACTAGAGGAGAAGCCAACAGAAGTAATGCACAAGAAGGAGGCTCAAGAAGGGAGAAAAAGAAAGGAAAAAGGTATAGAAAATCAAGACATTTCATGGCTCTCCCTTTTGTAACTTTGTTCTCCTCCTTCTTCCCTTTCTTCCCATGGCTTTATTAACTCAAGTGGGACTATTTTAGGTCTAGTACAAAGAAGGAAGATTAGAATTCAAAGAGAGGCCTAAAGCAAAGGAGAAAGCTCTTGGAAAGGGCTCAGAATCAAGGTAAATATTATTGATTTTGTTACTTTTCTTCTTTGCTTTCTTTGGTGTGAGTTTCGGCCATGAAAAGAACATGTAGGAGGAAGTAAATTTTGACCAAGATCAAGCAAAAAACCTAGGATTTAGACTATGGGAAGCTAGGAAATGCAAAGAAACCTAAAGGAGAACCATTGAAATATAAGATAACAAAGCTAAAGATTCAAATATGTATGATAAAATCTAATTTTCTTTAAGGATATTCTAGCTTATGTGAGGGTTTAATTAAGTCCTTAAGACCCCTAGAAAGCCTCCCAAGTGTCTCTTCCTTTTAGAAAACAAAACAAACTCCATGGGCTCCTTAAGGAAGACATGCCTCAACCTAGAGGACTTGGGAGACCTAGGGAATATTTTAAATTTTTCTAAGTTTAGATTAGGACTATATATGATGGAAGAATATGAAAGGAAGTCTTGAAAAAAATTTAGAACCCATAGATTAAGAGGTAGAGGTGTAAGCTCTATAATGTGGCATAATGAAACAACTCCTAATTATGCTCCTCAAAATGAGTGTGTGATGCTCTAAGGAGCCTAAATGAAGTCAAGAGTCATAGATTAAAGGAGAAAATAGGACCAAGATTAAGAATTATTATGGTTGCTTCATTAAGTGCTTTATAGAACCATATTTGAACCATAGAACAAAGTAGGCTTCCTTAGAGGGTATGTGGCGTTAAAGTTTGTTTTAAGAAAGTAATCGGATCCCATTTAATATGTCTAGGCCAAAAGAATCAAGTCCCACCTCATTGCAAGTTTGTGGCTGAGAGAGGGGAAGAGTAACCAAAGGAAAGTTTGCATTTCTTGCTTCAAGGTAGTTCTTTAACCTTTTGCTCATGCATTGTTGGATGTTTGTCTTGTCTTTGAGTGTTTGCATGTGTGTTTATGTCATATGAAATGTTCTTAGCCATTGCTTACATGTATTGTCCATTATGTGCTAAAAATGTGTTTTATGAATGTTGCATGGCTTGAATGGGTTCAATGAAGCTAAAAGCCCCTTAGCTAGGGTGAGGATAAGTCAAAAGTCCCTAAGATTAGATGAGACAAAGCCAAAAGTCTTAATAAGGGTGAGGTTTAGTCATAAGTAGCTTGAAAGTGGGTGAGGCAAGTTCAAAAGTCCCAAAGAAAATGAGTGAGGCCAAACCAATACCCTTAAGAGTTTGTGTATGATGTGTATGAGCTTCTTAAATATGAAAAATATTTTATATATGCTTACAAGTTACAAGATTATCATGCATCCATTCATAGACTTTTAAATACATCTATTATGTATGTTTGAAAGGGTAAAAAACTATTGAAATTCTTGGAATCTCACTCTTCTTTCTCTATTATTTAACTATATCTAGGTGGGCCAAGTGAGCTAAGAAATGGAAGCCACCACTCTTGAAGGCAAAAAGTTTGCCAAAGGATATGTCAAATAATCATTTTATAAACCCATTGATGTCAAAGGATGTAATCATATGTTTTAAATAATATGTAGACACTTGAGCACACTTAAATGTATGAATATATGATGTATGTATTGATTTTGGCACCATATATTTGAGTATGTGCATTCTTGACATCCATAGGCTTAGTATGAGTTATGGAAGTTTGTGTATATAAACAAGTAGCATAGTAGAAATGAGCTCCATAATATTTTGAACCAAATAGCATGTCTCCCTAGGCTATGTATGTGGTTATGGACATGCCCAAGTGGCCTTGAATAATAAAGAAAGCAATTTGGCACCATCTTGAACCAATTGAGACACCAAAATTAACCCTTTTGTGTGTTGAACTAAAATCTAACTAAATGAGTGAGTCTTCTCATGAAATTTGGCCAATAAGTAGGTCTTCTCAGAGCTTTTTACAGAGCTAAAGAACACCCAATTTTGAATTTTAGAGAATTTATTATGATTTTTTAAAGTTGAAAAAAAAATGCAGAATGGCTGGGTGCATTGTTCATTTGGTCAGTTCTTTTCCCTGTGTTATCCATGGGCCAAATGGTGTTCAATGGCTATAAAATTTTACAGGTATAAACTAGATATGATTTCTATAGCACTTAAGAGCAACCTATTTGGAGCTCTATAGAGGAAGAACCAAATTTTTGAAGTTTCATGACAGTATCAAGGATGCAGTAGGATCTTTGATACTGTTCCATAAATTTTCATAAGCTAAACACAACTATTTTGGTCTAGACATATTTTTAACCTCTAATTAACATCCACAGGTTTCCAAAATGGTATGGTTTGTTGGATTTTGATTTGTTTAGAATTAGTTATAAATTTTTTATGTTTATATCAGTAACCTGTGATAGCAAACCTGGGTAGCTAGACCTTTGGTGTTATTCTATTATTAATCATAGTCCAGTTGATGTTTTCATGGCCTAAAATGATTTCTAACCTGTAGTTGACATTTAGGTCTTTCTAGAAAGCTATCATTTTCTTGATTTCAATTTTTTTAAAATTAATTATAATTTTTCAAAATTGATGACAAAAAGTTGTATAAGTAAATCCAAGGCCAAAGCATTTATTTTGCATATGATACTTCTAAACTCAAGAAGAATGGAATGTTTTGCGATGGTTCTGACTTGTATCAGTGTATTTGGAGTAGAGAATGATATTGGTGAGTTCATATGACCAACGGGACATAAAACAAAAATTTTAAACCTTATGTAACACGATTTAATGCATTATTTTATTGCATTTTTCCATGAATCTCATATATGAGACTTGTTTGTGGGAAAGAAAGAGTATATGACTATGATGTTACAACAAAGCTAAAAGTTTTAGTCTATCACTAGCCCATTTGCTTCTTTGCTTTTCTCTTTATCCTTTTCTAATTGGCACACATAAGGTGGAATTGCTCTAGCTCGATTTAAAATAAATCAATTTATATGCAAGGCAATCCATTAGAACTTATTCTAACTCATTTTATTACTACATAGGCTCGCTAGAACTCATAAGGTAAATTTAAGGGAGAATTAGAGTTAAGGGCCTAAAATTTAAAATATTTGCTCTGAAAGACCTATTACCATTGTTTTAAGATAGATCACCATTAACTTTAATAAAATCCTCTAAACCTAGTGGTAACAGGTCTTTTAGAATAAATATTTTTAACTTTAGGTCATTAACTCTAATTTTCCCTAAATTTAAGCTACTTTAAACCCCTTAAGTGGTGACTCTTATAATTTAACTTTTAGGGTTTAAGATCTCACTTTATATGAGTATATGACTCTAATAGAACTCATTAAGGTCATCATATACAAGTTCAAATATGTATAGGATCAAGTTGCTTTATTAGACCCTTTATGAACCCTAAATTTTTCATCTCTCAAAATAGGGCTTCTAAATTCATTCCAATGGTTCTATTAATAGTCATTGCTCATATTTATACCATATATAACCTTAGAATTCATGAAAACCCTACCTAGGGGCTTGCTTTTCTCCTTGGCTGAGACAAGCCTATCAAGATCCTAAATGGAGCTTTTGTCATTTTCATGGGAAACTTGGTAGATGTAGAATACATTTCTAGCTCAAATATAGCCTTAGATGATTCAAAACACCTTTTTTGGGTTTTAATCTTCCAGTTAGACTCATTTTTAGCTAGTAATTTTTTCCTAATAAGTTCGATTTGACAGGCAATTTGATCTACTATATATGGTTATAAGAAGCTTCTCTCCCTAAGTTTTACCTAACACAAAAGTAATATACACTTCCTCTCATAAAATGCCTCAAGTGGTGACATCTAGATATTGGAATAGTTATTATTATTCTAAAGAAAATCAAAAGGCAAGTACACACCTAGTTCCCCTTTAATTCTAGCACAATAACCCTAATCTGGCCATCCGACTAAGGGTGATATATAGTACTAAAGTTAAGATTGGTGCCTAAAGCTTCTTATAGAGACTACTAAAATTTTGATGTAAATCTGGGGTCTTTATCTAATACAATGCTATTAGGGACACTGTGCAACCTTACAATCTCACAGATATAAAGTTTTACTAGTCTTTCTAAAAGATAAGTGGCTTTAATAAGAAAAAAGTGGGTAGACTTCATTAATTTATCTACAATTATCCAAATAGCATCATAACCTGAGGATGTCCTAGGCAAACCTATCACAAAATCAATGCATATACTATCCCATTTCCTTTTTAGAATCTCTAAAAAATGTAACAAACCTGTGGGTCCTTGATGTTTAATCTTAATCCTCTAACAAACTAGACATCTAGCTATAAAATCTACTATGTCTAACTTCATTCCAAGCCACTAACAATTTTTCTTAAGGTTTCTATATATCTTAATAGTGCCCAGATGAATGGTGTACCTACTCTTGTGGGCTTCAAATAACACTATGCTCCTTATCTCCTCATCTCTAAGTATGCATACTCTACCCTGATACCTTACCAAACCATCATCTAAGAGGTCAAAATCATTAACTTTTCTACTCATCAGTTATTCTCTAATCCTACCCAAATGCTTATTTAGTTATTGGGCCTCCTTAATTCTTTTCCTAAAATCACTCTCTATCCTCAACTCGCCCAAAAGAAGGCTACTAGGATGCACAGTCATAGATAAATTCAAATCCTTCAATTCCTCAATCAACCTTTGTTTCCTAAGCATCATCATCATTACCATATAAATAAATTTTCTACTCAAGGCATTGATGACCACATTTGCCTTTCTTAGATGATACTTTAATGAGAAATCATAATTCTTAAAGTACTCTATCTACCTTCTTTGTCTCAGATTTAGCTTCTTTTGGTCAACAAATACTTCAAATTTTTATAGTCATTATACACCTTAAATTTTGCACCATAGAGATAATGCCTCTAAATATTAAGAGCAAAAGCTATAGTGGCTAACTTTAGATTATGGATAGGGTAATTCTCCTCATAAGGTCTAAGTTACTCGGAAGCATAGGCTATCACCCTATCTTGTTACATTCAAAAACAACCTAAACTCTTTTTAGATGCATCACTATAGATCATAAAGGTCTTTTTAGGGTCAAGTATAACTAGCACAGGTGCAAAGGTTAATCTATTCTTAAATTTCTAAAAGGCATCCTCACATTTGGCATCCTACATAAAAGGTTGGCCTTTCCAAGTCAACTTAGTTAATGGCATTGCTAGTTGAGAGAATCCCTTAATGAATTTTTCATAGTAGCTGGCTAGACCTAAGAAACTATGAATTTCGGTCACTATCTTGGGCTTCTCCCAATTTAGCATTGCTTCCACCTTAGTACGATCTACCATTACCCCTTGTTTTTATACCACATGACTCAAGAACTTCACCTTTCACAACCAAAATTTATACTTGCTAATTTTGGCATACAATTGATGCTCCCTTAAGGTCTGAAGAATTATCTTAAGATACTCTTCATGTTCCTCACTACTCTTGGAATAGACAAGGATATCATCAATGAACACTATCATAAACTGATTAAGATATAGCTTAAAAATCCTATTCATATAGTCTATAAAAATGGTAGAGGCATTGGTTAACCTAAATAGTATAACTAGGAACTCACAATGGCTGTACCGAGTCCTAAAAATAGTTTTAAGTATATCCTCTACTTTCATTCTAAGTTGATGGTACCAAGACCTAAGATTAATATTTGAAAAGACCGATGCTCCCGCCAATCGGTTAAGTAAGTCATCAATTCTAGAAAAAAAGTATTTATTCTTAATGGTCACTTAGTTTAGTTTCCTATAATCAGTGCAAAGTCTAAGATTACCATCCTTTTTCTTGATAAACAACATTAGTGCCCCCTATGGAGGCACACTCGACCTAATGAATCCTTTTTCAAGTAATTCTTCTATTTGACTCTTCAGCTCAACTAGTTTAGCTGGTGCCATTCTATATAAAGCCTTAGAGATTAGACTTGTATATAGAACTAAGTTAATGAAAAATTTCAGCTCTTTCTTTGGAGGTAGATCACTAATCTTTTCAAGGAAAACCTTTGGAAACTCCCTAATCATAGGTATATCTTTCAACCCATCCTCAACTTCAACACACAAGAAACCCTTGATAACCATGCCTAAGGTAGCTTCTAGCTTGGGTAGCAAACACATAAGCAAGCTCATTCATAGAAAAAAATTTAGGTATAATAGTAGGTAAAGAGATAGTCTTACAATTGCAATCTAGTATCACATTATTAGTTGACAATCAATGCCAATGATTACATTAAAGTCATGCAAATTAGGTCAAGGGTGGTACAATAGCTATCCAATTGTACAACGCAATTTAAGACACACATAAGATATAATCACAGAATATCTAGTAGAGGTAGATATAGATAATTCAAATAGCAATAGGTTAATTTTAAAACCCAGATACTTAATATAGTCATATGAGATGAATGAGTAAGTCACATCCAAGTCAAATAATGCATCTATAATATGGTTATGGACAAGAAGAGTATCTTGAATCAGACTGAAGGATCTACTAACCTCTTATTGCATAAGTGCAAATAGCCATCCTTATGTAGGTGGTTCGATAGATGAGGCTGACTTTTGTGACACTATTCAAGTCCGTGCATAATATCTAGGGTTCCTACAATTATAGCACATGGTGCATAACCCACTCTTATGGTTCTTCCCACACTTGCCACATGCTAATAGGGAACTTATTGAACTCTTTGGGGGTATCATATTCTTCCTTTAAGGGACATTCCTTAGGGGTGGCCTCCTATCCTAGAAGGCACTACCACTACTAGTTCCTTTCTCATTTTTGCCTCTAAAAGGCTTCATGCCTTAACACACTTACCTTCTATCATTGTCTTTCTTTTGGCCTTACTCTCTATTAAAGCCCTTTCAGACACCTTACACTTCTTCACTAGCTTATCAAAATTATGAATATAAAGAGGTGTAATTTTGTCCTTTAGTTTTGATTCAAGACCCCTCTCAAACTTATCTACCTTCCATGGTTTATCATTAAATTGTTTTAAATAAAAGGAGAAATGGGACAAAGGAATAAAATTTATTGCATATTGGTCCATATTCATCTTATCTTGCTTAAGGAAATTAAACTCAACCTCTTTATCTGCCTTAACTAAGGGTAGAAAGTATTTACTCTCAAAAGTAATCTGAAAGCTTTCCCAAGTCAAAGCTATCCCCTTTGAGGTTAACAACCTAAATGCATTAAGCCATCAATGCACCACCTCATCTTCTAGCTTATAAATGGCTGACCTAACCTTTTGCTCGGTGGTGCATATCATGACTTTAAAAATTTTTTCCAATTGCATTAACTATCTCTTAGCTTTTTCAATATCTAACCCCTTAAGAACGGTGGAGGATCAGCCTTTCTAAACTTAGCCAATATAACCAAGATGTTGTCCTCTCCCTTTTAATGCCCCACATTAAGGTTTTGGTCTACATCAACTTGATTTCCAACCAGCTCTTCCTAATTCTGTTTGTTTATAGCCTTATGCAATTTTTTGCAGCACTTGAACTATGGCTGCATGGGTCTTGACTTACTCCTAAAGCTAGTTAGTCGTTGCCTTCATAGTAGCCTTATGGACTTTAACTTGCTCTCTTATACGATTGGCTATTATAGTCATAGCCTCTTGCACTTCTCTTAACATCTCAACAGTTTCACGATGTGTAGCCATAGCACCTTGCAATGCTACAAGCACAACCAAAGGCTCTCTTTTAAGCTACAACCTTAAAGTTAAATATAAGTACAACTTCATCCATGGTAGGTATATATAAATATAAATGACATTACCAGACGATAATGTTCCTACTTCTAGCATGTATGCATTATAATTATTAAGTTTTCTAACCACAAAGTTCAAAATCTAGCATAATTTCCTGAACCATTAGTTTGATACCAAATGTAACAACTTTAATTCTTAATTAAGTTAATTAAACGTAATCACAAAATTGATAATCAATATTTAAAGTCAAAAGCCAATATTAGTCTATTAGAAGGTGAAATAACGGGAAATTTAAACCTTTTCATTATTGAAAATCATTATTCAGTTAAGCAAGAAGAGTTAAGCTTATAGGGGATTTAAATGCTCATTTGGGACCTTTAATTCATTCAAAACTAAATCTAAAAGCACAAAACTCCAACATAATTGTCTATAAGTCATTATGTATCATTAACACAGTGTAAACTAGGTTTTAGAGGCTAAAATAAGGGCTTAGGGACTTAGGCTACAACTTGGAAGAACTTTGTCATGATCAAGATGACTACTAAAACCTCTAAAAGTGTTAGGATATACTTACGTCATGGCTTAAGTACTCTCTGTTGTGACTTAATTCAAATTTGTAACTATGGTACTAAAGTTTTAGACTTGTGCTGTAGCCCAAAAAACGTACACTGCAACTTAGCTTGCTACTAAAAACCATAATACAATTTTTCTTTATCCTCACCATGACTTAAGCTACCCGCGCCGTGACAAGGTTCCTCCCTAAGCCTTAGTATTTAAAAACTCTCGAGTCTCGCCATGGCGAGAGCACCTATTAGAACACCTCTAACAAGCTTGCCTGATTCTCTCCGTGGCAAGCCCCTCTCGTCATAGTGAGATTACTCTCTGGAACACTCTCACTCTATTTTCCTTAAGTTGCGTTACGGCCAAAAAGCTTATGCCGTAGTAACATTAGCCTCTGTCACCTCCTAAATGAGTTTTGGATGTGACTTGAATAGTTTTTGGCCCTGACTCAACTGCCTTTTGGTCTTAAACTCATGGTTACTCATCCTAGTTATTTGATACACCCACCAATGAAGTTTTAAGGTCTTCTTATGGCTGAATTGCATGGTTTTAATAACCTATTAACTTTTATATACTTCAATTTACTGATTCTCATTGCCTAAAGACTTAAAGATAGTTTATGTCAATTAATCATCACTACATATTAGCAAGTTGACTTATTATGACAGCAAAGGGTGCCTAAGCCACTAGTGACAATATCAAAATGTACATTTCCCTACCATCTAACCCCAACCTACTCTGGACAAGTTTCATTGGTCCAAATAAGCTTACTTCTAACCTCAACTTACTCAAGTATCCTTTAATATGAAACATAGCTATGTCACAACACAGATTCACATGTAGGGTCTCAATATCAGCAATAATCTTTATACATCAGAAACTTAGGCTAAACTTTCATATGATAAGAACATACTCATTTATCAATTAACTATTTAAACTTCATACATTCACAAAAATCTATATTAGATCAACATTAGGTAATTACATCAGAATTCTTGTAAATTAAAGCTTATTCTTAGGGAGTGCATCCTAAATTACAAAACATCAAAATACTTACACTTGGCAAAAATGGATGTATCATGATGCTATACAATATAAGTTAGACAAAATTAGCATCTATATAAAATCAAAAGCTTTCTAAGTGCAGGAGTCCCACACAAGGCCTAAACATAAGGGCATTCATCCACTTACTTCCCTTTTTCTTTAACCAAGGAACTTTCACATGAAATTGTTGCCCATGAAATAGGATGAGATGTGAATCTCAGTAACCAAAGGAAAATTTCATACATATATACAAATTAATCAACATAAATGCATATTATACAAAAATAATAATAAAAGCATAATCGTACTTGGCTAATGAACTAGTTAGATTACCAGTGACTACTATTCCGCACTAGCAATTACATATAACATGTTAATGAAAAATAGAAGGAAAGACTCATCCATGGTACCAACTCCCTATTGAGCACACTCATGAGTCGGTGCATTCATGAGTCTAATCACAACTTAGTGCCTGATTGCAGCACAATGCATGGGTGGCAGTATGACCACAGCTAAAACAAAATTAAGTAGCCAACCAATTATTTAGTATAGAAACAATATTATGCTATAGTAAATATCTAATTAAAATTGAATATATGTAAGAAATTAAATTTAACCCCAGTTACTTCACTCAGCAGCATCAATTATCATAGAAGCAAATATCAATTGCCAACCCCCTAAAGGTTTTAAATTACCAAAACAAAATTTTGTCATCATCTATTTCAAAAATTAACTATATAACTATGCCTTGCATCAAAACTATCTAAGAATCACTTACCTAGTCTCCAATGAATTACAATTTTGGACTTAGGCCTTCCTACTCTATAAATCTCAATGTCTTACTCCAATTTCTTGGTGTTTTTATACAAAATCAAAGCCAATTATATAAGTCAACCAGTGGGGCTAATATTCAGCAGAAAATACATTAAAATGAGAAGAAGATAGTTACCTAATAGTCTATCTAGCCTCAACATTCAAAAATCAAGCAAGAAATAATTAAAACATCAAATTTCAAATTTGGTGGTAAGGTGAAAATCCATTAAACCATAAACCAATTGAACCAAAATGTAAATGAGGATGAGAGGATCAAGTTTTATATAACTTACCTTAGTTAAATCTCTTTTTAGAAATGCAAAATGGTGGCAAGAAGATGAAAAACCCTAGCTTTCATTTAGAGATGCGAAAATGCTCTTATTTCTTCTGTAGAACCTTATGTTTTCAACACCCAAGTGAAAAGCAAGTAGGCTCTATAGGGTTTTAGAGCAAGTAGGTTTGTCTAATGGGCCCTATGTTCTAAGTAAGTTGAAACTCTACATGTTAGGCCATATATGTGGGTTTAATTGGGTTCAAAATAGGTTGAACTTCCATAAGAATAAAGTTAGACTTCTATAAAGGATTCTTGCCATAAATAAACTAATCATAAAGCCTAAATATTAAATGTCTGCCCTCACTTAATTAATTTCCTTAATCAAATCCAAGTCCACTATTAAAGACTTATTTCCACTTAATAATGGTCTAAAATTCTTATTTGTCTCAAAATACCTTAAATGAAAGCTTCATATTATTTATTCCAAAATCCTTGTAATAATTTGCTATCCTCCCCTAATTAATTACCTAATTCTTAATTATTTTTCTTAAATAAACTTTTAGGTATTACAACTCTACCATGATTGTTTGGGCATAGTCTTTTACGAGTTCTTACACTAGAAACCCCATCATAGGACCAATATAAGAGACACATCCTTTAAATGTACTTTCTATACTTATTTATATGCCTTGGATACCCTATATTCACTTATATACATTATATTTTATACCCACAACAAATATAATCCCTTTTAAGTTTTAACTTTCCTCATATTGTATTCTTATATGTATAGTACCACATTTATAATGTTAACATTATAACTTTATAATGGGTATACCTTAGGTACTAGCATAATTATGTACATTTCGAGTAATCATCCTTTTGCCTACGTACCATTTAGATCAAAACTAGTTGCTTTCCAAGAAATGCTCATTTAGCTCAAATTATGATAACCATAGAATGTATACTAAAGTTGTAAACATTGGCCCACCTCTTCATGATATTGTAAAAGTCATAAGGGCACTATGAAAAAATTTGTTTCTTTCTAGGACTCATATAGCAATAAAGGAGAAATTTATTTACTTGCTTTTTAATTATGGTTATTAAGCACATTAGTATAACTTGCATGCTATAATATTTCTCTCATTTCATAAGAGTGTATGTTGATTTACTTTATTTATTAATACCATATAGATTTTAGCCTAGACACATACAATGGCTAACTCGAATTCAACCATTTCACTTGCAATATTTGGTTCTTTGAAAACTAAAGAAAACCCGAAAAATGTAATGTATGATTTCTCCGTAAATGAATAAAATTCACTAAATATAAAAGCAAGTCCCCCGAAATAAATTAGTTAAGATCCTAAAAAATTTATGTAGCATTTTAGACTCCTAAAAATGAAAATCCTAGGCTTAGACGAAAAGAAAAATGGAGTTAGAATAAAGAAATGAAATGTAACAAAAAGTTGACGAAACGTAAGGGCATTTTCATCATTTTAAGCAAATTTGGGAATTTTTACCGGAGGGTTTTTTAAATAAAAGTTTTGAGTTCTCCAGTCTCAGAGGCCTTGAAAACCATGGAAAGCCCCAGGACAGCTAAAGCCCTTCCGGTGGACATTTTCCAATAACAGTGAACTCAAATTTTAACAGATTTGTTTGGGAAGGTTTTAGCTTTGATTTGAGTGATTCTAAAGGCATTTTACTAAATTGAGAACTTAAATTTTATAATGAAAAGGACGGTTCTCAAAAAAGAGATAAAATGAGTTAGAAATGAAAATGCCAAGAATAAAGGACAAAATTGAAATTTTTGAAAGAAAGTGCTTCTTGAACATTCTATAAGAATCACACCCCACTCTCCCTCATTTCTTAGACCGACCTATTCTCCCCAAAAACCAGAGAAGACTCAAAGGAGGAAGGCACACAAGAACAAGGCAAAGGAGAAGGAGACAACTTAAGAAAAAGGTAAGAATTTGTTGGAATTTCCTAGCCTTCTTTTTAGGAAATTTCTTCTCCTTTTCCGCATTCTCCCTATTGTTGTCTCAAGGTTTTTGGTGCTGTTTTAAGAGCAGAACAAAGGAAAAATTTCAGATTTGAAGAGCGGAGGCCAAGGAAAGTGAGAAACAAGCAAGAAAAGCCAAGGAAACAAGATAAAATCTTCATCCCATGGTAGCTACCCCTTCTCCCTATTTTGCCCCATGTATGTAGCCCTAGGAGGGCTTGAATTTTGGGTAGAACTAAGGGTGAATTCTATGAATTTAAGGGAGGAGAATAAGAATATATAAAGAAAATCAAGTAAAAGCCATTAGATTTCAAGATAGGAAGGCTAGGGTTTTGGTTGCATCTTGAACTCTACCATAAATTCTAAGGCCATATTTTATGATGTTTAAAAGTTCATATAGGCTCCTAAAACACCAAGAGAGCTTCCTACATGCTTATCTTATCAAAAGAAGCAAAGAAACTCCAAGGTTGCCAAGAAGAGTATATGCCTCAGCCTAAAGGGTTTAAGGTACTTATAGGTAGTTTTAAATTTTTTCAAGCTCATTTTTGAGTCATATATGATGAGTGAAGATGAGAGGAAGCCTTGAAAAAGTTTTAGAAGTCATGGATAGTAAGATGGCATCATAGGTTCTATAATAAGGTTTAAAGAAGTAACACCTAGTTAGGCTCTTTGATTTAATTATGTGATAACTTCAAGAAGTTTAAATAGAGTCAAGAATCATAAATAGATTGAGAGAATGGAGCCAAGATGATATTTTCTTAAGATTACTTCATTAAGTGCATTATGAAACCATAAAAGATTATATAAACCACCTAACTTTTCTAGTGAATGTATGGCCTTAGAATTTGATTCAAAAGTATAATTGGCTTCCATATAATGTGTCTAAGCCAAGAGACATAATCTCCACGTCCTTATATATGTGAGGTCAAAGGAGAGGACTTAAGGCTCAAAGAAAGAGTATACTTGTATGGCAAAGGTAGCTCTCTCCACCTTTTCTCATGCATGATTGTGTGCTTACATTATCTTTAAATGTGTGTATGTGTATTCTAAGCCATGTAAAGTGTTCTAGCATGATTTCATATGCCATGGTCCATGATGGTGTTTTATGCACTCAAATGATATTTTATGTACTTGCTTTGATTTGCTTGAGTGTGGAGAAGCTAAGAACTCTCTAGCCATGGTGAGGATGAGCCAAGAACAAATGCTAAAGATATTTCTTGAATACTCACACATGTCAATATGCCCATACATGCATTTTCAAGGCTTGTATTTCATACTTTATGTGTAATTGAAAGGGAGATAAGCTATTGGGATTTTTTGAATATCATCCCCTCCTCTTCAATGTCTTAACATGCTAGGTGGAGCAATTGAGCAAGGTAATTGAAGCCACTAAACCTAGAAGAAGGAGATTGATATCAAAGTGTAGGAAAATGTCTAATTTTGTCTCTTTTGTAACCATACACATGGCACATGATGTAATCCCATGATAAAATTATTATGTAATCATATGAACATATGTAATTACCTAAATTTTTGATGTATGTATGAGTTTTAGTGCTAGATGAATGATAATGTAGCTTTTAGGTATTGAATGATAAGAGAAAGTGTATGCATGCTTGTGCATGGCATGGGGTGAGAGAGAGTTTGGAAAATCTAGGTTTATGTACCCTTAAGACAAGTTTAGAGAGTCATTTTGGTGTACTCCTGCATGCTTAAGTGGTCATAGTTGCCTTAAAACTTGAAATGGACCATTTAGACCCCTTATATGATACAAAATGAGCCATTTTGCAAGCCAATATCAAAATTTAACCAAATGAACAAATTTGCCTATAAAATTTGGCAAACATATAGATCTTATCTAGAACTTTTTAGAAAGCTAAAGAACAAATTATTTGGAGCTCTATGGAATTAATTATGAATTTTCAAATTTGATATTTTTCTGCTGAATTGATGCAGACACTTTTCATATGATCAAAAAATTAAGTTGTGTCATTCATGGGTCAAATGATATTCAATATTCATAAAATCTTACAAGCATAAATTAGACATGATAAAATTTCCATGGCAATTAAGGTCACCCTAATTAGACCTCTGAGTAGGGAGATATGAATTTTTGAAGTTGGAGATCAGTACCAATGATGATAGTCGACCTTTGGTACTATTTCATCGATTTTTGGTGGGTAACAGCCTCTGTTTGGTTTAGATTTATTTTTAGCATAAAGGAGACAGTTGTAAATTTCTAAAATGGTATAGTTTTCTTGATTTTTATTTTTTTAAAATTAATTATGATTTTTCAAAATTCAGGTATAGAATCTAGAATTCTATCTGAGGCTGCACCATTGTGCTTTGTGTATCTACTCCTTTTGCTAGAGGTGTAGGCTACTTTTTAAGCTTGTTATGAGTTTCATTTGTGTATCTAAATATGACAATGAGATGGATGAGTTTATATGACCCATAAGCCACTGAAAAAAAAATTTACCCATGATGAAATACAACCTCATCTATGATTCCAATGCCATTATATTACTTTCTATAGAATTAGCATGAGATAAGGCATGAAATTTACATGAGTTGAGTATTAGAATTTATAGTGTTACATCACCTGCCTCTTATGATGCCTTGAAAATGAATTTGCATCTAGTTATAAGTATTATAGATGGTGGGAATCTATAATTCAATTTATATATGTGTATATGTATGTGTGTTTAAATCCAATCTTGACCTTCATTTTTCCTTTTGTTGAGGTGACATATTTATATTTTATGTTTTATCCTTTTGCCTTATTAGTGCCTTCACTACCTCACATGACAAACATAAAAGTCTCATATTTTGTGACAAATATAAATGTCTTATCTTTGTTAATTTTTTATAAGCATAAAAGGCAATTGCTTATGTGAGAAAGCCAACCTTATCAATCTATATGACATATTATCATTGTGTATATGTTATCTACGATTATGACATAACACATCTATTTAGTCAACAATTAAGTTGTATATAAGGTGTGATACTCTATGTTCTATGCTTATCAAGAGACTTTACATCTTTTTCATGCACATCTTTAAGTATGGGTTTTTCTAGGGGATCAATTAACATCTAATGCATAGACATATTTTAAAGTGATACTCTTCTATACTATTGATATCTTTCATTCTTGTGTCTATATATTTACTCTTGTAATGATACTTAAGGACTTTAGTATAGGCTATGGCTTTTCGTGTATCACAATTGATCAATATTAGATTCAACTTCCCCCAATGATCGCTAAGTTTTCACAATTCTCTTTATCCATATAGCATTTTTCATTGTTGCAAAACAAGTACTAAACTTTGCTTCCTAGGTAAACAACACTAAGCATGTTTGCTTCTTGCTATTCTAAGATATAATATTACTATACAACAAGCAAATGTATCCATAAGTTAATTTTGCATATCTAGATCTTATATCTAATATAGTGCTTAGTTTACAATGTTTTACAACTATCTTAGTATTCTCTCAATAACACTTTGATGCTATTGATTCCCAAAGTTAATCGCTTATAAATATTTAACATTATACACATCATTGTATACAATATCTAACAATATTGGAGTAAGAGACTTTCTACATTATTTTTTATGTAAGATCACTTTAAAGATATATTTCTTAACATAAACCATCACCTTTTACCATAAGGATATTAATGAGTTTATAGTCTTTTACACTAAACTACTTAAGAACTTTCTAATTATAATTCTCTTATGAAAGAGTAATTAACTTATTCAGGCGACTCCCTAGAATCTTAATTCTAAGGATACACTCTGTTTTACTTATATCTTTCATCTCAAAAATTTAATGATTACTATTCTTTAATAACTACTAAAGAATATTGACTATTCTTAGTTGGTGGCATATTATCCACATAAAGGATAATATTGGAACATTTCTTTCAAATCACTTAATACAAATACAGTAGTATTCATCAATCATTTGAAAATCATATAAGGTTATTGCTTAATAAAATCTTAGATATCACTATCTAGATGATTGTTTTAGTACGTAAATAGGCTATTAAGGCCTATAAACCTTTTTGTTTCATTCATTTTTTATGAAACCTAATAGTTGTTCCATGTACTTTCTTTATCTAGTTCTTTATTTGAGAATATAGTTTTCACATCCATTTGATATGATTCCAAGTCTAGACTTGTAAATATAGCTAGGATTAGTCTAATTGAATTGAATCATACAACAAACGGGAAGGTATTTTTCATAATTTATACATTTTTGTTATATATACCTTTTAGCAACTAGACATATCTTTTATCTCTTAATTAATCTATTTGCCTTTCTCTTTATCTTAAGAACCATTAGTTCTTAATTACCTTTTAGTTAGATAGATAGTCAACTGAGTCTCAGACATAATTTGTTCTCATTAGATCTATCTAATCCAATCCGCTTCAGTAGGACGCCTTTTAAACTATGTTTGACTCCTCAATGTTTAGTATAATACCTTTAAGTGTTAACCTATCAATCTTAAACTAATGTCTTATCACACTTTTATAGTTATTCTAAAATAGTAGACTTGTTTATGTAATATTCTCATCTTGCACCAAGCTCCCACTTGGATTACCAAGTTAAAGTATAACTACTTGCTCTTATTAACTTGATCTTATGTCTCATGAAGAGATATATATCTATCAATATTTTCCCTACTAAAAAATTCATTCTATAAATATGGTATTTCTTGACTCAATTTTTACTTCTACCTTTATTTTTACCAATGAAGATATGCCCCATTGATTGTTCCAATTATCTATTAAAAATACATTCTTTACCTTTGAGACTGATTCTTGTACCTATAAGAATTATTATGGACATAAATAATTGATCATATGGTCTTAGAATGTTTAAAACTAGCTTATTATTTTGTCTACAATTCATAAGGTGTGAAAGTAATAGATTTAGAAGGCAATAAGTGAAGTTTAAAGGCATCAATTTGTAACTTGTCCCCCCCCCCCCAAATTAGAAATGGATAAGCTTGCTTGACCCATCGTTAATCTAACCATTTCAAGTAAGGTTTTTATTCTTTCTCTTAGCATCTTTATTTGCTTATGGGTGTTAAGAAGTCATCAATTGTTTCATGATTCCTTGATTGAACTAATCTAACAAATATTCACATTCTCGGTCAAACCTCAAAGTTTTAATTTTTTTGTCCACTTGATTCTTAACTACATTCTTTTAATGTCTAAAGCACTTAAGTGCTTCTTTCTTACAAGTATTAAATAAATTTTGCCATATTATGAATAATTATCCTACCCTCACTCTCTTTGCCCCACACATATCATAATGAATTAATTGCAATATATTTTACGCTCTAACCTTTTTTTCAAATGGTTTTCTAATTTGCTTTACCCACTATGCATCATTTTTATAATGGCATTTCTAAACTAGAAATGTATTTTAGCATATTTTGTTTTACTAGTCTACTCATTCCCTTTTTTCCTATAAAACCTAGTCTAGTGTATCAATGATTGATATTCAAATGTATATTGGGAAACAAAGTATTAGGTAAAACAATCATTACCTTAATTGTATTCGGCACAATAACAACATTATAAAGGAAACTAAGATCTCATTCTTCATCCCTTTTCTAATGTTAATAGAATTTTCATAGGAAATTAACACTAAAACTTAGATTAAGAAGAGAATTGATAAAGGTTCAATTTTATCATATCTATGAAATGTATAAAACATTATGTAGAATAAGGGTTTATCCTTTACACAAAACAAATTTTGCATATTCCAATCATTTTTACCTCAATTCTTGCATTTCTTCCTGTATAAAGCTATCTATTTTTAAAAAATAGTCAATGATATTTTACAAAAGATTCTCAATCCTTAACTACATGGTTTATAGCCTTTACCTTATTTTACTTAGTGCAATTATAAGCCAAATGATTCACTTTTTGATAAATCTAATACTTAACACTAAATATGTCAAGTATTTTCAAATTACGCTTACCTCTCTTTTTAATTTATGTCTTAGCCTTATTGAAATGTTGGCTAAATCTTTTCTTATTATGAAAGTATTATCATTTTTATGCTTGGACTTTAAAGTCAAAGCAGTCTTAGTTATATAAATATTTTTAGGGTCTAACAACTTTTAAGTGCTCACATTCAAACTCTATATAATAAGCAACATCATAAAAAATGATCCACTCTTTGTAGGTCAAATTCATTTTTATGTATTCTTAACTAATAAAAAGATATTTTATGATAGTTTAGACTTATTATTCATCAATAAAAATATGACCTACTAACTTCAATTCCTTGATTATCATTTTTCTTAGTTTAGTTATAAAAGCATGACCAAACTTGTTCTTAAAGACTGTCGACATAGTTTGAACAGTCAAATACGACTTACACTTATGCACAAGGTTATCGGACAAGTTGCTCAATATGTTATGTGAGTATTATTGTTCTTTTCTTTTTCCAATAAAAAATTTCTAAATCTCTTTTTTGCTAAGTTATATTTTCATGTTTAAACTTTTATATGACATTAATCAATTGTTTATTAGCATCCTATTCTTTTTCTAGGATGTATGAACCTTATAGTGTAAAATTTCCAAATTAACATCATCTAATTTGTTATTCTTATCAAATTAGGCAATGATGTTTTTAATCTAATATCTAAATAAATATAACACAAAATGACTATATATACATAATGTGACATATATATTTGCAATAAACTTCGATTAAACCAATAATAATATTAGTAGGTTCATGATTAGAAATCTATATTTGTCATACTTTCTTGACTTTTGTCTCAATATTATCTTTCTATTGAATTCATCTATAAATATTATTTAAATTAAAGTTCTTAAATAAGCCTTAAGTTATTTATATAAGAATTTTTACTCAATAGAATATTTTATTTATTTCATATTAAATTAATCAAATTTAGTTCTCAAATGAACCAAAGTTTGCAAATTCAAGAAATCCCATTTAATAACATATTTATCTTATATATTTATTTAAGTTCTTTAATTCAATGCATTCACAAATTGTGTTAATATTAACGTCACACTTAAACGGACCTTATTTTAAAGATATTTATCTTTTAAAAATGTTTTTTCTTTAGCCATCATAAGCCTATTTCTAATTGTTTTTAGCTATCACATATTTATTTTCAATTGCATTTTGGCATATAGCAAAAAATATGTTTTGTATGCTTAGTTAATCTCTTACAATGAATTCTTTATTTGTATGCACTATGCCTAGAGCATTCTCATATTCCTCATATTAAAAAAAAAAGAAGTTAGAGTGGCTTATTGACATTCATGGCAATACGATAGTCCTCTTGAAGCTTTATCTTTGATGCACATTAATTAAAGGACAAATTCCTTATTTTTGCTTGACTTTGTAAATTTTTCCCTAAAATCCTCATTGATTAATGTTTACTAAACATCATCTAGAAATGTGTTGATTAAACCTAAGACTTATTAGAAATTACTTTCATCTTTAGGTTTATCAAAAAGGTTTCTTAAGTGTCTGTCATATGTTTGAATAGTACTAAATCATGTCCAAATATAGCCAAACCATATACCACCACATAAAGCATGAATTTAGTAAAGACTTTTAGTTATACTTCCATCTTTATGCACCACCACAACCCTCCAAAGGTTTTGATTCAATAAATTAAAAAAAAATGGAAAAATAGGGAGCCACATGTTCTTAAGGTAGTAAATAGGCTCCATATGCTATAATTGGAGGATTTTCTAGTGATAGGGCTACCACTAATAGACTTCTCTTCTCTTCCTTTTTTTTTTGGGTGCAAAGTTCAAGCCAAATGGAGGTAGGGTGATTGCGTGCTAAATGTAACCAAAGTAAATTCCTTGCTCTTAATTATATAACATTCGATAAGACAAGCAAAGGCTGAATCCATAAGGACTGATAGATTAGTTACTAGTTCTAAATTTTAGTTGTGACATTATAGCAAACACACACAAAAGGGGGATTATTTGGAAGATTGGAATTAAAAGCAAACATAATTAATCAATGTAACAAAAAAATTATATGAACTTTTGATCAATAATAGATTCATATCGAGGGGTTTTGTACTTATAGTTTATTGATTAATAACTGACAACTAAAGACTTATTCTTGTTTGAATATCCAACTAAGAATTAGCTACAAGCTAAATAATAGTTTTTAATTTCCAAATTTATTAACTTGGCCTATCACTAAAGCTAAATTCTTGCTACTAATCAATTTGGTATGAAGCCATCCAAATAATATCAATAACAACATTATGATTAAAAAGATGTTAAAATTGAATAACAATTCACCCAACATGAATTATTTAATTTGTTTTATATTTCTTTTACATAGAAAAGGAAAATTGTCATCACAGTCATGTCACCTAATTGCTACTTTTACTAATTAACATAACTATTATAGATTATGCAACTAGTGTAGCATTCAATCATAAGAGAGATTAATTAATTAGCTACTTTAAAAAATTGACCATGTAATCATATGAAACAAAGACAAAGAAATATACATATTAAAAGTAAGAATAAATTACGATTCAAAATGTGTGCATCATAATCTTACAAAATCAGAGTATAAAATGCCCTTGATCTGAAAGGAAGAAATTAACTCCTCATGATAAACATAAAACTATAGAAAATGAAGAAGAAGAAGTTTTGCCTCTTAAAAACCCTTCAATCCAACTAGCTTTCAACATCCTTTTAAAATTCAAAAAGGTAGAGAATAATTGAAATTACTAACAAATCCCTTAATCATCTCCTAAGAATAAGGAGTTATCCTAATTCAATTAAAATTTAGCTTTTAGATTTTTTTTCTCTGACCTAATCCTCTATTTTGGACTAGATACAAGCTTATTCAAAAGTTGCTCCCTTCATAAAAGATATAGGCATAGATGTTAGCTCTGAACGCACCAAATCTTGCATAAAACAAAGGCCCATAGCTCAAGTTATAGGCTAAAAACTAACATTGCCTCAACTAGTCTACCAAGACATAAAATTTAGACTTTCAACTTATTCACCCTTCTAAAACAACCTTGTTTTAACTCGAGCCCTTTATGAAAATTGTAGCTGGAGATGTGTAAATAGTGTTGGACTTTTGAATCACCTAGTTCCAATATCAAAAACTATATTAAATAATCAAAGGTTGAGCAGAAATCCTACTTCTATAAAGATTATGATAGCTTTTTAGATCAAACTTTGGGACCATGTTTGGAGGTCTAAATGAATAGCTTTTTAGATTAGACTTTTCATTTCACACTTGTGTTCATAAGTTAGCGTGTTTACACTCCATCTCAACCCATCACATAGGTTAACCTTTTTTTTTTTTTATATTATTGTTGTCATTATTTACCCTATTTACTTAAACCTAAATTTAGGCCTAACTTAAGAGAAGCAGTCTAGAGTTTGATCACACATTCCTCAATTATGCTTTGCTAATAAGTCCATGTGAACTTGCAAGAAGTACTATTTCAATCAAATACTAGGACTTAAGAATGCTTAACCTTATTTTACAAATACATTGCTAAATTTTAAACTAGGTAGTGCATATATATCAAAAGTTCCAATCAAATCTTATGCATTATTCAAATATCTAAAAAAGCCAAACTCATATATGATTAATTTTCACATAAAAAATCAACTAAAAATCCTAAAAATAAATGAAAAACAACTATTTTTTCTTAATTAAAAACACAACCTAATTTACCTAAACCTCCTCCCTTAACTTAAAACTTACATTGTCCCCAATGTAAGGAACATAATTAACAAATCTTGGATGTGTAAAACTAAAAGAGATAAAGTAAGAAAGCAAATCTAGTGGTGGCATGGTAGCCACTCTTAGCTTGCCTCCAAAGTAGTGCCTTTGTTTAAATGTTGTTGGCTTGACATTTCAATTTTCCTCAATAAGAAAACACAGGTTTTTCAGGCTAATCTTCTTTTATTGTATGCTTCTAAAAATCTTCATAGAACGGGTTGAGTCTATGCTCGTTAGCCTTAAACACCTTATTAGTTCTTAAGCTTCTCACTTCAACTGCTAAAGAAAAAGGAATAGCTTGCAATGCTTGAACATACCATGTGGAATTCCTTTAAATGTTTATACGGATCCTCACCTACAAGACCACAAAAAGCAGGCAGCAAATTTATTAATTCTAACTTCAATTCGAAAGTAGTTTTTAAGTTAAGAAACCTAATACACAAGGGCTGTTAATTTAAATTAGGAGTATCCAACTCCTTTAAGGTCCTATTATTTGTGACCAAGTCTTCCTCTACTTTAGAATCACTAAAAGATAAGTATTCCAATGCTATGTTTATGCTTAGTAAGGAAACAATTGCTCTTTCAAACATTCCAGCTTGTTATGTTAAAGTCTGTCTGGCTTTTCTCCTTAGTATATGGATAGTCCTTTTAATTATTGGATTAAACTTCAAGTCTCTTATATGAGAAGATCTTGTCATGTACAAAAAGGAACACAAAAACAAAATGGACAAGAAAAATTTTAAATCAATTACTAAAAACACATAATTGACCAAAAACCCTAGTAAATGATCTTTTTTTTTCGTGAAAATAAAGGGTCAATGTGTCATAACCAATAATTTTTCTAAGTCCTTAGATATTGAAAGAAAGATGATAAAGAGGGATTAAAAGCCTAACTAAAATGAAAGCAAAGGTTAAAAGTGATACGAAATGTAAAATAATAGGAGAAAAAAAGCCAATTTAACTATAGAGTAGAAAAAATCAGGGATATATATACATATAACTTTAAATATAGTAAGAGAATCTTGTTTTTGTCATTAGAATATGAAAGTACAAGAAGAGTACTTTAACTAGGTGGATTATTATGGTACAATATACTGATAGCACAGAAAACAAAAAATATAAGATGGATATAGTTTTAATTGTACTTAACTATTTTAAACCTCTAAAAATTATGAAATTAATTTTTTTATTTTATATAAAAAAGCCTTTAAGATTTTATATGGAGCAGTCAAATTCAAAAAACACTAAAAAATAAGCCAGAATAGAGAAAAAGTACATTGTAGGAGTGAAATGGTCATTTTAAAAAAAAATCATTATGTTAACTTTTTAATTATAATAACCTTTTATCCTCTTCATCTTCCCACCGCTATACCACCAGCCAAAATAGAGCTTGAAAAAGTGAAAATAGAGGCTTAAGGAGAAAGAAAAGAGAGAAAATTTTAAATAAAATTTTAAGTATATAAATGACACTTTTTTATTCTCTTATAATTATGAAATTTCTTCAATTCCATGAGAGTTTTTTTTTTATTCAAATATCATCTTCAAAGGTTGAAGTTGGTGGCTATTCAAGAGAGAAAAGTTATTCCTTTGGAAGATTGAATTTTACCAAAGGAATCACTAATAAAAGTTCTTTCAAACAAAATATGATTCAAGCCATGAAAATATGTAAATATGAAACCCCAAGGGCCTTGTAGTTTTAGCTAAAAGAGAGAGATGGTGTGATGTTTTTCTTTGTGAAACTTGGTATTTATGATGGTGAGAATGTTCAATATGATATGTGTTTGGCTTAAAATCTTGAAAAAAATTAAGTTTTAAGCATGTATAGTTATTTTTGGCCAAATCAAAAATCATGTAGCTATGATGCTCGTTTTGTCATTTTTTATGATAAAAGAAGCTTAATTATAAATTATTAACATGGTTTGAATGAGGTTTGGTGTCAAAAACTCATAATTTCAGTATGTTAAAAAATTAAGCTCAAGAATGACTTAAATGATCATATTAAGAGAAATTGTGTTTTAGCATGATTATGGCTATTGAAATGAGTCACTTATGATTTAAATGAATCATATATATCATGAAAATAGAGCTAAGATGTTGATTAAAGGATGACAATTATTGTAGCTCAAAGTTGTGTCATGATACCTAAGTATGTCAATTGAAGAAAATGACCAAATAAATAGTTAATGACCAAATAAATAATAAAAAATGTTGTTTATGGTCAAATTTATGAATTTAGGAAGTTTAATTTAGTCAATAAAACATGCCTAGGAAAAACCCTAATTGGTCCTAGATGAAGGGCACATGGAGAAAAGAATGATGACAAAGCTTTTAATTAAAGATTAGACCATCAATAATAAGCAAAATAAGTATCTTGAGTGATAAAATTGATACATGGAAAATTTAGCAAGTTGAAGTATGGAAAAGTGGATTAAAGTGCCTAAAAAGGGCTTTTAATCTATGTTTACTACTAAATAAAGATAAAATAGGCTTAACTACGCATTAGTTTACCTTTTTATATCTAATTTATCATGTTTTGGACAAACTAGTACAACCATACCTATGTATATATGTAGAACCGAGAACAGTAAAGAGAAAGAACAAATAAAATAGTTTTTTGATAAAAGGATTCTTGGCTTATATCAAGTAGCTTACTCTTATTTCCTTACATGCATTTAGATATGCTTGAGTTGAGATGGCTTGTATGTATTATTTGTTTTATGATTACTTAAGTTATGCTTGAGTTGGCTATATTAATATGAGTTTTTTATGCATATATGAATATGTAATACCTAGTTTTTTCGAAAAAAAAAGGGCAAAAAAGAGGTAGGTTCCAAAGGAAGTCCCTTGAATTAAGGGGATAGCAGTCAAATGAAGTTAGACTAATAATTTAAAACCCTAATAATGAAGATTTGAGGCTTGAGTTACTTGGAAACTTGAGTTAGAAGAGCTAAGAAAATTAGCGAAAATAAGTTGAAGCACTTTTGTAATTTCTAAAAATTTTAAAAAACTCATAGGAGGGCTTTTTAAATTGAAAGGTTAAGTTTTTCAGGGTTCTCAGAGGCTTTTAAAAACCATGAGAACCCTTAAAATAGTTAAAACTCATCCGATGAATAATTTCGGCTGTTGGTTGTCGAAATTTTGACAAAATGGTTCGAAATGGTTTTAAATTCAAATTAAGTAAAATCAAAGGCAATTTATAAGTTAGAAGACCTAAATTTTATGATGAAAAAGATGGTTCTCGAAAAAAAGTTGAAATGAAGCCAAATGGAGAAATCATGTTTTAGGGACTAAAAGGAAAAGTGAAAAAGTTGCAAAAAGTAACCTTTGGCTTCTTAAAAGATATCCCCTTCTGCCCTCTCTCTTAACCCATGTTCTAGTTAGTCTGAAATAGATCCAAGAGCTGCTCTCTAAGGTGCACAAGAAGGGAGGCCAAGGGACGAAGAAAAAGCTTTAAAAAAGTGAGGATTTTTGCTCTCTTCCTTGCTCATTCTCATATTCACTCTCTTTTCCACCTTCCCTTTTCTTTTTCCTTGATTTTGAAGGCTGATATGGTTCTATTTTTAGGTCAGCCCAAGTAGAAGAAGTGAGTTTCAGGGGAAGAGACTTATAGCAAGTGAAAGCTCCTTAGAAGAACAAACAAACATGGTATGTTTCATGGATCCTTTTGGCTTCTTCTTGGATGTTCTTCCTTAGTGCAATTTTGGTCAGACCTAGCTCTCTTGAGGGAAGATGAATTCTAACCTTAGCAAGAAAGAAACAAGTGTTTAAGAGTGTGGGAATTAAGATTAGTTTATTGGAATAAAAAAAAGAAGCAAGAAATTCAAGTTGATATAACTTGAGGTTTTGAAACAAATGATAAAATCTAATTTTTCCTAGAGATATTCTAGCTTATGTAAGACATGATATGAGTCCCTTAGACCTTCAGGAAGTTGCATATGAGCCATTCCCTTCAAGAAAAATTGCAAAACACTATAGGCTCCATACCAATGCATAGTCATAGCTAAGTATGTCTCAAGCATCTAGGGAGTATTTTAAATTTTTCTAAAGTTAGAATGGGACTAGATATGATAGATGAACATCAAAGGAAGCTTTGGAAAAAAAATTTAGAAGCCTTAGTTTGTGAGATAGAGGTGTAGCTTCATAATAAGGCATAAAGAAGCAATATATAACTAAACTCCTTAAAATGAATGTGTGATGACTCCAAGGAGTCTAAATAGAGTCAAGAGACTTAGATTGAGGGAAGACAAGATTATAAATTACCATAATTATTTCATTAGGTCTTGTATGGATCCATAATTGAGTCTTAGAACAAAGTAAGCTTCCATAGTGTGTGTGTGTGAAGCCAAAGCTTGTTTCAGTGATTGAATCATGTATTATTTGATGTGTCTAGGCCAAGAGAACTAAGTGTCACCTAGTTGCAAGTGTGTGGCTGAGAGAGGGGAAGAATTAAGCAAAGGAAAAGCTTGTGATTTTGCTTCAAGATAGCTCTCTAACTTTTTTCACATACATAGCTTAGATGTTTGTTTGTCTTTGAGTGCTTGTATGTATGTTTGAACTATAAAATATGTCTCTAGCTATTGCTTACTTGCTATGGTACTATTATACATCTTGAAATAAATTTATAAATGTATTTTGGCTTGAATGGGTATAGTGATGCCAAAAGTCTGTTAGTATGGGTGAAGATGAGTTAAAAGTCCTTAAGATTATGTGAGACAAAGCTAAAAGTTTTAAAAGAGTAAGGTTTAATTAAAAGTCCCTTGAAAATATATGAGACAAATCTAAAAGTTGTAAGAAAAATAGGTGAGGCTAGACCAATGCCCTTGAAAGCCTATGTATGATATGTATGAGTCCCTTTGACATGGAAAATGCTTTAATGTATGTTTACTAGTAGTTTAAATGTCATACATGCTTTCTTTGACATGTTAATACATCCATTATGTATGTTTAAAAGGATAAAGAGTTATTGGGATTCTTAGAATCTTACTCTTCCCTCATAAATGTTTAACCATGTCTAAGTGAACCAAGTGGTCTAAGAAATGGAGACTAACAATCTTAAAGACTAAGACTTTGACAAAGGAGTAGTTATTTAGCCATTTTGATGACATATTGATGTCAAAATATGTAAATACATTATGTATATATAATGTAGACCCTTGAATATATGTAACAACATATATTTACGATGAATGAAAGAATTTTGGAGTCATATGTGCTAATATATATATTTGACATCTAAAGGCCTAAATGTGTCTATGAGTTTTTATATGTTTATGCATGTTAGGAAGTGATTTTGAGATGTATGGTGATTGGACCACTTGGAAAGCTTATATATGTTGTGTTTATGCTTTTAGATATGCCCAATTGGTTATGGAATGAGTTTAGGACCATTTAGTGCTAAATTGACCCATTTATAGTTCTAAAAATGACCAAAACTTAAGTTAAACCACAAACTGATTAAATGGATGAATTTTCCTATGAAATTTGGCATGAATATAGGTCTCATATATAGATTTTCACAAAGTTAAAAAGAACTTAATTTAGAGCTCTAGAGAATTTATTATAATTTTTTAAAGTTGAAAAAATTTTGCAGAAATGGTAATAATACTATTTATATAGTTAGTTTCTTCCTTTGTGTCATCCGATGGTCAAATGATATCTAATACTTATAAAATTTTAAAAGTATAAATTAGAAATGATAATCTTTGTATAACACTTAAGAGCACCCCAATTAGATGTCTATAAAAAGAGAACCACAATTTTAAAATTGCATGATTGTACTAGTAATGCAGCTCAACCTTCGGTATTATTCTATCAATATTTGTAGGCTAAATTCCATTTTCTTGATCTAGATTTATTTTTACTCATTAGTAAACATCTAGATCTTTCTAAAATGGTATGATTTGTATGATTTCAATTTTTTTAAAATTAGTTATGAATTTTCAAAGTTTAAATCAGAAACATGTAACAACAAACCCGAGAGCAACTTTGCTTGTTCTTCCATTTTGGTTCCAAAACCATGGCATATGAGATGAATGGTGATGTTTATGATATGATTGGATATATCATGGATGAAAAATGATATTGATGAGTTCACATAATCTCTCAAGCCATGAATCATGTATATGGCTTCCCATTACACAATCATCCATGCATAAAAGTATATGTTTTCTCACAAATGTGTTCTGATATGATTGAGATGAGTTGGGATAGCCAATGTCATCATTGTGTAAGGGTTAAAAGGTATTACAAGATATATGTTTGGCTTTTAGTAAAAGTGGTAGGAAATTGAGCATAGTAATTCTTTATAACCCAAAGATGAGCTTAGCTAATATGCTTTATATAATGGCTATACATGTTTAGATATTTTATGCCAATTCTATGTTTTTATAATGTTTTATGTTGAGATTGTCATGCATGCTTGCATTTTAATCTTGAGTTATTTATTGCATGTATTAGATTGATTAAGTATTACTATTGAGATTCTTCCCAAAATCTCGTTTTTTAGTAACTATATTAAGTAAAGCTAGCAAGTAAAAAAAATAAAAGAGATAACTTCTTGAAGCTAAGAAATAGATGGAATTTACATGTTTGTATATCCATTTTAATATATATTTTGATAGTTGAGTAAGATATGATGTAATTCGAGACTTAGTATGTTATGAATCATACTCGATGTACAGAAATGAGTGAGCTTAGTTATATTTCATTTGTGAGGTTGAGAATGTGTAAGTTCTCCTATGGAAAGATGCATTTTGATATAATGCTATACTATGTGATCAAAATTGCACTAGGTTGGACTAGCTACTAATTGAGTTCTAAAATGCATAATCATGTTAGGGAATGATAATACTATATATGATTAGTTTGTAATCAAGTTTTAATTGAGAATTGTAACCATTTGGATGGTTTGGACTCCTAAAAAAATATAGGAGAAACTATGATAAAATTTTTCCATAAAAGTAAGTTAAGATATTAGCCATTTTGGTTATGTTGTGACCAAGAATATGATAATATGAGTGTTTAAGTATTTTTCATTGTTTACTTCCTTTAATAAGTGATTTATTGTAGCATAAAATTTTAAATATATAAGATGATAGTTGGTAAAGCTAGATATGTCATGGTGAATCTTAAAAGATTGTCTAGTCTTATTCAACTTGTTATTTCATCTAAAACAAATACTTATGGCACTCTTAATTCCACCTGAAAAATCTGTTATGAATAGTATTGCTTGAAAATCCCTCAAAACAACAACACTCCATAAAATAATATTAAAACAAAATAAAAAATCAACTAATATGAAGTATATAAAATAAGGAAAAACACAAAACAAAAACAAAAAATAAATAACTAAATCATAGATGCATAGAAATTGATTTAAAATTAGTCCTTGATGGTGGTGCCAATTTTAATCATGTGCCAAGCACGACAAAAATAGATTCCTCACTCTTAATTATATAACATTATAGGATGAGCAAGGGTTGAATTCATAAGAATTGATGGACTAGTTACTAGTTCTAAATTGCATTTATGACCCTCAAACAAACACACATGAAAAGGGGAATGTTTGGAAGATTGGAATCAAAAGCAAATATAATTAATCAACATAACAACAAAATTACATGAACTTTAAGTCAATAATAGATTCAGATCAATGGGTTTATGACTTATAGTTTATGGATCGATCATCGAAAACTAAAGATTTATCCCCATTTAAATATTTAACCAAGAATTTCCTACAAGCTAGATAATATATTTTCTTTCATGAATTCATTAACCAACCCAACACTAAAGTTAAATTCTTGTTATTAATTAATTTGGTATGAAGCTATCCAAATCATAACAATAACAACATTATGATTAGGAAGAGATTAAAATCAAATAACAATTCATCTATCATGAATTATTTAATTTATTCTATATTTCGTTTAGGTAAACAATGAAAATTGTGATCATAGTCATGTCACCTAATTGTTACTTTCACTAATTAACATAACAATTATGGATTATGCAACTAGCGTAGCATTTAATCACAAGAAAGATTAACTAGTTAACTACTTCAGAAAATTCAATCTTGTAATCATATGAAATTAAGACAAAGAAATATAGATATTTAAAACTAGAATAAATTACAATTCAAAACATATGTCTCACAATCTTATAAAACTGATATATGAAATTCCTTTGATCTCAAAAGAAGAAACTAGCTCCTTATGATAAATGTAAAATGCAAAAAATGAAGGGGAAGAAGTTTTGCCTCTCAAAAGACCTCATATCCAGCTAGCCTTAGACTTCCTCTTAAAGTAAAAAAGGTAGGAAATGATTGAAATTCAATTACCAACAAATCCTTCATTTATCTCATAAGAATAAGGAGTTTTCCTAATTTAATTAGGATTTAGTTTCTTGATTTTATCTTTTAAGAATAAGGAGCTATTCTAATTTAATTAGGATTCATTTTCTTAATTTTGTTCTTTGACTTAGTCCCTTATTTTGGACCAGATGTAAATCTTTTCAGATGTTGCTCACCAGAACTTAAACAAAACGAAGGCCTAAAGCTCAAGATATAGGTAAAAAATTGACACTACATTGACTAGTTTATCCAAATATAGAATCTTGACTTCTTAACTTATTTACTCTTGTAAAATAGCCTTATTTTTCTTAACTTATTTACTCTTGTAAAATAGCCTTATTTTAACTTGGGCCCTTCAAGAAAGTTTTAGCCTTAGATGTGTTGATGGTTTAAAGCCTTTGAATCATCTTATTCCAATATTAGAAGCCTCATATATGTTCTTTTAAAGAATTAGAGATCAAACAGAAATCTTACTCCTATCAATATTAGGACAACTTTTCATATTAGGCTTTAGGACCATGTTTAAAGGCTTAAATGAAAATGGATTTTGGCCCATAGTACCATTTCTAGAACGCTTGAGATGTCTTTTACAATTTCTCTAAAGGCTTTATTCATATTTTAAACTTGTAATATAATCAAATACCTAAAATAAGAAACAAATATTAGAAATGTAAAATGTTGAAATTTTCTAATTTTAAACTCAATTACTTATAATTCCTAATTTATGTCCTAACACAAATGTTAGCATTAATGATCATAATAGGAAATAAATTACATTAAATAGGCCAATCATAAGAAGAATGAAAATATAAAATAATATATTTATTTGAGAGTGAGCCACATGTGCCATCCACCGAAAGTAAGACTCCCATTTCATCTTCAATCTCTAGAAAAAAGAAAAAGAAAAAAATTAAAGGGTAGAATTTGTAGAAATTTTAATTTTAAACTCCCATCTTTAATCTCATTTGTTACTTGTCCAAACTGAAAAAACTATATGTCATTAGAAAGTTTGACGTCATTGGAAAGCTTGTAAGACAGACTTTCCAATGATGTAAACCTTGCACAAAGTTATGGCATGAGGAAGAAGCTACAGGCCTTGAAAGTATTCTAATTGGTTACATCTTCTAAAAAACACAAATTCAATATCTCAACTTTGAATAATCATAACTCATTCAATTTGCATCTAAATGAGACAAAATTGGTAGTGTTGGAAAGCTTATTTATAAAGCTTTCCTGTCATATATGGTTTGTATCCAATGATGATTTATGGTGAGAATGCTAGCCTTTAAAAATTGATAGTTCCATTATAGTTTTTTCAAAGTCCAAATTTCTTCCTAGTAGCTAATCTAATTTTTACCATATTTCTACTAGGCAATCATCATACGATAGGCAACACATGGTGCTAAATTTGTGGCTCAAAATAGTCTCTATCAAATTATGCCATTGATGGTTGTTCAAGTTTTCATACAAGAATATATGTGCAATTCATACCAAAATAATTGTAAATTCAAGGAATTAACATTTCATAAATGCATTTAAGATACACTAGGACAAAATATCTTGACCCATCCAGGCTTTAGTACTAATGAAGGAAAGTTTTGAATACTTGTTACAAAAATGGATCATTTTGGATTTTTTTGTCCCACATGATTTCGATTGAAGTTGCAAAGGATTTTCAATCTTTACTTTTCTTTTTTTGGTTTTCATGGCAGATTACACCACAATCAGAGAGAAAGAGTAGAGTTTTCCTCTAAAGAAAAATGGTTCTATGTTTTCTCTGTAGAAGGAGCCGTGAAGGAATAGAATGGAGAGTTCATGTGTTTCCAACAAAAAACTGATTGTGCCATAATTTTTCTTTCTGATTAGTTATCTCCTATTTATAACTTCAACATATTTTGAATCTTAAAATTCAAAATTCAAATAATAATAATAATATAATAATAATTAATTACTAATTAATAAATTCTTAATTAATTAATTAATCAATTTTTTTAACAGTTAGGTGTCATAAGTTAGCCCATCAAAATTGTCCCAATTTCTAGAAATTTTAAAATAAACAAAATTAAAGTTTGAAAAAAAAAAACTCCTACTCTCCTATTTGTTAGCACAACATTTCCTGTGCAAGGGACATAGCAGGAGATCTGGACTAGTTATTAAAAGCTTGCTCCATAATTTTTGGTTCCATATGATAAACCGAACGTGGTAAAGATTAAATCACCTATTCGAATGCATAGATTGGTCAACCAAGGGAGTAAATCTTCCTGTTTTCAAGTTTGCCTTCCCATTCTCCCCTCCCTACCATGCAAACGTACACTTCTAAATGTAGAACCTATTGAAACCTTCTAACTCTCTTTATCCTCTCTCTCTCACGCTGAGATCAGAAATTTTCTCAAAATTAACTGTCAATTTTCTTTTCTCCCAAACACTTTTCATTCTTTCATAAACCCCATCTTAGAAAAAATAACCAACAACAACAACATTGTTAACCTAATATCCAAATCTGAAGAAGACGAAAGGAGATATCAAAGTGAAATTTGAAGAATTCACCATGGCTTGCAAGCTAAGGAAGGCCATTGGGGCAGTGAAGGACCAAACCAGCATAAGCCTAGCCAAGGTAAGCAATGCAGCAAATCTCGAGGTTAACATTCTTAAAGCCACCACACATGATGAAATTCCAATGGAAAATCGGTATGTCAATGAAATTGTTCAACTAGTCTCTTGCAATAAAGTGTATGCAGCTGCTTGTGCCCAATCTATAGGTAAACGAATTGGCAAAACTCGCAATTGGGTCGTTGCCCTAAAATCCCTCATGCTTGTTCTTAGAATATTTCAAGATGGTGATCCATATTTCCCAAGAGAAATCTTCCATGCCATGAAACGAGGTGTTAAAATTCTTAATCTCTCTAATTTCAAGGATGATTCCACTACAAATTCTTGGGATTATACTTCTTTTGTTAGAACATTTGCTCTGTATCTTGATGAACGCTTAGAGTGCTTCCTCACAGGAAAGCTTCAGCGTCGATTCACGTATCATCATAAAGGAATCCATGAGAAGAATTTGAAAAATAGTAAGCTATCTAATGACCCAGGTATTAAAGGCATGAAACCCGCACTGGTGCTTGATAGAATTACTCACTGGCAGAAATTGTTGGATAGAGCAATTGGGTCAAGACCAACTGGGTCAGCCAAGACAAACAGTTTAGTTAAGATTTCTTTATATGTCGTTGTGCAAGAAAGTTTTGATCTTTACAGGGATATTTCTGATGGGCTTTCTGTAATCTTAGATAGCTTCTTTCAATTGCCACACAGGGCATGTGTTATTGCCTTCAATACTTGTGTCAAATCCTCCAAACAATTTGATGAGCTATCTGGATTCTATGCTTTGTGTGCAAGCCTTGGAGTTGGGAGGACCTCTGAGTACCCAACTGTGCAAAAGGTATCTGATGAGCTTATGGAGACATTACGAGAGTTCTTAAAAGATCAGGCTTCATTTTCTGCAGATAATGGTCAACCACTATCCCCATTTTCCAATTCCAAACCCAATCTTCTTCCTCCTCTGCCAAAAGATCCTTGTTCGATTTTAGGCCAAGATGAAGCTTATGAGCAATCTGGGACACCTAAAAAGTCTCTAGAGGGTGGATCTGAATATGGGTCTCAATGTCCATCATTAGAGGACCTAATGAGTGCTACTACTGACGCTGAGTTGAGCCCGGCTAGGTCGCTTGAGGAAGAATTTTCTTCCGTGCGTTGTAAGCAAGATGAGAAACAATCACAAAATGATAAATTTGCTGGTGAAAATAAGTTTGGTTCAGCCTCTTCATTGCCCATTGATCAAACAAGTTCATGTTGTGACATGGTGACTTTTGATGATTTCCAGCAAGTAGAGCAACATAATAGTCAAACAAAAGATCAGGAACAGCAAAGTAAAACTTCGAGTTCAAATAATGGTTCCAGAGACTGTTGGGATTTAGTGCTGGCTAAGATAGCAACTAAACCAGAGCAAGTAGAGCAGCATAATCGTCAAACAAGAGATCAGGAACAACAAAATACAACTTTTGGTTCAAATAATGGCTCCAAAGATTGTTGGGATTTAGTGTTGGCTGAGATGGCAACTAAACCAGAGCATGCTGCACCTAATAAATTGTCAAATGGGATTGGCCCATCAGCCCTTGATACATTATTTGATCAGCCTTCTTCGGTACCTCAACCCCAATACAACCCATTCTTAGAAGATATAAGAACAACCATTGCTCCTTCCACCACAGAAAATTATAAAGCTAGTTTTGCTAATTTTTTAGATCTGGCACCCACATTTCAGGAAATAGGACCAATGGTTAGTCCCCAGAATCCTAGTGAGGCAACAATAGCACCAACCTTCACTGGTCAGAGTTCTAATTCCGAGACTCGTTTGGCTTTAACTCTTGGTGACCTCAATGGGTTGACAATATCACCAACCTTCAGTGCTCATGATACTTCTGAGACCAAGATGGTCGTGGGACCAACTTTTCCCGCTCAATGTTTGGATATGATCACCGCGGAACCAGCTTTTTATGTTCCAGGTTCTTATGAAATTGGTTCAGCGGCAACTTTTCTTGCCCATAATTCAAATGAGACAAGCACAGCTCCACCCTTTAGCACACAAAATGTTAATATGGCAATGACAGTACCAAGTACCAACCCTTGCCCCTCAGAATGCCAATGAGACTCTGGTCCCTTCGACCTTTCGGGCACAGTATTTTGATGGTACAAAGGCAGAAGCACCAACGTTTTATGCAAAGAATTCTAGTGATACAACGGTGGCAACACCCACTATTAGAGATGATCCCTTTGAGACATGGCTCTATGCAATGACTAATAATGAGCATACCTCGATTGAGTTAAAACAGGAGCAAGGTTTGTTGCAGCAGCAACAAAAGTGGGTGGAGCATCAAAACAAGATCATGGGAATGAATACCCCTCAAATGGCATATGACTTAATTGCTTCCTCTCCCTCATTCCACACCATCAAAAAAAAAAAAAACTATCAATGAATTTTTGTAACTTTTTAATATGATATATATAATAACTAACAAAAGTTCATGACTCTATTTTGGTCTATTTTCTCCTTTGCTTTCTTACCATGTATTGAGTTATATCATTATCATTTTTTTACTCTTAGAACGCTAACAATTATAATTTGGATTATTTATAACACCATTTATATTCTTTATTATTGCTTCATCATGGAATATTGTGTTTTTCTGTTAAATTACACTTTACATAGTTTGATTCCAAATATGATAGAGAAATTTAAAGTGTATCATTTAATTCTAAGAACTGTACCCTAACTGACAATTTTCTAAACACAAATATCATAGGGTTTTAGTGTATTTGGGTTTGATTCTCATTTTATAACTTTTCTTACTTTCATCTTTCAAGGCTTTTATGTCTTTTTTGTAACGAAAAAAAAGTATCATTTAAGACTTATATAGTTTGTTCAATTATCATTAAGCAAAAATATTTTTTATTAGAAATTTCGATGAAAATAATCGCATTAATTATATAATTAATGAATAATTTATTTATTGAATG
Source organism: Erythrophleum fordii (assembly GCA_032878935.1). NCBI lineage: Eukaryota > Viridiplantae > Streptophyta > Magnoliopsida > Fabales > Fabaceae > Erythrophleum > Erythrophleum fordii. The sequence goes on along the minus strand of JAVQMF010000025.1, from coordinate 7,928,255 downwards.
TTTGCTTCACTTATGTCTTGAATATTTTTACATTATTTTAAACTGATTACTGGGATTAAATGAAACATACTATCAATAATAAAATTATTAATTTAGCTCCAAGAGAAATTTGCACTTAGATTCTTGACCTTAGAAAAGAATCAAATACCATTAAATTAAAGCATATTTTTCCTCGATTGTTGAACATTTTTAGTAATTGATATTCTATTCCAATCTAATGCATTATCATATTATTTAAAATAAGATTTTTTAGTATGCCACCTACTCTTATATAATCAAGAGTGCTTTTGTTCTGGATATTTAAATTACTATGAATCGGTTTTTAGATTTAGAATAAGAAAGAAAGCAATCATTTTTTCTATGAGTAGATTACTTATGAAGCATTATTTGTAGGACAAAATATTTGTATTTTTATTATAATTTTGAGACGAAGACAAATAATTTGGATAATACATTTGAAAAGTTACAATATAGCTTTTAATGAATATATTAAAATAGAGTTGATAATCCAAATTATAAAGTTAAGGTAAAAATTATTGAATTATATAAAAGCATTTACAGTATTTTTTTTTTCACATTGGAGACTCTAGATCCTTGAGACTATTATTATCTCCATACTTAATAATTTTTTCCTAATCAATTTAGCCCCTCCTTTTTTAAAATCATTTGAATTTAACTAAATTATTGACGCGACATAATAAAATGCTTACGTGTTTTTTATTTGATGAAGTAATTATGTTGGTGTCAAGAAAAGCTAAAACTGTCAATGGATTTAGGAACTATGGTGCTTTATTTTTTTGCTTGTTTGTATACTAAGAGTAGCCATTTGATCTATTTAATGATTATATAAGTATCTTATTAGATTCGGTGAGTAACTTAGTTAGAGAAATAGACTAAAGAAAAATGATTGAGACATGAAATTAAGAAATTTACATTTTGAAGGATTAAATTAATATATTTTTCTTTTTCTTTTGGCCTTTTGACCCCTCTTATTACCCAAAAAAAATATTTTTATAATCTTTTGAGCAAGAAATATATAATTTACACAAAAATATATATAATATAAGAGAAACATACTTCTTTGAATCAATTTTTTTTCCTTTTGAAAAATCCTTTATATATTGATTAGTAGATTACCAGATGATGGGAGATAGTGGGGAAGTAAGCATGAATACGGATCCTTCCAACATACAAAACAAAGGAAAAATTGTAGTTTAGGAGTTTAAGATAAAAATATTTATAAGAATTTTAAAATTTAAAATTCTTTTAAAAATTTTTGAAAAAAGTTTTAACTTAAAGGTTTTTAAATTATAAATTTTTTATGGAAATTTTTTATTTTATAATATTTTAAAATATTATTATTATTTTATTATTATCTTCAAATTCCCGTCTAAACAGTAATTTCCCTCGAATTGAACGGGTGGTTGGCTGGGACTTCTAAACCCCCAAAACCCTGCTTCGATCTCCGCCTTAGAACCATAGCAGCCGAGTGCCTCAAAAGAATAACAAAATGGTGAATAAACCATGGAAGATCATACCAAGACCCCTGCTTGAAACCATTCTAAACAACCACGTTCAGCACCATCGCGTTCCTCAGCCTCTCATTCTTCACGGACCCAGAGGCGTCGGAAAAACCACTCTCATACTTGAACGTTGATTCGTCTCTCCTTTTTCTGTCTTCTCTCTCGGTTCATTTCTGAATTTGGTTCTCTAACAATTTTTTGTGTCCAGGTTTGCTCGGCGAGTGGAACAAAGGGCCCCACCTCACGGGGTACGTAGATTTTGCTGAAGCCATCAAAGATCATCACCCACAATACAATCAGTCATTTCCATGGGCTTCTTGGTCGAATTGCCCTCCACCCACTTTGTCAGCGTGCCGGCACAAGCTTGAACGCTGCCTCGAATCCATGGCAGAAAGGGGTGTTATGCTTGGGACCATCACCTCCCAGCAAATATTCACCACTCTAAACAAATGGCATGGTCTAAATACCGCACTTAGGCGTATATTGCAGAGCAGTAATGCCTCAAAATCTGCGGTTTCCAGCAGGGTTTCGCTCTCCAGATTGTGGGATCGAGCAATTTTTGCTGTATCTGCTCAATGTAACGCCAATGAGATTGATCGGGTTTTGGGGTTGGGTGAGAAGGGGTGTAGTCTGTCTATTGACGAGGCTTCGTATTTCAAGGAGGCAATTGTGGCACTGAAACTGGCAAAGGAGGTGATTAAGGTTCAACAAGGTTGGAGAGCTAGTGCCATTGCTCATCTGAACAGGACAGGTGGGTTTTCAAGGTCTTTGGCACATTGTTGTACTGATTGGCCCTGTTTATTGTTGGAGTTGTTGTCACAAGCTGCTGAAATTGATCATTTTCAGGTAGCTATGTTATATCGCTGGTGTATATTTTTCTTTTCTGTTATATTCCATGTAGTAATTGAATAAGAAGACATATATCATGCTGGTGTCATTCCATTCTGTGGTTGTTTAGTTTTTTGCTTCCTAGTGTTTCCAAAAGCAAAGTTCGTGGGAATCCATTTTACTGTATGCTGTTGTGTAGAATAAACTTTATTAAGTATTTTTAAAGTGAATTGTGATGTTCAAATTGCTGATGCTTTCAAATTACTTGCAGCCAAAGTTGGTTATTAACAATGTTGAAGTTCTGAAGCATGCAACTCTCAACGATGAGCTGTCAGTTAGTGGACCACTATATCATGATAGTTTGATATGGAGAATAATTGCTTTGGGTGCAAATGAGCGTTGTTTACCTGTTATTCTGGTGACATCTGATAGGTAAGTTCCATTCTTTCAGCTTCATTTTCACCCACTCTTCCCCTGTGATCACAATTACAATATGAAACTCTTGTTTAACACTGTCGGGCTTGAGCACCAAAAGTTTATGTTTTTTTATGCATATTTGTTGTCCATGATATGGTTCCAAATTTGGGAACAACTGTGCTTTATACATTTGATTTACTGTTTTCCTTTTGTGGGTGAGTGAGGCCCCATGACCTGGGCTTACATGGATTATTAAATACTCATTGTTCCTGCTCCATATACATAAGAATCCTTAGACAACTTAGGAAACATGTGATAGCAATTTCATCAGGTCTTAGAAGTTGGGAATCTTGTTGTCAACTTTCTGGATGATCACTTATTCTAGGAGCATAATCTTGAGTGCTGATGTGCTGCAAATTGTTTTTCAAATAAACACGCTTTTTGACTAAATGATTATATGATATGGATAAATTAGAAGCATTGGATGGAAAGTGAACTACTGGATGCCTGGCTTTGACAATACAGATAACATCAATAGATAGAACCATTCAGAGCATTTTATTGTTACAATTTATTAATTTTAGAGCAAGTGTATATTCTGTGTTGATAAAACCAGTCAACTGGGATTTTCTTTTGCACGGTAGCATATTGAAGATTTGCATGTAGGCTTAAGGGTTGAGTTTCTTGCATGGGCATCTGTCAACTTCCATGTAATTAACTTTCAACATACTTGTCCATGGTCTTTGTATATCAACCCTTTGCCAGATTTCCGTTTCTTCTTGTCAACCTCTCAGTCATCTATATAATAGAGGTTGGTGTTAATATTTACTTGATTTATTCTTATATCTCTTTTCTCCCTTTATTGTGTTAAATGATTTCATCCTTATGTAGTAGTGTAACTCGTTGGAATACTTGATATAAGTAGGATCATTCTAGTGTCTTTTCTGTCTAAGAACTCTAATAACTTGTTGTTTGCCTCAGTTACTATTCATACAAAGCTTTCTTGGATTTTGGATTTATTGACATATTTGTCTCCCGTGAGGTACTTCAATCAAAACCTTGTACTTCCTCTCTCTTTCACACATATGCACACACACTAACACTTTTATGTGGGTGTGGGATTGCAGATTCATGAATGTACATGCACTTGTAAGTCTTGTATGCATTTTATGAATAAGCATGGAACTCAAAAACGCTGAAGTAATCTATACATATTTTTTCTAAATATCTCTGTCTTCCTCCCTTCTCAGAGACACTAAATGAGATTAAGAAATTTAATGCTTCTTTTTATTGCTTCAAGCTTCCCAAGTTTAAGAACACTCAAATTACATCTTAATGTGTTTACGTTTTGGGAAGCGAACTCGTTGTTGTTAGAAATTTTATTACGTGTATGTTTATCTATTTATGCGCATTTAAGTTCTTCAATAAATGGAAGTTCTTCAGTAAGTTTTAATTAATTTCCTAAGAAGGTTGCTTCTGTAATATAGTTATGATTTGAGGATAATTTTTATGGTCATTTGTGTGAGATATGAAAATGAAGAGTTGTCTGTAGAAGTTAAAGATCTCATTTGATCATAGATTTGGTTTATGTATTGTTTAATGTCACTCATTCAACAATCATTAACTGGAAGACCTTTGGATGGACTCCACAAGAAGCTAAAATGCACATGGTTGCAGATTATTTCAGTCATTCAGAAGTAAGGAGACTATGCTATCTTGCTATTACTTCAGTTCTTTGCTTGTTTATTTTAGTACCAGGAACATTTTTTCAAGATTTAACCAGTAGTTCTTTAATTGCAGTGGACAATTATTGCTGAGTTACTTGGGCCAAACCCTCGACATCTATTTGAACTTTATGTGCTCAAACAAAGCAATTATTACACGAAGTAAGATTTATTTGAGGGTTATTTGATCCTACTCTCAATTAATGTAGTCTCAGCAATCTTACATTAATGAGCATCATATCTATTTGCTTTACATTAGTTTGTGGGCAGTATAGTCTTTATATGTGTTTGGTACTACATCTTTGGTTAGACTTATGCTCATGCTTTTGTTCACCTGTAGGGTCACAGGAGACAAGAAGAGTACCTTTGAGGACATTTTAGATGCATATTTAGCATATTTGCAAGTAAGTTTCAAAATGAGCTCAAAATCACATGTCCTTTTCTTAATAGAGTGAATTACTCTGTCCTTCCTGAAAGATACTTAAATTACACAGCTCTCCCTACTATTTTGAAAATGGACACTTACCCCCTTGAAACCAAAATATGTTCAAAATACCCTTAAGGATAATGTTGCTTTCTTTTACTAAAAATATACATTAAAAAATATTTTTTTAAACTTTTATTTCAATGCTATTTATTTTGTTGAGAATTGTAAATTTGATTTAGTCTAAAACTTTATTTAATTTACAGTAATACTTGTGTTTATTAACATATATTTAATACACATGTTGTTTTTGAAATTAAATTATTATCCATAAATTACTTGAATTTAAAAAATTGCCTATTTTATTTTGTTCAAATATAAAGTTAATATCTGTTACATTATATAAGTAATAGATATTAGGAGTATTTTGTCAAAATAAGTGTAATTGTAGCTTATCTTTTGTTGTAAAGGTTGTTACATGGGAAGTAAGTATAGTGCATTTTTTTGGTTTTAGGGGAGGGGAGTGTATATTTGAAAAAGAGGGGAGGCTGTGTAATTTTGGCATCTTTAGGGAAGGGGGGAGTAATATATCCCTTTTTTTTTTAATATAGAAGAAAAATATTTTATTAAAAAGAGAAGATTTTACAACTTACTGGAGGATAAGTTATCCTCAAACTAGAAAATACAAGAAACGCTCAAAATACAACACAGGAACAGAATCCTAAAATGCAAATCAATGTAATACAGCTGTCGTCCAATCACTTTGCGTTACAGATTAGGTGGTTCCTTTAAGCAACCATGTGCTGAGCACCAAATGGAAGCATAAACACTGTTCCATCCCATAACACAATTAAAGGAGAAGATATGTCCTTGAAGATGATTGCATTCCTCTCCAACCAGAAAAACCACAAAATACCATAAACTGTGCATTGTGACAAAATTTTGTTATCCTTGTTATTACCAAACCCTTTATATCAAATTAGGAAAAACTATTTCAGAGTACTAGGACACACCCAACTCTCACCAAAATTACCAAAGACTTTATTACAGAGGTAACTTAGTGCTGGACAATAGTAAAATAATTGGGGTAAAGTTTCTTAACTAGATCTACACATTGCAAACATCTGGACTTCTCGATGCTATGATTTACTTCTACTACAATCAAATCAAAATCATCAATTAATTTGTGGAAGATTACTGCAAGCATAGTTATTTAACTATATTTATGTTTGGGTTCCTGCATCAAATGTTGTATCTTGCTGATAGATCACATTTATTTCCAAATGACCTTGGGTTTTCTATGTGGATCTGTATGTGTATTTATTTACTTTAAATTGCATTCATTTATCAATTATAGACAAAATGGTAAAAGAGGTCAAGTGTAAGGAAGAAAAAATGATTAACTGGTTCATCAACTGTCAGGACACTGGTGTAATATTAACGCTTTCTATAACTTGTGGCTGAGAGAAATCTATATAAAGTGGCTATTTTTAGTGCTTAAGAGTCTTATAATCATAGCATACAATTTAGGTTTAGGTAGCATATATTGAAGGATTTAGAATTTGTAGATAGATGCCTTATAATATTAATAATTATGTGTATTTAAATTATTTCTACCAAGGTTGCTCAAGGAAAAATTGTGTCCTTTACAATCAAAATTTTTGGTAGATTAGTGTTTATGTTCTTTTAAATATTTGTATATCTAATTATTCCTGATGTACTTTTTTACTGTTAAGTTCAAATAATTTTGTAATACTTTTCTGCAATGTTTGATTAATGGTTCCTTATATGTCTTTATGAAAACTTCACTTAGATTACTGTTGTGAATCCTGCCATGGATAGAGCATTGAAGATCTTGCAAAAGTTTGCAATTGATGTACGTGCTGGAAAGGTTTCAAAAGATAAATTACGTTTTGGTGCTCCTTGGAGGCATCCTCCACAGACTGATGACCCTACATCAAACATGGAATGGGCAAAGCTTCAATTAATGGATTTTGTTCAGTCTCTAGTCAATACAGAATTTGGGGTAAATTTGCTTATCTCTTGCATTTCTATCTTGTCCTTATACAAGAACATTCCTTGTTAAAAAAATAAATAGAAGTGAATACAATATGTATATAAACTCTGAAAATGTGAAATCATAACGTGTTGCCCATATCTGTATTTTGTTTGAGAGAGAAGGTTTCTTTCTCCATTACTCCACTACTTTTAAATTTTGTGTTAAGAAAGTATTAAAAAGGGGGTTCAAATATGCCTGCAAATAATCTGAAGTATTTGTGCAAGCATTTTTCTCATATGAGAAGGGAACATTATTTAATTAAATGGAAGAATATTTGTTTATCCTATGACGTTTAAACCATGAGGCATTGGCATATTCGTATTAGTTCAATTTATTTGGGTCAAAAAGAAAAGATATCTCAATTAGTAATCTTCGAGATATATGTAATGATTTATTTGAATTCCTGATAGTTTTTGGTCATTGATATTTTTCTGATGATTGTGAATCTTCTAGAGAAAAAGGATATTGTTTTGCACTTTGTACATTATCATCTGCCAGGGCCAAAGCTGATTTAGGGCCTTTCTTCAGAGAGGGGAGGAGAGGCTTTTCAAAATAACATAGCAACTATTGAGCCTCTGCTCATTCAGTACCTTTCGGTCCCAAGCTTGACTCTGCTCTGAGTCATAAATCCCTCTTATGCCCATCTCCATTACAGATCCCATCTGGGTCTCCTGCAAACCAAAATAAAAGAGTGTAGCAATATGTATATAATATTCTGTTTACAATTAAGAGAAATCCAATTTTTAAACTACAAAAGAATATAGATTTCTAAATTTAATCTTAATGTTATTTAAATTGAGAGAAGAGTGAAGACCAGTGGTATATGTTTGGTTTTGATACTTAATGATTTTCATAAATCATAGTCTCGGGGAAGATTTTCTACTTTTTGTATAAACTTGTGTTGTTAGAGAAAATTTTCCTAGTCAAGTAGTTGCTATGAGGAATATATTAGGCCTAGGAAATATTCCTTAAAATGCAATTAGGAACTTTGAAGAAAGATAAAACAAATGCTTTTAAAGAGAAAGAGGAGGGGAATCAGTTGTTTTTGAATTCTCTTGGTGGATCTTCCATTAAAAATTTGAAGGCATTTGCCTTCTTGGTTTGATTAGTAGTCAGAAGAGAAGGGAGGAGAGCAACTTCATTTCTGTGCTATTTACTTTCCGCTCTATAATTTATAGGAACTAATGTTTATTCTTTACTCTCTTAATAGGCAGTGGGCGGATGTGGATGGCCTCCTCCATTCCCATTTCCCTCCTAATTATACTCCCTAGCAAGTATGAGTGTCCGTTCCTTTTTTCCCAATTCTCCCCTCCCAAACACAGTATTGGGGTGTGGTTGTGTATATTTACCAGAGCTTCTTTTGCTTAACGCAAGTAGTTCTCATGAAGTACTTAACTCTTTTTAACTGGGAAGTCTCTTCAACTGGAATTTTTCAAACCATTTGTATTGAAGATTTCAGAAGTGCAATGAGTCTTTGTCTATACAGGAGCCAAGATTTCATGTTAAAGAAAACTAGATAAAATTTTTGGAATTTGTTGGAATCTCAAAATGCTTTTGTTTCATTTACCTTAAGACAAGTTTCTGACTCTGCTCTTAGCAAAACTCAGATGAAATAAACAAATTGATGTTGTGTGGTTTGAAAGATTAATTTATTCAGATACTGTATTTCATGAGGCTTAAAAAAATCAAGTGCTTGTAAGTTATTATATATTTAGTATCCATATAATTAAGTATTCCTTGAAATTTTATAGTAGAGGAAGTTGCTTATAGTTTGAAATCTGGGCATGGTAGAGATGTACATGTAATCCACAGCATAACGCTGGTCATTACATTGGTGCAGTTTAATTACCTAGCGGATTGCAGCCTAGAAATATTTGATGATCCTTCTGCTGTTGCACTACTGGAGGTACATGTTCTTTGATTATTAGCATTTTGATTTATAAAACCTAGTGACCTTTTATTTGTTCCCTTGCTTTTCCATTATTAAACCTTGCCACTTGTTTAGGTCATTGCATGTCTAAACTTCGATTCTTGTTTTTTTTTCAACATAGATGGTGCCATTTTGTCTTAACTTTTTATTTGTTAGTTTTATTTCTAATTAGACCACAGACCAACGCTTGGATTTTCACTGCAGGAAATTAAGAAACTGGCAGTTTATATTATCTGAATTATCAGACTAATAGTAGTAGGAAGACCTTACATTTAATATAACTATGGTTATCAAGATTGTCAGCATTATATATTTCTTTCTTGGAAATATTGATGTGCTAAATGCTGGCCTTTTCTTGTTTTTTTAGGTGGGATTACTTTATGCTCAAAGAGATCCATCCTTTGTGCGCCCCATATCTAGAGGAATTCAGAGGTGTCTGGTGAGATGGTAGGTAATTTTCTCAAGTTTCAATACATTGAGAATGATAGCGAACTTATAAAAATATTTAGGCTGATATTTGGTTGCAGGCTTGTCCAGCAGCAGATGGAACTGAGTTTCCACAATTTGATTCATTTTCTGTGGCATAGGATAATACGTGGACGAAGTTATCGCCATTTGATGTTGGAAATTGGCTATAAGTAGAGTGTGGGAGTACGTAAGGCATTTATTTAATCCTTTTCAGTTTTTTCCTAATTGATGCTTGCTTGCTGAGTCAATATTTGGAGCATGAGGTGGGTTTGGTTCAGTATCATGATCAAGTTTGGTGGTTGTATTGATGAGACTTTATCAACTATCAAACTTATTATGTACAGACTAGAGTGGTAGAAAGTGAGGGAAATAGAGGAAGGTGGTTATGTGAAATGTGGAATAAGCTATACTTAGATGTATTTGACAACTTCTTTCCAGTAACCTTCTCTACCTTCCTTGTCTATAGCCATGTTATTTTCCTTGATCCTTGTCCCATTATCTTTCTTGGGGGGAATAATTGGAGTGAAAAGATTTCAGATTCTCTTTTCATTTCATATATCTTAGATTTGGTTTAATTTCCAGGTTTCCTTTGGATTTGACAAAGTGAGGAACTCTTCTTTGATACTCATGGAAAGATGTAAGTAATTATGATTAGGGCCAATTTTCTGTGTCAAAATTGAAGAGTGCAGCTACTACGCACCTTTTCCTTTTGTTTATTTGCAATTTTTAATTCAAGAGCTTTGCATGAGTCAGCTTTAAGGCACTAGATTTTCCATTTCCTTATACCCTAAATGAAATAAATTGAAAATGGCACATGACATAATGCTTATTGCTTACTATATCTTATCACAATTGATACCATGTTCTTGTCTGGCTTCTTACACAGGTTACTGAAACAAACTTTTCTCCCTCGCAGTTTACAGCATGCAGATGCTTGCACCTGTGACAAGGCACTATTTTAGGAATTAAGTTGTGAGATTTTCTCCCTTATGCATAAGTTTTTCATTCTATTTACTAATTAATGAATAACAAGTGATGACAAAGAATCGTTTTACTCATCCAATAAATTTATGTAGATTATTGCTATCAGTTTTTTTGTTTCAGTGCCTAGCAAATGCTGTTGAGTGCTACATTGGGGTGTCCAATTGTTATGATTTAATCAAGTGCATTATTCTGTCCTTGTTGTACTTGTAAACCAATCTCTTGTTGGTACTTTGTGTTAGAATGTAAATACTCTGTAATTATTAGGTAGGTTTTGATTCTATAATTAGGATATTATTCTGCAACTATGAGTCATGAATGACTTGTCGTGTACATTTTCCTGTAAATTCAAAATCTTTTGTAGGTTAGACTCATTAACTACATTTCACTCAAGGGCTTTCTCTTCTTTTCTCTTTCCATATTTTATATGGTATCAGAGCCTAAAGTCCTTTGTTTTTAGTCAACCACCCTTTTCGAATGACTACACTTCATTCCAATCACCGTGCCCAACTTGATCTTGACTCACGACCCTCACTAAACACTTAAGACATTGCTGACCAGTTAGTGCCCATTGCTAGAGCTCCTAATGATGTTGCATGTGCCACCAGGTGCCAGATTTGAGAACTGTCATTCACCCACACACCGGTGTGTGACAGCGCATGACGCCACCTCTTCGGCCATTGTCTGTCCAAAAGTGGTTGCCAGCCTCTCCCCTATCTATCCCAACCCTTCCCTTTCATGATTAGCTCCTGTCTGTAGTGGTTTGTGGCTGCTCTCCTCTGTTCGCATTATTGTACTTTGCTTTTTTCCACATTTGTCGCTGTGCTTCGTTGTTCTTTCAAATTTGTTACCTTTTAGAGCTCCCTTCAACCAAATTTCATCATGTATGATGATGTTCCAACTTCCTAGCTGAAAAATCAGCTACCTTTTTTTACTGCTTTTTTAGGAAACCCCATACTCCTGAAAAGTTAGATAGCTCTAATTATATTGCTTGGGCTACTTCTATTGAACTTTGGTTTCTTGGCCAAAGTTATGAGCATCGAAACATGCTGATGACATTTCAGTGTCTGATCAGCCTACCTGAAAGAAAATAAACCATCTACTATGTGGTCTATTCTGGCATTTAGTTAAGTGTAAGTTATGGCATATTTTGCATAATTATAGAACTTGTTATTCCTTTTGACAAAAGGCTAAATCCATGTATACTAATGACATTCAATATGTTCTTGCATTTGTTACTAAAATAATAAGTTTGAAGCAGCTAGATACTAACATCAACACTTGCGTGGGAAAGGTCGAATCTGTGAAATAGGAATTTAATAAGTTGATGCCAATTTCCACTGATGCCCAGGAACAGGAGCAACAATGAGACAAATTGTTCATGATTCTTACTTTTGATGACTTGAAATCAGACCTTGCTCTTATTCGTGATTAGATCTTATCTAGTCCTAGCATTTTGTCCTTTGATAATGTTCTTGCTTGATTGCATGATTGACCATCCTACAAAATGAAGCTGTGCCATTTGAGGCCTCCATCTTTGCCTTATAATACAGTGATCGCTATCAGAATCAAGAACATGGTGGACATCATGGTGTAGGTTGCAATTGTGGACAATGACCCCACTGCATATATTGCAAGGTCATACTCGTGACCTTGCAATAATGGGTCATACTCGTGATCGTTGTTATTCACTACATGGCCACCCTAAGATAGCCAATGCCGAGAATGTTGACATTCCTTAAATTGATGGTCCTCCTTTAGTCACTTTATTTGGGGCCGACTATAATACCTTCTTGCAATATTAGGCCAGCAAGCACATTGCTACTTCTGCATCTATTGCATAGACTAGTCTCAATCCTCGTCCCTTGGGCCTTGGATCCTTGATTCCAATGCTTCTGATCATATCTCTGGTAATCCAAATCTTTTCTCAAATCTTGATATTTTTCCTTCTTCACTCCCTGCTGTTACTTTTGCTAATAGCTCCAAAATAGTTGCCAAAAGTTATTGGTCATGCAGAACCCCTTCCTTCCTTATCCTTAGTCTTTGTTCTTTACATTCCTAGCTGTCCCTTTAATTTTGTTTCAGTTACTAAACTCAGCCAAATACTTGGCTGTACTCTTACCTTTATTGATTCATCTATGGTTATACAGGATTGGCGTATAGGGCAAACCATTGGCACCAAGCATGAATCTCATAGACTTTATCACCTCTCTATATTGACATCTCTAGTTATCTACATCTTTTTTGACTCTCTGGAGTTGCTATATTTTTGTTTGGTTCATCTTAGTCTTACCAAACTTCAGCACATGGTGCCTAGTTTCTCATCTTTGTCAACTTTAAATTGTGAGTCATGTGAATTGGGTAAACATTCCTATGTCTCTTCCTAGAAGTAATAACACTAGAGCTATCTCTCTTTTTTCTCTTGTTCACTCTAGGGAATAAGTCGTATTTGTTCAACTTTAGGCTTCCAATATTTTTATCATTTTTATTAATGATTATTCTCATTATACTTGGTTATTTTTAATGAGAAATTATTCTAAATTGTTCTTTATCTTTCAACAATTTTGTAATGAGATTTGCAATTAGGTTGGCGTCTCTATAAAAATTTTATGCATGACAATGCTTGTAAATATTTCTTTACTCCTTTAAAATATTTCATCATTACATAGGGCATACTTCATCAATCCTCTCGTGCTTGGACACCTCAATAAAATGAGGTAACAGGATGTAAGAATCATCATCTCATTGAAATAGTTTGTACTTTATTACTTCATTACAATGTTCCTTTTCATTTTTGGGGCAATGCTGATTTCACTGCATACTACTTGATCAATTAGATGGCTTCTTTTGCTTTACAAAATTAGGTTTATCACTACGTCTTGTTCCCTAATGAACCTTTTGGCCTATTTGGTACGTAGAATAGAAAGGAAAATTAAAAAAAGAAGTGATTTTATAGATGAGAAAAGACTTTTGTGTTTTTACTTTCATTTAAATATAGAAAAATGATAGATATTATTGAGTAATGATTATAAGGGTATAATGGATATTACACACAACTTTGTAAAGCCCTTTTTTATCATCTTCCTCCTCATTTTTTCAATTGTACTTGCTTTGTCCACCATTTGACTCCAGGTTAGGATAAGTAGTCTGTTAAATCCTTCAAGTATATTTTCTCAGACTACTCTCATCTTCAGGAAAGATATCGGTGTTATTCTCCTGACACCAATCACTACATGACAATAGATGTTATCTTCTTTGAGTCAACACTTTTTTTTTTTTCCTTCAACCATCTCCCATGATCCTCCCACTGTTATTGAAGTACTTCTAGTTCCATCTTTCGATCCTAGTCCTCCTTCATTGGATGAGTCTACAGTTGACTCCACTATCTCCTCTACATCAGCTCTAGTTATCACTCTTATAGATTTTGTAAATGTCCTTGTTGATTCATGCATGACTCTACTGCTTGAACCTACTTTGAACCCATCTCCTGATGATGGTTTTCCTATTGCCATTCGAAAAGGTATGTGTTCTTCTTGTAATTCCAATCCTATTTATAATTTTTTGACTTACCATTGTTTGTCATCATGCTTTTGTATTTTTTTAATCCTCTATTTCCATTCCTCAAATTACTCAAGAGGCTCTCTGTCAGTCTGGGTGGAGGCAAGCTAATGGAGGTTATGTAGCCAAATGGCATTAGGAACTTGTCCAAGGGATAAATTTGTTGTTGGTTGTAGGTGGATTTACACTGATAAAGTTGGCTTGATGGTAGCATTGATTGTTTCAAGGCACAGCTTATAGCTAAAAGTTATATTCAGATTTTTGGCTTGGATTATGGTGACACTTTTTCACACGTGGCTAAGATTGCTTCTATCCATGTGGGTATTATCTATTGCTGCTATTTAGCGCTAGGCCTTTTATTAACTTGATATTAAGGATGCCTTTTTTCATGATAGTCTTGAGGAGGAAGTGTACATGGAGCATCCACTTGAGTTTGTGGCTTAAGGGAAGTTTGCATTAGTATGTAAGTTATATCAGCCTATCTATAGGCTGAAACAACCACTATGGGCCTAGTTTGGGTGATTTAGCAATGTTGTCCAATTGTTTGGATTGATTAGAAATGAAGTTGATCACTCTTTATTCTACATGCATCAAGCTTCTAATCTTTGCATATATCTGGTTGTCTATATTGATGATGTTGTTATCATTGGGAATGATCAAGAAGAAATCTCTCAGTTTAAGTAGCACCTACTTGATCACTTTCAAATCAAGGATTTGGGCAAGTTAAAATACTTATTGAGCATTGAGGTAGCTCAATCTGGTACTAGAATAGTGATGTCTCAAAAAAAGTATGCACTAGATATCCTTGAAGAAATTGATATGTTAGATTGCTGCTCAGTTGATATTCTTATATATTCTAATATTAAATTGATACCAAGACAGGAAGTGTCTTTGATGGATCATTGTAGATACCAGTGATGTGTTAGAAAATTAAATTATCTTCCCATCACTCAACTGGATATCTATTTTGCTATGAGTGTAATGAGCCAATTCTTACAGTCATCATGCACTAATTATAGGATGTAGTGACCTGCATTCTGAAGTGTATCAAAGGGGTTCCTGGGAAAGGCTTGTTATATGAGAATCATAAGCACGCTCAAGTGGTTGCATATGCTAATGCAAATTGGGTAAGATCTTTTATAGATTGATGATCTACTTCAAGTTATTGCATTTTCATTGAGGGAAATTTTGTATCTTGGCAAGAAATGAGATGTTGTGGCTAGATTTAGTGTTGAAGCTGAATATTGTGCCATGGTATTGCAATGTGTGAACTTGTGCATATGTGTGCCATGGCATTGGCAACATGTGAATTTGTGTAGATGAAACAATTGCTTCAAGAACTACAATTTGGAGATTCAACTAAGATGACGTTAATCTGTGATAATCAAGTTGCTCTACATATTGCATCTAATTTGGTCTTTCATGAAAGAACCAAACACGTTAAAGTTAATTGTCATTTTATTAGGGAGAAAATATTATTTGGGACTCTCATAACCAATCATGTCAATTCCAATGATCAGTTAGTTGACATTCTCAGTAAAGCATTAAGGGGACCATGCATTTCCTATATTTGTAATAAGGTTGGTGCATATAATTTATATGCTCTAATGGGGACCATGCATTTCCTATATTTGTAATAAGGTTGGTGCATATAATTTATATGCTCTAATTTAAGGGGGAGTGTCAGAGTGTAAATATTATGTAATTATTAGGTAGGTGTTGATTCTGTAATTAGTGGGAGGATATTTTGTAATTAGGACATTATTTTGTAAGTTATGAATGACTTGTCTAATACATTTTCTTATAAATTCAAAATCTTTTGTAAATCAGACTCGCTGATTACATTTCGCTCAAGGGCTTTCTCTTTTTTTCTCTTTCCATATTTTAAGCTTTGGTTATTATAGCAATAACGGTCAAAGATTTCTCAAATAGAAGTCTTTATCTGCTGCTCTCACTGTGGTCTTCAATTTCTCTAAACAATGATATTGGCTTCTTATTTGACACCTTTTCCTCCAATGCAGGTTGTTCTGTATTTAGTGCCTAATTTCCATCAACTGAAGGCTCAAGCCTGACTTCAACAATAAAGATTTTCTGGCACACGAGTTTAGTATTTGATGAGGTGAGTTGCAGTACAATCATTCTTTGAAGGGGGTCAAAAATCCACTTATTTGGATTGATGGATTTTTCTGCTTGTTTCTACACTGACGTTTCAAAGACGAATTGGATAAAAATGAAAACATGCATACAAGTTAAAGGCTTAAAGTGTGCTTGACATGCATGTTTGCGAGCTCATAGACATTCCCTTTTTTTTTTTTTCAGTGAAATAATTTCCACCCTGGGTAGAATTACCTGATTGTGTACCATTGTAATATTGAATTTATTATCTAATCATGTCTATTATTTCATGGCTTTGAATAAATTCTTTGCAGTGGAGCAATCAAATCAGAAACTGTATTGATATACTATGTTAATCATTATTACATGTATGATTATCCATATGCCTCGAGAAAAGCTTTCTCAATTGGAATTGATTCTTAGTACCTTGTCTTCTGTTGTGCTTCTTTCACCCATTCTCATTCCTGCTTTTTATACCAATTCGATGTAATTGGCCATTCAAGGAAGGACCCTTGTGGAGTTGATTAAGATTAATGCAGATTATTTGGATTATAGAGAGGGCATTTACAGATATCCTTGATAATAACAAATTGGTCTGCATGATGGATGAACTCTATGCAGCAACTAATATGAGCGTTTTGGAAGGGTCCCATTCCGAACTAGCTTTCGTGAGGTTGAGAAACCGAAAGGTCATATAAATTTCACACTCAAATCCCATTCTTCTTTCATGGATCTCAAGTTTTATATTTTGCAAATTGGGAGGACAGGGCACTCTTTGAGCATGCCTTGCTACCCAAAGACTAGATGTCCTGAAGGATTGGGAAGAATTCTCATTCCACTTTCTGAGACTCCTGGAAATTGCATCTACCATTAGTATGTGGAAGAACCCAATTAAATATATGAAATATGTTTTTACACAACGGATGTTATAATTTTTAGGATTAAAAAAATGTTCTAAAAAATAAAAGGTTGAAAGACAATTTTTGGTCCCCCTAATTTCATTAAAGTTTCAATTTGATCCCTAAACTCAAAATTTGGTAAAATCATCCTTTTGTTCTCTAAAACAATCAAACTATGCTCCTGTCATATTATCTATCTTTAGTTAAAAATGTGATATTAGGGCAAAGTTTTTTATCTTTAAATTAGAGGAACCAAATTAAAATATTTATGAAATTAAAGAGATCAAAATTGTATTTTAAGTCAAAGTAAAACCTTTACTAGTTTGTGGGATCACCAAAAGATACGGCAAATTTGTAGGTGCAAGAATCAACATCGAACCTAGTGAAACACTGACGTAAAAGCGAACACCGATGTCCGATGACCGATTGCATAAGAGCGAGAGCTGCAGACATGAAAGACTCACAAAACAAGAGGGCTTAGAGGAGAATAAAACCAACATCTTTATATTCCTTTCAACCTTCAAAACAGAAGCTGTGACCATTTATGTTACCACTCAATGCGAATTTCCTGAGGAAGAAGATGAATTGCTAACTGGTTTCATAATAGTGGGTCTATAAGCTAATTAGGCCTCGGCTTGAGCAGTATTTCTTGTAAACTTTGATCAATGAAGGCAGCATATATAAGGATGTTTTCACTTGCGATAAATTGTGTGACCTTCTTGGACTGCCTAGTTTTAGAATTGGACTCTCAAACTTTGGGCCCATTTGGTTGCTAAAACGATTGGGTATGAAAATAGAAATTGGAAAAAGTTTGGAATAGAATCTTATAACCCATAATTATATTTGGTATATGATAGAAAAGAATTGACATTTCATTTATTTTTTCTATTTAGTTGGATGAAAATAGTGCAATAATAAAAAAGGTTAGATAAATGACTATATTATTCCTAATATAAAAATTAATAAAATAATTTTTTTTCTTGTAGGGGTAGTGGTGGGTTGTGATAGTAATAGCGGTGGCTACAATGATTACAATAGTAGTTTATGGTGATGGTGGCACTAATGATTCTATGGTAGCAATAATGCTTCTAAGTCCAATGGCATTTTGATTTTTTGTCAACTTATTCCCATGAAGAGATAGGCTTTTCATTAATTTTTGGATGGAAACCCTTTTCCTTTATATGATGGAATGGAGTCTTCCCATGGAAAGGAAATATATAGTTTTTCTTGTAACTAAAAGTCTAATAGAAAAATTAACTTTTCTTTTCTTTTTCCATGGGCCCATTTCCAACAACCAAATGGGCCCTTTCTTTATGTGTTTCTCAGTCAAGAGAAAATAAAATAGAATACTATCACCTAATGAAAAGGATCTTATATAAGAAAGATAGTTTATACACACCTCTTTATTCTCTCTTCACTATTATGAGACAAGATTAAATTCAAGAGGTAAAGGAGAAATAGTGGGTTGTTGAAAAAAGAAAATCAAAAGACACATATTATGTATGTGTGCATGACATGGTAATTATTTTTGTAAGTGGTCACTAAAAGTTTAATTTTTTGTAGAGGAAAAATTATGAGGAGTTATTTTCAAAGAAATTTATTCAAACTTACTCCGATCCATATGCAATTTTGATACATATCCCTAAGGAATAATTTGTTTAAAGGATATTTTAATTAAGACTACTTCTAAATCATTATTTTAGTGGGATCATAAGCAAGAAAAATATTACATATTAATAGAGGGCTTATGGAAAAGTTTAGATAGACATCTTATTCCATATTGGTCATAGAAGCTTGTCTCAAAAATTAGATTAAATGAAAATTAGTTTACCATTAAGCTGGTTAAAACTTAAATTTAAGGAGAATTATAATAAAAGACAAAAAAGTGAAAAAATTTATTCTTAAGGACCTGTTACCACTTGTTTTAGAATGATTGCTATTGAGTTTAGCAACAATAAGTTGAATCTAACAGTAAAGGTTCTTAAAAATAATTTTTTTTTACTTCTTAATCCTTAAAAGTAATTTTCCTTAAATTTATCACATTATTTCTAGACATAAAGGTTGAAAATATGAGTAAAACTGTAAGGGCCACATATTAAGTATTAAAGAACAAGTTAGATATTGCGCAAAACTAAAACCTAAATTTTACGATAAATTAATCAATAAATTTAAGAATAATAGAAGAAAATAGATAAAAGGGAGGTGCCAATGATTAAGGAAACAAGTATGAGGATATACGTAATAATAATCTTTTTGATTTGTTATGCAATAATATTGCTTTCACAGTTTCCTTAACAAATTTTCTATTCCATGCTGTCTGGTCCCCATTTCATAAATCAATTTTCTAAAAAAAATTTATAACGATAATAGTGGGGAAAAAGATTAGTAGGGGACCAATTTGAAAGTTCTCTGTGATGATTAAACAAAATTGGAATGTTGCACTCTGAATATAATGCCCAAATAAAACTTGAGAAGACTTGGACGTGAAAAATACACCTAAAACAAAAAGAAGCAAAAAGGACTTTACCTAAAAGAAAAGTCTATATGAAGAGACCCAAAAGATGAAACTTCCATGATGGATCGAAACATCATTTATATCTAAAATAACATACAAAGTTTCCCAGTAATTTACACCCCCACTTTTTCTAAAATTTTATGTATAAAAGGTTTTTTTTTTTTTGGCTGAAAGTATCATGGGGGTTTATATGTTCTTTCTCTAAACAATTTTAAAGACTCATTTTTCACATTAACTTTTTGTATTTAGAAAAATTCTCTTAGGTGTTGACTCTATGGTTTAAATCTAAACAGTTAAAATAGAGAATATATCAACTAGGTTAATCCTTTGGGTTTCACTTTCGTGTTTTTGCCTCTCTCTTTTGATTACAGTTACACAATTAAATGCTATTATTGTCATCTGTGATTCCTAGAAAGATCAGCAAGTTTTGTCAAGCACATTGAGAGTTCAATGAGCTGATATAAATCAGCATCATTGTATAGTGAACATAAATGCAATGAATTTTCACCTAAATATTTTGGTCAAATAATAATGGCAAAAATCTTATACTTCATATTCAACAAAATAAAATAACATTGAGGTGTTTATTATATATGTTTAGAAATGATCGGAGACTTCCACCCTTTAAGGTCATAATTTTTTTCCATGGATTTGCACCAACCAAAAGTTTGGCTTTCTTATGTATATATTTTTGGAAATATTTAATGCTCTTTTGGAAGCAAATGCATGGTGGTCCTATATGGAATAAGAAACATATAAACGTGACTGAAATAAAAGAAACAAAAGAGAGAGAGAAAAAAAGAAGAAAAAAAAAAAAAGCGTTTCATGCTTATCAGCTCTTTATAATAATGATTTGTGGAAGGATTCATGTACCAGTACTTCCTTCTGGACATATATGGCCCCCAAAAATCAAGAAAGTAATTTCTTCGGGATATTTCTTATGATCCATGTGTCATTAGAAAAAGAAAACAAAAGTATTGCTTTGGCAATCTAGCTTTGAATGAAATTCATGAACAAAAATTGCCAAAAATATATATATTGAAACTCAACGTGAAAGGAATAATAAATCAATTGACCTTCCCAATTATGTTGTTTTGTTCAATAAGGCAAAACCTATATATTTGTTGTTACACACAGTAATGGTATCGTATTTGACTAGGAGACCCTTCAAAGAAGATTTGCAAATCATAGAAGTCTTGTCTGAATTACAAAGATTTAAAAGTTAATTAAGCATTTACCTCAGCAAAAATTTATGGGTAATATATAACTATATGAAAATAAAGTGAAAAAATTTCGCGACATCCAAAAAAGAGAAGAGAAACTCTTATCTACTTTCCTTCCTCTTACGTGGAAAAGACCTATAAATTAATAATTCTTGTTATTATTTTTAACAGCCTAAACATACACTAACAGACATGGCATAACACTAAATATATATATATATATATATATATATATATATATATATATATATATATATATATATATATATAAGTGGGTAATCAAGTAGAAATGGGTGGAGGTAGAAATTTTATCTTAGAGAGGTTAAAATTGTACATTATAATACATAATATTCTACACAATACATGGTTTGGTTGTTTGATTAAAAAGAAAAGGGTACTATTATAGCACTATTATAATTTCTTTAAATAATAATATAGATTAAATGGTAAAAATTATATAATATTTGGTCTTTTGATTTCTGCTTTTGGATTTACGGAATCACATATAATGACTATTATTGAATGACATATGCTGTATTGTCATATTATTTGCGAATAACTCGTGTCATTTTATATGTCATGATATTTTATTGTTGTAAAATTTGCATCTCATTTATTTATTGTTAAATGTATTAATTATAATAAAATTATTTGCAAGCTTTCATTTAACAGTTTAATTTAAAAATGAAGTGATTATTGACATAATATTAAATATAATTTATGATCAAGTAGTCAGGTTTATCCTTACCAACCGCTTATTCTCACAATATTTAAACTAAGTCTCAATATAAGAGAAACTTTTGAATGACTCACGAATAATTTTATTCTAAAATTTAATAATTGTCACGCACATATAAGAAACTACACCAACAAATTTGTAAGACATGGGTAAAGGGTGAAGATACAAAATAAGATTTGCATTTAGCTGAATGGATATCAATTTATGATATTGGAAAAATCTGGAATTTTTTAACCATGGTGAACTAGTTTTTATTTTTTGTATTTCTCTTTAGTATTGACATAAAAAAATATTGGGGACAGTTTGTGCCGCATTCATTTTCTCACATTCTCAATTTAATCAAAAGCAATTTATCTCAAAAGAATAAAAAAATAAAAATAAAAAACTTGTGATGCAGTTGGAATATACTAAAACCAGAAATATTCTTGTCTTGCTTGCACTTTCTATACTTAGAAGATTGAAGTTGGAATTTTCAATATTGAGCTACATTAATCTCGTCAAATTACACCAAAAATAATATTTAGATCATAAAAGGGATGATGAAATTTTGCAAAAGTAAAAAATATTGATAAACTCTTGTCTATACACACACACACACACACACATATATATATATATATATTTTTTTTTTTTCGGAACCTATTTCTCTTAAAATTTTATATAATTTCTTTAAATTTTAGCTTAAAAACCTATAGATCAACATCTTGCACTGCCCGACTTCTATACATATGAATGATTTCTTGGATTTGCACAATTTTTCACAATCTTAATTTCATGTTTGAAGGAGGTAGTTGTAGATCTTTTAACAGGGGAAATGTCCATACAAAATATAAAAAATTCACGGGAAACTAAAAATTTTGGTATGTTGCACAACTGGTATATCCTACTACATCAAATAGAATAAGATGAACATTTAATTAATATTATCTATGCAAAGAAAATTGACTAAAATTCTATTTTTTTCCTTTATAGGCAATATATTTTTTAATTTGATTTTTTTATAAAATCATATTCTCAATTTAATCCTTCACAAATGAGATATTCAATTTAATCTCTCATAAAATTACCTTTCCAATTTAATCCTTCACATATAAATATTTTTTATTTTGATTCCTCGCAAATAAAACTATTATCAATAATATTATTATATCATATTCTGTTATTAATAAAACTAACAGTCAGTTTACATATTATATAATGATAACTAAATGATAATTTATCAAAATATTTTCTATATATTATTATATTTTTTAATTTCATTTATAACATTTTAACATATAAATATATTATTAATAATAATTTTATTTGCAAAGGACCAAACTGAAAAATATTCATGTGTGAAGGACTACATTATGAAATGTTTTATTTATAAGGGACTAAATTAAAAAAAAATTCTATAAGGCACTAAATTAAAAAAATTACTCTATCTATAAGAACTAAAATGGAGTTTTATTCATTGTGAAATTATTTGCGTAGTTTCCTTCATGTTTCTTGGCTATGAAAATTCTTCGCATGGTTAGGCCATTTAAGAGATGAGAACAACGTTGAACAAGTAAGACAAAGGGATGTTTAATACTACTTTCTGAAATCATGGAGAAGAGTGAAACAAATTAGAAAAACAATTCGATCAAGGAATCGAAGTTTGATTACATAAGCATATCGATCCTTATACGTGCATGTGTTATAATAGAATTGAGAATCAGCTCAGAGAAGTTGGCATATACCTTGGCTTTCAAATCATTATTGAACAATGTATTTGACGTACAATATTAAAAGACCAACTGATCAAAACTGTCATTTTGCCTGCTGCCAAATGCCATTCGGTGTTAATGACTTCGGATCTTTTGTTGTGCAATGTTGTGCGCGGAGGATTTAAAATGTTAATATATATATATATATATATATATATATATATATATATATATATATATATATATATATATATATAAGTGTTTTTTTTTTAAATCTTCTACCCCTCTAATGATTTGCTTGCACAACATTTCCTATTATACAAAGGGCATGGTAGGAGATTCAGGTTGGGGCTAATGCCATCGTACTCATTCCAAATCTGAAGTTTTGTGAGCTCCCAACGGATATAAGTGCACGATAAACATCCAACTTGTAGTTTTTTAATCTAAATTTTACTCTTCTATAAAGGTGTATTATTAATATTACTTTATTAAATCAATATTTTGGTGAATTTAAACACAGTTTTCTTTTTTTTAAAAAATTTGGTCTCTTATTTAATTATAGTTTTTTAAAGTTAATATTTTATTTATTTAGTCTTCATCAATTTAGTCCATTATTAAATCGAATAATTTCTTTTTAATTAGTAGAAGTTACCCAAAAAAAAAAAAAAGATAGAATATGCATGTATCCATTAGTTGGTATGATTTGATAGAACTACATATTAATTTTTTCACTTAGAAGATGTAATTTGAGTGAATGAGGCAACAAATGGATAAAGAATAAATAACTGTCATGGTGATTGGTACTTTTGCAAATGCTAATTTTGACAGATTTGGATACTTTACATTTAATCATTTTGCATTTAATTTAAAGTTAAATAGTTAACTTTAAATTAAATATAAAAAATATTGAATATTTGAGTAGTCCTTTTAGTGTGAACTTCGATAACTAAGGCAGTAGGTGATTAAAGACTTACGAGAGCCACATACTTTTAACAGGTCGATTGGTAACATTAATGAAAAAGTAATTTTTTTCATAAATTATATGTAATATTTATTATATTTTTATAATTATTACTTAATAATATCAATTTTTTAAAATAAAAACACAATAATTATTTTCATTATCAAAATCATTCATTTTTTGGTTCACTCATTCAAAGCATTCTTTTTCTTTTCAATAGACCAAATGACCCTTCATATGATAAATGCAATTGGTTGTATAATTATAGTCGGTGGGGCATCTGGTGCAGCATATAGGTAAGGAAATTGGATTTTTTTTTTTTTTGGTTGATATATAGTCATGTAATTAATTAAAGAAAGAGTAATTCAAAAAAGTACAAATATTTGTTGACATATTTTTTTCATACTCATTTATTTTTTATTTATTTTTAATTGTATTCTATATAATTAGTTTATGATTACAGAGAATTTGTCCTCTTATAGGTGCATGAATGGCGACAGACAAAGGCACGGCATGTCACATGGGCCCTGTCGTGCGTGGTAAGTGGAGAGAAGGTGTCAATCAAAAGCCGAAATGCATACGTGGAATGGTAGCAACCTTAAATTCTCCAACTTTGTGGCAATTATTCTCATAATCACCTCAACCCACCCAACACTATCCAAACACACAGCACTCATGCTGTTCCAATCCTATCTTCAATTTTTATGTCCTCCAAAAATATAATTCAATATTAAATTACTGATTAATTTTTTAGTTTAATATGTTTGGTTTTTGGGACTAGACAAATGTAGTTTCTTCTATTTATATTATTAAAATTCTCAATAAAATTATAACATAATTTTTTTAAGAATAAAAACTTAATTATGTAATGTTAATCGCAAAACTTATATATTTACATGCAAAAATTATATACTTATTTACGTGCGAAAATTCTTTTGCCCGTAAAAGTTATATATTCCAAAAAAGGCCTCGCTTTCCAATACTTTTTTTATTTTTAAATAATTTATAAAGTAGCGGTTCATATTGTTTTGGAATGGATTGAGACGATGCAAGCTGCATTTTAAAAGTCTAATCACCATCAAGAACAATTTGAAAAGTTATAAATAGTAACACGGACGCAATACTATATAGATCAGTTGATAATTTTTAATTAATTTAAAATTGATTCTTTTAAGAATAATTAAAAAAATCTTAAATGTATGATTCATGTACTTTTTAATTGATAAATTTTTTTAAAGATACAAGACAAAATAAAAAAATGAATATTTAATTCCTTGCTAACTCTCTTTCTTTTTATTTTATTTTGTGTTCTGTTTATTATGTTATAATCATTATTTAATAATATTTATTTGTTATTATTATTATTTAAATAGAAAGTACAACAATAATGTTTAACTCTTAAAGCTATTTTTTATTCTATTTATTTCTATTTTGTGTACTAAATAAACTCTTATGTGTAGTTATTTATATTTTTATAACTAAATTTTTAATAAATAAATATAGTATAAATTTTTAATAATAACATAACAAAATATAATTTAACTAAAAAATTATATATTTGTTTATAAAAATTTATATAGTCATCATGTTATTATTTAAAAATTATATATTTGTCTTATTTTAATTAAAGAACTTGATAATTAAAATATAAAATAATTACATATAAGTTTTTTTTTTTCCTTTTAAAAAATCTACATTCAGATTCATTTAAACTGTGACACCGCGTGATACGTTTGAAGCGTCAAAAGCTTCCCCTAATGCATAAAGATCAAATAAATACTTGACTGATTGGCACATGATATTTACGATAAATTAAGGATTTGAATTTAACATCTTTTATTAATTATTTATTATTTTCCTCCTTATTATAGTGAGTTGATACTTAGTTGTTTTAGTTATGAATCAAAAGAAGAAAAAGAAGGAAATAAAAACCCAAAATAAAAAAAATACTCCAAGCAATTAATCAATTTACATGCTGAATTGCCAACCAGCGTTACCTACAATTGGAGTTCCAATCTCTTGCACTGACTATAAAATTATTTAGAAAGATATAAAAAGAGGACAAAAAGTGAGACTTACCACGAAGTCTTCCCTTCTCTTCTTTTTTCACTCTAAGGTTGTTCTGTTTAATTGGAGAATATAATAATAAAAAAAATATAAAATATAAATGGATAAGAATAAGTAAAATAAAAAATAATATTTTTATTTTTATTTTTTTAAAAATAATTTAATAAATAAAATAATAAAAATAAAATTATAATAAATATTACATAAAATATATAAAAAGATTACGTTTAGGCTAACTGAATTTCCTGGAGCGTGTTCCCTGCAACTACAAGCTTAGTCATGGCAGACTTGCAGTTGCATAGCTCCTTCCGTCACATCACTTTCGGAGTACCCACAAATTAAATTGTGAGAGAAAATAGACTTGCAGTTGCATAGCTCCTTCCCTGCGTCTCTACTTTGGTCAAAGTCTCGAGAACAGAAATTAATCATTCCACAAAGGCAACCGAGACGCTAGGATACGGAGAAGAGATTATGTATACTTTTAATTTTTTTTAGATTATTCTGGAATTATACCCTTAAAAGTATTAGGTTGACCCCAAAAACAATATATTTTTAAAATTGTCTGAGAAAGAAATAATCCCAAACAAAATTCGAGAATATTCTGCCATAATAACTAATAAAATACATTCAGCAAGTAAGATATTCTATATTTAATTTTTTTGGGTAAATTACTTTTGTCCAAATTACTTAAACTTTTTTATTATACACAAACTTTCTTTAAAACTAAATGATGATATAAAATATATATTTTTATTATGTTGATTTTTTATTAAAAATATAACTTATTAACAAATATATTTTTTAAACTTTTGCTTCAATGCTATTTATTTTGGGGTGAAAATTATAAATTTATTTTATTTTAAATTTAAAAAATAATTATTTTATATTGATCAAATATATATTTAATATTTTTATATTATATAAATAATAAATATATGAATCTTTTGATCAAAACAAATATAATTATGAATTATCTTTTATTATAGAAAAAGTTAATATAACAAATCTTTTGATTTAAAGAAGTATATTTTTTTAAAACTAAAAAGAAGATTGTATAATTTAATTACTTTTTAAAAAAATAAAGTAAAGTTATTTGTTTATTTATTTTTAATTTTATGAGATTTTACAGTTTATTGTGTCCCTCCGTAGTGCTAATTCGAAGGCCTATAAATAGCACTATACCGACTCTCTGCTGCTCACACCAACTTGCAATATCAAGAGAGGATACCAAATAAAGCTAGAAATTCAGAGCGTGAGAAATGGAGAACCTCCCTGTCATCAGCTTGGAGAAGCTTCATGGTGAGGAGAGAAAAGCTACAATGGAGAAAATCAAAGATGCCTGTGAGAACTGGGGATTCTTTGAGGTACCCCACAAGAACCCAAAAAGAGTTTTACTCAGCTTTTCTGATAATTGTTCTTGTTATGAAATATCAATATATATATATATATGTGTGTGTGTGTGTGTTTGTAGGTTGTGAATCATGGGATACCCCATGATTTAATGGACACAGTGGAGAGGCTGACCAAAGAGCATTACAAGAAATCCATGGAAGAAAGGTTCAAGGAGGTAATGGCAGGCAAAGCCTTAGACGCAGTCGAAACTGAGGTCAAAGACATGGATTGGGAGAGCACCTTCCACTTGCTTCATCTCCCTGACTCCAACATTTCTCACATCCCTGATCTCTCTGATGACTACAGGTTAGTCTACTGTTTTAAATTGCAGTTGCAGTCGCAGATGTAGTTGCGTTATGGCCATTGCAGTTACGGATGTGATTCTTTTGAGAGAAAAACTTAGATATAGATTCTAAGTCATAAATTCTCCTATAAAAACATAGTAAATGAATGAATTTTATAAATAAATATATAATTTTTATAATTTAGTATTACATGATTAAGTTGTTTAAAATTTTTTTTTATATATAATATATTTTTATTAAAAAATCTGATAATAAAAATATAAAGAACTTACCCAAATCTAATCTTTTTTAACAAATTCACACACTATTGTTGCAGCCTAGTGCAATCAGGCGATGCAGTTGGCAGTTTGAAACACTGCCAATTTATGCATCTACATGAAATAGACGGTAGGATATATAAATACAAGTCAGCATTCAAATCACAATACTGAATTTGCACCATGGTGTAGAAACAGAGGTCCCGCTCATATCATAATAAGTGAAGCAAGAACCTTCTAGAAAAAAGAGCAACCAAAAGTTTGAGATTTCACTGCATATATATGATTTGTATGGAAATTGATGATACAGGAAGGTGATGAAAGAGTTTGCATTGATGCTAGAGAAACTGGCAGAGGAGCTGCTAGATTTGTTATGTGAGAACCTTGGATTAGAGAAGGGGTACTTGAAGAAGGCATTCAATGGGTCAAGAGGGCCAACTTTTGGGACCAAGGTTGCTAACTACCCTCCATGTCCCAAGCCAGAGCTGGTGAAGGGCCTGCGTGAGCATACCGATGCAGGTGGGATAATTCTTCTTTTCCAAGATGACAAGGTTAGTGGCCTCCAGTTTCTCAAAGATGGCCACTGGGTTGATGTGCCTCCAATGCGACACTCTTTAGTCATCAACCTCGGTGACCAGCTTGAGGTAATTTTATTCACTATTTTTTCAATAAACCAATAAAATTTAAAAGTTAGATGGTTTAATCTCATTGAGTTGACTTGAATTGAGTTAAATATAAATATACATATATATATATATATATATATATAATTGACTTGGGCCTATTCTATGTATTTTTTAAATAAGAATTTATTTTATAAAAATTTTATTTTCTTCAAAAGTAAAACAGAATTTTACAGAAATTTATATAAAAATTTATTTTTTAAAGATTATTTTATAATTTTAATAAAAAATTTTAAAAAAAAGTAACCCAATTAATTTGAAAAACTAGCCCCACTTATCCCGTACTAAACCAAATGGGACCAAATTGGGCTAGGCCCAAACATTGAGCTTGAAAAATGGTCTAATGCAAAAATGACCAAGCACCAAAACCTAGTCAGCCTGATTTGTGAATGTTGCGACTACTCACTCAATTTGAAAAAAGTGGTTCAAATTTAAAATTTGGATAAAATTCGAACTCTTTCTTTTTGTTCACTTTTTTTGTTATAAGTGAAAAAAATTTTTGGAGCTAACTAGTTTATTTCAATTAGACCTTATCACAAATTGCTCACTCAATCTGAAATAATTAGATATAAATTTTAAATTTAAAATGAAATAATATTTGGACTTTTTTTTAATATTCAAGCCTTAATTAAATTTAGGTTAGATAGCCCACCAACTTAAATATTTATATGAATTTTAAATCTGGAACTTGAATTTAATTTAAGCTTTTTATTTATTTATGTTAAACAAACCAGATTTAGAGCTTGATATATTTTCTTTGAGCCCAGCTCGTGCCCAAATTTTTTTCCCAGCTTTTCCTTCCGAAAGTTTAGCCTTAGTTTACATAAACTCACCCTCTGATGAAGTATAATTCCAATTCTAAGGGAAGCTACACTTACATTGAATTAAAGACCTGTTGATAAACTTGATTCTGTCAATGCCAGTCTTTGTGGCAAATTTATTAAGTATTATGCCTAAGCGACAATTGCACAAACAAATGAGATGCAAGTTGATGATTCAAACAAAACATTTTGAATGGACAAAAAAACAGGTGATCACCAATGGGAAGTACAAGAGCGTGGAGCACCGTGTAATTGCACAAACGGATGGGACCAGAATGTCTATAGCCTCATTCTACAACCCAGGAAGTGACGCTGTGATCTACCCAGCACCAGAATTGGTGGCCAAATCAGAGGCAGAGGAGCAGAAGAACCAGCTCTACCCTAAATTTGTGTTTGAGGACTACATGCAGCTCTATACTAAGTTGAAGTTTCAGGCTAAAGAACCAAGATTTGAAGCCTTCAAAGCATCAAATCTCAATCTGGGTCCAATGGCAACCGCTTAATTCACATGGGTTTTGCCACAACTAGAAAGATGTTTGTTTAGGAAAAAAAGAATGGAAAAAGTTCAGGTATAGTTTTTAAATGTTTATTGTTGGGTTGTTCAATAAAAATAATTTGAGACAGATATATTTATATATCAAATATGTATGAATAATTTGAGTCTGGATTCTCTCCCATACCAATCTCCAATGTGAGAGAGAATCTATTGGCGGATAATTTACTGTAGTGGGCGAAGTTATTTGTGGTATTGTTTTAGTAGCCAATAACATCAGTCAGATCATACTAAGCATATTACAAGTTGAATGATGAATTTGATTGCATCTATGTCCTTTCTCTTTCGTTTTTCTGTCTGATTATGCGACCCAAGTTGAGTGGCTATTAATTGGACCACCAATAATAATGATATTAAATTGACTAAGGAATGCCTTGGCCATCTATGGGAAGACATTTAAAATGCATTTACAAGCAGAATTTGTCATTAATCTGAAAATTGGAGGCCTCAATTTGCCTCAACAGGTAAATAACTTACATCAACAAGTAAATAACTCACATCAGTATTTTTTTAAAAAAATACTTTTAAATACTAATAGATATAAAATATTATTAAATTTTTTTTAATTTTACACTAATATAAAAATTATCATACGCTAAAAGCTTAGCTAATCATATAAATATTAATTCGGTTGTAAAGTGTTATTTATTTATATATTTTGATATATATATTTGATATAATATATATTTGAAGAGAAATAATGATTCAATTACTATATTCAATCATTGAGTCTGTATTGTTTCTTGTTTTTCTTTGATATTAAAAATTAATAATAGAAAAGATATTAATGTCTCCTTCAATTATGACCTAGTTATAAATACTTTTAATTATAAAATCCAACAAATACTCCCTACACTTTCACATGTTTGCATTTAAATTTATTTATTCAAATTTTCTATTAACTTTGTTCATGCTTTTCCACGTCACACAATACGTGAGGAACAACAAGCAAGTTACACAACTGCCACTAGTTGAACAAATTCAATTTGTTATTATTTAGCTATAGGAAGATGCAATATATAAGGGACGCGCATGTACACTTTATAATTTTGATGAGATTCAATGAATCATTTCACTATTGCTTCCACCTGATCTTGAATCTAATTATGGTATTGGAGCGGAACTCTGAAACTAGCCCTCTTGATTGTTCGTCATGTCCATTTCTTAGCCCTCTCCGTTTTCTCGAGTGCTTGCAATTCTCATTGCAATGGCAACTTCTTCATAAATCTCTCCTAATACATCACTAGCTTTCAAATACGCTCCTCAGTCATTCACATACCTTGTCTCCATCAAACCGGACAATAGTAACTTCTTGCCATGGTGACAACAAGTCTTGGCCACAATCAAAGGTTACTATTTTGGATCGAAGATGGCTATAGACAAAGAGAGAAACTAGAGAGAGAGAGAGAGAGAGAGAGAGAGAGAGAGAGAGAGAGGGAGTGAGGGAGATCTTATTCAAGCATGAAAGTGATACATGAGTAAAAGACTTTGAGATTGTATATGTGAAAGTCTATTTTGTAAGATGTTGAACCTTGTGCCTTTAGCCTTAGAAGGGCTTCTATATATACTTTTTATAAGAGCTTCTTGAAAGCAAACTAATGATGGTAATTGGATCAAGTAGTAATATGGAGCCATAAAAGATGTTTGCTAAGAATAACTTCTTATGTTTAGCCATTCCAAGCCAACTTGTTGTGTCAGTACATTGTGTCAAACTAAACTCTATGGCTATACTTGAAAACTTGTGTTCAAATAAAGTGTAATGTAATGAAGTTTCTTCAAACAAGAGCTGGTTTTTTTTTTCAATTTCTTTTTGCCAATTTAAATTTTCAACTTTTATTTCTTATTCTACAGTTAAAATATTATGAGAATCTTGAACCTACTCAAATATCTTGTCGATGAGGTCCTAGATCAAAGTATTAAGGCATAATCAAAGGTCAGTAATATCAATTTATAAGGTCTAAAATCTTGTTAACAAGATTTTCTAGTAGTTTACAAGATTCCAGATTAGACTTTTAACCTTAAGCAAGCCAAAATACTAAAAGAAATTATGACAACACTTAATAAATTTAAGTGGGCACACCTAATCAAAACTACAATAGGAGTTTCTAAAATTCTCCAAACTTTTAACCACCACTTTATGCTAAATATAAGTTGATATAAGCATATAAAATTCCTAAAATACATATAAATCTGATGAACTAAGCATTAAACCAAAGCTATGACAAAAACAAGAATAATGGATAGCAAAACCCATAAAAATAACATTTTTTCTTATCTAAGCACTATTGAAACACCATAAAACTTCCTCCCATTCTTCTATATTTCAAAATATGCCTAAATTAACATCTAAAATGTCAAGAACCAAAGGAAAACAATCAAGATAGCCACACCATGTTAGGATATTAGTTGTAGAATTTTTAACAACAAATACTACACAAAGAAAGCAAACTACCACAAAGACCAACTCCTAGGATCACTTCCATACACTCTTAGTACCTAAAGAAAGTTGTCTAAGTATAAAAGTCTCATATTTAGGTCTTAAATCAAAATTTGACCTCTCAATCTCTAAATTAAACACTTTTTGGCTTCCAAATAGTTTAATCTTAATTAGTTTTATATGGGGTTAGTATAACAAATGATTTAAAAGTGTGATTTTGCTAACACTTTCCAAGAGATTTTAAACCTTTACTTTTCAAGAGGTTCTAAACCTTAACTACTATTTTTCTTCCATTAAAACAAAGTTGCTCAAAAGGTAAAATCACACTTTTCCCCTTATATAAATCATTTGCTATACTAACCCCATATAAAACTAATTAATGGTAGTAAGAGAATGAATTTGCATTTTATAAGGTCTCACCTTGTCCAACCCCTTTAAACACAAGACAAAGGTCTAAAACAAGCTTAAAATACTTCCAAAAGCCAAAAATATCTATTGGGACACCTATGGGATGCATGTTAGCCACTAAGTCCCAAAATGTGCTCATTTAACTTATACTTGCCTAAGGGTGAAATTAGTTTTTTGTTTTATATATAATTATTGAGATAGGATTGACCAACAACTAAATAAAATTATCATACTTCCAAATTCTAAATATATTACAAGGTCATAGCATACATGAGAGAAATTACATTATATATCCATAATTCCTCCATATACATGCTTACATCCCAAAATAGCCATTATGGATTAAAAATAAAATATGTGGAACATTTATATATATACATCATCAAAACTTATATTTACACATCAAAAGACTATATACAACCTCGTGCACTTCCCTCTTGCTATCCTACTCATGCTTCAGGTTGTTTCTCAGGCTTTTATATTCGAACTCTCCTTTGAAATGATGTAAAAGAAGTCCCTTGAAAGGGCGAGATACACTTTCAATAATTACCTTACCTTTCAAAAACATATTTCAAAGTAATAAAGCATAAAAAACTATTATGGCATGCAAGAAAGCATATTAAATATATATAAATAGCATATTTGATTACATACAAGGGTCACATAATAACATCATACATCATATATATCATGGAATTCATCTCAATTATGCTTAAAATGCATTTCTTATATCTATAGTGATGCATGGGCTTCTCATTAATATAATCTTTCCACTGTATAAATGATGCAGTAAGGCATGACCTTCCCATTGATTTTTAGCATATACATCATTATCAAATGGGGAAGAATGGCATTTTCCCTTAACATAACTTTCCAGCTTAAAAACAATATGGCGAGGCATGGCCTTCTCTCCGATTTCATCTTATATATGTCTCATGGGCAATCAAATAGCAAGAAAACTTATAAACAAGCATTTCACATAATAGTTTCTAGGAAATATATTCAGAAAGGCAAGTAATTACCTGACTATCAACCCAAGTGTTCCCTAGCCACTTTCTGATAAGGCAAACTCTAAGTCTTGTGACTAATAAGCCTACCTTAACATAATTATAACCATAAAAAATAACCAAATCAAAATCTAAGTTTGAAATTACTAACTTGCTAAATAAAAAGCTATAAATGTATATTCTTTGCCTATGCTTGTATTCTTTCAACTACTTCTAATTTCTTTACTCCTTAATCAAAATTATCTTTCAATTTGCCCTTGCTTAACCATGGTCAAAAATAGAACAGCCATCGAATTAGTACCATTTCATCAAATTTAATAATGACCTATTGAATATTTTTTAAGTAAACACCACACCCTTATATCATTCCTTAAATTCTCATATAATAAGCTAGCTCTAAGTCTCTTTAACTCACTTTTAGTTCAAATTCACAAAGATTCATTACCAACATATCCTTGGCTAACTATTGGTAAATTAAAGTCAACTATATCTATACAAAATTCCTTTTCCTTACATCTTCCAAAGCTTAGTCTAGAACAATAGCAAAAGCACCCTTCATATAATATTATAATACATAATTAAAAGTCTAGACCTTGATGAAAAATTTTGGTTTTTCTCCTTACTTCAAACCTTAGTTGAACCATGAAATAATATCCAATTTTTCCTTCAAACCATGGTTAGAATTTCCAGTAGCAACCAAGGACAAAAATTAGATTTGGAAACTCCCTAATTTAGCTTAAAAATAACTACATACTTACCTTACAAAACATCCCCCCTTCAACTTCTTCCATTTGCATAAAGATATCTTCCCTTCACTCGACCTTCCTTTAGCTAAAACTATCATCAAATTAGAAGTTAGAACTATCCAAAGGAAGAGCACAAGATGGAGATGAATTTTTGTAAAGCTTACCTTAACAAATTCCATCAATTTCCCCTTCCTGTAAGAGCTTCAACCCACAACTCCATGGCTAAACATTTTCTCTTGGGCTAAGGCTTCTTTTGCTACTCTAGTCATGGTTTGGTGACTGTGAGAGAATGAGAGATGATTAGATGAATACCAAAAAAGTTAGTTGAGGTAAGGGCATGTTTGGCTGTGCATCAATTCTCAAAGTGTTTAATCTTATATCAGGTGCTAATCTCTTACTTAATTAATCTCTTTTAATGTATAAAATTATATCATACCCAAATTCATATTTTAATTCAATTATCTCACTTTCTACTATTTAAGGTAAATCCCCTAAATTATAATATTATGCACTTTCTCCTTAATTTCTAATTAGCTTCATATATTGGGATGTTACACATTGCATGTGGCTTGTTGAATTGTGGTCATAGATTCTTTGGACCTTGATAAAGTGGATGGATCTTGAGCCTATAAGGCATTAATAACACTTGCCTCCAAGTCTATCAACCGAGTTATAAGTTAATTGAGCTTAAAGAGAAGTGCCTTACGCTGTTTAAGAATATCATCCATGGTTGAGCAATGATGAGGATTTCTTGTAAGGTTAAGTTGTTCAAGAATCTCTCACAAGGTTGAGCAATGATTGTTGGTGTAGACTTGAACTGATTTTGATCTTTCTTCATAATAGTTTATTTAGTTGCAAACAAGTTTTGATGTAGTCGATCATAGTAGGCATCTTTTATCCTTTTATTCTTTCTTTCTTCCTTTTATGTCCTTTTTACTTTGGAGTTGCCTAAGATGGTATGTCCTAGCAATCCTTGAGGTCCTTCAAGCTGGTATTGTAGAGGTCAATTCTTCTATTATGGTTTATAAGTATCCAAATCAACAGGTGTCAGTCATGTGATGTAAGTATCTAATATGTGTCTTTCATTGCTTAGGTGACATGCTCCATCATTATTTGAGTGGTTATTTTGTTTATTTATTACCTTTGTTTGTTTGGCTTCTTTTTTAGTATTGTCTTCTTGTGTCTTTTTGCATTTCTTGTGTTTCTTAGTGAGTTTCTTTGTCTTGTGATGTTTCCTTTTTATCTTTGTATCAACATCATTTTTTATTGTATTTTCTTTACTTTCGGCATCTAATGTAAAGTCATATTAGTTTGTACTTCAAGACTCTTTGCTTTTTAAGTCTTTTGAATATGGGATTATTGCCCTTGGTCATTTAGAATGTGAATGCTTTGAGGTCGCATAAATTGTTGAGAAAAAGGTTGTGTGGCCCATGCATTTTTTGAGCATTAATCTTTAACTTACATATTTGAAAGTTTGAATGCATATATGTAAATGATAACATTGTACCTTAGTTTAAGGTGGTGAATCTTGTCTTTAGTTGAGCTTTGCCTCCTCGAGGTTATGTACTCTTGAACTTAAGGATTGCATAGTCATGTATTTTTTAGGTTGTGTGGACTTATGTCCTCTAAGGCTGCATAGACTAATTTAATGGTGCATACCAAATGGTGTTACCTCACTTGGGTCATAACGCTATGTCTCATAGACCTTGTTTGTGGCATGTTTCAGATGGTGCTACCTCACTTAGGTCATAGCACGAGATCCCATATACCTAGTTTGAGGCATGTACTAGATGGTTTTTCCTCACCTAGGATGTAGCGTGAGGTCGTGTAGACCTAGTTTGTGGCATATACCAAATGGTGTTTATGCACCTGAATCATAATATGAGGCTACATAGATTTGTAATCTGTCAAGTGAATTTTGCCACTTTTCTTCTTGGAAGACTCCTTTTAGGTTTTTTTTTTGAAATCTTTATTTCTCTTTCTAATTTAATTAAGGAGTAGGCTTACTATAAGTGGTTGGGTCCATGTCTCTTAAAAATGCACACTTCTTAGGGGTTTAATCCCATTTAATAAGCATAATTTCCAAGAACCTAGCTTTCTTAAGAAGCTTATGTGGTTTTTTTTTTAAAGTTCATATTTCTAGCTTTTTGAACATTTTGGTGCACATTTTAATTGACATTTGACCTCACTTGTATATTTCCTCATTTTCCTAGGCCTAATATAACTCCTTTGACTCTAGTGTTAGTGGCCTTTATAAGTTGTCAAAGTAATGAGTTTTTTTTTTTTAATTCTTTAGAACATTTTTGAAAGTTTAGTCTTTTCATTTTTTGCCTTCTTTAAATGAGCATTTTTTTATCTATCTCTATTTTTTGCCTTATGATGTTAAGTCATCTTGATCTTTAAGTGGAAGTCTCAAGAGCATTTAAGGATATAGCCTTGTAAGCGTTGTAAGTTGATGGAGTCTTCAAAAAGAGTTTCAAAGGCCAATTGGTTTAGGTTGATGCCATCCCTTAATATTTCATTAGCCTCTATCATAATGGTTTTGTACATTTTGTTGGTGAAGTTTTTATAGAAGGGGCCTTTGGCACAGGGCAAGAAGATACTAAGGACAATGGTATTATTCAATGCTTATCCTGTGCCTCACTTTGAAGGGTGATGGAAGCCTTGACAACTGAAGTTAGTAATGGTTGCAGTCTTAAAACAAGCTGCAGGTTTGAACCTAAGGTCAAGTGAATGGGATTTGCCATTTCAAGCCCTTTGGATCTTAGTTAGTTTTCTTATAAACTTCATAGAGTCTTTTATACTAAAAGATATTCTTTTGTATTTTTCTTTTGGTTGTATGAGTATCTTTGGGCTATTGTAGATCTTTTGTATTTAAAGTCGTGAAGACCAATAGATTTCTTGTAATTTCGTCAAATGTAAGGATTTGTTAAAGTTATGAATAAAAGATATATCTTGAAATTTATGCCTTCTTTTGCATGTACAAGATGGTGTTGCCTCACCTAGGTCATAGCACAATTTTTTTTTTCTTTTTACATCTTCATTTGTAACATCGAAGTCATGGGAGAGATCCAAGGTCATATAAACTTCTTGTTTTCTTTTGTAAATCTACCATGTCCTTTATTTTGAAGTCAAGGAAACCCAAGGTTGTATGGACTCATAGTTTTCTTTTACAAGTTCCCATGTCCTTTGTCTTTAGAGTATGTAAAGTATGAGACACAAATCTTAATATTCATCTTGCTTTCTTCTCATTCAACCAGTTGAGGATTCGTTGTCTTGTAGTTTGCTGTAGTGGGGAGGCCATTTTTATAACTCTTTCTAGTGAAGCATGGTGTTTTTCAATTTCACCTTGAAGATTTCAAGAAGATCTAATTGATTGATAAGGAAAGGGATTGTGGATGAGCATTCTTGGAACCCAAATGAAGAAAGAACCATAAGAGTGGCCTTGTGGGATTGGCACCTTTTTTAGGCAAGGTTAAGATGTCATTAGGAGTGTTACCTCCTCTCGTTGAAATTTCGCTTGTTGGTAAAATTGATCATAATTTTGATAATGATTTTTGAATTTTGTTGATCATAAATTTATTGAGTGGTTAGGGGTGTTATCCCACATCAAAGAGCACTTTGACAATTTTTAGGGTTGAGCATTACCTTGTCATATTTTTTGGTGAGGAAGTCAAGCGTGAGCTTGTCCCATCCACATTCTTGGGGTTGCAGAAACCCTTTTCTTTTGCTAAGGCCATCTAGAACTTTTCTCTTAAGGTTGCATAGACTTTTTTCTATCTTACAACATTTTGCAATTTATATAAGTGTTCTTATAATTATGCACCTTTAATTTGTTTGTGTAGAGAAGTTAGCTAAGTGGTCCCTTTGAAGATGTTGTTGACAAGGTATTGTGGTTTTGTGAGTTCCTCTTTCACTTTGCATGAACACTTTTTTCCAATATATAAGGTCACATTATTGCTTGTTGTTCTTATTATGCTCTTAGGGCTTTCTATATTCTTTTCTTTTGTGTTCCTATGCTTCTAAGCAATTTTCTACTTGAATGTGTTGTGATATTTTTTTCATTAGTTTAACTATACTTTCAAATCAGTT
This sequence comes from Erythrophleum fordii, assembly GCA_032878935.1. Taxonomy (NCBI): domain Eukaryota; kingdom Viridiplantae; phylum Streptophyta; class Magnoliopsida; order Fabales; family Fabaceae; genus Erythrophleum; species Erythrophleum fordii. The sequence goes on along the minus strand of JAVQMF010000025.1, from coordinate 7,889,432 downwards.
TTTAGTGAAGGACAATTTCTACTTTTGTAACCTTAGTTTAACATTCATGGTGGTGATCATTGAACTATTTTACATAGTTTTCTAGGCTTTTGTCTTCCTTTTAGTACATCTTTAAAAAAGCAAATGCCGATAAGTCTTAAATTTACATGATTTCATTATCTTATGTGAGGACTTATCATAGACTTTTATTAGGAATTTTAGGCATTTTTGTTTATTTTTTATTATTTTATTTTTTGGTAGAAAATATTAGGAATTATTAGGATTTATAAGTTTTTAGATTTTTTTTTTAATAATATTTAGTAAAACAAATGATGGCTAAAATATTTGGGCTTAATTTGTAGTTATTGAAAAAAGGCTATAGTTGAATTAGAGCAACAGAAAGCCCATAAATGAAAGAATATGAAGGGCCATCTTTTAGGTAGTATATCGCATTACTTGGGCAATACAATAGTTATCAATATTGCATAGAAAGGGTTATTGCCTAGGCAATGCATTAAAAATATGAATTTCCTAATTTTTGTAATATAAATTCATTTTTAGCCATTCATTAGACGACCTTTGGCTTGGAGAGGATGTCAAAGAGCTAAAGAACATCAAGAAGCTAGTTGGAGACCAAATTTAGAGGCTTTTGAATGGATTATATCTATTGAAGAAGTGCAAAATTACAAATCTTTGACTTTTCTTTGGTTTAATTTTTTCTCACCTTTTCTAGCCAATTGTCCAATGTTATTTTCTGTTAGTCTTTACTATTTATTTTGATTAATTGAGGATTTTAGGTATTTGGATGGATTATTGTTATTATAATAATCTCCAATAAGTATTTATCTATGCTTATGTTATTACAGTGTTGTATGATTGTTGTTCTTCATGCCTTTTTTTCTACATTGTTGATTTTAGTTATAAGCTAGGATTTTAGCTTAATTTCAAGGCATATAACTAAGATATAAATGTAATTGAGGATGAGAAAACAAGGAGAAGATTGAGTTTATATATAATAGAATTGTGATGCACATTATTAGACTTAGACGCTCTAAGATTGCAATCATATGATTCTTAGAAAAATGCCTGTATGGTGTTTGATGGAGTGCAGCAATGGAAACTAGATATAAGTTAATTCTAAGGCACATCCAAGCATTTAGTCATCTATAAGTTCGTCGATCTCAATGAAGCTTACTAATAAATTGATTTGGGTAGCTGCAAGGCGTATCTCAGGGGATTTATTATGTAAGATAGGTTGATAATTGCAAGGTATGTTTAGCCACTTTAGGAATTTTGCCAGCACATAATCAGTAAACATTGATAATGAATAAGGGCTCAATTTCCATATCCATTCCGATAGCTAAACCTAACCTTTAAAGTTTTCTCTTTGTTAAGGTCTGAGTCTTTTTATTTTAATTTACCTTCTTTTATTTTCTTAAATTCTTCAAGACTCATTTTTGGATGCTAATAACCAAGCAATTTGCATTACTAGTGTAGTATACATAATTAAGCTTTGCTTTCATTCAATTTTCTTCCCTTTTAAACTAATAAGACTTCGCTTCATTCCCTAACTCCTTGAAGGATATGATACCTAGAGTCAATATTCCTTTTATACCATTTGAACAACTAGTATGCTTGCTACATCAAGGTAGTAATACCTTGTAAATGGGAAGTTTAGTTTCTAGAGATCAAGTTTTTTGTGTTGTTGGTAAATAAGAAGTTTAGTTTTTAAAGGTCAAGCTTCTGGCTTTGTAATTAATGATTTTTCTTAGTATGTTGGTTGTTGGATGGATTTTTGCTCCTCACATTGTTGTCTATATGTATGAAGTTCTTAAGGGAATTATTGAATGTTGTGAAACCAATTTTTAGTTAGTATGTCTTTTTATTTAAAGCTTTTGTGTTTTATGTACATTTGTATATGTTCATATTTCCTAATAATTTGTTTTAATCTTATATATGATAATTGTATGTTCTGTTTTCAGGTGTATATAGGATATAGAAGGTTGTAAATGTGTGAATTTGTGAAGTAGTAGCTTAGGAATTTATTATATGCTCATTTTATTATTTGTTCAATTTTTTTGTGAAGTTTATTATGTTAAAAAAATTTGTATAATTTGTTTCATATTTTTAGCATGTTTAGGAGTAGTTTAGTGCAAATTTTCATTAGTTTTGAGTTTATTTGATATGTTAGATAATTTGTTGAAGAAGATATATGGAATGCTAAAATTTTCTATCAATGTCATTTTTCCACACTTGAATCTAATTTACTAGGACTTTATTTGGTGGAATCAAATTGTAATTTTTAGGATACTTCTTTCTCAATGTGTTATGAATTCTCTAGAATTTTTCTATCTTTTTTTTTGGATTAATTTGAATGGCCAAATGCTCTGATTCTTGCACATTGGTCAGAATTCCTTGTTTTCAAAGTTTCATGTTTAAAGTTCAACTTTGATGAATTTCCTAGAACAAGTCTTGTGTGATCTCGCTATGAATTTTTGCATGGAAGCTTTCTTATATGTCTTCTTTTTGGGTAGTTTTATTTAGGTTTTAATTTGGTTTTCAATTGTTGTCCTATTGCCTTATTTTTTATTTTTCTGAAATAAGAGTTGAGTTGTGCAAAAATTAGGGAACAACTGGATAAGATTTTTGATAAAAAAAATTTCTCAAATGTTTTCTATTGAGTGTGGAATGTGTATGAATTTTTTATCTTAATAACAATGCTTTTCAATTGAATCTTTGTTAGTTGTTCAACAAGATTGTTAATCAGGATTGTTGCTGAAATTTTTCATGGTTTTATACTTAATAATTGGATAATTTGTGACATTCATTGTGATTGATTACTTGATACCATCTTTTATGAATCATTTTCATTAGTAAGCCATTTGATTGGATGATGGTAAGAGTGTAATCATGGATATTGGATATAAAAGATTGAATTGCTTTAAATTTAGTAGATTAATTATATGTTAAATTTCATTCTTTTGCAGGTGATTCATCAAAGAAGTTAGAATGACTGCGAGTATAATGTGGGGTTTTATCATTACTAACTTAGAAATTCAAGTGAAAAATCTAATTGGGGCTTTATGTGCAATTTGAAGGTCAAGAACATAAGGATTCTAGATTACATATTGACAATTTTATGAGGATTGCAAAGCCTATAAGATTAATGGTATTTAAAACAAGGAATATTTTCTTAAGTTATTTCCTCACTCTTTTAATGGAAGAGCTAAAGTGTGGCCAAGTTCTTTGCCTAAGGAATTAGTGAGTTCATGGAAGAGAATTTCCTTAAACGATTTTGCTCACATGAAGACATCACTAAAGGAAAAAGGGCAATTATCTCATTTGCACAAAATGATCATGAATCATTGAAAGAGGCATGAAACCATTACGTATGTTCATTGGAAAAAATGTCCATAACATCGCTTAGCTATATGGATGAAGATAAGATTTTTCTATGAGGGTTTAATAGCTAACACCAAAGCAAGAGTTGATATGGTTGCAGGAAATTTTTTTAATGAAGAAGATCCTTGAAATGTATTATGTTACATTTGAGGAATTAGCTAAAAGCTCTGATGGTTTGGAAGGGAGCAATCAAGTGAGATGCTAGATAGGAAGCTTGCGTTTCTTTTGGAACAATTTGAAAGTTAAGTAAGAGGATTGAAGAAATTCAAACAAATACTTAGCATCTTGAGCATCCAAGTGATGGACCTTATAGACCTTAAGAAGCACAAGGACCAAGATTGCCTCATCAAGTTTTTCGTAGTCTTATTCAGCATAAGAACAATACCAATGGATGAACAATTATGCAAATATCTAACTAAGTTGGAAAAGAGGATGGAAGGTCAAGAGAAAATAGTTTAGAACCTTAGAGATCAACTGAAGAGAATGGAAATTGCATTTATTAAGAGGAGTGTAGATGATAGACTTGGATCATCCACAACCATATCCTATGGAGATCATCAAGCATGTGATCCATCCTCTGTCCAGTTCCCAGTGGCAAGAGAAAGTTTAGCTCTAGACTAAAAACACGAGCCAGTGATTAGGACAATGGGTTTATTTTTGTTTATTTCTTTTATTTGGATATTAGTTTTATTGGTTTTAAATCTTTCTGTTGATGATGGTTCTCTAGATTATGCATGCTAATATCTAGGAAACTAGTCATCAATTTTGTTGATTTGTTGAACTGTTAATTCATTAAAAAAATTTGAAAAAGACAAAATAAACAAAATTAGGAGTAGCAGTAATGTAGTTTGTTTGCTTGCATGTTGAGATGTAGACAATTTCATAGCCTATATTCATTATAATAAGTTAATATATTGTGCTTAATTGAGTTGGATGTAAGTGAGATATCAATAAACTGATGTGCTGGTTAATCCACATAATGATAAGTGGATTTTTTTTTTACATATATTATGCATGAATGATTTATTTTTAGTTGTAAATATCTAAAGGTTGTGGAATTTTGCATACTGAAATGCTAAGAACCAAAAAACTATCTACCTAATGATGTGCTTTTAATAGGTTAATTGATCATTAATTAGTTAAAAATTTTAAACATATATAATTTTTACAATATATTGATGTACTGTGTTATTCTTGTTTGATGTGGTATTTAATACATCATATTAATTAGATGGTCATGTGTCTAGTGATTTTATTTTTAGGAACTGGTTTTCATTGAATGATTGGTTTTTACTATGCTTTAATAGCATTATAGTTTGGCTGTGGACTTTGAAGAGAGCAATTATGTTGAATGTTCAAATTTTAGCAATCAATTTTGGGTAAATGATAATTTTAGCATTTTCGGATATTTTTTAGAATTTATTTTAAATTTTTAGGAACTTTAGAAATTAAAGCAAAATATAAAAAGTAGAAAATTAGAGAAAGAAAATATAAAAAAATGTGCTCTATTGTCTAGTCAATGTCGTATCATCTAGGCGTTCATTTCTTTTTGAGATTTGAAAATTAGAGTTTATTGCTTGGGGGATACCAGTATTTATAGCTAAAACCAATGGGTCTCCACCCATTTTTCACGTCTCTTTCATAGTTTTCTCTCACTTTCTCTCTTCTAATATTTTTCCACTCCCATTTTTGTCGCATCCTATTGAATTTTCATTGTTTACGCCTTGATTTGAAGCATTTGGAGGCAAGAAGTTGGATTGAAGTTTCAAGTTTCAAAACTTTGGCTTTCTCTTCCAAATTTCTTCACATTTTGACCAATTCAGGTAAATTTCTTCAATCTTTGGATTAGGATTAAGTCTAGAGATATTTTAGAAGGTTCTAGTCGGTTTGGAATTGTGAAATTTGATCTAATCTTGCTGGAGGGACTGCATCGAAAGGAAATTGCTCTTGTAGGGACTAAATTGAAAGGAAATTTGGGATTTTTTAAGGAAATTTGTGATTTGGACATAATTTTCTGGTCAAAATGCAATTTTAAAATTTTGTGGGGGCAAGCTAGAGATGTATACCTTTTAACTAGGAAAAAAAAAAGTGAAAGAAATGAATTGAAAATGTGATCTTGAATAAGTTACATCAGGGGCACTCTGTAAACTCTACAATAATTCACACATCATGTCGCATTTTTTTCTTATGGAAATTAGATATGGCTTAGCAGCTTTAGCTAGACGTGCCCATATATCCAATAAACATGTACTCAAACGGCTCAAAATTTTCACATGTGGTTTTCTTTTTCTTTGGAACCCTGAAGCCATCATTTTGGAACCTCTCAATACCTCTTTCCATGGAGTTTATAGCATAAGGGTGCCTCAACGCGTTAAGTAATCCGACCATTCTTTCTTCTTTTGCCCTTCTGATGCGGCTAACATGTGTGAATGAAGAAAATTGAACAAAAATTCACTAATTTTATTCAATGGTAAACTTGCTATCAAAATTGAACAAAAACTATTTACATGTAATAATAATAACAAAAAACACTAATAAAATAGAAAAAAAGAACTAAACAACCTTGAAACACAAAAACAAGAGTTTAGGTTCGAAAATAGCTTCAAACAAATAAACCTAATCATGAGTTAACATGATGATGGACTTTGAAATAACTTTTTGTTAACATGTAATAAAGCTTAAAGTTCTTCCTACATATCAAAATTTATAACCGATTGAAATTTGGGCACCTATTTATCAATGATAAGCTTTTCTTTCTTCTGAACTTCTTATGCTAAGTCCATTTCATAAACTCATTTGCTAGATATTTGACGTCACCATCTACCATTTTCTTGTTCGAATAAACCCTTTCTACCACTGTCAGTTCGTTTACGTCCACCACGCATGCAAGCTTCTACAGACCCTCCTCGATAACGTCTCTACGTTCAACTGCCAGGCCTTCTACGCCTTTTTTTTTTAAATCTTTAAGTGTAGCCATATATCTTTTTCTTCAAGTATCAGCCGTTTTTTTGTGTTTTTATTTCCGGCTTATTTCTTGGCTGTCTTTCGTGCGTTTGGGCCCATGTTATGGCCTTCTATTTTCTGCTTATATCCAGATGTATTGGGCCTCCTTGCATTGAAGCACCACCCTATGCGTCCTGGTTATAGTAACTTAATTTACCATCATTTAACCCAAAAAAAAAATATAAATTAAAAGATTAGACTTAAATGTAATTTATTATATTTTTACTATCATATTTTTTTAATTAAAAAAATGGAAAATCTATGATTTGTTAATAATAACATAACAAGTATATAATTTAATTAAAAAACCATACAATTATCTATACAAATTATGCATTTGTCATATTACTATTAAAAAATCATATACTATCATGTTTTAATTAAAAAATTTAATAGCAAAATTATGAATAACTGCATATAATAACAGTTAGTTAGATAATGTATCTCATTGTGCCACTCTATGTTGTACTTGCATGTTTACAGGTTCAATTACGGATCCCACATTTTGGTGGTGTCGCCACATTTTGATTGAATGTTTTAATTTACATATGCTAGTTCATTGCGAAGCCCATAACTTTTGTAATTTCCATTTAACCATGTCCCATCAGTGATGCGATTTTAAAGAACCATCGGTTCAATCGAGATGAAACTAGTAATTTTGTGCGAGATTATGTATTACAACTTGATGGCCTGCGTGTTGTGGTCTATGTATATGAACTTGTCGATGTGGAGGTTAGGGTTGACAAGATTGATTTCAAGAAAATATCCTCAAGCCACTCAGCTCATTGAATTGAACACCATGTATTTTGCTCTTAGTCTCTTGTATCTTTTTCATTCCCTTTCGTATATTATTATTATTATTATTTGTTTCTTTTCTTCTTCAAACTTTCTAAGGGATTTATGTTTTAGTTCGATTTTGTTATGATTTGTGAATACTTTTAATTTGGCCATATCATATGCTTATAGGACATTAGAATTTGATAAATTTGTGATCAATGAAATACACGTGGCTGATTAGAAGTGGCTTTCTCTACTTTATTGACCAGTGATGGGTCCCAAATTGCTATGAAGTTGTAAATTCACAAAAATAAACACTATGCAGGATTACATGAGTTTGTAAGAGGAAGATAGAGTCGCGGGGCTTAGGTTAGATTTACATGAGTCCGCTTTACTTTCTCTTTTTTATCTCTCTTTCTACGAGATCGCTTGCAATTCTGCAAGAAACTTGAATTCTAAATTGATGTATCATAAACAGGCAGTCATTATAATATGGCGACGTAAGGCATTGTATATCTACAATTTCTACAAAAGTTTTAATAAAAAATAATAATACATGAAAACAGATTTAGCTTCACATAACAATCTTTTGGTTATTTGAAAGATGGTGATCAGGCCGGAAAGAAAAAAGAAAAGGAAGGTACTTGAGCCATGTTTGAGAGTTTAAGATGAAATAGAACGAAATGGAAAGACAATTAAGGTAATTGATTGGAATAGAATGACCATTGTTTGAAAGTTTTAATAAAAGAAGGGAGAGAGTTCATTTACATATTGTTTGAAAATTATAATACAAATGAAAGGAATAAAATAGTATATAATTTTTTTTTTTCAATATCACCTTTATAAAATAAAATCACATGTAAAAGTGTGAAATAAACAGAGAATATGCATTCTGTAGAAAAATTCTACGGAAGAAATCAACATCTAAGATGCTGCAAAATGAACAGCTACGCGGTAAAAGCATAACAAGGCCATGGCTTTATTTATTACATTTTCCCTGCAACCAAACAGAGTTTACAAAATCAAAGTCCAATAAGTCAAACATCTTGCCTCTTCAATTACAACCTTCTTTGAAAGTTGTTGTTGTTCTTCTTATTCTTCTATTTTTATTTTTTAGCTGATGATTCAATTTTGCGTTTACTTCATTAAACAATTATAGTTTCAAGATGTTTTTCTTTTTTTCTTTCATCTATCGTGAAACTTTCTACATATATCAGAAATTATGGATGATTTATATACATAGTATGTTTTTACTTGACATCAATGTGAGTCTCATTAATAAGCCTTCTGGGTCATCAAGCCCCTCTTCTCTGAAAAGCAAATCGGTGGATTTTTAACTTCTAATTAATTACCCTTTTCAAATTTACTGGGATATCATTAATTAAAAATTTTATAAATGAAATTAATTTTAATCGGTAGTTGAGCTGCATAAATTCTATCCTTCAAATAATGGCACTCATAATCATTGAAATGTCCTTTCGAAGACAGCTTTTATGGTGCCTACTGCCTTCCTTCAAATAGTGGCATTCATCAATGAAATGTCAAGTATCTGCGTCTGGATTTTCTGTTTATAGGAGAGATACGCATACCATGTGCAATGTGTTTGAGTTCTCAAAATTAGATTTAAATAATTTAAATTTTATTTTATTATTTTATTATTTTTTAATATTAATTATTATTTTTAAGTTGATAGTTAAAATATTATTTTCATTTTGTGTTTTACATATTTTAGAACAAAAAAAAATTTAAAAAAAATCTAAACTGTTTAAATTAAATTTGTATAACTCAGAATTGCTTTGCACACTCTGGCCATCCAAAAGATACACAGAGGATCCATTTGCCCAAGTAACTTGAATTTATAGCGTCATTTTCATTGAACTACCTACTCTTGTGATGCTCTAAACTTGGGTCCAAGCATGTCTTTTTTTGTCATACGTGATCTGAACAAGTATGATAATTTATAAAATTCCTCTCTTCCTCACCGATGGTGTTGAAGATAATTTGCAGAGAGAAAATATCTTCTAAGATGGGTTTTGGACACTCTGGCTACTCAAAAGATGCGCAGAGGATCCATTTGCCCAAGTAACTTGAATTCATAACATCATTTTCAGTGAACTACCTACTTCTGTGATGCTCTGAACTTAGGTCCAAGCGCGTCTTCGTTTGTCGTGCCTGATTTGTACGTGAATGATAATTCATAAAAATCCTCTCTGCCTCATCTATGGTGTTGAAAAGGATTTGCAGAGACATAATGTCTTTTCAAATGAGTTTTGGACACTCTAACTATCCAAAAGATGCATAGAGGAACCATTTGCCCAAGTAAATTGAATTCAACTCATAACATCATTTTCATTGAACTACCTACTCCTGTGATGCTCTGAACTTTTGTCTAAGCATGTCTTCATTTGTCATGCATGATTTGCACGTGTATGATAATTCATAAAAATCCTAGACCTCATCTGTCATGTTAAAGATGATTTGAAGAGAGAAAATGTCTTTTCAGATGGCTTTTGGCAAATCTATAAAGGGTTGAGAATATATTTGTATTTTTAATTATAAGAGCATTTCATTTCAATCTTGACTCCTTAATTTAGAGAGATATCAAATTTTGAGTTTTGGATGGCAATGAGACATTTTAAAAGTTATCCCTTATTATTTCATTTCATCCTTAAAAAAAAGTTTCAAAGAATGATCAAATTCACTTCAACCATTGCATTCTATTACAAGACTAGGATTCTCTACTGCTCTCTTCTTTCGCCGCCCTACCACCTGCCAAAGCTGTATACCCATAATTGGAGAATTTAAATCTTCGTAAATTATAAGAATGATATTATCTTTATAGAGACGCTTTAACAACTATTAATTTCTAAGAATACAATGTCCTATATATTTCACCATATTTGGGTCTGGCATTTATGATATATCAACGTGATACGTGCACGGAATGCTATGTTATTTAATATAATTATAAAATTTATAATTACAAAAAATATTGTGAAAAATAAATAATTTAATATAATATTCAACTGCAAAATATAAAATTCCACTTGATACTTCAAGTATCAGCAAAATTTGTCATTAAAACATCTTGAAGGACAGTGAATGAAAATCTCAAATACACGTGGAATGCTTCCACGAAGGAATTTAAAAAAAAAAAATCTGTCGAAACTACATTATATAAATTGACCAAGGATATAAAATTTCAAAGAGCGAGAAAGTATTTAAAACTTTTTACTTTACGGTTAGACTGAGTAGGGTTGAGGGTAACATTTTCCAATAAGCATGACAAAAGGTTCCATATGTGAGAGCCAAATTAAACCTGAAAAAGGAAAAGTTACTTGCAATATTAAGTTTGTGGATGAGTCTAAAGTACAACATGTTGTATGTGTATGTATGCAACTATTTAGGTGGCACAATCCTAAGAGTCTTGGGAGGGGTAAGTCAATCCAATGATTACAAATAGTGGAAAATAATTTTTTAAAAAAATTGACTTTGAGCTTTATAGTTTTGCATAATAATCTCCAATTTATATGTATGTATGTGTGTATTAGTAAGCTTATTTTCCTAACACTAGAAGTATATAAAAAAAAAATTAAGTGCTTGTTTGAGATTATGAATAGGTCAAATGTTATCAAAACATTTTATGTAGCTCATTTCTAGCAAATGTTAAGTGATGTTACACCATTAGTCAACTGTTATTAGTGTCAGAGAAAATTATTGTTTTCATGCATGAAAGCTATACCCCATATTTTTATTAAGAAAAAAAAAAAGAAGCATTACATTCGTTATTTATGCATTAGTCAAATGTCAAAATTTTTCATGTAATTCATTTTTAACAACAATCAACCATATCAAACCATCAACAAACAATTGACTTGGGCAACATGAGGATCGGTGAGTGAACGGCGTGATCACATAAACCAAGTGTATTTAAAACCAATCAATAAGTGATTATGATTGTTGGCAAACTGAGCTGCATATATGCCATCAGTTTTTTTTTTTTTTTCAATTTCAGATGAACTTTCATTGCAGCCTTGCACCACTACATGTTTAATCTTGTTGTTCCTTTGTATGGTTAGGGTTTTCTTGGTACTTCACCCTAAACCCTTTAAATGAACAAACGAAATTGCGCCAAATAATTTCTTTATCCATATTTCTTCCCATATCTCCTGCAACCCTACTTCAAATCCCTTTATCTTTTCATACTTTTTGTAGACCTTGTGGGCTGCTTACCAGCTATCAAATTCATTTGACATATATAATATCATCCAGTTAAAATTTCCTTATTAGCATTGCAGTCCCCATTACTATTCAAACCATCTTCATCCTCGTTAATTTTGTTCATCATATTTAATTAAGTAGGTGTTCTTTGCCTCAAACTCCATCTCTAGTTTCTTGCCCTTTTTCCTGCATTATGTTCATTGAATAAATTAGTTTTCCAAATTATAATTCATGAAGTTTAGCGTTTGAAAAATTTTACTTGTTAACAATAAATTATCAAAGCATTACTTTTAAGCTAAATCACATTATTTGTAGTTGTTTATTCATTTACATTCATTTTGTAGACTAAGTCAACTGCTTTAAAAACATTTGATTATTATTCTCTGTACTTCAAAAAAAGAATCCGACAAGACAGTCAACTATTAATGCAATATCAATTAGGTGAGTGTTCTTAAATGTGTATGAAGAATTTGAATTTTTCAGCAATAATAATCAATTGCTAATGAAATATTAGTCGATTGTTGTTGGACAAATATAAAAATTGTGAACTTTTTTAGCAACAGTCTACTGTTAATAAAATATCAGTTAACTATTTATTATTGAGCGTATTTGAAAAAATTGAATTTACTGGCAACAATTCATTTAAATAGAGGGATGACCAAGTTATTATTTTTCCAAAAGTAAGAGTATGAATTTATTTTCTATCCCACTTATCTATTTTTTATTTTTTTCTTTATACACCTAACATTTATCAACTGAATAGGTTTTTGTAATTATTACTCAAAAGTATTTATTTATTTATTTTTATTTTTATTAACAATAAAGATATGAGTGTTATTTTTAATCTCACTTATCCAATTTTAACATTCATTTTTTAACCTAACATTCATCCAAAAAAATGGCAATAAAAAAATTTGTCGAAGTATGAAACTGAAATTTTGGTGAGTAGAAAGGTCTCTGTATAATTCCTTCGTTACCAATATCGTTAATGCAGCAAAACACGTAAAAAAGAAAAAAATTGAATAAAAATTGAGAAATCAAAATGAAAAAAGGTTATTCAATAAAAAAAATTATTGTGAAAATTAAACAGAAGCTATTTAATTAAAAATAAAAAAATATTAAAAAAAATAACTGTAACAACTTTGAGATACATAAAAATAAAGAATTTTAAGCTCATAAATGGCCTCAACCAGGTAGGCACCTGCGCATTCTACATTAATCGGGAAGGAGACTTTACCATTAAGGCGTTGGGAGAAGGATTGGGAAAGACAAAATTGGGAATTTTGAGCTATATCCCATTAACAAAATATTTTTTTGAAGAAGTCTTTCATTTCTTACAAAAATATTTATTGATATCCCTTTTTTTTTAAAGAAGTTTATCGAAATTTTCCTCATTTATTTATTTTTTTAAAATTTAAAGAAAGTCGGAATCTATACCTCCGACTTCCCTTCCCAAGCCTATCAGCATAATAGGATTAGAATAAGGGTCGGGGGGAAGAGGGTAAGAGGGTGAGAGCAGAGGGGTACGGGGACGGGGACGGGGACGGGGACGAGGGTTGGGAGGAAGGGTTAGATAATATTAAGTACACTATATTATATAATATTATATTATATAAAAAAATATAAATTATATATTATAAAATTTTTATAATAAAATATAATAATAAATAATAAACATATAAATTTTATTATTTTATAAGATTATATTTTTAATTAAAATTTAATATTTTAATTTATTTCTACAAAATAATATTTTTACTCTTATTATAAATTTTATATCACAAAAATCATCTTAGCTTATTTAGAATAATAAATCGGCTTAGTCCGATAACAAATTTAATAATGTATCTTATTATTTGGTTAATAAAATAAACAAGTTGAACATTAGAATTAATCTATTATTCTAAATAAGTTAAGATATTTTTCTTATAAGATTTTTAATAAAACTAAAAATATTATTTTATACAAATATGTTGAAGAGAATTAAATTTTAATTAATTTTATGATAAATAAATAAATAAAAATTAATAATACTATTAAGGGTGGATTTGATAAGAGTTATTCTAGTTTGTTTGGAAAAATTACTAAATTGTGTCAACTTATTTTAAAATAATTCAAGCACCAACACCATTTAAGTTTGTTTAAAATTAAAATGGTATTTTATTTTTCATAAAAAATATAAATTTAATTTTTTGAGTTTTATAATTTTTCAACTTATTTTGTGAATATTTTTAAAACATTATAAATTATAATTTAATTCTTTATACATATATAAATTTTTATAATTTTTATATAATATAATATAATATCATATATTTTATAGGGAGAATTATAGTTAAAAACTCAAAATTAAAAAAATTTATCTTGAAAAACTTATTACCATTAAATTTAAAATTTTTTACTTAAAATCAATAATAATTTATCTTAAAACAATAATCATATATCCTTCAAAATAATTTTTCTTAACTTTGTCCTCATTTTATATTCCCCAACCCAAAAAAAAGCCACGTCCCTCTTCCCTGTACCCTCACCCTCTATCACCACCCCCCTTTCTCTTTTCTCTTTTTTCTCCCGCACCCTTATCCTAAGCCTGTTACGCTGACAATAGGAAGTTTGACTTTTCATAATTTTTTCCAAAAAAAAAAAATATTTTAAATAAAAATAGTTTTTTAATGAAATATAACTCATAATTCCCAAAAATTGATTATATTCATGGTCTGGGAGCAATATAATTCATTTTTTAGTTTTAAATATTCTTTTAGATTTAATATATATTTTAAATGAAAAGAGATTATTATAATAAGAGTAATATATTAAAGGGCTAATCATAATTTTTATTAGTTAAGATTTTACAATTAAAGATAAAAATAAATAAATGTAATTTGAAAAAAAACCATACATGATAATTGACACTATAACAACTTTTATACATAACTAGCATAAACCCTTATAGGTCCAGGGGTTTAAAAAAAAAGAAAAAAAATATAGATCCCACAACTAAAAAAATTTTAAAAAAAGTGGGTCCCAAAAAAAACAAAAAATAATATATATGAACATTGTAGAGACAATAATAAATAGTACACAAAAAATAACAAACAACGCATGAAATAATAGTAAAAACAATGCAGCAATGATATAATATTATAAATAGTACAAATAAATAATAATTAATTAACAATTTTTATATATATAAAATTAGCATAAACCTTTGCAAACAAGAGTATCAAGGCCCATAAAAAAAATGGGTTCAACGATCAAAAAAAAGAAAAAAATTGTGAGTTTTAAATAAAAATAAAAAAATAAAAATATATGAATAAATATTGTATGAACAATAATAAATAATATAAAAATAATAATAAATAGTATATAAACAGTAATAAAATACGTTGGTGACCTGACACTAATGGCAAACCGTGCGAATCAACAGTGACGGCTTCAATGAACACACTAGTACCCCTTAATTTCAAACAGTACAATATGGTGCTGTTAGTTTCCCCGAGGTAAGAATTGTTGACAGCGTATGATTTCTCTGCTTATAATAAGTGATGATGTATAGGTGCGAGAAGACCATGTTAGTCCTGAAATCTACTAAATGGTCCATTTTCTACTGTTTCAACAACAAAGTAATAACTATATGGCCCCCCCTCTCTCTGATTCTCCCATGAATGGCTTGACGTACGAAGGACTTTGAGAATTTACATTTTGCTCGTTAACATATTTTAACAATACAAATGGCAATTAATTTTAAGTGAAACTTAATTTTTTTTTTATTGTAATTAAGGAAATATTTTATTATATTCTAAAATTTTATATACTAATTTTATAATTAAACATAAATTCACAGGAGTAAAATATAAGTTCTTCTAATTTTTGTCTATATAAACTCAACCACGATAGAAAATTTCCATGTACCACTACTGCTTAGCCTTCAACACGATGAACCCATTGCTCATGTCGTTTCTAATGGTAGCTCCAGCTTGTGCTTGCGTTCATGAGTTCAAATATCTCCATCCATTTCTTATGGTTGCTTGCTTAACTGCATTATTCCTGTTCCTAGCCGTTTATCATCACTCCATGAAAAAACCCAAAAGAATTTACTTAGTGGACTTTGCATGCTACAAACCAAACGATTCTTGTGTTTGCAGTAAGGAAGCCTTGGCGGAAAGAGCTAAGAGTGTTGGGCATTTATCAGAGGAGAACTTGAAGCGTGTCATGAAAATTTTAGATAAGTCTGGTTTGGGACCAAACACATACGTCCCACAGGCCCTATTGGAGATCCCACCAAACTTGTCTTTATTTGAGGCAAGGAAGGAGACAGAGACTGTGTTTTTTGGAGCTATTGATGAACTTCTTGAGAAAACAAGGATCCAACCTAAGGACATAGGAATTCTTGTAGTGAATTGTACTGTGTTTTGTCCCACTCCGTCTTTGTGTGACATAATAGTAAATCACTATAAGCTCAGAGAGAACGTGTTGTGCTACAATCTTAGTGGCATGGGATGCAGTGCTGGGGTTATTGCTATAGACTTTGCCAAACGTCTCCTCCAGGTTTTCTCATATCTTAACATTTAAATATATAGTATTTTTCTTTCATCTAAAGAAAAACACCCGTATTTATATATGTTTTTAAATTGCTCTAGTGGTGTGCTTTTAGTTTAACTCAAATTTTCAATCTAGTCTCTCTAGTTTAAAAGTTGATAATTGATTCTTATAGTTATTTTTTTTTTAGTTTAGTATCTGTCAACAACTATTTTCCAGTGTGCGAAAGGTGATGTGTGGTTCCATAATACATCTATATATTTTGCTTTATGCTTATTGTACCTATTTTGAATGTAAAGGGCATAAGTAACAATTTATGGCTGCTGTTAGTTCTTGCACCTATCTCAAATGCAATAATTGTATGTGAACATTTTTCTCATAGCTGGACACGTAGACATTTTAACACATATTTTTTGGTGTTGTGGTTTTTATGTAGTGTCCATGTTTGCTTAAATTCGCACAAATTAAAAAGGGCATATCTAGGATAATTTCTCAACATATTTTGCAATGATATCTAAAAAAAAGAAAGGTTACATATAAAGTAAATGAAACTAATTAAGGAGAATTTTGTATACCTATTCCTCATACATACTTCATTATTATGTTATAACAGTCACATCCTAAATCTTATGCCATGGTGTTGAGCACTGAAAATGGAATCTCAAGCATGTATTGGGGCAAGAACCCATCAATGCTGCTCATCAATTGCCTCTTTCGCATGGGTGGTTCTGCTTCCCTCCTTTCCAACCATCCTTCCGATAGCCACCGTTCAAAGTACCAAATCATCCACACACTTCGTACTCATATGGCTTTTGATGATAGGAGCTATAATTGTGTGTTTCAACAAGATGATGAACAACACAAAATTGGTATTGCAATCTCAAAAGATCTCATGAATGTTGCTGGTGAAGCCCTCAAGGCCCACATCACATCTCTCGCCCCATTAGTCCTTCCAGTCTCAGAAAAATTCAAGTTTTTAGTAACTTTTGTGGGAAGGAAAGTTTTTAGATTGAAGATTGAAGCTTATGTTCCAAATTTCAAGTTGGCTTTTGAGCACTTCTGTATTCACACGGGAGGAAGGGCAGTGCTGGATAAGATGCAAAAGAGCCTTAAGCTAAAAGATTGGCACGTAGAGCCTTCGAGAATGACACTTTATAGGTTTGGGAATACATCTTCGAGTTCTGTGTGGTATGAGTTGGCTTACTGTGAAGCTAAAGGAATAATAAAAAAAGGTGATAGAATATGGCAGTTGGCATTTGGGTCAGGGTTCAAGTGTAACAGTGCAGTGTGGCTTGCATTGGACAATGTTGATGCAGCATCCATGAAGAATCCATGGCGGGATGAGATTTATGAATTCCCCGTTAATGTTGCTTCTCAAAACTCTTAGATTGAGTTGCTGAAATAAAAAATAAGGAAAAACCTATTTTAATCTATGACAAATATGTAGAATTTTAATTTGATCTTTCATGGATCATTTTTTTGGTTTAAACCCTCATTTAGAAAAATGCTTTCAAAGTCACATTAATTTCCATCACATCTCCATCCAATATTTAACTTGTCTAATCTAAGAGTATGCTGACTTGGGTGTCAAATCTAAGGTATGAGTTAACAATGCCAAATAAACAAAGGACATTCAAGTTAGCAAACTATCCAATTTATAGTTAAATTTTGAATGGGAATACGATACAAGCATTTTAATATTTAAGGGATTAAATTAAAAGAAATTATCTATGTAGGATTAAATTAGAAATTAATTCATCAATTTGTTAGAGATTAAATAAGATTTTCCTAATTAATAAATAATTCTAGCACTATCTAAAGTTGTGGTTGTTATGTATAAAATGTATAAATAATTTTATTATATAGTAGCGTTGTTGGTTAGAGGTGTGTGATTAAATTAGAATTATTATCTAAAATTTAACTGCTTTACTATTAAGTCTTAAGACTTTTAATACGTATGAACTTTAAAAGGGTTTGCCTATTATAATGTATTGAATTGTATACCTGATGAATTATATATTGCATTTTGTTGTACGAATTTTCCTATTCTCACTTTTAAAAGCTCAATTTAGTTAATAGTTTATGTTTGTCAAAGTCCCTCTTGGGCTTGCCTATAAATACCTTAAGAAGCTCCTCAATATGGATATTTTGCCCACCATTGCATTACATTGCATTTTTTAATACTCTACAGTCTAATTTTAACATTGAAATGCATGACAGAGCTTTCCATACTTGTGGATTACAAGTTTTTGATTAAATTAGAATTATTACTTGCAATCTGATTGCTGTAATGTCAAGTCCCGGGCTTTTTCATGCCTTTAAACTTTGAAAGGGTTGTCATTAAAATATTGAATTGTGTACACCTTCTTTCTTAGTTTTGACGAATTATTTTATTATTGAGGGTTTGCTGTACTTCCTTATTCTCACTTCTAAAGGCTTAATCTAGTTAATGGTGATGTTTATCAAAATGCCTCTTGGGCTTGTCCATAAATACCTTGCATATTATTACGTTCTTCACTACTACAGTATGATGGAGTCCTTGCTTATTATATTAAGGAGCTCACCAGTTGATATTTTGTTACAAATGGCCTTGGGGAACGTCAAGGTCCACTGTTGAGAAAGCCAAAGTGATGGAACGAGCAGGAATCCACCCACTTGGACTTGTGAATATCTTATGCAATGAGAAGAAGTAGCTAGTAAGCAAGGGGTGGAGCAGTCCTTAACTGTTCAAATAGGGTGACCACTGGTACAAGACATAGAGGACAGGCTATTGGTTGCAAAAGCTATGGTAGAGCTGCTACAGTGCATGCTACGTAGATATTTTGGGATATGGAAGTTGAGATGATCATTCTATCACTTTTCAAACTTTGCTGGTGTGTTTTGTCACAGATTTGGATTTTTCAACGAACTGTGTGGCACTTAGATACTCCCAGTTTGTACCTAGGTCAGCCTTTCTCCTTTAGTCTCCACAAGGAGGCTTGATCACAAGAGGAAGCTAGTTAGAAAGTTGAGAGGAGAGAACTTAACAAGAAGAGCTTGGAGAGAACTTTGTGTATTGCAAAAATGAGAGTACAAAATGAAGTCCCTTCTCCCATGGCACCTTGGGGGATATTTATAGCCTTCCACCTCCTCAATGGACAGTGGAGATCATCTCAATCTAACAGTCTACATTCAATGTCTAGAAACTTCTAGGATTTTTACAAAGGCTAGAATTACTTAGACTACTCTAGAACTTTTCTAGGAGAAATCTAGATATTTATATGGATATTTGAATAAAGAATGGTGTGGAGAATTCTAGAAGCTTCCAGAATCTTCTTCCATTGCACGCCCGTGTCATTCTCCCCCACCTAATTCTGTGACGCCCTCGTCGCGTCTTCGTAGTCTCGAACCAAGTCTTTGTACTTGTACAAAGACAACTCGTGCTCCCAACTTGCCTCACTATCAGGCAAGCCCTTCTAACGCACCAAGTACTTCATGTAGCTCGGGTGAGAGCCCCTCCTTGGGATTGCTTGATGTGCCATTATCTCTTGGGCTTCTCGCTCATGAGTTGTGGTGACGGCAGTCGGGGCCCTTTTGGACTCGTTCCTATCCACATCCTCCTTGTCAGCATGGTAAGGCTTCAAGAAGCTCACATAGAAGACGGGGTGTGTCTCGATATGGGATGGCAAGGTAACTCGGTATGCAAGCTTGCCAACCCTTTTCTCAATTGGGAATGACCCTTCATATCTCCTTAACAACCCCTTATGCACTTTCCCATAAGAACGAAGAGTGTGAGGGAGGAGTTTCACCATGACTAAGTCTCCTTCCTCGTACTCCACGTGCCTCCTCTTCTTGTCGGTCCATTTCTTCATCTTCTTGGCCACCTTGATTAGATAGACCCTAGCCATCTCAGCTTTCTCCTTATGCTCCTTGGCAAAGAAGAAGGCACTTGGACTCTTCCCAGAATATGTTTTGGCTAATGTTTGGGGAGTCATTGGTTGTTGCCTAGTGGCTAGCTCAAACGGACTCGCCCCAGTTGACTCACTCCTTTGAAGGTTGTATGAGAATTGGGCCACATCCAGCAACTTGACCTAATCTCGTTGATTGGCACTCACAAAGTGCCTCAAGTATAGCTCCAACAAGGCATTCACCCTTTCAGTTTATCCATCGGTTTGAGGGTGAAAGCCAGTAGAAAAGTTCAGCTCGGAGCCAAGTAGCTTAAATAGCTTAGTCCAAAATCTCCCAGTGAATCGAGTATCTCGGTCCCTCACGATTGATCTTGGAATGCTCCAATACTTCACCACGTACTTGAAGAATAGCCTTGCCACATCTTCAGCATTGTACTTCATCGGCACGGGGATGAATACTCCATACTTACTAAATCGATCGACTACGACCATGATATTGCCAAAGCCATCCACCTTTGGCAATCCAACGATGACATCCATCGAGATACTCTCCCATGGTCACTCGGGGATGGGTAGTGGCTCCAATAGTCCAGCAGGCCAGTTTTGCTCCCCCTTGTCTTGTTGGCACACAAGACAAGTCCTCATATATAACTTCACATCATCACGTAGTTGAGGCCAATAATACCCTCGTTCAATGAGCGCCAATGTGCGATGTGTACCTAGGTGGCCAGCCCATAAGGAGTCGTGGCATTCCCTTAATATCTTCTTCCTTAAGCTGTCCCACTTTGGCACGTACAAAGATCCTCCCTTGGTGGGAGCAAGCCTTCCTCTAGCTAAAACTTCCTTGTCTTGCCTCCCTTCACAAGTTCTACCAAGTTCTTGGCTTGTGGATCCTTCTCAAGACCCTCCTTGATACGCTCTACCAAAGGAAAGGTGGGTTGTGTTAAGGTGGCAAGTTTAGCCTTCCTACTCAAGGCGTCAGCCACCAAGTTTGTCCTTCCTGGCTTGTACTCCATCACGAAGTCAAACTCTGCCAAGAAGTCTTGACACCTAGCTTGCTTCGGCGTCAACTTCTTTTGGTTGAGGAAGTAACTTGTTGCCACATTGTCGGTCTTTACCACAAACTTCGACCCCAATAGATAGTGCCTCCATGTCCTTAGGCAATGTACCACGGCAGTCATTTCCTTTTCTTGCACAGTGTACCGCCTCTCAGTATCATTGAACTTCCTACTTTCATACGCTATAGGGTGTCCTTCTTGCATCAACACACCCCCAATAGCAAAGTTTGATGCATCGATGTGCACCT
Source organism: Erythrophleum fordii (assembly GCA_032878935.1). NCBI lineage: Eukaryota > Viridiplantae > Streptophyta > Magnoliopsida > Fabales > Fabaceae > Erythrophleum > Erythrophleum fordii. The sequence goes on along the minus strand of JAVQMF010000025.1, from coordinate 7,868,318 downwards.
CGAAGCTCTTGGTGTGGTCAGGCAACACCAACACAGGTTGCTCCATTATAACACGCTTCAGCTTCTCGAAGGCCTCATGACACTTCTTATCCCATTCCCAAGAGTGATTCTTCTTTAGTAGGTCCGTCAGTGGTGAGACTAGGGAGGAGTAGCCATGAATAAACCGCTTATAGTAGTTCACTAAGCCAAGGAATGACCTTAGCTCGGTGATTCCTTTAGGAGGCTCCCAATCTTGTATTGCTCGAACCTTAGACTCATCCATCTTCAATTGTCCCTTGCCAACAATATGCCCCAAGAACGCCACTTCTTCTTGGGTAAAGGAATATTTCTCCTTCTTCACATATAATTCATTATCTTACAAGACCTTGAAAACTTGACGGAGGTGTTAAACATGCTCTTCCAGGGTCTTGCTATAAATCACAATATCATCCAAATACACCACCATAAAGCGATCAAGGAAAGGTTGAAATACCTTGTTTATGAGGGTGCAGAATGTGGTAGGTGCATTGGTGAGTTCAAAGGGCATGACGCGAAACTCGAAGAAGCCATAGCGATTGACGCACATTGTCTTTGGCTCATCTCCCTCAGCGATGCGAACTTGATAATATCTGGACCTTAGATCAAGCTTGGAAAACCACCTTGCATCTCCAAGTTGATCGACCAAGTCGGCAATGAGCGGGATGGGATACTTATTCTTCACAATGATCTTGTTTAGTGCTCGGTAGTCGATACACATCCGAAGCGATCCATCATGCTTCTTTTGGAATAGTACTGGAGCACCATATGGGGCCTTCGAAGGTTGGATATACCCAGCATCCAATAACTCCTTCAATTGCCTCCTTAACTCCTCTAGTTCAGGAGGCGCCATCCTATATGGCACGGCAGCAGGGGGCCTTGCACCAGGTTCAAGCTCAATCTTATGATCCACCTCCCTTCTTGGAGGTAGCTTCTTGGGCAACTTAGTGGGCATAACATGTTTGTACTCCTTCAATACTCCTTGGACCTCCTTGGGCAACTCAGAGGTATCATTCCCTTTTTCTTCCTTGAGTGCCACTAGGAATGTAGGTTGTGCCTTCTTGATCCCCTTGCTTAGTTGTATGGCAGATAAGGATCTAGCTTGACTCGTCTCACCTCATGTCAAGGGTACCATGCGTAAGTTTCCTTCTTCTAGAATACACATAGTGTTGGCAAAGGGAATTGGCACAGCTTTCACTTTGTCCATGAAGTCTATGCCCAATATTATAGGATAATCATCCATAGGAACCATGGTAAAGTCTACCAAGAAAGTCCACTCACCTAGGCAGACCTTGACGTTGCGGGCCACTCCACGGATCATCCTTGGAGGAAAGTTCACAGCCTTCAGCCATCCTAGCTTTTGCTCGTACTTGATCCCCAATCAGTTTGCCTCATTCCATTCCAAGAAGTTGTTCGTGGCACTAGTAGCTACCAAGGCTCGAACTTCTTCATCACCAACCTTAGCTTGTACGAACAAACGCCCCTTCTTGGACTTGGGCACCTCCACCTTTGCTTTAATGGAATTAAGGACTTGCAACGAGCCCACTTCCCTTTCTACTTCTTTCTCCTCGATCAATGCAGAGAGCTTGCTCTTCTTAGGGCAATCTCGAACTAGATGAGGGCCTTCACAAAGGAAGCATTTCAGTGGCAGCCTTTCACCATTCTTCTTGTTCTTCTGACCCTTCTCCTTGGGCTTGGAGGACTTGAAAGTGCCATCTTTGCCTTGTTTGCCTTCTTCCCCACCTTTGCCCTTGTCCATCTTAGCCTTGCCTTTGTCAGGCCTTCGAAATTCGATGAGGGATTCAGCAACGGACATGGCAGTGGCGAGGTCTCTTGCATCGCGTCACTCCAACTCTAGCTTGGCCCATGGTTGTAACCCATCCATAAAGGCAAAGAATGCCTCAGAGTCGGGATAGTTAGGGATCTCTAAGAGCACCTCAGAGAACTCCTTCACATAATCTCGAATGCTCCCTTTTTGTGTGAGACGCTTCAGCCTTGCTCTCGCATCTCTTTCGGCATACTCAGGATAGAATTGCTTCTTGAGTTCCTTCTTGAACTCATCTCATGTGTCAATGGTGCAAATGCCTCTTCCAATGTCACCATGTCTCCTCCTCCACCACAACATAACGATGTCTTCCAGGAAGAGGGACGTGCTATCAATCTTCTTAGCATCCTCCATGATGCCAAGTGCTCGGAAGTATTACTCCATACTCCACAGGAAGTTGTCAATCTCCTTCGCATTCCTTTCCCCCTTGAACGCCTTGGGTTTAGGAACATCCACCCTCGAAGGAATGGGAGTAAAGGTAGAGGTGGAAGCTCCACCATCCTTAGCAACTGCCATTTTCACCAGGGTCACCTCACTTTTGAGTTCCCTAAACTCCTTCAATACCCTTTCAAGTTCCTCCCTAAGAGTAGCATTCTCAGTCTTAAGAGAGGTAAGTTCATTGAGGAGGGAGTTATGCATGGTCTCACCTGACCGGGTAAGTTGCTCCATCACCTCGTTCAAGGCTCCTTGCATTTGTTCACGAAGCTCTTCGTTCCCCCTTTTGAGCTCCTCAATGCAAGCATCATGCTCCTCCATTCCAGCATCGATCTCTTTGAACTTATCTTGACTCTCAGCAACCGCGATCTCTATCCTCACAAACCTTGTGTCGAAATCCCCTAGGTCTTCCACCCTAGATGGTTCCCCAGACTTTGACTTGCTTCCTTTCTTCTTTGAGACCTTCTCTTGTTCTATACCATGAACGTGAGTAGTCTTGCTTGCCATCTCCATGCTAGCAAGATCTTCTCCCAAAGAGATGAACTTAGGCTCTGATACCAATTGTCACGGACTTGGATTTTCCAACGAACCGTGCGGCACTTAGATATTCCCAGCTTGTACCTAGGTCAGCCTTTCTCCCTTAGTCTCCACAAGGAGGCTTGATCACAAGAGGAAGCTAGTCAGAAAGTTGAGAGGAGAGAACTTAATAAGGAGAGTTTGGAGAGAACTTTGTGTATTGTAAGAATGAGAGTACAAAATGAAGTCCCTTCCCCCATGGCACCTTGGGGAGTATTTATAACCTTTCACCTTCTCAATGGACAGTGGAGATCATCTCAATCTAACGGTCTACATTCAATGTCTAGAAACTTTTAGGATATTTATAAAAGCTAGAATTACCTAGACTACTCTAGAACTTTTCTAGGAGAAATCTAGATATTTACATGGATATTTGAATAAAAAATGGTGTGGAGAATTCTAGAAGCTTTCAGAATCTTCTTCCATTGCACGCCTGTGTCAGTTTGCGTGGAGAACAAGAAAAATTGATGTAGTAAACTATAAGATTCTCCGTCATAGCAATTTTTGTCATTGGTCTCTTGCATCGTTGCTCCCTTCATGTGGGTCTCCGTTGATCAATCCAGCTGAAGTAAGTTTCTTCTTAGAAAACTCTAGCCACGATTGAAGGTGATATCTATAACTATAGCACAGAAAACTCTGATTATCAGCGTCTGTAACCATAGGATTAACACAACGTAGAAACTGTCACCCATTTTCCTTTCATGCTTTTGTTCACACTCATTTTCCTTTACAGTCACCCATTTTAAATGGATTTTTTTAATAAGGATAATTTTTAGTCTTCAAAAAATACAAATCTCAACTACTTAGATGTCTAATATAAAAAGTACATGGTGTAATTCCTGAAAGTCTTTGAAGCTGCAGTGTTCTCTGTAACTTTGTTTTCCTTCAATACAACAGCCATATATGGCACTGACCCTTTTGGAATTGATTCGGTATCTCATGAAGTAGGCAATTTTTATGAACTTTGGTCAAGATGATGCCAAAATCATACTGAAGTTAGTAAAAATAGAAATTGGAAAAGATCCTAAAACAGTAAGGTGGGAGATATAGTGATTGGGCGATGGAGCTTTGTTATCCATTTGTAATAATCCCCCCAAAAAAAAAAATCACTCTCTACTACTTAGCGTCCGAAATGCTCCTCCTGCACAAACCAATTGGGTTCCCTTTTCGCATGGTGTTTTTCAGCTGCCATTTCCTAAAATTTCCTCTAGCCCTTACATTATTTAAATTTTGCAAATCTGTCCCTATAAGAGTCAATCAAAGAAACGTCCAGAACCCCCTTGCTGCTCACGGTCAGAGTCGAAGGAGCTGAGTATGTTTGCATCTCTTTCTCCACTGTGCGAAGCTTTCGTCCATTCACTGTACCCGCTTTTTGGGTCTTCGAATCCTTCCATTTTCACTTCAAGTTGCTGCTCTTATTCCCCTCATCTGGTTCGGCCTAGGCAAAACCTCCATTTGCGAAGCTCCATTTTTACCTTCCCTCGTGTCTGTTGCTCTGTTTGGCGTGAGGCAGAGGGCTGGTGCTTTGGTCATTTGGGCAAGAATCCCTATCTCTTCTTGAGTCATAACTTTGATCCTATTGTTAAGTCTTCCAAATTTTTCTTCCTCGTCACTCACCTGGTCCAGCCCTCACCGTGATTTTGTTGGCCCTGAATCTGTTTTCATTGCTCAGCTGGGCTTGTGGTGTGCTGCGACGTCATTCCTCTCTGTTTATGAATTTCGGCCACACCCTTGTTGAGTCAAGTGCTGAAGTTTTCTCCCAAGGTAGAAAACCCATTCTGTCTTTTTTCAAACCCCCTTCATTTAAGTATCAAAGTTTTACTGATATGAAAAACTCTAGCCACTTAAGGCATTTACTAACCAACGGTTGAAACCTTTATTTTTCAGTTAAGATTATTCTTTAGCTGTGGAATGATTTGAAGTTGGTGTCATGATTGGCTAGATGTTTTGGCACACCCAATAGGAATTTACTTCTAGTGCTAAGGGGCTGACATTTTCTTTGATAATTTCCTTATGTAAATTCAAAAGAAACTTTAGTCAACCTTAGAGCAAGAATGGTAGATGGACTTAATGAATTAAAGGGGCCAGCATTGGGTAATGCGTTAGCTGGATAAATTGGGGTTCATAGGACTCACATGAGCTAGGTGTTGTGGGTTCAATGTAGATATAGTTAGTAATTAGAGAAATTGTGAATTTGTCTTTTTATGGATTAGACTTTTGAACAAATATTATTGATGGAGGATGTTTCAACTTTACAAGGGTCAAGGGCCACTCGTTGAAATTCCTGGTCTGGGACTCTTTAGAATAATCTTATCATTTTTTATTTTGTTATATGTTGAGCTGAAAAAGGAAATAGAATATGGCTTGAGGAAAAAGTAGAAGAAATTCTAAGGTGAGGCAAGTCGTGGAGTAATTTAGGAATATCTCATTTTAACATAGGTTCAGATTTAGGTAGTATAATGAAATCACCGTGCAACATGAATCCTACAAATCAAATTAATAAATTTCAGAGGAGTGCTACTGAAAAAGGAACTATAAGATTTTTAGTATCAAATAACTAGGATTATTAAGACTCTTTATCAATTAGTAAGTATAATAATAATATTCTCACTTTGGGTATATAGGAGACTCGAGTAAATCATATTTGGAGTGGTTGATGGAGTTCCAAAGCATTGCGGCATCTTCTATTCAATAAATATATAACGTCCCACTTGAATATCATGATTTATACTTGTTTTGTCATGTTATTTATATTTTATGAAATATCACAATTCTTCTTCATTTTGAAGATTTTATTGCATCAATGATTTACCGAAAATTATTTTTGTTAAATTTAAAATCCCCCATTTTGTAAAGGAATGATATATGTATGGAATCAATAAGAGAAATCCAAGAAATTCTACTTATCAGCCTCTATGTTGGTCATTCATAGGAAATATTTACATGTGATCTAAGAAGTATGATTTCATATATGATGAAAATATTTTATGGAGGAGTTAGATATAGAATACTACTTGTTGGCAATAGATTTATTAGCTCATGGCTCACCTAAGTAGTAAGAGATAAAAGTTGTGAGTTGAGACTTAGGATGGATGGAATTATGTGAGTTGAGACTCACAATGGACTTGTGTGAGCTAAGAACTCATGACAGACTTACATGCGCTAAGAATTCACAAAAAACTTAGGTGGGTCGCAAACCCATGCTTGAACATATATTTATCCATGTAGGTTGTATGCCTACAACGTTTATCTTGTTCTTATGAAATCCTTTAAAAAAATTATTTTCAAGAATAATGTTTTGAAATGTCATTAATATAATTTTTTTTGAGAGTTATATGCTCATTTATTATTAATATTTTTTCTCACCTATTTATGATTGTCATAATAGTACATATTTATTAGATGCTTCTGTGTTTGGACACTTATAAATTGTTTATTGTACTGATAATTATGATTTCTTAACCTTGAGATAATATAATATATCTGTTATTGCATTTCAATTAATAATTAAATCATTTACTTACTCTCTTCTTTAATTATTTACTAGTGGTGGGCCTACCAAAATTCCATGGCCCCATTGTTTAAAAAAAAGTAACACATTAAAAAAAAAAAAAGCTATCACAGTTTAGGAAAGATCAAAACCTTACTCTTATATATATATATATATATTGATTTGACATATTGTAAGATGTTATTTGCTTATTAAGTAATTGGAATTTAAGATAATGTAGTTGATACTAAGTCTTTCTTGGCACTTTAGTGTGGATTATCTTTTAGTTTAGTGAGTCCAACATTGATCATGTGAGCCAAGTCTATTTTGACGTATTTTGTTTTATTGTTTTATTATATCATAGATGTAGCTCCACATAATGTACAGTAGGATTTCTCACCCTTGATATATGTATTTTGTTGTAGATAGAAATGGGAGTAGAATTTTTTAATTATATGGAATGATTGTTTGATTGTAGAAATTTTGAGAACCCCATATTATAAATGAGATTCTGCCAAAATTTCTATAAAGAGATGAAGTTGGCATTTGCATTAATGGTTTTGGGAATGAAATATGGAGTTCAGCACATGACTAAGCTTTTTGTTTCTTGCTACTATAGAATTAAATCGTTGTAGATAATATCGGGTATATCTTGTTAGGCTAGGCTTTGAAGGTGAGATTAACTTTGTGATCCGTACCAGTCATATTCCTCTTTCTAAAGTTTGACACCTTTCTTTGTTGGGAACTCTTTGTTGGAGCAACAGAAGGATAAATTCTTGATTGGAATCTCATTTTCGAGGTGGCAGAAGATTAAATTCTTAATTAGCAAAAATAATTGCAGAAGATTAATAGTGTTACACGAAATTTACGAAGAGACTGATATGAATCCTAGTAACTTAATCTATTTTACGAGAAATTATGAATCTCATTATAAAACATGAGAAAGGCAAGACTAACGCCTTTACCAGATGACCCCAGAAAAAAAATAATAAAAAAAATCAACAACAGGCAAATTTTAAGTGCACACATCATTATAACATGTCTAATAATAACTACACATATAGTATAAACAAACATTAAATCGACACTAAAGCAGTAATCAAATAGATAACGAATATTAAACTTTTAATTTTATTCTGTCCAGTGATTAATAATTGTATCTCTGGTAATTGATTAGAAAAATCTTATAAGATGACTCTACAATTGTAACATTGTAATATCATCGAAAGAGTGCCACTTGTACAGAAAACACCAAATCACGTTATTCTCCCGGTTTGAAGGGACATATATCAATTCCAACCATGTGCTTTTAAAGAAAAGCACAAATTTGAAATTATAAAATTCTGATTTTTTTTTGGGTCATAATAATCTGAAATTCTGATTTTTTTTTTTTTTTGGGTCATAATAATCTGAAATTCTGAACCTATACAAGTTACAACTTCGAGAAATTTATTGAGCCCAAACCTCTTTAGGAAGGAAGCAAGCACTGTAGAGACCCCAACACGAAGGGGTTTTTTGCCATACCGTATCTCTCCCTCTCTAGGTCTTTTCCTCTTTAATTTGGAGATTTAATTTGGTCAACCTTCTCTTATACCTTCTCATTTTGTTTTGTCCTAATATGTTGGGCTTTTCAAGACAGAAAACATTGGTCGTTTTGGTTCGATGATGCTAATGTGATGTTATAGGAGATGCTGTCACGTGATCTATAGTCTTATGCATAATGGGTAACTCTGTGCGTTTTGTTGGGCTGTATTTGCGCATATTATTAGGCCTTGTAGTTAAATGAATATCATATACATTAACTTTCATTCCTCACATGTCCTTCTTGATTAATAACTAAACTATGCTTTAAAGTACTGGCCAGTCACAAATAACTCCAGTGTCCTGTGCCCTATTCCAACGATTATTTATTTTTATAATAGTGCCAGTATGTATGAAAAATAATATGGCCGATGTATGAAGCTTGTCAATGTCAGATACTGATAACACTATGTAGCACGGATGATTCTATACATAAAAAAAGTGGGGGGGAAGGGGAATTAAAAGTCTGATTTTTTATATTGATATAAAACAAGTCTACGAAGCAACGTTATATGAACATATAGCAAATATACCAATTTCCTTTTTACGCTGACATTGAAGAGAACTTTTCAAGGCTTTCCGAACCAACACAACTTGGAGAGAAGCAAACCGCACGTACAGTCACTGAATATCTTGATGCAAGTATTGTAAATCTGCTGGTAATTGAGTACGACATCGCAGAAGTCTGTTGTAATAACCCAGAAATTTGAACTTGAGGAGAAAAATAAAAGAAAACTTGGTTATAAATTTAGACCAAATGAACAAGTCTAAATTAAAGGAAGAAAAAAAATTTTAACTTAGAAAATAATGTATTTGATATAAATTGAATTGTATTATGGGTTAAACATATATATATATATATATGTATATAATTTCAACCTAGAATTAAGTTGAATTTTGAGCCAAAAATAGTCCTTAAAAAAATTCTTGACTTAAATCTAATTTGCCTCCTTTACAATTTTTTTTTTTCTTGTTGCATTTCATTCCTCCATCTACACATTTCAGTTTCCTTATTATTCCATTTTTCCAAACTACGTTTATCTTTCCCTTCAAATGTTCCCATGTGTAGCTAACCACAAATTCAATCAAGAGCTTCTCATCTTATATGCTGCCACGCCATGATCTTGTAATTCCTCAAGGTGTCAATGGTTCCCATGTGCCTTATTGCAAGATGCCTACTCTGCCCTCTTTTCTAAACAAATGGTGGTTTTTCAGAAAGGAGGGAAAGCAAATTTGAACGGTTCATATTTTAAATTTTTTTTTATTCTCAATCATCTATTTTTTTATTTTATGTATTTTTTTAAAAGAAACAAAATATAAAATAAAGATAGTCTTCAATTTATATTACAGTCTGCCTTCATCTTACGTTTATTTCCTTTAAAATTAAAAAAAATATCAAAATAAAAAAATTTAAAATCTAAAACATTCAAATTTGATCTAAATAATTTAAATTTGATTTAAACGATCAAAGTCTACTCTCTTTAAAGCAACAAAGAATCCAAGTTTAAGTCTCTTCACTCATGCTTTTTTCCTTCACCAGACTTGTCAAGCTGCTGTGGTCCCTTCTGCACTTGGAAAAAAAAAAAAAATTAGGAAGCATCATTCCTTCAAATTCCCTAAACTTAATCTCTCCTCTTGTTTCACTGAAGCTTCCCATTGCTTCTTCGCTATTTGCACGGCCTTGCTTGTCCTTCAAAGCTCAGATTCCAGCCTTAATTCCCTATGGCTCTGTCCGTGCCTGTGGTTGCCATTCTCTCCCTTCATTCACTTCCCTACAAGGTTGCAACTCATCGTCTTGGCAGATCAACCTCTCTTGGGAGGTCCATTCGTCCAACCTTGCCCCATTTCTCACGGCCACAACTTTCTCTTGTCGGTGCTGTCACTTTCTTGGAAATTTCAGTTTGTGTTCCACCCTTGAAAGCCTCATTTTTCAGTCATTTCTCGTCTTTGGCTGTAGGGGTGTTTTTTTGGTTTGGGGGGGGGGGGGGTGGGGTTTGGTTCTTGAGGGCTATAAATTGGGTATTGGGAACTAGTTTAGGCTCAAGAGTTAAGGCAAAGTTTCCTTCCTTCTTTGTTTAATTCTTTCATATTTGGAATCAAGAGCAATTCCATTCTTTTTTATTCTTTTACTGATTAAGCCTTGTGAGAAGCTTGACTTAGAAGGGTCGTTGGGGTTGTAGAAAAATTATTCAAACTGATTTATGGGAGCTACTCATAAATTAATTTTTCAAGTTTAACTAGCAAAGTAAGATATAATCTCACTTGTAGTGTAACAAAATAGGGAACATGGTTTCGGACAGTAGTAATACTAGGACTAAGATAAAATTTTGATAAGCTTTGGTAAATTATCAAATTAATAAAGGGATTAGTTGGTGAAAGATATCATAACCTATTGATGGAAAGGTAAACTTTTTATTCACTTGAAAATACTAACATTTTAATCCGAAGGAAATGAGTTAGGGTTAGTTCAGGAATAAAGTTGGCTCATAGAATGGGTAATTCCCTTAGATAGTAGTGATTAGAAGGAAGATAAGAAATTCTAATCTTGATAATTCAATGTTCATCCCACGTTGGTTTTGTTACTTGAGCTCAAAAGGAAAATTTCAAGATAATTCTCTTGTTGCCTAGATTTGTAAGGTGCTAAATGACTTAAAGCCTTATTATGTGGGTATATTGGCTTATTGTGAACCTTAAACTTAACTTGAGAATTTATATGAATTCAAAATTTGTATGAGCACAGAGGTTAGGTCACTTAAATGAGTACCTTAGTGGTAGAATACTCAAATCTTATTAAGTGTTGAGGTTGGAAATTAGAAACCATCTGTGGGACTTAAGAATGTTAATTAGAAGGGTAAAGCTAGCTCCTTGCATAGTTACAAAGCAAATGGTGATAGCATTTGGGTTGTGGATAATTGTATGAACCTTAAATGACGTGCTTACTTGAAACTTGTGAGAAATTGGTAGGAAGTACAATTGAGACTTGGTTTGTTAGTGAATAGATAACATCCCTATCTAATTTTGTACTTTTGTTTCTAATTCATATTTTATGCTTTAAATGTCAATAACTATATTACTTCCATTATGTGATGCATTTATGTGTATGTACCCAATATGGAATTTCTTGAACTTATGGATACTTGTATTTGACCAAGGAACTAATTTTTTGTCATGCTCTATCTTCACGAATCATTAGTTGTTGATACAAGTATGGAATTAACGAAGGAGATTTGGTTAAACTTTTATAAGCTTCCTATGATTGGTTACTTGAGAACATGTGTTTTAGTTGAATTGAATAAGCATAATTCCATACATGACATTAAAAGTTTTATGGAGGGATTAGTTACAGAACATTAGTTGCTAATAGCAATTTTATTAGCTCTTGATGTGCCTTGGCTAAACGCCAACTAGCAAGGGATATAAGAGATGTTAGCCCACTGTGTTGGCCAATACATTTGGAATGGAGAGATGTATTTTATATGAGCTATGAACTCACAATAGATTTGGTTACTTATCCATGTGAGCTATACACTCATGACAAATTGGTGTTTTATTCATGTGAACAATATCTCATGACAAACTTGGTTATTTACAGACATGAGCTATGTGCCATGACAATTACACCATTACAAGGAAAGTCTTTTCAATGGAAAGTTTTTGAAACATTTGATTTTTAAAACTCTTATATGCATAATTTTGTAAGCTACATACTTTATATCATTGTTATTTATATTAACTCTAGATTATGTGATTGTTATAACTCCATGTGTAACTCAAAGTTAAATTCCTTTTAAGACATCTAATTACTATATCATGAAGCATAGTTTCATATTTTGAAGCCTTTGCAAGGGGTTTTTGTAAGATTTCTTACCTACTAATTTATTTATTCATTCATTTATTTATTAAATTATGGGATGGTATTTATTCATTGAGCATTTGACATTGCAAATGGAAGAACTGAGCTATGCCTTTCTTCAATACCATATGGAGTGTCGTCCTTCCTTTTGGGTAAGCCCTATATTGATCCATGTAAGCAGTGTTACTTTTAATTAATTTTGTATAAACTCATTTGTATTCTAGTTATAGCTCTACAAAAGTCATAGGTAGGATCCTCCATCCTAGTAAATGTAGTACAATGGGTAGGCATGAGAGCAAAGCTCTCTTTTGTTGTGCTACTGTATCTTTTTTGGTTGAAGGAATTATAAGAGGTTTTATTTTCAGGAGAGATTGTCCTAAAATTTCTACAAGAAACTACACATGAATACTCTGTGATGATACATATGGAAAATTACCAAATAAATATGTTTGTTGTAATCTTGATATTAAATTAATTCAATTATGAATATAATAGTTGCTTTAGGTAGATAAGTTAGGCTTACAAATACAAGGTTAACATGTATTCCATGCCAGTCATACCTCTAGTTTTGGGATGTGACACATGTAATGTGCAATTATAAAGGCAAACACTACCAATGGATATATTTGAGCTTGTGAAATAAGTTCATGATGTACAATAAAATGTAGACAATGCCATATTATATTTGAGAAGACCTTGGCGTGAGATTGATGTTATAGATTACACTAACACCATTTATGAAATATAATATTTCTAAGTCAAATTAAAATTAAAACATGATGTTTCTTTTGTCTAGTATTCAAAGGAGCAAACTAAAAGAATAAGTGCTAACCAACTTGAGTAGGTAGTGGTTTAGATGGTGGACCTTAGCATAAGTTATGTAACTTTGGATGTTAATTCGAAAATGAACCATTATTTCAATTCTAGCATAACAGATGTTTTACCATATGAATAGCAAAGTACAAACCAATATGAAGATCTTAAAAAACTATGCAATTATGACAAAACCATATAACATACAAAACAAAAATAATAATCATCGTATATTGCTCCACATGTTGGATGACACAACTAGTTTTAAAAAAAACCAAATTTGCAACCACCGAGATATATTAGCTAAAAATAATTGATCCACTTGCAAAGATGAAGGAGAATCAAACCAAACTGCTCTTGCTAAAGAACATTGCAAAAACAAATAAGATTGTGTCATCTACATATATAAAGTGTGAAATAGATTTTGAATTATGACATTCTTTCAAACCTTCTCATGATTTATTTTGTTCCACCTTATGAGTCATAAAAGAGAGTATGTTAGCACATAAAATAAATAGGTAAATAAATAAGAAGAAAGTAGACCATCTTGATGAAGCCCTTGCTCAAGACTAAAAGATTTAGTAGGATTCTCATTGATTATAACTTGGTAGCTTATTGTTGAAACACATTACATAATAAGTTAGATTGAATTATCCAAAATTTGCATTTTCTTTAAAAAGGCTTATAGAAAATTCCAAGAGACTTTATTATATGCCTTAGCAATATCTAACATATATGCACACTATTCCATTTGAGAGCGTTTGGCATAATGTAGCTTCTACATACATTTATATGCTAAAATAACATTATCTGAAATGAGATGGCCAGCAAGAAAGGCATTCTAATTGGAAGCAATAATTTTCACCAATATAAGCTTGAGACAATTACAAATGACCTTCAAAATAAGCTTATAAACAACATGCTACAAACTATAAGGCCAATAATCTTTTAATGTTTGAGATGAATCACACTTAAGCAATGAAATGATGAAAGTTTTATTTAAAGCTTTCAACAAATAACCAAAAGGGAAGAAAGCAAGTACCATGTTTGTCAAATCACCTCAAAGCACATAAATTTGAAATAATTTTGCATAAAATTCATCTAATCCAAGAACACTATTAACTTTCAATTGAAAAACAATTTGTTTAATTTTAGAAATAGTAACAGGGGCTTAAAGCATGTGAGTGTATATGATGTGATGAAAGAACAAGAATATCAACTTGGTCTAATTCTTGAAAGATGTGATCATCTAATAATGAGGTGGAAGATACAAAAATTTGCTAAAAATAAGATCCCGTATTCAATATGTTGAAAATTCTAAAATTGTTCATCAGTATGAAACTTAATTTAGAAGATAAAATTATTAATCCTACATTTCTGATCCAAATCATGAAAATATTTAGTATTTTTATTTCCTTGGACTAACAAAACTTGTCTTGTTTTTTAAGCCCATAATGTCTCTTCACAATTATTACCAAAATTCAAGATTTTTCCAGATGCCTCTTTCATCTTAATCCCCCTCACTCTTGAGTAAATTAGATTGAACTTTTTGTAGTTATTCTTTTAAATAAGTAATCTTTTGGGTTAATTTTGCCAACCTTAATCTTATTCCAAAACTTGAGATCATTTTGAAGTTTAGTTAATTTAAAAGTAACCTAAAATGCATATGAACCAAAAGCATGTTCATGCTAGACTTGTTATACAATAACATTACATTGTACGAATGAAAACAAAATAGGTGTTTTCTATGAGGCAGCCATAAGTTATTAACTAAAAGTAGTGAAGCATGATTCAGCTAAGCTAATAAGGGTCTGTAATTCTGAATGTGAAAACAATTAAAGCCATTAGGAATTCCACCATGCATGATCTAATTGGACCTAAACAGCATTAAGCCCTTGCATTGTTAATCCAAGTATGCCACACTTTGTAAGAATAGATACCTACAGACTGACAAGTATTGATCATATCACAAAACTAAGCCTCACCTAGCTAGATCAAAGAAACAAGACTTTTTTGTCTTCTATAAACAATGTCTAATTAAAATCCCCAATAACTAACTAGGGCAAAGAGACTTATCTAGCAATGATTTTAAACCAATCATATAGAACAACTCTATCAGAAAGGTCAGAAATGTGTAAACAAAAGTAATCATAAAACCCATTAATAAAGGCAATTCGACTTCCTTATTTGCTTATTGAAAATTTACTGATAGCCTTGACATGTACAATAAAGCACTTTGCTACTACCATTTGGAGATTCACAAGCATCTACTAAAGAATTGTGAAGGATCTCCTAAGGTGAATCCTCAATGTCTACAACTTTAGGCTTTTAAAGGTTATGACTTCTTTACTTTGGGAATGATAGAGGCTGCTTTAGGTATTTGGCAATAAGATTATCAACATACACTGTCTACCTCTGCAACTTTCGAACAATAGAAAGTTTTTGAGAATCCAGTGTTCAAAGTAATTAAGCAAGAGGTAGTATCATTTAGTGACAGTGGGTTATAGTGGATTGGCTTAACCTTATTGAAGGAGATCCAAAATAGGCTTTGCCAGACAATAAGTGGTTGGCGTTGGCTCAAGAATGAAGCATCTTTGAATTGGAATGAACTTTGAATCTTGAGGAAGAAAACTTTAGGTCCACATGTAGGATACCAGATCATTCCATGACAAAAAATAACGTGGCAATATTCTGTAAGGCCTTTGTCATGAAGGAACCTATTGACCTAAACATGGCTTTTAGAGGTTTCACCATGATAGATCATAATTTAGCTCTTATTGGTAGCAAGTGGCAATAGGAAGGCCATCAAGGTTATACTTGCCTAATTTAAATTATGTTATGCATAAGACACATGGTAGTTTAAAAGATGCTATTTTTGGGCAGCCATTAAAAAGGCACGCATGGAAGCCTTAGGTAACCAGTGTTTAAGCTAGTTTTTTACTTTGTTCATTCATTTAATGACAAGTACAAGGAATATTACCTAGGGTAATGGTTTGATATTTTTTCACTAATAAGATTCAGTTAGACTACTAATTAAAATTGTTAACATAAAAATCAAAAATGATTTTTTAAAATTTTTAATTATGTCAAACAATAAATTATGTGAAAATCATATTTATGAAATTGGAACAAAAAAAAAATGCTTTAATAAAAAAGGAAATTTTTAATAGAGAAATCATTTTTATAGAGAATTTTTATTGTGAAAATATTTTGAGCTAAAAGTGTATTTAGAAAATCCTAACCCAAAGTAATCTTAAGTTGTAACAAAATAATCTAGGCCCATGAAACTTTAAAATACACAAGTTTGACTTTATATTATCCATGGAGAAAGTGTCTTGTCCATAATGTGTTAAGGTAAAAGGAAGAGAGATGCAAAAAGGCTTCTCATCAAAATAAGGAGTATAACATCTGAGAAGACTTACATAAAATAAAAAAAGTAGTTTGACCACAACACAAAATCCTTAAAAAAAGCAAGTTAAGAGGAGAATAAATTTGAATAGCATTCTGACACATGTTTAACATAGCATAGTACATCAAAAATTAAGGGAAATATACAAAAATGAAAAACTCATGGCTTAAGAAAAGGGAAAACATGCTACCATTTAATCTTCTCTTTCCATGAATATTTTAAAGCCCAAAGGAGTTACAAGAAGAAAAATACTGATGGACTTTCTTTACTTTATAAAGTGTCGGGCTCTCTTTCTTCTTCACTCAAAAACCTAACATTGATTGAAGAAAGAAGCCATGAAAGAGAAGTTTTAACAACAAATGAAGCCAAAATGGACATTGGAGTTAGATGCTCTGTCAACTATAATAAATGAACAAGATTTGTAGTCATTGCAAAAGATGTTGTGCCTTGAGGAAGCTAAAAGCTCTTGCAACAATTTTCTTCTCATCATTGGTCTTGCTAAGCTAAGTGTGCTTTTATCCCACTCAATGAGGTCTATCAGCAAGTTCTTGAAAGATCTCAAAGTGTGCTTAGTTATTGTGTTGAAAATCCTATGAAATTATATTCTTAAAAGACTTATGAAACATAATTCTCTTAAATTTAAGATAGTATATTGAGTGCTTGTAGTAAGCTTGGGCTTCATTGATATCACTCTCCTTGATTCTTTATGATTAGGATTGTTAGAAACCTATGAGACTTCTAGTGATTATCTAAGAGTGTAAAAGTCTTAGGACTAACCTGTATATTGGGTTATCCTGGCAATTAGGAGTGAAAGTTTGAATTAGCAAAAGCCTAAGTAAAGGTTAGATTACCTTAGTAATTAGGTAGTAAAAGCTAAATAGTTAAGCCTCTTAAAAGGGTTGGCCTATGTATTATGATTATACATTCACAATGAAATTCCTTTACTTTGTGCTTGGGGAGTAGATATAGGATCTTTTTAGTCCAAGCCACAATAAATCCTATTATGTGATGTTGCTCAACTTTCCATCTCTTATTTTGGTTTAGAGTTTTCCATATTATTAAACAAAATATATCAAATAAGTTTTCTATCGAAGTATCATATTCACATATTTTCAAGGAATTTTCTAATTAAACAATTTTCAAAAAGCTAAATTTTTTGGAAGGAACTTTTAAAAAAACTTGTTATTTTTCAAAGAGCCTAATTCATCCTCCTTATTATGCTTTTTTAGACTAACAAAAGGCTAAAGAGATGAGGAAGAAAGAGACATTTAATTCAATCTAAGATTCTATAAAAGTTAAAAAGAAATAAAAGAGAACAATATAAATTTGATATAGATTTGGAAGGAATGATGTGAAATGGGAGTTGAGATTAATGATTGGGAATAGGTTATCATTGGAACACTCTATAATGTTCAAAGGGACGTTCTACTCAATATGCCCACTACCATCCCCATAAATTAAGAGTGCTTTTCTCAACACTCAACATAGACTAAAGATAAGAAAGATTTAATTAAACTATAATTTAATTATTGTACAAAAATCTTGCACTTGCTTGCAAGGATGTGTATGTAAGTGAGAGAAAAAGAGAGAAAGTGGTACATAATATATGAAATATGATATTAGTTGAAACCATTTTTGCTTGTTTGGTGTTTTTTTTTTTTCATATATGGAAATGTTATCTTTAAATCACACAAGTATATCATGCTACAAAAAGGTAAAGCCAACTAAGGGTAGGGGACACTATCCACATGTACTTGTGGCAATTCTTACTTTGGATCCACTAATTTTTATGTAGTTGTATGCTAAGGTAATTTTAAATGGTAGGTTATCTTGGGCCATCTTTTGCTTTTGAGCTATCATCTACTCCATAAAGCATAATTGCAGTAGAGGATAAAAGGGAACTAATTCAGTTTGCCTTTAGTACCCCCCCAAATATTTGTTACAAGGTATGATATTATTTTAGTTTACAATTAAAGTAAGACATTAATTACTTGCTTTCATTGTAGGACACAATTTTAGCTAAACAAGTACACTACTTGAATCATCTAGTAGGTGATGGTCCAGATGTTGCAATGCATGTGCTAGATAGAAGGACTATTCCTAAGAAACGAAGGATGTCATGTTTACTAATCTCATAGTAATTTAAATAGTACCAAATAAAACTTAAGATATTAGGTACTTACTTTACTTTTACATTTGTAGGCCTTATATTGCTTTGCCACAAATGAGGCATGCCTTTTAGCAAGAAGTGGGAGGGACAAGACATGTTTAGAGTGATACTCTAACATGTTACCTAATGTAAGGAGACATGCCATGAAAGTAGTAAACATGAACAATATTCAATGAATGAGGGGTCATTGTCTACAAGGAATGCATGCGGATGTTAGGGATGGTCTCTTAGACATCTAAGTGCAAGAAGGCTAGAATAAGAACTTAGAAGTTGCCGAGAAGAATAGGTTCTCCATTCCTAGAGTCTTTTGTGCACATCATTGAATCCATCAACTTCGTAATGCATAAAAATAATATGCTAATTAATTTTATTATTCTTTTTTGTTCAAGTTATTTTGATTTTCTAATAGTTAAGTTCAAATTAACTTATAAGAGGATAAGCTTAAGCAAGACATGTCATACCGAGAAGTGAATCATAAAACCTACAAGTTAAAGGCTACCAAGTAATATGTGTCAAAGCACTTAAAGAAATTTGTTGTAAGTTATTACCTTTTGTTTTTGTTTCTCACTTTGTTATTGTTTTTACAACTAATTGTTTTCTAATTGTGCGTGTCTAAGAGAATCTTCATATTGGAATATTTAAGAACTATGTAGAAGACCCTTTGGCAAATCCTTCCATCTACCCAAACGTATGAAGGCCAATTGGAGATCTGAACAAAAAGGGTGTGTGCATAATTTATGTAGGAATTAACTTTAATAGAGTTAAACTAAGCATTAAAAGTTTGTCTATAGCTTAGCTAAGAGGAAAAATGTGTAGAAATTCTTAATTTCTTTCTAAAACATGAGTTCATTTTAAACTTTTTAAGCTCATTTGATTTGATTAAACTTAACATTCCTCTAAACATAGGATGTTATAATGCCTTCTTCTTTGAGGCTTAACTCTTCAAGCACACTTTATAATACCTTTAAAAATACATTTAAATGCTTAAAAAGATCTTACTTAAACATCCTTAGAACATTCCCCAACTAAAACTTGAGTTTTAAAACTAAAAGCAAAGAGTTTCCAAAGTAACAGAACTAGCCTAAGCGAGGCCATCGCCATAAAAGGCTAGGCTATGGCCCTAACTGTCCAAGACAACCAAAATTCAATGATGAATATTTAAAGGGGAGCAATACCACATAGCCAATAATGTGTACATTCCATTTCATGCATAATTCATATTTATAATAAGGAACCATATACAAAAGATCATCTTAAGGGGAATATTCACCCATTTGTACCCAATATAAGAAATCTTATACTTGGCAAGTCATGATGCAATGTGATGTTATATAGAAGTAATCATATACACAACATCTGTCTTATATTAAAACTAAAATGCTAAGCTTACACAAGTTAAGGCAATATGGTTAACTTTTCAATGGCTTCTCCTTGCCACCACTAAAGGATCTTTCACCTGAAAAGTTAGGCCACAACTAAGCTGAGATATGAAATCTCAATAACTAAGACAAAATTCCAAACATATAATATATAATAACCAACCATGATGCTTTACATAAAAAAAATCATAAAAGAACAAAGCATGAATCAATCAAATTAGCAAGTTTGACTACTAGGTGATTACTATCTCATACTAGTAACCACATATCTATATACTTAGTTACTACCAAATAACTTAAGAAGGGGCATGCTCACAATAACATCTCCTATAAAGCAAGCATAGTCATGGCTTTGTGCATGGTCACAGCTCAATCTACCTATTAGGACACAATCATTATCATACCATAGAGAAATAACACATATTTTACATTACAATGTGCTTAACAATATTAATTTCTTATCCTTAGCAATGAAATAAATCAACATTAAAGGCCTAAATTCTTTAATTTAGTGTATATACATAATTGCAACTTACCAACCCTAAGAAGCATATTGAACAAACATAAAGAGATAGTACATATTTTACATTACAATGTGCTTTACAACATCAGTTTCTTATCCTTAATACTTGTAGCAGCAGAATAAACCCACATTAAAGGTCTAAATTCTTTAATTTAGCATATATACATAATTGCAACTTACCAATCCTAAAAATCATATTAAACAAGTTGGTTCAACATGAAACATCATAAAAGAATCATGAATCTCGGGTTCCAAACCTTATGTTTCAAACTTGCACATTTGCACAATTTCACATAGTTCCTTATTTCAATCACTAACTTCAAATATAGTTCATGAAAATATTAGTTTGAGTTGAAGTTATAAATACTGAAAGTATTATTTTGGGTCAAGTTAAATTTGATAGGTTACATATTATTTCACGGGATAAAATGTTATTTATTTATCTATAATAATAATGTTTGATTCACAAAAATTTTTTTAAAGAGAAATTAAATGTGTTAAATTTTCTATATAGAAAGCTTTTCAAATTGAAATGAATGTGATTTAGGATCATAAGGTATAAGGAAAGTTTTTTATGTTAAATTCAAGGAAAGTTCTTCTAAATCCTAAAATGGTAAGTTTTTAAATTAAACTTGGGAATTAATGGAAATATTTTAAGGAAATTTTTCAAATGTATTGATCAAGTTATTTATATGGAAAGATTTTATAGTGACCTTACATTGATTTGTTTTCATGTGCCTTTAATGATATAATTTAAATTAAGAATGAAAAAGGAAGGTTCTTGACAAGTCAGAAAAGGAAACTAGATACTTGAAAGAAGCAAAGACAAGATTGTATATAATAAAGAATTATTGAATACCTCTTGCTTCTAGAATGAATGCATTAAATGTAATCAACTATCTACACTTGAAAGGCTACTAAATATAGAATAAAGTTGTTGCACAAATCACAAATTGATTGGAAATTTTCAAGACACAAATTCCTATAAGTGAGTATATCTACACAATTTAAAAAAACATATGTACCAATGGTCACTTACTGAAAGTTAAACTATATATTAAACACAATTTGAAGAAGAAATCAAAAAGGGAGAATAAAATGCTAAACGATCATATTCTGAAGTTGTACTATGCTTTAATGAGTTATTACTCTATGTGAGTCAATCTTTGTATTTGAGAGAATCTTTAGTGAGTTTGCGAGCTTAACTTGAATATCCTTCTTTTAGAACTAGGTTTCTAGATGTCGACAGAAAAACCTAATGAGAGAGAAAGGTTATAAAGCTAGAGAGTTAATCTCATAAGGTTGCCTTGTATTCAAAGTTCATTGGAAGCTCGAGAAAATCTAGCAAAGTGGGAAAATCCTATGGAGTGAAGAAAAGTCATAAAAGCCTAGTGTTGAGCCCTATTAGGTTGCATTAGAATTGGTGATAAAAGTTAAAGAGTGATGCCTATGCTGTAAGGTTGCTTTGAATACTTGGTGATTACCCATGTTGAATAAACATCCCTTGCTGTGTGTGCTCAAGAATTAGATGTAAGACATTTTGTCTGAACCAATATAAAGTTGATTGTGTGATTCTCTCTCTTCCTTACTATATTTACACTCTGTATAAAGTACTTAATCAAAGTGCATAATCATATTCCTTGAAAACCTGACATCATTTAAAGGAATCATAATTAATCAAAGAAAGTAAAATAATTTTAATTAGACTAACATTATGCTTTTTATTGTTAATGACATAATCAAAAGAAGAAACTAATAAATTAAAACTAGTATGACTCTTATTAGGAATTCAATTGCATATACTATTTCTTAGCAACCAGTGAGAGTTTTGGGTATTATTGACTTCTAGTATTAGGTGTAACAAGTTTCAATCATACTCAAGATGGACATCTTGTGTAAGACTTTTTATGAAAAGTTAGAAGTATTATGTATATGTGCATATCATTGACTTGTTATTGTCCATTTTAGTTTCTTGTATCTGATTGTCATCTTATTTGAAAAAGTATTATATACAAGCTCTTAGATGGACTCTATTTTGTATAAAGATTATTATTAGAGTTTCTTTAATATGATAAGAGTATATAGTTACTTAAAAATTTACTAAGTATTATATATCTACCTTCTTTGTTTAGATTAAATTAGTATAAATGCATTAAAAGATGAAAAAATGAGAAATGGCAAATGATAATCAAATCCTATAATATTAAATTACTACTATCACCAAAGGCTTTAGTGATGATAGTAAAACATTTGTAGGTAAACATATATCTCTAATATATGAAATAGGAAGAGCATTACCATTTCCCATAAACCAAGTAGTGTGTATATGGTTTTATATACGTTAACTTATTAGCATCATTCACCATGAGATGTAGCTTCTGAGTCGATGTAAAAAGAAGGATCATCAAATTTCTTTAAATCAAGTGCATCTAAAGCTTCTGGATTCCATTAGCTTGATGAGAATAATTGAACCTATGCCAACACTTAATAGTACTATGATTAGCCTTTCCATAAATCTAACAAATAAGTCTACCTAATATTGTTTTAGCAATTTGAATATTGTCACTGTCGCTTCAATTATCATTTTTTAATTATTCAAGATGAAGTTTCTTCCATTAAATCGACTAGATGTCATAAAACATCTTCTTTTTAAGGTGAAATTGCTTTTATTATTGCCACCACTATTGCCATTACTTCAACTACCATGGAAACTACATTATCTTCCTCTTTGAGCAAAAAATGATTGAGGGTGCTCCATATAGACTTTCACCATTTCCTTTCAAATTCCAACATCTAATCACACCATTACAAAGCTAGAAAAAATTTGATTGAAAGAAGGATAAGGTGATTTCGTCAACATTGTCATGTGAAATTCTTGGTATTTATTACCAAGCCATCCTAAAAATTGAAAAACCTTATTCAAATCTAATATAGGTTTAGCAACTGCAGCCAACATATTTAGAGTAAGTGAGTCCTTTATGATTGTCATTCATAAACTTTTTATATTAGCTTCTTTCTTTATAGTCATTATGTTACACCATGACATATTATATAATTGCTTTATATATATAAGTCCATTTGTGGTAAAATCACAATAACTAAACTTTTTGCAGCAAAAATTTTAGTTACTAAAAGTATCAAATGGTCTCAAAATGCTTAAACACGAAATTTTACCATTCCATCTCACAAATTCATACATAACTATTTGTTACAAGCAATATAACATATATGGAGATTAAACTCATTAAGAGGATCAATTGCTCAAATTGGTTATAGAACACCTAATAAAGTTTAAATTAACAAATTTATAACTTGAGTTACACAACTTCTATTAATGCAAATTAAATGTCCTTAGAATGCTTATGATGTGACTTGTCTATTATAAAAATGTTAAGTCAAAATGAATTCATTTGGTTCCTCAAAAGGCATGAAATCTAAGACCATACTAATATGCACAGTAATTGCATTTGACAACTTTTTAGGGCCACATTTAAAAATTCACCAAATATTCTATAGAGTTCTAAAAATTATGTTTTTTAACTCTATAGAAAGTTTTAAATGTCCTCTAAATACCTGCCAAAAAAAGGACATTTTATGATTTAAATGGTTAAAATTTTAGTTGCAATTGATATCAAATGAGTTCTAAAATGTCATCTCTCACTTTGAGCAAATTTTAATCCTTATTTCTAGCATGTGTGACTAATCCATCATATAAAAATTATCTTGTAATTAAAAATCACTATCCCACATACAAAAATGCATACAAACATCAAGAAATCTCATATGCCAAATCACATTCTATCAAGTCCTACATACATCAAATGGTCTTTATATCATGGTCTAGCACTTTTGAACATATTTGCATTTTGGTAACAAGGAAATTACTCACAATTGTCGAATCAGCCAAAATCAGTAAAGTCACTAATTTAAAGTAAAATGCTCACCAAGTCATCTCTCAAGGAGCCTTTGATCAAATTAACCAAACTAAGAATTCACAGAAATAGAATTTAGTTGAATGGGGGTTGTAAACAAAATTGAAGATTGACTAAAATAGAAAATCGCTACCAAAACATATTCAAAAACAAGAAATTCACTGTACCGTAACTAATCCAAGATTTCTCCCCTTAATGTCTTACCTTCCTCATCTGTTAAAAATTCCTTTGGTCTCATTTTAATCTCTTGATTAGTTATATCTAATGTCCTTAAGCTACCACTTAAGGTTATGATTAGTTCCATTTATTGCACTTAGTGCAATTGCACTAGAGTAATGAAATAGTATCAATCCAATGTTCAAACGCAATAGAAGAATTACACAAAAACCTTTAATGTGAATTAAAAAATTAATTTAATTGATTAATCAACCAATTAAATCAAATGTAACTCTTAGATAACACATACGAAATAGTTATCATGTAATCCAAATTATCGAACTAGTATAATCAAGATTAATGCAAAAATAGAAAGAAACTAAAATGGAAATTCATCTATAAATTAAAACCAAACCAATTTATATCATCTAAACAAAGACTCTAGTATTGATATTAGGTTTAATTTCCAAATTGATTACAGAAGAAAGTCTTAAAGCCATGGACATAATAAAAACACTATAAAGAAGAATGAATATTTTTGGAGCTAATTATCTTTGTATGACGTCTGTGTGAATGAATGAATGACTAAAGATGACCTAAGGGAATAATCCTAAAATGTCATATAGGCCAAGTTTACATTAGATGGTCCAAAATTTTCTAAAATACAATATAAATCACTAATTAAAAAAGGCTAGCATCCACAGCCCATTTACAAAGCATCCAAGTCCATCTGCTAGTTTAGCTTATCTACATAAATAAAAGATAGATAATTGGGCCTATGTTGATCAAAATATAATAATAAGAATTAAAATTCAAATTTAATAAAAATGTAATTAAAACACATTAATCCCCATTTGACCCAAATAACATAAAATGAACCTAAAATCATCAAATTAGTCTTATTGAATTATAACAAAACTAAGTATGAGGAATATAAAATGTATACACACTTGAATTATCACATTTCAATTCATTAAAATATAGGTTTACATAAATATATGTACGATATCATAGTCTAAGCCAATCTCTTAACACAATAAACTTTTCTAACCATTTCACTTCTCATTTCCCTTGTTTTGTATATCATCAGGCATGATTAGTGGAGATAGAGAAAGACAAGATTTATAGAATCCTAATGGCTAATACAATATTCAAACACACATATGGTTTACTCAAGTATATGAAAGCAAGCATACATGTCATGTAATCATAGCCAATTTATAATTTATGCTCTAGAGGTCCCATAGCTCAAATAAGAGCAAATCTAGGCTCTAATGAATTTTGGACTAACCTTACCCAACATCTAAAAATTTTTGGTCTAGCTTTATCTAATATTTTAGCCTAACCTCATCCAATATCTAGGGACTTTTTGCATAGCCTCACCAATCAAGGAGCCACCCCAATCACAAATGCAAATAAGTGTCATGTAATTACTTTATTCAAGCAATTGACAAGTCATATAATTGCAACAATACACACGAGCAACCAAAAACTCAAGCAAACTAACCACTTATATATAAGAATAAAGAAAAAACTACCTTTTCAAACCAAATCAATCAATTCCCTTTATCTCCTTCCTTTGGTTCCATGACCCTACATTCACACCTTGATATGATCTCACTTGTTTAGTTTAAACATATCAAATAAAGCACAAAATGATTAATTAAGTCATTTTTAATCTTATGTTACTCTACATGTGCCACTCAAGTCTTAAATATAACTTTAGGCCATTTTGAATGCCTTAGAAAGTAACTTTTTGAATTCAACTTCTAGGCTTCAAAATTTTACCATACATGATTTTCGTAATTCTATTAGAACACATTAAAGCCCTCAAAGGCATAATTAAACATGCCTAAAGCCATATAGTCCCATTAGCCATCTTTGAATCCTAATTTTTTACTTACAAAAATAGAGTTCCTAAATTCATTACAATAGCTCCATTAGTATTTATATTTCATATCTAGAACATTTAAAACCTTAAAACCAATGAAACAATTCCCTCAGCACCAAATTCTACTCTTGGTCGAGACTAACACTATGGTTCCCTTCCTTGGAGATTTGTTTACACTTTAAGGAATTTAATGGTTTTGGGATCTCCATAATTCATTTCTAACTCAATTATGGTATTAGATGAATTAATTAACTCTCCTAAGGTTTTTAATCTCTCAAGGGCAAAACCAAACCCCTAGATAAAGCCATATATCATTATTTAGGCCCTTTGCCAAATCTATTTGCATATTCTTAATCTTTACCCTTCAAAACCCTTAATTTCACCAAGTTTTCATCAAGCTCATATCTCCTTCTCTCACCCTCTCTCTTGGCCAAAACATATAGTGGCTAGATTTCCAAGATTACACAATTTTTCTAGCTTAAATCATATTTCACTTTAAAGTACTCTTGATAAAGATTATTTTGGTATAATTGGTTTCTCCAAAAGAGCTTCTTCCATAAAACTCACTCTTTTAGGAAACCAAAACTATCAAGAGAAAAAGGAAAAGGAGTAAAAAATGTTTATAACTATATCATAAGCAAAGTTGGCAAGTTTTCTTACCTTTTCCCTTCCTTCTTTCTTCTTCACATCTCTAAGAAGGCTAAAATGGCTAGCCAAAGTTGGTTATGAGAATGGGAGGAAGAAGATGACACATGTATTTATATATTCTGGGGTTTTAAGACTTTTTCATAAATATCGATTTTGCCTTATACTTTAATTCCATTATTTTAGCTCATTTCTCAATGTTTTCAGAAATTCATAGCTTCACACTAAGATTAAAAATCTTCTTTTTATTAAAAATATCTGCTTTGAGGTCACAGGGACTCAGAATAATCTAAAAAAGGCTTGTCAAAGTTATGGTCAATCGAAATCCTATGCCTTAAACCATCATATATTTAATCAAATCAACCACATCTAGTTAATCTATTAACCTCATTTCATCATATTATAATGAGAAATATTTATTTTTTAAGCCAATTCTCATGCTTTCTAAATCACTGAATTTTTTGTTAGTTAAGCCTGTATCAGTTTCTTTTAATTTTGGCTAACCTTTTCTGGCCATATGACCCCTTTTTAATTAATTTATTTTATTCTTTAAGGACTATATTAGTTTATAAAATATAAAATATTACATATGGCAACATTTGCCCTTAAAGTGAATTCCCTAGTTTATTGTCTATATCTACGCCAAAAGTCCTGCTTAGAACTTCTTCTTCCATATCAGAAAGAAGCCAAGCAACAAGTAAGCTATTACTCAATTACCAAGCATCAAACTATAAATTTCTCTTTCCATCAACCTTCTTTAATGGTTTCTCACCATTAGGAATGTGATAAGTAACTCCAAGACTTCAAACACGAGAAAGGATTTATGAGCACTAAAGCAAAAAATTGGTTATATTATGCTTGACCGAAATAAGACTAAAGCATTGATGAAGCTTTGCATCATAAACTTAGGTTCTGAAATTGTATTAACTAATTGAGATTTTACTAATAAGCTATAGTTGAAGGAAAGGTTATTTCAATTTCAAAGCTTAGGCTTTAAGATGCCATTTTAATTTAAAACCTTAGGTTTAATGAACAAGCTCTATGACCATGAAAGGGAAATTGAGCAAAGGCTGAACCTATGGTTTCTTTTCTTTCTTGATTTTCATTTAAACTTACAATCTCTATTTATAGTTCAATCGATGAAAAATTGGAGAAAATAAATCATAAAATCTTTAAAGAAAGAAATAAATAGCTAATGGAGTAAATATCACAACATTGAAGGAGAGTATGCACAAAATTTGTAGCATTGAAAAAAAGTCAAAGGATTCATAACATCTAAAATTACAACAATTTGAGGCCGCATATCTACCCCTTTACATGCTCAATTTTCTCCAATTTACTACTTCATATTTACTCCATTTATAAAGAGTTAGGTTTAGAGCTTCAAGAGCAAGGAGAAAGTTTGGGACTTTAGGAGATCTATAGTTTAAACCCTACTTTCTTTTCTCCCCTTGCTTTTCTTTGTATTTCTATACCTATTGCATGATTACTCTATCTTTCACATTATTTTTCCTTGTGATGATGAGCTAAAATTGACTTTTTAGGATTACAATGAACCCTAGTATATGGTAAAAAGTTTTTACTCTTTTTTCTGATAATTAACGATATATATTTATTAATTCATTCTTATTCCTAGTGCTTCTAATTACTTAATTAGCATTTAGATTGAAATAAGTATTTTAAATGAACTTGGAAAAAGGAATTCAAGAATAGGCCTTAGATTGGATAGTGCGAGTTCAAGCTACTTGCAAAGTTAAGTAAATTGATTCACTTGTAGGATAAGAATATATAACTAACCTTGCATAGCCATACTATGACATATTCTTAATTAAGTCTCTAAATTAATTGCATAAGAGATTATAAATTAGTTTAATGAGTAGATCTATAAGCAATTCAAAAGATACTTATAAATACTTAAGATTTCTAAGTTAATAAATTAAGTCATTAAAAGCAATGTTAAATAGAGTATGTTGGGTTCTAACGAAATAGTAGAGGAAATTGTAACCTTTTACTTCTTGAATTTAGTTAAAAATTTTATTTTATTTTTGGTTATTTTTGTACCTTAAATTTTATTTTTGTTTTGGTTATTGCTTTTTGTTGGTTTGATTTAGATTAGGATGTTAATTTTAGTATTTGGCAATTATCTCAATGACAAATCCTCCTAGGAACAATACTTTACCCATTATAACATTACTTGTACAATATGTATATTTGCATGTGTGCTATCATAAGTAAACAAGTTAGTCGAGATAGATCCCTTGAATCTTCTTAGGAGGAAATTTTAGCTTCAAACTATCAAAACCTTTTCAACCAGTTTGTTTTTTAAGGGAAATCTTCACCAAACAATATTGTTTGGTTTATTGTCTTCATGAGTCTGTCTCCATAGGTTCTAACTCCTTCATTTTAACTGATGCATGGTTTGTGTAGCTAGACTAGGTCTACAAATATTGCCAGCAAACACACTAGTCATTCAAGTAATATAAAATGGATGTTGAGTTTAAGTACCAATCCCACAAGGAATTAAAGATTGATTAGGAATTTTTTATATAAAAATGAAGAATAAAATTAAAACACCTAATTATTTACATTTAACCTATGATACCCCAACTATCCCAGGCACTCATGACTACTAACAATCAAATTCATGTCCAAAATGGATAGCAAAGTGAAAGATGGAAAACAAATGACTTAATACTCAAAATGAAAATGAGTCATGGTTCATATTTAGTAATTATGATGGATAGAAAAGATATGATTGTGCTCAATACAAGAGCCTATCATTAAATGCTAGCAAGTTCCTAAATTAAATTATACCTCACTATACATTGAACTATCCTATTAATAACATCCCGTAGAATATCTCTTGGAATCCATCTAAGTTCAATTATTAATAAAAAGCGTTAGCAATTTATGAACTTATGATTTAATTAAATGATCAAATATGTCTCGCAATTACATTACACTTAACCAAATCATTGCTACACTGCATCAAACACCTTATGCATCTAACAAGAATGGTACAATTGTCATATTAAGCATTTAAACGTAATAACATGCCTTGCAATTATATTACACCTTAACTTAATTCTATATTTATTATATCTTCCTAAATTACCACGGTAAAATAGCCACATGCCTCACAATTAAGCTAGATTATAGTAAACTAACAAGAATCAATGGCAATTGTAAAAAGGAATGAAAAAGTACAATAATACTACATTATAATAACTAGTGGTATATCATCATAACAATCTAAATAACAATAATGATCCATCACAAACCCTAAAATCCTAAATTAACATAATGAAAATAAGAGATAAAAATACAACATAAAAACTAGACAATTAAAGAAAGAATGAGAAAGAAATAGAGCAAAGAATATCTATGAATTAGCATTCTTGTACCTCTTCTTCCAAACAATTCTTCGTCATTGACAACAACTCTAATTGCTAGATTAGTATTCAAACTTTCTCTAGACTCTTTGTAACACCCTGAAAGTTATTAATAATAATTATGGTGAATTAAGGAATTAACACATGGATTTGGAAAAAATAAGGAAAATAAAGTTGATAAAGAAATAGGTTTATTTTAGATATTTCAAGCCAATAATCATGTTTAGTTATTGTTAGGTGAAGATATATTAATTATGGTTGTAGGTTTAATTAGAGAATTAACTAAAGGGAGATAGACATTTAATTTGGGCCTTATGATCAATTTATTTATGCCATAAGCCAAATAAGAAAGTTCACTCCTAATTTGTAAGAAGGTCTAATCTCATTTCTTAAAAGCCCAACTCTCATTTCATTAACTAAAACCTTTAACTTATGGCCCAATAAATACATATCTAAACCCAAGTGGATTTTAGGTTTTAGGGTTGGCTTAAACCTATCTAAAACTCCAACTTACTCAGCCTCTCATCCTCTATTCTACAGACCAACTCAATCTTAAACAAAGAAGAACTCCATTTTTGCATAAGAAGAGAGGAGACTAGAGATTTTTGTATTTTTCCACCATTTCTCACTTTTAGCAAAAGATTTGGCCAAGGTAATCCATATAAAATATATCTATCTCATTCTCCTCTTCATTCTAGTCTAATGAGTTTCTAGTTTAGTGGATTTCCATCTCCTTCTTAAATCTAAAATTTGGCATTTGGGCAATTCCTTGCAAGATTTTCGGAGTTAGAAGTTAGAGGGACAATTGGATAAGTCATTCCCTTCTATTTTGTGTATTATTTTGTTGGAAAATGTCTTTAAGGATTGATTTTCATAATAGGTTTTACTATTATGCGAAATTAAAGGAGATGAATGTGAAACATTGAAGTTTTTGGGTTTGATGACTCAAATCCAAATTTTGGATTGTCTCATAGTATGTTCTTGGTAGTTAAGGCTCAAGTAGTCCATTTGACCTCTTAAGTGTATGGATAAGGGTTTTCCTTCTCTTGTGAGGTGTATGTGCTGAATTTCTATCTTTTGAATTAACTTTTGGTGCATGGATTGTACATGTGTGAAAATGGAGGTGTAAGGAGTGAACCATTATGAGTTTTGATGTCTTGACCTTAAATTGGTATCATAGACCCTTAGGAAGCTTGGGTAAGCAATTCTTAATGAATTCTTGTTAAAATTAATCAGTGGATAGAAAATTCTTTGCTCATGATAGTTAAATAATGATCACTATGCTTGTTTTAGGCCTAGCATGCATTTGAATTATAATGGTAGCTAGAGGAAGAGTAATTGGGCTTCATCAAGATTATCGAGGTTAATTTTCTAATTCCATGTATATGCTCATTTTAATATAATGTTTTATTATACATATATGATTTTGAAATGCTAAATGATTGGTTGGCTACTTGATCGTTGTTGTGATTGGACCTTGAGAGTCCACAGTGGAACTATGGTGCGGCTACCACCCATGCATCGTGCTTCGATCAGACACCGAGTTATAATTAAACCCTTATATGCACTGAGCCCAGGTTATGCTTATTGAGGAGTTGATGTCGTGGACAGGCCTCTTACGGTGTTATTGGTTATTAACATATTGTATGTGATTGCGGGTATAGGACAGTAGTCACTTGTAGTTCAAATAATTCATTTGCTAATTGAATTGATAATTCTGGTATTTGATGATATGAAATTCATTGTATTGATTAATTTGTACATATATATGGAATTTACCTCTTGTTACTGATATTATATATCTCATCCCAGTTGTGGGCTAACATTTTCAGGGACTAGACTTTTTAATGGCAAAGATAAATTAATGGAAGCCTATTGTATGGCTCGGTAGCCATAGGAACCTTGTAAGGTTGGGTTTATGTAATGAGAATACTAACTTTGTGTATTTGCCTCATTGTATCATGAATTGTCAAGTGTAGGGACTATCTATATAATAAATAATTCAACCTATCATGGATTATACATTTTTAAACAAAACTCAATTCGTTTATGACTCAATTACCAAATACAAGATTGATTGTTTAAAATATAATATACAATTATCTTACAATTAATTAATGCTAATCCATATTAAATATTATTTATAAAATTAATCTAACACACCATGCATTTTGCTCTTAGTCTCTTGTATCTTTTTCATTCCCTTTTGTATATTATTATTATTATTTGTTTCTTTTCTTCTTCAAACTTTCTAAGGGATCTATGTTTTAGTTCGATTTTGTTATGATTTGTGAACACTTGTTATTTGGCCATATCATAGGCTTATAGGATATTAGAATTTGATAAATTTGTGATCTATGAAATAAGTGGCTTTCTGTACTTTGTAGACCAGTGATGGATCCCAAATTGCTATGAAGTTGTAAATCCACAAAAACTGAATACTATGCAGTATCACATGAGTTTGTAAGAGGAAGATAGAGTGGTGGGGCTTAGGTTAGATTTACATGAGTCCACTTTATTTTCTCTTTCTTATCTCTCTTCTATGAGATCGTTTGCAATTCTGCAAGAAATTTGAATTCTAAATCGATGTATCATAAACTGGCGGTCATTATAATATGGTAACGTAAGACATGGTATATCTACAATTTGTACCAAATTTTTTTAATAATAATACATGAAAACAGATTTAGCCTCACATAAAAATCTTTTGGTTATTTGAAAGATAGTGATCAGGTCAAAAAAGGGGAAAAAAATAAAAAGGGAAAAGGAAGTTACTCAGGCCATATTTGGGAGTTTAGGATGAAATAGAATGAAATGGAAAACCAATTAATATAACTGATTAGAATGGAATGGCCATTATGTGAAAGTTTTAATAAGAGAAGAGAGGGAGTTCATTTACATATTGTCTGGAAGTTATAATACAAATAAATGGAATAAAATGGCTTACAATTTTTTTGGAATATTACCTTTATAAAATAAAATCACATATAAAAGTGTGCAATAAACAGAGAATATGCATTTTGTAGGAAAATTCTACGAAATAAATTAACATCTAAAATACGCCAAAATGAACGACTACGTGCTACAAGCATGATAAAGCCATGGCTTTATTTACTACATTTTCCCTGCAACCACACGGCGTTTACAAAATCAAAGCCCAATAAGTCAAGCATCTTGCCTCTTCAATACACCCTTTTTGTAAGTTCTTCTTCTTCTTCGTCTTTGTCTTCTTCTATTTTTTTCTTTTAAGCTGATGATTCAATTTTGCGTTGACTTCATTAAACAATCGTAGTTTCAAGATGTTTTTTTCTTTTTTGCTTTCATCTATCGTGAAACTTTCCACAGATATCAGAAATCATGGATGATTTATATACATAGTATATTTTTACTTTACATCAACGTGAGTCTCGTTCATGAGCCTTCTGGGTCATTAGGCCTCTCTTCTGTGAAAAGCAAATGGGTGGATTTCTAACTTCCAATTAATTTCCCTTCTCAAATTTACAGGGATATCATTAATTAAAAATTTTATAAATAAAATTAATTTTAATTGGTAGTTGAGCTACATAAATTCTATACCGTTCCAACTAATTGAGCGCGAGTGAGAACCTCAAATGGTGGCATTCATAATCATTGAAATGTCCAGTTATCTGCCTCCGGACTTTTTGTGTATGGAGGGATATGCATAGCACGTATAGTGTGTTTGGACCGTCAATATTAGATTTAGATGATTTAAAATTTATTTTAATTTTTACTATTTTTTAATATTAATACTGTTTTTAAAAAAATTAATAATTAAAAATTATTTTTATTTTATATTTTGCATCTTTTAGTCCTAACAAAATTTAAAAATAAAAAAAAAATAAACTATCTAAATTAAATCTATATATATCTCATAATTACTTTGCACGCTTTGTCCATCTAAAAGATGCACAAATGATCCATTTGCCCGAATAACTTGAATTCATACCATAACATCATTTTCTTCGAACTACCTACTCCTGTGATACTCAGAACTTGGGTCCAAGCATGTCCTCGTTTGTCATGCGTGGTCTGCCTCACCTATGGTGTTGAAAACGATTTGCAGAGAGAAAATATCTTTTCAGATGAGTTTTGGGAAATCTATTAGGATATGAAAATATATTTGTAATTTTAACTATAAGAATATGTTATTTCGTCCTTGACTCTCTAATTTAGAGAGATATCAAAATTTAGATTTTGGATGACAATAAAACATTTTAAAAAGTTATTCCTTACTACAATCATCATTAAAAGAAAGTCTTAAAAAATAACCCAACCCACTTTAATCATTCTATTTTATTGCATGCGCTATGGGACTAAAATTCTTTACTGCTCTCTTCTGCTGCACAACATGGATCTGCTCTGTAAAGAATTCATTCACCTGTTGCAGTCCATTATTTAATATATTGCAACTAGTTAAGGCATGACTTTGGTGCCCCTCATTAATCGGTCGCCCTCCCACCTACGAGAGCGGTATACGTATACCTATAATTGCCGAATTGAAATCTTCGTAAACTATTACGATGATATCATCTTTATATGTCACCATATTTGTGTGTGGCGTTTATGATACATTAATATGATGCGTGATCGGAGTGCTATGTTATTTAATATAATTATAAATTTATAATTACATAAAATATTATGAAAAATAAATAATTTTATATAATATTCAATTGCAAAATATAAAATTCGACTTGATATTTCGAGTATCAGCAAAATTTGCGATTAAAAAGAAAATCTCAAATACACATAGAATGCTTCCACGAAGATTTTTTTTTTTTTTTGGGGGGGGGGGGGGGTGGTGGAGCGGAAAAATATTTAAAACTTTTTACTTTGCAGTTAGACTGAGTAGGGTTGAGGGTAACTTTTTCCAATAACCATGACGGAATGTTCCCTTTGTGAGAGCCAAGTCAAACCTGAAAAAAGAAAAGTTACTTGCCATATTAAGTTTATGGATGAGTCTAAAATACAACATGTTGTATGTGTATGTATGCAACTATTTAGGTGGCACAATCCTATGAGTGGTTGGAGGGGTAAGTCAATCCAATGAATACAAATAGTGGAAAATAATTTTTTTTAAAAATTGACTTTGAGCTTTATAGTTTTGCATAATAATCTTCAATTTATATGTATGTATGTATTAGTAAGCTTATTTTCCTAACACTAGAAGCATATAACAAAAAATTAAGTGCTTGTTTGAGATTATGAATAGGTCAAATGTTATCAAAACATTTTATGTAGCTCATTTCTAGCAAATGTTAAGTGATGTTATACCAATAGTCAACTGTTATTAGTGTCAGAGAAAATTATTTTTTCCATGCATGAAAGCTATACCCCATATTTTTTTAAGAAAAAAAAAGAGAAGCATTACATTCGTTATTTATGCATTAGTCAAATGTCAAAATTTTTCATGTAATTCATTTTTAACAACAATCAACCATATCAAACCATCAACAAACAATTGACTTGGGCAACATGAGGATCGGTGAGTGAACGGCGTGATCACATAAACCAAGTGTATTTAAAACCAATCAATAAGTGATTATGATTGTTGGCAAACTGAGCTGCATATATGCCATCAGTTTTTTTTTTTTTTCAATTTCAGATGAACTTTCATTGCAGCCTTGCACCGCTACATGTTTAATCTTGTTGTTCCTTTGTATGGTTAGGGTTTTCTTGGTACTTCACCCTAAACCCTTTAAATGAACAAACGAAATTGCGCCAAATAATTTCTTTATCCATATTTCTTCCAATATCTTGTGCAACCCTACTTCAAATCCCTTTATCTTTTCATACTTTTTGTAGACCTTGTGGGCTGCTTACCAGCTGTCAAATTCATTTGACATATATAATATCATCCAGTTAAAATTTCCTTATTAGCATTGCAGTCCCCATTACTATTGAAACCACCTTCATCCTCGTTAATTTTACTCATCATATTTAATTAAGTAGGTGTTCTTTGCCTCAAACTCCATCTCTAGTTTCTTGCCCTATTTCCTGCATTATGTTCATTGAATAAATTAGTTTTCCAAATTATAATTCATGAAGTTTAGCGTTTGAAAAATTTTACTTGTTAACAATAAATTATCAAAGCATTACTTTTAAGCTAAATCACATTATTTGTAGTTGTTTATTCATTTACATTCATTTTGTAGACTAAGTCAACTAACATTTGATTATTATTCTCTGTACTTCAAAACAAGAATCCAACAGGACAGTCAACTATTAATGCAATATCAATTAGGTGATTGTTCTTAAATGTGTATGAAGAATTTGAATTTTTCAGCAATAATAATCAATTGTTAATGAAATATTAGTCGGTTGTTGCTGGACAAATATAAAAATTTTGAGCTTTTTTAGCAACAGTCTACTGCTAATAAAATATCAGTTAACTATTTATTATTGAACGTATTTGAAAAAATTGAATTTACTGGCAACAATTCATTTAAATAGAGGGGTGACCAAGTTATTATTTTTCCAAAAGTAAGAGTATGAATTTATTTTCTATCCCACTTATCTATTTTTTATTTTTTATTTTCTTTATACACCTAACATTTATCCAACTGAATAGGTTTTTGTAATTATTACTCAAAAGTATTTATTTTTTTTAAAATTTTTTTAACAATAAAGATATGAGTGTTATTGTTAATCTCACTTATCCATTTTTTACCTAACATTCATCCCTAAAAATGGCAATAAAAAAATTTGTCGAAGTATGAAACTGAAATTGTGGTGAGTAGAAAGGCCTTTGTATAATTCCTTCGTTACCAATATCGTTAATGCAGCAAAACACGTAAAAAAGAAAAAAATCGAATAAAAAGTGAGAAATCAAAATTAAAAAATGTTATTCAATAAAAAAATTTATTGTGAAAATTAAACAGAAGCCATTTAATTAAAAATAAAAAATATTTAAAAAATAACTATAACAACTTTGAGACACATAAAAATAAAGAATTTTAAGCTCATAAATGGCCTCAACCAGGTAGGCACCTGCGCATTCTACATTAATCGGGAAGGAGACTTTACCATTAAGGCGTTGGGACAAGGATTGGGAAAGACAAAAATTGGGAATTTTGAGCTCTATCCCATTAACAAAATATTTTTTTAAAGAAGTCTTTCATTTCTTACAAAAATATTTATTGATATCCCTTTTTTTTTTTTTAAAGAAGTCTATCATCTAGGTCCCAACTTTTCCTTATTTATTTATTTTTTTAAAAATTTAAAGAAAGTCGGAATCTTTACCTCCGACTTCCCTTCCCAAACCTATCAGCGTAATAGGATTAGAATAAGGGTCGTGGGGGAGAGGGTAAGAGGGTAAGAGCCGAGGGGGACGGGGACGGGGGTTGGGAGGAAGGGTTAGAGAATATTAAATACTCTATATTATATAATATTATATTATATAAACAAATAAATTATATATTATAAAATTTTTATAATAAAATATAATAATAAATAATAAACATATAAATTTTATTATTTTATAAGATTATATTTTTAATTAAAATTTAATATTTTAATTTATTTCTACAAAATAATATTTTTACTCTTATTATAAATTTTATATCACAAAAATCATCTTTATTTATTTAGAATAATAAGTCAGCTTAGTCCGATAACAAATTTAATAATGTATCTTATTATTTGGTTAATAAAATAAACAAGTTGAACATCAGAATTCATCTATTATTCTAAATAAGTTGAGATATTTTTCTTATAAGATTTTTAATAAAACTAAAAACATTATTTTATACAAATATGTTAAAGAGAATTAAATTTTAATTAATTTTATGATAAATAAATAAATAAAATTTAATAATACTATTAAGGATGGATTTGATAAGAGTTATTCTAGTTTGTTTGGAAAAATTACTAAATTGTCTCAATTTATTTTAAAATAATTCTATCACCACCCCCCTTTCTCTTTCCTCTTTTTTCTCCCGCACCCTTATCCTCAGCCTGTTACGCTGACAATAGGAAGTTTGACTTTTCATAATTTTTTCCTCAAAAAAAAAAAGATTTTAAATAAAAAATATTTTTTTAATAAAATATAACTCGTAATTCCCAAAAATTGATTATATTCATGGTCTGGGAGCAATATAATTCATTTTTAGTTTTAAATATTCTTTTAGATTTAATATATATTTTAAATGAAAAGAGATTATTATAAAAAAAGTAATATATTAAAGGGCTAATCATAATTTTTATTAATTAATATTTTACAATTAAAGATAAAAATAAATAAATGTAATTAAAAAAAACATACATGATAATTGACACTATAACAACTTTTATACATAACTAGCATAAACACTTATAGGTCCAGGGGTTTAAAAAGAAAAAAGAAAAAAATATGGATCCCACAACTAAAAATTAAAAAAAAGTGGGTCACAAAAGAAAACAAAAAATAATATATATGAACATTGTAGAGACAATAATAAATAGTACACAAAAAATAACAAACAACGCATGAAATACTAGTAAAAACAATGCAGCAATGATATAATATTGTAAATAGTACAAATAAATAATAATTAATTCACAATATTTATATTAAAACAATTAGCATAAACCTTTGCAAACAAGAGTATCAAGGCCCATAAAAAAAAATGGGTTCAACGATAAAAAAAAAAAAATGTGAGTTTTATAATAAAATAAAAATATATGAATACATATTGTATGAACAATAATAAATAATATAAAAATAATAATAAATAGTATATAAACAGTTAAAATACGTTGTTGACCTGACACTAATGGCAAACCGTGCGACTCAACAGTGACGGATTCAATGAACACACTAACAACCCTTAATTTCAACAAGTACAATATGGTGTTGTTAGTTTCCCTGACATAAGAATTGTGACAGCGTATGATTTCTCTGCTTATAATAAGTGATGATGTGTAGGTGCGAGAGGACCATGTTAGTCCTGAAATCTACTAAATGGGAAATTTTCTTAAGTGCACCTAAGAAAATGAATGGTTAGGATTGAGTTTGTACAGGTGGGGTCCATATGTAGTACAGGTGGGGTCCACGTGCAGAGTAAATCTGAGTCGTAGAGTGTACAAATAACGTGGCGCACCGAGTGCACGTAAGAATTGCTCACTAAATGGTCCATTCTCTACTGTTTCAACAACAAAGTAATAACTATATGGCCCCTCCTCTCTCTGATTCTCCCATGAATGGCTTGACATACGAAGGACTTTGAGAATTTACATTTGCCTCATTAACATATTTTAACAATACAAATGGCAATTAATTTTAAGTGAAACTTAATTTTTTTTATTGTAATTAAGGAAATATTTTATTATATTCTAAAATTTTATATACTAATTTTATAATTAAACATAAATTCACAGGAGTAAAATATAAGTTCTTCTAATTTTTGTCTATATAAACTCAACCACGATAGAAAATTTCCATGTACCACTACTCTTAGCCTTCAACACGATGAACCCATTGCTCATGTCGTTTCTAATGGTAGCTTCAGCTTGTGCTTGCGTTCATGAGTTCAAATATCTCCATCCATTTCTTATGGTTTCTTGCTTAACTGCATTATTCCTGTTCCTAGCCGTTTATCATCACTCCATGAAAAAACCCAAAAGAATTTACTTAGTGGACTTTGCATGCTACAAACCAAACGATTCTTGTGTTTGCAGTAAGGAAGCCTTGGTGGAAAGAGCTAAGAGTGTCGGGCATTTATCAGAGGAGAACTTGAAGCGTGTCATGAAAATTTTAGATAAGTCTGGTTTGGGACCAAACACATACGTCCCACAGGCCCTATTGGAGATCCCCCCAAACTTGTCTTTATTTGAGGCAAGGAAGGAGACAGAGACTGTGTTTTTTGGAGCTATTGATGAACTTCTTGAGAAAACAAGGATCCAACCTAAGGATATAGGAATTCTTGTAGTGAATTGTACTGTGTTTTGTCCCACTCCGTCTTTGTGTGACATAATAGTAAATCACTATAAGCTCAGAGAGAACGTGTTGTGCTACAATCTTAGTGGCATGGGGTGCAGTGCTGGGGTTATTGCTATAGACTTTGCCAAACGTCTCCTCCAGGTTTGCTCATATCTTAACATTTAAATATATAGTATTTTTCTTTCATCTAAAGAAAAACACCCGTATTTATATATGTTTTTAAATTACTCTAGTGGTGCTTTTAGTTTAACTCAAATTTTCAATCTAGTTTCTCTAGTTTAAAAGTTGATAATTGATTCTTATAGTTATTTTTTTTAATTTAGTGTCTGTCAATAACTATTTTCCAGTGTGCGAAAGGTGATGTGTGGTTCCATAATACATCTATATATTTTGCTTTATGCTTATTGTACCTATTTTGAATGTAAAGGGCATAAGTAACAATTTATGGCTGCTGTTAGTTCTTGCACCTATCTCAAATGCAATAATTGTATCTGAACATTTTTCTCATAGTTGGACACGTAGACATTTTAACACATATTTTTTGGTGTTGTGGTTTTTATGTAGTGTCCATGTTTGCTGAAATTCGCACAAATTAAAAAGGGCATATCTAGGATAATTTTTCAACATATTTTGCAATGATATCTAAAAAAAAGAAAGGTTACATATAAAGTAAATGAAACTAATTAAGGAGAATTTTGTATACCTATTCCTCATACATACTTCATTATTATATTATAACAGTCACATCCTAACGCTTATGCCATGGTGTTGAGCACTGAAAATGGAATCTCAAGCATGTATTGGGGCAACAACCCATCAATGCTGCTCATCAATTGCCTCTTTCGCATGGGTGGTTCTGCTTCCCTCCTTTCCAACCATCCTTCCGATAGCCACCGTTCAAAGTACCAAATCATCCACACACTTCGTACTCATATGGCTTTTGATGATAGGAGCTATAATTGTGTGTTTCAACAAGATGATGAACAACACAAAATTGGTATTGCAATCTCAAAAGATCTCATGAATGTTGCTGGTGAAGCCCTCAAGGCCCACATCACATCTCTCGCCCCATTAGTCCTTCCAGTCTCAGAAAAATTCAAGTTTTTAGTAACTTTTGTGGGAAGGAAAGTTTTTAGATTGAAGATTGAAGCTTATGTTCCAAATTTCAAGTTGGCTTTTGAGCACTTCTGTATTCACACACGGGAGGAAGGGCAGTGCTGGATAAGATGCAAAAGAGTCTTAAGCTAAAAGATTGGGACGTAGAGCCTTCGAGAATGACCCTCTATAGGTTTGGGAATACATCTTCGAGTTCTGTGTGGTATGAGTTGGCTTACTGTGAAGCTAAAGGAATAATAAAAAAAGGTGATAGAATATGGCAATTGGCATTTGGGTCAGGGTTCAAGTGTAACAGTGCAGTGTGGCTTGCATTGGACAATGTTGATGCAGCATCCATGAAGAATCCATGGCGGGATGAGATTCATGAATTCCCCGTTAATGTTGCTTCTCAAAACTCTTAGATTGAGTTGCTGAAATAAAAAATAAGGAAAAACCTATTTTAATCTATGACAAATATGTAGAATTTTAATTTGATCTTTCATGGATCATTTTCTTGGTTTAAACCCTTATTTAGAAAAATGCTTTCAAAGTCACATTAATTTCCATCATATCTCCATCCAATATTTAACTTGTCTAATCTAAGAGTATGCTGACTTGGATGTCAAATCTAAGGTATGAGTTAACAATGCCAAATAAACAAAGGACATTCAAGTTAGCAAACTATCCAATTTATAGTTAAATTTTGAATGGGAATATGATACAAGCATTTTAATATTTAAGGGATTAAATTAAAAGAAATTATCTATGTAGGATTAAATTAGAAATTAATTCATCAATTTGTCAGAGATTAAATAAGATTTTCCTTAATAAATAGTTCTAGCGCTATCTAAAGTTGGGGTTGTTATGTATAAAATGTATAAATAATTTTATTATATAGTAGTGTTGTTGGTTAGAGGTGTGTGATTAAATTAGAATTATTATCTAAAATTTAATTGCTTTACTATTAAGTCTTAAGACTTTTAATACGTATGAACTTTAAAAGGGTTTGCCTATTATAATGTATTGAATTGTATACTTGGTGAATTATATATTGCATTTTGTTGTACGAATTTTCCTATTCTCACTTTTAAAAGCTCAATTTAGTTAATAGTTTATGTTTATCAAAGTCCCTCTTGGGCTTGCCTATAAATACCTTAAGAAGCTCCTCAATATGGATATTTTGCCCACCATTGCATTTTTTAATGCTCTACAGTCTAATTTTAACATTGAAATGCATGACAGAGCTTTCCATACTTATGGATAACAAGTTCTTGATTAAATTAGAATTATTACTTGCAATCTGATTGCTGTAATGTCAAGTCCCAGGCTTTTTGATGCCTTTAAACTTTGAAAGGGTTGTCATTAAAATATTGAATTGTGTACACCTTCTTTCTTAGTTTTGACGAATTATTTCATTATTGAGGGTTTGCTGTACTTCCTTATTCTCACTTCTAAAAGCTTAATCTAGTTAATGGTGATGTTTATCAAAATGCCTCTTGGGCTTGTCCATAAATACCTTGCATATTATTACGTTCTTCACTACTCCAG
Source organism: Erythrophleum fordii (assembly GCA_032878935.1). NCBI lineage: Eukaryota > Viridiplantae > Streptophyta > Magnoliopsida > Fabales > Fabaceae > Erythrophleum > Erythrophleum fordii. The sequence goes on along the minus strand of JAVQMF010000025.1, from coordinate 7,825,650 downwards.
TATGATGGAGTCCTTGCTTATTATATTAAGGAGCTCACCAATTGACAGACATTTTGTTACAAATGGCCTTGGGGAACGTCAAGGTCCACTGTTGAGAACATGGTTTTAAATTGCGGTCCGCATCATGTGATGCGGCCGCAATATTGCTGTTGCGGCACCGGCCGCATCCGCAATTTTTGGCCGCAACACCCGCAACCGCAATCGCAACGTAACCGCAACCGCAACCGCAATTTAAAACCATGGTTGAGAAAGCCAAAGTGATGGAACGAGCAGGAATCCACCCCCTAGGACTTGTGAATATCTTATGCAATGAGAAGAAGTAGCTAGTAAGCAAGGGGTGGAGCAGTCCTTAACTGTTCAAATAGGGTGACCACTGGTACAAGACATAGAGGATAGGCTATTGGTTGCAAAAGCTATGGTAGAGCTGCTACAGTGCATGCTACGCAGATATTTTGGGATATGGAAGTTGAGATGATCATTCCCTCCCTTTTCAAACTTTGCTGGTGTGTTTGCGTGGAGAACAAGAAAAATTGATGTAGTAAACTATAAGATTCTCCGTCATAGCAATTTTTGTCATTGGTCTCTTGCATCGTTGCTCCCTTCATGTGGGTCTCCGTTGATCAATCCAGCTGAAGTAAGTTTCTTCTGAGAAAACTCTAGCCACGATTGAAGGTGATATCTATAACTATAGCACAGAAAACTCTGATTATCAGCGTCTGTAACCATAGGATTAACACAACGTAGAAACTGTCACCCATTTTCCTTTCATGCTTTTGTTCACACTCATTTTCCTTTACAGCCACCCATTTTAAATGGATTTTTTTAATAAGGATAATTTTTAGTCTTCAAAAAATACAAATCTCAACTACTTAGATGTCTAATATAAAAAGTACATGGTGTAATTCCTGAAAGTCTTTGAAGCTGCAGTGTTCTCTCTAACTTTGTTTTCCTTCAATGCAACAGCCATATATGGCACTGACCCTTTTGGAATTGATTCGGTATCTCATGAAGTAGGCAATTTTTATGAACTTTGGTCAAGATGATGCCAAAATCATACTGAAGTTAGTAAAAATAGAAATTGCAAAAGATCCTAAAACAGTAAGGTGGGAGATATAGTGATTGGGCGATGGAGCTTTGTTATCCATTTGTAATAATCCCAAAAAAAAAAAAAAAATCACTCTCCACTACTTAGCGTCTGAAATGCTCCTCCTGCACAAACCAATTGGGTTCCCTTTTTGCGGAACCCGATCCTCTGTGAAGCAACGTGATGTGCAAGCTGTGCGAATCAACGAGACGACGCCGTTCATTGCCTTCCTTTAATCCTAACCGTCCCTGTAATCTGTGGTTTCATAGCGCGACACGTCAAAAATGGGAACCCGATTTGCGTTTGTCTTCCCGCCAACCATCACTAATTATCAGCCGTTCAATTTGTAAATCTGCATCGTCCATTGAAGCACACGTAAACCCATGATATGCAGCCTCAAAACGCAGCACCCTGGCGTTACTTCTTCAACCTCAGAAACCATATTAGACAGCGCGGGAATTTGCTCATTTTGCTGCCCAGTTCCTCAAGCTTGAAGGTTAGATTTTTAGGAAACACCAAGCACCCATTTTTTCTATTTAATACATTTGCATTATAGTTTCATTAGAGCCTCACTTGTTATTTGTTTTTGCAGTGGTCTTATGTCATTATTCTGATAGCTCAACGTCGCACGAAGAAGAAGGGGATATATCTTTTATACATCTATCTGATATTTGGAGTTTGAGCTTGTAAAATCATTTTTCCCTTTTCATTAGCAAGAGAGATTGTAAAAAATTGCATAAAGTTATTCTCTTTACAATTAATTCTTTACCTGCGTTCTTAATATGATACCAACGGAAAATATGGATATATGTGTGTGTATGTGTGTGTGTGTATATATATATATATATATATATAGTTGATTCTTTCTTTAGATGAACTCTTGGAAGCTTTTTTTCCTTTAACTAAATAACTTTCATATATTGTACACCTACAATAATTTTTTTGTTAGCCTCTGTATATTTTTTGGCAAAAGTTTATAGTTGGAATATAATACTAAGTTAATATTTTTGCTTGCTTGAAATTTTACGTGACATTTTCATACGTCAAAAAGTTCTTATAATAATTTTTTCATTTTTCAGGAACTAAAATATGGAGCTTGATTTGACTCCTAGACTGGGGTTGGAATTTGATAGTCTAAAGGAAACATGGAACTTTTGGGTTGCTTATGCTGGGCAAACTGAATTTGGAGCACGAAAATATAATAAGACCAGGAGTAGGAAAGATGGCTCCATAGTTTCAGCTAGATACGTTTGCTATAAAGAGGGTTTGCGAACAAAAGACAAGAGAGACTTTATGACCATTAAACCTCGGCCTGAGACAAGGACTAATTGTAAGGCAAAGATGTCTGTCACGCTTGTAGATGGAAAATATAAAATCAATGCTTTTGTTGAAGAGCATAATCACCCGCTCTATGTTGCAGACACAATTCATTTGTTGGCATCACAGCGTAAGGTAACTGAAGTTCAAGCCTATGAGATTGATTTGGCAGAAGATGCAGGGCTTCAACAGAAATCTTCTTTTGAGTTGATGAGTAGGCACGCTGGAGGAAGAGCTAGTCTTAGCTACACCTAGTTGGATGTGAAAAATTACTTGAGAACTAAAAGACAGAGAAGTATGGTATATGGAGAAGTTGGAAGCCTATTGTGGTATTTCCAAGAACAATACTCGAAAAATCCATCATTTTATCATGCTTATCAGATAGATTCAGAAGAACAGATTACAAATGTTTTTTGGGCTGATGCAAGAATGTTACTTGACTATGCATATTTTGATGATGTGATCTCTATGGATACAATATTTAGTACAAACCGTGATCATAGACCACTTACGTTACTTTTAGGATTCAATCATTATAAAAGAGTGGTTATTTTTGGTGCGGCATTACTATATGATGAAACTATAAAGTCATTTAACTGGTTACTACAGACTTTCTTAGAGGCACACCAACAAAAAAAAACCTTTGACCATTTTTACTGATCAAGATCAAGCCATGGCTCAAGCAATACGGGAGGTGATGCCAGATACAAAACATAGACTATGCACCTGGCATTTAATGCAAAACGGTGTCAAGCATCTAGGAAATTTGATGAAGCGTGGATCACATTTTTTGACTGATTTTAAGAAATGCATGTATCAATATGAAGATGAAATGCAGTTCGAGGAAGAATGGAGTCGATTACTTTCAACTTATAATGTCAATGATAACACATGGTTGACCTCAATTTATAATATCAAAGAAAAATGGACATGGTGTCATATGAAGAAGGCTTTCACGCTTAGGGTGCGGAGCACACAAGTAAGTGAAAGTATAAATGCCGCTATAAAGAGTTGCACAAGATCATATTTAAACATCAATCAATTTTTCAAGCAATTTGAACGAGTTGTGGAGGATAGAAGATATAATGAATTGAAGCATGAATTTGACTCACGGCAAAAATTGCCTCGATTAATTATACAGAGTTCCCCTATGCTCCGATAGCTTTCTCAGATTTACACGATTCCAATTTTTGACTTGTTCCAAAAATAGTGGGATCTAGTTGCAGCTGCTACTATAAAACACAGACATGAAGAAGAGCCTTTATTTGACTATTTCATTAATATGATTGATGAGGAAGGTGAATGGAGAGTTCAACTTGATCCTAGTAACAACTCAATCTCATGTAGTTGTTGGATGTTTGAGACCATTGGAATATTATGCTGCCACACTTTAAAGGTTTACGATGTGAAGGATGTGAAAAAGCTTCCCGAAAACTATATTATAAAGAGGTGGACAAAAGAAGCAAGGAGTGGTATCATATATGATATTAAGGGAAACGAGGTCCAAGCAGATCCTAGATTGGAAAGCACACAACGATATAGACAACTCTGCCCCATGATGATTAGATTAGCAACTGAAACATCTGACTGTCCAAAAGTATTTTTGTTAGTGCAAAAAGGTGTGTTAGAGTTAACCAAGCAAGTGACAGAACTTCGATCCAGCCAACAATGTCCAACTAACAATGATGGTGCACGTTTAGCACTATTACCAGAGTCTATTGCCCCAGCAAAAGGATTCAAGAAAAAGGATGGAAATAGAAAGAAGAAGAGAGAGAAGGGTTGGGTTGAGAAATTAAGGAGCAAAAGAAGAAAAATAATTTCTATGGTATAGACATATTACATTTCTTTATTTTATATTTAGTGGTTAATAAATATTAATGTTACCTTACCTTTTTCTTTTAGGATAATCAGAGGCAAGCAAACACCTCCAATAACATACCTTAAGCACCTTTCGTAGGATCTCAAATAACTGAAAGTGATCTTACTTTTACTCAAATGTTAATGGTAAGACCAATTAAGTTCTAATGCTTAACACCTCATTGTAGTTTATAAAGGATTACATTGTGATTTGTATTGTTTTGTAATGTAGGCGCCACCAGATTTTCTAATACCATCACTTGAAACACTGGAATTCAGTCGAGATGTTTCATCAGGTAAGCAATAATATTGCAATAACAATGTTTAAAAGAAAGTATAATAAAATATATAATTTTATTGAAATCAATCATATCATGTACATTGAATTCCTGTTCTCAAACTAGATTGCCAATAATTGACTAATCTAAGTACAAGTCCCTAATAATTACATTCACACGTTGTTTCTTGTCTCTAGCTGTAGATAACAATCAATCACAATTCCAATAGCAGTACACCTCTTGAAAAAGTAAGCTGATACAAATGGATGCTTGTGTCTTGTTTTTTGCTTTATCTTGTTCTATATTTGTATCTTGTTTTTTGCTTCATCTTATTTTTCCCTCTATGCTCTCATGCTTGTATCTCACCTTCTGTTCTCCACTTGTTTGTAATTGGCAAACCTGCATATGTACAAGTAATCAATCACTTCATATTCAAGAATGAAAAATAGAGGTTTGATCTATTTGCATTTGGGATATGGTCTTATCAAAGATGCAATTATTCACCAATCCAAACTGCAGCAGGTTCTCAAAGGTCCAACCAGCAAAAATGGAGTGAGATTAAAAAGTATAGTATTCATAGAGGTATACCAGATTTAAGTGAAAAACAAAGGTTTGATCTATTTGCATTTGGGATATGGTTTTATCAAAGATGCAATTATTCACCAATCCAAACTACAGCATGTTCTCAAAGGCCCAACCAGCAAAAACAGAGTGAGATTAAAAAGCATAGTGTTCCCAGAGGTAAGCTACTGAAGCACAATAAGTGATTTCATTTAAATCCTTTTTCCACAAACAAATGCAGCTCCTTTGTATTGTTCCATCATATGAGTATCATATAGATGTGGTAACCTTTGTTACAAGCTCATGCAAATATGACAGTTTTGTCATGTCATCCACACCGCCAGGAGGAGCTTCATTATCCTTGGGAAAAACCTTTTGAGATATTTTGTGACAAGCTGCAACCAGATTTCTAGACTGTTAAAAATCATAATCAGAACCCCTTGCCACTCTTCATTAAGTACTGGTCAAATAAAAAAGAGTGCAGACAATAATCAATGAATAAGGCTGAAAATTATGTAATAAAAGATTTGAAATTTGAGTTCAGAACCCCTTGCCACATTGGCCTGAAACTTGTATGTGTAATTTGAGTTCAGAGGAATTGGGCAGTTGGTTCCCAATACACCATCTTGCCAGGAATTTTTCCTTTGCTTAATGCCATTCTTATTTTACCACACTATTGTTAAACCTTATTCTCGAATATATTGTCACGACTCACGACCAGATACTGTGAATAAGGAATTATAATGCAAAACTTTGATAACAACAGCATTAATTTGCCACTCAGACATAATTTAAATTTTTTAGAATCAAACTATATTGGAACAAAATTTATCCCAAGTGCATTGTGACCAACTTCACTATTACCCATGTCATCTTCAAATGGAAGGCCTACTGCAGTGCCATGAGCTCTAACCAATCTCCATCTATCAGGGGCACCCTATATATCAAAATAGACAAATAAAACACCAATGAATTGATTAAGTGTAAGGACAACAAATTGAAAGTAGACCTACAGATTATTGGGAAAGCGTATAGATCTAGAAATAGTCAGATCGGAGCATGTATACCTATTTAAGGGAGTCCATGGCAGGTGTTTGAGCGATATGGATGTAGTTGTACTGATTGGGGTTGGCCTCGCCCCAACCGTCCAGAACCACGACAGCCACCTGCTTACCCTTTGGAAGCTTGGGATGATCGGGCAATTTCCATGAGAACCCTGGACTTCCCATTTCCTTTTCTACGCTTCTCTGCCAGATTCCGATTGAAACCACGTCAATATCAACAAAATCACCCCAAGCTATATCTTTCCTATAGGGAGTGTTTGGTTCAATGGAGGGGAGGAGAGGGGAGGGATTTTAATGAAGGGGAGGGGAGGGGAGGGGAGGGGTTTTAATGATATGTTGTTTGGTTGATTTGAAGGGGAGGGGAGGAGAGATAAAATTAAATGGACAATTATACCCTTATGATATTAGAATTTTTAATTTTTTTATTTTTATAAAAAAAAAATTTTTCTTGCTTTTTATTATTAAAAATAATTTTTTATTTTTATTCAAAAATATTTTTTATTTTTATAAAAAATTATCTTAAACCCAATTTAAAAAATAAGATTTATATTATATTTTAAATGAAAATAAAAAGTAGGGACAATTTTGTCAAATAGGGATAAAATTTTCTCTCCCCTCCAAAAACCCCCACTTTTGGAGGGGAGCGTTTGGAGGGAAGGGGAGGGGAGGGGAGGGGGTATTTTGCCTCCCCTCCCCTCCAAGTTTTTCATACCAAACAAGGGGAGGGTCTCCTCTCCCCCCCAAAAACCCTGAACCAAACAGGCCCATAGGGAAGACAAACGCAAATTGCGTTCCCATTTTTTACGTGTTGCGCTACGAAACCACAGATTACAGGGACGGTTAGGATTAAAGGAAGGCAATGAACGGTGTCGTCTCGTTGCTTTGCACAGCCTGCGCATCACGTTGCTTCGCAGAGGATCGGGTTCCCCCTTTTCGCATGGTGTTTCAGCTGCCATTTCCTAAAATTTCCTCTAGCCCTTACATTATTTAAATTTTGCAAATCTGTCCCTATAAGAGATGAGGGAACCAGATCTCCTACTCATCTTTTCCCTACTTATCCCCTACTCATCTTGATTTCAACCATTCAGATCAAAGTTGAATGGTCCAGATTTGATATTTTTAATTTTTCATATTTTTGATGTTTTATTTATTTTAAAAAATATAAAATAAAAATAAAAATAATTTTTTAATTATAAATTTTTTTAAAAAATAATAATTTAAATTAAAAATATTAAATACTAAATCTGGACCATCCAAATCAAATCTGGATGGCCCAGATTTAGAGAAGTACCTGCTCATATGAGATGAGCAGGGATCCAAGTCCAGGAGCTGAGTGTGTTTGCATCCCTTTCTCCACTGTGCGAAGCTTTCGTCCATTCACTGTAGCCGCTTTTTGGGTCTTCAAATCCTTCCATTCTCACTTCAAGTTGCTGCTCTTATTCCCCTCATCTGGTTCGGCCTAGGCAAAACCTCCATTTGCGAAGCTCCATTTTTACCTTCCCTCGTGTCTGTTGCTCTGTTTGGCGTGAGGCAGAGGGCTGGCGCTTCGGTCATTTGGGCAAGAATCCCTATCTCTTCTTGAGTTATAACTTTGATCCTATTGTTAAGTCTTCCAAATTTTTCTTCCTCGTCACTCACCTGGTCCAGCCCTCACCGTGATTTTGTTGGCCCTGAATCTGTTTTCATTGCTCAGCTGGGCTTGTGGTTTGCTGCGACGTCATTCCTCTCTGTTTATGAATTTCGGCCACACACTTGTTGAGTCAAGTGCTGAAGTTTTCTCCCAAGGTAGAAAACCCATTCTGTCTTTTTTCAAACCCCCTTCATTTAAGTATCAAAGTTCTACTGATATGAAAAACTCTAGCCACTTAGGGCATTTACTAACCAACGGTTGAAACCTTTATTTTTCAGTTAAGATTATTCTTTAGCTGTGGAATGATTTGAAGTTGGTGTCATGATTGGCTAGATGTTTTGGCACCCCCAATAGGAATTTACTTCTAGTGCCAAGGGGCTGACATTTTCTTTGATAATTTCCTTATGTCAATTCAAAAGAAACTTTAGTCAACCTTAGAGCAAGAATGGTAGATGGACTTGATGAATTAAAGGGGCCAGCATCGGGTAATGCGTTAGCTGGATAAATTGGGGTTCATAGGACTCACATGAGCTAGGTGTTCTGGGTTCAACGTAGATGTAGATATAGTTAGTAATTAGAGAAATTGTGAATTTGTCTTTTTATGGATTAGACTTTTGAACAAATATTATTGATGGAGGATGTTTCAACTTCACAAGGGTCAAGGGCCACTTGTTGAAATTCCTGGTCAGGGACTCTTTAGAATAATCTTATCATTTTTTATTTTGTTATATGTTGAGCTGAAAAAGGAAATAGAATATGGCTTGAGGAAAAAGTAGAAGAAATTCTAATGTGAGGCAAGTCGTGGAGTAATTTAGGAATATCTCATTTTAACATAGGTTCAGATTTAGGTAGTATAATGAAATCACCGTGCAACATGAATCCTACAAATCAAATTAATAAATTTCAGAGGAGTGCTACTGAAAAAGGAAGTACAAGATTTTTAGTATCAAATAACTAGGATTATTAAGACTCTTTATCAATTCGTAAGTCTAATAATAATATTCTCACTTTGGGTATATAGGAGACTCGAGTAAATCATATTTGGAGTGGTTGATGGAGTTCCAAAGCATTGCGGCATCTTCTATTCTATAAATATATATAACGTCCCACTTGAATATCATGATTTATACTTATTTTGTCATGTTATTTATATTTTATGAAATATCACAATTCTTCTTCATTTTGAAGATTTTATTGCATCAATGATTTACCGAAAATTATTTTTTTAAAATTTAAAATCCCCCATTTTGTAAAGGAATGATATATGTATGGAATCAATAAGAGAAATCCAAGAAATTCTACTTATTAGCCTCTATGTTGGTCATTCATAGGAAATATTTACATGTGATCTAAGAAGTATGATTTCATATATGATGAAAATATTTTATGGAGGAGTTAGATATAGAATACTACTTGTTGGCAATAGATTTATTAGGTATTGGCATGTCATGGCTTACCTAACTAGTAAGAGATATAAGTTGTGAGTTGAGACTTAGGATGGAATTATGTGAGTTGAGACTCACAATGGACTTGTGTGAGCTAAGAACTCATGACAGACTTACATAAGCTAAGAATTCACAAAAAATTTAGGTGGGTCGCAAACCCATGCTAGAACAGATATTTATCCATGTAGGTTGTATGCTTACAACGTCTATCTTGTTCTTATGAAATCCTTTTAACAAAATTGTTTTTTAGAATAAGGTTTTGAAATGTCACTAATATAATTTTTTTGAGAGTTATATGCTCATTTATTATTAATATTATTTCTCACCTATTTATGATTGTCATAATAGTAAATATTTATTAGATGCTTCTGTGTTTGGACACTTATAAATGGTTTATTGTACTGATAATTATGATTTCTTAACCTTGAGATAATGTAATATATTTGTTATTGCATTTCAATCAATAATTAAATCATTTACTTACTCTCTTCTATAATTATTTACTAGTGGTGGGCCCACCAAAATTCCATGGCCCCATTGTTTTAAAAAAAGTAACACATAAAAAAAAAAGCTATCACAGTTTAGGAAAGATCAAAACCTTACTCTTATATATATATATATATATATATATATATATTGATTTGATATATTGTAAGATGTTATTTGCTTATTACGTAATTGGAATTTAAGATAATGTAGTTGATCCTAAGTCTTTCTTGGCACTTTAGTGTGGATTATCTTTTAGTTTAGTGAGTCCAACATTGACCATGTGAGCCAAGTCTATTTTGATGTATTTTGTTTTATTGTTTTATTATATCATAGATGTAGCTCCACATAATGTACAGTAGGATTTCTCGCCCTTGATATATGTATTTTGTTGTAGATTGAAATGGGAGTAGAATTTTTTAATTATATGGAATGATTGTTTGATTGTAGAAATTTTGAGAACCCCATATTATAAATGAGATTCTGCCAAAATTTCTATAAAGAGATGAAGTTGGCATTTGCATTAATGGTTTTGGGAATGAAATATGGAATTCAGCACATGACTAAGCTTTTTGTTTCTTGCTACTATAGAATTATATCGTTGTAGATAATATCGGGTATATCTTGTTAGGCTAGGCTTTGAAGGTGAGATTAACTTTGTGAACCGTACCAGTCATATTCCTCTTTCTAAAGTTTGACACCTTTCTTTGTTGGGAACTCTTTGTTGGAGCAACAGAAGGATAAATTCTTGAATGGAATCTCATTTTCGAGGTGGCAGAAGATTAAATTCTTAATTAGCAAAAATAATTGCAGAAGATTAATAGTGTTACAAGAAATTTGCGAAGAGACTGATATGAATCCTAGTAACTTAATCTATTTTACAAGAAATTATGAATCTCATTATAAAACATGAGAAAGGCAAGACTTAATGCTTTTACCAGATGACCCAAAAAAAAAAACAACAGCAGGCAAACTTGTAGTGCACACATCATTATAACATGTCTAATAATAACTAACACATATAGTATAAACAAATATTAAATTGATACTAAAGCAGTAATCAAATAGATAACGAATATTGAACTTTTAATTTTATTCTTTCCAGTGATTAATAATTGTATCTCTGGTAATTTGTTAGAAAAATCTCAACCCTTGTTCAAGTGAAACAAATAAATAAATAAATAATTTCGATGACTCTACAATTGTAAGATTGTAATATCATCGAAAGAATGCCACTTGTACAGAAAACACCAAATCACGTTATTCCCCCGGTTTGAAGGGACATATATCAATTCCAACCATGTGCCTAGAAAAGCACAAATTTGAAATTATAAAATTCTGATTTTTTGGGTTATAATATTTGAAATTCTGATTTTTTTTTTTGGGTCATAATAATCTGAAATTCTGAACCTATACAAGTTACAACATCTAGAAATTTATTGAGCCCAAACCTCTTTAGGAAGGAAGCAAGCACTGTAGAGGCCCCAACACGAAGGGGTTTCTTGCCATACCGTATCTCTCCCTCTCTAGGTTTTTTCCTCTTTAATTTGGAGATTTAATTTGGTCAACGTTCTCTTATACCTTCTCATTTTGTATTGTCCTAATATATTGGGCTTTTCAAGACAGAAAACATTGGTCGTTTTGGTTCGATGATGCTAATGTGATGTTATAGGAGTTGCTGTCACGTGAACTATAGTCTTATACATAATGGATAACTCTCTGTGCGTTTTGTTGGGCTGTATTTGCGCATATTATTAGGCCTTGTAGTTAAATGAATGTCATATACATTAACTTTTATTCCTCACATGTCCTTCTTGATTAATAACTAAACTATGCTTTAAAGTACTGGCCAGTCACAAATAATTACCAGTGTCCTTTGCCCTATTCCAACGATTATTTATTTATTATTTATTTTTATAATAGTGCCAGTATGTATGAAAAATAATGTGGCCGATGTATGAAGCTTATCAATGTCAGATACTGATAACACCATGTAGTACGGATGATTCTATACATAAAAAAGAGAAGGGGGGGGGGGGGGGGGGGGAGTAAAAGTATGATTGTGTATATTTTGATTTTTTTTTTATATTGATATAAAACAAGTCTACGAAGCAACGTTATATGAACATATAGCAAATATACCAATTTCCTTTTTACGCTGACATTGAAGAGAACTTTTCAAGGCTTTCCGAACCAACAAAACTTGGAGAGAAGCAAACCGCAAGTACAGTCTCTGAATATCTTGATGCAAGTATTGTAAATCTGCTGGTAATTGAGTACGACATACTGTCGTAATAACCCAGAAATTTGAACTTGAGGAGAAAAATAAAAGAAAACTTGGTTATAAATTTAGACCAAATGAACAAGTCTAAATTAAAGGAAGACAAAAAAAATTAACTTAGAAAATAATGTATTTGATATAAATTGAATTGTATTATGGGTTAAACACACATATATATATATATATATAATTTCAAGCTAGAATTAAGTTAAATTTTGAGCCAAAAATAGTCCTTAAAAAAATACTTGACTTCAATCTAATAATTTGCCTCCTTTACAATTTTTTTTTTCTTGTTGCATTTCATTCTTCCATCTACACATTTCAGTTTCCTTATTCTTCCATTTTTCCAAACTACGTTTATCTTTCCCTTCAAATGTTCCCATGTGTAGCTAACCACAAATTCAATCAAGAGCTGCTCATCTTATATGCTGCCACGCCATGATCTTGTAATTCCTCAAGGTGTTAATGGTTCCCATGTGCCTTACTGCAAGATGCTTACTCTGCCTCTTTTCTAAACAAATGGTGGTTTTTCAGAAAGGAGGGAGAGCAAATTTGAACGGTTCATATTTAAATTTTTTTTATTTATTCTCAATCATCTATTTTTTTTATTTTATGTATTTTTTTTAAAAGAAACAAAATATAAAATAAAGATAGTCTTTCAATTTATATTACAGTTTGCCTTCATCTTACGTTTATTTCCTTTAAAATTAGAAAAAAATATCAAAATAAAAAAATTTAAAATCTAGAACATTCAAATTTGATCAAAATAATTTAAATTTGATTTAAACGATCAAAGTCTACTCTCTTTAAAGCAACAAAGAATCCAAGTTTAAGTCTCTTCACTCATGCTTTTTTCCTTCACCAGACTTGTCAAGCTGCTGTGGTCCCTTCTGCACTTGGAAAAAAATTTAGGAAGCATCATTCCTTCAAATTCCCTAAACTTAATCTCTCCTCTTGTTTCACTGAAGCTTCCCATTGCTTCTTCGCTATTTGCACAGCCTTGCTTGTCCTTCAAAGCTCAGATTCCAGCCTTGATTCCCTATGGCTCTGTCCGTGCCTGTGGTTGCCATTCTCTCCCTTCATTCACTTCCCTACAAGGTTGCAACTCATCGTCTTGGCAGATCAACCTCTCTTGGGAGGTCCATTCGTCCAAACTTGCCCCATTTCTCACGGCCACAACTTTCTCTTGTCGGTGCTGTCACTTTCTTGGAAATTTCAGTTTGCGTTCCACCCTTGAAAGCCTCATTTTTCAGTCATTTCTCATCTTTGGCTGTAGGGGTTTTCTTTTTGGGGAGGGGGGGTGTTCTTGAGGGCTATAAATTGGGTATTGGGAACTAGTTTAGGCTCAAGAGTTAAGGCAAAGTTTCCTTCCTTCTTTGTTTAATTCTTTCATATTTGGAATCAAGAGCAATTCCATTCTTTTTTATTCTTTTACTGATTAAGCCTTGTGAGGAGCTTGACTTAGAAGGGTCGTTGGGGTTGTAGAAAAATTATTCAAACTGATTTATGGGAGCTACTCATAAATTAATTTTTCAAGTTTAACTAGCAAAGTGAGATATAATCTCACTTGTAGTGTATAACAAAATAGGGAACATGGTTTCGGACTGTAGTAATACTAGAACTAAGATAAATTTTGATAAGCTTTGATAAATTATCAAATCAATAAAGGGATTAATTGGTGAAAGATATCATACCTTATTGATGGAAAGGTAAACTTTTTATTCACTTGAAAATACTAACATTTCAATTGGAAGGAAATGTGTTAGGGTTAGTTCAAGAATAAAGTTGGCTCATAGAATGGGTAATTCCCTTAGATAGTAGTGATTAGAAGGAAGATAAGAAATTCTAATCTTGATAATTCAATGTTCATCCCACGTTGGTTTTGTTACTTGAGCTCAAAAGGAAAATTTCAAGATAATTCTCTTGTTGCCTAGATTTGTAGGGTGCTAAATGACTTAGAGCCTTATTATGTGGGTATATTGGCTTATTGTGAACCTTAAACTTAACTTGAGAATTTATGTGAATTCAAAATTTGTATGAACACAGAGGTTAGGTCACTTAAATGAGTACCTTGGTGGCAGAATACTCAATTCTTATTAAGTGTTGAGGTTGGAAATTAGAAACCATCTATAAGACTTAAGAATGTTAATTAGAAGGGTAAAGCTAGCTCCTTGCATAGTTACAAAGCAAATGGTGATAGCATTTGGGTTGTGAATAATTGTATGAACCTTAAATCACTACAAGAAAAACAAGAATTAGCGACGGAATTTTCTGTCGCTAAATATGGATAATTCTGTCGCAAATTGGTTAGCGACAGAATTAGCGATGGATTATTTTCATTGATAATTTTAGCGTCGCTAAATAATTAGTGACGGAAATAAAAATTTCGTCGCTAATTTGCGACGGAATAGTCTGTCGCTGATCTGAATTCTGTCGCTAATTGTAGGTATAAGTTATTCCAAATTAGCGACGAATCAGTAACGAAATTTTTCGTGACTAACTAGCGACGAACTAGTCACGAAATATTCGGCCACTAATTTGTGACGGATCAGTGACGGACATTCCGTCACTAATTTTTGACGGATCAGTGATGGAATATTCTGTCACTAATTTGTGGCCGAATATTCCGTCACTAATTTGTGACTGATCAACGATGAAATTTTTCATCAGTAATTAGTGACGGAATATTCCGCTATTGATCTATCACAAATTAGTGATGGAATATTCCGTCACTGATTCGTCACTAATTAGTGACGGATTATTTCAACACTGATCTGGCCTAAATTAGTGACAGAATAGCGACCAAAATGCACTGCAAATTTAATTTTTTTTATTATATTGTATTTTTTTAATACAGCGTCATTATTACTTTTGCTACCCATCCAATAAAATAAAATAAGACAACAACATTCAATAAAAAGTAATAGATAGATTAAAATGATTCTCAGTTAAACGTTTATAAAACAAATTATAACAATCTTTAACTTAAAATATATAACTTAAAATGACATAAAAAAATACTATCACATTTATAAAAGGGAACAATCATTAGGGTTTGTCTTCTCAACTGGTGATTCTTCCAGTACAGGATCTGATGGGGCACGAGATAAATGTGATTCAAGTTCTTGCAACCTATTAAGTGTTTGCTGATACTGGTCTAACATAGATAAGATTTGTTGATTCTGCTCCCACTCTTGGTTCTCCTGTCTCAAAGGTGCTGTCTATGTGACAATCCTCTTGCGTGCCATATGAAATATTTATGTCATATAATTGCGTGCTATATGAAATAAGAATAGTCAACATAGTCAATTTTTAATTTTAACAATTTTGTTGAAAAAAAAATATAAAAAAACATGTATGATACAAATAAATAAAAAATATGTATACAACTTATCCTTCATATATTTTTTCCTTTTTATATCTCTTTAATAAAATAGCATTCTATTCGTATCAAACAAATAAATATCCAAAGTGGTCAATTTCATTACATATCCTCTTATAGATACTATGATTAAAATTTAAATAATAAATTTTTAATTATCAAATATGAAATTAATAACAGTGATATTTTTTAAGAATTAATATAAAACCTTATTTCAATCAGCGATATATACATATAATATTTATTTTAAATGTGATATATTTACAGTTATAAAAAAATTTTAATTACAAAAACTAAATAGTATCTTTTATAATCAAATTATAGAATAGTTCTTTCTAAACTTTAGTTTAAACCTTAAAGATGTTTTCAAAATTTTCAAAATTAAAAATGTATGCAATTTGGTTGGAAAGTACTACTCAAGTGATTTTAGTAAGCGAAAGAAAATTCATTTAAAGATTCAATCCTAACATTTATGTGCTTCATGTATTAAAACAACTTAACTTTTAAATTCTTATGACGTTTTTTGAGTTATAAAGAACACTATTTATTTTAAGAAAATAAAAAACTTATCATTTGATTTACAAGACAATTTGTCTTGTGCAGAAACTATTAATTTTTATTACATCTACACAATGGCCTTTTTTAGTAATAAAATTTGTAAAAATATGACTTTAAAATAAGATAAATTTTTTTTTTTTTCACAAATAATGCAAGTGACATATTTTTACGATGATCAAGATGACATATTGGTTTGTCATAATTGTAAAATAGAATATTCTACAACTATATATATGAAGTAAGCAAATCATCCTTAAAAATATTATTTTCCCCTCAATCCACTGAGCCAAATTACTTTTCATCCAAATACTCAAATAATCATATTCAAACAAATTGTTACTCAAAGAGTCCAATTAGAGGTGTAGCAAAGTGTAGACTTTCTTGTTATATCTCTATCAGTATCTCCAAATGGGACCAAAGCTAGCTATTTCACTAATTAATAGTGATTGTGATTGAAAGTGCGTCTTCCATTTATTTTTAATATATATAGACATTTATATATTAAATTAATATGCAAAGTGCGTCTTTAATATTATAAAAAACAAACTTATTTTCAAACAATGAATAAATTAACCCGTAAATATTCTTATCATATAAAAAATGTTATCATACAAACATCTCAATATTTGAGTGTTGAATATTATGATAATTTGAAAGTTTAGGCTGAATTCTTATAAAGAACGGAGAAAACACAATATACCACAGGTTGAACTAGTCATAAAAGACTCACTCTTAATTAAGACTTCTTCAGGAGTGATGCCTAAATTAGTTTAAAAAAATGTCCTTCACCAGGCAACATCATGTCCCTCGCTTACCTTATTTTCCAACTTGCCTAAACAGTAGTTGAAGACAATAATCTGGCGTTTACGGTTATATAAGTGTAGATTAGAAAGCCACCAAGTCCAGTTAAATATGGATTAGATAATTATAAACTATTATAATAGTTAATACACTTTAAATATTTATTTATATTTTAGTTAACAAGTTTTTTAATTAAAAATATAATGTGTGTGAATATACAATTTTTTAATAAAATCTAGTTATATGATGTTAAACTATAAAAATTATACAATTATCTTTAACATATATACTTATTGTATTATTATAGAAGAAGTTAATAACAAATAAAGAAAAAAAATTACATGACAAACTCGTTATAATTTTCAAACCTAAAAGTGATTCAAAAATTAAGTAAAAAAGGCCAATACTGAACAAGCAAAACAGAGAAAGGAAAGGGTAATTTAAAAACTACTGCTAGAAGAGCCAATATTTGAAGAATATGCATAGGTAAAGATTATGTTTTCCTTGAATATTTACCTCACGCTTTCTAATTAAAAAATACTGTACGAGCAATTTTTTTTCAATTTAACATATTATCAAGTTATCTAACACCATTGATTATTTACTTCTGATAAGAAACTCAACAAACACTTAAAAATTACATCAAAAATTTTTTCGGCAATACTCAAAACTGTAGCAGAGATGAATTAAAATTAATTCTTTGTTCTATTTTTGTTCTGTTTTGCAGATTGTTCTATGGGGGACAATTCCCTGTCTGTTGGAGAAAGGCTTAGTTACATTGGTTACTTATAGAACCATTTATCAGTGCATGAAACATGTAATATATTTAGTAGCTTCTTGGTATTGGATTAAAAGCACATACGTATTTATAAGAAAAAAGGGAGCTACTTTAGATAGAAATTATGTACGCTGAAAGATATGCATAGTATAGCCTAATGTTCTCATTATAGGCACATAAAGATATATGGGAATGGTGCTATCGTTTTCACATTGTTGTTGATGGTTGGCACCTTTAAATCCTCTTTTTCATATAGGAGATATATGCATGCCAAAATATAATGAACCTGTTAATGAATTCTGCTTCTGTGATAAAAAACGAAGTCCACTCTGTTCAACATGAATGCATCAGAGAACATAGTGTCCTTGTTATTCTAGTCAATCTATCTTGTTGGATCTGTTATGGCTTTTCTAATGTTATTATCTTCACTTTTCTCCTTATGAAAAACCACTCTTAGTTTGTTGTTATTGTTTCCATACTCAGATATCATCTAAAGTGTAGCTAGGAATAAGAAGTTTGGTTTTTCCAGGTTCCCATAAAAAGAGTTTTCACTATTGTCCCTTTCGGTCAAATGGCCCTATTTGGCCCTAAAACAAGAGAAAGAAGGAGCTTTGGTTTTACATTTGTTGCTGTTATGCATTTCACCTATTGAAGATACACTATGTACTTTTCTCTTTGTTGAAGTAATTCAGTATGGGGGTATTTCATTTTTGGAAGTAACTAACAGCCATAATATTGCTACTCTATATCGTTACTCTACCAAGTTTGCAACAAATACCTATTGCCAGAATATAAGAAGGGAATATGACGAAAATTTTTTATACAAAATTCAATAGAAGACATATTTATGGAATCAAAGAAGCAACAAATCACACAGCAATAACAAATCATAATAACAAACAATTTTCTAAGGGAGAAGACAAAAAGCATATACATTGATTTTGTGCTAAACAAATTTATACCCAGGGATGCTCCATGGAGAAAGGGAAAGAGAAGGACAAACCTTAGCTAGTAGAAGAGAGCACTTCGTCAACAATAGCTCCAACAATGACCCTCACAGAGCTTCAAGCAGAGATGGCAATAAGGGGATGAGTTTCGAATGTAAGGGGATGATTTAGGGTTTTCGGCAAAAAGTGCAAGGTGTGTGAGACAATAGATGAGAAGCGGTGCCCCGAGATCCGACAAGCCCAAGAGAAAATTGTAAAGAACCTAAAACTGTAAAAATGGATCCAGCATTGATGAACTATCTGGCGTTGCATTAAGCCCATTGAGAAGAACATTCCTATCCCTGTTCTGGTGTTATTTATTTTATAGCAAAAAATATAAAGTTAATCCGAAAGAATATATGATTTCAAAATGATATCTTATGAAACATGGAATAGGCCAATTTTTTGTTCCTTTTAAAAGTTGGGTGCGTCTTCATTTGACAACTATTGGGACTGACTCAATTTACGAAAAAATAAAACAAAAAATAAAACAAAACAAAAAATAGAAACGAAAATGTTGTGGGCGTTCCACACTGATATGCATTTATATATAATAATTTTTACATTAATCTGAACCATTAATTTATAATAAAAAAAAGAAATTATTTTATAACACCATAATGTACTAACTCCATCTAGCCTCCCTCTGGGCTCGGTTCTCTATGATTTCCAAAGAAATAGTACCAACCGTGGCATTTTCATGCTATAGAACGGGGTTTCATACACTCATCTTCTATCCCGTGGGTCCTGTAAACCCATCATTCCCATTCTCTACTCACACTCTGTAACAACCGGGAAAAAGAAAAGAAAAGGGAAAAGAAAGAAAGTGAAATCTGAAAATTTTCGGAATCCAGAATTTCTGCCAAATCCTCTCGCAATAGCGAGAAATGGTCTCGCTACAGCGAGAGAGCTAGTTCGCAACAGCTAAGGCGTTTCTAGCTATAGCGAGTGCTGGCAGCAGCCCATACAAAAACCAGGGAGTTGCCCGCTGTAGCGTACGCCATAGCGAGAGTGAAGTCTGGAACTGACACGATTTCGCCATAGCGAGTGGTAAATCTCGCTATAGCGAAGGGAACTGACCCGATCTCGCCGTAGCGAAGGTTACACCTCGCTATGGCGAGGACGAGCTCGCTATAGCGAAGGTTAGTTTTCGCCGTAGCGAGAGTCAGTCCGGAAGAGAGTAAATAGCGAGAATCAGACTTCAATAAACGCCCAAACTCATTTCTTCTCTCATATCTGCCCTAAGCTTCGACCCAAAGAGAGAAAAGAGGCGTGGAGAGTGTGAGAGATCAAGAGAAGGAGGAAGATCAAGGGGAAGGTAAGGTAACTTCTCCCATTTCTCTTCAGATTTCTGATCCCCTCCCTTTGCCCTCTCTTTCTGCGGTTTTATTTGTGTAAATGGACGGATTTTGGGCATGGGTCAGAAGAGGGAAAGTGGAAAACTCTTTTGAATCCTCGAGTTTTCTTTGAAAATGAGGTTTTCTACTACCATGGGAGCTTGAGAGAGAGAAAGGGGTAATGGCATTCTAGAGAGAGAACCCTAGGTTGTGTGTGATAGAGGGTTGCTCTAAATTAAATTACAAGAGAGTAATTGCATGCTTTTGGTGTGTCTAGGCTCAAGTGAAACACTTACATCAAGGTGTGTTTGTGGACCTAAGGAGGGAAAGGAGAAATTGAAAGGAAAAGCTTGTGTTGGCTTTGGCTCCAAAGGTAGCTCTCTCTTTCACTCTTTCTTGTAGCATTCTTGGTTGTAATAGTCATTGTATGATATGTATATGCTTGTTGTATGGAATATGTCATATGTTATTGCTTTGATGCATTGAATGCCAATATGCTTGTGTGTTGAAATATGAGAATTGCTCGGGTGCGGTAGTGCTGAAAGTCCCTTGAGATGGGTGAGGTGAAGCCGAAAGTCCCTTGAGATAGGTGAGACAAGGCCAAAAGTCTCAAACGAGTGAGGCCAAGTCAAAAGTCCTTAAACTCGGGTGAGGCCATCCAAAAGTCCCTAAACTCGGGTGAGACTAGACCAAAAGTCCCTGGAGCCCATTTTTGGCATTGTTGTGAATTCCATAGCATGTACATTATGTGTTGGATGATTGAGAATAGCTAAATGCTTATTCACATGCTTTGACTTGTTATATGCCTTGATTGCTTGCTGGATTGAGTGCATGAGCTACTGAGATTCTCCGAATCTCACCCCTTTCCCCTCCCAACTAATATGCTAGGTGGAGTTCAAGGAGAACCGAGCACACACCAAGGAGCCTAGGAGCATGCGTAGCTAGTTATGAGTTTATGTTTTGATATTGTGATGTATATATGATGTAAAGTGGTGCCAAATGAAGATGTGCCCATTGTTTTTGAGATGTAAAGTTTGTAACATGTGTAGACATATGAAAGGATGATGTATGAACTCTGCTATTAGCCAAAGTAATGGAAATGTGGGTTTTTACCCCTTTGATGCATGGATGTAGTAGTGTATTTTGGCCGTAGCATAGTGAAAACAGAATGTATGATGATTTGGATCATATGGACATGTTAGATGTACTAGTTTTATGCTTTTAAACTTGTCCATGTGGAGTGAGAGTGTGTGAGAGGCGATTTGGACCCGTTTTGGACCTTTGGGGTGCCAAAACCGAGAAAATTGAGAGCTCCGTCAAAGTATGACCGGATGAGCTCCGTTTGCCATGAAATTTGGCGTGCCTCTAGAGTTTGTAGAAAGCTTCTTGAGAAGCTAGAGTTGGTAATATTCGGAGGATTGTAGAATATTTGGGGAATTGTTGAATTTGGGAGAATTTAATGGATTGGTCATGTACTGTTCATCTAAACCAGAAAATGAAATCTGTGGCACTTTTAGACCAAATAGATTTCAAATGTGGTGAAATTTTATACACATAAACTAGAAACCGAAAGTGACTTGTAGGAACTGGAATCACCCAAATCGGAGGTCTGTAGAGAGAGATTGAACCGACTGAAGTTCTGTATCAGCATCAGTGAGCTTATCTGACCCCCATCACTGTTCCATCGGTTTTTGGGGTGCAGGAGCTACTGAACTGATCTGGACTTATTTTTTTCCTCTAGTAGACATCCTTATCTTTCTGAATTGGTATAATTTGCCTAGATTGGATTTTTTGGATTTAGTTATGAATTTTCGAAAGTCATGACAGCAAGCTGCACCAGAAACAGTGACAGCTGGACCTTCCTCCCATTTTCGATGTCAAACTTGGTCCAAATGCTGAGATTTTAATTTGGAATTATTTTTTGTGTAAATTTAACACTTAGAGCTTTCCACAAAGATAAATTTTTCTGTATTCCCATTTTTCTACAATTTCTTATGATTTTCCAAACTTAGAGCCAAAATATGACTTTTGGGCCCAAGTGAAAAAGTGAAATTATTATGGTTTTCGGCTCTATACCCGTGGCTTATGGTTTGTTTTATGCTATGTATGAGTCATATGTATGGAGTTTGAATTGAGGATACTTGAGATGGGTTCACAAGACCCACGGGGTGAAAGATGAGTATATGAAACCCCGGTTCATAGCATGTAAATGCCACGAAAGAATAGTGACTCTTTGGAAATCATATGGAACCGAGCCTATGGAAAGGCTAGGTAGTGGTAGTAATTTAAGGTGTCACACACTCCACTTATACAACTCATACATAGCATAAAACAAGCCATAAGCCACGGGAATGGAGTCAAAAACCAGAAAAATACAATTTCTCACATTCGCCCAAAAGTCTGATTTTTGGCTTTACTTTGAAAAATCATAACTAATTATAGAAAAATGAGAATCTAGCAAACCCTAGCTTTATGGAAAGCTCTAAGTGTTAAATTTACACTAAAAATACTTTCCAACCACAATCTCATCTTTTGGACCATTTTTGACATCGAAAATGGGACAGAGGTCCGACTGTCTCTGTTTCTGATGCAGCTTACTATTATGAATTTCTAAAATTCATAACTAAATCCACAAACATCCAATCTGGGAAAACTATACCAATTTGAAAAGCTAAAGATGTCTACTAGAGGAAAAAAATAATTCCAAATCAGTTCAGTAGCCTCTAGACCTCAAAAACTAATGGAATAGTAACAGAGGTCGGATGGCTCCTCTGATGTTGATACAGGAATTCAAAAGGCTCATTCTCTCTCTACAGACCTCAGATTTAGGTGATTCTAGTTGGTATAGGTCAATGTAGTTGTCTAGTTTATGTGTATAAAACTTCATGACATTTGGTCTCCTTTTGGTCCATGAATGCCACAGATTCATTTTCGGACTAATGAAACAGTCCCATAACCAAACCATCAAACTTTCCCAATTTCAACAATTCACCAAATATTCTCTAGACCTCTAAATATTACCAACTTTAGGTTCCCAAGAAGCTCTCTATAGACTCTAGAGGTATACAAAACTTCATGGCAAGAAGAGCTCATCTGGTCATACTTTGACGGAGCTCACAAAATTGGCAGTTTTGGCACCCAAAATGGTTCAAATGGATCCAAATGACCTCTCACACGTTTGTACTCCTCATGGACAAGTTTAAAAGCATAAAAATAATCTATATAACATATCCAAGTGGTCTAAATCATCATACATTCCAAACTCACTATGCTACAGGCCAAAATACACTATCACATTCATTCAACAAAAGGGGCAAAACCCACATTCTCCTTACTTTGACTCTTTACATAGTTTATACATCATGTTCCCTTACATTTACACTTGTTACAACATGTACATCTAAAAAATAGAAGGTGCATATTCATTTTGGCACCTCTTTACATCAAAATAGTCAAAACAAACTAAAATCTATCTATCATTCTTCTAGACTCCTTGGTGTGCACTTGATTCTCCTTGAGCTCCACCTAGCATGTCAAGTTGGGAGGGGAAGGGGTGAGATTCATGGAATCTCAGTAGCTCATGCACTAATTCAATGAAGCAATCAAGGCATATAACAAGTCAAAGCATGTAATTTAGCATCCAACCATTCTTAAACATACAATACATGTTGTACATGCTATGGAGATCACAACAATGCCACAAGTAAGCTCTAGGGACTTTTGGTCTGGCCTCACCCGAGTTTAGGGACTTTTGGATGGCCTCACCTGAGTTTAGGGACTTTTGACTTGGCCTCACTCGGTTATAAGACTTTTGGCCTTATCTCACTCATCTCAAGGGACTTTCGGCTCTACCTCACCCATCTCAAGGGACTTTCGGCACTACCTCACCCGAGCAATTCTCACAATCCAACACACAAGCACATTGGTAACAATGCATCATGGCAATAACATATGGCATATCTCACACAACAAGCATATACATAAACATACAATGACTATTACATCCAAGAATGCAACAAGAAAGAGTGGAAAGAGAGCTACCTTATAAGCCAACACAAGCTTTTCCTTTCAATTTCTCTTCTCCCTTCTTAGGTTCACAATCACACCTTGATGGAGGTGCTTCACTTGAGCCTAGACACATCAAAGAGCATAAATTACTCTCTCATAACTTAACAACTCTTAGGAGTTCTTCAGAGCAAAATTCCCAACATATAAGAACTTAGGGTTCTCTTTCTCTCTCAAGAATGTCACCAACTCTTCCTCTCTCTCAAGTTCTCATGGTAGTGGAAACAATATTTTCAAGGAAAATAAAGAGGTTCAAGGGTGTTTTCCACTTTTCCTCTTCTGACGCATGCCCAAAATCCCACTAATCTCACAAACAAAACCATAGAAAGAGAAGGCAAAGAGAGGAGATCAAAATTCTAAGAAGAGAAGAGAGAAACTTGCTTACATTTCCTTTGCTCTTCCTCCTTCTCTTAGTCTCTCTCACTCTCCACGCCTCTTTTCTCTCCTTGGGTCGAAGTCTAGGGCAAATATGAGAGAAAGAATGAGTTGGGACGCTTCAAGTAGTCAAAATCTCGCTTTTTACTCTTTTCCGGACTGACCCTCGCTAAGGCGAAAATTAACCTTCGCTACGGCGAGCTCGTATCAGCTACCTTCGCTATGGCGAGGTTTAACTTTCACTACGGTGAGCACGTATCAGTTCCCTTCGCTATGGC
The DNA here is from genome assembly GCA_032878935.1 of Erythrophleum fordii. Classification (NCBI taxonomy): domain Eukaryota; kingdom Viridiplantae; phylum Streptophyta; class Magnoliopsida; order Fabales; family Fabaceae; genus Erythrophleum; species Erythrophleum fordii. Next base: position 7,801,087 of record JAVQMF010000025.1, on the reverse strand, counting down.
AAGATTTAACCTTCGCTACGGCGAGCTCGTATCAGTTCCAGACCCCCACTTTCGCTATGGCGTACACTACGGCGAGCGACTCCTTGGTTTTTGTATGGAATGCCCGCACTCGCTATAGCTAGAATCATTTTCGCTATTGCGAACGGGCATTCTCGCTATAGCGAGACCATTTCTCGCTATTGCGAGAAGACTTAGCAAATTTTCTGAATTTCGAAAATGTTCAGCTTTCTTCTTTCTTTTTCTTTTTCTCTTTTTTCCAGTTGTTACATATTTCTTCATCTCACCTTATATAACATCATTCCTCTTATTTTATATATATATATATATATAAGGTTGACTTCGACATTTTGTAATGTTATATATCTACTAAATTAAATTAAATTTGGAAAATGAAAAACACGTTGGGGAAAACCCTATGTTAGGATATTTTCTTTTAATTTTTTTAAAACATTTTTTTAACTTTCTCTATATTAGGATATTTCTCCTCTTATTTTGCTAAATTGGCAAAAACCAAAAACGGAGGGGGGAAAAGGATATACAACAATTCAAGGGGATAAGTATAAATAAGAAAAATGTAGGGAAAATTCAAAAATATATACAAATATTTGGGTATACTTCAAAATTTAGATATGATTATTGTTGAATTTAAATTTTTTAAACGCAAACATTGTTTTCATCCTTCAAATATGATTTTAATACTGACTTTTTTTAACATTCCTTCCAAAAAAAATTTCATGTATTATTTAATAACTTATTAAAAGTGTAATTTGTTGTTTTATTAACTCTCTACCAATAAAAATTTGATTATTGAATAATAAAAATTAATAAAGATGAACAATAAAAATTTAAAAAATATATAATTTGATGAGAGAGAGGAATTCAAGATTTTGCCTTCCATTCATTTGAGAGTGGGTATTTAGTCTTTTTCTTCTTTTGAGAGAATTCTAAACATTTGATATTTAAATGAGATAAAGTTTTAATTTTTGGAGAAAGAAAAACCCCTAACACGATCAATTAAGCAAGTGTAGAAAGAAATAGAAACACGAAAGAAAGTATGATTTTAACTAAGAGTTAACAGCATAACAAAGAGGAGAAACCAATTAGGAGAGGAGAGATGTGAGTAAAAAGTGATATAATTGAAGCATATTGGATGAATGGAGCCATTTTTAATATTTGTAAAATCTTGAGAAAGAAACATATTGTCACATTTTTCTAATATTATTTATCTTTTTTTCTTTTTGAGTTGAATATTTATTTTATTTTTATTTATTTCTTACTTTTCATTTTTTTATATTTTTAGTAAAATCATCCTTATATTCATTTATTTAAATTACAATTTTAGATTTAAAGGGTTTTTCTATTTCTAATTAATTATATATATTCTATTTTTATTTTAATATATGATTTAAAATAAATAAAATGGTAAATTTTTAATTTTTGAATAAAAACAAAGACCCCTTATTGATTATAGTATTTATCTCATTTTTATTAAATTATTAATATATAATTTAAATTATATTATATAAATTATTAAAGGTTTCTATAAAATTAATAATATTTAAATCATTTCCAAGAGAGAGAGATATATATATAAAAATCATTATATCATATAAATTATTAAAAAATTAAAATTAATATTTGCGATAGATTAGTGACGGAAAAAAATTTGTGACGGAAATTCCATCGCTAATTTCGTCGCAAATTATCGACGAAATTTACTGTCACAGAATTTCGTCGCAATATTAGAATTAGCTATCCTGCTCCTTTGCGATAGAAAATTCTGTCGTTAATTTCCATTGCTAACTTGATTTGCGACGAATTTGCAACGGAACTATTTGTGACGGAAACTTTCTGTCAATAATTTCGTCACAAATTTTTACGACGAACTTTGTGACGAATTTGTCACGAACTTGCGAAAAAAAAATTTTCCGTCACAAAATTCCGTTGCAAATCTATTATTTTTTTGTAGTGAATGACGTGCTTACTTGAAACTTGTGAGAAATTGGCAGGAAGTACAATTAAGACTTGGTCAATTAGTAAATAGATAACATCCTTATCTAATTTTGTACTTTTATTTCTAATTCATGTTTTATGCTTTAAATGTCAATAACTATATTACTTCCATTATGTGATGCATTTAATGCATATGTACCCAATATGGAATTTCTTGAACTTATGGATACTTGTATTTGGCCAAGGAACCAATTTTTTGTCATGCTCCATCTTTATGAATCATTAGTTGTTGATACAAGTATGGAATTAACGAAGGAGATTTGGTTAAACTTTTATAAGCTTCCTATGATTGGTTACTTGAGAACATGTGTTTTAGTTGAATTAAATAAGCATAATTCCATACATGACTTTAAAAGTTTTATGGAGGGATTAGTTACAGAACATTAGTTGCTAATAGCAATTTTATTAGCTCTTGATGTGCCTTGGCTAAACGCCAACTAGCAAGAGATACAAGATATGTTAGCCCAATGTGTTGGCCAATACATTTGGAATGGAGAAATGTATTTTATATGAGCTATGAACTCACAATAGATTTGGTTACTTATCCATGTGAGTTATGCGCTCATGACAAATTGGTGATTTATTCATGTGAACAATATCTCATGACAAAATTGGTTATTTACAGACATGAGCTATGTGCCATGACAATTACACCATTACAAGGAAAGTCTTTTCAATGGAAAGTTTTTGAAACATTTGATTTTTAAAACTCTTATATCCATAATTTTGTAAGCTACATACTTTATATCATTGTTATTTATATTAACTCTAGATTATGTGATTGTTATAACTCCATGTGTAACTCAAAGTTAAATTTCTTTTAAGACATATAATTACTATATCATGAAGCATAGTTTCATATTTCGAAGCCTTTGCAAGGGGTTTTTGTAAGATTTCTTAGCTACTAATTTATATATTCATTCATTTATTTGCTAAATTGTGGGATGGTATTTATTCATTGAGCATTTGACATTGCAAATGGAAGAACTGAGCTATCATTGAGCATTTGACATTGCAAATGGAAGAACTGAGCTATGTCTTTCTTCAATAGCATATGGAGTGTCGTCCTTCCTTTTGGCTAAGCCCTGTATTGATCCATGTAAGCAGTGTTACTTTTAATTAATTTTGTATAAACTCATTTGTATTCTAGTTATAGCTTTACAAAAGTCATAGGCCGGATCCTCCATCCTAGCAAATGTAGTATAGTGGGTAGGCATGAGAGCAAAGCTCTCTTTTGTTGTGCTACTATATCTTTTTGGGTTGAAGGAATTATAAGAGGTCTTATTTTTAGGAGAGATTCTCCTAAAATTTCTACAAGAAACTACACATGAATACTCTGTGATGATTTTGAATGACACATGGAAAATTACCAAATGAATATATTTGTTGTAATCTTGATATTAAATTAATTCAATTATGAAAATAATATTGCTTTAGGTAGATAAGTTAGGCTTACAAATACAAGATTAACATGTATTCCATGCCAGTCATACCTCTAGTTTTGGGATGTGACACATGTAATGTGCAATTATAAAGGCAAACACTACCAATGGATATATTTGAGCTTGTGAAATAAGTTCATGATGTACAATAAAATGTAGAAAATGCTATATTATATTTAAAAAGACCTTAGCGCGAGATTGATGTTATAGATTACACTAACACCATTTATGAAATATAGTATTTCTAAGTCAAATTAAAATTAAAACATGATGTTTCTTTTGTCTAGTATTCAAAGGAGCAAACTAAAAGAATAAGTGCCAACCAACTTGAGTAGGTAGTGGTTTAGATGGTAGACCTTGGCATAAGTTATGTAACTTTGGATGTTAATTAGGAAATGAACCATTATTTCAATTCTAGCATAACAGATGTTTTACCGTATGAATAGCAAAGTACAAACCAATATGAAGATCTTAAAAAACTATGCAATTATGACAAAACCATATAACATACAAAACAAAAATAATAATTGTTGTATATTGCTCCACATGTTGGGTGACATAACTAGTTTTAAAAAAACCAAATTTGCAACCACCGAGATATATCAGCTAGATATAATTGATCCACTTGCAAAGATAAAGGAAAAATTAAACCAAACTACTCTTGCTAATGAACATTGCAAAAGCAAATAAGCTTGTGTCATCTACATATATAAAGTGTGAAATAGATTTTGAATTATGACATTCTTTCAAACCTTCTTATGATTTATTTTGTTCCACCTTATGAGTCATACAAGAGAGTATGTCAGCACATAAAATAAATAAATAAATAAATAAGAAGAAAGCAGACCATCTTGATGAAGCCCTTGCTCAAGATTAAAAGATTCAGTAAGATTCTCATTGATTATAACTTGGCAGCTTATTGTTGAAAAACATTACATAACAAGTTAGATTCAATTATCCAAAATTTTCATTTTCTTTAAAAGGGATTATAGAAAATTCCAAGAGACTTTATTATATGCCTTAGCAATATCTAACATATATGCACACTATTCCATTTGAGAGCGTTTGGCATAATGTAGCTTCTACATCCATTTATATGCTAAAATAATATTATCTAAAATGTGATGGCCAGCAAGATAGGCATTCTAATTGGAAGCAATAATTTTTAGCAATATAAGCTTGAGACAATTACAAATGACCTTCAAAATAAGCTTATAAACAACATTATACAAACTATAAGGCCAATAATCTTTTAATGTTTGAGATGAATCACACTTAAGCAATAAAATGATGAAATTTTTATTTAAAGCTTTCAACAAATAACCAAAAGGGAAGAAAGCAAGCACCATGTTTGTCAAATCACCTCAAAGCACATAAGTTTGGAAGAATTTCACATAAAATTCATCCAATCCAAAAACACTATTAACTTTCAATTGAAAAACAATCTATTTAATTTTAGAAATAGTAACAGGGGCTTAAAGCATGTGAATATATATGATGTGATGAAAGAACAAGAATATCAACTAGGTCCAATTCTTAAAAGATGTGATCATCCAATAATAAGGTGGAAGATACAAAAATTTGCTAAAAATAAGATCTCATATTCAATATGCTGAAAATTCTAAAATTGTTCATCAATATGAAACTTAATTTAGGAGATAAAATTATTAATCCTACATTTCTCATCCAAATCATGAAAATATTTAGTATTTCTATTTCCTTGAACTAACAAAACTTGTCTTGTTTTTTAGGCCCACAATGTCTCTTCACAATCATTATCAAAGTTCAAGATTTTTCCATATGCCTCTTTCATCTTAATCCCCCCCACTCTTGAGTAAATTAGATTGAACTTTTTGTAGTTATTCTTTTAAATAAGTAATCTTTCGGGTTAATTTTACCAACCTTAATCTTATTCCAAAACTTGAGATCATGTTGAAGTTTAGTTAATTTAGAAGTAACCTAAAATGCATATGAACCAAAAGCACGTTCATGCCAAACTTGTTGTACAATAACATTACATTGTCAGAATGAAAACAAAATGGGTGTTTTCTATGAGGTAGCCATAAGTTATTGACTAAAAGTAGTAGAGCATGATTTAGCTAAGCTAATAAGGGTCTGTAATCCTGAATGTGAAAACATTTAAAGCCATTGGGAATTCAACCTTGCATGATCTAATTGGACCTAAACAGCATCAAGCCCTTGCATTGTTAATCCAAGTATGCCACACTTTGTAAGAATAGATATCTACAAATTGACAAGTATTGATCATATCACAAAACTAAGCCTCAGCCAGCTAGATCAAAGAAACAAGACTTTTTTGTCTTCTATGAACAATGTCTAATTAAAATCACCAATAACTAACTAAGGCAAAGAGACTTATCTAGTAGTGATTTTAAACCAATCATATAGAACAACTCTATCATAAAGGTCAGAAATGTGTAAACAAAAGTAATCATAAAACCCATTAATAAAAGGCAATTCAACTTCCTTATTTGCTTATTAATGAATTTACTAATAGCCTTGACATGTACAACAAAGCACTTTGCTACTACCATTTGGAGATTCACAAGCATATACTAAAGAATTGTGAAGGATCTCTTAATGTGAATCCTCAATGTCTTCAACTTTAGGCTTTTAAAGTTTATGACTTCTTTGCTTTGGGAATGATAGAGGCTGCTTTGGATATTTAGCAATAAGATTATCAACATACACTGTCTACCCCTGCAACTTTCGAACAATAGAAATTTTTTGAGAATCTAGTGTTCAAAGTAATTAAGCAAGAGGTAGTATCATTTAGTGATAGTGGGTTATAGTGGATTGGCTTGGCCCTATCGAAGGAGATGCAAAATAGGCTTTGCCAAACAATAAGTGGTTGGCATTGGCTCAAGAATAAAGCATCTCTAAATTGGAATGAACTTTGAATCTTGAGAAGAAAACTCTAGGTCCACATGTAGGATATCAGATCATTCCATGACAAAAAATAACATGGCAATATTCTGTAAGGCCTTTATCACAAAGGAACCTATTGACCTAAACATGGCTTTTAGAGGTTTCACCATGATGGATCATAATTTAGCTCTTATAGGTAGCAAGTGGCAATAAGGAGGCCATCAAGGTTATACTTGCCTAATTTCAATTATGTTATGCATAAGACATATGGCAGCTTGGAAGATGCTATTTCTAGGTGGCCATTAAAGAGGCAAACATGGAAGCTTTAAGTAACCAATGTTTGAGCTAGTTTTTTACTTCGTTCATTCATGCAATGACAAGTACAAGGAATATTACCTAGGGTAATGGTTTGATATTTTTTTCACTAATAAGATTCAGTTAGACTACTAATTAAAATTATTAACGTAAAAATCAAAAATGATTTTTTAAAATTTTTAATTATGTCAAACAATAAATTATGTGAAAATCATATTTATGAAATTGGAACCAAAAAAATGCTTTAATAGAAAAGGAAATTTTTAATAAAGAAATCATTTTTACAGAGAATTTTTATTGTGAAAATATTTTGAGCTAAAACTGTATTTAGAAAATCCTAACCCAAAGTAATCTTAAGCTGTAACAAAATAATCTAGGCCCATGAAACTTTAAAATACACAAGTTTGACTTTATATTATCCATGGAAAAAGTGTCTTGTCAATAATGTATTAGAGGTAAAAGGAAGAAAGGTGCAAAAAGGCTTCTCATCAAAATAAGAAGGAGTATAACATCTGGGAAGACTTAAATAAAATAAAATAAAAGTAGTTTGACCACAACACAAAATCCTTAAAGAGAAGCAAGTTAAGAGAAGAATAAATTTGAATAGCATTCTAACACATGTTTAACATAGCATGGTACATCAAAAATTAAGGGAAATATACAAAAAAGAAAAACTCATGGCTTAAGAAAAAGGAAAACATGCTACCATTTAATCTTCTCTTTCCATGAATATTTTAAAGCCTAAAGGAGTTATAAGAAGAAAAATACTGATAGCCTTTCTTTACTTTATAAAATGTTGGGCTCTCTTTCTTCTTCACTCAAAAACCTAACATTGATTGAAGAAAAAAGCCATGAAAGAGAAGTTTCAACAACAAATGAAGCCAAAATGGACATTGGAGTTAGATGTTCTGTCAACTATAATAAATGAACAAGATTTGTAGTCATTACAGAAGATGTTATGCCTTAAGGAAGCTAAAAGCTCTTGCAACAATTTTCTTCTCACCATTGGTCTTGCTAAGCTAAGTGTGCATTTTATCCCACTCAATGAGGTCTGTCAACGAGTTCTTGAAAGAGCTCAAAGTGTGCTTAGTTATTTCATTGAAAATCCTATGAAATTATATTCTTAAAAGACTTATTAAACATAATTCTCTTAGTGAGATTTAAGATAGTATATTGAGTGCTTGTAGTAAGCTTGGTCTTCATTGATATCACTCTCCTTGATTCTTTATGATTAGGATTGTTAGAAACCTATGAGACTTCTAGTGATTATCTAAGAGTGTAAAAGTCTTAAGACTAACCTATATATTAGGCTATCTTGGCAATTAAGAGTGAAAGTTTGAATTAGCAAAAGCCTAAGTAAAGGTTAGGTTACCTTAGTAATTAGGTAGTAAAAGCTAAATAGTTAAGCCTCTTAAAAGGGTTGGCCTATGTATTATGATTATACATTCACAATGAAATTCCTTTACTTTGTGCTTAGGGAGTAGATATAGGATCTTCTTAGTCTAAGCCACAATAAATCCTATTATGTGATCTTGCTCAACTCTCCATCTCTTATTTTAGTTTAGAGTTTTCCATATTGTTAAACAAAATATATCAAATAAGTTTTCTATCTAAGTATCATATTCACATATTTTCAAGGAATTTTCTAATTAAACAATTTTCAAAAAGCTAAATTTTCTGGAAGAAACTTTTAAAAACACTTGTTATTTTTCAAAGAGCCTAATTCATCCCTCTTATTATGCTTTTTTAGACTAACAAAAGGCTAAAGAGGTGAGGAAGAAAGAGACATTTAATTCAATCTAAGGTTCTATAAAAGTTAAAAATAAATAAAAGAGAACAATATAAATTTGATATAGATTTGGAAGGAATGATGTGAAATGAGAGTTTACATTAATGATTGGGAATAGGTTATCATTGGAACACTCTATAATGTTTAAAGGGACATTCTACTCAATATGCCCACTACCATCCCCTTAAATTAAGAGTGCTTTTCTCAACACTCAACATGGACTAAAGACAAGAAAGATTTAATTAAATTATAATTTAATTATTGTACAAAAATCTTGCACTTGCTTGCAAGGATATGTATGTAAGTGAGAGAAAAAGAGAGAAAGTGGTACATAATATATGAAATATGATATTAGTTGAAACCATTTTTGCTTGTTTGGTGTTTTTTTTTTCATATATGGAAATGTTATTTTTAAATCACACAAGTATATCATGCTACAAAAAGGTAAAGCCACCTAAAGGTAGGGGACACTATCCACATGTACTTGTGGCAATTCTTACATTGGATCCACTAATTTTTATGTAGTTGTATGCTATGGTAATTTTAATGGTAGGTTATCTTGGGCCATCTTTTGCTTTTAAGCTATCATCTACTCCACAAAGCATAATTGCAGCAGAGGATAGAAGGGAACTAATTCAGTTTGCCTTTAGTATTCCCTACAAATATTTGTTACAAGGTATGATATTATTTTAGTTTACAATTAAAGTATGACATTAATTATTTGCTTTCATTGTAGGACCCAATTTTAGCTAAACAAGTTCACTACTTGGATCATCTAGTAGGTGATGGTCCAGATGCTGCATGCATGTGCTAGATGAAAGGACTATTCCTAAGAAACAAAGGATGCCATGTTTACTAATTTCATAGTAATTTAAATAGTACCAAATAAAACTTAAGATATTAAGTACTTACTTTACTTTTACATTTATAGGCCTTATATTGCTTTGCCACAAATGAGGCATGCCTTTTAGCAAGGAGTGGGAGGGACAAGACATGTTTGGAGTGATACTCTAACATGTTACCCAATGTAAGGAGACATGCCATGAAAGTAGTAAGCATAAACAATATTCAATAAACTAGGGGTCATTGTCTACTAGGAATGCATGCAGATGTTAGGGATGGTCTCTTAGACATCTATATGCAAGAAGGCTAGAATAAGAACTTAGAAGTTGCCAAGAAGAATAGGTTTTCCATGCCTAGAGTCTTTTATGTACACCATTCAATCCATCAACTTCGTAATGCATAAAAATAATATGCTAATTAATTTTATCATTCTTTTTTGTTCAAGTTATTTTGATTTTCTAATAGTTAAGTTCAAATCAACTTATAAGAGGATAAGCTTAAGTAAGACATGTCATACTAAGAAGTGTATCATAAAACCTACAAGTTAAAGGCTACCGAGTGATATGTGTCAGAGCACTTAAAGAAATTTGTTGTAAGTTATCACCTTTTGTTTTTGTTTCTCACTTTGTTATTGTTTTTACAACTAATTGTTTTCTAATTGTGCGTGTCTAAGAGAATCTTTATATTGGAATATTTAAGAACTATATGGAAGACCGTTTGGCAAATCCTTCCATTTACCCAAACGTATGAAGGCTAGTTGGAGATCTGAACAAAAAAGGTGCATGCATAATTTATGTAGGAATTAACTTTAATAGAGTTAGACTAAGCATTAAAAGTTTGTCTATAGCTTAGTTAAGGGGAAAAATGTGTAGAAATTCCTAATTTCTTTCTAAAACATGAGTTTATTTTAAACTTTTTAAGCCCATTTGATTTGATTAAACTTAACATTCCTCTAACCATAGGATGTTATAATGCCCTCTTATCTGAGGCTTAACTCTTTAAGCACACTTCATAATACCTTAAAAATACATTTAAAAGCTTAAGAAGATCTTACTTAAACATCCTTAAAACATTCCCCAACTAAAACTTGAGTTTTAAAACTAAAAGCAAAGAGTTTCCAAAGTAACAGAACTAGCCCAAGCGAGGCCATCGCCATAAAAGGCTAGGCTATGGCCCTAACTGTCTAAGACAACCAAAATTCAATGATGAATATTTAAAGGGGAGCAATAACACATAGCCAATAACATGTACATTCCATTTCATGCATAATTCATATTTATAACAAGGAACCGTATACAAAAGATCATCTTAAGGGGAATATTCACCCATTTGTACCCAATATAAGAAATCCTATACTTGGCACATCATGATGCAATGTGATGTTATACAGAAGTAATCATATACACAACATCTATCTTCTATTAAAACGAACATGCTAAGCCTACACAAGTTAAGGCAATATGGTTAACTTTTCAATGGCTTCTCCTTGCCACCACTAAAGGATCTTTCACCTTAAAAGTTAGGCCATAACTAAGATGAGATATGAAATCTCAGTAACTAAGATAAAATTCCAAACATATAATATACAATAACCAACCATGATGCTTTACATAAAAAAAATCATAAAAGAACAAAGCATGAATCAATCAAATTAGCAAGTTTGACTACTAGATGATCACTATCTCATACTAGTAACTACATATCTATATACTTAGTTATTAGCAAATAACTCAAGAAGGGACATGCTCACAACAACTTCTTCTATAAAGCAAGCATAGTCACAACTTTGTGCATGGTCACAGCTCAATCTACCTACTAGGACACAATCATTATCATACCATAGAGAAATAGCACATATTTTACATTACAATGTGCTTAACAATATTAATTTCTTATCCTTAGCAATGAAATAAATCGACATTAAAGGCTTAAATTATTTTAATTTAGTGTATATACATAATTGCAACTTATCAACCCTAAGAAGCATATTGAACAAACATAAAGAGATAGTACATATTTTACATTACAATGTGCTTTACAACATCAATTTTTTATCCTTAATACTTGTGGCAACGAAATAGACCTACATTAAAGGTCTAAATTCCTTAATTTAGTATATATACATAATTGCAACTTACCAATCCCAAGAATCATATTCAACAAGTTAGTTCAACATGAAACATCATAAAAGAATCATGAATCTCAGGTTCCAAACCATATGTTTCAAACTTGCACAATTTCACATAGTTCCTTATTTCAACCACTAACTTTAAATATAATTCATGAAAATATTAGCTTGAGTTGAAGTTATAAATACTGAAAGTATTATTTTGGGTCAAGTTAAATTTGATAGGTTACATATTATTTCATGGGGTAAAATGTTATTTATTTATCTATAATAATAATATTTGATTCACAAAAAGTTTTTTAAAGAGAAATTAAATGTGTTAAATTTTCTATATGGAAAGCTTTTCAAATTGAAATGAATGTGATTTAGGATCATAAGGTATAAGGAAAGTTTTTTAATGGTAAATTCAAGGAAAGTTCTTCTAAATCCCAATATGGTAAGTTTTTAAATTAAACTTTGGAATTAATGGAAATATTTTAAGGAAATTTTTCAAATGTATTGATCAAGTTATTTATATGGAAAGATTTTATATTGACCTTACATTGATTTGTTTTCATGTGCCTTTAATGATATAATTTAAATTAAGAATGAAAAAGAAAGGTTCTTAACAAGTCAAAAAAGGAAACTAGATACTTGAAAGAAGTAAAGATAGGATTGTATATAATGAAGAATTATTCAATACCTCTTGCTTCTAGAACAGATGCATTAAATGTAATCAACTATCTACACTTGAAAGGCTACTAAATATAGAATAAAGTTATTGCACAAATCACAAATTGATTGGAAGATTTTAAGACACAAATTCCTAACTAGTGAGTATATTTGCACAATTTAAGAAAACAGATGTACCAATGGTCACTTACTGAAAGTTAAACTATATATTAAATAAAATTTGAAGAAGAAATCAAAAAGAGAGAATAAAATGCTAAACGATCATATCTTGAAGTTGTACTATGCTTTAATGAGTTATTACTCTGTGTGAGTCAATCTTTGTATTTGAGAGAACCCTTAGTGAGTTTGTGAGCTTAACTTGAATATCCTTCTTTTAAAATTAGGTTTCTAGATGTCTTGAGAGAAAAACCTAATGAGAGAGAAAGGTTATAAAGCTAGAGAGTTAATCTCATAAGGTTGCCTTGTATTCAAAGTTTATTAGAAGCTCAAGAAAAATCTAGCAAAGTGGGAAAATCCTATGGAGTGAAGAAAAGTCATAAAAGCCTAATGTTGAGCCCTATTAGGTTGCATTAGAATTGGTGATAAAAGTTAGATAGTGATGCCTATGCTGTAAGATTGCTTTGAATACTTGGTGGTTACCCATGTTGAATAAACATCCCTTGCTGTGTGTGCTCAAGAATTAGATGTAAGACATTTTGTCTGAACTAATATAAAATTGATTGTGTGATTCTCTCTCTTCCTTACTATATTTACATTCTGCATAAAGTACTTAATCAAAGTGTAGAATCATATTCCTTGAAAACCTTACATCATTTAAAGGAATCATAATTAATCAAAGAAAGCAAAATAATTTTAAAATCTAATTCGATCCTCCTTTTTGGATTACTTTTAGACTAACATTATGCTTTTTATTGTTAATGACATAATCAAAAGAATAAACTAATAAATTAAAACTAGTGTGACTCTTATTAGGAATTGAATTACATCTACTATTTCTTAGCAACCACTGAGAGTTTTGGAGCTGGTATTATTGACTTCTGGCATTAGGTGTAACAAGTTTCAATCGTACTCAAGATGGACATCTTGTGTAAGACTTCTGGTATTAGTTTCTTGTATCTGATTGTCATCTTATTTGGAAAAGTATTATATAAAAGCTCTTAGATGGACTCTATTTTGTATAAAGATTATTATTATAGTTTCTTTAATATGATGAGAGTATATAGTTACTTAAAAATTTACTGAGTATTGTATATTTACCTTTTTTTTTAGATTAAATTAGTATCAATGCATTAAAAGACGCAAAAATGAGAAATGTCAAATGATAATCGAATCCTATAATATTAAATTACTACTATCAATAAAGGCTTTAGTGATGATAGTAAAACATTTATAGGTAAACATGTATCTCCAATATGTGAAATTTGAAGAGCATTACCATTTCCCATAAACCAAGTAATGTGTATATGGTTTTATATGCATTAACTTATTCGCATCGTTCACCATGAGATGTAGCTTCTGAGTCCATGTAAAAAGAAGGATCATCAAATTTCTTTAAATCAAGTGCATCTAAAGCTTCTGGATTCCATTAGCTTGATGAGAATAATTGAACCTATGCCAACACTTAATAGTACTATGATTAGCCTTTCCACAAATCTAACAAATAAGTCTACCTAATATTGTTTTAGCAATTTGAATATTATCACTGTTGCTTCAATTATCATTTTTTAATTATTCAAGATGAAGTTTCTTCAATTAAATCGACTAGATGTCATAAAACATCTTCTTTTTAAGGTGAAATTGCTTTTATTGTTGCCACCACTATTGCCATTACTTCAACTACCATGGAAACTACATTATCTTCCTTTTTAAGCGAAAAATGATTGAGGGTGCTCCATATAGACTTTCACCTTTTCCTTTCAAATTCCAACATCTAATCACACCACTATCAAGCTAGAAAAAATTTGATTGAAAGAAGGATAAGGTGATTTCGTAAACATTGCCATGTGAAATTATTGGTATTTATTACCAAGCCATCTTGAAAATTGAAAAACCTTATCCAAATCTAATATAGGTTTAGCAACTGCAACCAACATATTTAGAGTAAGTGAGTCCTTTATGATTGTCATTCATAAACATTTTATATTAGCTTCTTTCTCTCTAGTCATTATGTTACGCCATGACATATTATATAATTGCTTTATATATATACGTCCATTTAGGGTAAAGTCACAATAACCAAACTTTTTGCAACAAAAATTTTAGTTACTAAAAGTATCAAATGGTCTCAAAATGATCAAACATGAAATTTTACCAGTCCATCTCACAAATTCATACACAACTATTTGTTACAAGCAATATAACATATATGGAGATTAAACTCATTAAGAGGATCAATTGTTCAAATTGGTTATAGAACACCTAATAAAGTTTAAATTAACAAATTTATAACTTGAGTTACACAACTTCTATTAATGCAAATTAAGTGTCCTTAGAATGCTTATGATGTGACTTGTCTATTATAAAAATGTTAAGTCAAAATGAATTCATTTGGTTCCTCAAAAGGCATGAAATTTGAGACCATACTAATATGCACAGTAATTGCATTTGACAACTTTTTAGGGCCACTTTTGAAAATTCACCAAATATTATAGAGTTATAAAAATTATGTTTTTTAACTCTATAGAAAATTATAAATGTCCTCTAAATACCTGCCAAATTTTAGCTCCAAATTTGGTCATTAAGACTATCAAGGATAAAGGAACATTTTATGACTTAAATGGTTAAAATTTTAGTTCCAATTGATATTAAATGAGTTCTAAAATGTCATCTCTCACTTTGAGCAAATTTTAATCCTTATTTATAGCATGTGTGACTAATCCATCATATAAAAATTATCTTACAATTAAAAATCACTATCCCATATACAAAAATACACATGAACATCAAGAAATCTCATATGCCAAATCACATTCTATCAAGTCCTACATTCATCAAATGGTCTTTATATCATGGTCTAGCACTTTTGAACATATTTTCATTTTGGTAACAAGGAAATTACTCACAATTGTCGAATCGGCCAAAATTAGTAAAGTCACTAGTTTAAAGTAAAATGCTCACCAAGTCATCTCTCAAGGAGCCTTTGATCAAATTAACCAAACTAGGAATTCACAGAAATAGAATTTAGTTGAATGGGGGTTGTAAACAAAATTGAAAATTGACTAAAATAGAAAATCGCTACCAAAACATATTCAAAAACAAGAAATTCACCACACCGTAATCAATCCAAGATTCCTCCCCTTAATATCTTACCTTCCTCATCTGTTAAAAATTCCTTTGGTCTGATTTTAATCTCTTGATTAGTTATATCTAATGTCTTTAAGCTACCAGTTAAGGTTATGATTAGTTTCATTTATTACACTTAATGCAATTGCACCAAATTAATGAAATAGTATCGATCCAATGTTTAAATGCAATAGAAGAGTTACATAGAAACCTCTAATGTGAATTACAAAATTAATTTAATTGATTAATCAACCGCTTAAATCAAATGTAACTCTTAGATAACGCATACGAAATAGTAATCATGTAATCCAAATTATCGAGCTAGTATAAACAAGATTAATGCAAAAATAGAGAGAAACTTAAATGGAAATTCATCTATAAATTAAAACCAAACCAATTTGTATCATCTAAACAAATACTCTAGTATTGATATTAGGTTCAATTTCCAAATTGATTACAAAAGAAAGTCAAAAAGCCATGGACATAATAAAAACACTACAAAGAAGAATGAATATTTTTTAAGGCAATTATCTTTGTATGATGTCTGTGTGAATGAATGAATGACTAAAGATGTCCTAAGGGAATAATCCTAAAATGTCATATAGGCCAAGTTTACATTAGATGGTCCAAAATTTTCTAAAATACAATATAAATCACTAATTAAAAAAGGCTAGCATCCACAGCCCATTTACAAAGCATCCAAGTCCTTCTACTAGTTTAGCTTATCTACATAAATAAAAGATAGATAATTGGGCCTATGTTGATTAAAATATAATAATAAGAATTAAAACTCAAATTTAATAAAAATGAAATTAAAACACATTAATCCCTATTTGACCCAAATAACATAAAATGAACCTAAAATCATCAAATTAGTCTTACTGAATTATTACAAAACTAAATATGAGGAATATAAAATGTATACACACTCGAATTATCACATTTCAATTCATCAAAATATAGGTTTACATAAATATATGTACAATATCATAGTCTAAGCCAATCTCTTAACACAATAAACTTCTCTAAGCATTTCACTTCTCCTTTCCCTTGTTTTGTATATCATCAGGCATGATTAGTGGAGATAGAGAAAGACAAGATTTATAGAATCCCATTGGCTAATACAATATTCAAACACACATATGGTTCACTCAAGTATATGAAAGCAAGCATGCATGTCATGTAATCATAGCTAAACCATAATTCATACTCTAAAGGTCCCATGGCTCAAATAAGAGCAAATCTAGGCTCTAATGAATTTTGGACTAACCTTACCCAACATCTAAAAATTTGTGGTCTAGCTTTATCCAATATTTTAGCTTAACCTCATCCAATATTTAGGGACTTTTTGCATAGCCCCACCCATCAAAGAGCCACCCCAATCACAAATGCAAATAAGTGTCATGTAATTACTTTATTCAAACAATTGACAAGTCATATAATTGCAACAATACAGACAAGCAACCAAGAACTTAAACAAACCAACCACATATATATATAAGAATAAAGGAAAAACTACCTTTTCAAACCAAATCAATCAATTCCCTTTGTCTCCTTCCTTTGGTTCCACGACCTTACACTCACACCTTGATATGATCTCACTTGTTTAGTTTAGACATATCAAATGAAGCACAAAATGATTAATTAAGTCATTTTTAATCTTATGTTACTCTACATGTGCTACTCAAGTCTTAAATATAACTTTAAGCCATTTTAAATGCCTTAGGAAGTTACTTTTTGAATTCAACGTCTAGGCTTCAAAATTTTACCATACATGATTTTCATAATTCCATCGGAACTCATTAAGGCCATCAAAGGCATAATTAAACATGCCTAGAGCCATATAGTCCCATTAGGCATCTTTGAATCCTAATTTTTCACTTACGAAAATAGAGTTCCTAAATTCATTATAATAGCTCCATTAGTATTTATATCTCATATCTAGACCATTTAAAACCTTAAAACCAATGAAACAATTCCCTAGGTACCAAATTCTACTCTTGGTTGAGACCTAGACTATGGTTCCCTTCCTTGGAGATTTGTTTACACTTTAAGGAACTTGATGGTTTTGGGATCTCCATAATTCATTTCTAACTCAATTATGGTATTAGATGAATTAATTAACTCTCCTAAGGTTTTTAATCTCTCAAGGGCAAAACCAAACCCCCAGATAAAGCCATATATCATTATTTAGGTCCTTTACCAAATCTATTTGCATATTCTTAATCTTTACCCTTCAAAACCCTTAATTTCACCGAGTTTTTATCAAGCTCATATCTCCTTCTCTCACCCTCTCTCTTGGCCAAAACATTTAGTGGCTAGATTTCCAAGATTACACAATTTTCCTAGCTTAAATCATATTTCACTTTAATGTACTCTTGATAAAGATTATTTTGGTATAATTGGTTTCTCCAAAAGAGCTTTTTCCACAAAACTCACTTTTTTAGGAAACCAAAACTATCAAGAGAAAAAGGAGAAGGAGTAAAAAATATTTATAACTATATCATAGGCAAAGTTAGCAAGTTTCCCTACCTTTTCCCTTCCTTCTTTCTTCTTCATATCTCTCAGAAGGCTAAAATGGCTAGCCAAAGTCAGTTATGAGAATGGGAGGAAGATAATGACACATGTATTTATATATTCTAGGGTTTTAAAACTTATTCATAAATATCAATTTTGCCCTACACTTTAATTCCATTATTTTAGCTCCAGTGTTTGCAGAAATTCATAGCTTCACACTAAGATTTAGACTTTTCTTTTTATTAAAAATATTTGCTTTGCGGTCACAAAAACTCAAAATAATCTAAAAAAGGCTTGTCAAAGTTATGGTCAATCGAAATCTTATACCTTCAACTATCATATATTTAATCAAATCAACCTTATCTAGTTAATCTATTAACCTTATTTCATCATCTTATAATAAGAGATATTTATTTCTTAAGCCAATTTTCATGATTTCTAAATCACTGAATTTTTTGTTAGTTAGGCCTGTATCAGTTTCTTTTAATTTTGGCTAGCCTTTTCTGGCCATATGATCCCTTTTTAATTAATTTATTCTATTCTTTAAGGACTATATTAGTTTATAAAATATAAAACATTACATGTTGGCAACATTTGCCTTTAAAGTGAATTCCCTAGTTTATTGTCTATATTTACGCCAAAAGTCATGCTTAGAACTTCTTCTTCCATATCAAAAAGAAGCCAAGCAACAAGTAAGCTATTACTCAATTACCAAGCATCAAACTATAAATTCCTCTTTCCATCGACCTTCTTTAATGGTTTCTCACCACTAAGAATGTGATAATTAACTCCAAGACTTCAAACAAGAGAAAGGATTTATGAGCACCAAAGCAAAAAATTGGTTGTATTATGCTTGACCGAAATAAGACTAAAGCATTGATGAAGCTTTGCATCATAAACTTAGGTTCAGAAATTGTATTAACTAATTGAGATTTTACTAATAAGCTATAGTTGAAGGAAAGGTTATTTCAATTTCAAAGCTTGGGCTTTAAGATGCCATTTCAATTTAAAACCTTAGGTTTAATGAACAAGCTCTATTACCATGAAAGGGAAATTGAGCAAAGGCTGAACCTATAGTTTCTTTTCTTTCTTGACTTTCATTTAAACTCACAATCTCTATTTATAGTTCAATCGATGAAAAATTGGAGAAAATAAATCATAAAATCTTTAAAGAAAGAAATAAATAGCTAATGGAGTAAATATCACAACATTGAAGGAGAGTATACATAAAATTTGTAGCATTGAAGGAAAGTCAAAGGATTCATAACATCTGAAATTACAATAATTTGAGGCCCCATATCTGCCCCTTTACATGCTCAATTTTCTCCAATTTACTATTTGATATTTACTCCATTTACAAGTTAGGTTTAGAGCTTCAAGAGCAAGGAGAAAGTTTGGGATTTAAGGAGATCTATAGTTTAAACTTTACTTTCTTTTCTTCCCTTGCTTCTTTTTGTATTTCTATACCTATTGCATGATTACTCTATCTTTCACATTATTTTTCCTTGTGATGATGAGCTAAAATTGAATTTTTAGGATTATAATGAACCCTAGTATATGGTAAAAAGTTTTTACTCTTTTTTCTGATAATTAACAATATATATTTATTTATTCATTCTTATTCCTAGTGCTTCTAATTGCCTAATTAGCATTTAGATTGAAATAAGTATTTTAAATGAACTTGGAAAAAGGAATTCAAGAATAGGCCTTAGATTGGATAGTGTGAGTTCAAGCTACTTGCAAAGTTAAGTAAATTGATTCACTTGTAGGATAAGAATATATAACTAACCTTGCATAGCCATACTATGACCTATTCTTAATTAAGTCTTAAAATTAATTGCATAAGGGATTATAAATTAGTTTAATGAGTAGATCTATAAGCAATTTAAAAGATACTTATAAATAATTAAGAGTTCTAAGTTGGTAAATTAAGTCATTAAAAGCAATGTTAAATAGAGTATGTTAGGTTCTAATGAAATAGTAAGGGAAATTGTAACCTTTTACTTCTTGAATTTAGTTAAAAATTCTATTTTTTTGTTATTTTCATACCTTAAATTTTAGTTTTATTTTGGTTATTGCTTTTTGTTGGTTTGATTTAGATTAGGATGTTAATTTTAGTACTTGGCAATTATCTCAATGACAAATCCTCATAAGAATAATACTTTACCCATTATAATATTACTTGTACAATATGTATATTTGCATGTGTGCTATCATAAGTAGACAAGTTAATTGGGATAGATCCCTTGAATCTTCTCAGAAGGAAATTTTAGCTTCAAACTTTTCTAGCAAACGTATCAAAACCTTTTCAACTAGTTTGTTTTTTAAGGGAAATCTTCACCAAATAATATTGTTTGGTTTATTGTCTTCATGAGTCTATCTCCATAGGTTCTAACTCCTTCATTCTAACTGATGCATGGCCTGTGTAGCTCGACTAGGTCTACAAATATTGCAAGTAAACATACTAGTCATTCAAGTAATATAAAATGGATGTTGAGTTTAAGTACCAACCCCACAAGGAATTAAAGATTGATTAGGAATTTTTTCTATAAACATGAAGAATAAAATTAAAACACCTAATTATTTACATTTAACCTATGACACACCAAATATCCCATGTACTCATGATTACTAACAATCAAATTCATGTCCAAAATGGATAACAAAATGAAAGATGGAAAACAAATGACTATATACTTAAAGTGCAAATGAGTCAAAATTCATATTTAGTAATTATGATGGATAGAAAGGATATGATTATGGTCAATACAAGAGCCTATCATTAAATGCTAGCAAGTTCCTAAATTAAATTATACCTCACTATAAATTGAACTATCCTATTAATAACATCCCTTAGAATATATCTTGGAATCCATCTAAGTTTAATTATTAATAAAAAGTGTTAGCAATTTATGAACTTATGATTTAATTAAATGATCAAATATGTCTTGCACTTACCTTACACCTAACTAAATCATTGTTACACTCCATCAAACACCTTATGCATCTAACAAGAATGGTACAATTGTCATTTTAAGCATTTAAACGTAATAACATGCCTTGCAATTATATTACACCTTGACTCAATTCTATATTTATTATATCTTCCAAAATTACCATGGCAAAATAGCCACATACCTCATAATTAAGCTAGATTATAGTAAAATAACAAGAATTAATAGCAGTTGTAAAAAGGAATGAAAAACTACAATAATACTACATTATAATAACTAGCAGTATATCATCATAACAATCTAAATAACAACAATGATCCATCACAAACACTAAAATCCTAAATTAACATAATGAAAATAACAGATAAAAATACAACATAAAAACTAGACAATTAAAGAAAGAATGAGAAAGAAATAGAGCAAAGAATATCTATGAATTAGCATTCTTGCACCTCTTCTTCCAAACAATTCTTCCTCATTGACAACAACTCTAATTGCTAGATTAGTATTCAAACTTTCTCTAGACTCTTTGTAACACCCTGAAAGTTATTAATAATAATTATGGTGAATTAAGGAATTAATATAGGGATTTGGGAAAAATAAGGAAAATAAAGTTTCTAAAGAAATGGGTTTGTTTTAGATATTTTGAGCTAATAATCATGTTTAGTTATTATTGGGCAAAGATATATTAATTATGGTTATAGGTTTAATTAGAGAATTAACTAAAGGGAGATGGATATTTAATTTAGGCCTTATAATCAATTTATTTATGCCATAAGCCAAATAAGAAAGTCCACTCCTAATTTGTAAGAAGGTCTATTCTCATTTCTTAAGAGTCCAACTCTCATTTCATCAACTAAAATCTTTAACTTATGGCCCAATAAACACATATCTAAACCCAAGTGGATTTTAGGTTTTAGGGTTAGTTTAAACCCATCTAAAACCCCAACTTACTCAACCCCCCATCCTCTATTTTGCAGACCAACTCAATCTTAGATAAAAGAGAACTCCATTTTCGCATAGGAAGAGAGAAGACTAAGGTTTTCTGCATTTTTTCACCATTTCTCACTTCTAGTAGAAAATTTGGCCAAGGTAATCTATATAAAACATGTCCCTCTCATTCTCCTCTTCATTTTAGTTTAATTATTTCTAGTTTAGTGGATTTCCATCTCCTTCTAAAATCTAAAATTTGGTATTTGGATAATTCCTTGTAAGATTTTTAGAATTAGAAGTTAGAGGGACAATTGGATAAGTCATTCCCTTCTATTTTATATATTATTTTGCTAGAAAATGTCTTTAAGGATTGATTTTCATAATAGGTTCTACTATTATGCGAAATTAAAGGAGATGAATGTGAAACATTGAAGTTTTTAGGCTTGATGACTCAAATCTGAATTTTGGATTGCCCCATAGTGTGTTCTTGGTAATTAAGGCTCAACCCAGTCCATTTGACCTATTAAGTGTATGGATAAGTGTTTCCCTTCTCTTGTGAGGTGTATGTACTGAATTTTTATCTTTTGGATTAACTTTTGGTGCATGGATTGTAATATGCAAAAATGGAGGTGTAAGGAGTGAACTATTATGAGTTTTGATGTCTTGACCTTAAATTGGTATCATAGACCCTTAGAAAGCTTGGGTAAGCAATTTTTAATGATTTCTTGTTAAAATTAATTAGTGGATAAAAAATTCTTTGCTCATGATAGTTAAATAATGATCACTATGCTTGTTTTAGGCCTGACATGCATTTGAATTATAATGGTAGTTAGAGAAAGAGTAATTGGGCTTCATCAAGATAATCGAGGTTAATTTCCTAATTCTATGTATATGCTCATTTTAATCTGATGTTTTGTTATACATATATAATTTTGAAATGCTAAATGATTAGTTGGTTACTTAATTGTTTTTGTGATGGACCTTGAAAGTTCACAGTGGAGCTATGGTGCGGCTACCACCCATACATTGTGCTTCGATCGGGCACCGAGTTGTAATCAAACCCTTATATGCACTGAGCCCAGGTTGTGGTTATTAGGGAGTTGGTACCATGGACAGGTCTCTTCTTGTGTTATTGGCTATTAACATATTATATGTGATTGTTGGTATGAGACAGTAGTCACTTGTAGCTCAAATAGTTCATTTGCTAATTGAATTGATAATTCTGGTATTTGATGATACGAAAATGCATTGTATTGATTAATTTGTACATATATATGGAATTTGCCTCTTGTTACTGAGATTATATATCTCATCCCGGTTGTGGGCCAACATTTTCAGGGATCGTACCTTTTAATGGCAAAAATAAATTAATGGAAGCCTATTGTATAGTTTGGTAGTTGTAAGTTTGAAGACCTTGCAAGGTTGGGTTTGTGTAATGAGAATACTAGCTTTGTGTATTTTCCTCATTGTATCATGAATTGTTAAGTGTAAGGACTATCTATGTAATACATTTATCATGGGATTGAACATTGTGATGGTAATTGACTAATAATTGATGAATGATTTGATCTTGTATGACCATTAAGCATTAACCCTATAAACATTTATGGTTGAACTATTTTGCTGTCACAAAATGGGAATTGACTTATATAAATTAAGTTTGATTGCTATAATTCAATCCAAGACCCTAAACAATGAAAATTAGTGAATCATGATATTTAGGAGTTAGGAGGTCTAGAAAACCATGCATATTAGTCATGGAAGCCTTAGAATTCATTTAGAATGAATGGTAAGGTGTTAGAAAGCATGAAAATGAGAAAATATCATCAATAGGGGTAAAGTCACAATTTAAAGCACTTAAGCCGCGGCCAAAATTTGAAGTTCAAGGTAACAGAAGCTAAGTGCGCCGCGGCCAAGGTGATTTGAGTTGCAGCACAATGTGAGAAATTAGCTCTAAAGGGTAACAGAGAGTAGCTTCGTTGCAGCAAGCCTGGGGAGGTATGTTGGGAGAGTTCTAGGAGACTTTCTTGCCATAGCGCCACATAGGCTTGCTGTGGTGAGACACTCAACTTGCTACGGTGAGACACCTAACTCGCCACAGTGCCAACAAAGTTAGCCACTGCGAGAATTGAGAGAAGTTGAATAATAGGTTCCCCAAAGCACCTTCGTCGTAGTGTGGAAAGCCTAAGCTAAGATGCAAGGTTTGAATCATTGATTTTAAGCTCCAGTAATCACTCATATTGCGGCGTAGATATACCAAATCATGACGGGAGTCCCCAAACTTGGTTTTAAGGTTCCAGTAACCAATCTAGTTGCAATGGGAAAGGTCCAAGTCACGATGAAGGTTCCCAAACTCTTATTTTTGACTCAGAAGCCTTGAATTTCACTATGTTAAGGTTATGTAATGACTTGGAAACATTATAAGAGGGTTTTGTGAATTGGAGATTAGTAATAACATGTATCAAAGGTTCTTAATTGATAACTAGAATTACTTGTAGACTTAAATAGTTATGATAGTTTGGCTAATAACCATAATAATATCAAGGTTAAAATTCCTTCACTTTTTCTTAATCTAACTAATTGTAATGACTTTAGACCCTAATTTATAATCATTAATTATGTAATTAAGCCTAATTACGATAATTAAGAATTAGGGTTGTTACACTCTTTATCAGTCTCTCTACTAAATGTCCCTTAGATGATATCCACTAGATCTATTTAACATCATATCATTGAAAATTCTCTAAAATTTGCCTTTAATTATCACATTGTGGCTGTAATACATTGTATCATAGCTACAATGAAGCTTTGTCCATAAGGTTATGGTAATCATATCATGGCTACAGTGTGACATATTGCTGCTACAATGCAGCCTAATATGTTCCCCTTTATGCAGCCTTTAGCACTCTTTCATATGCCAATTTCAGCTTCAACATCTATAATATAATCCAAAACCATCAATCATTATTTATTTTCCTACAATTGAGTAAAAATAAACTATGAACTAATAAAATCTAATAATTTCTAATATTTACAATCTAATTACATAAGAGAAAATATCTATAAAATTCTTAAAAATGATAACAAAAGCCTATTATAAGTCTTTAGTTAGCACCCAAATATATATATATATATATAATTAGGACTTATTAGTAAGAAGCTTAAATTCTCTTATTAGATTAAGGACTTATATCTACTTTGTCTTCTCTCTTCCTTAAAATTTATCTCTCAACCTATCCCATTCTTTTCCAATTTCACATGCCATTATTCAAGTAAAATTATTTCGATAATTGCAATAAGTATAAGAGACAAAGATCTAGAAGTTCTTCAAAGCTTCATTTGTGCCATAGTAGGATTGTTTCTCAATAGTGGAAGATCACTTCCTATATCAACAACATTCTAAAGGTCTAAACCTTTTATGTATGTCTTCATTCTGACAACCCATAATTGGTAATGTTATCCATTAAATAAAAGGAATACCAACTACAAAGTTGTTAAAGGACATGACCAAGGACCGAGTTATAGAAGGTTTGGCTTTTTCTAAAAGGTAGGTTTAGTGATTTACTTTATTACACCTATTTCCAAGATTAGAAGAGCCCTTATACCTGTTGTTGGAAGTTAAACACACAAAGGAGAAATTAGAAGATGGAACAAAGAAGCTATTCTTTTCATTCATATGACTAAAAAGAATTTGGATAGTTAACAACTACTACCCCTTAAATTTAGTTACATGTTTACCTACATTTTCATATGATTTCGAAGGACTTATCATATTTTTCTCCTATTTTGCAACCATGTCAAGTATATTTTGGATATCTAGTTGTAAGTCATACATGGTTACAAAACTCTGTGAAAATCTCTTAATTTGGACTTTTTTCCTTAATAATTGTAGGTAAGGAAGCTAAGATCATGGATTAGAGATATGATCAAACCAAGGAAGAAGATAATAAAGCTATTGTTGAACGCTAAAAGTTAAATGCAAAGCCATCACAAGCTTATGTCACAAGTTGCACAAATTTGGAAGCTGAAAATTTGAAAGCTAGAATGTTAAGTCTTACAATCTCCCAGCACCTCAATGCCAACTTCAGAAGTGTGTAGCCTAGGAATTCTCGGGAACCTTGCATGGTGGTGCTAGCACAACAATTTACAAAATGTAGAGTTTTACTAAAATCAACTTTGGAACTTTATTTAGGCAACCCTAGCTCATCAAATTGATAGAGAACAGTACTTAGCCATCAAGAAAGAAGTCTAAAGGTGCTCTAAAGGTTTCCAAAAGGGTGAGATAGTGAAGGAGCCATGAAAAGATCCTTGAGGACTTTTCTTAGCCAACCACCAATAATTCTTATCATAAGTGATGCCTTTTTGTCTATTTAGCTTTTATTCTTCTTCATGTTCCTCTTTTATTCTCTCTAGTTTAGGCTTTCAATTAGTGTTAATTTTGTATGGGCTAAATGATTGATTAGTTGATGTATTGAAGAAATTTAAAAACTTGTTATGATGTTTTAATTTGTTAATGGAGCTCATGGTATGCATTTATTGCCTTTCTATTTGCTATATTTGTTTGAATTGATCATTGACTTCTAATAGCATCCAATTGGAGTTATTGGTAAGAAATAATCATTGGGACAATTAAGGCAATTTACAATTGAACCATGGTGGCATAACATCTAAAAGCAGTTTGCATACTAAGGTAGTTTAAGATGTAGTATGGGCCATTAAGTTAAACAATTGGTAAGTGTTCATTAAAATGAAGTCTAGTTTAACTAAGGTTAAATTCATCTAATAAGGGGCTTTTAGATCAAGTTAAACTTGAATTCAATTAACCTCAAGGCATTTTAAGGCTAATTAACTATAAATAGACTAGAATGCGACCACTTAGGAAAAGTTAGGACTAAAGTAGTTTACCGCATTAAGTATGAGTGTTAATAACTTAGAAATTTGACTAACCATGATGTTTGGACGATTAAAATTGAACTCGGCATATATTCATATGATACATATGCCAATTTTCATCTAAACTAGACAAAATCTTTAAGTTGTTAGTATTTTCATTTTTGAGTTCATTGTTTGAGTCCTTTAAAGCATTAAAGTTGAGTCCTTTTGGTTTATTTTTATGAGTCTTTTTGCTTGAACTATTGGTTACTTGTAACTAGGACATCCCAAGATACCACTGTCAGTTTGCATCGAGTCATTAACCATTATTTCAAAAATCTCTAGAAAATGAGTAGATCTATTCCTTGTGGAACATACTAGATCCTCTTGAGTCCTTTACTATTTTAAAATGATCCGTGACTTGTAGAGTAATGTTTTATCATTAATGTTTCCTAGACTTTAGCTTGAAATAAGCTCCATCACACATTTTCAAAAAAAGGCTGCAAACATCTCAGCCAAAAATGCAGTGAGTTACATTAGAAACATCAACAAAAATAAGATTCGAATGACAGCACTATTGACACTCCCAGATTGTCATAAAAAAATTCATAAGGAGCTCAATCCTAGAACTCAAAAAATGGAGAGCTTATAAGGTTTGTTTGATGAAGGACCAACTCAATTAGTCATATGCCTTTTCCAAATCTAGTTTAAGAATGAGCCAACAAATTTTAGACTTAGATTTGGTCATTTTATGTAGGATCTCGTGTGTGATAACAATGTTGTCTAGCCCTTTCTTCCTTGGGACAAAAACATTTTGGTATGGTGACAATCTTGTAAAGGGTAGCACACAGACCAATGGGTCTGAATTGAGTGATGGACTCTAAGGAGGGATTAGGCACAGAAGGGTATGATTCCGATAAGTAGGAAGATTTCTATCTTCAAAGACCAATTAGATGGCCTTAACAACAAAATGTTTCACATCCTCTTAGCAATTTTAGTAGAAGCCAAGGTGGAGACCATCATGACCCAAGGCCTTGAAAGAATTAAGGCTTCACAGTCTAAGTTAAGGGATGAAATCGATAAGCAAATTATTACTAATGTTGTGGGTGGCCGAGAAACATTCAATCTCAGTGGAGGTGGTGTTTCTATCATTGTGAGCAGTAAATTTTCAATATCATCGCTCTTATAGAATCAATCACCAACGGGATTTTTCAGACCAAAATCATATTAGGCTTCTAGCAAGAATAACAGTACGAAAAAAAAAAATATTTGCATCCCCATGTCACATGAATAGAACATAATATATAAAGTGCAAATAGAACACATAAATAGAAGTTAAATAATAAGTGTCAAAAGAAAAACACAACTTAAGATGAATTCAACATAGCAAATCAACCAATGTAAGAAGTAGGAAAAACTTCATCAAGTGATCTCAGAAGGGACTAAGGTTGCACCACTAAGAAATATCCCATGACAGATTACGGACAATCCCCTAACAAGCAATCATAGTCACATTCACGCAAAAAAGTGAAAGAGCAACAAATAGTTAAAAGACCCCATAATAATCAACTCTTCTATTAAGTTCCACCCATTGTGAATCATGCTTTTAATGGTAGTCTTATTCATAGTTTTGTCCATTGTAATTTTGTTGATCAGCGTCCATTTTCCAAGTGTTGCTCCACTCTGTTCATCCCACTCCAGAGTCACTTTCTTCCTCCTTCACTATCTTTACTAGATTGTCTTCCACATCCTTCACGCCCCATAGTATACAACCCCAATAACACATTATGTAACTAAAACTCTCGAGAAAGAAGCTCTCATAAAAAAGAGAAGAAAACTCTCATATAAGAGAAAGAAACTTTCATTAAAGAGAGGTAACCGCACTTTTATTTTAGTATTAGGTCTCATTCACAAACTCTTAAGACTTCACTTTGAGTCAAATGCTACTTGTTCATTTTTTAAAAAAATAAATCATATAACAATTATTAACATATAAAATTTTTTTTAATTAAAAAAATCATATAAATTCTTGCTTATACTGGTAAATGATGAAAAAATAGACATTCATTTAAAACTTTTAAAATTCATATTTTAAGATACCCTTCATGTCAATTATAGTTTTTTTTTTGTTCTTTTTTTTTTTTTGGGGGTTTTTGGGGGGGGGGGGGGGGGGAGGACTATTTATGGGAAACTCGAATTACCCAAAATGAGTCATGAGATGGGCGAGCTTCATTTTGCAGCAAGGAAACTCAAGCGCTCATGGACTGGGCTTTGCGCATCATATCCCTCCTTTAAAACCAAAAATTAGTTAAATATACAGTAGGACAAATGCTACGTTCCTTATTAAGGTAAATTGCTACTCAAATATGACGCTTTGTGTACCCCAGAAATTAAGAAGTCTCTTTCTCACTTATATTATGCCAATTAAGCATTATTATCTTCAAAATTTCTTGCAGTTTTGAGTCTCACACTATCCAACCAGCGTCCAATCCCCCCCCCCCCCCCCCAACAAAAAAAAAGCCCAAAATGTTATTAAAATTCAACAACGATCTGGGTTTTAAGCAAGTCAAAATATAAGGAAACCAAAATCACCAGCAAAATAAAATTGTATCAGTTTATCAGCCAAGTAACCCACAAAGATTTCCGGGTGGAAGGCTTTTCTAAGGTTTCTTGAATTTCTCTCAAGTCTCAAGAAAATATCAAGACATATCTACACTGTTTCTCATGAACGGGTTGCATAAAGACATCAAGGCCGAAAAAAGAAAACAAAACAAAAGGGATAAAGAAGAATGTAACATTCAGACTGGAAATGATAAAACTACTGCGATTTTTTTTTTTTTATTCTAAAAATGCAAGAAGGAAGATTATTCCTTGGCCGCTGTAATGCATTGAAGGAACTCATCATTTTATACTAATTTATTCCAGAGGAGGATCTGGGTTTTGCTTTCACAGGAAAATGAAAGAAAAACCCATATTCAAGTTTCTGGGTTCTTCACCTCTTTGAAAATGAAAACGACATGGGCAAATGCGACAAGCTGGAAATATCAAACAATTCCATAAATCTCTGATCTGAAACTCTTGCCTTGGCTGCTGCAAAACGCCGGTACTCATCAAACACAGATGACAAGCACCATTTTTGCAATTTTCTCAAGCAGCCTACAAGACAACCTGTTCGGTGCTGCAAAATGGAAGGAATAAAGCAATTTTACTCGTTATATAACTTATAAGAAACATATTAAATTATGGGCAATTCTCACCACCCAAAATGTACCAGTACCCCACTTAGTTGGCATCTATAAAAAATTGATATTTTAAAAACCAAGTCAAATTGCAGTAGGTACTCATATTAGACATGACACAATATTTCAAATTTCGTGTCAGTATCTACATGCTTCTTAAGTCGGCATTATTATCAACAATTAGATGAATGGGTCATTCTATAAAGAGCTTGACCTCTCAAGAGATTGAGCATTTTAATCATTATTTTTTACTTTGAGATTCTTACTAGAATTTTCTTTCTTTTTTCGAAAAGGTGAGAATTTTAACGTTAATCTAATGATCAAGACATTCAACCTCATGAAATGTCAAGGTTTTCATAGAATTACACTAAGATAAATTTAGATGTCCTCATCTATGCCAACTAGTCTGGGCACTGGTACATTATGGGTACCATAGAATATTCCATTAAATTAGAAAGAAGAAAAAAAATAGAGCAAACTCTAACCTTCCCCCGTTTACAGTGAATTAAAACTGGGTGGTTCCTCACATCTGCATTATAGATGATCAAGCAAAATGAGTTAATGAAACTGCAGCTGAGCCAAAAATGAATTGTGAAAGAAATGGTGCCTATAATATACCAAGGAGAACTCTTAGTGCTTGACAAATTGTGTCCTCTGGGATGTCTACAAAAGGCTCCTGGATGCACAATTCTCGGTGTCAATTTATAAGGATACTATTATTTCATAATAGAAGAAGGTGCTATCTCAACTTAAAACATAATTCTCATTTATCAATTTTTTTTCTCAACCACAATTTATTTTTAAACAAGAAAAAGAGGTGCTGCTAATATAATTTGAAGATGATGTATATAGCAATTTCACAACAACCAATAAACACAAAGAAATTCTTAGTTAGACACAAAGAATTGTTAAACCGAATTATAGCATGTTTGGATGGGCTTTTGGAAAGAACAAACCATAGTTTGCAGGGAGTAAACCACGTTTTATAAGAAGCAACAAATAGCTGCTTCTATACAAACGTGGTTTGCAACTGGGTTTCCAAACACACCATTAGTTATAGATTAACTTGTAAGCAAGTCAAACACATTTCTTAGTAATACCCAGCTGTAGCATGCTTATATATTTATTCATCATAATTTGGTCCACTAATTTTTCATAGACCAAATATACTTGAGAATTTATTATAGAGAAATTGAATGAACTACTTAGCGTCCAACCACTTAACCATATTTGATGAAGCAAACCCACCATCATCTCCAAGCTAACTAGTTAATTAAACTGAGACATTACCCAGAGTTTAGACAATATTGCGTTCTCATTATTCTAAAATCTGAGGCATGAGATGCTTGGCTGGAATGCAAAAGATTTATCTAGTATCATTTATTCATATTCTATTAAAAAGACCAATACCAGGGAAACCGAAAATGATGACCAAGAAAATGAAGAATATTAAGATGATAAACGAATAAATCCTGAGTCTCAAACATAGTTAAACCTCGTTGGTAGTGATACACAAAATGAGCAGAAGAGGAAAAGAGGTCAAATGAAAACATAAAACACAAATTATCATTATAAATAAGAAATTCCTTCACTTAGCAGCCATGGGGGGAAAACATTATTCTGCTCATATACAATCAATGCCAAAAGAGAAGATAAACAAGTTATATATCTTATGACATTCAATTAAAAAAAAATATACAGTGCCTTTTCTGGTTTTCTTTTATATATATAAGGTTTCATGATTTATTGTCCAAATACAAGTTCACGGAATAAGGAATCGGGAGTTCAATGATTTCATAAGGGATGAAGTACTCTCCATACTCCTTAGCCTATAATATGCTATCACTAATCCGATCCAACAAAAACCTTCACTATGTCGCTCAAACCCACCTATTTATAATATTTAAGTTCAATAACAAAATGCACAAATGGCAAATACAACTTTGATGGCCCTTCAGGGTGGGTGCACTAGATCTAGCAACTTGCTAGACAAATATTTTAACAACATTTAAATCCAATTGATATGCTTCCAGCCAAATTAAGCAACCGATAAATATGCAAACACTTATCTTTTTCACCAATAATAAATTTAATTGGTTTAACCTCAGAATATAACCACATGAAGAAATATTTATGGATGGCAAGCGTTTTCTCGTAACAATATATTTAGGTTATAACCATATGCCCCTAAGTAACAATCCCGATACTTTTCAGATAAAGTATGAATTGAACTTTAATAAATAGCTAAACAAATATGAAACAGGAATATGATGAGTAAAAGATCTACTCTTAGTCTTATCCAACACAGGAATACAACGCACTAACAAATTATAACTTTTTTAGCCTGTGTACGTGTTGTTAGTGAGAACTAGATATAATAATAATAATAATAATAATAATAAAAGCAAACCTATGCAATCTAATTATCCCAAAAAAAAATTTACAGTTGTCATCACCCACATTTTTTTCTCAACAAGCAATTTGCAGAACACTTTCTGAATAAAATTTTTGAAAACATGAAATGCTCTGTAATATGTGGGCTAAATCATCCAAAACATCAATAGTCTACCCAATACGTATGCTGGATCAAAGAATTAATGATTTTATATGATGGCCACTGTTATATTATGACAGTTTTTTTGCCCATATTACTATGTTTATAAGAACTCTTAATGTATTTTTCTCTTCTCTATCACCTCCTTTTCTTGCCTATGGTTGTATTTGCATTGTAAGGGGGCAAGTTTGTGCTTCTGGAAGAAAATCAATTGCTGACATATCCATCAATGGACCCATTGTGCAGACAGAAAAATTATAGTCTATAATCTCTAAGCAATTAATTATTCACAATAACAAGCGAATGTGATAACTTCTGATGCCCCAGGAAAAGATTTCACCTGCCAGCTTGGATTCCTTCTGATTTCATTATCTAAAGTTGATCTACAAATTTTAGTGCACATAGGGAGAGGACCATTTTAGACAGAAATATGCTCAAATCATAATGGATTTTAATTCTAATCACTAGCAGCAATGACACCAAAAATTATGTAATAATATAGTGGAAATAAGCTAAGCTCGTCTGGAAAAGAGATTTGATTTCAGAAAAACTTCCAGGATACCTTCTGATCGTAATAACAAAGAAAAAGAAAACACTAACTGGAGAAATAATAACGACAACAGTTAAGTTCCCTAGACATGGCGACCCATATATAAGATAGTAGTTCAAGTGACGATGGCATTCGTGTCCAATCATTCTCCGTAACTAGTTTATCCATAGCCACTTGAAGAAAAAATTGCAGAAAATAAAAGATGAGAGTGACAGGTCAATTGCATTAGATATTCATTGATTCATTAATCTTTGTGCAATTTACCAATATAAGTTTCCAATATAATCAAATATAAAACAATCAGAATCAAAAGAGACCGTCCTAAAAGTAAATTCAGGGGGACAAATTTACTCC
This sequence comes from Erythrophleum fordii, assembly GCA_032878935.1. Lineage (NCBI taxonomy): Eukaryota > Viridiplantae > Streptophyta > Magnoliopsida > Fabales > Fabaceae > Erythrophleum > Erythrophleum fordii. The sequence continues at coordinate 7,767,741 of JAVQMF010000025.1, read as the reverse complement.
CAATATATAACACAAACTTCAAAGAGATAGAACTACACCTTGTGACCCTCAATCCCAAATTGATAAAGCTTGATCCCATTTGACTTCAAGAACTCCAAGTTGGCCTCCGGGTACGGCTCGGGACACAGATATCTGAAAGCCCATTTGAACAAATTCAGCACAAAAAGGCTTAGTCGTACCAGAAACCGAAGGATTCGAAAATTTTGAAAAGAAATAATAAAGAATCCATTAATTGGGTTCTGTACATACACGATGGAACGGAGACCGAGGGATTCGAGAAAGGAGAAGTTGGCCGGCTCAGGGAAGCCGGACCGGAAAATGCCGTTATCTACCATCGCGAAATTGAGAGGCTGGATGAAGATATCCTCACCTTCGCCGTCGTAGACCATCTCAAAGCCACCATCATCGGCGGCGACGGCGATGGGCGGCGAGAGTTCGGCGACACCCAGTTGGATCTTCTCCTTGCTCTGCCTCTGCTGCTGCTGCCTCTGGTGATGGAATTCGAGTTGGAGTTGGAGTTCTTCTTCCACTTTCATATTTCTATTGAAAAAACCAAAAAAAGAATCATTGGGTTGTGAAAAATAGTGAAAAACAGGGGCACAAAGACAATTTTATTATAATAAATAAATGGAGAAAAAGAGAGAGAGATTGGAATCGCAGAGGATATTCCTTACAGTACCTTGACAGTTGAAAAAAGTTGCAGAGAGAGAATGTTAATGGTGTAAAGCAGTTAAAGTGATGGATGGTGTAGATGGTGGAGACGATCGCAGTGAAAGAGAGAGGCTGTATTTATAGACAATGAGAGAGAGACTTTGAAGAGGAGAAGGAATGGTGGGAGGCGTGGCGACAAGAAAGAGAAGAAAGAGCACTTCTTCTTCGTCTGGTTTTGGATGATGAGCAAAATGCAAAATTAAAAATTTTAAAATATTTATTAATTAATTTTTTAAATTTAAAAAATGAAAAAGAGGAAATATGGCTGAACTCAGCATCTTTGGAGTTTCGATTGATCAGAGTATTGCGGCGCGTGGAAAAAGAAGAAAAAGTTTCCCTAGATATTGAACTTTGAACAAATGCATACGGTTAAAAGATGCTTTCTTCTTGGCCCAAAAAAAAAAAGCTTTCTTTTCCTGGTTCCACACGAAAAGAGTTGATAGATTTACACAAGATTTCTTTTTATTAGGTTACATCTAATATTTTTATTATAAAATTTATTTTTAATTTTTTAATATATATATATTAGAGATTTCTTTTTAATTTATTTTTGCAAAAAAAATATTATTTTTTTGTATAACAAGAAATTATGATTTTTATTCTAACAATAAAGGTTAGTAAATTGATGTTAAATTTTAGAGTTGTAAAAATGACCCAATTTGCCCTATCTAAGCTCGTTCATCATAAGTCAGATTAGATAGGTCAAATTATGCTACCGGTTTAACAAACAAGTCAAAAAAAAAAAACTACTTATTGGGTAAATTAAACGGATAAAAAAAAAATTAATAAAAAAGGGGAGAAGAGTTTTTTTTTTTTATTCTCTTACTTGTTCTTGAAAAAAGTTTATTTCTATTTGCAACATATAAACACAGATATTGTCTCTCATGAAGGAAGCCCCTCCACAACTAAAATTAAACCCATTTTCATTGTATAATATTTTTGCATCTGAGAGTTGCATTTTGGGTAAAACTAAAATGCATTTTGGAAATTTGTAGTTCTTTGTATTGAGTAATATCTTTTCGGAGTTGTAAAAAAAAAAAAATGTAAAAGGTCAACCCACAAATTATATACAAATTAATAAAATCTAAATCCAATGCATTATTTTGATAGATTAAACATGCTAGCCTAGTGGGTTCTACCCATTTGACAGCCTTATTAAATTTTAATATGAAATTATAATTTTATTTTTAATATAATAATAAAGATAGTTTAAATATATTTCATAAAAAAATTAATTTTATTGACAAAAATTAAATTAAAAAATCAAATATATTTTGTAAAATAAGAAAAATATTAAATGTAATTTACTCAACTAAACTTAATCTTCATATAAAACACGTAGTTAACAAATAAATAATAGTTAAATTACTAATGGAGTCCATAGAGTGATGAGCTCATGGTTATTGTATAGTTATCAAAATGGGGTTGTGGGGGAAGAATTATTGTGTTTTATTTTATTGCGTAAAAATCTTAATTATTCTTTGAAATTTAGTAATTTATTAGGATTAGAATGTCATATTACAACATTACAATTTTTAATTACGATCAGAATTTCATATTACAATATTTTATTAAGATTACAATTTTTTATTTTAACTGCTTGTAAATAAGACTTAAGTCAAATAAAATAATAGTTTCTTTGTTATCAATAAATTAATTCGATATTGAGTTTTCACAAATTTGTTATAATTAATTATTGATTAAAATATAATATTTTGTGAAAATTGTATACTTTTTATTCTGTACTGAGTTCTATTAGCCGCTCCTTTTAACTCAAAAGTCAAGTTTTTTTTTCTTTTCTCTTTGCTTTCATAACAAAACGCTTAACTTGGCTCCACTAACTGATCTTTAAATGACTAGCCAACTTGTGGAGTGGAGTTGACCCTACTAGTATCTTATATTTTTTTAGCATCTAGAATATCATAATATAAAATACCAAAATTGTTAAATAAAATACACTACTTATATTTTTAACTTCTCATGAAGAAGCATATTTGAAAGAAAAGTCATCAATTTTTTTGATAAGCCAACAAAAAAAAAAAGGAACCACCAAAAAAAAAACCTAATTAAACCGTTCTACTCGAAAAGTCATCAATTAATTTTTTTTTAAAATGGATCATATGGAAACTTTGTCATTTTCTCGTCCATATATATTTGAAGGCTTCACAATACAAATGTTTTAATGAAGCTTTCTATTGCTATTAAGGTTTTGCAACCAAATTATAAAATCGAATACAAAAAGGTCTCGTTTCTGAACCCAATAGCTTGTTCAGATCTTGGAGTTGGAATAAACTCATAAGAATCAACACAAAATACTATCAAGTACATAAGTACTAAATATCTCTTTTATACTTATGTAATAAAAATATCTTATTTTCATTAAAATTTTATTTTACTTGTTTATATCAAATGTTTATAAATAGGTGTCTCTTTGAATTGTTCCAACATATAAAACATAAGGCCTATTATTGTTATTTTTTGAAAAGTGCAAGAAGTCCTTTTAAATTTGGATAGCTTGCAAATAGTCTCTTGAATTTTCAAAACCAGTAATTAAGTCTTTGGGTTGTTACATTCCAACAAATAGGTTCTTATGTATATTTTCCTCTTACTAATACTAAATCATTTACCAAATCAAAAATTCTCATAATTAACATGTTAATATTAAAAACAAATAGATCTTCCCAAATCTATTATGAGAATGTCTAAAGTGACAAATAAATTAACATAAAAAAGAGACATGGTAAGAAATCAAGGTTCTCACAAAATTTGTGTAATATGAATTTTGTCATAATTTACAAGTTTTTTACAATTTTTATGGTAAATTTTTGCAGTTTTTTTGTGAAGAATTTTTTAGAGAATTTTGAAAAAAAAATGTCATGATAAAAGTATTACAATATAGCAAGAATGAGGCACCAACAATTCTTGCAAAAATGTTTTCATGAGAAAAAAATAAACAAATATTTTTTTAATTCTCCCAAAAAAATACTTTGAGAATTATAGAAAAATAACTCTTAAAATTTTTTTTTACTATTATCACAATAAAATACTGTGACAAAAGAAAAAAGAATTTGAATTTTTTTTTATTCTCAAGGTATTTTGCCATAAGGACAATAAACAAAATTTCCTAATACAATTGAGTTATTATAGAGCAATCTTTTAACTATTCTCACAATAAATTATCATATTAAAATTTTTTTATTCGTATAATAATTTACCATGAGAATAGTAAAACAAATTGCTTATCAATGTCATTAATATTATAGTAATTATTATGGTTAGTTATTGTGAAAATAAAAAATTATATAATTTTTTTGGACTCTCACAATATTTTACCATAAGAATTGTTATGATAATTCATCATGAAAATTTCAAATATTTTTTATAAATTTAAGAAGGAAAATATATCTTAATTCATACAGTAACAATAAATTATCGTGAGAATTACAACAATTAGTTTGCATATTTTAATCCTCAATGTAATTTGTTTTTAGTATTTTTTTGATAATTATGAAATTAGTTTGCACATTTTAATTCTTTCCAAGTGTAATTTTAGTAAATAACTTGGTTGTTTTCTCATTGTTAAGTTAGAAGATTAACTTTCAAGTTTAATCCTTAAACTTTACTTGATTCTTGCATTTAATTAGTTTGATAAGTGAGGATGTACAAGGCATAGAAAAGTGACATGTTTGATAGGTAAGCTTTTAGTTTGTTGAGAAATAATCTAAAAACCAATCTAAGAATTAATCACATATGATTAACTCTTAGGTTGATATGATCCTATAGAGCAAAGGACTTGAGTTTGTCCAAAATATGGTATCATGAAAATCAAGATAAGAGGAACATACAAGGGCCCTTCCTAACTTCAACCTATTCATGATGATGATATTGTTGAGGGGAAGGATGAGGATGAGGATGAGGATAAGGACAATGAAGAATGATTTTAGGGCTGTTGCTTATGTGGCATTATTATGACTTTATAATTTATAACTTTATAATTTTTGGCACAGTTATTTTCAATTCAATTTACTATGTAACATTCTTAACAAATTTATTACTTATTTTTTTTAATATTTTCCTCATGTATAATGCTTTGTTATTGGATAGTTGCATCTAAAATTTGTGTTCCTTAATTGTTTAAATAAGAGCCACTTATTTAAACAAAGGTTGATAGCTAAATGCAATGTAAATAACAAAAAAATTTATAACATTGCCACAAAATTTTTTTATGAAAATGCTGCAAATTTGATTTTTCTTTTTTCTTTTTGTATTTTTATGATATTTTATCATGAGAACATTCTTATGATAAATTACTTTGAGAACCATTGAAAACAAAGTTGTGAATTTTGGCAAATTTGTTAACAATTCTCCTAATAACCTACTACAAGAACAAAAAAAAAATCGCAAAATCTTTTTTTATGGTTTTCATGGTAAAAAGCCAAAAGAACACAATTTTATTTTTTGTTATTACAGTAAATTACCATGAGAATTTTGCATAAAAAAAGTCACAAATTTCATCACAATTTTTTAAAAAATTTGTTCACAAAACGTTTTTTAGATTCTCGCATAAATTTTTCATGAGAATGTTGTTCTCACAGAAAAATTTCACAAAAATTATGAATTGTTATGGATGTTTTTTTTTCATGGCCTAAAATCAATGAAAATTTTTATGAGAATAACAATTTTCATAAAATTTCCAGGTTTTTTTCTCAGAAAAATTTTACAAAAATTTTGCTATTTTCTTATAATGAAAAAAGTAAAAAACTTATTTGTTGAAATGTTAAAGTTCAAGGATTTGGTGTCGATTTTGAAAATCCAAAGAACTATTTATAAGTGATACAAAGTTTAGAAGAGTTTTTTGTAATCTATCCTTTTATTTTATGTGTCTACAATACTTTTTGAAATATATTATCAAACATTTTATCTATATCAATTACGCTATTAAAAATAGCTTTTTATACAACTTTTATTAAACATTGTTAATTTTTATTCTGTTTAAACTTTGAACATCAGCTTTTGAAAAGCTGTTTCATTCCCAATAGAATTTAAATTTAGCAGTTGAGTTTCTTTTATTACTAAACCTCATTTATAGGTAGTAAGCTACTATATGTATCCTAGATCTGATTATGGATAAAAAAAAAAAACTTATCCAATCTAATAAGTCCGACCTAAAAAAAGGGAATGTGAACCCAAAAAAATAAAATCCAATTAAGAAATAGCATAAACAGGTGATGCTATAACTTTTTTAAAACCCCGACCTACCCCAAATTATTATCTTTGTTTAATTAGAGATTATACATCAATTACAAATATAAAAAAAGTTTTCATAATTTATAATTGCATTCTTCAATATATTAATTTTACATAACTAATTTATATTGATAGGGGAGGAATCTTACCTAATGTGGGAACAGATGGGTGTAAGCCACAGTTCCCATATATGGAGACTACCTAATTATGTTGAATATAATGCATTATCGTTACTTTGATATGAATTGATTTCCATGGCTTGTTCCCACTCTAACAATTCCCTCTAATTCGGGTTAGAATAAAGAGGTGCATGTCACTTATTAAAAACGTGCATTTAGCAATGTGCAGCTAAGAGTGAGAGATTTTTGTAATATCTTTCAGTCTTTATTGTTCTCTATTTTCAATTAAAGGCTAAAAATATAGGCTTAAGGACAGAACTGTGAGCAATATAGACTTTGTTAGACTTTTCATCTTGTTGTTCGAGTTGGTTTGAGCCGAAATTGGAAATGTGAAAATTGAGTTAAGCTTTTGAACTCAGTTCTACAATTTATGTACTTATAAAGGCTTAATCTATTTTTAAACGAGTTTAATCTGTAATGAGATCAAATATAACTTAGTGATAAAGAGTGTAAATAATTAATAAAAAAATTTATATTTAAATCCGTGCTTAATCATGTTTCAAGAAAAATATTATACATAGTGACTTCACATTCCCAAAAATTAAATCATAATCATGTCCCTAAAATAAAATTCAACTCACAATCACATTCATCACAAATTTTAAATTAATAGGATATTTGTGGCCGTTTATAGTGATATTAATATATTTATTTGACATCCAAACAACAAATAAACAACACATTCAACGGCTAGAAGTTTTCATGTGCATTACATTAAAATAATAGTGATTTTCATTTTTCCTTAAGTACGTAAGAATGGCAGTGCAAACAAGTTATTCTAACACTATCAGTTATAAGACATTAGTGGCGTGTTCAATTTTTTTTTTTTTTAATCCTTATGCACCAACACCAGTTAATCTTATGGCACGTAGCTATATACGTTTGACAATCTTCACATAATTAAGTATTAACATGGAGGAAAGATTTATCAAATGATCATAAATCATCCAAAAATCAAGTGCTAAAAGACACCATCTTTGGTCTCATGTATAAGAGATTTTTTTAGAGTTAATTTAGTCTAAAATATACTCCATCCGATCTCATATATAAGAAACAAATAACTAATTCACGAATATTAAGAAAGTTAGTTAAAAGTATTTAATTTTCTTAATTTTGTCTTAAATAAAAATTATTTTAAAAAAATATCCTTATTTAATATGTGTACTTTTTTCTTAAAATTAATTACTATCACTATTTATAATTTGAATGACTTATTTAATGAAGAATATAATTAGAATATTATAATTAATATGGTAGTTTGTATCTTATATATAAGGCCAAATCAAATCTTAGAAAAGTCTTTTATATATGAGATCAGAAGGAGTAAAAAACAAACTACTAATATCTAGTATATTAATTATATCAGTCTAATTATATCCTCTATTAAATGAGTCTTTTAAATTATAAATAATGACTATCATTAATTTTAAAAGAAAAAATATACACATTAAATAGAGATATTTTTAAACAATAATTGTGATTTTTTTAAAGTTAATTATTTATTTTTTATATATAAGACCAGAGATAATATATTGAAAGGGATGATCACTTGTACAAACTCTTAATATCAACTAAATTGTAATATGAATAGTTACAAAAATATTATAATTTCCTTTTGCCATTTGCAGCTAATTGTAAGTTTAGAAGTTATTTAAATACAATAATTTAATATTGAAAATGTTCTATAATTGAAGGTGTGTCAGTCAACTTAAATGAAGTCTTCTGAACGTTTACTTCTCTCACAATCATTAGGATCACTTCTTATATTAAATATAAGTAATAAGTAATTTAATTCGATCAATAAATGTGGTTGTACTTTCATCTTTTTAATTCAAACACATGTGCATACCATAATTGAGATTTCCAAAATACTCCTTCTTATGCTGAATACTCCACTTTCACAAGTTGAATGCTCCACTTTAAGTAATTATTAGTAACAAGAGTCATTAGAAAATTCAATTTGTCTTTTTTAAACTTATTTTTGTCTTTAATTTACCATTGTGAAATATTCATCAATGTTTGAATGATGCTGTTTTGATGTATTGAATTATGTCATGCTTGGTTTCTTCCAATTTATTTTATTAACTTTGGTATCAGCTTGAACCACTTATAGTTTCTTGGATATTCAATATGACATTATAGACTTTTATCTTAGTATATTCTTATTATCTGTGGCATTTGTATGTTGCCATATGTTTTTAGTAATTTTTCTGCAATGAATTTACTCATAATAATTATTATAATGCAAAAATACCAGGATTAAATATTGCAAAAATAAACTAAAACTTTGAAATTGAAGTTATAATCAATTTTAGTGATGCCGAGGCAGAGTGAACGCCAAAAAAATTTTCATTTATGTGGACCTCATTTTTCTTAAAGTCTCTCTCTTATTAGATCTTCTTTAGTACCAGATAGAATCTAAATTATTTTAACATAAGTTATGCCAACAAAAGGATGAAATTAAATTTTCTACATTTAATAACTATATGTATAAGGCAAATTTAAAATAAGCAATAAAAAAAAAGAATAAGTGAAACTCTTTCTCCTCTCTCTCTCTCTCACTGTGTTTAAATTTATGCGCTATATTTAATTACTAAATTTAAAGGAAAGGATTTAATTTGCCGGGGGACAAGATATTTTAAAATTAAATAATAATAAAAGTTTGGAAAAGGTGGGAGGAGACAAAAGAAGAGGGTGAAAGTAGAATATTGAAGGAATATGCTGAGCATCGCAGTTGTACTATACATATTTGCAGTGAGTGGGGAAATAATAATAATGGTGAGGGATGCGAGTTCCCTCCGCCACATGACTCCTTTTATATATATATATATCTATATATATATATAGATATAAAATATTGTGTTCAATCAATCTGCGTTGGTGGTTTCCTCTGCTCTTTCTTTCCACAAAAAGTGCATCAAAAAGTGAACCAAAAAAGATTCTGCTTTTCTGATCCCCTTTATTCTCATTCTCTTCCCATGTCGTCTTTCAATGGTGACTGCTTAGTGCTTCGATCGTGTACATTAAGACTCTTTAGGAAAAAATTACATCTCAACACCTAATTTTTGTAAAATTTATAATAAAAAAAATCTTAAAATTCAAAATTATTTTTCAAGATTATTATTATAATTTAAAATATTTATTATTAAATTTATAATATTTATTATTAAATGTAAGAAAATTTATAAAATTTAATAATAATTATGATTTTAAAAAAATAATTTTAATTTTTAAGATCTCTTATTATAAATTTTATAAGATTTAAGTCATTGGATATATATATATATATATATATTTTTATTGTGTCTCATATAATAATTAATTTTGAGAGTTCTTTTTAAGAAATTAAAATTTTTAATCAAATATCCCAAAATTATAATTAAAAAATAAAAATTGTAATTACAAAAAAAAATACATTTTAAAAATTTTAATTGTTAAAATGCACTTAACATTTTTAAATAATAATTTTTTCATAATTAAAACTTTTATCTTTTAAATTATAATTTTTAAATATCTAATTATAATTAAAATTTTAAATTATAATTAACTATTACACGGGAGACTACTCTGATTCCAATACTTACTAGGGGCTAGTAGGGCACCTCTTCACGTTTTGGGTCGGGTTGCGTCAATGGTCAAACCCACTTCAAACGTTTTATTCTAATTCAACTCTACAAACTATTGTTAATCAAAGGTCGGTGTACACGTGGAATCAAAGAAGCGCTAATATTGTAGTTGACAATAAAATTTCCTCCCATAGTTATTGACTTCTTGTCATCAATCAATTTAATTTTAATTTAATTAAGGGTCAAAAATAAATTGATGTAAGTTTTTAAATATTAGAACAATTTGAAGGTTTAATTAAATTGGTGACACTGTATCTTTGAAAGAATCTATTTGATATGTAACTCTAAGGTTGTGTTTCGATTAAGTATTTTAAGAGAGAAGAACTTTTTTTAAAAGGCATTTGGATTGCTTCGTTGAAAAATTTCTTGTTGAGATTAGGAGAGATAAATCGTTTTAATTTTTGAGATAATTTAATTAAATAAATTTAGAATAATTTAAACCTATACATGTTAAATTTTAGAATTTTCTTACCTTACATTTTCAGAGACTTAATTTCTTACATCATATTATAATAAACACATGAGAGACTCTAACCTCCCAATCCTTATTCAAACAAATTTTATAAATATTTTGGTCATCCAAATGAGGTATTTTGATGCCATAAACTTAAATTACAACAATTTAAATTTTTTACATTTAAAATTTCATGTAATTTGAAATATTGCAATACAAACGCAATAAGGTATTTTATTATTGCTGGTGACTCATAAATAAACAATCACTAATTTTTTTTAAAGCTATTAAAATGAGTTGAACTTGGGGGATTGACTCCAGTTTAAATGTGGAAAGTTTGACCCATCCAGGTTGACCCGCAGGAAGAGCTCCCTCTCTTAGCTCGAAATATAATACCTAATATGTAACTACATATATATATATATATATATATATACATAAAAGGTCTAGCCCATCATAATTGTTCATTTCATAGCCATGTATTAGATTTTTCCATCATTAAAATCTAGAAGGTTATAGAACTTTTAAATTGAATAGCTTATGAATTATTTTTTTGTATTATTCATATCATCACACCTTTTATAATATAATGTGATGTGATAAGTAGAACCTCAACTCTAAATATCTCTTGATAATTCAATTATTGTTAATAAATATGATTTTGACACATTTTTAGTTTTAAATTAATTATCAAAAACATAAATTTAACGTCTCATTTTATTTTAAAGAGAAACCTTTTATTTATATTTTCTTTCACAAAATGTTAATTTAAATTGTTGTTAATTTTAAAAATTATATAATCATAAAAGGTGGTGAATATAACAAGCCAACTCGTATAACTAATCAAATTACACGTTAATTTAATTTTTCTATAACTAACATGTATTTATAAATGGACTAACTTGAGACTTCCTTTTTTCCCGGGCCTAATTATGATACATTCTGGCTTAAAACTCATTAAAAGGAAGTTTCAAAAGCTATTAAGTGATTAAAATATAGTTAAAAGTAAACCAATAGGTACTGCCTAATAGTGAGAAATTTTGTTACTTAACAAGAAACTATAAATTTAAACCCTTACCTCATTAATTTACCAAAAAATTAGTTACATAGGAGTTATGGATAAAATTATTTGAGTATAATTATCTCATTGTAATATTTTATTAAAATAATTTTTTAAATTCATTTATTGCCTATAAAATAATTACACATCAGTTGAAAGATAATTATTCCTTGATTATTGATAAATAAAAGAAATAATTTACGTAATGATTTTTCTTATCAAGTTTCACTCCTCATCTAATTCTAACGTTATATATACTATCCCTAATTAGGTTATGTAAAATTATCAATAATAATCAATGTCAATTCAATCTATAAACAATTGAATGGCTATCAAAGATACTCTCACCTTAATCAGTGGGTTCTTAAATGAATCAGTGTCCTATACGGTTTGAATAGCATTGCATTCTCAATAACATTTTGACACATATTTCATGAATCTAATCCATTCGTTTTTCTGTTTTTGCACAAGTTTTTTTGTTAAGACAATTTTTATTGGAAGAAAATTGAAGTATAATTTTTAAGTGTTTGTTATTAATTTTTTTCATTAAAAATATGATAAATGAATATAATTTTTATAGTTAAACATCACATAATTTTAAGTTTTATACAAAATTTCGTTCACACGCCTGTTTTTTATTAGAAGATTTAATAAAAAATGCACAAAAAACTGTACTTTAGTCTTATACCTGTTATTACCAAAAATATATTTGCGATATATTCTTAATTGATATTGTCAATAAATATTAGATTAATTAAATATTCTTCTAATTTATAGGTTAATATCGTCACACACACGCGCGCATGCAGTGCGCACCAGCTCTTTGTACAGGGAATAAAGTTAACAAACTAATTAAAAGAGAAACTGTGTTTTTAATGGGTGTTATTGACTATTTTTTATTTTTAATGAAAATTGCATGGTACTTGTGACGATCGATATACTTCATATTTAGTTAGCATTGACATTAATCGTCAGATAAGAAATTTAAAAGAGGTATTAGGTACACAAAAATTGGCCATCAAAAATATTTTTACAGACTAGAGCGTAGGCAACGAAACTATGTCGACCCAAAAAGTTTTTTTTTTTTTTTAAATACTTCAAAATAACAAAATTTTATAAATAATATCATTGTGAAAGATATTTTATATACGACTTGATTTTTTTGTACTCGTTACTAATCACTTGATCATTGTTATTTATATTTTTTCACATAATTTAATTTTAAATTATAATTCAATTGAATCTTAAAATTTTTCGTAAAATTTACTTACTCATAATATGAACAAAAATATTAAATTCTTTAATATATAATAAATGTTTTCCTTACCAAAATGTAAAGACATTTTAGCTAGGAAAATTTCTTGAGTAGCCTATTATTTATAAGATTAAGAATTTAGATGAATTCATATATATAAAACTTATGTACAGCTTTTACTAGATCTTTTAATTGTAGAACATTATAGTGTACCTAAATATTGCTCACTAGTTTGATATTTGTCTTCAGAGTTGGCAGTAACAAACCAGTCAGATTATTGTTTTGTTATTGTATTCTTCTGATTCTGTTTACACTCTAATTGCCATAACCAGAATGAACAAGTCAAGAATATTTAGTAGCTACTAGCTAGCTAGAATATAGCCAGTTTCAAGAATACATGGCTTTATTTTATAAATTCGATGATCTTGAGATTCATCTTGTATAGAAAGGAAGATATATAAAATATCAATATTCTTCTCTAACCATTTTTCAAAAATTATTTAAAATAACCAATAAATAGACAATCAATGAATGGCATTGGATTCTAAAAGAATCTAGATAATTTCAAAGTTTGAATTTCAAGCAAATTGAATATTTTGTGCATTATTTTCGTACTCTTTCCATCCTTCCGAACCTAACTACTTGTGGGCTTGAAGATTGTGTGGCAATGTCCAATAATTAATTTAATTTACAAATGATTAGAAAAAATTAGATTCCCAAAATAATGTGTTCTATTTTCAAAGGAAGATGCGTGCAAACTATGTAGAAGCAAAACTTAGTCAACCTTTTTGAAAATGAGATTCCCATCATCTTAATTAGACTTCGTAGTTGTTTGTTAAACCTTGAAGTGAAAGGGATCGATATACATTCCAAATTTTTGTAGTTAAATATGGGAAATCCATGATTTGATAAAATTTTGTTACTACACACTTATTGGTTGAGGTGATTTGTTTTTTAATTTATTGATATTTAATAAGTTATATAGTGGGAGAGATTTCTTTTTCTCCAAGTCTTTCAAGGGGGTGGAAACACAATTTGATTCTTGCACCTTACCAGATAAACTCTCAACATGAAAATTAAAATGATTAAAGAAATAAAATAATCTTTAACCCGCATTAATATATAATCTGTATACATTTTTTAAAATATCCCCTACAAAGATGTTTAATCACTTAAAAAATAGAAAGATTTTTCCTTAATTATTTACAAAGTAACATCAATCAATCCAATCAGCCAATGACACCTGCTGCTTTAGTTTGAGGTTAAATCACAACTTAGTTGTTTGGTGGTTTTATTCAAAATTTTACTTGAGTATTATCTGTTCGAATAATAAACTGAGTATATATATATATATATATATATATGTGCTCTGTGATTAAAGTGTGTCATAGTTTTTTTATTATTATTTCATTACGTTGTGGTGTTTTTATCTTTAATTTAATCAAAATAGTTATGTGAAAATAAAAATAATAAATAATTTTATTGTTAAAAGTACAGTTCATTTATATCTTAAGTTGTTTCAGAATCTTTTAAAATTATTGTTGAGATTAAACTGATATTTTAAAGTTAAAACTATCTATTTAATCCCAATAATAGTCTGATATCTAACAATAAAAATATCTATTGATTTTTACGATAATGTGATTAATTTTTATAAAGTTTGGGTGTAAAATATTATTATACAGATTATTAGCCAGTAATTAAACAAATTTTGGAAATATTTAATAACATACTTTAAACCAAAATTAGACAAACGAATTTGAACAAATAACATAAAAATAAACTATAAATTACCTCAATTTTAATTTTTATCTATCATAATTAATCTCAATGTTACAAATATCTAATCTTTACTATTTCCCTCCAATTCTCAGACGTAACCCAAAAAAATAATCAATGTTAACCTTGTTTTCTAATGAAGCATAAATGAATAATTCACATAAACACCAATTAAAATTTGACGTATATACTTTTCTCGTCCCGAGTTAATCTTTATTCCTCATTCTTAGTGAACAAAAGAAGTACATGCACGTGGTCCCTTTTTTTCATAGGGTGCGCAAATTGTTTGGCTCATAAACAAAGGACGGTTACCCAACTCATTCATAGATGATGAGCCACTAGCCTAGTAGGGAATTTATAAATCAAACCTATTAAACCATTTGCTCAAGAAACCCTTTATAAAATTAGTTTACTTTTTATGAAGTGTGTGACTCACAATGGTCCCCCTCGCTCCTTCCAATGGTGGTTAATTAATAATGTTAATTTATGTGATATATTCATAATCATTGGATATATTACTTTAAACTTTATCATTATGTCATCCCATTAACGTATACGCTTTATGGAAATAATTAAATAACATCAATATAGACATTCAAAAAGTAAGCTATGGCTATATATGTTAATAGCTAGAATGTTGGAATCTTGGCTCAAATTAAATAAAACCTCTATATGATTAATATATATATATAAATAAAAGATGTCAAAACAAGTAGGGCAAGAAGGAGGATGAGAATTTCCATTTGATAACTAATTAGTGGTGTATTACTTAAATTAAACGTTCTATTGCTTATACTTCTTGAAAACAACAATTATAAATGCTTGATAAACTCGTGATGAGCAATTCATATATCCTTTTCAGGAAAAAAAAAGAAAGAACCGTTGATGCTATTACACCTGACACTTGCTTTTATCTAAAATTTCTTTACTTTCCTATTGTTTTCAACGTACATTTCATTTATTGTTGTGTATATTAAAAATTATTAAAATAGTACTAACAATAATTAAATACTTCCCATTTTACATAAACATATTGTGATGTTTTCAATAATCTAGAATGTTTCTAAAAATCCATACGATTGTTTTCTTAATAAAAAAGTTTCCATATATTAGAAGTACCCACATATCTGTTTTCTTTTTTCGTTTTGAACAAGAAAACAAAAGTCCAAAGCTTTATACGTACTGCAACAAAATCAGAAACAAGCAGAGAGATAAAACCAACCAAACAAATGGGAATATAACATTCGCCGTTATCTTTTGCTCGTGGATATAGTTTTGCTTCAAAACTTGAGGAACAACAATTACTGTCTTTTTAAAGTAGACTACCACTTATTGGACCCAAAGTATTTGTTTGAATTGTTGTTCGAACAAGAAAAAGGAAAAACAAAATTGTTTGCATTTGCATGGCTTGAGTTAAACTTATCTTGACCATGCTAACCTGTCATGCATGTCAATCTTTTTCAATTTAACAGTATAATTTATATTGAACATTAGTAACCACTTATAAGTATTAGAAATAATTGAAAAGATGATTAAATATGATATATATATATATATATATTAAAGTTTTTTTAATATAGGAGGAGAATTGAATTCGCTTCTTTTAAATGCAAATCCTATTACTTTGCTAATTACGAAAACAAGGGTACACCTTAATTTGGTCTTAGGGGCACCACCTCATTAAAAAAAAAAAAATCCTTAATTTTAGAGCTGTATTTTGCACTAAAACCTAGGGTCTTGGGAATATGGAAGCATGAGTTTACCACGTAAACTGTGATCGTGCTTTTCCCTCATCCAAAAGGCTCAATAATAGAGAAAAGGATGCATTATTGTTTTTTGTTACTTTTGTTATATGATTCCCAGAGTTTCTAAATGTTGACAAAAGGTTTAAAGCCATACACAATCATAGTTTGACCTTAACTCAAAATGCTTTGGTTTGTTTTGTTCCACGGCAAACGTAACATCTTTGGCCAAAAAAAAAAACGTAACATCAAAGGCAGCCCCAATGATTTGTCGATATACATCGGTTTCGTGAAAATCAATCACTTTGAGTTGGATTTTCTTCCTTGTTATAATTAAAGCATTCACCAACACATTGATTAATTAATACGTTTTGAGTTTTTCTTACATAAATAATTGAGATCACGTATTCGATGACAGATTCTATCCTTAAAAAAATGAAAATTTCAATGGCTATATTACGTTGATGTATTTATTTTCTTCCTGTTTATTATATTTTGGATTAGACGTATCCGTGTTGACATGATTTATTCTAACACAACTTCATTTGTTACAAATATAATTTTTTTAAAATTTATTTTGAGAAAACAAAAAAAAATTAAGTGGATGGTATCTATTATTTAGAATTTTAGACGTAACACAAGTATAATTCAGAAGCCCAAAATCCTCAATGAGCAATAGACTGTGGCTATGTCTTACATTTTAAACTGGAACCGTGTCCCAAAAAAAAATCGAGAGTGCAAATTTAGTTTTTCTATTTTTTTATAAGGTTATTCAATAAGGAATTTTTGTGGTTATTTCTTAATTTTAATTTGCATTAATGACTTATTTTTAACCAGATAAAAAAATAAATTAGTTAAAATATACGCAAATTGTACACACCCACCTCGCACACCTATAGTTCATATACAAAAATGTCTCATTTTTTTTTCCCTTGATCTCTTATTTTTCTCAAAATATATTTATAAATAAGGGAACAATCATTGTATGACAAAAGCGAGGTTAATTTAATAAAACTTTGAACAATTATTGACATCATTTTTTGAGATTTTGATTCACTCCATTGCTAGTTTCACTCACACCCACCTTGTACACCTATAGTTCATATAGAAAAATGTCTCATTTTTTTTTCTTGGTCTCCTATTTTCCCAATATATATTTATAAATAAGGGAACAATCATTGTATGACTAGAAACGAGGTTAATTTAATATAACTTCGAACAATTATTGAAATCACTTATTGAGATTTTGAGTCACTTAGTTGCTAGTTTCAATATTTGGTTTTATTTACGCATGAGGGCTTCAAGATTACCTCTATGGGGTTTGAATACTAAACAATATTTAAAAGCTTCGTGATCATATTCACATGTGCACGTAGCTAGCAGAGTCCAAACTCCAAAGCTTAATCCTCCAATCTTACAAAAGGAATATTATAATTTTTCAATAAATTAATTTTTTTTACTGTTTGATGCGTTTTGAAACTTCGTTGATTGAATATTAAATTAACAAAAAAAAAATAGAGAACCTTAAAACACATTAAAGAATGAATAAAAAAAAACCTCAGCGTATTTAAATCGAACTGACATGTTATATAACTAAACAAAAAGCGAAATGACTTTGACGTGTGGATAACGTTATTTCAAAACATGAGCCACAACTCTCTGCACGCTTTTGTTTAGTCCTTGTCTCATAGAACTTGACATCTTCCAGATGGACCACAAATTTTTTTTTTTTCTGAATTAATTAACAAGATATTAGCTCAAATACGGTAGAAAAGGAATAAAATAAAATTCCTCATTTTCATTGTTTATTTGATCATTAATAATCATCATAACCTCAAGCATGCATGCCAATTTGTTATAATTTAAAAAAAAAAATACTCAAACTACAAGATTAGTTGCAAGAATAATTAATTGTATGTTAATAAAAATATATTAATCACTTGTTTACAGCAAGTGATAAATTAATTAAAAGGAAAAAAAAAAGCCCTTAGTTTATATGTTATATGTTATCTGTATTATACACGGAAACCATTGTTTGCAGTTGCTTGTGAACACAAAACATGAGCTTTTGACTACGTAAAGTGCCAATTTTTTTTTTCTTTTTTTAATTTCCTTATCAAAGTTGTTCTTCAATAATAGAGAGAACGGTGGAGCTTCAACTCTTAAATTATTGTCACGTTTCCGAGTACTTCTCTGAAGCTGTCTTAAGAATATATGCTGCGAAACGCCGCTTAGTTTGACGTGAAATGGGAGAGAGACGAGAAGAAAGGCATATTGCATGCGTTGTTTGTTTTGTTCTACTCACAGGAAACGTACCCTCATAAAGAAACACAAATGATTAGAGGATTTGGATAAGTTCGGAGAATTTTAATGTTCATTTTTGAGATTTTGCATGCTTTTTCTTTTATGTGAATTGCAAAAGCCTTCCATGAATTTCACAAGGCGTCTTATTATTTATTTATTTATTTATTTCCCACATTAGCTGTTGAGGGATTCAATGCCGACCATCCCTATGGCATTGACACCAAGTTACATTGTTCTGGTCAAAACTCGAACGTGAATAGTTCAATCTATATATATATATATATATGTGTGTGTGTGTGTGTGTGTGTGTGTACTCAGTTTAAATTAGAAATATTATTTTTAAACTTTTTGACATATTTGGATAAAAAATGGATGATAGAATTTTGGACTCCAATCTCTTACCTAGGTGGACCAAGTAGATTGGGTCAAATGGGACCCTTTCTAAGTTGTGTTGGATTTGGAATTTAGAATGTTAGAAAGCTAATTTGCACAAGTATATGTGGATTTACTTTATAAATCAGCCAATTTGGTTTGGTTTTGGATTTTTTTTTTTTTTCAAACCCATGTTTGGCCTCCCAATTCTTTGCTGCAAAATCTTTCTTTGCTGCAATCAGATAGGATTTAAAATAATAAAATCTAATGAAAAAGGAAAGCAACAGTATTAGTTTATTAAAAATAAGGTTATGAAAGGGTCAATCTGTGTCCCTGCATCTTGTACGCATTCAGATTTTATATATATATATATATATATATATATATATATATATATATATATATTAATTTTAATTTTTTTATTTTATAAAATATAAAATAAAAATAAATTCATAAATGATAATTTTAAAAAAATATTTTATATTAAAAAAGAAAAAAACCCTTTCATAAAATTTAAAATATTAAAATTAAATTTAAACTATTCAGATTGATATCTGAATTTGCAGAAAATTCGAGTTTTTATTCCAAAAACGAGGAAGTCCACTTTTCTTACCTTGTTGGGCACCTGCCACTTGGTTCCATACTCCCATAAAAGAAAATGCGAAGGAGGAGATAGCCTGGGTAGGCCCATAAGAGTTTAGACTGAAGCCCATTAACATTTAGTCTAGGCCACAACTTGAAATACTTGGCTTTTTCCCTCAGGTTTCTTTCACTATTTAGACAAAAGCCCATTAAAATTAGTCTAGGATTTCACTTGAAATACTTGGCCTTTTTTTTTTTCTCATGTTTCTTTCACTATTCTTCTCATCTTCTGGGTTAGTGCGCTTGTGTGTGAATGAGTGTGGAAGTGTAAAATTTAATACTCTTATTAAAGTCCTAAAGATTTAATTTTTATTAATCCAAACCATTAGATTGTAATTAACAACTATTTTGATCCTTTATACAAAATTTTATAAAAATAGAATAATTATAAGTATGCAACTAAAAAATTAGTAATTTTTCCTATATATATCTTTTAAGTGAAAGAGTAAGGGTATTTTAGTCAAATCATAACATGTGAAGATGGAAATGCCATTTTAGATTCTGTCATTTGTCATGTAGCGTAATCTTATTCATCTGAAATCAACAAATGATAAATTGAGGTATGTGACATCTCCAATAATAGTAATGTGCATTATGGTGACCAAGGAGTTGACGTAGACCAATCATCGTCTACTTTTTTTTTTTTCTATTGGTTATTTTTTTTCTTTCTTTCTTTCTTTCACTTGTGCTTCAAAATTGTTTCACCCAAATCAGGTTTGAAGCACATCAAATAGGATTAACAAAAAATGGACAGAAGAGTTAAGCCATGAAGTATGATAATTAAAGTAGTTATTTTTTTTGGTAAAGATAAGCAAAATATTCACACCTCACCTTAGACCCATAAAATTTACTCATTTGGGTCTAAGTATTTTAAGGGTCCGAATAGAATGATACTCACCTAGTGCGTATATTCATACATATCCATTCATATATATATTGATCAATACAATTTATTATCAAAAAGTTTTAAAAAATCATCCAAATAATATTATATGAGTTTTAAATTATATTAGTAATTGTTTAAGACCTTTTATTTTAGTTTGTGATTTTATATGAATAAGTTTTATATAAATAAGTTTCAATTTTAGAAAACACTTCTTTATTATAATTTTTTTTTTCAGTTAATAAGCTTGAGTTTGAAGATTCAAGAATTAAAAAAAAATTATCCGGTAAATATGAGTTTGGAATTGAGAGTACCTTATTCATACTCTATCCATAATCATTTCTATTCCGCCAAAAGTATTTACAAATGATATAATTTATGAATTATCTTAAGTTTACATTTTGTTTTGAAGTGTTCTTGAAAGTTTAAGCGTATGTTTGAAAAAATGATAAGAAATCTTAAAATTATATTTACTTACCCACTTTTATCAAAAATAACATTTTGTTACTTCTTTCAACTCACTTTTATCAAAAGCAACACTTTGTTACTCTTCCAAAACGCGATTTGGAGGACGGCAACGTTTTTTCAAACATGCACTAATCCTTTAGTTATAAATCATACCTTATAAGGTGAAGTATAAAGGGGTGTTTTAAACGATTTTAAACTTCAAGCCTATCATGGGAGAAAATTGATAAAATTCATAGCCCATTTTTTAAAACATTTTGTGAAATTTTAAAGAAGATATTTTGTATGATTAAAACTTCATGTATTAAGTGGAATATATTTAACGTGGTAAAGACTAGAGAACTCAATTAAAATATGCTAATAATATTGAATAATTTGATTGGTTATCCAATCCTCCAATAAATCGGTGGACCCCAAAAGCTTTTGGGTTGACCTCGTATGGCGATAAACCTTGATAATGACGAGGGTCACGAGGTTGTTGTACCAAACAGCAAAGAAAGCACTCAAGTGGGGAATTAAAATCTGCCTCAGTGTTTCAGACATTAGTCCATAATTCCAAAAATGGTCAGTGTCTCAGCAATGCCATGGTCCCACCATCAATATAACAGTACCTTGAAACGTCTTGTAGCAGATTTATTTAGTGAGAAATAATAAATTAAACGGTAATATTTTTTAAAAATATTTAACTTATATAACTCGTAGCGAGTCCTCCTCAAATTGTGTGAATCTTACTATTAAAAAAAAATTATCACATTAATTATAAGATAAAAATAATATTAAAAAATTATCACATTAATTATCACAACAAATCAATATTATTTTTTAAGATATTTTGTTCATATTTTAATTGAGGGAGTTGTGTATATTTTTATAACAAAAAATATGATTGGGTAATTTAGATATTTCTCATAGAAAGAGAGAATAATTTACTCTAATTAAATTACTTATAAGTAAAAATAAAATATGCTTCCTCTTATTTATATTATAAGGTACTTTTAACTATTTCACATAGTTTAATAAAATTACTTAACTACCTCGAACTCTTTAAATTTATTATTTGTTTTTACTTTTGTCCTTATTTATGAAAAAAAAAAGTTAAACCAATATTTTTTTTAAAAAAAGAAGAGGGATATTTTTGAAAAGTCAACCAAAAAGATTACATGGTGCCTTATATTTTGGACTAAATAAACTTTTAGAAAGTGCCTTATATACTAGACCCAAGGGAGTATCGATTATTTTTGTGGCCATTATTAGTATATTAAATATATTTTTCAGTCAAATCACATATTTATATCTATATTTATAGTTAATTTAATTTACTTATATAATAGACTGAATTTATTTAAAAATTCTCTAAAATATTTTACTCATAAAAATAAGGGAGAATTACACTTTAGTCTTTGAAAGAGTGCTTATGTGATAATTAAATTAATAAAGTGGCCATACTTAGTGATTAAAAGAAGTAATGTATTGTAGCCTTGCATTTTTGTTTTTTGGGACACTAAGCATGACAACTTCATCATATAATAGGCGCATAAGCATTATGTTAAATCAAATCAACTACATAATCATGAAGACACGGAAGTATAGAGTGGAATGGAAAAGGCAGAATAAAGATCGAATCTATGTACATTAAGGCCCATTAACATTTATATTTAAAGGAAACGTTACTTGAGGCAAAATTTTAGGACAATTATTTATTTAAATTTATATCAATTTAACGAAAGAAACTGAATTAATTAAAACATTATTTGGCAGACAAAATTAAAATTTATAATCTACTAAAGAAGGCGTAATTTATTCAAAATAAGTAGATGAACCCTTTTTTATCCAAAAATATATAAAGAAACCCTCTTAATCACATATAAAAAATATGTTTTATATTACAATTTTATTATAATTTAACGATAATTGGATCAATAAATTATATACCACTTCTTTTATCGATTTAATAATCGATTGAATTTTAAAAAAATTAGCTGTACTTTACTTGTTTAACCTGTAAATTTGTAATATTTTTCCCCTTACTATCATTGGTTCCATTTTTGGTTGTGCCTTTATTAATTAATTATGCACAGAACTATTCGCACATTATTAATTAGCATGTCAAGGAAGCCATTAAATAGAAATCCCATCTGAGGTAGACCTAACAATGCAGGTCCCATTACCTAAGACATGGCAATTATTAGGGCTTTTAGGTTTTCCTCTTTATTGCTTTGTGTGAATTTGGAAGTTGCAGGCACAGGGACAAAAGCAACAGTCAGAAGTGGGGAAGATCCTTTTGTAGCTTATTTCATAAAGCATTGTCTACGTTCTTTCTCTTTCAGACACACAGAATGGTAGGAAAAGAAAAAAGAGAACAAGTTATTTATATGAAATGTGGAGTGGGAATGGTGAAACTTTGCAGAGAGAAGCAAGCAAATTCAATGGTCAAAACTATTGGCAATCTCATTTATGACTTAAATTAATTACTGTATCTGCTACTTCCTTTTTCCTTTTTTTAAAAGCTTTTTAATGAATTTTTTCTTGAAGACTTATTAAATTTTATTAAGATGAATATGACGTCAGGTAATAACTTTATTGACCCTTTTATTTTAATAAATGTTGATTGACTCTTTATATGCTATTTTACTGTTGGGGAGAGTGTATTTAGAATATGGTATTTTTATATAATAACATGCTGGAATTAAACCTTAATTATTTGTATTTTTTTTTGTAATGCATGATTTGGTGAAATAATAGTAAGTTAATAAATCATGTGAGCAAAATATGCAGATAATGCTGATGCAGCAGTTTCGCTCCTTCTTTTCTTATCAGTTTTCTGGGGCAATGCAATATGCAAGATAACTATCCATTACTCCGCACCCGTAGGTATCTTAGGAAAGCTGAACAGAATATGACAATAATCATATATATATATATATATATATATTATAGAGTACGGTAAAAGTAGAGGATAGATTATTTCAATATCATTAGTTTTTGCTAGTGGTACGGCACAACTTATCAAAAAATGTGGAGATGTGCGTTCGGAAGATTGAATGTAAGAAAATTTCTTTGTAAATACTGAGGACCAACACGGTTTATGACATTAGTGAAGTTGAACAAGTATGAGTGATTTTGAAGTTGTTACATTTTTTTTTTTTTAACCAAGTGAGCCAATATGCGTCTGTGATGTCTTCTATATATATGTTTCACTATTATATTTTTCATGTACTAAAATAATAGAAAAATATTAAATATTAAATTGATAATCATAAACCATCAGAGGGAGGAGCTTATATGATAATGGGCAATGCTACACATAGAATTTGAGTTTTCAAACGTTTAATTATTTTAAAATTTATAATAAATCATACTCATTATCATAAATTAATTTTAAGAAACAATCCGGTCGAACGCTTGAACTCTTCTATCCTATGATAAATAGAGAGAGAAACATGGATTAACTGCAAAGATATATGGAAGTGAAGAAGCAAAAGGAAAGTGGTACAAAACAGTGAAACCCATGACACAAGAGAAAAATTTATAGTTCAAAATGAACCAAATTGAATGAATTGTAGTTGAAAGCGAGAATGTCAGTAAAAAGAAAAAAAATTATAGTTTACAATGTTAAGTTTGAAAATATTTATATTAAATAATTTTAAATTTCAAAATTATCTTAAAAATATTTTAAAATAAAAAATAAGTTATAAAAAAATCATAATTTGAGACTTGATATTAAAATTTTTATTCTAAATTTATTTAAGATAATTTTAAAATATAAATTTTTTTAATATAAATATATTAATTTAGAGTACTACTAAACTTAATTTTTTTAAAAAAATATATCTAAGAATTTAAATTTTATAAAGTTTATAATAAATAATTTTAAAAATTAAAATTATTTTTAAAAATCATAATTATTACTAAATTTTAAAAAATTTATTATTGGCTTTAGGATATTATTGAATTTATAAATGTTTACTTCTTTCTTAAATTTAATAGTAAATTTTTAAAATTTGATAATAATTATAATTTTTAAAATTTGTTATTATAAATTTTACAAAATCTAAATCTTTAAATATATATATTTTGTTTCAAAAGAAAAGCCAAGCTGCCTAGGGTTTGTGAGAAAGTAATTGACGTTTTGCATCCCCAGAAAACAAACTCATTATCCTTCCTGCAACTCTCTCTTTCCTTCCTTGGTAGAAAGTGACACGTCAAACTTTCACGTCAACCAGGTAATCATATCATTATACTCTGCTCTTGCTTCAACTCTTTTATTGCGTAGCTTTTTGTCTCTTTTCTTTTCTATTTTCATAAAATTTTAGTTATGATTGAGATCTACTTAAATTAAATAATTATAAATAAATAAATAAATAAATATATTTCTCATATATATATATTATTAAAAAATAAAAAATATCACTTAAAACACATTTTTGTGTTTTGAATTACATTAATGGTTATTTAAAATATTTTATTTTTTTATTGTAATTTTATATGAATAGATTTTATTTAAATAAGTCTTAAGAAATTTTTTCATTAATTTTAAATTTTTTTAGGCAAATGGGTTGAGATCCAGAATTTCTAGATTTAATGGAAAAAAAGAATGGGGTTCAGTTTGTTATTTGCTAGGATATAAGTTTGGAAATGAAAAAAGAAAAAAAAATTTCTTTAGATATGGGGATGAGGACTATAATAAATCGATCAAGAAAAATTCGTATGTAGATATAATATAAATAATGCAATAAATTAATAAAAAATTCATTAAAATAATTGTTATAGATAGTGGCATTCATAATTCACGCATTTATTTTTGAGTTCCTGTCAACTCATTCTATTACTCCTTTGTGCAATACATATATTTAAAATGTTTCTAATCATTTTACTAAGGAAACAAAATAAGTCAATAATAGGAGGAGTTATAAATATGTCAAAGATGAAATTTATTTAATTTAATATCTTTATTTATCTATGTATAATTACTTTATTTATTTATTTATTTTAAATTAAATACAGTTAAAAATGTTTCTAAATGTGACGAGAAGAAAGCTATGCACGTGACTATGCAACAGATAGGTTTTGTTAAGATTATATATATAGCCTAAATACATAACTTTAAAATAATTCAGAAAAATTGACATACCTAAATACAATTTTTTAACTCCATATCCTAATCCAAAAATTTTGCAAATATTATAACATATATTGCGATCTGGCTATTTTTACCTAAAATTCCATTTGATTTGCAAAATTATAAATATATTCTCTTTACGTAATTTATGTAATATTTATTATATTTTTATAATCATTATTATATCTATCAAATTATTTTTTAAAAAATAAAAATAAAATAATTATTTTTATTTTATTTATTTTTACTTATTCATATTTTATATTTTTTTTGACTGATATATCTTTCAATCAAACATTTCCATAGTTTCCTCCCATTTCTTCATTTCACGTGGGCCATCTGCCCATTTTTCATTATATATTGCTTCACCCTCTCCCACATATTCTAATGGCACTGTTCAAGCTGTACTGAAACGTAAAACCCTCCTTCTTCCGAGGTCATCCTCAGCTAGCTAGTAGTGTCTGGGTTTTCTTTTCACCATGTCTTCTTCGCTGCAAGAGATGCTCTTCTCGATGGCTCCTCAACTTTATAACATTCCAAAACCATTAGGAATGTTGTGGTGAAGGCTATGGCGATATCTCTCCTGAGCTTATTCTTCTTACATTTTCATTTT
The DNA here is from genome assembly GCA_032878935.1 of Erythrophleum fordii. Taxonomy (NCBI): domain Eukaryota; kingdom Viridiplantae; phylum Streptophyta; class Magnoliopsida; order Fabales; family Fabaceae; genus Erythrophleum; species Erythrophleum fordii. The sequence goes on along the minus strand of JAVQMF010000025.1, from coordinate 7,741,290 downwards.
ATTTTGTTAAACCTCACAGAGAATGTTCGAGTTTTCTTGACCTTGCAAGTCCAATAATTTAATAATTAGGTCAAGTTATTAGTAAACGTTTTTGAAGAGGTTTAACACTAAAATGTAAATGTGTTTTGAGTTTCTTGAATGTCTCACCATATCCCTTTTAAGATTCATTGTTTGTTTTCTTTTTTGTCATATGTATGTCTTCTGTGCAATAAATGTATTTATTATTCGAAGTATGAGAATATGCTTTTGTTAAGGAATGGTCATATGAAACAAGATCCCCTGAAACCTGAAATGGTGTAGTTCTTCGAGAGAGTATGTGTTTGGACCTTTTTTTTCTTTTATTTTTTTTCCCAATTAAAGCCCGCCTCCTTCTTCTTCCTTCAATTTCGCGACTTCAGAGAGCGGTGAATTTTGGAAGACCAGGATCTATGGATATATCTTATTATATTATTATACTTATTATGATGTTTCTGTGCAACGAGCAGTTTCAAAGATGTTATGCATGCTTTACAAAGATGTAACTTCTGTTCATACTAATTTTGAAAAAAAGAAGAGTAAGAAAGAAAGGACGAACTGATAAGGTTAGATGTCTCGAATTTACATATTCCTGCCAAGGGCTGTCAGCAATAACTCCTTTTGTTGGTGCTTTCCAGCCAGATCTTTTCATCCCTATGAACTGGGTAATTTCTCGGAAGCAGATCTGCTCCGATTTCTTTTCTTTTTTTTTGGCAATCCCAACAATCTTTTTTTTTTTTTTTAAATTTTGATTTTTATTATTCCCGAAAGAAAATAAAAATACAAGATGAAAATAATTTTTTTTACTTTTACTAAATAAATTTTGTCTAATCAAAGTTAAAAAATTATTTTTATCTTATTTTTTTCTCTCTTTAAAATAAAAATATAGATGGTTGGGATTTTTAAAAAAATGAAAGGTCCCAATGGCTACTTAGCTTGTGCAGCGCAGCAACAAAGGATTTGATTCTGTTTAAAAATAAAAATTTGTCAATAATTAGCTACGACAATCTATATATATAAAGTTTGGAGAAAGTTTTGCTGTTCCAAAGTTATGGACATGCAACTTATCTCGTATTACGTGTATTTTTTAACTTTTTTTTTTCTTTTTAATGTTGTATAAATTTTCGTACAATAAGCCCCGCCAAGTTAGGGTCAAAAACATGAAATTATTATTAAGGTAATACAAGTGGTAGAGAATAAATCAGCTTTTGGTCTTCCCAACGGTACTAGCAACTCACCACAACCAAAACAACAGGCAGAAAATTGCTGCCATTATCATTCTTTAAGCTTGAATTATCCTCAAAAGATTATAAGAAGAGAGGGGAAATTGGTAACAAATTTTTTAGTCTCTGGTCATCCTCATTGAATCTTCAACTTATCAAACCCAGATTCATTTACTCAAAATGTTTTAAATAAACAATTTTTTCTAAACTCGAAATTGGATTACACAAAATTTATTCATATAATATCAAAACAAAAAATAAAATTTGAACTTAGTTTGAAATGTATGTATGTGTGTGAATACACGGGTCAAGGACAGAGTTAGTGCCATGTTGCTTAGATTCGGATTCAGCTCTTAAAAAATCTTACAAAAATGTATTTAAATTTAACTCATTTTCTATTCTCATAACTAAATTCAAAATGGATCAAATTAACAAATACTCATTAATGGGTCTGAACATTTTGTGCATCGTTTTCTAAGTGGAGAAAATCTACATATGCCTAACACATCATTATTATATACAGACTTATTGAATGATATTAAACAAATTAATATTTAATTTTTTTTAAATATATAAGAGAGTATGAGAGTTTTGACTTAATATATCGCTTGATAAACTTGAGCATGTTTTTAACGCATCATTATCAGATACATCACCTAAAATTTAGGAAAGTGAAAATGTGTAGTTAAGTTGAGCACTATGGCGGTTAAAATCTTAGCTATGTGAATTTCTTGAAATTAGGAATTCTTTGGTGAACTTTTTGGTCTTCCTAGGAGTAACTTGTAAGACTGATCAAATGGTTAATGTTTAATTGGTTAAAGAAATAAATGTTAAATAAACTAACTTCTGATTGGTTAGTTTGAGAGGTGGCTTTCTAATATTACTAGCCACTTGGTGAGAGAGAGTGGTTAATTAAAGAGTTATCTGATAATAAGGAGTTATTAGATAATAAGGATTTATCTGAGAAATTGATACTCATTTTGCTTATAAAAGTTTTACATTATTTTCTTCATCTCCAATGTTAACTTGAAAGTGAGAGAGGTTATGAGATAGAAACATAGTCTTCCTTTGACTAGAAAAGGATTAATAGGATTTATAACAAGTTTTGCATAATTAAGCGATGGATCAACATATATAGTTTAACAAATTTATTTTAATTATTTGTGAAAATTTATGAGATTCCAAAATCTTATGGATTATTATAATTCATGAATTTTATTGTTATGAAAATACTCCCTCCGATCTCATATATAAGAAATAAATAACTAACTTATAAGAATTAAGAAAGTTGGTTAAAAGCAATTAAACTTTTTAATTTTATCCCAAATAAAAATTATTTTTTAAGAATATCTTATTTTGATATGTACACTTTTTCCTTAAAATTAATGACAATTATTACTTATAATTTGAAGGGCTCATTTAATAGAAGACATAATTAAAATACAATAATTAATATATCAGATATTAGTTATTTGTTTCTTATAGTTTAAACCAAATTAAGTATTAGAAAAGTCTCTTATATATAAGACCCGAGAGAATAATAAATAGAAATCAAGAAGCTTTATGAGTATTATGGTGCAATTTTTGGGTTTGATTTGCATAATTAAAGAATTGTTTACATGTGGTATCAGAGCCTCAATTTAGGAACTTATAATTTTTCATCAAGAAATCCATTGATGTTTTATCACTTGTCAACCCTAATTTCAAAAATTGGGTATTTATACTTATTCTTCCATTGTGCATATTTAGGATGAAATTGATTTCTATTGTTTTAAAACCAAATTGATCATTAAGTTGGAAATGAGAGTAGTTGACGGTTTAATAGTTGGACTATGGTCAAATCAATTTAATTAATTTATTTAAAAATATAACTAATATAATTTTAATAAAAATTTTATATGAATATCATATATATATATATATATAATTTTTATAGTATTATATTAAAACTTTGCATTTATTGCTACAACAACATATGATGGCTCAATGGAAATATGCCTAGACAAATATCATCAGACCTCTAGGTTTGATTCTACTTTTTGCCATTGTGCCAAAATTAAATTTGAATGAAAGCTTTGCTTTATTTATGTAATAAAAGGTTGCATATATTAGTGAACAACACAAGCAAGCTCAAGTGATGAGACATTGGCACACATGTTCAAGGTTGCTGGTTTGATTTAGCATGCTGCAAGTTTTATCATTTCAAGGAATACTAGTATGGACTAGTTCAATTCTAGAACCAACATTTGTTCATGTCTAAAGTGTATAGTTGAACCTAGTCTTTGACCAAGTTTTATCAGTTCTCTAATGCAACACTTTAAAGCCTCCTTCGGATCAAATGGTAAGTTAGTTCATTGATTTTCCAGTTGAACCAACTAGTTTAGTTTATTTTTACCATCATTGTTTATTTTCATAAATGAATCAAATTAAAGTTGTGTTTAATTCACTGCGTGTATGGATTATTTAAACATGTATTGCTAACCCTTAAAAAAAGAAGGGGGACAATATGCTATGCTATGGGATAGTGCCACATGTCATCATGCTAACTGGTAAGCATGGAAATTAAAAAAAAAAAAGAAAGAAAATTTGAAATTGATACTAATAATTTGAAGTTATATTATAATAGATTTGCTAATCACCAAAGTGGTTACATCTTTAAGTTAATTTATTTCCAAATTGTATGATGGTTTTATTTCAATTTCCCATAAACTGGATGTTATGGACGACTTGTTTGATGGGTTCATTGATGTTCATTAATTTAAACATTTATAGATTGCCTAAAAATAGATTATTTGTCATTATAATTAATAAACATAATTATTGGTAATGTATATGCACCGTTAGTCTTGTCTATATATTTAAAGGTAGTAGACATCTCCAAGCAATACATGCATAATTCTAAGTAATGTTGAAATATTAATAGCATCATTATGATTATAGTTGTATAATATTATTATTTATTTTGATATCTATATTATGAATAATTTGTTAGTCACCAAAGTGGATGAATTAGCAAGTTTTGATTGATATCAAATTAAATAAAATTCAATTACTTATGATCATGTGATGCTATTAATGAGATTATATATTTATTGATTTTGTAATGGCTATATATTGAAGGTCATTGATTATAAAATATTTACTGATAACCCAAAAATTGATTACTTATTTTATAATCATAAACATGATTATGGTTAATTAATATACTTGGTTATAGTATAGACAAAGATAGCAAGCATGTCTAATTAGATTATATATAATTGCTAATTATATGAAATTGAATTTTAAGCATAAATTATGTTTTATAGTTGTATATTAGTGTATCACTCAAAGGAGAACATTGATATGTAATTAATTGTTAAATGAATTGTTTTGTGAATCTGTATATTATGTTTGTCATAACTTAAAGCATTAATATTAGGCATATTATTTCTTGAAGTACTTGTTTCAAATTTACTTCATTTGCATGCCTCATCTATTATAATATTTAAAAGTCTGAATATTTCTAATTGAAACAAACAAATCCAATTTCATCTTAGTATATTGTCTCTTGATTTGACACTACAAGTTGAGAAACCTTATATTATTATGGTTACTAGTAGCAATAAAGAGAAAGCCCATTATAGAAGTTAAGAAAAGTCAAATAGACTAAGCTTAATGTCTATGTGAATGAGAATAACCAATAACATCAAGTTAGCTCTTCCTAAAATTGAAAGTGCTAAAGAATTTATGAAGTTTATGGAAAAGCACTCCCAAATTGCAAACAAGTCTTTTGCTGATACATTGATAGGTACTTTAACAACCATGAAATTTGATGGTTCTCGTGCCTTGCATGAACATGTCATTGAGATGATGAATGTAGCAGCAAGGCTTAATTCTTTGAGAATATATGTGGATGAAAATTTTCTTGTACACTTCATATTTAACTCATTACTATTTGAGCATGGCCCTTATAATGAAGGATAAATGGAATGTGTATGAATTGCATAATATGTTGGTTTAAGAAGAAATGATACTTAAGAATCAAGGAAATCATTCTATCCATTATGTGAACCATCAAAGAGAGGGAAATAAATTAAGAAAGAAACATGATAAAAGTAAAGGACCACTGAAGCCAAATAAGTCCTCTTGAATCCACAAGAAAGAACAATGGAATGACAAATGTCATTTTTGTAAAAAGCTTTGACACTTCCAAAAGGATTGTCCCAAACATAAGCTTGGTTTGAAAAGAAAGATAAGCTTAATATTTATGTATGTTTCAAATGAAAATTTGACTAAAGTTCTTCATAATACTTGGGTGTATTTTACTAACTTGAACATTTATGTGGATTGTATAAAAAGTAAACAAACAAAAAACACAAAGAAAAGAGATAGAAGAGGCACTTAACTTCTTGAGATTATAGGCATGGACTAATGTGGACTTTCATTACTAAAAATTTTTAGCAACGGTCATAAGATACGCTACTAAAAACTCTAATGCGAGTGACACTATAATGATTATTTGCAACCACAAAACAATCGTTGCAAAATTCTTTTGTAGTGGTTGAGTCACAACCATTGCATTTGTCATCAACCACTACAGTGTCCAATTAAATTTAGCAGAAAAATCCCCTTTAGCAACATTTTTAACCATCACAAATGCAAATGAAACTTTAACTTTTTTTAAAAGAAAATTTTGGTTTTCTAATTTGTTTTATCATTTGAATAATATTCTAAACATAGTGAAAAATAACTAATGCACAATAATCATAAAAATTATAAATTTAAAACTATAATTAGATACAATTTTAAAAATTATATTGGTATATACATAATAAGTCATACAAATACAACATCATTTAACAAACAATTTTACCGGCAAAAAATCTATTAATTATCATCTTTTTGATTGGAACATTCACTTACACTTGCTTGATGTCTACTTCCTTGATCATACACCTAAATTAAAAATATACAATATCATTAGAAACATAGAAAAATTAAATTACTAAGAAGGACAATTTCAAATACTTATCATAGCCTTCATATAAACTCTGCTGTTCATCTCTAATTAACCAAAAGAAATCTAGATTCTCATCTGACATGTGATCTAATAGTGGGGACATTACTTCAACTTTGCCCACATTCTCATGATTAGGGTGATACCTAAATGCATCACTGGCCATGTCTTATATAAGGTCATTAATAGCAATCCTATCTTGAATCACTTGTGGCATTGAAAGAGTTTCAACTATAGTGTCAAATGTGCTTGTCTCTTTATGTTTGAGCCAAATAGTGTACCCTGTATAAAATAGTTTAACAATTATTTTATAATAACAATAAATTAGTTTTATATATTTATGAACATAATAAAATAACATACATATGGTTTAAAAAAATTAGGATAAAGTAATAAATATAATACACTAAGATAAAAAAATAAAATAACACAAAAAAAAAGAAAGGAGATTGATCAAACACCTAAATTAAAAATAAAAAATAATGTTAGAAACATATAAAAATGAAATTACTAAGAAGGACAATTTCAAATACTTATTACACTTTTCATATAAACTCTACTGTCCATCTCTAATTAACTAAAAAAAAATCTGGATTCTTATCAAATATGTAATTTAATAGTAGAGACATTACTTTAACTTCGCTTGCACTCTCATGATTAGGGTGATGCCTAAATGCATTATTGACCATGTCTTGTATAGGATTATTAATAGCAATCTATATTCAATCACGTGTGGCATTGAGGGAATTTTAACTATAATGTCAAGTGTCTTGTCTCCCTATGTTTGAACCAAATAATATATCCTTTAGAAAATAGTTTAACAATTATTTTATAACAATAATAAATTTTTTTTATATATTTATAAACATAATCAAATAACATACATATGATTTTAGAAAAAAGGATAAAGTAATAAATATAATACACTAAGATAAAAAATAAAATAAAGCAAAAAAAGAAAGGAAATTGAGAGATAAATTCCAAATGCAAATATAATTAACAAAAACATCTTTGACATAATTATATAAATAAATTTTGAATTTTTTCTCTATTAGTTGTTGTGACTTATGTCATACCAAAAATAATAACATTTAATTCTATTCAATTAATTTAAAATTAGAGCTCCATTATCATATTCTTCTATTTACAATTTTGGTTAACATTAAAATGGTTGTAATGACTATTATGCATAATCAATCAAAAAATACATTTAAAAATATAAATGAACAATGGATTTCTAACCAAAAATAGGATTCTAAACGAAAATTAAATTGAAATAGGCTTCTAAGATTTCAAATATGAATCAAAATTATCAAAAAAATATTTTAGATTATGCATAATAACAAAAAATTAAAAAAATTACTCATAAATAAACACATATATTCAAATAATTTGAAGTTTAAGCACAAATCAACTATTTTCATTCACTAAGAAACTAATATATCTGAAAAAAGTGAAAATATTCAAAAAAAAAAATACCTTAAAATCACTAAAAATGAAAAAAAAAAATTAAAAAGCTACAGAAGAAACACTAGTGGACTCCACGGAGGCAAGGTGTAGGGCAGCGGCTAACAGAGGTAGGGCGACAATAGCAGATTTAGACTCCAGCAGTAGTGGAATGATGATTTGGCACAATGATAGTATAGTGTAGGGTTGCAAATTTTGCAAAAGCATTTCTGATATCGAAGGGGTTCTTTTCATTGAATTTAGCAATGGTTGCAACTACTGCTAAAACAACTACCGCAACTTCAAAAAGTTAGTTTTTAAATTCTTTTTAAAGGAACCATGAGAAAATCACTGCAACATTGTAGTGGTTTGACACAACCACTGCAATTTTGTAGCGGTTTGTCTTAAACGTCATTAAAGATGTTTTTTTGCAGTGTTTTTGACGATGGTTACAATGTAACCGTTGCAAAATTCCTTTTTTCTTTGTAGTGCTTTTAATGTTACTTTTTTCAATAAAAAAAGTATTGTTACACCTAACAACTTGTCGTAGTCAAGCACAACATGAATAACTAAAAAAAAGAAGAAAAAGTAAATTGATTTTCAAATATGATTTTGAAAATTGATTTAAATATAAAAGAAAAAACTTCAAAAAAAATCCTGTTTTAAAAAAAAAAGATAAAAAATGATAGTCTATAAATTAAAAATAGATTCAATAGTCGATTATACATGGGAAAGGTATTAGACACCTTACAACAAAGCAGTCGTTCTAAAGAATTATTACTCTAAGTCAATTGTGTAAAATAGATATGGTCTTAATTTTATTTTAATTACTCTAATCAAAATACATGCGAAAAAGAGAAAAGGAAAAAAGAAAGAAAAATAAAATAAGATAAAATATTTACAAAAGGTAAACAAAAAAGAAAAGATAACAAGGAAATATTTACAAAAGAGATGCCAAAAAAATTCCAAAAAGAAAACAATAAGATATTTACAAAAACGAACTTAACTTATAAATGAGATTTAGCGCATATGTACTTGAAGGGATCAAAAGTTATGTAAAAATATATCTTACTTGATTAGCAACTTTTATTTATTTATTGTAAAAAGAATAAGAAAATAAGAAAAACTTAATCTTCACAAAGCAAATTTGTTACCAGTGGGTGTATTTTAAGCTGTGAAAACCAAGTTGATTCCATCTTTTATCCCTCCTCATTTTTTTTAATTTTTTAATTTTTGATCTTTTTTGAAAATAAGATTTTTTTTTTTAATTTTTAAAAAGAAAAGTGATCTAACATGCATAACAAACTCTTAAAAAATAATAAATAATAATAATAATTAAAAAAAAAAGCTAAAATCAAACAAGTAATCTAATGTGTGTGTGAATTATTAAGATATAAAAATAAATTGTGCATAAACACATCTTTGCACTTTTGTCTCCAAGTTTATGGATCCATTTTGCACTCATCAACTAGATAGCAATATATTATTAACGTGATGGTCAACTAACAGTCCAATTTCATTCAAAAGTGGATATGAAGTCATACAGATTCTAAATTGAAATCCCAGACACCTACGTAGATCCGCATTTTATTAATTGAGAAAAACAAAGAATGAGAATTGCACTAATAAACTTACTATCAAAACCAAATGAATGCCCATTCACGTTGAACTCTATAGCATGAGGTGTCGACATTATCAATTAGAAGTTAATGACTTTTTCCAAATGATTTATTTAAACTCAATCTTGTCATAAAACCACCGCTATGCACAAACTTACATAAATCCTAATCAATTCATACACTGTCAAACTAAGTGATTAATAGCAGTAACATGGAAGCAGGCAACATAGAAGTCAAGGTCGCAGGAAACCATCACATCTTTGGTAATAAATCAAAGAATTCAAGTGTCAAAATTTAACGCCAAAACTGGAAAGAAGGCAAAACAATTCTCGAGTTGAACACAAATACAGAGTAAGAGCATCGATACCATATTTGCATCGTAACCTTTGGAATCAACAAATTTGACCCAATTCGCCTTTTCAATTACTGTTTCTCTCCTCCTTTAATTTTCTGAATTCACACTACTCCCTCCTCTTTGTATTTTTGTGTCTCTCCTTTTTTTCTTCTTTCCCTGTCGTCTCCCCCTCTCTCTCTTATACATTAATTGGAGGGAACCCTAATAGTATCTCAAATCCTATAAATCTAGCTATGAATACTTCTTTTTTCTTTTATAATTAATTAATAATTTTTATTAATGACTCAAAATTAAAATTAGTTATGACTCAAACTAAATTAAAATTGATTCAAGGAAATATGATTCAAAAAATTAAATTGAAATTAAATAGGAGTCAAGATAGTTATGATTCAAAATAAATTAAAATTGACCCAAGAGATAGCTATAACATAAAATTAAATTAAAATTAACCCAAGATAAGTATGATTAAAAATTAAATTAAAATTAAATATGACTCAAATAACAACTTAAGATAACTATAACTCAAAAATTAAATTGAAATCTGATATGACTTAGAAATTGATATTTGACTCAAAAATAGACACAACTTAAATAATAAAATGACTCAAGTTTTTTTTAATCTTTTTATGTTATTTTGATGACTTAAAATTAAATTAAAATTGTCTCAAATATATGACTCAAGAAATGACATGAAAATTAAAATGGCTCCGATAGTGGTGATGACTCATAAATTAAATAAAAACTTAAAATAATATTTCATATTTAATTATTTTTGTATTTTTTGAAAATGTTTAGACAAAATATCATATTTTCAAATACTTTGTCATCTTTATTGATGACTGTTCACATTATGGAAATATCTATTTAATGCATGAAAAATTTCAAATAACAAACGCTTTAAAAATTCATAAATGAAGTTGAAAGACAATTAGATAGAAAAGTGAAAATTGTCTGTGGGCGTATGTTCGTTTGCTAAATTCTTTGAGAAATGCAGTATATGTGCTTAATACATAATGTCATATATATCACAACAAAATAGTGCATCAAAAAGACATAATCAAATAGTTTATGAACATGATAAATAGATCATCTTTACCCATTTATGTGCGGATGTATGCATTAAAAACTGTCATATATTTTTAAAATAGGGTTCCTAGTCAGACAGTTTATAGATACATATTAAATTGTATGATAAAAAACTTGGTTTAAGGCAACTGCATTTTTAAGAGGGCTAAGTAGAAATAAGAGAATATAATCCATTAAAAAAATAGATATAAGAACAATCAATGAGTATTTCATTAGTTACCCAAAAAAATCTAGGGGCTATATATTTTATTGTCTTGACTATAGCATTAAAATTGTTGAAACTAAAAATGCCAGTTTGATTAAGAATGGTAAAACTAACGAGTGTGAAGCTCCACAAAATATGGAAATTAAAAAATTAGAATACAAGTTCCCTTGACTTGCAGTTCTTCAAACGTGGTTGTTCCTCAAATTGTGAACCATCAAAGAGTTTCCATGCCTCCTGAAGGGTTGCGTCCAACCTGGGTTATGGAAGGTTCTTGTTGTCAATGATGGCCCCCATTAAACAGGAGCTCCAAAAGCTACGGGTGGAATTGAAAGCAATAGGGTCAAAACTGAGGACAGGGCCCTCTTGGGGTGGAGGGGGTTGAAGAGTGTTTTTTTTTTTTCTTAAGGTTGTAACATTTTTGCAAAGCAGGTGCGATGCGGAGCTGCTGGCTCTTCAGAAGTGAAAAGAGGCAGTGGAAAGATAGTGTAGCCGGGGAGAAGCAAAGAGGGAAGTTAAGGACAGTGGGTATTGTCTGGTGTAAGAGCCAAGCAGTGTATATATAACGAGGGAGGCTATGCAAACAGTCAACAAAAGAGCGATGATAGCAAGGAGGCTGAGCAGAAGAAGGTGAAAGGACAAGCGGATTTAAGACCATGAATAAGGACAGAAATTGCATTGAATAAAGCAAGAAGGTGCGTGGGCGGTGTAAGTGGTCTGAGGCTCTGGTAAAAATCTCACACCAGATCTGGTCGTGATAAAGAAAGGCCAATGGTGGAGCTGAGGAAATAAAAAAGACGGCTAAGCAAGTAATAAGAGGATTTGCATTTCATGTTTCATGATGTTACAGCGTGCAAGAGGGTTAACAAGAGGGAGGCACGACTGATTTGTCAAAGTAGGGATGGGTTTTTATCTCAGAAAACACCAAATGAGTTATAATTGATGGGCTGGACACAGTGAAACAAGACGGCATTGAGCTGATTGGTTTGGGGGTTGAGAAAAAGGTAGGCAAACCAACATAGAGAAGTCCATGACGAGGGGGGAATAGAGAAGTCCATGAAGAGGAGGGAAAGCCAGAGAGCCAGGGTTTGGATCATACTCTAAGGGTAGAGAGACGTTAGAGCTTCTCTCACAACGAGGGGACCGAAGAATCCCATTTGATCCTTGTTCACGGAACTGTTCATGTATGGGAAATTAGGTTCACCTATGCAGATTATATTAATTTATCTATTTCACCATGAAATAATCCAATATGACATGAGGGAGAATGTAAAACTTAAGTGGTACAAGTGATATTGATTAAACAATTATTGTAATTGGTTAAATAAATAATATTAAATAAGCTAATATTTTATTGGTTAGTTTGAGAGGTGATTTTCTAATATTACTAACCACTTGATGGGAGTGGTTAATTATGGAGTTATCTTAAAAAAAAATGGTTACTAGATAATAAGGATTTATTTGAGAAGCTAGTTCATATCTCTCCCTATAAAAGGTAAATATTCTCTTTTTATCTCTAACCTTGATGTGAAAGTAAGGGAGACCAAAATATAAAAAACATAGTCTTCCTTTGAATGGAAAAGGAACAAGAGGATTTATTAAAAACTTTGGATAATTAAGTAATGAATGAAGGTATGTAGTTTACCAAATTAATTTTATTTGTGAAAAATTTTGTGATTCCAAGATCCTATGAATTATTTATAATACATGAATTCTATCTTTATGAAAACAGTAGATAGAAATAAAAAAGCTTTAATACATGCAAATTAACTGAAAAACGATCAGACGACATATATTACCATCCTTTATTAGTCTTTGATAAACATGCATTATACAGAGGCCAGAGTAACTATTTCACTGCTACATCCATTCTCCAAACTCATTTTTTCTTCTCAAGAATTAAGCAAAAGAGTCCATGCAGAATAGATATAATCATTAAAAAAAAAAAAAAAAAGAGATGGAAAAGACGAATGGTAATAAAAGTGGAAATATAATTCAAAGTTCTTTCTCCTCGGAGATGATGTAGAGATGCCTGCTGGCAAATATCTACCAAATCCAATTTCTGGTGCAGTTGAGGTTTAATATTAGGGAAAATTTTAAGCAGTTTTTAAGAATTTAATATTAGGTTCTTTATAGAATTATGATATGAAGATAAATTTAAAATAATAATAATAATATAGTGTTAAGTTGTACAAAATATCCTGCCTCATATTTTACCTTGTCTTGTCCCTAATATTACGTCAAAGCTTTTGCGTAATATTACTTCAAGCTTAAAAAGTTGGCTGACAATTATATTATAAGCTAATTTTTAAATTAATGATAACTTATTAGAGCCCAATGGTTTTATTTTTAAATAGTTATCTTGTTATAAAATATTGTTATTTAAAGGACGAATTTTGATAAAATTTAAAGTAATAAACAAAAGCACAGCAAATGAAATAAGCGTTCATAAAGTACTAACTACGGCGCATCATGAGACGCCTTAAAATAATTTTCCTTGAAGTACAATTATAAATCAGAAAGGTTTTAGTACATTGGTAACTGTGAAAGCATAAGATAGATTGAGTTACACTGAAATTTCCCTCAGTTTTTGATATATAATCTTTTATTTTTTATACTTTCAATTATACGAAAAACATCTCTGTGCAGATGATTTCGCTTGTACAAATGCAAGGACTTTGTGTTTGATAAAATGAACTAAACAAGGAGTATGGGGAATTGATTTCACAAACATCAAGAAACTTTCTTACGTATGAATCAAGACTAAAAAGATTGTGGTAGTTGGCTTCACTAAACTCGAAGGAGTTCAACGCAACTAATTTTTTAGGAAGGAACCTTTTTTCAGTTTCATATCTTATTTACTCTTGGATTCAGTACTCAAGTGAATGCAATCTAAAAGCAATAACATCAAGACCAATATATTCAAACAGTTCTAAACCAGAAAATCACAGATAGGGGACTCGTATTGAATGCAAATATTCAATTGTCGGCCAATGAATGTATAAAGTGGATACTGAGCAGTCGCAATAGCTTGTGCTTCTTTTGTCAAAACTCATGTATATAAATTGCTTTCAATATACATAAGTAAGATCTCTAAAGCCTACAATATACACTTCAATGCTATGTACAAATAAGCAACGGTACAAAACAAAGCAGGGAAAAAGATGATACCAACTCAGCTTTCCCTTGCATATTTCCTTGCATGTTCAAGCCGCAAGAACCAGCACTTTGATGGTCCCTTGACTATTTGCAGTTAGTATGGTGGGGCTATCACTCTTCCAGCATACGGCGCTGATGAAGTAAGACCCTCCCTCATCTTCGGCATCATCTACATCGAGTGAACCAAATCTATGCCAAGTCACAGGCTTGGAAATTTCCTGCAAAGGGACTGAACTTCAGTTTTGTTTAAGGAAAATTTAAGGGAAAATGTCGGTAAAATCAGATATTACAAACCTTGTGGTAGACAAACACTTCATTTGTTTCACTGCCACAAGCAATGTAATCGCTGTTTACTGTGAGACCAACAAAGTTTTTCTCGTTTGTGTGGCCTCTGAAAGTACGAACCTGCACACACAATTTGAAGTTTACCATTTATTATTGCTATTCATCTTTTAAAGAATATTATGAAATTATAGAATTTTATTGTAATTGACAACCAAAAAGATAGCCCAAGTCAAAATAATTGCATCTGTAAGATCAATCTAAGTACATCACCAAACCACAAAAATTAAGCAATGGGCCATGAAACTTGTAAAAATTCAGACTTCCAAACCATAAATTGTAATAAACAACAAAAGATTGCCGCAATCCTCTGCAATATTACCTGGATGGAGGTATAACTCCAGCTTGGAATTAACAAGAGGAAATGACGATAAGAAGCTCAGACTAGGAGTTATGCTGGTGATAACTAGCCAAACACCATCAATTTACCACTACATACAGAAGTACTTGTCAGCCTAAGCCATTTTGTAATCTACCTCCGAATGGCCACTAATTTAAAGTAAGTAATGTCTCTGAGCCACTAATTTGAACCCTTTATTGAATCAAAACTTGTATAGTAACTTTCTTTGCATATGCTTTAAGATTGTTTAATTTTCTTAACAGCATGCATTGATAAAATTATCCACCAAAATCTAGATGCCTACTCCAAATTATCAAACAAACTTGACAGAAAGGAGAAGACCACAAAAGCATGCAAAGATGATCAAATTTAATCAGGGCACATTACAACTGGGTACAACATTTTAATGCCCAATGCCAGAAAAACCTTGATGCTCAACCTGCAACACATAATCTACTCACCGAAGACAACCCCCCTCTAAAAAATCAAATATATATGCCACCAAGTTTGAGCAACTTTCTTTCCGTTCCAGGGCTGAGGCACAAAGTTCAGCCTATTTCAGTATTATCATCTATTAACTGGCCGGGTTCCCGCTGCAAAAACTAAAATTGTAGAGGTGTGACTACCGTGATGTGAAGGCTACAGGGACACAAAAAGATGGCTAAACAGAATTGCGTGGAAAGATCTAGCTGTTTCAAAGCATGTTGCAACTTACCACTTAATCCTTTTCAAACAATCTTCACTCAAGAGCTCAAGAAGCACGAACAGAGTCTTACACACTGAATGACAGGCATCACTTTCACCACATACAACAAATTTACCAAAAACCTATTTCTTCACTAAGTACGTTCTTCAGTAGGCACTAAAATGGAGGTAGTGAGTATTGGAAATCTGGATGTGATTACGTCCTGATTATTAACATGATTTGATCAATAATGTGCTTTATTTGGTCAGCTCTTTATTTCCTTCTTTTCTTCCTTGTATTTCGCACCTTTATTTCAACTTATTTCTGTAACTCTGCCTATGACGAATTTGATTGGTCATAGCCGGTCCCAAGCTCGGAAAAAGAGGAGGGTTGTGTTAGGCAGTCGACAGCCAACGTAAAACTTTGTCGAATCTTTATGACATGGACAATCGATATATTAGACGTAAGGCTAGGTCGTTACCCGTAAGTAACGCGCTGTATAGCTCGAGTACAGTGAGAAGTGAACAAGAGCCGCTGCATCGTCGCCTGGATGTAGTGAAAAATAAGCAAGGGCTACCACATTTTTGTGAACGAATGTGGCTAAAGAAGTTAGTTCATGAGAGTAGGATTCGTTTTGAAACTTGGAATATAGGTACACTTATGGGTAAGTCTATGGAAATAGTAGATACTATGATTAGGAGAATGATTAATTTTATGTGTTTACAAGAAACTAAATGAGTAGGAGAAAAAGCGAAAGAATTAGATACTTCAGGTTTTAAACTTTGGTATACTGATAAATATAAATCTAGAAATGGGGTAGGTATAATTGTAGATAAGTTTTGAAAGAATACTGTAGTAAATGTCAAAAGGTTAGGAGATAGAATCATTGCATTAAAGTTTGTAGTAGAAAAGGAAATCTTTAATATTATTAGTGCTTATGCACCACAAGTAGGGTTAGAAGAATCTCATAAGACAAAGTTCTGGGAAGATTTAGAATGTTTAGTTCAGGAAATACCATTAGGAGAAAAGATTATTTTAGGAGGGGATTTAAATGGTCATGTGAGAAGGGTATCTTCAGGCCACGAGGGTGTTCATGGAGAACATGGTATAGGAGAAGTAAATGCAGAGGGTAAAACTATTTTAGATTTTTCATTAGCGTTCGATCTTATATTAACTAACACTTGTTTTAGAAAGCGTGAAAAACATCTTATCACGTATAAAAGTGTTAGGGTATGTTCTCAAATTGATTTCTTTCTTATAAAGAAATCGGATAGAAAATTTCGCATGGACTGCAAAGTTATACCGGGAGAGAGTTTAACTACTCAACATAGAATTTTGGTTATGGATGTAAGAGTTAGGAGGAGAGTAAAAAGTAAATGTGAAGGTAGAGTGGTAAGGACTAAGTGGTGGCAACTAAAAGGGGATAAAGAAAAGAGTTTGCAGAGAAGGATTATAGAAGAAGGACATTGGGAAATACAAGGAAGTGCTAATGATATGTGGAATGAAATGGCTAAAGAGATTAGGAAGGTGACAAAGGAAATACTAGGTGAATCAAAATGTTTTGGACCTAGGGATAAAGAATTTTGGTGGTGGGATGCAAGTGTACAAGATAAGGTTAAAGTTAAAAAAGAGTGTTATAAAGTGTGGTCATTATGTAAGAGTAATGAAAATTGGGAAAAATATAAAGTCGCTAAAAAGACATTAAGAAGGCAGTGAGCGAAGCGAGAGCGAGGCATTTGATGGGTTATACCAATCTTTAGGTACTAAAGTTGGAGAAAAAAGTATTTACAAGTTAGCTAAAAGTAGGAAAAGAAATACAAGAGATGTGGATCAAGCGAAATGCATTAAGGATGAAGACGGGAAAGTGTTAGTCATGGAACGAGATATCAGAGAACGATGGAAGGGTTATTTTCATAGGCTTTTTAATGAAGGGCGCGAGATTTTATTGCAATTAGATAGGTTAGACACGGAAGAAGAGGATCGAAATTATACTTTTTACCATAGAATTTGTGAGGTAGAGGTAAAAGAAACATTAAAGCGAATGGAGAATGGCAGAGCAGTTGGACGGGATAATATACCCATTGAAGTATGGAAAGAGTTTGGGAATAAAAGATATAAGTTGGCTCACAAAGTTATTTAATGGAATTATGAGATCTAAGAGGATGCCAGATGAGTGGAGGAAAAGTACTTTAATCCCTATTTATAAGAGTAAAGGAGACATTCAAAATTGTGCAAATTATAGAAGAATTAAACTCATGAGCCACATTATGAAATTTTGGGAAAGAGTAACTGAGCGAAGGTTAAGGAAAGAGAGTCAAGTTACGGAGAATCAATTTGGTTTTATGCCAGGAAGGTCAACTATGGAAGCCATATACTTGTTGCGAAGATTAATGGAGAGATATAGAGAGAATCAAAGAGATTTACACATGGTGTTTATTGATTTAGAAAAAGCATATGATAGAGTGCCAAGAGGAGTTCTATGGAAGGCTTTGGAGAAAAAAGGAGTTTGTATAGCTTATATTCGAGCAATCCAAGATATGTATGATAAGGTTACAACTAGCATAGTAACAAAAGGTGGACTTACAGAAGATTTTCCGATAACTATTGGTCTACATCAAGGGTCAACTTTGAGCCCTTATCTTTTTACCTTAGTTTTGGATGTACTTACTGAACATATTCAAGAGCCGGTGCCACAGTGCATGCTTTTTGCAGATGATATTGTCCTAGTTGGAGAATCGAGAGAGGAAATGAATGAGAAGTTGGAGAGGTGGAGACAAACTTTGGAAGCTCATAGCTTTCGTTTAAGTAGAAGTAAAACGGAGTATATGGAGTGTAAGTTTAATAAGAGGCACACCACTTCTAGCGTAGAAGTAAAAATTGGAGAATATATCTTACCACAAGTCACACGATTTAAGTATCTTGGATCCATCATACAACATACCGGGGAAATAGAAGAAGATGTAAAGCATAGGATTTAAGCGGGGTGGATGAAATGGAAGAGTGCTTCGAGTGTTATTTGTGATAGAAGAGTATCACTCAAATTTAAGGGTAAATTCTACCGCACAGTTATAAGACCTACAATATTGTATGGAACTGAGTGTTGGGCAATAAAAAGTCAACAAGAAAATAAGTTTAATGCTGCAGAGATGAGAATGTTACGATGGATGAGTGGACACACTAGACGATATAGGATTAGAAATGAATGCATTAGAGAGAAGGTGAAAGTCGCACCTATTATAAAAAAGATTATAGAATAGAGACTTAGGTGGTTTGGTCATGTGGGAAGGAGACCTATAGAAGCCCCCATTAAGAGAGTAGTCCAATAAGTAGAGGTAGAGGAAGACAAAAAAAAACTATAAGAGAAATTATTAAGAGAGATTTAAATTTAAATGGTTTGTTTAGAAATATAATTTATGATAGGGATTTATGGCGTCGATTGATCCATGTAGCCGACCCCACTTAGTAAGAAAAGGCTTTGTTGTTGTTGTTATTTCAACTTATTTATGTGTTATATTTTGCTGATTTCCAAGGATTGTAGAGGTAGATTTGTTGCCATGGTCCCTTATTTATGTACCTACTTCCTTCATTGAATAATATGAATTTCAGAGCATTCAAACCCTGAATTTTCTACATGGTATCAGAGCCCTACTGGCCTGAACCAACCATATGCCAAAGTACAGATTACAAACTTCTATGAACGACAAAAAAGCTGCCTCATCTACTGAGATGGCTTTGCAAGTCAGTCATGCCATCATGGACAATTCTCCTGTCCTCATTACTAGACTAGCCAATGATGTTCATTGGAAGAAAGGTTAATCCAGGGGTATCATGGTGAGTCATGGTAAAGCTCCAGAATCTTCTTTTTTCAGCAAAAGAACAATTGGAGTTTCTTCAAAGGCTGTTTGGTAACCAACCCACACTCAATGACAACATTAGTAGGGCAGGAAAGGTAGCACAGTCATGTAACTTTTCCTGTTGCGCTAAGCTCTCAGACCTTGAAAAATGATACCTGTATAGTGGATTTAGGAGCCATGGATCATATGACAGGTAGTGCCTCCTTGCTTGATGAATTCATACCTTGTACATAACTTTTAAAGGTTACACTTGCTGATGGAACACAAACCAATGTGGCTGGGGTTGGTACAATGCATTTATCTGAACAATTGTGTTACTTTTATGCTGGTGGTTGCGAATTTCATGACTTGGCATTCAGGAGGATGATTGACAATGCTAAAACATAAGCTAAGCTCCATCTTATGGGATCAAATAAATATTTTTTTTATTTCTTGTGGATTTGAGCAATGGAAATTCATATATTTTCACAGCAGTAGGATACATATACAGATGTGCCAAGGGAGAAACGGCACAAAATCAGGAGAGAAACCGAAAATAAAAACCTTATAAAACCCAAAATCCTACCCGAAATATCTCTCCAAAAAATCAGCAATATTTACAGCAAATACTAACAGAAAAATATTCCCTAATAAATATACATTAAACTCGGTCATAACCACACTCCCCCTCAAGATGGATCATAGGTACTTATCATGTCCAACTTGCTCACATAGCTTTCATGGCCCCATCTTGGCAAACCCTTGGTGAGAATGTCAACCGTTTGATGCCCAGTTGGTATATAGGTTAAGCACAAAATTCCTCCTTCCACATTATCTCTGGTGAAGTATCTATTCACTTCAACATGTTTGGTTCTCTCATGTTAAACTGAATTGATAGCCATACTAAGAGCAGCCTTATTGTCACAATACAGCTTCATTGGGAACTCTACTACAACTTAAATCTCTTCCATAACTCGTTTGAGCCAAAGGCCTTCCAAAATACCATGAGCAAGGGATCTTAACTTAACTCTGCTTCTGCATTGCTTCTAGCTACAACCTTTTGCTTTTGACTACTCCATCTCACAAGATTCCCTTAAACAAACATGCAACAACTGATAGTGGACTTCCTATCTTTAGTGCAACTTACCCAGTCTGTATCACTATAAATTTCTAGGGACGTCTTTTCATGCTTTCTGAAGAATAATCCCCTTCCTGGTGTACCCTTCACTTATCTCAAGATTCTGAACACTGCTTCCTAATGTTTTTCTTTGGGAGAACTTATGTACCTACTCACCATACTCACTACAAATGCTATGTCAGGTCGGGTGTGTGAGAGAGATAGATTAATTTTCCCATCAACCTTGGAGATCTTTCTTCATCAACTGATTTCTCATCATCTCTATTTTTTCCAACTTCAATTGGAGTATCACAAGGCTTGCATCCAAGCTTTCCTGTCTCCTTTAGTAAGTTAAGGATATATTTCCTTTATAAGATATAGATTCCTTTCTTTGATCTTGCCACTTCCATTTTAAGGAAGTATTTCATTTCACCAAGATTTTTGACTTCAAATTCTTGTGCCAGAGCCACTGTAATTCTTTCTATTTCTTCCACATCATTTCCTATGAGAATAATGTCATCCACATAGATAATAAAAATAGCCTTTTTTTTCTCTATTGTGCCTGAAGAACATAGTATGATCACACAACCCTTGTTTATATCGTTCAACCTTGAGTACTTTTGAAAATCTATCAAATTAGGCCCTAGGAGATTGCTTCAAGCCATACAGAGACCTCTTTAACCTACATACTTGGTTACTTCTACCTTCACCAAAACCAGGAAGGAGATTCATATAAGCTTCAACTCCCCATTTAGAAATATGTTTTTGATATCCAGTTGTTGAAGAAGCCAGTCAAGATTTGTAGCAACAAATAAAATCACCCTGATGGTTCTTGATTCTGCAACAAGAACAAATGTCTCCTTATAGTCTAGAACGTATGTCTATGTGAATCCCTTGGCTACCAATTGTGCTTTATTTCTCAATAGTCCCATCAAATTGTATTTTCAGATGAACACCCATTTGCACTGCATAGATTTCTTCCCTTTAAGAAGTTCAACCACTTCCCAAGTGTCATTCTTTTCTAATGCTCTCATTTCCTCCATCACTGCATTTTTCCATTCAGGTACATCAAGGACTTCCTATATGTTGCCAGGGACTTTAACCTTATCTAATTTAGAAATCAAGGCATAATACTTTGATGAGAGAGCCTTATAAGACACATATTTCTAAATAGGATGTAAAGTGCAAGATCTAGTCTTTTTCCTATAAGCAATGGGCAAATCAAGATCATCAAATTCATCAATTACCTCATCAGACTTGGTTTCCTCCTCCACTTGTTCAAGTTCCTCCACCAATTTTGACACTGGTACTACTCCAAGTGTAGGGAACTTATCACCCTATTTTTTCTTTCATGAGTAAACATGCAATTATTTTCCTTGTGAAGTGTTAGTTGTATCTCTCTCTGTGTTAGAATTCTCTTCAGTTTTTGGCGCAGGATTATATGAACTAGGATCAACCAAATTTTGGCTGGGACACAACGGTTCATGTATGGGATCAAATTCCAAAGTCTGAGATTCATTCCAACTCTTCCCCTAAAATGAAGACTTTACAAAATATGTTTCTATTTCATGGAAAGTAAGATCTCGGCTAATAAATAATCTTTTAGAAACTGGGTCATAGCACTTATAGCCTTTTTGAGAAGAAGCATAGCTGAGGAACATACATTTAATAGCACGAGGTTCAAGTTTGGTGTGATGATGTATGTGAACAAAAGCTGAACATCCAAAGACCTTCAAGGAAAGATTGTTTTCAAGATGAGTAGTCACATGGGTTTCTTTTAGTTTCTCAAGAGGGATTTCGAAGGATATTGTTCTGCTAGGCAACCTATTTATGAGGTGTGTGGCAGTAAGAATTGCATCCCCCCAATAGAAGTATGGCACATTACTGGCAAATATAAGAGCTCTAGCAACTTCAAATAAGTGTTTATTTTTCCTTTTTGCAATCCCACTTTGTTGGAGACTATTGACACAAGTGCTTTTGTGAACAATGCCATGTTCTTTTAGAAATTCACTCAGGGATTTATTGCAATATTCAATGCCATTGTCAAAATAAAGAATTTAGATATTTGCTTGGAATTGATTTTTTATCATGGTATGAAATTCAATGAACACTTGGGTTGCTTTCGATTTTTCCTTTAACAAATAAACCCAACACAATCGAGTGTGATCATTAATAAAGGTAATAACCATTTGGTATTTGTGCGGTTTGGCACTCAGGATGGTCCCCATAAGTCACTATGAATTATGGAAAAAAGTTGTGGTTTTATATTTAGACCGTTGAAATGAAGCTCTTTGATATTTGGCAAGTTCACATACTTCACACTTAACATCATTGTTTAGCAAGTTCACATACATCACACTTAACATCATAAGATTTATTTTGGCAAATTTTAGGAAACAAATGACTCAAATACTAGAAATTTGGATGACCCATTCTCTTGTACCATAACATAAGATCATTATTCTTAGATATTGACACTTTATTAAACAAGATTCGTGATTGTAGATTACTCATAGTAGATTCATCTAGATAAGAGTCCCCCGTACTCTTCAACAATCCCAATTGTCTATCCCAATGAAGGGTCCTAAAAAATACAATAAGGGAAAAAGTGAGCACTACAATTTGTCTGCTTAGCTATCTGTCTGACAAACAGTAGATTACAGTCTAAACTAAGGACATGAAGTACAAAATTTAATTGTATAGAATCTGAAATTTTGATGTTGCCTTTTCCAATAATAGGGGATAAAGTCCCATATGCAATTCTAATCTTTTCATAACCAGCACAAGGAGAGTAAGAATCAAATAGTCTTGGATTATTAGTCACAGTCAGTGGCTCTAGAATCAACAATCCACTTATATTTTGTAGAGCTTGCTTTTAAAGCCAGAATGTAATTACCTTTCTAAGCAACAGTTGTTACATGTTTCTTTTGCTGTTGCTGTCCTGAACTCTGTATAGCAGATAATATTTCCAAAATCTTGCTTAGCTGGTCAACATTAGACTCATTTTGGTGCTTAGGTGCCTCCTCTAGTTTTTCCAGACTAGGCTCGTTTGATGCTTGGTATCCATGCGACTTTACTTTTCTTTTTCTTGGCTTCCAATCAACTGGCTTGCCATGAATGTCCTAGCAGGTGTCTTTCATGTGACCATTTTTCTTGTAATGATCACACCAAAGCTTTCCTCTTTGACCCTAGGAACTTTGTTCATCAGAACAACTTACAAATGTAGAGGACTCAAATGTTGTAGATAATCCTTCTTCTTTCATCATCACTTTTCTCCTTGATATCTCTACATGCACCTAAGAGAAAACTTCACGTGTTAAGGGAAGAGGAGTGCGGCTTAAGATTTTGCTTCTAACATTATCGAGTGACCTATTGAGACCAACCAAGAATTCAAAAACCCATTATTTCTCAACTCGCTGCTTGAACCTTGTTGCATCTTGGGGACATTGACCACTCCTCCTCTGTGTTGAGGTTGAGTTCTTGCCATAAAGCTACCATCTCGAGCCAGTAATCTGTCACGTTACGGTTTCCCTATTTTAACTGTCATAACTTAGTCTTAATCTCAAATATTTGAGAAATATTGAGAAATATCTTCCCTATCAGAACATGAGTCCCGATTGCCTCTCATATCTCGTGTGTATTAGGTAGGAACATGAACGTGCATTTAATTGCTGGGATCATTGCATTCATTAGCCATAATGATACCATATGATTTTTGGTCTACCATTGCTGCATAGTTGTCGTATTAAGCCTCTGGCACTTTTGTTTCACTCGTGAGAAGACCCAGCTGCCCTCTGTCACCAACAATGAGTCTGATTGCTTGAGCCCATTCCCAGTAATTTTTTCCATTTAGCTTCTCTGTGTGACTATAAGGGTAGGAGATGATCCTTTGAAGGCAGTAGTCGACCCAGAGGGACAACCAGCCTTACACAGATCGTGCGTTGGGGATCCTTCAAGGTTGGTGTTCATCCTGTTCAACAAACCACCCCCTTCACTTGAATTCAACCCAAACGTGTTTTGATCAGGTTCTGTATTAGATTCTAACGCTGAATCTTTATGCTCTGATACCATGTGGATTTGAGCAATGGAAATTCATATATTTTCATAGCAATAGGATACACGATATATAGAGGTGCCGAGGGAGAAATGGCACAAAATCAAGAGAGAAACAAGGAAAATAAAAACCTTATAAAGCCCAAAATCCTACCCAAAATATCTCTCCTAAAAATCAGCAACATTTACAGCAAATACTAACAGAAAAATATTCCCTAATAAATATACATTAAACTTGGTCATAACCGCATTTTCTCCACTAGTAGTGTTTCTAATGTTTTGTTATAGCATTATAGAATGGGCTACCCTAATTTTCATTATATGAAAAGAGTGTTTCCTGACTTATTCAATAAAAATCTGTTTTACAATGTGAAATTTGTCAGCTCTCAAAACATAAAAAAAACCTCCTACCCTCCACAAAATTACAAATCCTCTCAACCCTTTTCCTTCGTTCACAAAGATGTTTGGGGGCCATCAAAAATAAAAAATGTCTCGAGTTCAAAGTGGTTTGTGAGCTTTGTTGACGACCACAGTAGAATAACTTGGGTCTATATAATGAAAGAAAAATCTGAAGTACCTTTTAATTTAAAAAATTTTCACCACTTCATCCAAATCCAGTTTCAAACCCACGTTAAAGTGCTTAGGTCTGATAATGCCAAAGAGTATTTCAACTCCAATCTTAGAACCTACCTTGCTAAAAATAGGATTTACCATCAAAGTTTGTATGTATACACCCAATTAGAATGGGATAGTCAAAAGAAAGTGTAGACATCTCCTTGAGGTTGCCAGATCCCTCGTGCTTACCTCTAATGTTCCAAAAACTTTATGCAGAGAAGCTACCCTTACCTCAACCTATCTCATCAATATAACGTGAAGGAATTCAGAGTTATTGATGCTTTGAAGTTACCTTATTCATGAGTCATAAAACTGGGCATAAATAGACAAGAACTGGAGGAGGATTGAATGTTAAGTAAGTTCACACACTGATCCAATCATTAAAACAAAGACTTAAATTTAAATTATCCTATCTATTTGATCCTATCTAAAACCGAATAAAAGATAACAATAAAAAGAAACATAAAACAATTTAAAATGTTGAATAACAAATGAGATAACTAAGGCATCTAGAAGGCACAACTAGCAACCAAACAGATACATTGATGTGTCCTCTAACATGAGTGAAGTCTCACATGCTTCATTAACTTAATTAAGCACATGCTAAACCAACAGCCCCTCCTAAGCTAGGGAGTCGACATTCAACAAACCTAACTAGGAACTTAGTTCTTCAAACTTGGTTCTTGGCATGGCCTTCATTAATAAATCTACGACCTAAGAATTTGTAGAAACATAAGATACCTTTATTAAGTCAGAATCAATCTTCTCCTTTATAAAGTTACAATCTATCCCAACATACTTTGTCATATCATGATGAATAAGAATTTTTACTATAGCTATTGTGGCCATATTGTCACACATAACCTCTATAGGATCAAAGGAAATCTTCAATTCTTCTAAGACCCTCTTTATCCAAATTCCATCACAAATTCCAAAGCAAGTGCCCGGAACTCTACTTTAACATTGCTTTTTTGCTACAACTAGTTGCTTCTTACTTCACCACATAACAAGATTATCCTATACAAAAGTGCAATACTTAGTTATAGGCCTTCTATCTATCATTAAACCAGCCCAATTAGCACCAGTATAAACTTCAATACCTCTATACTCCCACTTTTTAAATAAGAGCCCTTTACCAAGTGCCATTTTTAAATACCTTGGTATCCTATAAACCCCTTCCAAGTGCTCCTTAATTGGCTTGTTCATGAACTAACTAGCCACACTAATAGAAAAACTTATGTAAGGACAAGTATGTAAAAGATAGATCAGCTTACCTACCAATCTCTGGTATCTTCTCAAAGATCTAGGGTATTTTCTTTATAAGACAGTAATGTCCTTCTTTATCCTTGCCACCTGCGGGCCTAGGAATTACCTTGGTATCCCAGATCCTTTTACTTCAAACTTAATGGCAAGTGACTTCTTCAATCTAGTGATCTCATCAAAATAGTTTCCCATAACAACAATATCATCAACATATATAATTAAAATTGCAATCTTCCCATCAGATGTAGATTTAAAGAATAGTGAAGGATTAGTCAGACATTGAAAATATCCAAGACTTTTAACAACACTAGCAAACTTATCAAACCACGCCTTAAGTGACTGCTTCAACCCATAGAATGACTTATGAAGCTTGCGCACTATATTAGGGTTGCGATTGGATTCAAGTTCTAAAGAAACTTCCATGTACACTTCTTCCTCTACATCTCCATTTAAAAAAGCATTCTTCATGTCTAACTGGTGAAGTGGCCAATCTAAATTTGCTGCAAGAGACAATAAAGTTTTGATTGTATTGAACTTCACAACCGGTGCAAACAACCCTAGGTAATCAATGCCATGAGTTTGTGTGATGGCCTTGTACCAACTGAAGCTTCCATCTGAGTTATATTTAATGGCAAACACCCATTTACATCTTACAAGTTTCTTGCCAGGAGGAAGCTTAGTAAGTTCCCAAGTCCCTTTCTTTAGTGCACTCAATTCTTCATTAATGGTATTTCTCCATTTGGGCTTCTTGGCTGCCTCATACACATTCATTGGCAATTTCTCATTGGAAATATTAGTCACAATGGCACAAAATTTAGGAGACAACCTATCATAATGAATAAACTGATTGATAGGGTGTTAAGTGCAAGATCTTACCCCCTTCTGTAAAGCAATTAGCACTTCTAAATCAGTGCTTGGCATAGGATAGGATATTGCATAGGGTGTGTGCATTGCTGCTCCTGTTTCTTGCTGCTCAATTACTGGACCTTTACTTCTTGAATAAACTTTCAAATTATGCTCTTGCTTGGCATTTTGTACAGGATTAGGCTGGGTTTCAGGTCTGGTCATGTCAGGTCCAGTGTTATTTGAAGCAGAAGGCTGCTGTGGAAGCGGCAGAAACTGCTGTGGCTGCTGTGTTGACTAGGACAGAGGGGTTCTGATCTCAGTTTCAGTCAAATGGTCAGGTTCTGCCGCTGCAGGGACTGTATTATGCACTGTATTAAGAGTTTTAGGTCTGAATTCACCCTAAAACAGCCATTCTTCAGTGTTTTCACTCTCCCCCTGAATGAGTGTTTGAGTATTGAGAATAGAAAGGTTTGTTTTCTAAAAAGCTAACATTCATGGTGGTAGAAAATATTTTAGGCCATGGTGGGTAGCATTTATACCCTTTTTGAGTGGGAGAATACCCAAGAAATATGCATTTAATGGCTTTAGGATCAAATTTCCCCCCATGGTCATTATGAACAAAGAATGTGCAACCACATTTTTTTTTGAGGAATGGTTATCATGGCTGGAGAGTGTGGATAAGTTTCAAGAAGTTTTTGTTGAGGTGACTAAAAGTTCAGAATTTTAGAAGGCATTCTGTTTACGAGATGAACAGCTGTCAAAACAGCTTCTCTCCAATATATTTTGGGCAAATTTGTGATGATTAAAACAGAGAGTGCAACTTCAAGGATGTGCTTATTTTTTCTCTCAACTACCCATTTTGTTAAAGGGTGTACACATGGGAACTTTCGTGTATAATGCCTTGTTTTCCAAAATATTGACCAAGTGAATTATTAGTGTAATCTTTGGCATTATCACTTCTGAAAACTTTAATACCAATTTGGAACTGGTTTTGAACAAGGTTATGGAAGATTTTAAAAATAATTGACAATCTCATATTTCTCTTTGAAAAGATAAATCCATGTTAATTGTGTATGATCATCAATAAATGTCACAAAACATCTTGCCCCACTTAGAGTTTTCACTCGAGATGGTTCCCAAATACCACCATGCACAAGATTAAATGGATGAGTTGACTTGTGGGCATGAGGAGGACAGGTTCTTTTTATATGTTCGGAAAAATGACAAATTTCACACTGGAAATGAGTAGTTAGATCAAGTAAAGATTCAAATGTTTTGAGGTAAGAAAACTAGGATAACCTAACCTATAATGCCATAACATGATTTCATTAAAATCTAAAATGGATATATGTGGTATCTTCTTTAAAGTCTTCTCTAGTTC
The DNA here is from genome assembly GCA_032878935.1 of Erythrophleum fordii. NCBI lineage: Eukaryota > Viridiplantae > Streptophyta > Magnoliopsida > Fabales > Fabaceae > Erythrophleum > Erythrophleum fordii. Next base: position 7,712,711 of record JAVQMF010000025.1, on the reverse strand, counting down.
AATGAGATAATATAATCTGGCACACTCCCTTGTATTGTCAATCTTCTTCCCTGATACCAAGTCTTGAAAGATATAGCTGTTCATGGAGGAGTTAGTGGAGCATTTCCAATCCTTTGTAAGTTTGCCAATAGAAAGCAAAATACAATTTAATTTGGGAACTTAAAGAACATCTCTTGAGGTCAAATCATCTGAAATTTTCACCTCACCAATACCATTAACTTTGGAAAGGGAACCATCAGCAATTTTCACAAATAATTCATCCACACAGGACATGACATTATTCAAGAGAGAGAGATTACTGGCCATGTGATCTGTAGCCCCCAAGTCCATTATCCAAATATTGGATTTTCGTACTCGTGTGTTAAAAGCTAGTGAGAAATTACCTAATCGAGCAATACCTACAACTTTCTCCGTAGTGTTTCCTTGATTACCAAACACCTTTTTTTAGTAATTCCCATTGTTCCTTGTTGAAGAGAGTGGAATCAGATTCTGGCTTTTCTTCATTTGCTACAACATAACCACAAGTCTCCCCGTTTTTCCTTGGCTTCCAATTTGGTGGCTTCCTATGCAATTTCCAGTGAATGTCCTTAGCGTGGCCAACCTTTTGACGGTAATCACACCCAGGTTTCCTTTGATTTTTCTGATTAGGGTCAGGTGTTGGAGTTGATGCATTTAGTTACCAAGGTAGAGGACTCTAATGCGTGTTATGTGGATTGTGGACCAAGAGCCAACTGCTCTCCACTCTCCTCCCACTTTACTTCAGCAAACACTTCTCTTTGAGAAGGTAATGGTCGTATGGTCATGATCCGTCCCCTTACCTCTTCAAAAATAGGATTAAGTCCTAAGAAAAAATTGTGAATTCTCTCCTTCTCAACAATTTTTCTTATAATAAGTTGTGTCAGCATTGCAAGACCATTGGTGAGTTTCGTACATATCTTATTGATGCTAGTACTTCAAAAAAGAAATATAGTATTGGGTAACATTCATCTCACCTCACTTTAATTCTCAAAGGTACCCCTTAATCTGAAATAGAACTGTTGTGTTTTTTATGGGTATCTAAGCAAGGTGGGGAACTCTCTCTCAAAAGCTAGCTATTGAGGTGGGAAAACTACCCTACTTAAATACCCCCATTAAGCATCTCATACTACTCAATGTGGAACTTTGACATCCCATACTACTCAATGTGGAACTTTGACATCCCATATTATCTTGGTCTCCATCAGTTTTCCACTGTGGAGTAGGATTCTCTCATGGCATCCCATATTTCTTTTGCATTCATGTAGAGAACATAGTTCTCACCTACCTCGCATGTTACAGAGTTGACTAACCATGACAGGATCATTTTGTATTTTGCTACCCAATTTACGAGCACTGTAATCTCTAGATGGACTTCCTCATTTGTGAGGTACTTCTGCTTCTTCTTTCATCTGGTGTACCTGAGGGCACTCTAACCACTGCAAGTAATTATTCCCGTTGATACAGTGACCTGTGATGATCACAAGTGTGTTTTCAGCCTGAGCTTGCCCTGCTGCTGTGTCAGGTTGCTATTTGGCATGGTGGAATATGCTGAGTCAGAAGTAGACTCAGTGTTTAAAGCTCTCATGGAGCCAAATTGAATCATCAGAACCCTTGTGGCTCTAATACCATGAAGGAATTAAGAGCTATTGATGCTCTTAAGTTATCTTATTCATGAATCACCGAGCTAAACATATATAGATGGGAACTGGAAGAGGATTGAGCGTACAGAAGTTCACACACTAATCCACTAGTTAAAACAAAGATTTAAATTTAAATCATTGATGTGTAACCAAACAGAAGATATCGCTAAAATGGAACATAAAACAATTTAAGACGCTAACTAACAAAAATGAGATAACTAACACATCTAGAAGGCGCAGCTAGCATCCAAACAGAAACCTTGATGTGTCCTCTAATGAGAGTAAAGCCTCACATGCCTAATTACATGCTGCATTAACTTAATTAAGCAGGTGCTAACCAACAAAAGTTATTTCTCATAGGCTAAAAACTTCTAGCAGGTGAGCAGGCTATGGATAAATTAGCAAACAAAGCTCAACAATGATAAAATTACAGGCATCTACACATAATGTAAACAAATTTAACAAAAATCAGAAACATAATAGAAACTACTTTGTTTATATTACTCACCGGTATATTCTCCTTTACATCCCATAATCGCAGCGTACTATCTGTTGATGCAGATGCAAGTTCATTATTAGACAAAAATTTCACATATGAAACAGCCTTTCTGTGGCCGTTGAAGACATGGAGTGGGCGGCTAATATTTCTCAAATCATAATAATGGATGTGATGGTCTGCTGAACCAACCTGTAAAATATGTAAAGACTGCTTGGTCTTAAAAGAATAAGTTTGAACTGAAGCCTTTTGACTATAACATAAAAAGGAGGGCATATGTGATTCTCAATAACATCACTACATACAATTATTGTTGATAAATTGGCATACATGCAGCTGATGCCTTAATTCTGGAAGTAAGATACTGAAAATGCAATTTTTAGAACTTATCTTATATACAATGGATGCAAGCTCTATCAACATGGAGTTACACAAACCTTTTGTTTAGTAAAATTGAAACACATATACATTGAATACATGATAAAAGGAAGAACTGTTTCATGAAAAAATTAGATAATAACATAATTGTTGACAAAATTGGGAGACCAGAACTTAGAGAGAAAAGGAAGGGAACAAAAAAAAAATATATATATATATATATATATATTATTGAAAGACTCAATGACAGATTGTATATGAACCCAACCCTTTAACCTCTATTTATACTAATACTATGGCCACAGATATTTATTATTTTTACTTAAGAGTGAACTACAAGTAACTCTTTCTTAACCTCCAAGGTTTTTCTAAGTGAATTGCTTTGAAATGCCATGTAAAATAACATGTTGGCCATTGAATGAAAAGATTACAAGATACTGCATAAATGGGACCAATTCGATATGCGTTAACACCAGAAATTGTCTTCTAAGTGAAAGAAAATACATACTGCTATGTAATATCCAGATCCAGGATTATACTTGACGCAACATATGTTTGCTTTCATGTCTATGTTGAGGACGCTGGCCTCCTGCTTTGTGCACCAAACTTTAACCTGCTCATTGGAAAGGCACACATTATAGTTCGTTTGTTCACCCTTAAATATACAATTCAAAGTAAAAGAATATTTAAAGAATTCAACATTTGATCATCTAAAAAATAGATTATTTCTGGATGCAGGAAATCTACTTTATCAGTATTATTAAATAAAAGAATACATTTCATCATGATATTCCTCAAAATCCCCTAGACGTAAGGAATGAATCACTATGACACATAAAATCACTATAGCTTAAATAGGATTAAAATCTCACTCCACCTCTAGTTCCCAAATAGCACTTGCATGTCCGTACTATCAAACAACTGAAGTCATGCTAGCTTTTTTTTTTTCTTTAAATTTTTTCTTTTCCATTTACATGAAAGACAACATTAGGCAAGGACAGAATGGTAATAAATAGTCTGCGAGGGTTTCTTGTCAAGTGCCCCAACAATCAAGGTCACAAGCATTTCATAAAACAACAGTGACAAACATACACAAGCTAGTGAGAAGGCACATAACATTGCAAACAAATTTAGAATTTGACCAAGCAGAATGCATCGAGAATAGTGAATTCTTACATAAACTTTTATTATCGGAAGTATACAATGAAAACAGTTTATCACTAATAGCTCAGAAAGATAATTCATGTATGATTTTCATTGCATTATATCAACTAAATTGGAAAGGCACCAGAAGTTACATAAGCAAGCCCAGGAGAGATTGTCATAAACTTAAGTTGAGCGTTCTGGATTACCTTACAATCATCACTGCCAGAGACAAGCATAGAGGGATCTGTTCTTGAAAAATCAACACTCCACGCACGCTTTTCATGTTCTTCATATTCCATTAAACTCTGCAAAGGAAAATAATACACAAGTAACAAAAATGAAACATTATGCCAAGCCTATAAAAATGAAAATTGTATTAGTCAAGTCAAACTGACCATAATGATTTCAAAAGTTACCTGGCGAGTGGTTACATCCCAAACAGTTACAATTCCCTCATAATCACTACTAGCTATGTGGTTCTTGGCATATTTGTTCCAACTCAAGCAACTAAGTTTTGAGCGTGTAGACATCTCCACAACAGGACAGTGTGCATCTGAAGGTTCATTAACAACCTGGAAAGCAATAGCATACAAGATTATTATCCTCATATTCATTTAATTTGCTGACTTGACAACAAGACCATAGAAAAGAAGCTCTCAATATTAATTTTAATAACAAATTCCCCCAGAAGTCTTATGAATAGTTGAGGCAAAATAACACATCATGCACCATGACGTCTGTATTGCTAGATATATTTAAATCGCCATCTCACAATTACTAAAGCCCGGATTGATTACCTTGGATACATAGGTAACTATGTTATAATGCAAACAAATTTAACAAGGAATATTGTGAATCAAGTAATTTCTAGGGGATGGCTATTAAAGAGTCAAATAACTAATGTCCAGTTCTCTGTTTTTTAAAATTGATCTTTTGATATATAATAATATGGATCTACCATGTGATCAATGGCTAGACCAAATTGAAGCATCACCAAAGGTTGCATATCAATCCAAAGAGCAAAAAGTCAAAACTAACAACAAAAGTTAAAAGGATGTCCATCTTACAGTAGAGAAGTCAAAAACTTTTATGCGTCGGGAAACTCCAGCAGTAGCAAACAACTCATCATCACGGTCAAACTCAATGCTGCAATAAACACAGTAAACTCAATAACTAGATAGGTATAGTACTCAGAGAATTTTTTTCCTTTTTCAAACACAAATATAAATGTGAGACACGACCATTTCATTCCATCAGTGCAGTTTATGCCGTCTTACTCCTTACACTAAGATAACAATGGGAATGAGAGAAAGTACATAAGCTACAAATATACAAAGTATGAACTAGCCATAATACCTAACATTCTCATTTCCACATAATATTTATATTAACTTCTGCACATAGAGAGAGTGTGTTTGGGTACCCATAAGACCAACATGTGGCAACAATGGCATCACATGATAATTTATGTAGATATAATTTCCTTTTACAAAAGGCTATGGCATACAAAAGACTTACTTTAAATAGTTCCCTTCCCCACAGAAAATTAAAAAATAAAAAATAAATAAAAACCAGGCATAGAAGAATGAAACAGAGATTGCTGGAAGACAAGCTTATAAAAAATTATTTCTCTCTCAACAAGACGAGTAATTTTTCTTAAACAAAATTCAAGGTTGTTAACATAGCCACACATTGAGCATTCCAAGATAACCTTACAAAAGAAAAGCTAACCTTCCCTTAACATCTAAGATAATGTGGCTTCGTTTGGTATAGAGGATAAGTTTTTGATGGAATAGGAATTGAAAATGGATTGGAAATGAAAAGAAATCTTGTAACCTATAATTATGTTTGGTATGACTTGAAACGAAATAGGAATGCGTTTACTCTTTTATACTTAGTCGGATAAAAATGAGATAAAAATAGAATGAGAAGGGGATTAAAAGACCAAAATACCCCTAATCATTTTTTAATTACTAGTAATTATAAAATATAATGAAATATTCATTTTTAATCACTAATAATAATAAATAATAAAATACTTCTTTTTAATTACCAATAACAATAAAAAACAATAAAATAATATTTAATTTAAAAAATCATTTTTGATTACCTTTAATAGGAAAAAAGAATTATTTAGAGAAGGACAAAATAATCTCAATTTTTATTCTCCCACTCAATAAAGCTCTCTCCCGCTAGAAAGTGAGGGATTGGAGTCTCTTATGTTATTGGGAGACAACTTACCCAAGGAAGGAACTCTCTTACCTACCAAACATGCTTTTATCTCAATCCTACTCCTTTTCTCTTTCCAAAATTCAATTCTTTCACCTACCAAACATGCCCTGAGAGATAACCTCACAAATAATTAAATTTTTAAAATTTTTAAAAGACTACATCCAAGCCACTCACATGTCCTTACAAAGTCGAAAGCCACAAAAACAAACAACTCTTCCAATCCAAAATTTGTAATAAGTACAGAGTATGAGCTATACATATCAGGCCTTCGTTGGGCAGTGTTGGCAAGGCATCATATCATCTATAAAAGAACTTTATCAGCACTGTATCTTTTCAAGCTAGATAATTTCTCAATTAACTTAATATTTGCAACTTGACTATTTAGAGGAAGCTTCTCAAGTATTCAAATATTTCATGGATGACAAAGTCAGGAGAATTTATTAGCCAATCTATGTAGTAACATTGTTTTGAACCCATTCCAATTGACATTTGCTTCATCATAATTATTGTGAGAAAAAATTAATACATTAGGCAATTTCTTTCCGAAAATGTATAATAGCTAAAAGCAGACCACACCTAAAATATAGTCAAGTTCTAATTGTTCAAACTGATTCTGTAGTAATAAAATCAGCTAACCCTTATCTGGTGACTCTAGGCTCACCTAACCCTAGAGAGGCGGATACGCAGTGTAAAAGGGAAAAATTCAAAGAATTTTTCTTGAATCAAATTGTTTACTATTGATGTGGGGGAGGAAGGAAAATGGGGAGGAGGAAAATAGTAATGCTTAAGCAATAATGAACATGGGATGGAGATTGATGAATACTGTAAAGTCTCAAAAGGAACAAGCTTGCTGGCTTATTTCTCTCATCATTTGGATCAGGAGGTTAATGGCAGCAACTTTAATGCAAATAAATGCAGAAATTCAAGTTACAGAGAGGTGCCTTAGAAGATAAGTGTGCTTATCATATTTAATGTCAAAGAAGAGAAAGCAGAAAGCACATGGAAAATTGCTGGGGTTTACTAATGATACTGAAAGACAATCATTGAGCTATTTGGACCAGTGACCATGGTTGCCAAAATCCAAATGTAAATCTTCAGACCTTGCTATCTCAAATAACCCCAGCAATCCCAATCCCCTGAAAAATCAAAATCTTCTCGACCCTTGACAGGATATTAACTAAGATTGTAATCAATCCTGTGATATTTTGTATTTAGTGCTTTTTTCTCTATTGGAAGGTTTCTAACCTGTTAGGTCATGTGGGATGGAAGAAAATCTTAAAACTAGTCGAAAACCTAAGTGATACTACACGTTTACAGCTTCCTCATCCCCAATTTGTTCAGCCTTAGACTTCATTTGTGAAGGCCAGCAGTGAGATATCATAGCACCATAGTAGCAATGGCAAGGGACATTCAGGCAAGGAAGGAGGGGCTTTTTGAAGCTAACCTGAAGCGGGATTTGGCTCTCTCTGTCTCTGCCTTCCTTGTTTTCATATTTTCAAGCCTTGCATAGCTACTTCTTGTTATTGCCATGCCACATAGTGCCTTCCCTATTATCATGCTTCGCATCAATTTTATTTATAATGTATTTTGCTTAAGCAAGCGAAATGTAGTTTTGATACTATTATGCTTATTTGTGACTTTTAGATGTCTATTTTAAATTGTTAGGTTTCATAAGAGTTAAGATCTTATGATCCTTAAATTGATCTACAATTCTCAATTTAAACCCACCGTATGATCTTTTGAGTTCTTTAATAAAAAATAGGTAAGATCTCAATCTTTATCATAAAATCATATCCTACAGGCCCAACTGATGGAAACAATCTGGACACTAGTATGGATTATTTTGTTCCAAGATCATGAAATCAGGTGTGATTCTTGAAGATCCACGATATTGTTTCATTTTTCTAAGCCAGAACACAGTTTTAACTTCCCTCACTCATGCCAAAGCCAGAAAACACCATTCAAAGAAACTACTTGAGCAGAGGTATCGCTCCAGTGGTGTCCAAAGTTCTTGCGATTACTTCCAGCAGCCATTAAACAGGGCCATTGGGGCTTTTCCATAACTGTAATTCTTTAAATTAATTTGTTGCTTCTTAGTTATTGTGTTGTGCAGCCTGCTGTAATCAAAGTTTCTCAAAGATGATTTGGATTAAATTGATTATTGATAATGATGATTGATGACGTCATTGGATTTGTCCAAGACTCCAAACTATATTGTACTACTGAATTATCATTATGTTTTTTTGTGTGACTTCTGAGAATTTTGACTTGTGTCGTTATTTTTTTATAATATTTTCATAGTATTATGCTTATTAGAGAAATATATATACATATATATGTTGTCATAAATGGTAGGATCTTACAACTTGATCTTTCCAGCCCCTTGGACAATCCTATGTAAGATCTCAATCTTGGCAACCTAGCTTGGCAGTGACAATACTAAACATTGAGTTTTAAGGTCTGTCAGCTGCCTCTATAATTCCACACCAAAATCCCTCCGCATCAAAACTTTAACAAGATTCAAAGAAGAACAACAGAACACTTCATCAAAACAATTAGCAACAAAATGGTTGTCTCTCATTAAGCATGTCATATTGAAGTTATACTTTAAATTAAAAAGCAGCCATCATTGACCCATGACATGGCTTTGAAAGTTACCCAACCATATCTCATTAAATGACACTAGCTAGGAACAAAACAAATTAATTTATTTCTCTAAAATCACAACTATAGATAAGAGTACAACAGATATATACCAAAAATTCTACAGGCAACTTCACAAAAACAACTCACCTTGACACTATGTTGGCTGAATGAAATAGATCCCCATGCCTAAGTTCAGCAATGACCCTCAGTCGACTATTTCAAATGAAAAAGAAAAGGTTGCAGAAAATTATTTGTAATGCTCAGGAAAATAGTAATTGACATCAATAACTGTATCACTTAACCAATGATTGCAAATAAAAGAAAGGACAGACACAAATACCTGTATTGTGTGAAAGTTGTCAAGACTGATTGAAAGTCTGAAAGACCAGCAGCATAACCCTCTCGGTTTATGACATTTTTATCTTTTTCTTGTTGGCCAGGAGGCTTCTCAGCTGAATAACGTCGTTTTTGTAGGTAACATTCTTGCAGGTCATTGAACTGCAGTCCAAGAAGTATATGAAAATGAATCCACGGATGGAAAAATAAAACCAGGTATACAGATTCCAAATTGGTAATAGAGACAACATATATACAAATAATTCTTACTTAAGAATCCATGCCACAAGGCATAAGATTTAAAAAAAAAAAAACACAAACACACACACACAATATACAATATTAAAACACAAATTTTGATACATGGCTTGCTGTAGTTCTTCTATAAGTTATGTGGTATCCGCTGAGCCTAACTTAGCTGTTGAGTGAGATCCCTTATTTTTAGTTTCAGGGGTATTTTAGAAATTCAGAAGCTCCTAAGCTCTTATAAGATTTGAAATAGAGACCTTATTATCAAAGAACCAGTATCTGATACCCTAGTCATATGAATTTAATGCCTGGCTTATTATCAGAAGCCATATAGCTTGTTTCTTAGCGTAATACTGTAGTTTGATGCAATTCCATCCTAAGGCAGATCCCTAGCTCTTCTTCTTCTGCCCCTTCTGTGTAATCTGATTTCCTTTTTCTTTAAAGCCCGGTTCAGATATGTTTTCCTGACCAGATACCTTTATGTACTCTTACTTACACAACTCTAACTCATCCAATTTCATATTTCTCTTGATCTCATTTAAACGCTAAGGATATTATCCGCAGACACAGCTTACAGCAACAAAGTAGTCTCATTTCAGTAATTGTTTGGCATCCTCTTGCATAAGAACCATCCCTACCTTAACATGCTTTAACTAAAACTTCAGCAAACCAAGTTTTCTATGCATTTTCCTATAAGGCAACTCATATTTTAGTTTTCTCGGATCTTAATTTTTTTGCTTTCGTTATAAATTTAGTAAAATAGAACAGCTTGAGCATTAGAACTTTTTTAGTCTTTCCAAAGCTGTACTACTGATACATCAATCCTGAAATTTGTGACAGCAATAAACACTCACAAACCAAAAAATAGTTTATCTGAAAACCTATAGAGTTATCTAACAAGTTTTTAGCTAGCATTAAATTTGAAAAATCAGTTCAGATGGAGGAAGCTACTAGGAATTAACCATAAGTAAGCACAGAAAATAGTGAAACATAAGAAATCAAAATATCTGTATAGATACCAGAAAATGAAGCCTATATTACCTGTGCATGCACCCGCTTTTTTTTAACTAGAGCAAGACTGGATTGATTTATATATTGGGAATCTGATCCATTAATGGCATCTTTTCTCTGGACTCCATGCAAGCTTACTTGGGCCTTTCCATCAATTTTCTTTGGAAGACTCCCAGAAGACAATGCTCCTCTCACATTTAGAGGACTAGACATATGGCCACTGCTGTTCTTATCCATTGATGAATGCCATGATTTTCTTGCACCAGACTCATCAAGCATCCTCAATTTCACAGAGTACCTATCTCTTGCACGATACAACTCCATTCTATGTTTATCCACAGCACTTATGTCCTCTTTTATAAACTGGAGATCAGTTTGCACCTAAAATCAAAATACCAGTTTATTACAATAATTAGCAATAAATATAACTGATTCTGTCTAGATTGGAATAACATAGACTCAGTAATGCGAACTTAGAAAGAGGAAATATAAGCTAGTCAGTAATAATCTAGTCACAAATATATAAATACAAATTGCTGGCAGCAAACCTCCTTCAGCTCTTCAGCTTTTTGCTTCCTTAAGCAATGCAAGAAGTCTAGCAATATCTGCATATTTCTCTCAGCTTCTTCTTGTTCCATTTTTCTTTTCTTCTCAGCAAGGAGCGACAAAAGGGTGTCCACCTCCTTAATTGTCACATCACAACCCTGTTCCAGGATTTAGAGGGGGAGATCAATAACCGTCTCAACAAAGCATAAATTCAGTCTAGAGACTCTAAACAAAGTAGTCGTCTACCACTCTGCCTCCTTGGCAGTCCAGCTTTGTTTTGTCCCATTAAAGATTACAATCTACCAAGTAAATGCACTATGTCTGCATTCACCTCATAACCATGACATACTAGTTACCAACAAGGTGCCATATCTCCACATTGGCATGACAAATTTAAAATTCTACTAAAAGAGAATGAGTAGTAATAATAATAAATTATTAAGCGGATCAAAGGTCACAAATACAAATAATCAATGACAACATCTTAATGTAAATTTTAGGCCACATCACGAAATAAATTTTCTCAAATAAAATTTGAATAACAAAAGCGAAGCAAAACTACAACCAACCTTTTGCAATGATAGCCGAAAATGTTCCACAGGGGAGGCAGTTTTTGATATTTGACATGCAGAGGTCTTCTTTAGTAGCTACAAATGTGGTACAGAAACCGTATAACAATAAGCTGCATTTCGAAGTAGACTATTTCAAGATACTAATTATGTCCAAATCAGAGAGTCAACCTTTCACGCTTCTGATTACAAATAAAATGATGGTGTTAAGTAAGGAACATTACAAATAGTGAATACTGAATAAGAATGAAAAGGAGGCTCCAGAAACTGGAATTAACATTCATATCTGCACCAATAAAAATGAAAATAAACAAAAACCTCACCATTTTTTTTCTATTCAATTCATTTTTTCTCTTATCTAGAAACTTCACCAGTCCCGAATTGCTGACCCCAAAGATGATTAGACACACTCCACATAAACTGAATTATAAAATTACAGATTTGTGCTCTTAAATGCAATCATAAAATGCAGTTCCGGTTATATACCCAAGGAATACAACTCCAGCCAATAGGCTATTAGGACCCAATTCATGTAAACGTGTTTTGTTTTGTGTAATATACAGCCATTAGCAATTAAAACCCTAAATGAATCCCTGGGAACTAAGGCGGACCTTGTCAAGCAAGAAATTTGGGAACAACTGGTTGCTGGTGAGGTAATGACCGCAACAAGGGCAATCACTCTTGTTGCGGAGGTGAGTGATGATGCACATGTAGCAGAAGCTGTGACCGCAAGCTGTGAGGAACGCGTCCTTAATAATCTGCATGCAAATCGGGCACAAGAAGTCCTTGTCTGGTTCAGACATGAAAGGCTCAGCCGGATACGTGTCACCGGAGGGGGTGGCGGCTCCGGCAGTATCGGAGGCGGCGGCGGTGGGGGGCTTGGAAACGTCGGATTTGACGGCGGGGACGAGAGGCCCCGCGGAGAGTTGGTCCATAGATTGGATTATCTTGGAGGAGAGGTGGTGGACTCAGCAGTGCGAAGAGGGAAAGAAGCATTTGGACTCAGAGAAAGAGAGAAAGGAATTGGAGAGAGAGAAAGAGTGGGGCCTGCGACCACGGGAGCGTCATTGTGAGGGCGAGAGCAGTCCACGCTATAGCACCTCTTACAACTTACAGCTTGATAACAGAAGCCACGTCAGTGAACGCCGTTTGAAAGAGGAGATGCTATTTTCTTTTTCTTTTTTATTTTCGGTGACACGAGAAGAATATACGACGTAAAAATTGAATATTTTAATATTATATTATCTAAAATTTATAATTAAATTATTGACTTTTGACCAAAAAATTATAGTATATGACAAATGAAAGAAAAACTTATTTACAATTTGTAATATCTTTGACTGAAAAAAAATTACAAATAAATGTATAATTTTTTAATTAAATTATATATTTATCATGTTATTTAAAATTATATATTTATCATGTTATTATTAAAAAATTATATATCAATCATATTTTAATTGAATAATTTAATAATAAAAATATAAAAATTTACATTTAAATCTAATCCATATGTAAATCATAATATTATTAATTGCTTAATGCTAATTTTGAAATGAAGTTCTAGAGAAGATGCTATTCTTATAGCTACATAGTTTGTTTGAAATATTTGGTCCATGCATTAATTTTTGGCTAAAGTTACAATTTATTTCATAATAATTATTAGTTGATTATATGCTTGTCTTGAAATAAAAAAAAAAGAAAGTTATTTAGCCTTCATTTCCAATTAATGATGCACTATTTACAATTTTACAACAATTTAAATCTCAAGAAACAAATTGCATAGTGAATGAAGCTGTTGGGACTTTTTCACAATTTATCCTTGATGCAATTATTGGTCGCCAATACGAGGGTGTCTGGATTCCCCATTTGACACCAACGTAGAGCACAATGTATTTTCAGGCAAAACAGCGTCGTTTCTGGTTTTTAATCTCACCTGTCTATTGCAATCAATCGTGGTTGTCCATTCCAGCCCCACTAAACGAATCGATTCAGCATGTGTTCAGAAGCTCCGAGTCTCTAGCTTCGTCTTCGTTTGCTGCTTTGCTTCACCCTTCATACCCAGATCAAGTTCTTTATCCCTTCAAATAGTTGTTTTCTCCAACGCGGCGTGAATGAAAAGGCCTCAAACCCAGATCAAATTTTTAGATCAATCCAGATAAAATATTTAGATTTAAGTTTTTAGATTTAAACGCTGAGATTCAAATTTTTAGATTTGTTTGAAATTTAAACATTGCTGAAAATTTGCTTGAGATTTAAATGTTGAGAATTTCTTGAGATTTAAATGTTGAGATTTGCTCGAGATTTAAACATATTGAGGGTTGCTTGAACTTTGCCAGTGATTTGCTTGATTTAAATTTTAAGTTTTGCTTGAATCTTATGGCGAATTCTTAGTTCTGCCGGGCATGTATGGATATTAGTAATTTTATGATTTTATCCATGATTCTAAGTTGTAGCCCATATCATATGATGCATGCGCAATATTATTGTTGCGGTATAGGCCGCATCTGCATCAATTGATCATAACATCCGTAATTTTTTTTATATTATCTGCAATATCTACCATCGCAATTGCAACATAACCGCAACTGCAACCGTAATTTAAAATTATGATTTTATCAATAATTGGATGCATGTATCTTGAATATGGCTAACAAATGAGATGGCTTAGTGACCAAAAAAAAAGGGGGGAAAATAAAAGCACCATTTGCCGGAAAAGGACATGCATAGATGTTAGTAATTTTGTGGTATAAAGATTTGCTTAAATGAAATTTGCTGGAGATGCTTAGTACTAGGACTGAAATTTTGTAATGGTCTTGTGCATTCTTTGGTCCCTTAAAGTTTACCGGAGTGGCAGCTTGAATAAAATTTCCAATTCTAAAGTAGTCCTGTGCATTCCTTTTTGAGAGATTGACATTCTATACTGGTCAAATCAGTCCTTTGCTAGAGTTGCATCCCAAATCTAGTCTTCACATTTAAAGATTCAAAGTCTTAGGCATTAAATCTATTTCTATGAAACTTGCTGGATTTACTTAATGTTGGTGGAAATTGCTTGATACTGTAATATGGTAATGCCAACATAGTACATGAGATAGAACTTTTATTTTTGCCAATACAAGGCTTGTTGTGTTTCCCTGATGCTTTAATTTGCCAATATAAGAAAGGCACAATTGCAACCAAAAGAACAATAAAACAATTGAATTTTGAGCAATGTGGACAATATGCTTAAGGTGCGACAACACTAGCATTTTTATATAGAGTTCTATGTTCTTCAAAATGCTTGTTTAATTGGTCATTGTTCTTTTGCAGTGTTGGAATTCCTTTTGCCTAAATATTGGACAACCAAAGCTTAACCATGATCCGATGCATTATCAATTTCCTTTTACCCAAATATTGGAAGTGCATGTACAATTGTGACCTAAGAACAATTGCATGTACAATTGCAGACAAAATAATAAAAAGGCAAAAGAACAATTGCATGCATAATTGTGACCAAATGAACAAATAAACAATTGATAGTTCATGAAGCTAGTTGCTGGCTCTTATGGAAGTGCATGTCTTGTGATAGCGCTTGTCTTTGTATTAAACTCTTGGAAGCTCTTGTTGTGGTATTGATTTGAACTTGACTATGACTTGTCTCTCTTGCTAGAAAGCTTGTTGAACCACATTTGCATAGAAGACAAATAATGTTTCATGAAATCAATTGTGCAAGAAGATAATTGTAACGAAAAAAAAGTGGCAAATCTTGTTGTATTTTTTAAGGATTGTAACATTCAACTGTGATGTTGATCTACATTGACCATCAACATTTGAGTAAAGGCAAACTCACTTGATGTTAATGTTAGAGATGTTGAAGTCATTATTCTATATTACATTTGAAGTGTAGCATTAGAGGTGTTTACTTGTATTTGATTGTCTTGAAAGAAAGAATTTTTGTTAATATTTCTTGAACACTAATCATAAAATAGATGAACATATATTTGTCCACACCTTGGAAGTTGGTACTATATGTTGTGTCCATTGACGCCACTTCACCAAAATATACATAATCAATCAACTTGTAAACTTTAGCCCAGAAAACATTTGTTATCTACTCTTCCATATCCATCTAGTATGCATGATAAAATGAGAGATTTTTTTAGTACTATTTGTGAAAATATCGTAATAGACATTCAACTTCTCCATAAATCATACTCTCTACCTTTTGAAATTTAAATAGTTTGTAACATCCAACCAAGTATAACCAAGGTTAGCTCTTCCTTTGGCGTATCTACTAATCCAACTTGTAGGCTTGAATTTTGGTTAACTTATGTTATGAAGGCAACATGTGAACCATTTCTAAAAAATAAAGTGAGTAATTATGCTCCTTAATAAAGGTATCAATTTTATGTTTACCATCCATGCTTACAACTTCCATTTTTGCTTTACAATCTATCCTCTTTTTAGGATGAAGATTGATGGTCATAAAGTCTCGTTTGCCTCTATTTTGCAAACTCTTTTTACAGTAAACATATCTATATGAAATGATAAAGTCATTTTTCCTATTCTTAGTGAAAGTATGTTTCTTCACTCCAAAACTAGTTCTCCAACATAAATATCCCAAAACTTTCACACTTTCTCTAGGCTATCAAATTCCATACTTAACCTAAAGGTCAAATCAACCTCCGTGGATTGGTTCCTAGAAAAAATAAATGAAGGCAAAGTTAATTGAGTTCTTGATTTACAAAATGTAATCAAATGGAGCAAATAAATGGATCAAATGAAAAATATGCACATAATAATTGTGGAAAAATAATCACAAAATATAATCAAATGAACATTACATTATGCTTTCTCTTTGGTTTATACTATTAATATTAGCTTATACCTTCAATTGTTATAATATATGAATTGTAAAACAAAGTGACTACAATAAGCATTATCAGGAAAATCAAAACTTTTTAGCTTATACTTTCACTTTGTATATATTTTTAGGAGCCAAAATATTTTAAAATGATTCAATAATGACATATTTGCAAAATCTTTTTAATAAACCTTTTTACTAGCCTAAATCAAGAACTAATAACATATAGTAACCTTTGCAAGTATACAAGATCATTCTCACATAATCTTGACATTACTTGGCACTTAACCAAGGTTTAACCTTTTCAAAATGTAAATTTTTTTTATTTTTAACAATGGGTAGACCAAAAAGAGTTTCTCAATAATGAGCTTCAAACATTATGAATGCTACAAGAGGTGTGTAAGGTGCAAAGCTTCTTTGTGGATGCTTGACAATCTTGAAGTTGCACAAAACAAATAATATTCATTAATCAATACACACAGATAATCAAAACGCAAAGATCACAGCACAAACAAGCTTTAAGGTTTGTGCTTTCATGCTTGCATGCTACGTGAAAAATGTTGCTTTTCCTGCGTGGATGAAATAGCACAAAAGGTTGAAGAACAAGATTAAAAAATAGGCCATTTTATCCATTTTGCGACTCTCAAAGCACTAAGTTTAGGGTTTAAAAGAATATCCTAGATCACACAACAATAAATGACTGAGATTGAGTCTATTATTTCTTAAAAAGTCTGTTTTGCCTAAAAGCACAATGTGCTCTGCATTGATGCTGTGTAGGGAATCTACATGCTATACGAAATAGTTGCTGAAAGTTTAATGCATATCTTTCTACAAAAGTTTCTATTAAGAATTAATGCATATATTCACATATAACGTGTAAGGATTAATGGAACTTTTTGTTTTCAAAATTTGATATTTACAAGTATCTAAAAGGAAAAAAAATTATTTATTTTGAAGAGATGCTTTTTTTCCTTTAATTTTTGATCAGGACATAAAGTTATTTTTAAATATCAGTATAATTTATTTATTTACTTTTTGTTATAAAAAATAGAAAATTAAAAGCTTGCTTGGAACTATTTAAAAAATAAACAGTTTATTTTTTTTAATAGAAAAGTATTAAATTTAATCCCTTTTTTTCGCAGTTTTTTAACTTTAGTTGTTTACTTATGCACGAAAGAAGCAAGGAATTAGGACTTTTTCTTTGAAGTAGAATCAGAAACAAAAAACAATTACTTCTTCAAAACAAAATACTCTTACTTAAAAATTTTAATGACAAATTTGCCCCTCATCTTCTATCCTTGTTCTCTCACTGGCGTCCTACTCTTACTCAAAGCTAATGATAACAATGCTAATGACAAATTGTTGATGGCAAATTTCTCCCTCATTTTAATTTTATAAATTATATGTATTTTTTTGGATTAAAATATGTTATATGTTTATAATAATTTTATTTTTTTTCATATTTTAATTAAATAGAAAATTAAAACAATTAAAGTTAACTATAATGAATATTTAAAATAATTTATCCATTTAAAGTTAAATCTATGAATGTATTTCCTTTTATAATTTGACAATAAAAAGGACTTTTTGAAAAATTTTATAAAACAAAATAATATTGATAAAAATGCTTATTAAATAATTTTGTCAAATATAAACAACTTTCTTACAGTGGTATTATGAAACTCCAATTGAAAAAAAAAAAGGGCATGTTCAAAATAAGAAAAATCCATAATAATTCCAAATGGATATTGAAGCTTTTCCTTCAAAACCAAAAAAGTTAATTTTCTAAATAACAAACACCCTATTAAAAAAATCCAACTTAATCCTTTAATCGATATAACATTCATTTTCTTCCTCTCGATCTCATCCATTTTTATTATAAACAAAATTTGGATTACATATTTTCATATATTTTATATATATATATATATCATAATATACTTCATGTGATTTTTTTTATATTTTAATGAAATAAAAACTTATAAGCTTGATTAAATCAATCATAATGACAATTTAGAACTATTTCTCCATTTGGAGAGTATTGACTTGTCAAGACATTCATAAAGATATCTATTTTAGTGATTTAAATAGTTAAAATTTTTTTTTTGAAATATTGATAAATATTGATTGAAGTGCTTATTAAGTGACTTCAAGGAGCCGTATATATTTTTTATATTCTTTTTATCACAATGCGTTTTGAAAAATTCATTGGAAAAAAATTAAAATAAACAAAAAATCAAATCAATGCCATTTAAACATTTTTACCTCATTTGGTACATAGAATCTCTTTTGATAGAAATAGAAATGGAATGCTAAATAAAATATGCTTGAATCAATTATATTTAGTATGATAGGAAAAAAAAAAGCCTATTCATAGTCAGTTTGATAGAATGAAAATAATAATGGAATAAAAAAAACAATAATGGCAAATAACCAAACTGCCTTTAGATTGAAAAAATAATGTAAGAATGGAAAGATTGAAGGAGACAATAACAAAATTACTTTTTTTTAGATGAAGAAAATAGACACACTATTTTAAATTTTAAATTATGTCATTTAATTATTTTTAATTATTTCTTTTCAACATATTATAACCCAAAGAAAAAGAAAATAAGAATATTAATAATAAATAACTACATAAATAATAAAAAATGATAAAAAAGAAAAAAAATAAAATACATTATTAATGCTAAATAAATTATCTTAGAGATAAAAATAATAATAATAATTAATTTTAATTTTAATTTTAAAATCTAAAAAGTTTTATAGACATACTGAGATATCTATTCCATACTCATTAAAATTCATTTTTATATCAAAGTCTTTAGATAAATTATCATTATTGGGCCTAAATCCTTATGGGACATTTATTCCACTTTTTAAGTTTAAAAATAATTATTTTATTCCTTATTTTGATCTAAGTTGGAGAAAAAACTTTAAATCCTTCTATTTTTGGTTTTTTCCAATTTTTTTCCCTTATTCCCCTTCTCTTCCATAGATTCACTATAATTGTAGTACCTTCCTTTTCTTCTTTCTTTAATGAGCCCCACCTTTTATCAATGGTGCTTCCCCCATCATGTAGCCACTAAATCACGTTGCCCTGTCCTTTTTCTTTGACATCGTGTCGTTGGAAGGCTACCACATCTCTATCGTTTTCTTCCTCTCTCTCTCTCTCTCTCTCTCTCTCTTTTCTTGCAGTGGCTACGAATCATGGAGATTCATGAAGCTTCTTCTCCTCCCAAGGATTTGGTTGCAAGAGAGCTCTTGGATACGGGGTTCTAATTAGAAAAATCTTTGATGGAAATTTGATGGAACGCAAATCTGTGATAAAAAGTTTCTTCTCTTGAAGTGTGAATATGTGCAATCTTGTATTCAGTTGATAAAAATTTAAGTTTCGTTTGGTTCAATAGAGGGGAGGGAGGGGATGGGAAATAATTATATTTAGATAAATTTATTTTTTATATTATTTTAATTTTAATTTTTATAAAAAAATTATTTATATCAATAATTTTTTTTTAAAATTATAAATTCAAATGTTTTTTATTTTTAATTTTTGATAAAAAATTATCTTAATTTTTATTAAATATTAATATATTAAAAAATTAAAAAAAAACAAAAAAAAAATTAAAACTTAAAAAATATCCCTTCCCTTCTCTCCTCTCCCCTCCAACGCAAATTTGACTCCTTTCTCTTCCTTTCTCTCTTCTCTAATTTTATTCAACCAAATACCTTATCCTTCCTCTCCTCTCTTCCATAAACCCCCAACCAAATACATCCTCAATGGAGAGAGACAATATCAACCTTTGATCACTTTGGCTGCCATCAGCGATTGAAATCCATATTTCTTTGAACTTTTTTGAGCTGCTTTCTTTTTCTGAACCAAACGCGAATAAGCACTAGTTTCCGTTTCCTTTTTTATTTCCATTGACATACCAAATGGGGCATTTGTTTTGGTTATGGGCAAACGCAAGCTCTAAAGGGGCAATTTCTTTTGCCTCTATAATTTTGCTTGTAACTAATTTAGTTTTTATAATTCAAAATTTTATAACTAAATTCTTATAGTTAAATAGTTTTTTATTTAATCTTCACTTATATTCTATTAAATTTTGTTGTCATGATCAATTATGTATCATTTAACATAAATTGCATCACATCATGCATATAGTTAATTTTATTTCATTATCTTCTTTTATTCTTTTTATTAGAATATATCATACATATTCATAATACCAAAATAACAAATATTTGGCTATGAATAAAATTTAACAAAATACTAACAAAAATTTAACAACAAGACTAGATAATTTTTTTATATTATAAAGATCTAATCACAAATTTTTAAATTATAAAGATTAAATAAAAAATTGATTAAAATTATAAAGATTAAAAAATAATTTACCCAATTTTTTATATTGGTTATATTGTTTTTAAAGGGAGAAATTTAAACTTCTGTTAGCCTATCCTATGTCATGTCTCAGAAAAGTCCCATTGCTTTGGTGATTCATGATGTCACACGGGACATTCCTATAGTAGAGAACAATCACGAGGTTTTGATTGTACAAAATTAAAGAATGAGCTTTTAAATGTTGATTACCTTAAATTTTACATCAAGAAGAGATTGATTTGTTAGAAATAAATATTAAGTATATTGAATATTTTTTAAAAAAATTTGTTTTTGACATATTTATTTAATTTATCTCTCTTCAATAAATTCAGCACACTTATAAATTTATTTATATGCACTTTATTCCTTGTTAGCTTCACACCAATTTTGACATAATTTAAAGCACGGATCCCTTAATGCAGTAACGTCCCGTAAGGTATTTTTTGTCTTTTTCTTTTTTTAACTTTTTAGGTTCAGAGATAAATATGGAAGGTAAAAATTATAATCTTGAAGACAAAAATTTTAACTATAAGAGAAAATTAAATTTTAAAAATTATAACTACATATATAGGTATCTAAATAAGATAAGAAACCCTCCCCTAAAAATTAGCTATAAGACGGTTTCTATTTAAGTAATCCATTGAATATTTCATATTATTCAATGTAAAACTTTGGCATTCTACATTACTTAAAAAGCCAATGTTCTTGGCTACATTTTAAAACACTTCACTCATCCTTCAATCATTTAGAACCTTTCATAGGTAGCCATTTCTAGAGCCATTGACTATTAGTTTTGATACCAATTGGTGGGCTCCCAAGCAAAATGGGGCCTCAAAAGCTAACTATTAAGATAAAGAAGACATTCTATTTAAGTATTTTATTAAGCATTTCATATTACTTAATGTGAGACTATTGACTTTGATCCTAAATAAGATGTGGAACTCTCCCTAAAAAATTAGTTATTAAAGTGGGAGAATTACCCTATTTAAGTATTTTATTGAGCATCTCATACTATTTAATGTGACACTTTAACATCTCATATTACTTTAGTTTTCATCAATATATATATATATATATATTTATAATTTTTTAAGTGTTTTTTCTCTTATAATTAAAATTTTTATTCTCAAGGTTACAATTTTTACTTTCCATATTCATCTTTAAACCTCAAATGTTTAAAAAGAAAAAAGGAGGAGGAAACTTGATACTACACTGATAAATGCCACTTTCATATAGTTTATTTTCCTTAATTTAGATATTTTGATGATTAAATATGGCTTAATATATTTAATTGGAGGATATTTAATTTTATTAGCTATTTTTGCACTCTATGAAATAATTTACAAAATTATTGATTTTTAATACATAAATTTCTTTTAAATAATTTTGTGAATTTTTATACTTAATATTTTCTCATTCTTTTTGTGTAGATTATGGGCAAATAAAATCTAAATATTGAGAAGAAAAATACATGGAAAGGAGCATGAGGAGTTTCGGGTTTGTGGAAGGGAAGAGAGCACTTAAATTTAGAAGGCAGCAACTCATACACAAACATCACAGTCCAGAAATCCACTCTCAAACTCTCACAGGTCACTAGTAGCAATACACACATGAACTTGGGAGGCTAAGAAGGCAGCACACGTGACACTTATGAAGAATGAAGATGCACGGCTTTGTGAGTCCAGGTCACGGCATTATTCACAAAGACATCAACGCACACTCATATATTCTCACGCATATCATCACTCACGAGGGGGCCCACACATTTTCATCAGCACACACTCTATTATCCAATTCACGCACACGTAGCACGTCCAGCCATTCGCAAATTCATGCAAGTGTCATGCCCACACTGACACACATAAGCACGGCTTCTCATTCACACATAAGAAGCACATCTCTAGGTCAAGTGCATACACACGGGCTTATTAGGATTTATGTGAGAAGGGAAGAAGCAGTACACGTGGACAATGAAACACACATGAAAGGCACGAGCTTCATTCTCACTAGACTAGGACACACTCCACGAGTCTCTCTCTCTCTCACATTGACAGATTCAGCATTCCATTCATATTCATGTCACACAATTACACACACATATTCCACATAGCTACAGATCACACAAGCTCCCATTCACTCACACGTAATAAAAGCACGAAGCTGACGTGAAGTAAGAGGTACAAAGAAAAGCATGGGTCTGATGCTAAAGGAAGGAGCTGACGTGGAATACTATCACATGAAAGGGTTCTCGAGTAGGAAAAACGTAAGGAGGCAGTCTCGGGTTCCAAGGAGTGAAAGAGCAACACATGTGACATGGGTAGAGGTAGGGGTGTTCAAAGGCTTGGTTTGGTTCGGTTTTGAGTAAAAATCAAACCGAACCAACTTAATCGGTTTAGTATTTTGTTGGACCTTGTCGGTTTTAAATTTTAATCGGTTTGGTTCGGTTTTGGTTCGGTTTGGTCCGGTTTGGTTCATATTTTTTTTGTCCAAAAGTAATTTTTTTTAAAAAAAATTTGTTCCTTATAATATGTAGAATTTAACTTCTAATATCTTACATATCTTAAAATTTTGACCAATAATAACTTTGGAATAATTTATTATATATATATATATTACCTAAATAAATTTCATACATTCACAAATAAACTTTAAAAAGTGAAAAAAATAAGAGTAATATCTTATAATAAATAGTATAAATAATTTGTATATTTCTTGAATCACATAAAGAATGTAGTTTTGATACAAGTTTAATTGACAAAAGATCCCACTAATCTAAAAAGAAACAAAATATTAAATTTTAATTAATTACAATTTTAATGGTTCGTTTGGTTCGATTAACCGAACTAAATATGGAGAAAACCAAACCAAACCAATTATTAATCGGTTTTACAATCACAAAAACCAAACCAAACCAATTATTAATCGGTTTTATTCGATTTTTGGCGGTTCGGTTCGGTTTGGTTTGGTTTAATTGGTTTGGTTTGGTTTTGTTCACCCCTAGGTAGAGGGATGATGTGGGCAGATGCACGGTTCTAATTTGCACATAAATTGAAGGTCCATTAATTCACAAAAGAAGCACGTGATGAGGGCTGAGGTGGAGCCATAGGATCAGAGAGGAAGCAACAAATGAAGCTCACGTGGGAATGAATAAAAGAGGCATAGCTAGAACACATGAAAAAGGGGGGAGGCTTGAGAGGCATCACAAAAATTTCGTATATTCTTTTCTCCTCTTGGGAAGGTTTGGGGGGAGGGGGGCATGATTATCATTAGATTTTCTCCATTAATTCTTGGTCCATCGAAGCTTAATTGATTTTGGTGGCTAGCTTGGATGAAAACCAAGTGCTAGATTTTTATTTTCCTCTGATTTTTTATGTATGCAATCAAGGTATTTGATTAAATGCATTTTAAAAAATTGTGTGTTTAAATGTTTGAATTAAGGTTTCTTTGGAGTTTAATTAGTTAATAAATATCCTATAGTAAAAATTCAGAGGCTAATTTGATTGATTAATCATTCAATTTCAGTGTTTAATGATCCTAATAACAAGAATTAATGATTTAATGTAGAATTGAGGTCTCAATTCAATATCAAATTGTTAATGTCTTGAATCTTGTATAGTAACTGAAGATAACTTGCCATGAATACAAATAGAAACTTTTAGACTATAATCAATGATAATTGAATCAAGATGAAGATAGTGCATATCAAGGGATAAATTCAAAACTAGTCACATGTCTATTTTTTACTTGTTAATTTATGCAATTTAGTTAGTAGTTAACAATTTTAATTTAATTTAAATTCGAGCTAGTTAGATTTAATTAAAACCCCCTTCAATTAGATAGCTTTTATATTCTATTGCACTTAGAAGACTTAATTGAGCATTGAAATCTATTTCCAAGAAAAATGATCTTTGTTGCATCACTAATTATAAATTTTACATCAACTTAGTTTATTTGAGGTTGCTCGATATAACCGTCATACACATTACTGCATGGTTCTAAAAAAAATTTTATATGTATATTTCTTCTTGCTAGCTTCACATCAATTTTGATTATCACTTAAAGGTATCTAGATCTTTTGTATTTAACAAGCAAATGTACAATATGCAATTAGAAAGATAAAAAGAAAAGAAAGAGTGGTAAAAAAAAAAAAAAGTAGATCTCATACATACTTCTATTTATTTGTATTACTTTCTTTCTCTCACATTGCACATGATGTAGTATTGCAAAGGATCTAAAGGTCACTTAAAGGTGTGAAATGATGCCTTAAGATTCTCTATAGTATTGCATAGATTGTAGCAAGAAAGAGAAAGAAATAAGCAGTGGAGTTCACCTATGTAAGGTTTACACCTCTATTCCTTTCACTCTCCTATTATATTTTATGCAATTATTGTAAATAATCCAAGTTGGTGAAGTGATGTATGCATAAATGATTTGTATGCCCCAAAATTCTCTATCATATGTTGTGCAAGAAGAGAGAGAAAGAGAAAAGTTATGGCTTTGGATATGAGGCCTATAACCCTATCTCTTTCTCTCAACAACTACATAGCTTGTCGTTATTGCAAATGCAGAGATTGCATTCAATTTGTATCAAAGCTTCCTCATTTTATCAACTAAAAATGACAATGGAAAGTAACATTGAATACTTTACCACATATGGCCAACTGCTATTGTATAATAAGACAACCATAAAAGATGTATAAGCATCTTAAAGCAACCAATGCTTTAAAAATTTGGATTGATCATTAAATCAATAAAAATATTAGTTTGATGTTCATTGATTCGAACTAGTAATAATTAATATATATATATATATATATTAAATTTTATGAATTAAAATATAATATAATAAATAATTTTGTATATTAAAAAAAAAAATATATATATATATACATAATTATTACTAATGAATATGGACTTTAATGACTTTTCATTTTTCAATGCTCTTTATTTTTTATATCTTTATTAAGGTTGATAATTACTATGAATGGATTTTCACTCTTTATTAAATATTAATATTTAGATTTATTTGAAATATGGAAATTGAAAACTCTTTAAAATCCATGTCTTTAGTTTGACTTGACATAAATGTCAATAGTGCAAATCATGAAATTTTTATGAGATCAAAGCCGTCATATCAACACTCCACCACACTTATCAACACTTAATTGGTTCAAAATTCACAAACACACATACACACTTCATGTTTTAAAAATTTAAGACACTCTTTATAACTACACCTTTAGGCCTAGAATGATACCATGCCTTCATGAAGCTTTCTCTTTACAACTCTTTGCTCTATTGTGCTGTTGTTGCCACAAGCCACTAATGCTTTTTGAAGTTGATACATGTGGCTTCTTCTCTGTCTCTCTCTCTCTCTCCCTTTTTTCTTCCATGTTGTTACTTAAAATCTCCTCCTTTTCTCATGGTTTGGTAAAATTAAAATTTGATGCTTTAAATTTGGTCTATTTAGCTTTTAAATTTGGATGTGTGGCTTCTTCTCTTCACTTTTGTTCCTGACTTCATATATGAAAATCCTTTTAAATATTTTTTTTTTGAATTGTTTCAACCATTGGCCTGACTAATTTTACTAGTTTTTATCAATTCTGGATAGATTCTACTAGTTTTTGATTGATTTTGTGTTTGTCTAATTTTATGGGTTGATTGAACTAAACCAGAAGCTAGTTCACCAATTTTTCAATTGAACTAACTGATCTAGTCTAATTTTAATTACTATTAAAACAACTAATATTCTGATGATAAGCTTATTGAAGGATTCCTTTACTTTCTTGGGCTAAATAAAACAACGGTTAATGTAGTTATTTGCACTCAAGTTCACTCCAAAAAAACAAAAAAATAAAATTTATTTTTCAATGAGACTGAGTGCATACAAATTTGAAAATAAGTTTGGGGGAGGTATTAGCATCTCAGAAGAATACTTTAAATGCAAAAAAGAGAGTAGAGCTTTGTATTATCATTTATCTCAAGTAATTTGTATTCTCTTTTGCCCCTTCTTTCAATTAGCCTTCACCTTGGACACATTACAAGCTTAAAAGTCCCAATGATTCCGAAATTTTGTAAGGTCAAATGTATAATGGAAAGGGAAGAAAAGGTTTGACATATGAAGTATTGTTGTTGAGGTAGTGTTATATACATATTGAAGTGTAGCTTTTGCTTTGGATAATTGCTGAAAAATGGTGCCCTGACTCCACACACACACATGCTTTGAAAGTGTTAGAAAACTTTGCATTATGTTGTGAGTCTTGCATTTTCTTACATTCTATTTTCCCCTGTCTTGCATATCATTGGCTGCAACTGATGAGGACTGTACCATGTATACATGGTACTTGGATAATTCATGCAATCTAGCTTATTCTTCATCTTATTTTACTTGAAGACGAGTAAAAGTCTAAGTTTGGGGGTGTGATAACCTTTCTAAATTTATGTCTTTTTCAGCATATTTTTCTTGAGTTGTGCATACCTTTTGGTGTACTTTTGTATATAAATCATACTTAAAATAGGAAAATGTGTCTTTTTGATAGCTAAGCTTAATTGTCTCAGTTTTAGATTAATTATGCAATTTTAATCCTATTTTAAGATATTTTTGATACGTTCATAGTTTTATACTTTTATAGATGACATTGGATAAGCCACTAGAAGTTAAGATGCTTGTTGGAAGCTTTGTCTGGAAGAATATAATTCCCTACAGGTAAATTAATGTGTTAGCGTAGCCAATTCTTTCATAGAGGAAAAAGAACAATTCAGAGAATGTTTCGCTGTGGCCATTTAAGATGTTAGCCGTGGCCAATACTTGGATAAGAAGCTGGAGAGAACCTGAGGCTGTTTAGCCACAGTGAAGCACATGCTAGCCACGGTGAACTCCAGTTTATTGAAACACTATGTTTTGAGACTTGACAAACACTCGGGCTTTAAATATCCCTCATTTTTTACAAAAGGGAGGATCTTCCATCTTTTGGGTTGCTAAGAGAGCTTGTGTATTAGGGTTTAGAGAGTTGGGAAGTTATTAGAGCCAAGGATTGAAGTTTTGGAGAGATTTAAAGCTTTTTCCATTGGGTTTCTTGATCCTTTTCTTCTCCTTCTCTTGTATTCTACTATAGCTTCAACTTCCTTGTATTTTGTTAGCTTATGGCTAATTATGAGTAGTTAGAAACTTGTTATATGATTATTTTAAACCCTTGTATGGATTGACACTTGATTGTCTCCACTTTTATGATTAATGACATATATGTGTTGATTTGATTCCATTCTTAATGCTTTAGTTGATTAGCCACCAATTAGTTATTTGTTCACTTGAGTGATATTTGAGAGAGCTAACTTGGGTACAAAACTTGAGTTTAATCATATGAGAATATAAAATTTATGAATTGAATGGATGGTTTTGTTAGTGACGTAGAGATACATTCATTGACCTTGCATAGTCACATTAGGGTTTGAACTTAAAATTAAGATTTTATTAATTGTAAGAGAGATCAAGTAATTAATAGAATTACACACTTGTCCTTGACTTGAGAAAGCTTTTTCAAGTACTATCTGATCCCTAGGCTAGCACATATAGTTGTTAGTTATTTTTGTGAGAGGAGGTTGTCCTTGTGCATGAAGTACAAGAGGGAGAAATAATCCTAGGTCTCTTTGTATACTTGAAGTCAAAAGGATCTTTTAGCTTCTTTTATAAATTAACTCACAAAGTAGTTTTTACCTTTTACATTCAATTTCGATAATTAATTATTCTACTCAACCTAGTTTAAAGCATGAGTTTAATAACTAACTAATTCTAATTCCAATCTTTATGGGAAAGATAATCTTCTTATAATACTTTGTCACAGCCTATGCACTTGCGATGTAAGCTGGCTGGCGAATAAGTTTTTGGCACCATTGTTGAGGATTAAAAGTTGAAATTTCTCTGGTTTATCATTAAATTTGTGTTAGTAAATTAATGCTTGAGCTTTTGTCTAAAATTGTAGTTTATGTTAATATGTTAATTTGCATTTTAATTTTCTATAGTTAGTTTGATACTTGTTTGTAGTATTTCCTCTGTAGGTACCTTTCTCGCGCATGCAAGGTTTGAATCCAGATAGTTTTAAAATCCTTTTGGATATAGAAAATATTTTTGAAATAGCTAATCCAAAGCCAGAAGTGCCCTACGACCTATTGTGGCTGGCATTGATGAAAATAATCTCTACACATTGGATTATTTCCTCAACTAAGAGGCACAGAGTTATCACTCCAGTATTTGGATGCCAGATATTCAAGCTAGAAACTTTGAGGTTAAGCAAGTGATGCTTCAAATGCGGCAGATGAATGAATTGTTTAGTGGCAATTATAATGAAGACCCCAATGTACACCTTAATAAATTTATTAAGGTGTGTGAATCCTTTAAGTAGAACAGAATGTCCAAAGATGTGTTAAGATTAAGGTTTTTTCCTATGACTTTAAAGGATAAAGCTAAAGCATGGCTCAACTCTCTTCCAGAACAATCTATTGGCACATGAAAAGACTTGGTGGCAAGATTCAAGGCAAGATTTATTCCTCAAGGCCGGAGAGCGACTATGAAAGGAGAAATCTTGAATTTTGAGCAACAACCTAATGAGCTATTTCATGAAGCATAGGAGAGATTTAAGGAGTTATGTAGAACATGTCCCAACCATGAATAGAAGAAGTATGTACTAATGGAAGCTTCTTGGAATGGTCTTGATGAAGATGCAAAAAGAATGCTTAATAATGCTTCTAGTGGTATAATTGGGAAGACGAAAGTGAATGAGCTTTATAATCTATATGATGGCATAGTCTCCAACACCAATATGCGTCTAGGAGATGATCATCTTAGAAAAGAGGATAATACTATAGCTCATCTAATGGCATCGCAACACAACTTAAAGTTATAAACAGAAGATTTGACAACCTAAAGCTTCAAATGAAGAAACCCAACCCCATGGGAGTTCATACAATACAGTCACCCTCTATTATCTGTGATCATTGTGGAGAAGGCCACTCATTTAAACATTGTCATTACACATTATAATCTATTAATTACATGAATAATGCTTAGCGAAATCAACAAAATAATCCTTACTCTCAAACATATAATCCAAGGTGGAGAAATCATCCAAACTTTTCATGGAGTCAAGGCCTAAAACTAAATCAAACTTTTTCATCAACTGCAAGGCCTACTCAACCTCTTAGATTTCTAATGCAGTCAAGACAAATCCCTATTAAGGAAGAAGAATCCAAGATGAAAAAAATGTTAGCTCAAATATTAACTAATCAACAGGCTCAAAAGGTTGAAACAAAGGCCACTTTCTCTCTACATGACATAATCATCAAGAACTTAAAAGTGCAAGTAGGAAAACTGGCCTCCCAAATGAATGCTATGTCAAGAGAAAATCTCCCTAGTGACATAATTCCTAATCTTAGAAGGGAATGAAAAGATAAATGCAAGGCCGTTACTTTAAATAGTGGTAAAGTTTTGTCGGATGCTTCTAAGCTTAACATAATGCCTCTTGTGGTGGAAGATTAAGGGACTGCTTTTTCTAAGGAGGATGGTGTAGCAGAACTAATAGTCGATGATGAGAAGAAGCATGAAAATAAGAAAGAAAAGCAAATGAAGAGAAGAAAATGCAACCAAGCACTCAAATTCCACTACTACCCTTTCCTAGATAATTGAAGAAGCAAAATTAAGATAATCAGTATAAGAAGTTCTTAGATACCTTTAAAAAGCTGCATATCAACATCTCTCTTTTGGAAGCCTTGGAATAGATGCCTAAATATGAAAAATTCATGAAGGATGCACTACCTAAAAAGAGAAGATTTCAAAAGCATGAAGCAGTGGCATTGATGAAGAGTAACTTAGATTTTATAAAATACTTACCATAAAAGAAGGGTGATCTTGGAAGTTTTACCATTCAATGTCACATTGGAATGACTTTCATAATTAGAGCCTTTTATGACTTAGGTGGTAGCCTTAATTTGATGCCCCTATCCATTTTCAAGAAGTTGCAGTTTGGTGAAGCTAGGCCTACTACAGTTACTTTGCAACTTGCTGATAAAAGCTTGGCATGTCCTTGGGAAATAGTTAAGGATGTCTTGGTAAATGTTGATAAATTCATTCTTTTAGCTGACTTTATTATTCTCAATTGTGAAGTTGACCGAGAAATTCCCATTATTCTTAGGAGACCCTTTTTGGCTACAAGTAAAGCCTTCATCGATGTGGAAAAAAGAGACATTACCATAAGAGTTGGTGAAGAGCAAGTGACATTTAACATGTTCAAAGCTCTTATATTACCAGATGAGCCTGAACACTACTTCTATCTAGATATGATTGATCATTTAATTCACTATGAATCTCAATAGTATATGATGGAAGGCCAATATGAAGCACCTCCTTTTGGAATTGAACAAGATAATGAGGAAAAGGAAGAATGCGCAACTATGGTTAGTGCTATTCCAATCATTCTTCTATCTAGAGTAAAATTTGAAGCTTTAGACTTGACCTCAACTGATAGACCTCCCCTAGAACCCTCTATTATGGAGCCTCCTCAATTAGAGTCGAAGACACTCCCTGTATATATGAAATATATCTTTTTGGGAGAGTCTAATACTTTACCAGCCATCATTACTGCTAATCTATCTATGGAGCAAAAGTTGAAGCTCTTAAGGGTGTTAAAGAAACATAAAAAGGTGATGGGATGGAATATAACAGATATTAAAGGTATCAGCCCTTTAGTTTGCATGCACAAGATTTTTTTGGAAGACAACCATCGACCGTCTATAGAACACCAACGAAGATTGAATCTTAATATGAAAAAAGTTATGAAGAAGGAAATTCTTAAATGGCTAGATGCGTGCATCATATATCCAATAGATAGCTCTTGGATGAGCCTTGTCTAATGTGTTCCTAAGAAGAGAGGCATGACTGTAGTGACTAACACTCACAATGAGTTAATCCTCACCTACACAATAACTGGATGGAGGGTCTGTATGGATTATTGCAAATTGAACGCTGCAACCTAAAAAGACTATTTCCTTTTGCCTTTCATTGATTAGATGCTAGACAGACTAGCCAGGAAAGAATTTTTCTGCTTTCTAAATGGTTATTCAAGGTATAACCAAATTGCAATTGCTCTAGAAGACTAAGAGAAAATGACTTTCACTTATCCTTATAGTACTTTAGCATTTAGAAGGATGCCATTTGGCTTATGTAATAAACCAACAACGTTTTAAAGATGCATGATCTCTATATTTTCTAACATAATTGAGCAAACAATGGAAGTTTTCATGGATGATTTTTTAGTGTTTAGTGATTTATTTGATGAATGTCTCTATAATCTAGATGGTGTGTTACAGCATTGTGAAGAAACTAATTTGGTGCTTAAGTGGGAGAAATGTCACTTTATGGTGCAAGAAGGCATTGTGCTGAGCTATAGAGTGTTTAAAAAGGGATTAATAGTGGATAAGACCAAGGTGTCCATCATTGAACAACTACCTCCACTTACTTCTGTCAAGGGTGTGAGGAGTTTCCTTGGCCATACCAGTTTTTACTACCATTTTATTAAGGATTTCTCTAAAATTACTAAGCCTTTGTGTAAATTGCTCGAAAAGGATGTTGAATTTAAGCTTAATGATGTCTGCTTGCAAGCATTTGAAGAACTGAAAAGAAGACTCATGTCTGCATCCATTATAACCGCACCTAATTGGAACTTGCCATTCATTATCATGTGTGATGTAAGTGATTATACTATTAAAGCAGTCCTAGGTTAAAAAAAAAGATAAAGTTTTTCACCCTATCTACTATGCTAGCAAAATCCTTGATGAAACCCAAAAGGACTACACCACCATAAAAAAAGATATGCTAGTTGTGGTGTTTGCTTATGATAAGTTTAAGGTGTACATTGTGGGATCTAAAGTGACTGTATTCACTGATTATTTAGTTCTAAAATATCTTATTAGTAAGAAAGACTCTAAAGCCAGGTTAATTAGATAGAAGCTTTTCCTGCAAAAGTTTGATTTAGATATTGTGGATAGAAAAGGGTGTGAAAATCAAGTGGCTGATTATTTCTTTCAGTTGAATACTGAAACTCAACTGGAATTTGCCTAAAACATTAAGGAGGCATTCCCTAATGAACAACTATTGAATGTTCAGCACACTATAGATTCTTGGTATGTAGATATTGTTAATTATCTAGTGTGTGGAGTGATTTCCCCTGATTTGAAACTGCATCAAATAAAAAGGTTCTTTCATGATATAAAACATTATTTTTGGGATGAGGCATATTTGTTTCGATGATGTGCTGATCACATTCTTAGCAGGTGCATACCAGAAGAAGAACAAAAGGTGATTTTGTAAAGTTGACACTCTTCGGATTATCGAGGCCATTTTGGAAGAGAGAAGATAGTTGCCAAGGTTCTACACATTGCTTTTTACTAACCTACCTTGTTCAAAGATGCTTATGCTTTTTATGCTTTAATGTGATCAATGCCAACGGGGAGAAATATATCAAAGAGGAATAAAATGCCACTCATAAACATGTTAGAGGTGAAATTATTTGATGTATGAGGTATTGATTTTATAGGACTTTTCCCTAACTCATTTAGCAATTAATACATTTTAGTGGTGGTGGATTATGTATCTAAGTGGGTGGAAGCTATTGCTAGTCTTACCAACAATGCAAAAATGGTACTTGAATTCTTGAAAAAGAACATTTTCACTTGTTAGTGATGGGGGATCACATTTTGACAATAGTCAATTTCAAGTCCTCTTAAGGAAGGATGGGATGAAATATAAAGTGGTTTTGGCCTATTACCCTCAAACCAATAGGCAAGTTAAGATCTCCTATTGGGAAATTAAAACCATCCTTGAAAAAATGGTGGGTGTGTTTAGAAAATATTGGTCTTCAAAACTTGATAAAGCATTGTGAGCTTATAGGACTGCTTTCAAAACTCTCATTGGTATGTCACCATATAAGCTGGTCTTTGAGAAAGCTTGTCATTTGTCGGTTGAGTTGAAGCATGGTGCTTATTGAGCTATCAAAAAATTGAATCTTGATTTCAACATTGTTAGTAAGAAGAGGCTTCTTCAACTCAATGAGCTTGATGAATTTAGAATGTATGCCTATGAAAGCTTCAGAGTGTATAAAGAAAGAACCAAGCGACTTCATGATAGAAAAATCATTCCTAAAGTATTTGAGCTAAGATAACAAGTTCTATTGTACAATTCTCGTCTTAGATTCTTTTCGAAAAAGTTGAAATTAAGATGGTCAAGCCCTTTCACAATAGCTGAAGTTTTTCCCCATTGAGCAATTGAGTTGGTGGATAACTCAGGAGAGAAGTTCAAGATGAATGGTCAACGGTTAAAGCATTATTGGAAAGGACATGTGGATCAACAAGCATCCACTTTTTATCTTGTTGATTCAAGTTGAACAACTAATAAGTTAAGCTGAAAATTATAAAGCAAGCATTTCTTGGGAGGCAACCCAAGCTCTTTACCTTATCTTTTGTTTTATTTTTGTAGATTTTAGCTTGTAGTAGGGTTATGTATGTTTTCTTCTATTTTATAGGTGAACTTTTCAGTTGCAGTTGATAGCAAATCGAAGCAATATTGCTGTGGGCATTTAATTCAAGGATCATTTCTAGACAATTATTTTTAGGGAAGTGCACCTCTGATTGCTATTTACTTTATAGTGTGCCTTTGATCATGCATGCCACTTGTTGTACCCATTCATTTCTTATCTTTTGTAGATATTAGTTTGACACTTTATGCTTGATTATAATGATCGCAAGCTAGCTCCTAGGTGCTGGACTTGTCAATTAATTTAGAATTTTATAGTTATTGTTTAAGCATTGTGGTAGGGTGAGTCAAGAGGGATATCCATGGGTAGCTGAGGATCCTTTAAGTTAGTTTGCTTGTAAATTGAGTCCTCGTGGTTTTACTTAGTTGTGTTTTAGCAAATGGGTTATTTGTGGGTTAGTTTTCTTTCTTTTGTTTATTGTTTCTGGTTAGGTAGTTTTGCTTAGTAGTACTTTATCTCTTGATTTTTTTTGTCCTTTTTGTTTTTCTCTTTTTGTTCTTTGGTAGTTAGCTTGGCTAGTTCCTTATGGCTATATAGGTATTATGGCTGTATAAGTATTATGGCTCCAAAGAGATCTCGCCTGAGTTTCTCGCGTCAATTAGAGCAAGAGTCTCTCATTGTCATCAAAGAAAGAGTGCAAAGCCAACCCATTCTGTTAGAATGAGAATTTTCCTACACAACTAATCAGGCCTTTTATGTGATTGCTAATCAGACTTTTCACCTACGCCTTTTGATGGGTGAGAAACCGGGTGGGAATGCTGCCATACTTAGAGATTTTTACACATAGGCGACTATTGCAATAAGCCTGAACTGTCGTGTGAAGGGTATTCAAGTTAGTATTTCTATGGAGGCACTTCGCTCATTCTATCAGTTGCCAATGGTATCTGACTACCATTATGCTTACTTAATGTAACATGAAGATAAGATCCCTTCTGACGATGTTGTCTCATTCTTAGATTATGAAAGGCAAGTGCTGTGGAAGATTCCTCGTGGTGGCTAGTGATATCTTGAAAGAAAAAGATTGTGACCAAGTTTTGGCTCCACTTTGTTTCCTTTAATATTCTTCCCACCTTTTATTTGAGCAATGCCACATGGGAGAAGACCCTCCTGATCTATCTATTGATGACCGAGCAACTAGTTGATATCACTACTATTATGTGTCAGAGCCTAGAAGCAACAAAAGTGGACCACTTTTGTGCTATTATCTTTTCCCACTTCATCCATTAATGGTGCCTTCAATTAGGGGTTAAAGGTAGAACCAATGAGGAGGTGTTGTCTACTCCTATGCTCTTCAATTATAGAGCGATTAAATCACCTCGAAGGGCACCACAAGGCTCAGGGGCAGACCAACCGAATTAAGACATGGTGGAAGAGGAGGCGCAAAACCCTGATCTTCCAGTAATTGAGGAGTTTGATCTAGGAAAATAAGATGACCCTTAGAAGGCGAGTGTAGATAGATGCCTGGATTTGATGATGGGTAAGGTGGATAGTATTTTTGACAATGTAGCCTAGATTTGGCTTCAACTGCAATGCCCATTGCCACTATTGAGTGAGAGAACTTCTAGAGTTAGGGTTGACGAGGGCACTAGTAGGGGCCAGCCTGAAGACCCTTGATTTTTCTTTTTCTATTGATTGTTTTCTATTTTTATATTACTAGTGGTTATTTTGTTGATTAGCTTGTGCTCTGACATGACATTTATCAGTTAGTTCTAGTTTTGTTAACAATGTTAGATCTAAACTAAATTTTAGCCTCTTTTGATTATTGTCGGTTTAGTTTAATTTTTTATTAGTGCTTGACTCTTTTATATTTTTTTTTCAGCTACTACTATTTTGGTTAGTGTAGGTACTGTTTTCGCTTATGCAACTCTTTTTGTTGGGTGGTAGTTGCATGAGAGCGAACCCTCATTTTACCTTTTGTGACAGTGAGGACAAATTTATTTTTCAATGAGACTAAGTGCATATAGATTTGAAGATAAGTTTGGGGGAGGTGTTAGCATCTTGGAAGAATACTTTGAATGCAGAAAAGAGAGTAGAGCTTTGTACTATCATTTATCTTAAGTAATTTGCATTCTCTTTTGCCTTTTCTTTCAATTAGCCTTCACCTTGGCCACATTACAAGCTTAAAAGTCCCAATGATTTTAAAATTTTGTAAGGTCAAATGTATAGTAGAGAAGGAAGAAAAGGTTTGGTATATGAAGTACTGTTGTTGAGGTAGTGTTGTATATATATTAAAGTATAGCTTATTCTTCATCTTTTTTTGGAGTGAACTTGAGGGCAAATAATTACAAACTACTATTATCCATATTCCTATGATCAAAGTTCATCAGAGTGTAAAATCCTGCCTCTACCAAATTATTGAACATTAATCCATTATCTCAAGTCCAAGGTAGATTCATGGTTTTTCAAGTTTATGGGGTATAAGTCCAATGCATAGCTTCAAATTGAAATTTACATAGTTTTTCAATTAGGCTCAAGTGGGGGTCCAAGAAAAAATATAGTTGATAAAGGATAGCTTGAAAGGCACAAACACATTTTAATTAATGCCTAAATCATTTTTCAAAATCAAGTGAAGTCATTAAATCGTCTTAAGGCATTCCAAGGAAGGTTCTAGAGTCTTGAAATTGAGAAAGAACATATACACCAATTTGCCGCAATTTTTCAAAATCAAAGCTTTCAAATAATTTCTCAACTTTTGTGCGCAAAAATTCTATCCCAAAAATATCATAAAACAATGTATTATCCCATGACTTAAGCATTAATAAACACTTCTAAAATTCCCTGTTAAGTATATAATCTAAGCAACCCGCAATCATTAGACTTAAACAATCTAATCAAAGGATAATTCAGCAATCCAACACATAAATTAAGTAGCTTACAAATGAAAGTACAAGCGTCAAAATTAAAATCATGCCTAATCAGCAATAAAAAAATATACTCCCAATCACTCCCAAACTTAAAATGGATAGTGTCCTCACTGTCATAAGAGATAAAATGAAGGTTTGCTCTCATGTAACTACCACCCAACAAAAAGAGTTGCATGAGAGAAAATAGCACCTGTACTAACCAAAATAGTAATAGTTGAAAACAAAATATAAAAGAGTCAAGCACTAATAAAAAACTAAACTAAACTGGTAATAATCAAAAGAGGCTAAAATTTAGTTAGATCCAACATTGTTAACAAAGCTAGAACTAATTGATAAATGTCATGGCAGAGCATAAGCTAATCAACAAAATAACCACTAGTAATATAAAAACAGAAACCAATCAATAGAAAAAAGAAAAATTAGGGGTCTTCAAGCTAGCTCTCACTAGTGCCATCGTCACACCTAACTCCAGAAGTTCTCTCACTCAATAGTGACAATAGGTGTTGTAGTTGAAGCCAAATCTGGGCTACATCATCAAAAATGCTATCCACCTTACCCATCATCAAATCCAGGTGCCTATCTACACTCGCCTTCCAGGGGTCATCTTGTTGTGCTGGATCAGACTCCTCCACTATTAGAATATCAGGGTTTTACGCCTCCTCCTCTATCACGTCTTGATCCTACTGGTCTGCCCCTGGGCCTTGTGGTGCCCTTCGAGGTGATTTAATCATTCTATAATTGAAGAGCATGGTAGCAGAGAACACCTTCTTATTGGTTCTACCTTTAACCCCTAATTAAAGGCACCAATAATGGATGAAGTGGGGAAAGATAATAGCACAAGAATGGTCTACTTTTGCTACTTCTAGGTTCTGATACATAATAGTAGCGATATCAATTCATTGCTCAGTCATCAACAGATAGATCAGGAAGGCCTTCTCCCATGTGGCATCTCTCAAATGAAAGGTGGGAAGAATATTAAAGGAAACAAAGTGGAGCCAAAACCTAGCTTCTCTATGTAATCTCTTCCTTTCAAGATATCACTAGCCACCATGAGGAATCTTCCACAGCACTTACCTTTCATGATTCAGGAATGAGACAATATCGTTAAAAGGGATCTCATATTCATGTTACATCAAGTAAGTATAACAGTAGTTAAATATCACTGGCAATTGATAGAATGAGCAAAATGCCTCCATAGAAATACTGACTTGAATACCCCTCACACGACACTTCAAACTTATTGCAATAGTCGCCTCTGTGTAAAAATCTTTGACTATGGCAGCATTCTCACCCAGCTTCTCACCCATTAAAGGGCATAGGTGAAAAGTCTGATCATCACTCACACAAAAGGCCCAATCAGTTATGTAGGGAAATCCTCACTCTGATAGAATGGGTCGGCTTTACACTCTTTCTTTGTTGACAGCGGAAGACTCTTGCTCTAATTGACGTGAAGAACTCGGACGAGATCTCTTTGGAGCTATAATACCTATAAAGCTACAAGGAACCAGTCAAGCTAACTGCCAAAGAACAAAAAGAGAAAAACAAAAGAGACAAAAAAAAGAGATAAAGTACTCATAAGCAAAACTTCCTAACCAGAAACAATAAACAAAAGAAAGAAAACTAACCTACAAATAACCTATTTGCTAAAACACAACTAAGTAAAACCACGAGGACTTTAATTTATAAGCAAACTAACTTAAAGGATCCTCAACTACCCATCAATATCCCTCTTAACTCACCCTACCACAATGCCTAAACAATAACTATAAAATTTTAAATTAATTGACAAGTCCAGCAATTCAATATAAAATTAGATGTCAAACCTCTATGATAAACCTTAACTGCTAACCATATATGCTCCAAACTTACCATTGCCTCAGCAAAATGTTAACACAAATGAATTGCAAACTTTCACTAAACAATACTAAGCCTCAGTTAAATGAATCCTAGTCTCCCAATAATGATTCAAAATTTAAATCTCCATTCAATCCAATCTAATACAATACTCCATTCCCCCATGCACAAGATGCCTAACACACAGAGCAACACAACCAAGCTATCTAACAGAAAGAATTGAGCAGAATAACATAAATCAGGGCAACAAAATATTTTCAATTTTTGCAAATTCCTTACTTAACAAAAAAACCTTAACCAAGATAGAACAATAGAAACTATCTAAGAAAAGATTTGATCTATACAAAAACTAAAATAAGAGAAACA
Source organism: Erythrophleum fordii (assembly GCA_032878935.1). Classification (NCBI taxonomy): domain Eukaryota; kingdom Viridiplantae; phylum Streptophyta; class Magnoliopsida; order Fabales; family Fabaceae; genus Erythrophleum; species Erythrophleum fordii. The sequence goes on along the minus strand of JAVQMF010000025.1, from coordinate 7,673,553 downwards.
AAGCCTGAAGAACACAGGACAAGAGAAGCAACAACAGAACACAACTTCAAACCATAATGCAAGAAGAGAAGGAGAAGAAGAACAATCTTACCAAGGAAAAAGACAACACAAAACAGAGGAAGAAGAGAAGGTGAACGATGGCCACACCAATCCACAAGCTTGGGCTGACGACAAGGCAAAAGAAGAAGGAGAATGATAAACTCAGATAGGGAAGACCAACGAAGAAGAACGTAGGGAAAGTTGAGACCTGAGGAGGAAAAGGGAGACGGTAGTAGAGAGAAACGAAGAGGAGGTTGGTGAGTGCAGAGGGAGAAAGAGAGCAAGACGTGGCGAAGCACGAACATAAGAGTGGCAGAACATGAGGGGAGACAATAGAGATAGAGAAGAGTTAAGGTTAAGTTAATATTTTAGGGGATACTTTAGGGAACTCATATGGGGGTTAAAGATGAGTCAATAAATCTAGATAAAAATTGGGGGAGATTCACAGGGGTAGTATGGGAATTTAGTGAGAGATGTAAAGGCAACGAGGGAAGAAAAGCAAAAGATTTTCAAGCATCGGTTGATATTTGGCCACGGCCAAATAGTTACTCACCACGGCCATTATGTTTCTGATCCTTCCAGTAGAAAGCTAAACATAACTTTGCCGCGGCTAAGTAAAACTTTAGCCGCAACTAATATTTCTCGAATTGACTTGAATAATAGCCACCTATACAAATTCGCCACGGCCAATTATCTCTGGATTAGCTCAAGAGAAGTTACAAAGCATGTTTCACCATGGCCAATGAATTTATTGGCCATGACTAACAAGGAACAAAGGCATTTTCACATATCAGTACAACAGTTTCCACTTACCACCTCAAAGTGAAAATGTGAAGAGCATGAAATCCATCCTCAATTAATCTATTACATATTTTCACATACATAATCCTCAATAGAGCTCAAAATCAGTTCAAGCATGTATGATTTTTGCAAAAATCTTTAGGGGTTAATATAGGATTCAAGCATCAAATATGAACTTGCCAAGGAAACATCCAAGACAACCACTAGATTTTAGATATCACTGATTTGCACTTATGTTAACAAGAGTTCATGCACCCAGGAGCTAGCTTGCTATCATTATAATCAAACACAAGGTGTCAAGCTAATATCCACAAAAGATAAGAAATGAATGGGTGTAACAAGTGGCATGCATGATCAATGGCACATTATGAAGTAAATAGCAATCAGAGTGCACTTCCTTGAAAATGATCATCCGAAAATGATCTTTGAATTAAATGCCAACAGCAATATTGCTCTAATTTTCTATCAACTGCAACTAAAAAGTTCACCTATAAAATAGAAGAAAACTCACATAACTCTACTATAAGGTAAAATCTACAAAAACAAAACAAAAGATAAGGTCTTAGCTTGGGTTGCCTCCTAAGAAGGGCTTGCTTTATAGTCCTCAACCTGACTCATTAGTTGTTCAACTTGAATCGACAAGGTGAAAAGTGAATGCTTGACGATCCACGTGTCCTCCCTAATAATGCTTTAACCATTGACCATTCACCTTGAACTTCTCTCTTGTGTTATCCACCAAATTGCTCCATGGGAAAAAAACTTCAGCCACTATGAAAGGGCTTGAGCATCTTGATTTTAACTTTCCAGGAAAGAGTCTAAGATGAGAATTGTACAATAGAACCTATCTAGAAAGCAAAAAATTCCTTCTTGGCTAGTCTATCTAGCATCTGATCAATGAAAGGCAAAGGAAAATGGTCTTTTTAGGTTGCAATGTTCAATTTACGATTATCCATATAGTTCTTTCATCCAATTATTGTACGGGTGGGTATTAACTCATTATGAGTGTTAGCCACCACAAGCATACCTCTTTTTTTGGGAACACATTGGAATGGGCTCATCCAAAAGCTATCTAAGATAGGATATATGATGCCCACATCTAGCCATTTAAGAATTTCCTTCTTCACAACTTCTTTCATAAGGATTCAATCTTCATCAGTGTTCTATGGAAGGTCGATAGTTGCCTTCCAAAAAGATCTTGTGCATGCAAACTGAAAGGCTGATACCTTTGATATCCATTATATTCCATCCTATTATCTTCTTATGTTTCTTCAACATCCTTAAGAGCTTTAACTCTTACTTCATAGATAGATTAGTAGCAATGATGGCCAGTAAAGTATTAGACTCTCCCAAGAAGACATATTTCAGATGTGTAAGGAGTGTCTTCAACTCTAATTTAAAAGGCTCCATAATAGAGGGTTTTAGGGAAGGTCTATCAACTGAGTTCAAGTCTAGAGCTTCAAATTTTACTTTAGATGAAGGAATGACTATAATAGCACTTACCATAGTTGCACATTCTTCTGTTTCCTCCTTATCTTGTTCAATTCCAAGAGGAGATGCTTCACATTGGCCTTCCATCATATACTATTGAGATTCATAGTGAATTAAATGATCAACCATATCTAGATAGAAGCAGTGTTTAGGCTCATCTAACAATTTAAGAGCTATGAACATGTTAAATGTCACTTTCTCTTTACCAACTCTCATGGTAATGTCTCCTTTTTCCACGTCGATGAGGGCTTTACCTATAGCCAAGAAAGGTCTCCCAAGAATAATAGGAATTTCTTGGTCGACCTCACAATTGAGAACAATAAAGTCAGTTGAGAGGATGGATTTATCAACCTTTACCAAGACATCCTCAACTATTCCTCGAGGATATGCCAAGCTTCTATTAGTAAGTTGCAAAGTAACTGTAGTACGCTTAACTTCACCTAATTACAACTTTTTGAAAATGGATAAGGGCATCAAATTAATGTTGGCACCTAAGTCACACAAGGCTCTAACCATGAAAGGTGTTCCAATGTGACATTGAATGGTCACCCTTCTTTTGCGGCAAGTTTTTTACGAAATCTAAGCTACTCTTTGTCAATGCCACCACTTCATACTCTTGAAATCTTCTCTTTCTAGGCAGTGCATCCTTCATGAATTTTGCATATTTAGGTATCTATTTCAAGGCTTCCAAAAAAGAGATATTGATATACAGCTGCTTGAAGGTATCTAAGAACTTCTTATACTGAGTATCCTCATTCTGCTTCTTGAATCATCTAGGAAGTGGTGGTAGTAGAATTTGATTACTTGGTTGCATTTTCTTCTTTTCACTTCTTTTTTCTTTCTTATTCTCATGCTCCTTCTCATTATCCACCATTAGTTGTTCTACACCATCCTCTTTAGAAAAAGCAGTCCCTTAATCTTCTGTCACAAGGGGTGTCATGTTAAGCTTAGAAGCATCTGACAAAACTTTACTGCTTCTTAAAGTAATAGCCTTGCATTTATCATTGCCTTCCCTTTTAAGATTAAGAATTATGTCACCAAGGAGGTTTCCTCTTGACATAACATTTATTTGGGAGGCCAGTTATCCTACTTACACTTTGAAATTCTTGATGGCTATGTCATGTAGAGAGAAATTGGCCTTTGTTTTAACCCTTTGAGCTTGTTAATTAGCTAATATTTGAGCTAACATTTTCTCTATCTTGGATTCTTCTTCTTTAATGGGGATTTGTCTTGAATACACTGGAAAATTCAAGAGGTTGAGCAAGCCTTGCAACTGATAAAGAAACTTGATTCAGTTTTGGGCCTTGACTCCATGAAAAGTTTAGATGATTCCTCCACCTCGGATTATATGTTTGAGAGTAAAGATTGTTTTATTGATTCCGCTGAGTATTATTCATGTAATTAACAGATTCTAATGTGTAATAACAATATTCAAACGAGTAGCCTTCTCCACAATGATCACAGATAGTATAAGGTGACTGTATTGCATGAATTTCCATAGGGTTAGGTTTCTTCATTTGAAACTTTAGGTTATCAAATCTTCTGTTTATAGCTTTAAGTTGTGATGCGATGTTATTAAATGAGCTAGAGTATTGTCCTCTTTTTTGAGATGATCGTCTCTCATATGCGTATTACATGGTGTTGGAGGCCATGTCATCATATAGATTATAAAGCTCATTCACTTTCATCTTCCCAATTCTACCACTAGAAGCATTATCAAGCATTCTTTTTGCATCTTCATCAAGACCATTCCAGAAAGCTTCCATCAGTACATACTTCTTCTATTTATGGTTGGGATATGTTCTACACAACTGCTTAAATCTCTCTCATGCTTCATGAAATAGCTCACTAGATTTTTGCTCAAAATTCAAGATTTTTCCTCTCATGGTTACTCTCCGACCTTGAGGAATAAATTTTGCCTTGAATCTGGCCACCAAGTCTTCCCATATGCCAATAGATTCTTCTAGAAGAGAGTTGAGCTATGCTTTAGCTTTACCCTTTAGAGTCATAGGAAATAACCTCAATCTTAACACATTTTTGGATATTCTGTTGTACTTGAAGGATTCACACACCTCAATAAATTTGCTAAGGTGTACATTGGGATCCTCATTATAATTGCCACCAAACAATCCATTTATATGCAGCATTTGAGTAGAATAATTGATTATTGAAATTGAATGTAAAAGGTAAAAACTACTTTGTGAGTTAATTTGTAAAAGAAGCTAAAAGATCCTTTTGACTTTAAGTATAAAAAAGGACCCAGATTATTTCTCCCCATTGTACTTCATAACACAAGGACAACCTCCCCTCACAAAAATAACCAACAACTATATGTGCTAGCCTAGGGATCAGATAGTACTTGAAAAAGCTTTCTTAAGTCAAGGACAAGTGTGTAATTTTATTAATTACTTGATCTCTCTTACAATTAAAAAAAGCCCAAATTTAAATTCAAACCCTAATGTGACTATACAAGGTCAATGAGTGCATCTCTACCTTACCAACAAAATCATCTATTCAATTCATAAATTTCAAATCTCACATGATTAAACTCAAGTCTTATACCTAAGTTAGCTCTTTCAAGTATCACTCAAGTGAATAAACAACTAATTGATGGCTAATCAACTAGAAACATTAAGAATGGAGTCAAATCAACACATATATGTCATTAATTATAAAAGTGGGGAGAATCAAGTGTCAATCTATACAAGGGTTCAAAATAATCTTAAAACAAGTGTCTAGCTACTCATAATCAGCCATAAGCTAACAAAATACAAAGAAGTTAAAGCCATAGCAGAATACAAGAGAAGGAGAAGAAAAAGGATCAGGAAAACCAATGGAAAAAGCTTTAAATCTCTTCAAAACTTCAATCCTTAGCTCCAATCACTTCCCAATGCCCTAAACCCTAACACACAAGCTCCCTTAGCAACCCAGACGATGGAAGATTCTCCCTTTTTGTCGAAAATGAGGGATATTTGAAGTCGTAGTGTTTGTCAAGCCTTAAAACGCAGTGTTTTAGTAAACTAGAGTTCATCGCAGCTAACATGTGCTTCACCATGGCTAAACAGCCTCGGGTTCTCTCCAGCTTCTAGCCCAAGTATTAGCCGTGGCAAAACGATCTCTGAATTGTTCTGTTTCCTCTATGAAAGAATTGGCCACGGCTACCATATTTATTTGGCCGCGACGAATTATATTCTTCCAGACAAAGCTTCTAACAAGCATTTTAACATCTAATGGCTTATCTAATATCATCTGCAAAAGTATAAAACTATGAACATATCAAAAATATCCTAAAATAGGATTAAAATTGCATAATCAATCTGAAAGTCAGACAATTAGGCTTAGCTATAAAAAAAGGCACATTTTCTTATTTTGAGTATGATTTATATACAAAAGTATACTAACAGATATGCATAACTCAAGGAAAATGTGTTGTAAAAACATAAATTTAGAGAGGTTATCAGTTAATAAAAATAGAGTAATTATATTTGCTAATGTCTCGCCTAGCTTTAAAATATTACATTAACTCATCTCTTGTTTAGTTTTCATAAAACATTAACTGATGTCTAGGATTTTTTTTCATTCATTTAATAAATAGTTTCATCTATTATTTTTAGTAAAATAAAAAAAATTTAACTCATTTCAAAGATAATATATTACAGTGATTCAAAAAATAGATATGTTACTAAATTTTACAATTTAAAATATCTTAATTTTTTTCTAAATTTGGATAGTATCAAATAGTTACAAAGTATTTGAAATTTAAATTTATTTTTTAATGTAATACAATTTTGGAAAAAATTATACATTTGATTCCTCTAGTTTCATTCAATTTTTAATTTAATTCTTATAGCTTAAAAATTTGTTATTGGATCTTTACAATTTACAAATTTTATAATTTAGCATTTATTGCTAAAATTATGTTCATATTTTGCTAATTTTATTGATGTAATTAACTATATATTATCTTGACACTATTAAATATGTATAATTTATGTTAACAAAATATATAAAAATATGGATAACAAAGTAAGATTTACTCATATATATATATATATAGCAAAATATTAACAAAAATATTAATGACAAAGATTAAATTAAAATTTATTTAAACTATATGAATCTAATTACAAATTTTTAAACTGTAATGACCAAATTAAAAATTGAGTGAAACTATAAAGATCAAAAGTATAATTTTTTTCTATAATTTTTTTAAAAATTTATATAGCATCAAATATATTTTTATAAAAAAATAAAAATTTAGAAGATTTATACTTTGCATTTGAATTTGAATTTCCAAAAGAATTTTATCTTCAACATAAAACTATAAAAATTACTCACTTTTCTATGAAATAATTCAAAATTTTAAAATAATTAAAGTTATAAAAATTTGAAATTTAGGTGCATGCACATGTATGTGTATAAATAGATTAAATACTTCTTAAAAAAAATTAAAATTTAAAAGATATATTTTTTTCTCCTAGCCTAATCTAAATTTAAAATAATTAAAATCGTAGTATTATGAATTTCAAATCTTACAACAGACTCTAAAGTTTTAAAATAATTTTTATATTTAAAATAATCAATTTATATATTTGCAAAATTTAAAAAATATCTACTATTTTATTTAGTACAAAATTTTGAGATAATTAAAATTTAATTATAGCTGATATTAAATTACTCCAAATTAAAAATTGAAATTATAATTAACCAAAAAAAGTTGAAATTTAATATTATATTAAAAAGATATAAATAAGATTAAATCAAGGTGCAATTCTTTGTATTTTTACTATCAAATTTTGAATTAAAACATTATAAGTATATGATTTTTTAATAATATTATAATAAGTGTATGGTTTAATTAAAAATTATATAATTATCTAAAAAATTATATATTTATTATATTTTAATTAAAATCTCAATAATAAAGATACAAAAAGTTATATGTATAAATTTTTTTCTTATAAATATAAAAAAGATTAAAGAGTTGAAGTGTGTGAAGTGACGTCATGCAATGGCATTAATGAGAACGCGCACACCCTCTGGTTCAACTAGAGAAGCGAACATTTTTCTTTTAAGAAAGTTATAAGATGCACTAGGCTTTTATATATGAATTATTATGGATAGATTATGAACTTGGCTGCTTTATCGCATTGCATGTGCCCATCATTTTATTTTATTTTATTTTATTTTTTTAAAATTTATTTTAAGATCTAATGGTTTTTCATTGCGTAGGCCCATGCACAGATCATAGAATTGATAAAAGCCACTAATAAAGCCAATAAGTGAGTCACAGCTTAAATGGCTTAAAAATAGAGGTTTGTATGGCAAACGAACTATACAACAATAGAAAAATTAACTAACAAATTATATATATATATATATATATATATATATATACTATACATATTATAATTAGCTGGGTCTCTTTTGGTGATTTGAATTCATAATTCGAGATGCACAATCTGACGCGATTCAATATGGAAACAATACAGATCGTATAATGAATCATGAAAGATCCAGAATCACATCATGAATCTTTGGAATCATGCGCATCGTATTAGAATTGGTGATTCATAGCAGTCCGGCTATTCAAAAAATAGTAGCAGCGTCGGGTCATGAAGTCGGGTCCTTTGTGACCCGGCACAACCCATTTGGTTAGAAGAGACAATGCTTTTTTGTTTTATGCTTTTTATCTTATTAAAACGATGTCCTCGGCTCTTGCAAATAACTATCCTTCCTTTTAAAAATTAAAAGCGCAGAAGCTTTGGAATGAATCTAGTCGCAAATGAGAGGAAATCGTGATTTGTGCAGTCAATGCAGCAACACCAATCTCTTAGCATACGTTGGCTTTGTTCCAAATGACATAGGGTGTGTTGTTTGAATTAAAAAAAACTCCAATTAATTATTCTTACTCCTATACATATACAAACCTAAACCTTCAAACCCTATTTAATATTCTAATTTTCCTCTGCGACAAGCAACAATAGACATTGAGGATGAGTGGCTTCTGGCTAAGGGAGAAGTCATAAAATTTCTCAGTTTTTTCTTTAAGCAATTTCTTATTTTCTTCACTTATAATTAAGTTATGACTCCTAAAAAGATGGTGAAGAAAGATGTTATTTGGGATCACTACAAGTCTCTTGAGACTCAATTACATGTTAAATGTAACTATTGTTCTAAAACAATGTGGAGAGGAGCATTTAGAATAGAACATCATCTAGTTGGGACATACAAAAAAGTTGCACCTTGTGAATAAGCATCAGAAGAAGTAAAAAATTTATTTAAAAAAAATTTAAATGATATGAACAAGGATGATAATGATGTTGTTGATTGCTTTGATGATAAAGGAAATAAAAAATATGATTTACAAAATAAAGGGTCTATAGAAGCCTTTATTGTAAAAGGAAAAAGGGGAAGCGGTTATAGCTCTAAGCTTATGAAACAACAAACTATGAATGCAATAGTAAAGAATAGAGATAAGGTGGCTAGGGATATCTATAGATGCATATATGGTAATGCATTGCCATTTACTTTGGTAAAAGATCTATTATTTATTAATATGGTGAAATCAATTAGTGATATAGTATAGGTTTGAAACCACCTATTTATCATGAAATAAGAGCCTCATTTTTGAAGAAAGAAGTTGATCTTGTCAATGTCAATTTGGATAAATATAAAGCTGAATAGAAGAAAACTGGTTATACATTGATGTCAGATGAATGGACCGATGAAAAAGGTAGATCCCTTACTAATTTTTTTGTTAATAGCCCTAAAGGAATTATTTTTTTTAAAATCTATTTACACTAGTATTTTTATTAAAGATGATGAAAAAAATGTTTGAATTACTAGATGAGATGATAATAGAAATCAGGGAGGAAAATGTGGTTCAAGTAGGGACAGATAGTGTTTTAGCCTTGTATCTGCAGGAAATAAGTTGATAAATAAAAGAAAACTATTTTGATCTCTTAGTGCTGCCCATTGTCTTGATTTGATTCTTGAAGACATTGGTGATATCATGGTATTCTGTAAGACCATTAAAAAAGCAAAAAAAAAAAAAAATTATGACTTTCATTTATAGGCACACTTGGGTGTTTAATTTGTTCAAAAGTTTTTCCAAAGGTAAAGAATTAGCTAAGCTAGCAATAATAAGATTTGCTACATCTTATTTGACAATACAGTCCATTTTAGATCAAAAGATTACGCTCTGATCTATGTTTGCATTAAAAAAATAGTCTCAAAGTACATATGCTTCTAAGAATGAAGTGAAAATTGTGAAAGACAGTTCTATCTAATTCAAAGTTTTGAAAGTCTATTAAGTACTGCTTGAACTGTGTGTCTCCTCATATAAAAGTCCTTAGACTTGTGGATGGTGATTCATAGTCAACAATGGGATATACAAACAACAAATAATTTTAATAATGTGGAAAACAGGTATAAAAAAAATATGGGAAATTGTAAACAAGTGTTGGGACTATCAACTTCATAGGCCTTTTCATGTAGCAGTATATTTTTTAAATCCTAAATAAGTTTTTTTAGAAATAATTTTAATTTTAATTTAATATATATACTTTATTTTTATTTATTATTATATCTTATCTTATCCTAATAACTTTATAGATTCCATTATAATCTAAAGTTTAACCCAAATATTGAGATAAAAGGTGAATTGTACAAAACGTTGGACAAGGTGTGTCTTAATATTGAGACTCGAGTCAAAATTGATTCCCAAATTAAGAAATTTGATAAAGCAGAGGGACTTTCTAGATATACCTTAGCAATTGCAATTGGAGAAAGAAAAAACAACCTAGTAATTATTCATTTAGTAATGTAATTTATTACTTTACTTATGTTAAACATTATATATGGTAATTAATTAAATCTTTATATATATATATATATGGCTAACTTTATAGTGGAGTAGTTTTGGAGAAGAGTGCAAATAGCTACAAACACTTGCCATCTACATTTTAAGCTTCAATTGTAGTGTTACGGGGTGCAAGAGGAACTGGAGTGTATTTGATCATATCTACTCTAAAAGAAGAAACCACTTAAAGTAACAAAGGTTGAATGCTCTTGTATTTGTTAAATACAATCTTTGACTTGGGATTAGACAAAAACAAAGGGAGACAAAAGGAGATACATATGATCTATTTTGCTTATCAGATCTTGAATCCGATGATGAGTACATTACTGAACAAGAGAAGCCTTGCTTGGAAAAAAACTCTTAAATGGATGTCTATGAATGCTTTAAATTAATGAAGAAGATCCTAATAAAAGAAGAAAGCGGGGTATTGCACTTGTGATCATAAACTTCTTTCTGTAAATTTTTAAATTATTTTAAGAAGAAATCATCATATTGGATGGTGACAAAAATAATAGCAATAGTGATGATATTAGTCTTAATAAATAGAAAAATAATTAATTTTGACCTTAGTTATTTATGAGTTATTTATTATTTATTAAAGTTATCACTTAGACAAACAATTACTAAGTTATACCTTATAAATTATAATTTTGTTTTGTGAGACTTATATATATTTTGTTTAATATATTTTAAATTATTTTTAATATGTCTTTGAATGGTATAATTCGATACGATTTATGATTAAAAAATTACCCATCTAATTTATTATTTGAATTGCGATTTAATTATTATGATTTGAACAAAAATGAATACATGTATAAGCTATGTGAACATTTATGTTAAAATTTTGTTTGATTTATGAAATAATTTTTATGAAAACAACAACTTGGCATCGCTTAAGAAAGGGAATTTTTTTTTTGAATAATTTTATGCAATGTATATTATGTCTATATAATTATTATTTAACTATCTCTATCACTTTTTGCTATTTTTTTAAAAATAAGAATATGAAAGTTATTTTTTATTTTTAAAATTATTTTTTATTTTATTTTTCATTCTATTACTTTCTATTTTATGTATCAAACGACTTTTGAGTTTTAATGAAATGGAATAATCATCATCATTTATATATATATAAAAAGCCATAGATTTTATTCTGTTCATTCACACTATTTATCACGTCATGGTTGCATTATTATTCACAAACTATTGTGTATTGTTCATGTACCATTCTACTACTATTTAACACTGTTAATTTGTATCTTTTTTTTAAAAAAAAAAATTTCTCATGTGACCCATGTTTTTTATTTAATTTTTTGGTGAGACTCACATTTTTTAAAAACTTCTAGAACTCTAGGAGTTAATGCTAGTTATATTTAATACCATAACAAGAAGAATGGACATTCCATTCTATTTTTACGTTTGGTTAGACAATAACAGTGCAAAAGAAAAATTAATAAGTGACTATAATACCCCTAATGTAAAAATATATTGAAATATTTATTTTTTATTTTACTTTGTTGACAAATTTTAAGAATACATTAAAATTATTTTAATATTTTAAAATATTAATTTTTATTAATCTTTTTTTTTAATCAAACATGATACGTAGAATAGTAAAATTGAAAGGGTAATAATGTAAATTCTTATCCCATTTCTTCAATTACTTTATTCCCTCAAAATTTTGAAGGAACCCAACCTATAGTGCAGAATGAAATTATTTACGGCGCAGAATGGAATAAAGATTGCAGGCAGCCAACTAAATATGCAATTTGATGGATTTCCATTTCCATTCCCCAATGAACAGTAAAGATGCCTGCATACCAATCGGGCAATAGAGGAGAGGTTTCTGGGTATAAAGTAAAACTAAATGGGGTGCGCGGGTCAAGTTTCTTAAACCTCAGATTACAAATTACTCATAAAAGTAATTCGTAAAAAGTTCACATGAAGGAAAGCATATAGAAGACACTGACAAATTGGTATCAGATTGAAAAACAAAAGCTGATATCATCTTATTTTGCAGGTCCAACTCAATCTGTGCACTATTGAGTTGAAAATTGTACAAGCTTCTGTTTATCATCCATATATACAAGTTAGCCCTGAATATGTACAGGAATATGCCTGAACCACCAGATTAAGATGGCTCACACAGAAGGACTAGATCTGAGAACCTTCTCAAGCTTCTCAGCTTTAGTGTAATCCTTCTCAGTGAGAGATCCTGAAGGAAATGGGGTGATTTCCACAATCAGGTGTGGAGTTGGGAGCTCATCAAAAAGAGCTCTGACATTGTTGCAACACACACTTTCTCCATGAGCACTTTCCCTCCTAATTTGACAACCCTACAGTGACCTCACAAGATATTATGTCGAGCATATGTTAAGTTCAATTAAAATCAAGGAAACACACAAATACCTTCCTCCAACTTTGACCCATTTGCAAACGTTCCTTCATCTTTGAAAACCGAAAATACCCCCCTCAATTATTACTCTTAAGAATTTAAACCTTTTTTTCCATTTTTCTCTTAACCTAGTTAATAGAGATGTCACTTCAAACTCTATCATTTATTGTCTCGAGATGAATGGGAGTGTGCCACGTAACAAGTGACAGAGTTTGAGGTGATATCTCCATTAACGGGATTAATGGGAAAGTGGATAGAAGGGATTAAATTATGAAGGGTTATAGTTGAGGGAAATATTTTGCGTTCTACAAAGTTGAAGGGGGTGTCTGTAAATGGCTCAAAGTTGAGGCTGTTTCATTTTTCCTAAAATCAATAGGTAGTGTGACTTAAATTTAGCTAAAATAAAATAGGATGAGAAATGGAATACCTTGTGAGAGGTGGCATCAACAAAGTGATCATCATCGGACAAAAGAGATGCAACAGCTTTAAGAAGAAGCCGCCCCTCGGACTTGGATGGGACCCTATAGTTCCTTCGAAGTGTACCCTTTGTTGTAGGATGCCATTTGCTCACCAGCTTCCTTCCACTAGCTGCTTCCTTCGCTGGTCAAAGGTAGAAAAGAAATAAATAATACACATTACAAACTAAAAACACATCCTGTAAATCAGTGATTAAAAAAAAAAACTTAAACATTAAAAGAAATTCGGTATGCCTGCATGGAGAACATAACACCCAGCTAGAGCCATAGAGATCTATTGTATGCGTTTCAAAAGGGAAGCCAGTCCAGGATCCATGCAAGGCAAGCATCAAGTACCTAGTTATCTATTTTCCAGTTATACTCATTGTGCAGCTAGGTATAAAGAAATAAGGACAAAATTCTAAGATGACTTTTCAGTATTTGCCACTCTACTCTTGCTATCAACGTTATCTACTTTAATAGAAAATCTTCAACAAGAAGCACAACAACAGTTTATAAAGTTCCTGGATGCAGTAAATGACAACAAACTGATAACCCAGGCCTTCTCAGAACGCTGGAATTGCCCATGGCTATTGTCTGCCTAGTTCTAAAATTACTGCATCAGAGCAATCATTTAATCACTATACTTACAAGGTAAGGCGTTCACCCAAAACAACATCTTTTCAAAAGGCTGCGAACCATAAGAAAGATCAATTCCTATGGCAGATTGTATTCACTAAAAGGTAACAACCAAACAGGTTTGTAAGTTCCTCAGTCATTGTCATCTCATATGGTTCACCACAACTATATCTTATTCAGATGACCAACGATTACATAAGAAGATTCTCACTTTATGCAGGCTAAGAACATGATATCAAAGCATAGAATGTTATAGTTTGAACAGTAAATATATTATCGTTACAGCAGTACAAGACATATAAAAGATCATTAATGCATTATGTGCCCATTGTATTTCATTATTATGAATGTAAATAATATGTGCCTGCAAACAAACTGGCCTCGAGGACATAGCAACATCTCACACATCATGGATGCAAGTTAATTTTCTGGCATTCCAGGAGGCAACACTGTGAAGTATGAAGCATAGAAATGGATACTAGACAGAGCACAAGCATTTTGGATATTATTGCTAATAATAGAGTTAAAGTGACACCAGAATATGGAAACTGATAGCCTCAAGCTACCAAAGAGGAATTCTATTATTCGTTGATCAGTAATCACATTCTTACTTATCCTTATTTATACTGATTACAGGGATCAGTAGGTAGTTACAATCAGTTAGTTATCCTCACTAACTTCCTTCAGTAACTAACAGTGATAATTAACTACTAATTAACAATGACAATTAACAACTAACTAATAATCCCAAGTAACATAAAGAGTTTTCCCTTTGTGAGAAATGCAGTCAGTGAGCGCTGATGTACAGAAACCTTGTATTTATAGGTCAACAGTACAACACAAGTCATCAAACTCCATTCATTACAAAGATACTACAGCCCCGCATACAGCAAGCATACAGTATCATACAATCAGCTTACATCTAGCATTTACACTACACATTACTTCCAACGGATTCAGACACCCCCAAGATGGACATTACATTTACATGTGTGGAACACGTGGCTATACATGTCCAAAGTAAACATGATGTCTCATTTTCTAAAACGTGGTTGAAGAGAGAGAAAGAGTTCCATATCTTCCTGAAAAGTCTAATAAGAACAAAGAAAACCATGAGTTTCTGAATTTCAAGTTTTGTTAAGCCAGTTAAATTTGACTCCAGCGTTAAATATTAGATTCAGACCCAGTTTTCTTCCATTTCCCAACTGCACCGGTTCATATCTAAATTCACTTCTGCCTGTTCCCACCTGCAATGTTTTCCATAACATGTTCAGATTTTCACTTCCGTCAGGCAACGACAAGTTTGAGAAGCAGAGTATCGTGTAATGCTTGTTTACGTATAATTTTTAACGTTGGTGTACTAATTTTGTAATTAGGCTTTATTCAGGAGTTTTCCCATTTATTTAACCAAAGGATTGAAAGAAAATTATAATTTCTATATTCAATCTACCAATGCTAGGGACCTGGAGAGACAATTAAACCGAGAAAGTATAAAATTAAAATTAGAAAATAAAGCAATCTTTACTACTACGAAGATTTTTCTTTATTTATTTATTTATTTATTTTTTCTGGGGGGTTGGGGGCGCTTAGCACACCTGGTTTACCCAGTATACTCTGAGTCCATTTAGAGAACCCCAAGTCACCAGATTCATCATTGCCACCAATTTCCAAATCTGCAGCAGATAATCAACTTTACAAATAAGGACGCATTAAAATTCCTCTCAAGATAAAATCCAAATCCAAATATGAAAATTCAAAACTTAAAAATAAGATCAGAAAAGATAGAGCAAGGTATAAACTGAAACCTGAGACAAGTGGGTTTTCTTGAGATCCAGCCAATCCAGCCTTGAGGAGGGCATAGAAGATGCAAAGCCTACCTGCCCATAAAACAGGAGTCTCAAGCAAAGAAGCATGGGTAGTGCTAGGTGTAGTCTTGGTTCTGGTACGCAGTGATGTTTTAGTGGAAAAGATCCATCGTCTCAAGGCCCCTGGTTCCAGTTGAAAAGGAGGGAAGAGGGATTTGGGCAAGAAAGAAGTGTGACTCAGATGAAGAAAGGTGGAATGGAGAGGAGAAGTACAGGTTATTTGCAAAAGCGAGAGAGGCATTTCTTTGCCTTCCACAGTTTCCTTTGACAATGGTGACGACCTGCTGAAAGAAGAGATCGTGTTTGTTTCTGCAATGGGCATTTGCTATGGATGACGATATTTCCGCCTTCCTCCCTTGAGAAACGACATCGTCTCATTGCATTATGGGATTGGGATGGTTGGGTGCTGCAGCGGGTGGGGCATGGCATTGCATTTTTGTTTAATAGAAAGAAAAAGAAAATCTCATACTTTCTATTTTATTTATTTTATTATATTTCATTTTATACAAAATTATAGAGCTTCCTCTTGTTTCACAAGTGAAATAGTAACCTATATGCACAAATTTGTCCACAATTCTTGCACATTCTATTGATAGTATTTACTTATATAAGAGTCTTGGTTCAAGATTAGTTACACATTAATGTATTACACTTTTATGAACAATTTTTTTATTGAGACAAATTATAGGTTTGATTACACTTTAAATTCTTTTAACTTATCCCAAAAAAAAATTAATCTCTTTAATTTCCATTAAAACAATGTTACCTCTCTAGTTTATTTGTTAAAAAAATTTAGTCCCCCATTTTAATTGAATCAATTTTTCAACTCTAATTATTCAAAAAAAAAAAAACAAAGTAATTAAAGAGTCTAGGTGCAATTCATATAATTTAGTTTTTATCTCCATTTCCTCTCTATTTCTCATTTATTACATTTTGTATCTCTTTTGTAACCAATAAAATAAAATAAAATTACTAATTTAACGCCTAAACAATCGATTTCTTCTTCATTTAATTCTCCAAAAATAGAATTTTTTAAATTAGTCAATCAATCATTTTGTCCTAACAAAAAAGTTCCCTTCATTTGGCAAAGTTATGGTGAGTGATTATTTAAACATGTCCACGTGTCTTAGAATGCCAAAATGACAAAGTTTTGCTTCAAGTTCCTATAGTGGATCCTACTCAAACACCATTTACATTTAGCTTGGCTAAGTTTTTTCTCAGAAGGATGCCATTTTCAACGTCATGGATGCCCTTCCAAGAAACAATAGAGCTTAAACGACCTCCGTCTTCAGAAATGGCTTCAACGCTTCATTAAGCTTCAAAGAGACTTGGTCGAAGGTGAAGGAAATCATGCATTTAGACCTCATATATCCTAAACAACGTCGTTTGAGCAAGATCTGGTGGAGTTTTGGAGCATGTAGCAAAACTACGTCGTGTTGGTGCTCTCAGACCCATAGACATGTCCAAATCATTACTTAACCACTAGGTAAGCTCTCGTTTATGTCATAATATCTTTTCCTCTAACTTATCGTAATATTGTCAAAAGAAAGGATCTATAGATTGGGACAAAACAATTTAGAGATTAAATTAAAAGATCTTGTCTTTTGAGGACCAAATTTGAAAAAAAAAAAGTTATTTATCCTGAAGTAAATCAATAATTTACTAAAAAAATGATAGTATTTGTTTCTTTTTTTTTTTCTGTAGTTAGATAAAATAAATGTTTTTGGGTGAAGTTTAGATAAGACAAACTGAAATCAAACACAACAACCTATTAATGACTGCATTTTTTTGAACAGTAATTTTGCCTAAATAGCACTCTTCCTTATAATTTTGATAAATTTTAATAGAATGATACAAATTTTGTTTAATCACACTTAAATCCTTTTAAATTCTTTTGGTTTAGTTTCAAAGAAAACAATGTTACCTCCCTAATTTGTTTATTAAAACAATTTAGTCCCTCATTTTAATTGAATCAATTTTTTGCCGCTAATTATTTGAAAAACAAAGTAATTAAAGATATTAACTTTATTTTGTGACTTAAAGATAACTTTCTTTTATAAACTTTGGTACATAATCAACAGATTGGAAAGAAAATCTTAACTAAATATTCCTCATAGTCCATGGATCTTTCTTTGAAGTAGGCAAAAGGTTAGGATCGTGATGAAATCTCATTAATTGGCAAATCCTACCAACACATGAGGATATAATGGCATGAACGCATCACTTCCAAAGTGCATGCAATTTTACCTACTTCATTTGTTCCATCAAAAGTTAAAATATATTTTAATTATGTTAAACATAAAAAAATACTTTAATAGAAAAATGTTTTGAAAAATCATTTTGTTCTCAATTGTGTAATACTTTGTCAAAACCGTTATGGGCCGAAAATGTTAATTTAAAAGAAAAGAGACCAAGGCCCATGAGACATTATAATTTCACACATTTAGCATCTTGCAGTATTATAGACCATTGGACAATATCTAGCTAATTAAGGAAACAAAACCTGATCATCCTATGTCTATGACAGAAAAAGCTACAAACTAGAAATCCCGAACACCAGAGAAAGGATCCTCTCATATTGGAATTCTCTCATATTATTTATGTTGTCTCTAATAATGAAGAATCTATTTTCAAGAAAACGAAAAAAGAATTTTGTGAGTAATGTGAAAAAATATAAAATAGAGCAAACATGAGAAGATCCGTATTCCGAACACCAAGGAAAATGGAGCAGATTCTCTCCAGTTAGCGTGCGAACTAGAGGATCCAGTTGTGAGAGAGTGAAATCATAACTTAAAAAAAAAATGAATAAACAATCAAATAAGAATAATTTTTCTCTCATAATTGGAGGATCTAGTTTGCATGCAAACGGAAAAGAAGCTCCTGCCCAAAGAAAAATGAACTATCAATTGCCACGTAACTTTCTGCTTTCAAGAATATTTTAAGAGCAACCCAAAAAAAAAAAAAAGGTTACAAAGAACAAATATGCAGAACATCTTCACTTTCAGTTTGCCACGTTCTCTCTCTTCCTCACTATCAACTAAAGCATTCAATGAAGAGAGAATTTCGTAAAACATTCTTTACCATAAATGAAGGCAAAGTGAACGTTGGATGGAAGATAAAGCTAACCTGCTGCATTAAATGAAAGACTACTTAGTCGTTGAAAACAATATGAAATTGAAATTGAAGAGGAAGAATGTGTGTGAGCAACGATTCCTTCACTGTATCTGGTATTTAAGGGAAAACATTGAAGAAGAAAGACCTTTAGACGTGCATTTATTAAGTTGCTTCTTTGCGCACCTACGACCGTGTAATTATTGAGCTTGCATTGATTTTATACTTCTGTGTGAAGTTTGACTTAGTTAGATTTGAAGTACTCTTACTAAACCTTGCTCTAATTTTTATATTTGTTTTTTACACTTTATTCAATTGATTAAGTTTTTAAAAATCTTGTCAAAAATCTAGGTTGCTTGAGTAAATAAAAGTTTTAACACTAAGCCTATTTATAATTAGATTGCTGTAATTAGGTGGTAAAAACTGAATAATTAAGTCCAAGTGTGTGTGTTGCTTTGGTTTTTAGATGATAAAAACACTTATGTTGCCTTGATGATTAAGTGATAAAAGCTAAATAGCTACGTCTAAGTGTAAGAGTTGCTTAACTTGTAATTTTGCGGTAGTTACTTTGGATTTAAGATTTCATTCTTTTGTGTTTGGGAAATAGATGTTAGATTATCTTAGTTTGAATTACTATAAATTTTATCGTATGTTCTCTTCCTAAACTTTGTTCTTTTAATCTTTTTGAATTTGTTATGTTCATACAAAAAAATCTCACTGATTTTATAAAGTTATCAAATTTTTTAAAGCAAAACTATTTTTTTCACTATATTTTTAGAATTCAATAGGAATCTAAAATATTGAGTAAGTATTGTTTCCGAATCACTATTGATTTAGGTTGTTTTTCGTCAACCAGCTTTTCTGTGACATACACTTTATAAGAATCCAAAGTTATTATTTGAAAAAATTAAGTAAATATTAAAAATTTAATTCAACCCTCTTTTTAGATTCTTCATATTAACATCATTAGAAATCATTTTTTATAATAATTATTACTTTTCAAAATCCATTTGACATATTAAAAAAAACTTCTTAATACAAAGATTCCAAAAATATGTAATATTTTGAACATAAAATTTAAAAAGACACAATTCTCTTTTTTTCTGTTTTTTGGTTTGAGAAGTAAATAATATTAAACTTGAATAAAGAAAGTACAATAGATGGGTGGAGCCCAATCGAAGTCCCACCATTTCTTGGAACAAATCAAATGTTGTTCCAACGAAAAGTAGAAAGAAGCATACAAATGGTAGAACACTGCAAGTGTGGCTTGCTACAACCTAAGGCAATCACAATGCGAAAGCTGGTATAACAAAAATTGGAGAGAAGCATGTTGTGGAAAATCATATTGTGCACAATTGTGTAATGCTTTTGTCAAAACCTTTATGGGCCGAAAATCATACGTCATCGACGCCTTTCCTCCATTTCTACAGGAGATTCGGTGCGCTCCAGTGAGATTACTGAGTTGCTTCTGTGGAAGTCCATTTTCCCTCTGATTTCAGTCCCTTGATGATTCTTCTGTTATTGATGCTCAAAATTTTCTGCCTGTTCGAATTGAATGCCCAGGCTTTGCATAGGTATTATGTTACCTATAATATGGTTGTACTTATTTCATTTGTGCTCCAGATCGTTATTAATTTCAATTAATCTAAAATTATTGCTACATGCTCCGGATTTCAGTCCCTCAAATCCATTAAATTGAATGCCCAGGCTTCATATCTACATGGAAGATTGAATAGATTGATTTTAATATTTGTGGGTTATCCATGCATTGTTTTCTGCCGCCTTTTGTGGATTATCATGGAGTGAGGGAGCTGGTCATGAAGAGGGTAAGGGTTTTTTCTTTAATATATTATTTGAAATTAATTTAACACATAATTTAAAGGATCATTGTAATAAAATCAAAACATCAAGGGGTTAATTACGAAATTACATTGTAATTCGAGATAAATATCAAACTGAAAGAATGTAATTTTGTTTTTTAAATACCCCACAATAATGAGTTTTAGTAATCATATGCTTCTCTTTCCTTTCCTTTCCTTCTACTGTAGGAGGGGCTGGGTGTCAACAACTGAAGAACTCAGAGATTCGTATCTGTAGCCTTGCAATTCTGAGTTTCTCCAGTGGATGGGTTCCCCCAACGTCCTTTTTCTCCTTTTTTTCTTTTTAATATGGCTGTTGGGGATATTGTAGTTTCAGTCAAGATCAGGAAACATCAATCCATATATATATATATATATATATATATATAGTGGAGCTCAATTATCAATTTTACTGCGCCATACACGTTCTTCTCTGACCAAATGTGTGACTATTCATTCTTATGGAATCATATTTAGCTCTTCTCCTATCATCTAGATTTATTTCTATAAACCACTAAATATAATTTCTAACATGACTCAAATATATCAAACTACTTCGAATGTGCTTTATTCATTTATTTTCATTTTTGTAATATAAGATATCGCTTTATTCATTAATTTTACTTTGCAAATTCTTCTTATTAAGATTACTTATCTAACTTACTCTTACTATGCAAACTCGTCTTATTAGCTCAATTTTGCCGGTGGTTTTGCTTTATCTTGCAGACTTGCTGCTAGATCTCCAGATGTTCTAGCATGTCCCCCGTAACATATGTAGTATTCCAACTTTTTCACTATTTCATTTTTTTTAATCTTGGCAGTGTTCTTATATAAGTTAAAACTGTGAGCTGAATTGACGTCTTCAATTAATGTTTCTGTAGAGTCACAGCACATGACAGCAAGAGATTGAAAAGGGTGAATTATTGTTTTCTGCCAATGAAATCTAAAAGGTCAATGAGAAGTTTAAGATCCGTTGCCATTGATCAACTGTCACCACAGTTACCATTGATGGTTACTTTGCTGTGACATATCAAATTCTCATCGTTTGTGTTATCTATCCGGACAGAAATTTTAAACGTGTGTCTTACAGGTTGTGACTTTTCAATAACAAGTGGAAGTATCGCTAAGAATTCAAGTCCGTTGTTTGAACCACTTACATCTAATGTAATAGGTGTACAGATATATCAACTTTTTGTTCTAACATGTCACAAAACATCTGTAATCAAGTACTTAGACAATCCATGAGAGATATTACCAACATTGATGTCAATCTTAAAAAGACATATTGATGATGTACAAATTAATGGTGTGATTTACTTTCAACAAATATCTCTTATTGTTTTTATAATATGATACTAATTTCCAATAAACTCGGCTTATGACGAACTTTGATGTAAATTATTTTTCATAACCAGTCTCAAGCCCAAAAAAAGAGAAGGGTTGTGTTAGGCAGTCGACAGCCAATGTAAAACTTTATCGAATCTCTATGACATGGACAATCGATATATTAGACATAAAGTTAGGTCGTTACCCGTAAGTAACGCGTTGTATAGCTTGAGTACAGTGATAAGTGAGCAAGAGTCGCTGCATCGACACCTGGGTATAGTGAAAAATAAGCAAGGGCTCCCACATTTTCGTGAACGAATGTGACTAAAGAAGGTAGTTCATGAAAGTATGATTCGTTTTGGAACTTGGAATATAGGTACACTTATAGGTAAGTCTATGGAAATAGTAGATACTACGATTAGAAGGAGGATTAATTTTATATGTTTATAAGAAACTAAATGGGTAGGAGAAAAAGCGAAAGAATTAGATACTTCAGATTTTAAACTTTGGTATACTGGTAAAGCTAAATTTAGAAATGGGGTAGGTATAATTGTAGATAAATTTTAGAAAAATGCTGTAGTAAATGTCAAAAGGTTAGGAGATAGAATCATTGCATTAAAGTTTGCAATAGAAAATGAAATTTTTAATATTATTAGTGCTTATGCACCACAAGTAGGATTAGAAGAATGTCATAAAGTAAAGTTCTAGGAAGATTTAGAATGTTTAGTTCAAGAAATACCATTAGGAGAAAAGATTCTTTTAGGAGGGGATCTAAATAGTAATGTGGGAAGTGTATCTTCAGGTTACAAGGGTGTTTATGGAGGATATGACATAGGAGAAGTAAATGCAGAGAGTAAAACTATTCTAGACTTTTCATTAGCATTCGATCTTATATTAGCTAACACTTGTTTTAGAAAGCGTGAGGAACATCTTATCACATACAAAAGTAGAAGGGTATGTTCTCAAATTGATTTCTTTCTTTCTTATGAAGAAATCAGATAAAAAATTTTGCATGGATTGCAAAGTTATACCGGGAGAGAGTTTAACTACTCAGCATAGAGTTTTAGTTATGGATATAAGAGTTAAGAGGAGAGTAAAAAACAAAGGTGAAGATAAAGTATCAAGGACTAAGTGGTGGCAACTAAAGGGGGATAAATAAAAGAATTTGCAGAGACAGATTGTGGAGGGAGGATCTTGGGGAATATAAGGAAGTGCTAACGATATGTGGAATGGAATGGCTAAAGAGATTAGAAAGATGACAAAGGAAATATTAGGTGAATCAAAAGGTTTTGGACCTAGGGATAAAGAATCTTAGTGGTGGGATACAAGCGTGCAAGATAAGGTTAAAGTTAAAAGAGAGTGTTATAGAGTGTGGTCATTATGTAAGAGTAATGAAAATTGGGAAAAATATAAGGTAGCTAAGAAAGATACTAAAAAGGCAGTGAGCGAAGCGAGAGTGAGGGCATTCGATGAATTATACCAATATTTAGGTACTAAAGTTGGAGAAAGAAGTATTTACAAATTAGCTAAAAGTAGGGAAAGAAAGACAAGAGATGTGGATCAAGTGAAATGCATTAAGGATGAAGAAGGGAAAGTGTTAGTCACAGAACAAGATATCAGAGAACGATGGAAGGGTTATTTTCATAGGCTTTTTAATGAAGGGTACGAGATTTTATTGCAATTGGATAGGCTAGATACTAAAGAAGAGAATCGAAATTATACTTTTTATCGTAGGATTTGTGAGGTAAAGGTAAAAGAAGCATTAAAGCGAATGGAGAATGGCAGAGCACTTAGACCAGATAATATACCCATTAAAGTATATAAGGGTTTAGGAATGAAAGGTATAAGTTAGCTCATAAAGTTATTTAATGAAATTATGAGATCTAAGAGGATGCCAGACGAGTGGAGAAAAAGTACTTTAATTCTTATTTATAGGAGTAAAGGGGACATTCAAAATGGTGCAAATTATAAATGAATTAAACTTATGAGCCATACTATGAAATTATGGAAAAGAGTAATTGAGCTGAAGTTAAGGAAAGAGAGTCAAGTTACGGAGAATCAATTTAGTTTTATGCCAGGAAGGTCAACTATGGAAGCAATATACTTGTTGCGAAGATTAATGGACAGATATAGGGAGAATCAAAGAGATTTACACATGGTGTTTATTGATTTAGAAAAAGTATATGATACAGTGCTAAGAGAAGTTCTATGGAAGGCTTTGGAAAAAAAATGAGTTCGTATAGCTTATATTCGAGCAATCCAAGACATGTATGATAAGGTTACAACTAGCGTAGTAATAAAAGGTGGATTTACGGAAGATTTTTCGATAACTATTGATCTACATCAAGGGTCAACTCTGAGCCCTTATCTTTTTACTTTAGTCTTGGATGTACTTACTGAACATATCCAAGAGCCAGTGTCATATGCATACTTTTTGTAGATGATATTGTCCTAATTGGAGAATCGAGAGAGGAAATGAATGAGCAGTTGGAGAGGTGGAGACTAACTTTGGAAGCTCATGTATTTCGTTTAAGTAGAAGTAAAACGGAGTATATTGAGTGTAAGTTTAGTAAGAGGTACACCACTTCTGGCGTAGAAATAAAAATTGGAGAACATATCCTACCACAAGTCACACGATTTAAGTATTTTGGATCCATCATACAACATAACGGGGAAATAGAAGAAGATGTAAAGTATAGGATTCAAGCGGGGTGGATGAAATGGAGGAGTGTTTCAGATGTTATTTGTGATAGAAGAGTACCACTCAAACTTAAGAGTAAATTTTACTGCACAGTTATAAAACCTGCAATATTGTATAGAACTGAGTGTTGGGCAATAAAAAGTCAACAAGAAAATAAGTTTAATGTTGCAGAGATGAGAATGTTGCAGTGGATGAGTGAACACACTAGACGAGATAGGATTAGAAATGAATGCATTAGAGAGAAAGTGAGAATCGCACCTATTGTAGAAAAGATTGTAGAATCGAGATTTAGATGGTTTGGTCATGTGGGGAGGAGACCTATAGAAGCCCTAGTTAGGAGAGTAGATGAGATGGAGAATAGTCCAATAATTAGAGGTAGAGGAAGACCAAGAAAAAATATAAGAGAAATTATTAAGAGAGATTTAGATTTAAATAATTTATCTAAAAATATAATTTATGATAGAGGTTTATGACGTCGATTGATCCATGTAGCCAACCCCACTTAGTGGGAAAAGACTTTGTTGTTGTTGTATACTAATTTTCCAATAGAATCTCGAACAGACAATGCCCATAGAAGGACAAGTTTCTATCACTGGACAATCTTCCTTCAATTGCTGACCATAATGGTATAAGGCTTGGTAACATTACTCCTCTAATTATCTCTCACAATTGTTGTTCTCATGTTCATTATTTCCTTAAGCAGCTAATGCACGAGATATATAGTTTGCCTCCGTCTACTATCCATGATGGTACACTACTTGCAAACATTCCTCATATGTGATTTTCCTTTGCATGTGCTTGGTGCCTTAGCTTTCTCATTTTGTTGTTCATTGATTTTTTAAAAGAATTATTATCTACGCTATTTCAATTCTCCTTTTCTTAATCATCATGAATGTACTGACACTAAATTGATTCATTTTCTTGTGATATCCTAATAGACTGTGAAGTACACAATGCAAATGGACAGGACATATTTCAAACACCGAACAATCTTCCTTCAGTTGCTAACCAAAATGTTATAGGACTTGGCAACATTACTCCCGTATTTATCTATAGCAAGTACTATTACATAATTTACTTCATTTTCATTTTTTTCCTTGAGTAGCCAATACATGAGATTTTCCTTCCATTTTCCGTCCATGCTGGTACACTACTTATAAACATTCCTTTGTCTATGCTTAGTGTCTTTTTTTTTTAATTTTCCTACTTAGTGATATTTTGGAAAAACACTTCTATCTACAGGTGTTTAAGTGTAAACACTTCTATCTACAGGTGTTTAAGTGTTTTTCTTTTTCTCATTTTGGTCAATACCAAACCTGGCAATAAATAGTCATTTGGCTTTTTAATTTTAGAGTATCTAGATGAAGGAGATGCTGCTTACATCTGTTGTCTTTGTGGCACAAATATGTGATTTAATGAGAGAATCAACAAGAAATCAAACAATTCAACAACGATTTTTTCATTGTGCTGCTCTTAAGGAAAAATTCAATTGCCTTTTCTTTAAGGTCTTCCTTTTCAATAAGCAATTAGGAGAGTCCAAAAATTTTTTAAATAATATTAGAGGTTACAATACTATGTTTTCATTTATATCAATAGGAGGAAAAATTGACAATTCTATTTGCTCAACCCTTGGACCTTATAGCTTTGTTTTGCTGGTCAAAATTATTGCCAAATTGGTAGTCTACTTCCCATGAAAGGTCAAGACCAAAGTTTTCTCAACTTTATATATACGATGAATCTCATACAAACTAAATCACATATTTTAGATTAAAACTAAAACTTAATCTATACACATTGAATCAGACAAATTCATTTACTAAAAATTCAACTAATAATCAAATGGCATTCACATATGTTTCTTATCTTCATACATCAACCAACAAAACATATTTCATAATTTGAATCCAATACATTTGAAAGAAAATACAACTATCATAACTAAGAAATTATTTAATAAAATTCAAATAAAACGAAGTTTTGAAATTTTCAATGAAAATGATAATCAAAACCTTAGAAATGTTAAATTTCTCTAAAATTAAAAAAAATAATTATCATTTACTCCCAAATTTAAAAGTGAACATTGTTCCCAATGTTCCTATCAAAACCAAAAATAGAGTAAAATAGGATCCCTCTAAAAAAAAAAGTATGGTAAATAACAAAATAGAAGGCATAGTATATCTTGTAAAAGCAAAACAACTATCTAAAAATATGCTCATTTTAAAGTTTGTAAGTTAGATTATATTTTCAATTGAAGCATAATGGCATTTGAGTGTAAAAACTTGCAAGGTCTTCAAATATATATCAACACGAACGATATATCAAGACAAATTCTTAAACATAGGCCTGCCTAAGACTAGATGTGACTCATCAAAAAGTAATGCCTCAATATTTCACCATAGCAATGGTGCACCAATATGCCAAACAATAACTTTTATTTTTTTTAATTTTCTAAAACTTTTTTTATAAAAATTTATAGAAAACTAAAAAGAAATTAAAAGCTAAAAACATGGAGCTACTCCCCCTAAACTTAAAAATAGAATACACTGAAACAAAACAAACAAAGAAAACAATGAAAATAAAGTAGATCACCAATTCAGAAATTCTCATTTAAGCATAGAGCTTGGTCTTTCTCTTTCTCTTTCTCTTTCTCTTGCAAATCCAAACATGCTTTTTAAATCCTTATGTTGCCTATAACAAAAAAGTTAGGACCTTAAGAAATGTTATGGAAGTGAATAATGAAGCACAATAAGCACTTATAGCATTTTAGTGAATTTCACCTAGTAAATGCTCCTAAAAATTCACTAGAGAATTTTTGATAAAGATAATATGTTATTGAGCTAATTCATGCAAAGATTGACTATTGAATATTACTCAAACAAATTGTAGGAAACGGAAAAGTAATGCAAATATCAACACAATAAGCATTTCACAATATTGAGCAAATTGTACAAAACCATAAATATCTAATTCAATTTAAATACCCAACACTTTCATAGATTTACAATACCAAGCCATACTAAGTATAAAGGCCACTCAAATAGCTCTGTTAAAACACAGAATCCCAGTAAGAATCATGACAACATAAAGATTGAATTGAAACCCAAAAAGTGACTAGTGCAAAGTGAAGTTGGTTGGCTATGTTAAAAAGCATGAATTTGAAGTATAATATTGTATCTTTTATGAGTGTTTATCTATATATGTTAAGACAAATATGACATAGCTCCTTTTAAGTGTTTATGCATCATAGATAGGAATTCATTTATTAATCAATATAATCAATGATAAAATATTTCTATACTAAGCTTATTTGGCAAATTTAGTTCATTGAATTTAACAAGTTATTACACCATTACTGGTTAGGAATGCTAGAGAACAAATACTTAAGTTACATTGTCAACTTTAACAATAAATGTTTTATAAATGATTCACCTAAACATTGAAGGTAAGCAAAGCTAAACAAATAAAACAACAATATAGCAAAAGTGACACATTTAATATATAGTCTCAGCCAATTCATATACACATATGCCTAATTTTAGAACTAATTTGAGGGAAAAAAAGTAGATATAAAAAATTGACTCAAAGAAATCTTAGAAATTACCCTTGCTACTGCAATCTCTGTGTGTGTAAGAGAAAGAGAGAGTAAGATAGAGAAAAAGAGATAGAGAGGGAAGGAGAGAGAAACTTGATAGGTAGGAGAAGAAAGAGAAGCCAAAATGAAAGAGTGAGTGGATAAGGGGTTAGGGACTTAAAGTCATAATTCTTAATAAAGAATTATCCCTTACAATTCTCTCACTAATATATTTTAATGGTACTTGATGAGGCTATATTGATGAAAAATCAACCTAAACAAATTTATAACTAGTTTGTTATGGAATATTCTTTTGTTAATAATTTACAAAAGGAAATTATTTAGCAAGAGAAATAATCATCACTACTCCTTCACTGATTGGTAGTAGAATTTGGTATGAATGTTCATGCATTTTATTTTTCAAGATCTCAATAAACTAAC
This sequence comes from Erythrophleum fordii, assembly GCA_032878935.1. Lineage (NCBI taxonomy): Eukaryota > Viridiplantae > Streptophyta > Magnoliopsida > Fabales > Fabaceae > Erythrophleum > Erythrophleum fordii. Next base: position 7,644,995 of record JAVQMF010000025.1, on the reverse strand, counting down.
TAGGGATTTATAGGTTCTTGCTAATCCCTCGTTGAGTAGTGAAAGATTAGCAAAGAAAATTATCCCTTACTAATTTTGTCTACTATTTTTTATTTATTTCTTATAGTGCCACTCAAGTGGGTCTCATTGGGTCCTATTTACCTCTTTTCCTTTCTCCCTAACTAGATCCTTTTCAATATGGGAGAGGCTCCAAATTCTTTTAACCTAGTAGTAGCATAATGCATAATGTTCAATGCGTTCGCCACCCATAATTGGATACATGTCTAGAGTGCAGAATTTGCATATGCATGCAGCTTTATCCATTTTCATTATTTATGGTAACTATCTCCTTCTCTCAAGTCTCAAACAAATAAATATATGTCACTTTTGGATTAGGTTGAAAGAAAATTTCAACAAATGTGTGAGTTGGGTTGAGTTAAATTTTAAAATTTTAAAATTAACCTAAATAAACCTCATTCATGTGTATGTTTGTATGAATTGAAATTATTTTACAAAATAATTTAAAAAATTCATATTACACAAAGTGACACACATAACAGACATGTATTATATATATTTTACCTTATTTTCTTCAGTAAACTCACTTAATCCATTAAAATCAACAAATTAATTTTATGAAAATAGTGAAAATTGTAATGTTAAACCTATTTCTTTTATAAATATATGTTAATTTTTCAAGAGCTTAAACTCCTTATAATTAATGCTTAAATAATTTATTGTTATAAATTAAGGTAAAATAACATAAAAAATTTGGAGTTGCATAACCATAAACACAAAGAAGTCACCACCTCAGCAATTAGTGCATACAATTAACCCGTAATCATTAGATAAGGCAATCAACACTTAAGAGGGAGATGAATTGGATGTTTAAAAAAATTTAGGTTATTCTTAAAATTCTTTTTAAAACACTTATTATTAAGGTTTCTTTGAAAATTATATAGTAAAATAGTAATTGTATCAATAAAGGAAAACTTTATATTGATATTTGGATAATGAAGAGCAGAATTTTTATTCTCAAATGATAGAGTGCTTAATAATATATAATAAAATTGATGCAAAATTTGTTTCTATATAAATTAGAACAATCTTATAGTCTCATGAACAATTGGTTTACTTGAAATAAATGAAAGAAAATGTATCAAACAATAAATGATTAATACTTTATGCAAAATAGTGAAATATCGAAATAAAAGTAGAACATCAATTAAGCAACTTAAAATATAAAGACTATCGGGCACTTCTAAACTTGTACAACTTCCAACTCAATCTAAAGTTATTTTTTTCATTCTAAATCAAAGCACATCTCTCTTCTTAGAGGAAAATCACTCCAAGAGCTTCTTTACTCTTGTTTTCTCTTACAAGGGACATACCACCTTTGTCTTACAAAGATTTTAAAAGAATAATATTACTTAAAGAAACTATCTTAAAGAGTATATATACAAGATGGAGCTCTAAGAACTCAAATAATAGAGATTATGTACGTGTTTGCCTTAGAATGATGGTTTCTCTTTTTAATACTTAAGAACAAGTTGAAGATCACATTATAACACTTAGTTTTACTTAAAAACATGTTTGGAAGGTTGGTTTTATATAGTCTAAGAAAGCTTTTTTCATGCTACTAATTGACTATCAAGGACTATCAATTGACTTATAGAAAAAAAATATGACCTTTATGTTAAAATTCTAGTGTAGTAGTTAATTAGTTATGACTAGAAGTTGACTAGTTGCTTTTAGGTTAAAATTTTGGGACTTCTAAAGGCTTATTAAAAAGAAGAAGAAGAAAAAAAAACTTCTAATGAAGACATTTGGTCATTTTAGGTGTTGTTAAAACCTTTGAAGCAAAATATTTTTATTGATGATAAAAAAGTTGTCATTAAAAATAAAATTTAATAGCAACAAAAGTTGCCATTAAAAGTATTTAGTAGAAACAACTATTACTACTAAAACTATTTAGTGGCCACAACTATAAGGTAAAGGATACAGGTAGGACAACAAATCAAAATACTAATACTGTGCACATATAAGGTAAAGGATATTATTATGGTTAAATGATGCACTGATGAGTATGTGTATGATTGTACTCAAAATGATACGATATGTGAATACCACAATTTTTAGAAAACAAGGATATAGGTAGGACAAGGTATTGTTAATAAAATACTATTTACAAAATTATACATATAGAAAAGTTAGTAGATTGTTGGTGTGCAATGTTTCTTGACCTTCAAGTTTTAGACTTGCCTTATTTATTTAGCATGTGATTTTTTTCTTATTTATTTCCTTTTATGTTTGGCTAGTTATTTCCTTTTTTTTTTTTGGTTGCTAGATTTTAGTATTTTGTTGCCTTTGTCATTGCTGCTATTTGTTTTCTGATTTTTTAGAACCATGTATGGTAAGTTTTTTAGAGTTAGAGTAGTGTCTTCTTGCCTTATTATAAAAGGTTGTTATTTCAGCCTTTGCTAATTTAATTGGAATGGATGTTTCACAATTTCTTTTTCTCTAAACTCTAAAAAATCTACATGGTATTAGGGTTGAACCATAACCTGTAATCTTTCATCCATTTTGTTTAGCTTTAGGCTGAATCCTGAGACTAATGATTCACATGGATCATTGTCTGAGACCAGTGTTTTGGCCTCCATCCAGCCAAACAACTTTGTGTCTTTACCTAATGGCTTAAACAACACAACACTAGTCCATATCATAGGATACAAACTCAACAGCAATAATTATTTGTTGTGGTTCTCCAGTGTGATGCACTACATTAGAAGTCGTGGCAAGGAGGACTATCTTACCGGTGAGGTAGCACTTCCAAGGGTCTAGGATAGTGTATACAAGACATGGGTAGCTGAAAGTAGCATGATCCAAGCTTGGTTGATCAATTCTATGACAACCAAAATTGGGGAGAACTTCCTTTTGTGTAAGATAGGTAAGGAGTTTTGGGATGCTGTGATAGAGTCATTTTCTTCCATAAAAAACAAAGCTGTAGTCATGGAAATTGAAGGCTTCTTCCATGATTTCAAGCAAGGTGATCTTGGCATCACTCAACATTTTAAGGTTATCTCTTGTCATTGGCAATAATTGGATTTATATGAAACACATAAATGGTTGTATGTTGTAATGTAGCTTACTTTCAGTAGCTCAAAGAAGAAAAACGAATTTGGAAGTTTCTTCTTGGACTCAATTTAAGCTTTGAGGAGCTTAGGAGTCGCATTTTGGGCATGGATATCTTTCCTTCCCTTAGAGAAGTGTTCTTGGTTGTCAAGAGGGAGGGAAGTAGGAAGAAGCTGACCTTGGGCACTCCTAGTCTCTTTGTTATTTTTGATTCATCTGCTATGGTTGTGAAAGGAACTCAACTTGGTGATTACAAGCCACAAAACCAATGGAGGTCTTGGTGTGACCTTTGCAAGAAACTAGGACATACCAAGGATGGTTGTTGGAAGTTGCATGGAAAACCAACCAACTTTAAAGGAAAACAGAGTCAAGAAACCTGTGGCTTTGCAATCAGCAGTGAAGAGTAGCCACCATTTGAGACTAATGTGTTTAGTCAAGAACAGATTCAGGTGCTGAAAAAGATGTTTGACAACTATTGTTTCTTCGACAAATTTGTGGAAACTGGAGTGGTTGCTTAGTCAAGTAATCCTTCATTGTCCTTGGATTAAAAAGTTTAGAAAAATCATACCTGGATAGTGGACTCTAGAGTCACTAGTCACATGGCTTGTAATGCATCTTTTCTTACTAACTTTGTTCCTTGCATAAGGGAATTAGTGGTAAAAATTGCAGATGAAACTTTCTCGAAAGTTGAGGGCTATGGAATTGTGAATTTATCTAGATCATTGATTGTTGAACATGTCTTGTTTGTATAAAAAATGATATCTAATTTGTTATCTATCAGTAAATTGTCTAAGGATCTCCATTCTATCACTAATTTCACTTCTGATGGTTGTGTTTTTCAGAATTTGGAAGGCATGACAGTTGACAGTGTTAAGGAAGGTGGGGATCTGTATCTCATCTATGGTTATGATATTTCTAGCAATGTAGCTCTTTTTTTGAATACTGATCTTAGTGATATTATAATGTTACATTATAGGTTGGGTCATCATAGTTTTGATTCCTTAAAAAAGATGTATCCAACATTATTTAATAAAAGTTCTTACTATTGTTGTGAAGCATGTTAGTTGTTAAAATATGTGAAATCCTCCTATCTTGCACATGATTACAATCCCTCTAACCCTTTTGCTCTTATCAATAGTAATGTTTTGGGACCTTCAAAAGTTAAAACTCTCATAGGAACTAGATGGTTTGTTACATTTATTGATAACTGCACTTGACTTACCTCAACTTATCTTATGACGAAAAACTCTGAAGTTTCCTCAATATACAAACAATTTCACTCCTTTGTCCAAAATTAATTCAATACAACTATCAAAGTTTGTAGAACTGATAATGGAAGGGAGTTCTTTAATTCTGTCCTAGGTGAGTACCTGAGGGAGCAAGGCATTATACATCATAGTTCTTATGTTGAGAGTCCTCGGCAAAATGAGGTATCTGAGAGGAAAAATAGACACCTTCTTGAGGTCACTAGGTTTCTTATGATTGCTTCTAATGTGCCGAAATCATATTGGGGTAAGGCTATTCTTTCTACTACTTGTCTTATAAACCAATTATCCTAAAAGATTTTGAACTTTAAAACACCTTGTGACTAACTCCTTCAAGTTTATCCTAATTCCCACACCATCAACTCCTTAACATTGAAAATCTTTGGTTGTACTTTATTCATTTATTTGTATCATAATGATAAACTTGATTGTAAATCCTTAAAGTGTATGTTTCTTGGCTATTCTCCCACGAAGAAAGGGTATAAGTGCTACTCTCCCACTCTTCAAAAATTTTTGTTACACTTGATGTTAACTTTTTTGAAACTGGACCTTACTTTTATCACACTCCATTCAAGGCGAGACCTATAGTGAATGGGCCTTTCCTCAAACTCATATTCTTTTGCCCAAGCCCTTTACACCCATTCCTACACCCATACAACCTTCCATACCTAGGCCTGAGATCACAAATAAGCCTTCTTCACTTAAAAGCAAGGAAATTGAAGGTTAGCAAGTGATTGAGAATCAAAACAAGCTATGGATTTACTCAAAGAGGAAGAAGACTAATGAGATAGACCCTTCCACTCTCCAATGATAGCACTTGTCCCCCTCTCCAAGCCCCAAGGATGATGAACTAAATGTTCCCATTGCCTTAAGAAAAGGTACCAAGTCTTGTACTCTTCGCCCTGCTGGGAATTATGTATCTTTTGATATGTTGTCAAGTAACTAAAGAGCTTTCATCTCTAGTATATTGCATGAAAAATTACCTCATAATGTTCATGATGCATTATAGAGTCCTAATTAGAGAGTGGCTATCCGAGAAGTCAATGGCTTGGAAAGGAATAGAACTTGAGAAATTGTTGGTTTACCAAAAAGGAAGAATCTTGTGGGTGCAAATGGATCTTTACTATCAAGTATAATGCATATGGGAGTATAAATCATCATAAGGCAAGGTTAATAGCTAAAGGCTTCACTCAAACTCAAAGTGTTGACTATTAAAAAACCTTTACTTTTGTGTCCAAGTTCAATATCATAAAAGTTCTTCTTTTTTTCGTTGCTAACCTGGATTGGCCCTTACATCATTAAGATGTGGAAAATGCCTTTTTTAAACTAGGACTTTGTTAAAGAAGTGTATATGAAGGTCCCTTCGGGTCTTGCAATAGATGGTAGCAAATGAAAGGCTTGTAAACTTCACTAATCTTTGTATGGGCTCAAACAACCACCCCAAACTTGGTTTGATAAATTCACGAAGGCTATCACAAGCTATGAGTACACTTAAGATCAAGCAAACCACATGCTATTCACCAAATTCTCTTCAAATGGTTAGATGGCTGCACTAATTGTTTATGTTGATAATATTATCATCATTGGTGACTTTGAAATTGAGATCAAGAAATTGAAAGAGGATCTTGCTAAGGATTTTGAGATTAAAATTATTGGGGACCTGAGATACTTCTTAGGTATAGAAATAGCACGCTCAAAGAAAGGCATCATGGGTTCATAGAGGCAGTATACTTTAGAATTTTTCGGAGAGATAGGTATGTTAGGTTGTAAACCAGTTTAGACTCCTATGGAAACAAATTACAAGATTGGTTTTTGCGAGAACAATCCTCCAGTTGATACAGCAAGATGTCAACAACTTGTAAGGAAGCTCATTTATCTTTTTCACACTAGACCTGACATCGGTTTTTTTTTTTGGTGGGTAAATATAGTTAGTCAGTTTATGAACAAACCAATTGAGAAGCACAAGGAGGTTGTGTATAGAATCTTGAGATATTTGAAGATAACTCTTAGTAAAGGAATTTACTTTAAGAATGGCATTAAGAGAGGTATAAAGGTATATTAATGCTGATTGGGCTAGTTCCATCACTGATAAAAGATCCATTATAGGATACTCTGCCTTTGTTTGGGATAATCTTGTTACATGGCGAAGTAAAAAGCAATAAGTGATTGCTAAGAGTAGTGGGGAGGTAGAGTATAGGGCATTATCTCAAGGAATTTGTGAAAGTTTATGGTTTAAAAAGCTATTAAGTGAGATCTATATTCCTATAGAAGCTCTTATGAGAATTTTGTGTGACAATATGGCCACCATAAGCATTGTTAGGAATCCGGTTCATTATGATTGAACCAAGCATGTTGAGTTGGATCGACATTTCATCAAGGAGAAGTTGGATTTTGAGCTTTATCACACTCTTACCTAGTCTAAGGTGGTTGATGTGCTAACCAAGGCTATTCCTAGAGTCAAGTTTGAAGGCTTAAGTGGAAAATTGGAAATGATTTATATCCATTCCTTAGCTTGAAAGGGAGTGCTGGTGTTTGGCATTTCTTCATCTTCAAGTTTTAGACTTGCCTTATTTATTTAACACACGATTTTTTCTTATTTGTTTGCTTTTATGTTTGGCTGGTTGTTTCCTCTTTTTTGCCTAGCTAGATTTCAGTGTTTTGTTGCCCTTTTTATTTCTGCTATTTGTTTCCTTATTTTTCACAACTATGGTAAGTTTTTTAGGGTTAGAGTAGCGTCTTCTTGCCCTATTATGAAGAGCTGTTATTTGGGCCTTTGCTAATTTAATTGGAATGGATGTTTCACAATTTTTTCTTCTCTAAACTCTCAAAAAATCTACATAGATAATATCAGAAGTAATGTTAAAAACTATTATTTAATATAATTCATTAATAAAAGTCTGAAAACAGAATGTTTTGTAATATTTTAGAGCCTCTTTAATTTTAACGTGTCTTGTGCATTTTTTTGAGTTTCAATGCATTTCAAAATACATCATGTTTCTTAACATTTTGAAACATCTTGAAGTAGATTAGAAAGGTCTGACCTATTTCAATCTGTTTTGGATATGAGGTAAGTAGGTGGTGCATGAATCAGATAAAGTATCAGATGTAGAATTGTTGCAAAAGCAGGTATAGGTGATTATATCCTTCAAATAACTCAAGTACTAAAATTTTCCTTTATGATTAAATCAAAATCGTCCTTACTCCCTAATGTTCTATCATTACTATTATATGTTTTTATTGGCTTTCTTTTAATTCTTTACAATTTTATATAGTATTATGCTATGCCTGTACTACATTCCCTTGAATAGAGATAGAAAATGTTCAATACAGATGACAAGGCAAATTGCCTGTTTAAATTATGTCAGGATATCAGCAAACCTGTATGGCTCTATGCATTTAATGAGATAAAATCTCTGTATTTGAAAATATTAGTTTCCATAATGAACCTATTTCAATGTTTTATTTTTGTGCTTTGGATGGGGGAATCCTAAGAACTCTCAGTGATGAAGAACTAGACAGGCTTATGTTATCTTAGTCTCTAGAATATTTAAGTTCTTATTTTGTTTCAGCTTCTCACTAATAATGACAATCTCTTACCAAGGTGAGGGCCAAACAAATCTCATTATACAAGTTCTGATATCAGGGTTTTGGGACACAATCATCTTCTTTACATGGAATATCTAAAAATCTTTATTCAACTATGAGTAGTGGGTTGTTCGTATTTAACAATCATTATATAATTGCAGTTGTTTTGGGATTGGATACTTATTTATTAGGTTTGGCTTCTGTTATCTCTGGAGAATTGCTGTTTTAGACATACAATTATACATTCAAAGTAATTGGAGGGTTTTAATATTCCTCTTAATAAATTTTCTTTCTCATTCTATTGTTTTTTTTTGGGGGGACGGGGGCGGGCAATGTATTATCATATGAGAACTACCATAAGAACTTTGGTTTAATAGATAAATTTATTATAATGCCACAATGGACTGTCATGGCCTTGTTATTCTATTCTTTGTCAGCATCCATATGGCTGTTGTTCCCTCTCTTTTCTAATTCCCTTTCATGACAAATTTTCTGTTCTCCTTCTCAGACTCAAGAAGAAAACATCCTACAATAGACAAAAAGTGCTTGGGGGATCTGGGGGAAGAATAGCATGATCCCTGCTGATTCAAGTTGTTGACTACATGGCTTAACACTTCTTATCTGGGGTCACACTCTAAGCTTACCCAGATATAGGCCTTGTGAATGTGATATACATCTGTATAATCTTCTTAAAAAGAATGAGAACTATAATATAAAATTTATTAGTCATTGGAAATTTGAAACTTTTGTATATTTTCCCTTCCAGATAAGCTTGGCTTTGATATTGAAGCTCTTACTTAACTGAATAAGTATGACTTTGGAAAGCCAAAGTTGGTCATATATTACAAATTTAGAGATTAAAGAAGTTGTGTGATGTTTGCAGTACTTTGATGTGTTAGTTTGGAGCAAAATGCTAGAAACTTTAAAGGCCATTTTCTCCTTTTGGCTTCAACGTTGTGCTTTGCTTTTAATGTTCTTGAAGGGTTCCAGTTTAATTGTAGATACTCAGATGGACTGGATCACTACAAAGCACTTCACTATTTTGAAACATGAACCAATAGAAGAATATATTTCCAAGCTATATATGGAATCTTTACTAACTTTCGCCAAGAAGTGTTCATTACCCTGTTTTTTTCCCCAAAAAAAAAAATTCAGATACTAGAAGTAGGATTATTGAATTGAGGTCTTGAATGTCCTATTGAGTGTTAGTGTCAGACATAAACAAGGCTCCTCTCTTAAATGTTCTGTCGCTTCATAGGTCATGCCTGTTGAGTGTTGACTATAATTGTTTAAATCTTTTTCTTCAATCATTTTTTCCACTCTTGTTTGAATTGAATTTTTATGATTTCACCTCTTTTACCTGACCTGCACGTATGGCTTGCCATGGCAAGGGGGAAGTTGGCATGCAAATAAGAGGTTCAGAAAGGAGCAGATCAAAATGCTAGGATAGAATTAAACCTAGAAGATGGCAATTGCTTGGCAAGATAAAACCTAGAGGGTGGAATGACCCCAACCAGCCAGGAGCTGCAGTGAAGACATCTGAAACAATTATAAAGGATGCTCGCATCTGTCACACGTATGGCTGGAGAATCACTTTAGTTTTGCTAGCACTATCTATTATTACTGATGACGACCCAGTGTTTGGCTAAATTATTACTAGATGGCTGCAAGTCTGCAACTGCTAGAAAAGCCTTGAATTGGAAGCAAGTTATATCAATAAGATTCGACTTGGGCCTTGAAATTGGGTTTTAATACTCCACCATGATCCACAGCTTCAGCTTCCAGCAGACTGGCTTTGTGCTAGCTTTTTAGCCTTTAGTGAACACACTACAATATTGGCATCACCACTTATGTCGCAATAGTGCAATTGGGATGCACTGGAAAGCTTGATATGATTTGAATCATAAAGAGAACCCATTCCAAAATGCTAGTTTATTGGGTGGGAGTGCCTCCAGCCTTAAATGCCACTTAAAATTTTTATTGTTACTGGATTTAAGACATATCAGTTCAACACTAATTCCTATATAAATAGCCCAAAAAACTCTCACTGAGTTTTCTTACTGAAATAACGTGGCACATCTGCAGGATTCTTGCTTCATGTTTGTGCAGCGTGACCAACAAAATTAACTTTGACATGTATTTGGTTGGTTGAGTCCATGAAATATGATGGAGTTGTAAGAATTTCCCTATTTACACACACACAAAAACACAAACACAAAAACACAGAGACACACACACACACGCACGCAGAAATAGCTATAAGTGCCCTTCAAAGCTTAGCATTATACCCACCATGGTTCGGTTAACGTGTGTGAGATTGTTGAGTCCTAATATCAGATAGTAAGATGGACGTGGCTTATATCTCATTTTATGGAAGTAGCTTGATTCTATATTTTTATACAAGATATAAGCTCTTTTTTTTTCGTACTATTGAATATATAGTAAAAAAGGATTACGTAGAATTTCATATCTTAAATTATTGATTTATTCCGGATGTGAAAAAAAGACAATTAGAAGCATCCTCTGATGCGATCTCCCAAATGTCTATTTCTAGACTTTATTTATGCATCTTTAAGAAAATTCTTAGGTATGCTTACTTAATATTTACCACTGTCATTTCTGGCTATTGTTTACATATAACTGAAAGTCAATTTTAAAAAATTATAATTTTTACATAGCAAAACTTTTTAAATCATATGTGACAAGCACTAATTGATCAGCTTATAAAACACAAAATTGCCTCCATCTTTAAATCGCTGTGCAAGAAAGGTTTCTGGTCTAGGTTTCCTATTCCTCGGTTAAAGGCATAGTTTCCTCTCTTTCTTTGAGACAGAAGAGCTGCCAGCTATTACAAAAATATTTTCGGCGAGGCACATGTTTTGGCTTATTATGGGAGCCACATTGGCCTGTTCTCTATACAGTGATAAACCCTCCGCGCATTTCTTATCAAATTAGGGAATCATGACAACCAAGTCCAAAAGTCCCATATAATTTAATACATGGGACAGGGTAGACCCCACAGAGGCCTTGTTTAATCCACTAATGAATCTGTTGACAAAAAGGGTGGGTTTTAAAAGACATGTGAATACTTTTCTGTTTTTTTCTGGTTTTCTTTTCTGCCGTGTATATATAATGACAGAAGGAGAAGTTAGATGTACCTGGAAACAGAGCATGGCCAAGACTTTACTCTCAATAATCCTGACCATTATTCTCTTTTCTGGGCTAACTTTTGGAGCAACAAGAACAACAAAATTGGTATCAGCTATTACTACTACGGCATTGGCAATAGCCCCCAGTGATGGTATTTGCTCATCAATGGTGAAGATGCAAGGCTATGCTTGTGAAGAACATTTGGTGATATGCCTCCCTGCATCTGTTTCTGTTCCGATGATCATCATAAAATCAGTAAGATTTTAGAGCATCTACTGATTGGTTTCTTGTGTGTTTGATTTGTATCAGGTGACAACAAAAGATGGTTATATTCTCAGCATGCAGAGAATTCCGGTGGGGAGGTCAAGGGGGTCACCGGGAAATAGGCCACCGGTTTTGCTACAGCACGGGCTTTTCATGGTCTCTATTTGTTTTCAAAAGCAAGTGTATGCCATGGTTTTTGTTATTGATGTTGGACATTGATTCGAAAGTTGTGGCTGCAGGATGGCATAACATGGCTATTACTACCTTCAAACCGGTCTCTGGCATTCCTTTTGGCAGATAATGGGTTTGATGTATGGCTTGCTAACACTCGTGGAACCAAATATAGTCGTCAGCATACATCACTAGCTTCGAATGGCTCGGTTAGTTTTGCCTACTGACCGCCTATTTGGCCGTGTTTTCAATTTCTAATTGTTTCAGAACCTTTTCTTTTCTTTTTTCTTTTGGGGAAAAAAAAACACAGTTTCTCAAAAAGCAATGTAATGAAGGACAGTCAGTGTTTGACCAAATCATCTGATAAGCACTTTTATCAATGTTGCTCTTTATCTCTTGCCACCCATTGGATTCTGCTGCTTATATTACTTCAACTATTTAGGCTTATTGGGACTGGTCATGGGATGAATTAGTTGCTTATGATCTTCCAGCAACATTGCAGTATGTTCATCATCGAACAAGACAAAAACTGCACTATATTGGACACTCACAGGTAAATTTGACATGCTGTTTTCTTTGACCTCTGTTAACAATTCAATGTAGAAGCGAAGTGACAAATTGCTTTGTAGGGAACTTTGATTGCACTGGTTGCTTTTTCTAAGGATCAGTTGTCGAACATGTTGAGGTCAGCTGCCTTACTTAGCCCGATTGCCTATGTCAGTCAGATGACCTCGCCGCTGGCTAGAAATGCAGCTGAAAACTTTATTGCAGAGGTAACTGTTAACAATTATTTCCTTTTGCTTAACATTCAAAGGGACTAACTTTGAATGCGTTTTCTCATAGCAGTCATTGTACAAATTGGGAATATTTGAATTTGATCTGAAAGGGTAAGTAACTCTCAATATCTTTTTATGCAAGTAATTGTGTTGCAGTTGTTACTTTTAACTGCGGTTTTGAAGGATGCTATTATATTGCCAACATAAAACTAGAACATTTTATCCTTGTGGGTGGAATAAGATCAGAACCCAACCTGATGTCACAGATTCAATGGACACCATTCAAGATTGAACTTCCATTTCTAATTTTTCACTGGGTGTATAGTTTTATCAACATTCCATGTCTCAGAATAAGGATATCACTAATTTTGTGATTTTATCAAAATATGAGTTAAGATTGGTTTCACATCATCTTTTCTCCTGTTTGAGCAGTGGTGCTGTTGTAAAGTTTCTTAAGGACATGTGCAAGAAACCAGGGATTGACTGCACCAACTTGTTAACCTCTTTCACAGGTAGTGTGCATATTCCCATTTAGCTAACAATACTTAAAAGTGTTCTTATCTATATTCCCATTCAGGCCCCAACTGTTGTGTAAACCCCTCAATTGTGAATATTTTTTTGGAACATGAGCCTCAATCAACAGCAACAAAGAACATGATCCATCTGTCTCAGAGTAAGTGATCCTATATTCCTCATTCAAATAGAATGTTAAGATATTTTATGAGTAAACTAACAATTTGGTCCTTGAATTGTTAGCCTTAGTTCCTGAAATTAACGAATGCACAAATTGGTCCTCTCAAATAACAAATTCGTTACAAATTAGTGCTTTTGGCATTCTTGATTTACTTAATAAAATGACTAACATACAACGAATTTATTATTTTTAGGACTAACTTATGCATTTACTACTTTTGGGGGGGACTAAAGCTAAATTAGTATAATAATTTAGGGACCAAATTGTTAGATTTCTCAAAATTTTATTCTAATACTTCAAACAGAAAGAAAGTACAGATTTAAAATTTGGAAATTCAGCTGGAAACAGATGCTAACGACAGAAGAACAGGTTGGTTTCATAAGAGGGAAAATGAATTTTAATCCTGTGGCTATTACAGTGATCAGAGAAGGAACCATAGCAATGTATGATTATGAGAACAAAGACGAGAATATTAGACACTATGGACAGCCCTTGCCTCCAGTGTATGACATATCAAGAATTCCAAATGACCTTCCTCTCTTCCTTGGTTATGGAGGGGCCGATGCTCTTTCTGATGTCAAAGATGTGCGGCGCCTGCTGGAAATCCTTAATGGTCATGATGGAGATAAGCTTGTAGTGCAGTACAGGGATGATTATGCTCATGCAGATTATGTTATGGGTCAAAATGCAAAGCAAGATATATATGAACCTCTCATATCTTTCTTTAAGCTTCAATGATATCTTGAAAAGGATACTCTGTACAAACACTTGAGGTTCCCTCTCTCTGTCTCATAGAACTGAAAAACACAGAAAAATTTGTTGTATGATTACACAGAAGATACTGATATTATTTATAGGAAAGAAATTCCAATTTTTCATTTTTGTACAGAGTGCAGATAGAATTGTACTTCTTTTATTTCTTAAAAATGCCATTCTGTCATTGACTGATGGGTTTTTCACTTTTAATAAGTATAGAATGACGAATGGAAAACAAACTATTCGGGACCAAACTAGATTGATGCAGATTAGAGTACTGAAGGAAGAGTTTTAATAAAACCAAATCTAGTTTCTATTTGGTGACTAGTCCTACTTTTCTGTGTTCTGTACTACCATTCAAAAGTTTAAGCTTTGTCATCTCTAACACGGTGCTTTACATGAAAGCCCTTTTATGCTTGAAGTGTAGACAAAGCACAAATCTACCATAATTCGTATGGATCTTAATTTTGATAAGAGATTGAAGTGACAATTTGGCTAAAGAAGATTTGATTACACGTCAATATACCTTCAACTCAAGGGTTTAACCTATTAAGTGATAGCTTAGGAATAGTTTTATAACATCTAACAAATTCCATTAACTCTGGCAATTTGCCCTCTGATGTGCTCGTCTTCATGATTATTATAATAACAGATATGCGATTCTGACTTGGTCATAACAACATAGCATGCATCATATATGGCGATTAAACTGATATGATTATTATAAACAGAATATTTGATCAAGCGATGGTAAATATTGCAGTAAACTATGTAATTGTGATCATTGTTGGACCTTAAAACCAAAGCGAACACCTAAATCCAATTGCAGACATTTCTGTTTAGCACCACACGAACAGGAAAATGGCAAAGAGAACACGTTAGTCTAATAAGTTTGACAGTAGTAGAACTAACTTGTCACTAAAACTTACCTTAAAGATTTCCAAAGCAGAAAATGATAATCCCAAGTCTTCTGTAAATAATGATTTGCAGTTTCCGGGTATAAAGATAGGTTGTCACTGAAAAAAGTGTATTTAAACACAGTAAATCCCTGTACTCTCTGAAGCTCTGATATTGATGATCACAGGTAGGTATTATAGTCCCTGTCATGGAACCCATAACAAATAAAAAATTTTTCATCTCCATTGAATCTTTGAATTCTTTCATCCAGATCCATTTACTTGAAAAATTTTCAGAGTAAATAAGTTTTTCTTAAGTTGAAACTCATTTACATAAAATCCGTTCATATAAATTACAATAAAAAATAATTTTTTTTAAAAAACTATTAATATAATTCAAAACTCATAAAATGGTTTTTTTTTTCTTTTATTATACTATATTATATTACTTTATATAAATGAATGTATAAATATTTATACACTATAAGTCTGGGGTGGGATAGAAATCATATTACTTAGATTAGGACCTGAACCCTTGAAATTAGAATTGTCAATTTAGGCCAGCTCACAACAAATTGGAGCAAAAATTGACCATCCTAGGCTGGCTCATTTTTGGGTGGGCTAGAAATG
This sequence comes from Erythrophleum fordii, assembly GCA_032878935.1. Taxonomy (NCBI): domain Eukaryota; kingdom Viridiplantae; phylum Streptophyta; class Magnoliopsida; order Fabales; family Fabaceae; genus Erythrophleum; species Erythrophleum fordii. The sequence goes on along the minus strand of JAVQMF010000025.1, from coordinate 7,629,697 downwards.
GAGTCGTCAAAACGAATTAGTCCAATTTGTCCTCAGTCACGGGTTAGGTGGATCAGGCTAAGTTATTCCTTTTGTGAAAAGAATTAAAAACGAAAAATATCCCACCTGAATCACCATAAGAATTAAATGGGTTGACCCATTTCACTCACCAAAAAATTTTAAAATTGAAAGTCAATTGTAAGTTTTGTTAACCTTTTGTTAATAAAGCTATTCATGGGGGCTAACATACTTCAATATAAAATGTCAGTGACTGACGTGAATGGCCAGCAACCATTTGAATGTTTACGAACCAGAACAATGCTATTTTGGCAAGCATATCTAGATGATCAAAACTCAAAACGATATATTTTTGGTTGGCAAACATCCATAATTGCCAATCATTCATGTTAGCATCTAACGTTTCATGTTAGATAAATTTGGTCGACGTGATAACTTTTTAAGTATGAGGTTAACAAGACTCACAACATTAAAGTACGAAATAAAAAGAGAAATATAACAGAAAAAGATGATTTTATAGATAAAAAATCTTTTATACTTTTATTTTAATTTGAATTTAAAAATATAGATATTATTAAGTAATGATGAATAATAATTACAAAAATATAATAAATATTACACACAACTATATATAAAAAATCTCTATGCACAAAACCAAACGTCCCTTAATATGTTTTCTAAAAAATGTAGACTGATTTTGATGATAAGCATCTTAATAGACCAATTAAACTAATGGAATAAATGCTTTTTAAGAATCAAAATAATAATTTACTTTAAAATTTATCAAAATTATATATATATATATATATAATTATATACAAACTTAAAATTCTATTAAAATTTTTATTTATTTCTATTTTTATTGGTATGAATTTTACATAACGTACGTATTTCTAACAATAGACTATAGAGCTCCAATTTCAGCTTTAATTTTAAAAATTAGTCTCCTAGACTAGATCCCGATGGCAACTGTATGTATATTTCTTCAAGGAGCTCTCGTCATGAAAGAAGAAAGATACCCCCCAAAAAAAAAAGATAAACTTTTTAAGAATAAATTAAAAACCTTTATTTAAAGTAAAATTCACTCATTTAAATTGTACAACACTTAATATAAGGACAAGGACATATCAGCAATTCGTATAGAACGGTATCTGTACCAAGAAGAACTCCGTTATTCAATGTCCCAATACTTCCACATTGTTGAGGCCAATATGTGGGGAATCTTCACCACCTCGAGGATCATAACTAGAAGAGTCTTCAGGCGGTTCTTCAGTCTCTTCCACCTTCCTTACAACCTTTAAAGTGTCGTCAACATGATCAGCATTCGTGCGCTGGAACGTATGAAGGGAGTGGCCGGCGTCATTGTCATGATCACCACCCTGGGCTTTAACGAAGCACATGCACGCTACAAGGGTTACAAAGCTAAGAACAACCATCCCTTTTGATATGGCCATTTCTAAGGTTTCAATTGTTTGAAGCTGCAAAAGGATATGAGGAGGAGGATTTGAAGACTTCGATTGGAGGAGCGAAGAGAGAAAAATAGGAGGTTTTAAGCAAGTGTGTTTTACTATTTTTAAGAGAAATCTTCGTTGTGTTTTGGCTGTTCGTTTCATTTGGAGCTGGTCTCAAGGCAGAGTGACGAAATAAGAAAATGTTCTGCGTGAAACTTGGTAAGTTGGATATATTGTTAAAATCCCTCGATCATGAAAATCGATTATTTTAGTTTATATATCTTACAAATTTTTCTATACTAACTAATAATTGATTTCATTCGTTGCACGGAATTAATCATTTATCACTTGTAATATGAAATTAATCTCTTTAAAATTTTTAAAAAAATTTAGCTCAAGTGGTACCTGTTTTTTAAACATAACTTGTACTTTCTTTATAAAAACAGTTAATATCTTTAAATATATTTACGTGTACTTATTTTATTAAAACAATGTCTACGCATATATATATATATATATATATATATATATGTATGTATGTATGTATGTATAAAAGAAAGGTATATGAACAATATTTTATTTTAAAATAAAAATATTTCAAACATTTATTAAAAATAAAAATAAAGAATGAATTAAAGCCACTTGTATATATTATGGTATTCTATGAACTTACTAAATTATATAAGTTGTCAACATGTTTAATTTGAAGATATGAGATTTTATATAGATATAGATATATAAACTATTTATTATATATGAGAAATACTTATATGACATTTATCAACGTTTTATGCATATATATTAGGCCTTCCCTGCAAGAACAAATATAAGTTTGGACAAAATATAAAAGCACTAATGATTATTAGAATAAGTGTATATTAAAATCATGATGAATGGGTCGCTGCTATGTCGTGGATACATGTCTGAAGTTGAAACTTCGTGGCAACAAAAAAAAAAAAAAAAGAAGTTGCCAAAGGTGATGTTTCCATTAATTTGCTCCATCTCCACACACATACTTCTGTCACCACTCATGATTGCTTGCCCCAATGTCAAGATACCATATACTCTTCATTGAACCACACTTCTTGTGATTAGTCATAAACAACATGAGCTCGACATCATCCTTTAATTCTACAAGATTGGCTTTCTCTTCCACATGATTGGTGTTTCTACAATCAGAAGAATAATAACCAAATTTGTGACAATTGTAGCATTTGATTTGGGATTTTTTATACCTTTGACTTTTGCTCCCCCTTCCATGTTCCCTTTAAGAACTTTGACTACTTTCTTCATAATTATTATGGCCACCTCTACCACCTTTTCCTTAGCCCCAGCCATGTGCATAACCATGATTACGTCCTCACCATTTGCATTTTCTATGGTAGTCTTTCCTCGAGTGAATTTTGAGTAGAGAGATTCTTCCTTAACCTTTCTTCGTAGGCTTATAATGAACCTATGAGTTGATCAACAGTCATGGAGTCTACATCTTTTGACTCTTCAATTGCAACAACAATATACTCAAAGCTTAGAGTTAAAGATCGAGAATTCTTTTTATTATTTTGGTTTGAATTACTTGTGTATCATTCAAGGCTTCTTAATTTCTTTTCATTTCATTAACAATAGCTAACACACGAGTGAAATAATAAAAAATGGATTCAAACTCTTTCATATGAAGAGAATCAAACCCATCTTAAAATGTTTGTAGATGAAACTTCTTTGCTTTATCAATGCCTTTGTAAGCATTTTGATGAATCTCTGGTTGCATTTACAACTTCCTCTAACACGGCATTATCCAAAAATTAGTGAATGAGAGTAAGAGGTTGTTGATCCCTTCTTCTTGCCTTATGCAAAGCCTCCCTTTAGGTATATGTAGGACTTGAAATAGCCTTATTTTGGGGTTGCTCATAACCTTTTTCTACAATCTCCTATACATCAAGAGATCCAAATAGAGCTTCCTCATGAACACACCAACTTCCATAATTGTCTTTGGTAAGGTAAGGGCACTTTGGAAGGAAAACAAGCTATTTACCATCTTCCTTTATGATTAAGATGGTTTGGCTCTTATACCACTATGTTGGAGCAATGGTAAGCGTCTTAGTGTTTAGGATATTGGTAGAGGAATTTTGGATAGTGGAGTGGAGAAATATTAGTAGAGAGAAAGGAAGCTTTCTATTAGATCTATTCTTTTTGAATTGATACAACAGTAGAAGAATCAACTACTATTTATTATAGGAAGGTTCTAGCTTATCATTCCATATGACTCCCAATTAGCACCTATTGATTTCATTTGATGCATCTTTTAACTAACATCTACTACATTTAATAGGATAGACTTAAGAGACAATGGGCCTAAATATAGATCATAACAAGACATCAAGTTTATTACATAGATCATGACCTATCAGACATTACGCCAAAATCAAGTTTATTTCTAACATTGTATATATGTTTGTATATGAATATGTATATATAGGCACCATTTATGTCTATCTTCTCACTAATTCACATTTTGATTTTAATTATTTTTTAGATAGAGTTCTTAAAGTTATTAGAATTAGTAAAGTGGTATTATCTATTAATAACAATGAAAGGTAAGGATCAAACCTCTCCCTGCCAAATTATTTAGTCAATGATTAATGAGATTTATGTGGCTAAAAGTTTTTGTCTAATAGTACTCCCTATTACAATTGATGTTGAATGTCTTAAAGGAGTTCTACTACTAAGCTTGGCATCAAGATCACATGTTCCCAAGAAACTAAATCATTGGGTGGCATTCTATTGTAGGACAATGAGTTCATGTGGAGACACTAGAGAACATGACTATTCTTAGATAAGATGTCCATATGTATGAGGAAATTTATAACAAGGTTGATGTGGTTCTGCTTGATAAGGAAAGCCAAAGATAGTCTAGTGAAGGTATATAGTTCAAATGTGTAACATGTGGTTAAAAGGAAGCGAGTTATCAAGTTTGAAACATGTTTATTGGTTTACTTTGTTCTCTTTCTCCTTCATCCCATGTCTTTTTTCTTATGATATACGAGTCAATTTTGTCTAGAATGAGTAATGCCATCACAATTTTGAACGGTTTCTTTGTAAAGGGCATTAAAGTTTTCTGATGTCATGCTTGAAAGGGAAGGGAGGAGAGAGTGACTTGAGTCTAGATCCTCTGTTGCTCTTTGCGAGCAAGATGTTATTCTACTAGAGAGAAATAAAAAGAAGAGGGAATGGATGGAAAGAAGGAAGTAGGCCCTACACACATTCTCATTCCTTTGTTTCACTCTTTCTTTTCCTCTCTCCAATGTAATAATGCACTGAGTAGGAGAGGATCTAAATTAGAGTGATTTATTGAAGAATGAGAAAAAAAAGGAAATTGGAGAGATAGAGTTTGAGAAGGGAGAAAAAAAGAGTGAATATGAATAAATTAGAATTTGATAGATTTAAGTAATGAATATATGAAATTAGAATAGTTGCTTTCATATTTAGTTACTTGGGATGACATTTCAAATGATTCATTTTTTTACTTCACATATTCTAATTTTTAAATCTTCTCAAATTAGAGTTATAACCTATTTGAAAAAATTATTCCCCTAAAATACCTATCGCCAAAATATAAATCAAAGATAGACTATTCGTATTTTTTTAATTGTTATAAGAATGTAGAGCCAAGTGCTTTATGTTCTTTGATTTTTTTTTTAATTTTTAATATAATTGAACACAGATGGACTATATTCAAGAAAATTTTCTTATTAAACGTGGATGGGACTAATTCATGTTCAACAAAAATTATTTTTTTAAGAGAATTTTTGTTGAATGCGTATTAGGCCCATCCACATTTAACATATTTTTTTAAAAAAATTGCATATTTATTTCATATTTCTTAATTTTTTTTAAAATTTTTGTTTAAAATGTTCCCTAAAAATTAGAAAAAATTATTATCATAATAAATATAATAATATAAAAATAAAATAACAATTTTTGTTATAAAAAAATATAAATACAAAATTTGACATACAAGCCAAAAAAGGGAAAGAATAATTATGTATCAACCATAATGAATCTTTGTTTCACATTGCGATCTTTTTGCGAGTCATTGTAGGTGGCGCTACACTAGCTTTTCTCTTTCCTCTTCTTCTCCTTCTTGTACTTCTTCTTGTGCTTGTGATCAATTTCTATGGGTGGGACTGCATAGTGGCTAAGAATTCAAGCTGAGGCTATAAAAAAAAAGGATTAGTTGATTTGGGGTGAAGTATCCCTACTATTGTTAAGAGGATAATTCCTGTTGTTCAAAAGATATATTGATATATTCAGTACTAAATATAAATGGATTTATAAAGTGGAACTCTGCTAGATTGGATGGGTTGTGTCGTCAAGGTGGAAAAGGATGATTCCATCTAGAGAAATTGAGGCACTAATGATGTACAGTATGAGGAATTGGCAACCTTGTAGTTTGTGTAGTGCATCGTCGATGCAAATGAAGAAGGGCCAAGATGGCTAAAGTTTGTATATTGTGTGATATGTGCAAATGAAAAAGGACCAAGACCTCTAAAGTTTGTGAAAGGCACAATAAAAGGACTAACACCACTAAAGTCTCCCTGCACCGGTGTCGAGGTGTATGCATATGATAGCACACCTGCGTCATCACCACTTAATGCATAATCCACCATCGATTCCTTAGATGAGATGAAACTATGGCCTCTTTCCTAGCCTAGTCTCTAGCTCTAATGACCATGACAAATAAGGTGCAAGTGAAGCAGGGTAGGAGACCATCATCTCCTAGTGTTTGTCCAAGGCATACAACATTGTTCTAATATCTCTGCTTGCTCACTCCCTTAACTTGCCATGACCAGAGGTTGGAGAGTCATTGACAACAAGCCTATACAAATCATCTAATATATCAACTTATGGAAAAGGAAAATTAATGGTTAAATGTTCAGACAACTTAACCATATATAGAAAGAGAGGAAATGCAAGGATGACAAGTATATAAAACCATACCATAAATCCTTAGGAGCCATTTGTAAGATGAATTTATCATTGCATATGCCTCTAGTACCTATGTATGTAGTTTGAGGTATGATCCACAAGACTCTCCTTTATGACAATATGGGCCATAAGTCAAGGCCATGTGTTTCATGCCACAATAAACACCATGTGCTCTTATAGTTAGGTTTTTTTTTCAAACTTTCCTTTTAGTTAAAGGGTATTAAGGGAGCCTATGTTAAATGGCATGTTTAGGATATGTTGCCACCTACCAAAATGGTGGAGAATACGATTGGCATGATGCCATTTAACAATCTAAAAGTAGATTATATGGATGAATGCATGCCAAATATTAGGTTATGCTAAGCAATAGTCTGGGGTTAATTGTCAAACGCTCAATGAGTCATACGGGCACCAAATAACCTATGGAAAATAACTCAAAATTAGCAAATATAACCTCCCTTATGCAATATGTAATATAAGGAGAAAAAAGAAGTATAATCATATGATTATAAATCTCATCATCTTTCATTTGATTTAGGAGTATCCTATATTACCACAAAGCCTTCATTATCAGACGAGGATGTTGCGAGACGTGTTTCCACCTGGGATGGTTTTGATAATGCATGTTAGTTAAATTGTAGGACCTATATACAACCTACAATGGTGAATCAAGAAAACACATAAAGTCATACTTGAATCCTAGCGGTAGTCTCACAAGATAGATCTTCATACATGGGTCAAGCTGTAGGGGTAATTATGGAACTAGCTGAGTGAATTAATTCCATGCCTAAAGTTGTAGCAACATAAGATAACCACTACTGTTGACCTCATCATAGTGTGTTGCACTACACATCTCTTGGTATAGGTGTGCTAGTGCTACTAATCTTACCTATACTAACTAGCTTCTTCAAAATTAGCTAACAAAGGTAGATACATCAGCATCACCTTATGGCCAATCCTATCTAACATTAGGTATTCCTTGATCAACCATAGAACATATGTCCATACTAATCATTAGACATTCTCATTGTCGATATCATCCTCCAAGTTTGTAAATGTCTAAGTAAGCCAATGAACACTCAACCTTTGTCTGTCTAGTATCCCCTAGTCATATAGAAGGTGTGTATCTCTAGATGCCATCTCTCAATAAGAGCCAACACTAGTGCAATTTTGAAATTGAAATGTCCAAGTTAGGACACTATGTAGAAACTGGCCTATACAAAATAAGAAATGATAGTAATTAGGGGATTGAAAATGTAATCCTTTTATGGAATGTGGCATATGTGAACAATTCAAGCATTTTGTGAAAGGCAGTTGTATATTTATGTTAGAGTTTTGTCAAATTTCTATCAAAATAATTAAAAAAATGTGTTGATGTTATCTTACATGTCCTTGTCATGCAGTCTATGATACACAACAAGATTGTAAGTGTAATAAAGAATTGTTAGTTGGGCTCGGATTAACGATGCTTTGTCATCCAGCTATTGTAGTGTGCTAAAAAAACTAAGATCAAGAAAACATATACATTAATATATATAGAATGAGTAACTAGTATCAACTGATTGCACATAATATACATAACTAACACACTAAGTCTAATACATCATTTAGCATATTTATTCATCAAAATGACACATCCAGCATATGCCAAAGGCTTACTAGACATAATAATTGGTTCATAATAGACAAGTTTCTAATTAAATCTATGATTTGCTATGGTAAAGAGAGGGACAAGTGGCAGATAGACTACTTATCAGCAGATTGCATACCCGTAGTCAACTCTCGGTTGTCGTTCAAATCAATTTTGTCCTCCATTTTAGGAATCTCAGTATCATTTGCATCATCCACATTAGTTTGTGAGATGAAAGCAACTATCAAATCACCACGCTGGATTAAATGAGCATCATATTCATCATCTTTATCATTGTCCTCCTTAACAACATCGTCTCCATAATCAATGGCATTGTGTGAAGCATCATATTCATCTTCTTTCTCAAACTCATGTATTATATTCTCTGGCTCATTTGAGGATGAAGGAGGATTAGTGTTGTCAATCATTGGTTGGGAAGAACTCGACTTGGACATGTGGTCAATGGAAGGGATGAGATACTACCAGGTGTACATAGGATTGGGATCAAACAAGTGTACATCTCCTAGATAGGAGCTAAATAATGAGATCTGATTGTCAGTGCCATGAATTTGATAAATGAATGGTAGTACCAATGGTTTGTAAACCTTAGCTTCTACCATACTTAGACCCACGTCGATAATCGAGATATGTAATATAGATATAGTGCACCCAACTAGTTTAGAAATTGTTGATTAGCTTGCCACATCAATTGGACGTCAAAGTCATCCTCCAAGGTACACCATGTTGGATATTGCGAATATAGGTATTGATATACCAACTTAAACAAAAATTATTTTAAGTCAAGGCATAATTTTTCTTTGATTACCTCCTTTATTCTTTTTAGAGTGATGTTAGGGTCAACTCTTAAAATTCTTAGTTTGTTGCACACAAATGTCGTCTCCTCATTATTGTCATAAATTCTCTCATTTGCATATATGTATATAATCTCCTGTCTTCTACTCATTATGACTCCTACAATACTATTTGTGTATAGGCACATAAAAAAACACATAAATTTCCTCTATGTTCAAGACATAAATATTTAATAAATTTTTCTTATAATTTTATCTACACATATTTGTCCTCACAGCTCTACTATTATGAATGTCTAATTATGTAATAAATTTTGGTACACATTTTTATCTAAATTTGTTTGTCCTATAATTTTATTATTTAAAGATATAAATACATACTGAATTATTCCTACATGCTTAAGCTAATATAATATTGTAATGTCTTAATAAAATAAAATATTACAAATAACTGAAAACTTCATTAAAAAAAATTAAATATTTGTCTATTTTAGACTAGCAAAGATAAATTGTTTTCTTACCTTTAACCAAAAATAGACAAAGTGAAGAAAGGCCCACACAATCTTTCTGAGCAAAAATAAAATAACAAATTCTGTCAAAATCATATATGTTTGGTTAGAATAATATATATACATGTTAGGACTATGTGTCTGTATGAAACTGACGAAAATTAGTCCAGTGATAGCTTCTAGGACCACAGCCATGAGTTAAGTTTTCAAAATGAGCAAACAGAGAGAAAATGAGTAATCTTAGATCTTTAGGACCATAATCATAGATAAAACATACCAAAAATAAAGTAAATGAGATCTACGTTAACACAAAATGAGTTGATCACTTGTTGAAAATGAGAGTTCTAAAAGAATGAAGGATGTTAGCTTATTTTTATAAAAATAAAATAAAAAACACGTAGCAAAATAAATTTTGGTAAGTTTTATTTTTATAAAAATAAAAAAGATACCAATGTCAGCTTCTCCAAACAAGCAAACAGAGAGCTTTGGAGCCACAATCATATATAAAACTTACCAAAAATGAAATAGAATAAGATCTGCTTGACAACAAAACTGAGTGTCTACTTGCCGAAATGGGAATTCTAAGAGAATGGAGGATGCAGGTAAAAAGAAAGAGAGAGAGAGAGAGAGAAAGATCAGTAGTGTGGAACATAGGTTAAAAACAGGTGGGGTGACTTTGTAATTTTAACTGTAGTTTTTTCTTCTTGATCTGGTCTAATCAATTCTTGCCATGTCATTTATGTAATTTGAATTTCCAATTAGGAAGCGTCACGTGAAGAGAAGGAGATAACTGCTAGTTGAATCGTGGAGATTTTCCTTCAGTGATTGCATTAATGAAACACAGAGCTATTAGCTCCACATTTCATTGTCAGCGTTTCAAACAATTTCAGCGTCTAAAACACTGAAACATGGACCTAACAACTTCCCATTTCAGGAACATGACATTTTACTAAGGGGGTGTTTGGTTGGGGGTTTTGGAGGGGAGGGGAGGGGAGAAGGATAAGGTGTTTGGTTGAATTAAATAAGGGGGAGGGGAGGGGAGGGGAGGAAAGCCAAATTTGCCTCCTCTCCAAATTGGGGGGTTTTGGAGGGGAGGAAGGGGTGGGGTGGGATATTTTTAAAATTTTAATTTATTTTTTTGTCCCTTTTAATTTTTTAATATATTAATATTTAATAAAAATTAAGATAATTTTTTTATCAGAAATTAAAAATAAAAAAAAATTAAAATTTATAATTTTTTTAAAAATTATTAATATAAATAAATTTTTTTATTAAAAAAATTAAAATAATATAAAAGGTAAATTTGTCCAAACATAATTATCTCCTCTCCTTCCCAACCAAACAAAACTCATTAAAACTCTTTCCCTCCCCTCCTCTCCACTCCATTTAGCTCCTCTCTCCTCCCTTCCCTTTTATTGAACCAAACGGAGCCTAAATGCAGGGCTATCCGCTTTCAGTTTAAATTCTCCAAACACTGAGCCATTTACTCCACGTTCAGTTTCCAAAAGAAAAATTATTTTTCTCTGAACGTGGTGCCATCTGTTCCATGTCTAGTTTAAAAAAATTATTATTTTTAACACAAAGCCATCTGCTCTGCATTCAATTTTGTTTTTTTAAAAAATTATTTCTTAATAAACATAAAAGTTAACTACTTCGAGTCTAGTTAAAAAATATATTTTTTTTTTCTTAAACCCAGATACAAGTAGCCCATATTCTTATAGAAACAATTTTAAAAAAACCGGATGGTCTACCTCGGGAATATGTTTTGGTGGTGGGTATTTTGGAGGATTATTTTTTTCAGATAGGTTATGAATGTCAAAAAGCTTAGAATTGTTTGCTTACTTATTATTTAATGGGAAACTACATTTTACTTGTTTTAATTAAGCTTAATTATAAAATTGTTATGTGAATTTTAAAATAAAAAAATACCTTTTTTAAATTTGAATTAAAATATGTGTTAAAATTTTAATTAAAATTAATTATAAAAGACCATATGATCCTCACATCGACTTTTACGTATATATGCATTTTCTTCATAACCCGACGTTAAAGATTGTTGAAGCAAGAAACCATTTGCAATTAATTTTAATTAATATTTAACAATTTTATTTTATTCTAGAATTCATGAAGTTGTTTAATCATATATTCATATATTAATTTTATAATTAGGCCTTAGTTCATAAACGCAAAATGTAATTTCTCCTTTATAAAATTACTATTTCAACCTTTATATGTTTAAAGAAAATATGGAAAATTTTCTAACATCATTGTAACTTTCTAAATTTCACCCTTTGTATGTATTAAAGAAAATATTGAAAATATTCTAACATTATTATCATTGTAACTTCTAAATAAACGTGAAGGATGTTATCATTTCTTTTTCTTATTAAATATTAATTCAAGTACTTGAATTCTGACTTCTGATTAGAATTTTGAATAATGTTTCAAACTTATAATTAAATATTGAATGGTAGTTAAAGCAATATTTCAAAACAAGTTAGCAGTGCAATTTAAGAAAAGGGTACGAGTAAGCAGGTGTAAACTTAATTGGGTTATTGTTACAGAAAAAAGAAAAAAATGTGTAGTTAATGCAAAAGTAAACAATAAATAATTAAATATATATGTTTAATATACAGAGTAAAATATATAATTAATTACGTAATCAATGTATCATTATATTAATTAGTGTACTAAATTAATGTACTAGTTAACAAACATTTCATTAATTTGTTATTAGATCTAAAATTTTTACAATTGTTGTAACTCTTGACATATAGGCCCAGAATTAAAATGAAGTTTTATATTTTTATCAAAGAAAAAAAAAAAGAGAGTTCATTTTCAACTCATCTAATACTTAAAAAGTATGTATTAATTAGTATCATATAATAAGTAGTGTGCGTATTTTGGTTACAAATGAGATACAAGATTTTGAGAGTTGGGGAGGGGGAAAGGCGCAATGTAGAAATCAAAACCTATGCATTGGGACCTCTGGAAGATTATACCTGGGAAATGTGCCACCTGAGCAAAGGTAGCTCTTATCGATAATATAGTTTTAAATTATGGTCGAATTAAATTTTAAACTTTGAAAAATAGTTATTTGTTTGTTAAAATATAAAAGATAGTATTACTAAAATTTTCAATTTTATGAGAGTACAATTAATATTTAGGTCAAAAATAGCTATATAATTAAAGGGAAACTATATATAACTCTCTTGTTCATTATGATTTAATTAGAATTTTAGTATACTAATTAAACATAAATTTTATCCTCCTAAACTATCAAAATGAGTATAAACATTATGTATCAATTAAAACTAACATATTTTTTTTTTAGGAGCAGGCAGGGGGGCTAAGCCCACATGAAACATACAACAAAAAGAAAACTACATAACAGTGGAATGCTAGAAGGACATGCCCTGGATATCTTCGAGAAGTAGCTGCCTCATGCCTGGATGATGCTTCACCAATTTTTAGACATCAGGTGAGATATTATGACTATATCTAGCCAACAAATTAATCGACACACCTATTAACCTCTTAGTAAATGTGATCAATGTGAGCCAACTACTTGTTGCAGTAGAGCAGGTTTTGCATTTCCATCACAAAGTTGTAATAGGGATGAACAACATCGCGATCATTCCAAATCAACTAAAGTGTAGTCCTAAAATTAGTGTGAAGTATCACTTGCTTCAGACTATAATTCCATGCAAGTTTCAACTCCCACGAAATTCCCAAAAGCTTTGCACACATGATTATACATACTCTTAAGTTGCACCCAAACCCCACATGCCAGCTACCTAATTCATTACTAATAAGTCTGCCACAGGAAGTAGATTCATCCTTCTCCATCAAGCCATTAGTATTTATCTTGTATTACCTTTCTTTTGGTTTCTCCTACCTAATAGGCTGAGTCTCATATTGCTTTCCAATTTTTTCCTATTTATCTTCCAAACTAACATATTTGAAGATTGATAATTCAAGAAAGTGCAAATTAGAAAATTACGCAAGGAAAAAATTAGAAACAATGATGGAGATATAAAATATTACATGACAATCATGAAACTTTTACACTGCGTTTAGATGAGGGAGAAGAAAAGTGAAATTAAAAAAAAGTGGGGAGAAAAGAGAAAGAAAAGAAAAGTAAAAAAAAATGTTTTCTTTTTACGTGTTTAAGTGAATGGAGAGAAAATATAGGGGAAAGAAAATTTGTTAATTTATAATGACAATAATATCCTCATTGTCTAATATTAATAACTTTTACATTTTAAAGAACATTATGTTTTAAATATAAATGAACTATTTTGAATTTACACACATATATTTTTTTAAAAAAGAAATAAGAATAATAATTTTTTTAAAAAAACACAAATGTATGAAAACTACATTTCAATTTTTTTAAAAAAAATTAGCCAAATAATGAAATGAAAAAAATGAATACGAATTTAAAAAAAATGTTCAAATAATAGAAAAAAATTATTTTTGAATAAGATTAAAAAATATTTCTTATTAAAAGAAAACACACTAAAAATTAAAAATATTTTTTTAATTAATTATATTTTATTTTTTTAAAAATATTTATAAATTATTATTTTAATACAATAAATATGATTATTTGCTTTAAAATGTTATAAATATTATTTTAATATATATTAATTGATTTAAATATATTAAAAAATTTTAATTATATTTATATATTATATATAATATATTATTATATATTATAACATTATATATATTAATATATAAATATTATATATTAGAAAATATAATATATAATGACAATTGGTATATTATATAGACTGCCATTTGGTTATAGGGTTTAATATTAAAAAATATGTTATTATTTTGTAAAATATATTTATTATTAATTAATTTTATAATAAAACTTTAAATAATTTATTATAACATTAGTTAGTTAATTAATTAATTAAGCCTTTTTGATTTCCGATTGCAAAACACTAATGCAATCTAAAAATTTTCAACGGATCCTTTTCGACTGCATTGCAGTTGGAATTTCAAAACACATTATACATATAGTTTCCTTCTCAAAATCTCTCTATTTTTTGAGAGAAAACTTTTTGGTGGGATCCACCTCAATTTTGGCCCCAACTTTTTTCTCCTCCCAATTTTTTTCTTGCATCTAAACTGAATAAAATTCATTTTCTCTTATCTTTTTTTTTTTCCTCAACTTTCGCACTGACTTTTCTCTTCTTTCGATTTATATGTAACATCTTCATTTGTTGTGATAGTTTAGAAAATAAGGTATTACATATTAAATTAGTATATTAAAATTATAACTGGACTATAATTTAGTGGGGTTGCAAGTCATTTATCATGTAATTAATTTACATATCAAGCTCATTTTTAGTACTAGTGTCACTCAAATAGTAGATACATTTCTTCTGGCCAGTGTCATGAAATAGTAGGAAGTAATGTTATTTATACGACGTTCGGATCCTCTGCGTATACCAGTCCTGTGCATAGCGTGCGAATCCACCAAACGGCATCTTTTAGCTTCATTCCATCTCAGCCACTAGTATAATCAATGACTCCAACACACAACACGTAACAGGGGGATTTCCAACTCATTAATTCGCATTCAGATCCTTCAATTCCTTCACCCATCGCCTAATCTGCATCTGCCTTGTCGTGACGCGTTGTGAGCAAGCTGGAACTAGAGATGCAAACGGCGAGCAATAAAAAAGCCAAACGAAGGAGATAAAGACGACGGCCTGCGATTGCCTTATAAATGTTGATGAATTTGGCATTCGAATCCTCCAATTCCTTCACCTATCGCCTTATCTGCCTTGCTGTGACGCGCTGTAAGCAAACTCGAACCAGAGATGCAGATGGCGAGTGATAAAGAAGCCAAACAAAGGAGATAAAGATGGCCTGCGATTGCCTCAAAAATGCTAGTGAGTTTGTGATACAAACTGATTCTTCTTAAATGGACCCATCTTCTTCCACTTCGAATTAACAAAATAATTTCAAACTTCCCCTGATTGTAGAGAATGCATTGGATCTGGTGATCTCAAGAATTAGAGTAGGCTGTTGGGTTGATTTTTTTTCTTCATTTCACTCTTGCTTTCTGTGGAGATTGTTGCCGTAACCCCTGGGACCTTTTTGTGTGCATGGTATACTGGGCAGTTTCACAGTGTGCTTTTTTAATCTTCTGCAGTCATCCTAATTTTTCTTTTTATTTTTTGTTAATTTATTTTCTGCAATCATCTTGTTTTCCCCTACAAGACTGACTATAATCTCTTCAACAATGCAGGACGAGATTGAGTATGAAATAGATGGCTGCAACTTTGAAATAAATACATGCTTTACATGCTTACCGAGGTAAAAGGAAGATAGAAAATCCCAATTTTTTGGTTCTAGTTTAGGGATAATTTGTAATTTCCTTTTCAATGCATGCCTAGGATCATTGAATATCAAGCCTTTTGTTGTGATTAATTGTTTCAAGTTGATGTTTGATCATGAAATTAAAGATTCAGAAGGCATAAAGCCTCCAAAAGTGGACAAGCAACTAAATGATGTCAAGAATTGATCCCTGCCCAGAACCTTGTTTTTTTTTTTCTGGGTTCTATTTTGCTGATGCCAGGAATTTGTAGGTTCTGTTTTGCTGATCCCTGCCCAGACTTTCCTAAAGATGTTGTAACATATAAAGCTATTATGAAATAAAAAAAGGCTCTAGTCATGGATGCTTGAAAGAAATTATAGGTCATTTTTCTCAAATGTACAGTTGCTTTGCATATTTGGAAATGAAGCCTTGTATATTGTATTGCTGAAATGTTGGTTAAAGTTGGTTTGTTTGATTAAGGGCTGAAATTTGAGAAGGAAAACAGTTATTACATGAGCTTTTGGTTTATGTGTTTGGATTCATAGTTGTATATGTACTCATTGCAATTTTTCCAATTGTAATGAAATTGGACAATAGAAGGTGAGGCTACAAGTTGAACAATTGTGAGCTACTGTCTCATTGCATTTGGAATATGTTGTTGGAAAAACTAGATACAAGTATGAGAACATGGAGGTAAAAACCAGATGAAGCAAAAAACAAAATACAAGTATGAAGGAAGACAAAGCAAAAAGCAAGATTCAAGCATCAATATGTAATGGCCTGATTCTTCAAGAGGTGTACTGCTGCTGGAGCTGTGATTGGTTGTAGTCTACAGCTAGAGTCAAGAAACATAATGTAAATGTAATTATTAGATTCCAATGTAAATACAATGTAATTATTGTTAATTTAGCTTGAATAAAAGAGTCCAATGTATATGATATCATTTATTTGAATAAAATTTCATATTTTATTATACCTTCTTCTAAAATTTGTTCTTGTAGTATTATTGTTTACCTGATGAAACATCTCGGCTAAATTCTAAAGTTTCAAGTGATGGCATTGGAAAATTTGATGGTGCCTACATTATAAAACAACACAAATCACAATATAATCCATTATGAATTAGAATGAGGTGTTAAGTTTCAAAAATTTAATTGGTCTTACCATTAACATTTGGGTAAAAGCAAGGTTACTCTCAATTATTTGAGATCCTGTAAGAAGTGCTTGAGGTGTGTTGGTGGAGGTGCCTACTTGCATCTGATTGCCCTAAAAGGAAAAAGCAAGGCAAAATAAATATTTATTGATCACTAATAATCAAATAAAGACATGTAATATGTCCATACCATAGAATTTGTTTTTCTTCTTTTGTTTTTCAATTTCTCCACCCACCCCTTTTCTCGCTTCTTCTTTCTATTTCCATCTTTTTTCTTCAATCCCTTTGCTTGAACAATAGATTCTGTTGGTGGTGCCAAGCTTGCACCACTATTGTTGGTGGGATTTTGTTGGCTTGACCGGAATTCTGTGACTTGCTTGGTCAGTTCTAATATACCTTTTTGCACTAATGAGAATACTTCTTGACAGTTAGATGCCTCGGTTGCTAATCTGATCATCATGGGACAGAGTTGCTTATATCGTCGCGTGCTTTCTAGCTTAGGATCTGCTTGGACCTCATTCCCCCTAATATCATATATAATACCGCTTCGTGCTTCTTTTGTCCACCTCTTTATAATATAATGCTCAGGGAGTTTTTTCACATCCCTTACATCATAAACCTTCAAGGCATGGCAGCATAAAATTCCAATGGTTTCAAACCTCCGACAACTACATGAAATTGCATTGCTATTGGGATCAAATTGAACTCTCCATTCACCTTCTTCGTCAACCATATTAACAACATAGTCAAACAAAGGCTCTGCTTCATTTCTATGTTTTATACTAGCAGCTGCAGCTAGGTCCCACTGTTCTTGGAATAAATCAAAGATTGGAGCGGTATAAACCTGAGAAATCTGTCGGAGCATGGGAGCACTCTGTATAATCAATCGGGGTAATTTTTGCCGTGTATCAAACTCGTGTTTCAATTCATTATACCTCCTATCATCCACAACTCGTTCAAAGTGTTTGAAAAATTGATTAATGTCTAAATCCGGTCTTGTACAACTTTTTATAGCAGCATTTATGCTTTCACTTACTTGCGTACTTCACACCCCAAGAGTGAAAGCCTTCTTCATATAGCACCATGCCCATTTCTCTTTGATATTGTAAACTGAAGTTAACCATGCATTATCATTGACATTATAAGTTAAAAGCAACTGGCTCCATTTTTCTTCAAATTGCACTTCCTCCTCATATTGATACATGCACTTTTTTAAATCAGTTAGAAAATGTGATCCATTTTTCATCAAATTCCTTAGATGCTTCATACCATTTTGCATTAGATGCCAAGTACATAATCCATGTTTTACATCCGGCATCACCTCCCGTATTGCTCGAGCCATGGCTTGATCTTGATCAGTGAAAATAGACAGAGGCTTTTTTTGTTGGTTTGCCTCCAAGAAAGTCTACAATAACCACTTAAATGACTCTATAGTTTCATCATATAATAATGCTGCACAAAAAATGACTACTCCTTTATAGTGATTAAATCCTGAGAGCAATGCAAGTGGTCTATGATTTCGATTTGTACTGAATGTTGTGTCCATAGAGACTACATCACCAAAATATGCATAATCAAGTAACATTCTTGCATCAGCCCAAAAAATATTTGTAATCTGTTCCTCCGCATCCATCTTATAAGCATGATAAAATGATGGATTTTCTGTATATTGTGCTTGGAAATAACGCAACAGGCATCCAGCTTCTCCATACACCATACTTCTTTGTCTTTTAGTTCTCAAGTAATTTTTTACATCTAATTGGGTGTAGCCAAGATTAGCTCGTCCTCCTGCGTGCCTGCTCATCAACTCAAAAGAAGATTTTTGTTGAAGGCCCGAATCCTCTGCTAAGTCAATCTCATGGGCTTGAACCTCTGTTACCTTACATTGTGATGCCAATAGGTGAATTGTTTCTGGAAGATGGAGTAGATGATTATGCTCCTCAATAAATGCATTAATTCTATATTTCCCATCCACATACACAACAGACATTTTCACTTTACAATTAGTCCTTGTCTCAGGTCGAGGTTTAGTGGTTATAAAATCCCTCTTGTCTTTTGCTCGCAAACCTTCTTTACAACAAACGTATCTAGCTGAAACTATAGAACCATCTTTCTTACTTTTGGTCTTATTATATTTCCTTGCTCCAAATCCGGTTCGCCCAGCATAAGCGACCCAAAAATTCTATGCTTCATCTAGGCTATCAAATTCCAATCCTAATTTAGGAGTTAAATCAACCTCCATATCTTGGTTCCTGAAAAAAAAAATAAAAAAGTTATTATGATAACTTCTTAACATAGAAGAATATTACACAAAATTTCAAGTTCACATTAATATCATGATATCATTGAAATGCTTATTCTTTTTACATAATCTTGAACCTTATTATATCAAAAGTGACTTCTTGAACTCATCATTTATATTTTGGTATAACTATTAATACCATATTATTTTTTTATGGTATAACTATTAATTATAACAGAGGCAAACAAAAAATTTGGTGTGCATATACAATGTAAGAGAGTTATTAAGCTAAAAAAAATCACCGTTGCTAATGAAAAAAGGAAGAAGCTTCAATCTCTATATATCATATGCTTAGCAACATATATCTCCTCCTCCCTGTTAATATAGAAAGCTCAACTATCAAATTAATGCCACAAAAATACTGCAACAAAATAGATAATGAATGAGGTGATAATGGAAGTATAACATGGATGTCTCAAATAGGAACAATGTTGCTTCATATATATTTTCTTTTACATATATATATACATACATATTCATACGTATATATATATATATATATATATTCTAAGAGTGCAAATACCAAAATAATTACAAAGGGAATATTTTTATTTTATTTTTATAATCACCATTGCTAATGAAAAAGGGAAGAAGCTTCAATCTCCAAATATTAGATGCTTAGCAACATATATCTCCTCCTCCCTGTTAATGGTAGAAAGCTCAACTTTCAGATTAATGCCACAAAAATACTGCAAAAAATAGATAATGAATGAGGTGATAATAGAAGTATAACATGGATGTCTCAAAGAAGAATAATGGTTGCTTCAAAATTCCAAAAAATCTTACCTTGCATCTGACGAAACGTGGCAAAAGAATTGCAGAAACTCCTGCATTTTTGTGAGCTTGTTTCAGAGGCTAAGAGTGAAAAACAAACGCTGCGTTTGGAGCTGATGAAATGGGGTATATGCATGTTCAATGGATGGTTGGGATTGCACAAAACGAACGGCTGTGATGCATTGAACGTTGGCAGAAAAATATAAACTAAACACACCGTTTCATTTATAACATGGAGCATGCTTCTGCCGTAGATAACTCCAACAGTTGGGATTATGAAGAAAAACTCAAACACGGTCGTTTTGAGGATTCGCATGGCGTGCGTATCGCGACGATGCGCAGAAGATCCAATCGCACTATTTATACGTTGCCATCTAATATAATTTTAAATTATGTTCTAATTTGATTCTAAATTTTCAAAAATAATTATATATTGATTTGTCAAAATATAAATGATAAGAGCAATCTTCAAATTATTTTAATATTATGAGAGTACATGCAATAACTGCTTATCTTAACAAAAGCTATATGATTAATTACAAAATAAATACAGAAGTTTCGTTAATTGCATAGTTAAAATATTAATAACCTATAATTAGTTAATGCTTTTCTTTAAATGCCATAGTTTTAAGCCATTTAATATATGGAGTAATACCAATTATTTACTTACCATAATTAATGGATTAGGCTTCTCTCAATTTATTAAATAAATATTTTTTTTATCATAATTTATCAAATAGATTGAGAGTCAATTTATGAGAGAAAAGAGTGAAGTAGATGAGACCTACGTAAGTGACTCTTAATGTTTTCTCCTTTTTTCTATTTGTTCATATTTAGTATATAGAAAATTAACTATGGAAATAAAAAAGCAATAAAAAAAATAAACAGAATAGATAAAAAATTGATATCTTTACTAAAAAAATAATAAAAAAAATAAATGCAATTAAATAATAATAAACACTACACACAGTTTGCTATCTCTCTCTTTTTCAATCTTCATATTAAACATTAATGCAGAATCTCTCTATTAAAGGAGAGGACCATATTCCATAATTAATAGTATTAATGGAGTAGGCGGTACAATTAATTCTAGTGGTAACATACTAACCCCCTAACTCATATAAGAATTGGGCCGAAGGGGGTGATTGTTATGAAACTGTTGCATATGTAAATATGGCTCCATTCAAAAAGTCTCTGATTCTGCTGGTATTAATGACGATGGTTGTTGCAACGTTGAAGGGTGGCGAGGCTTTATTTCCGAAACGAACAGTGCAAATAATCAATAACTTTGCTCCGCCTCAAGACCTGACTCTTCATTGCAAGTCCAAGGATGATGATCTTGGAGAGCACACAATCAAAGGTGGAGAAGACTATCAGTTCAGTTTCAGGCCAAACGTTGTGACGGCAATAACACTGTTTTTTTGTAGCTTTAGGTGGCCATCTGACATGTCGCTTCATTACTTTGACATATTCGTTCAGGAAAGAGACCAGAAAATCTGCATTTTGTGTTCTTGGAAAATACGGGACGATGGTGCTTGTAGATATGATCCAGACGCGCATCAAATTGGTGAGTGCTTTCATTGGAACCCTAAACCACAATCAACAACACAACTGCCTCTTGCTGCATCCAATACCAATACTACTAGTACTAGCAATATGAGCCCCTTCTCTGATTAATTTTCCCTTTCAATTTTGCTGCCTTTGAAATGTTATACTCAAATTCAAATATATAAACGGGCTCTATCTTAATTAAGGCTTGGTTTGATAGAGATTGATTTTGAGATCATCAACATAATTTTAAATCAACTTGGCCCCGAATGGCGCAACGAAATAACCTTTAAGAAAACCAAAAAATAAAAAATAAAAAGTTAAAACCAAATTTAAATTAAGAGAAAATCTATAATTTAATTTAATTATTCTGATAGAAAAAAGATCAATAACAATTATTTATAAATAGAGATAGCCAACTTTAATAAACCTCCTAATTAAATAAAAAAATTAACAAAATTCTAAAAAATACAGCTAACTTATGAAAATAATTAAAACAATCTTGAAAAGCACTAAAGCAATACATTTTGGATTTGAAATGACCTCAACAGGAGTAGAAGCTAATTGTCATGACGATGTATTAAAAAGAAAAGCTTTCATTTGATGAAACAAGATCTAAAATTCTTCCTAAAACTCTTCCCAAATACAAAATTATGACCGTTAAAATTAGCATATCCGTTTTGAGTCACAAACCTTAATCTTTTAAACTTCCAGCACTCAGCCCGCTTAAAAAAGAAAAAAAAAAACACATGTTAGACGTTTTAATCCATCAAGTAAAAACGTTGAGTTAAACGATTGAGGTGATGTCCATTGTCATCCACCAGTCATTGACATTTTTTTTATTGAAAAAATAATAATAATAATTAGAAATTTTATTAGTTGCGCCATTTGTTGTCACACTCATATATAGTACATTTTAAATAACGTGCAGGATATTATCATCTTTCTCGTTAAATATTTAAATAATTGAATTCTTGTTTTTTTTTAGGGGAAAAAGACAAAACTGAGAAAAAAACTAAACCATTCCTAATACCCGTCCACGTTAAGTTCGAACTTTGAACCAGACATTAGGGTGGAAGTTCCGTTTAACTAAATTAAATATAAAAATTATATTGTAAGTTTGTAACAAAATCTCCTAATTAAATAGTTTTCAATTCATTGTTTGAAGCGCGATTCACAATTTTAAAATGTACTACGATCAATAATCAATAATCAGTTCAAAGAATGGGGATCCATATAGGTGCACTGCACAGTTGGCCAAGCTATCCACGGTATTTTCTTACCCTTTGAATTTTAAATAATGTCGATTTTGAACCTAGATTTTTTTAATGTACTAAAAGCAAAATATAAGAAATCAATTCTTACATATATTTAGCGTGTCACGTTATTTATATATTTAATGATTATGATTTATTTTATATATGAACCCCTATAATGTACATAGACCCCGCTTAATTATACAAATTAAAATCTAACCGTTAATTTTTTTTAATTAGTATATCATGCTCTAAATATACTTAAAAATTTTTTTAATATTGGGTGCATTTTCCCTAAACAAGGGTCATTATTCTTTTTTATAGTCTCTGTTACGCTGCACAACGTGGTCAATTTTCTATGGCATATTGAATGAAAGTGAAAGCTAGAAAGTAAATGATTCCTTATTCATAAACGCCGTTTAAAACTCTCCTTGTCATTTCCTTGTTGAGTCTCTTTCATATTAAATGATAATTAAGGCGGTAGAATAAATGCATTTATTTTTAATTAGCAAAAGGATTAAATTTAGATATAATTTTTTATATCTTTATTGTTAGTTTTTTATATTAAAATATAACAGGTATATAGTTATTTAATAAAAATATAACAAGTGTATAGTTTAATTGAAAAATCATATAATTTTATGCAAAAATTATACATCCTATTATATTTTAATTAAAAAATTTGATATTAAGAAGGTAAGAAATTGTATATAAGTCTTTTTTTTTCTTAACAAAAACATTATTTTCAAAACAAGTTAAATGTAATTTTTTTTAAAAAAAAATAGACTTCAATTAGATATGATTTTTTATGTTTTACTACCAATTTTTCAATAAAAATATAATGTGTAAAAAATTCTTTTTAAAAAAATCCAATCATATAATATTAAGTTATAAAAATCATACATTTATTATACTATTATGATAAAACTTAATGACAAAAATATGAAATCCATTCTAATTAAGTTTTTTCCTTTAAAAAACAATGTGCAACTAAATGCAAAGTCAACATAACATAAATATTTTTTCTTTTAAAGAACCATAATAAATATTGAAGACCTAGAGCTAGGTTGTTTAATCAATTTCATTAGAATGGGAACATCACAACTCATATAAAAAGGGAGTGTGCAGTACGAACTTGGTGTATCATCATAAACCCAAATTTGCATTAAACAACAACAACGGCGACAACAACCTATGGCTCCATTGACAAATTTTCTGATTCTGTTAGTATTGGTCACGATGGATATTGCAATCTTGGAGGGTGGCGAGGCCTCAATTTTCCATCGGAAGGTAACGGTGCAAATCATCAATGATCTTGCTTCGCCTCAGGACTTGACTCTTCATTGCAAATCCAAGGACGATGATCTTGGAGAGCACACAATCAAAGTTGGACAAGATTACGAGTTCAGTTTCAGTCCAAACTTTTTTGAGGTTGTAACACTGTTTTTCTGTAGTTTTAGGTGGCCATCTGACACTTCGCTTCACTACTTTGACATATACATTCAGGCACGAGACAGGCGTAAGTGCAAGGTCTGTTCTTGGAAAATATGGGAAGGAGGTGCATGTAGATATGATGATGCCGTGCATGCCTATGCTCGGTGTTATCCATGGAACCCAAAACCACTTGCCGCTCTCGGTGTTGCTGCATCCACTTCCAATACTTCCCATCTCTAATTTTTCCTTAATTTCATGAAAAAATTACTCTTAAAAATGTTAAATTAAAAATATTTATATTGAATAATTTTAAATTTTAAAATTATTCTGAAAGTTCTTAAGATAAAGAATTTTAATTGGGGGTCCCAACTGTAATTTTTAGGCATAGATTAAATTTTGTTTTCTTTATATCCTTAATAATAATTTTAAAATTTAAAGTTTTTTGATATAAATATTTTTAATTTAAGATGTAATTTTTTCCTAAATTCAATTTTGTTGCAATGGAAATGATATATGCATTGAAAAAAGTTCAGTTTCTTAATTAAATAATGCTTCAAATGTTGGAAGAGATTGTGATTTTGAGACCATTGATAAAGTCTCTTTACAAGTTCTACATGCTTAATGTATCTGGATCTTTTAAAGTACGCTTTACACTTTAAAATACATTAAACTGAAGTGCAAAGTGTATTATATTAGAGGGATTTGATTCATGCTTAATTTATTATTTAATGGTAATAAATATTTTAAATTTAATTCATTATAATTATTTTTAAAAGTAAAAAAAGAAAAAGACCAAGTTAAAAGAGAGTCCGGATCCCGTGAATCCTAATGCAAGAGTATAGTAGCAAAAAGTCATTGTTTTTATTTCTTTATTTTTTATTTTTAGAGTTTAAAGTATAATAAAAAGATAAAAATTGTAATTGTGAAAATAAAAATTTTATTTATAAGAAAAACTTACACTTTAAAAATTTTAACCTTTCAGCAAAATTAACATTTTTAAAATATAATTTTATTTCATAGATAAAATTTTTATTTTCATAGTTATAATTTTTATCTTTTATATTAAACTTTAAATATTAAAAAGTAAAAAATGAAAATAAAAACCTATAAATTTTTGTTACTGTACCAGCGGTAGTAAAATCCTTTGATCCTACTGTGTTAAAAGAGCGTAATTTGATTCCTTATCTTGGCATTTTAAAAAATGAGTTATCTTTCAATATAAAATATATTTTAATATATATTATATTAAAATATATATATACATTACCCCCCCCCCCCAACACACACACACACACATATATATATAAAAGATAGAATGAATTACAATTGCTGCAATTAATCTCATCTGTGTTTTGGCTACAACAACAACCAACTGCATTGCAGTGGTTGCTGTTGTTTTTTTAAAATATGATTTGTTAATTTTATTTTAAAAAATATATTAATATTCTATAAAATGTATTTATTATTAATTAATTTTATAATAAAAATTTTAAATAAATAATTATAATATTAATTAATTAATTAAAATATAAAAAAATTTCTTAAATTAACTTTTTTTATAATTATTTTTTTATATATAATTTATTGATTTTAAAATTAAAAAAATTAGAAAATATATTTTTAAATTAATTACATTTTTTAAAAAATTATTTATAAATTATTATTTTAATAAAATAAATATGATTATTTATTTTAAAATTTTATAAATATTATATATATATATATTTTTTGTTTTTTGACAAGGACAAGACGAAGAAAAGAATTTGCCATTTTCTGCTCATAATCTCTCTGAATATGGAGTAAAAAAATTTTGTGTGAAGTCCACCATATTTTTTTTTATTTTTTTATTCTCTAATTTTTTTTCCGAGCCAAAATAGGAATTTTTTTTTTTTTTTCTCTTCTTTCAACTTTTTTTTTTTTTATCCAAAGCGCACTGTTAGGAATCAATGATCTATCACTTCATTTCTGTCGACTGGAATGACATCTGATTAATATCACAGTGTATCTGCTCATTAACGATATTTTATATTAATTTGCATACTAAAAGCTGTACTAGTTAACAAAGAAAATATTTATTATAATCTTTAAATACTATAAATATTACTTCAATTTATATTATGACAAGTAAGTAATTATTGTCTAAAAGTTAAAATATAACTTAATCTTGATTTAAAATTAGATTATATAATTTAAAAAAATAAAAATAAACTACTTGAAAAGGTGTAGATGGTAGCAATACCTATTGTTCAATTCTGCGAGTAACAAAAATGAACATATTTACCAAAGTCATATAATTAATTTGGACACGGATCATTTTCAGTCTTGTTAAGAATAAGAGAGGATTATGTCCTTTTCATAGTCTCATCCAACGGCTCTGAAATTTTTTTATAGCTTTTTCTTTAGATTTCATTCAACTATTGACTTTTTTTTTTATATTCATTATTTTACCAGTGTGAAGCAATAAGTAATCACAATTATGAAAGTTTAATCCTCTACATTTAATAAATAAATTTTTGCAATACTGTACAATATGCGATAGAAGTAATGTATGTATAGAATTTACTTTTTTTTTAAAAAAATCTATTTCCTTTTTCTTTCTTTCTCTTCAATTGCATGTTCTGTATTTATTTACTAAATATAAAAATTACAAACTCTCATTGTTGTGATTAATATTACTCCATACTAGTACATTAATGAATAAAATAAAAAGAGATCAATAATTGGATGAAATTTGATAGAAGAAACGTAGGAAAAAAAATTTTTAAGCCATGGAATAAAAATAAAATCTTCTCTTATTCCCGTCAAGATAGGAGAGGATTCGTGTCTAAATGCTATAGGGGGCATGGGACATGGATCCTCTCCTATCTTGGTGAGAACAAGAAGGATCTTGTGCAGTGGGGCTAATTTTTTTTTATAAATTTTTGTTTTCAAATTTCATCCAACCATTATTTTTTTTATTCATTAATTTACTAATATAGAGTAATAGTTAATCACAACTGTGAGAGTCTACATCATCTACATTTAGCATTCTCAATATTGCAAAAATTTATATACTAAATTCAATGGATTTAGACTCTCATATCCATGATTATCTATTACTCAATATTGATAAAATAATGAATCAAAAAAATCAATGGTTGAATAAGTCCAATGGGAATGAAAAGGACAGGATCTACCTCTCCTGTTCTCGCTAAGACAGGAAAGGATATGTGTTGAATTAATTTACAAAATTAATACAAAAGTAAACGGACTGGTTGTATAATAAAAACATTAACTGTCCATTAACGAGGACAGGCAAAAGCTTGACCATGTTTCTTTGAATGCGATAGTTTAAAGTTATTTCCATGATAGAAAAGTACAAAATATTTAATTAGCATAATAAATATTGATGACATGGTACAATTAATTTCATGTAAAATGACAACGTCATAACTCATTCAAGGGTTGTGTGGTATTGACACGGACACTAGGTTAATTTTGATTTTGTAAGCCTGCAAATTGAATCATTCACATATCATTGCAAGGAATGACCATTCAGTGATTGTAAATTTTTGTGGGTATATATAACCCCAATTAAGGTTTTTTTATTACAATCCTTTGTTTTTTTTAAATATTTAGTTAAATCCATATTAAAAAAAATTATTATCTCTAGATTCCACAATTTTGACAAAATGGAGTCCATTGACTCCAACTTGGGTGTGGCACAACTTTAAAAAAAATGATTTAAAGGAATAATAATTAGTATATAATTAATTAATAATAAAGAGATAATAATTAGTAAATAATTAAGATATAATTAGGCAATAATTATGATATGATTAAATAGATAAAATGAATTGAGATATATAAGTAATGATTATTGTATAAATAATTTGTTAAAGTTAGTTATAATTAATTTATCTAATGACTGAATGGATAATTAAAAATAATAGTAATTATGTAATTAATTAATTAGAGTTAGAAATTAATTTATTTTAGAATTATCATTCATTAATGTGTTATATATAATAGATATTAGCTATGTAATAATTAGTTAGTAAATTTAAGTAGACAATAAATACTAATAATTATTAATGAAGTGGTAATTAAAAACATTAATTATTAAGGTATCCAATAAAGATTAAATTAAGATAGGAAAAAAATGAAGAAAATTATGTAGAAATATAGTTAAAAATAAAAGTCATTGTGGTAAAAAATTAATAACAAAATAATATATATTTAAGTATGAGATAAATTGAATTAATATTACTGAGATTATTTGTAATAATATACAAAAATAAATTTATTTAATTATATATATCAAAAGTAGGGGCTGCTAGTGCCACAACGAGTCCTTCATCTTTTACGTTGTAGCCGCCATTAACCTATAGATTTGTCATGTTCTTCACGTTGTTGATATGGTGGATTATTAGTAGGAGCAGACGGTGATGAATTTAGATCAAACATAGGAGATTGCACTTGAGGAATTGGATGCTGAGGGGTCACGAACCTATAATGCGATGATCCCACAATTTTAAACAATTGACTATCATATTCAGCATTGAAAATTGTTGGATCATCAAATAATGACATAAATGGCGTAAATTGAGAAGGACCAGGAGATTCAAATTGTAACAATGGTGAAGGAGGCACATGATAGGAGGGACTAGCACCTCCAAATGCTACATATTGGTTAGTCGGGATATAAGACGATAGATCAATTATACCAAGGTGTTGTTATGTTACAGCACCTTCATCTAACACAGATAATATTGAAGCACCAATGCCATGATGATTTTGTTCATCAAGGTCAACAAGGGGCAATTAAGTTGACACATAACCTTCACGTCTCTTACCTAGCCTACCATCCAGAATTTCTAGTCGTGGTAAATTAAGAGCAGGTGGAACAAGTGGGGAGACTGTCGTGAAGCGCTGTTCTCCAAGAGCCAATGAGATATTCCTTTGGTTATGACTCACTCTTTCTCGATAGTCACAATAGTTCATTTGTGGAGGGTCTTGAATGCTTAACCTATACAAGTCATCAACAAATAAAGCATTTTGTCATGCACTCCACACCTCAATGAAGCATATATGCTTTTTGCAGTTGCAATGTATGGCAAGCCCTTAAATTGACTAGAGAAGTGGGCATTGGTTGCTACCTCCTAAACTGGTAGAGTACACGATTTGGGCGATGCCACTCAATAATATGAAAACAAATAAGAGACACTGAAGTTAGCCAAATGTCTCAAGACACTAAGTAATATTTAGGATAAGATCTCGCACACTGTTTGATTCATATGGCTGCCAAATGATCTATGCACAAAACATGAGAAAGTCATAATAAATATATCATATACAATAGTTGATTTAATAAATATCAATTTATATAAAGTAAATAAACCTCATTGTCTCACATTGCATCCAACAAAATATGATATTGCCATAAGGCTATGACCCTAGGACGAGGAAGTCACTCTACGTTTTTTCGTCTGTGGTTCTAAGAAAACAAATCACAACATGTTGATAAAGAAATAAATAATATTTTAAAACTATGTAATATGTACACATTATTTATCATATCTTACTTGAACCCTAAAGAAGGTAATCGTGGATAAATATCTATTTGGAGATCTGGTTGTGGAAGTCTTTGTGGTGCTAACATTGGGAATATATCCCATGCCCAAAGATGAAGTAGGGTCAAACAACTACTTATACCCTGTTCCCTAGGATTAGTTGCATTGCAGAACTCTCTATACAAGTAAGCTAATAGTGCAAATCTCTAACTATATTCCCCTGCTTGCTCAAAATCCCACAATAATGGAAGATATATTAAGTATACCTTTTGACTAGATCTATCTAGCATAAGAAAACCATCGATCAACTTCAAAATATATGCACATGCAAATCGTTGCACATCTTTGTCATTTGCAACATTTGATAATTCATTAAAGTGCTCAGCCAACCAACTAATGACGTTTGTCCAGTTATTTTATCATCTGGCGGTGTAATTTCAAGTAGCCACTCACATATTTACGACCATATGAAATTCGTACGACCAATAACAGGACTCCCCCTGCATGGGAGGCCCAACTGTATAGCAACATCCTCTAAAGTGATCATGTATTCTTTGTGAGTAGTGTAAAAAGTATGGGTCTTTAATCGCTATCTCTCCACAAGTGTCGACACAAGTAATAAATCATATTCAAACTAACTTAGTCAAGCAGTGCTATAGAATCCAACCTGTGGAAGATAGTCAAAAATAATGGGAGGAAGTGAAGATAGATGATTATTATGCATGACACGTCGTGGCTAGAACACTCGATCATCCTAAAAATCATATAAAACATTATATTCATATTATTACAGTTAAGTCAATAACGTAAAGGTGAAGTATAATGAATATAGAATAATATAAGGGTGAGATTATCTTACCTATGACATATGTCATATCTGGAGGCATAGAAGGGAGTCATCCTCTGATCCTGGTTGGATGACTTACTGTGAATGTGCCATTACTTTAATCTTCTGCATACCTCATTATGTTATATATAATACAAAATAATTGGTTATTGTGTACAAAGATAAAGTACATTAAAACATAAGGTTTAAACCTATATACATTCAACGTAAGTTTTTATACATATACATGTTCACAAATAATAATAATAATACTTTATTTGTATATAAAAAGGTAAGATTTATTCAAAACCAAGGTCCCAACTCATATATATTAAAGCCAATATTTATATATATGTAAAAACTTGGCCTAACTATTGTCTAATGAGGTGATAATGTGGATAAGTGGAATAATTATAACCAATTTCTCTACATAACCCACACTTGTTAAGCTGACTTGGTTGTATCCAATTCATCTCATTGTATATACGTATGAAGTGTGGCCTCCCTTTAGCTCGAATAATCGATGGATCAAGAATCAACTTCAGAGAATCTATCTATGACCAATGAATCTCGCTCCCAATAAGTTGGAACTCATTATTGTATGCACTACACATTATTTCCAAGTGAAAAACATGTTCAACAAATTAAAGATGGTCAAGGACAACATTAGCATAGGTTACAATAACATGTTGACATGGGTATTTTTTGATTTGAAACTTGCCACAATCACATTTACGTTCAACTAAGTTGACCTTGCAGCACCAACCAAATTGATGATTTTAGACATCATATGGCTCATCAACATCGAAGGATGCTACTCTTCTATCAAATACTCGAACTACACACGCAGAAGCAGCTTGTGTAATTGGAGCTAACTTCTTGTTTAAAGTCTCACAAAATACTTAACCGGCGGCTAGTTATGCATATACTTGTTGAGCTCATTTGATGAAATACCTATTTAACTTGTACATGGTTGCCTTTGTGAGGTCAGTTATAGGTAAATATCAAACACGTTTGAGGACACTATTCATTGTTTCTACTAGATTTGTTGTCATATAACCATAATGTCGACCCTTTGTGACGTAAGCCTGTGACCATTGTTCCTTGGGCATGTCGGCTATCCAAGCGGCTGCTGGGCCATGTAAAATTGCTAACTCAGCCAATTTTTCATTAATAATATGATGCTTATATGCATATCCAATATTAATGAATTTCTCTTTTAGCCAATTTGTCCTATATGCTTTATGCAAGTTGCAAGCTATATGCCGAAAATAAAAAATATGATGCCCATATGGTGGTTGCCATTTAACTTTTAAATAAAAGGAGATAAATAAAATAGAAGGATGTCTATATAATATCAAGCAAATCTTCCTTCTTTTCTTGACGACACTTATTTGGAGATTGAAAAGGAACCAAGCCCAAGCTCCTTATGTCTCTCCCTCTACTATAGCAAAATGCAAGGGGTACAACATTCTTGTTACCATCTTATGATATAGCCATAAGTAATGTTCCTTTGTATTTTCCATACAAGAATATCCCATCGACTTGGACAATCAGTTTAAAATGTTCAAATGGATTAATACATGGCTTGAATGCCCATAATACTCGACAAAACATCTTTACAGACTGATCTTCAGAATTGTTTTGTTAAGATCAATTATTTAAGAAATATACTACTGAACCAGGCATGAAATGTTGAACAATAGATAACCACCTAGGCAATAAAGTATAGAAGCTCTCCTAGTTACCAAAAGCAAGGGCACGGGCTAGATGTTTTGCCTTCCATGCCTTTCTATAAGAAACAGTGTAACTAAACAAACTTTGCATCCTCTCAATGATTTGGAAAACTTTAACCTCTAGCTAATCAATTATTATTGTCACAATATATGATGATATAACATTAGAATCTAATTTAAGGTGATCTTGGAATAATGTCACAGAAAGACATGTGTGTGACCTATCATACTTTGTAATCTTTCGATGTTTTTTTTTTTCTTTTTTGCATGCTCTAACCCTCAAACTGTAACTATGACCATAGTTAATACATCGATATTCTTCATTTAGTTCAAAAGAATGGTGAACATGAAATATGTGATGCACTCGAATAGAATATTGCTTAACCTCACAGCATAGTACCTTTATATCTGTATACTACATGCCAACCTATAACTCTTAGTTGTCGCTAAGATTCATAAAAACTCCCTTTCTAGGGAACTTGGGACCACTTGCTGCCTCTATGTTAATCTGTGAGAAGAATGCAATTGTTGGCTCATTATATTCACTCATAATTTCATTCCCTACATCGTTGGCTTCCTCATTAGACTCATTATCATCATCGTCCTCATCATCATCATTATACTCATCAGGGATGGTAGAGTCATATTCATCTTCGTTCTCAAATTCATCCATTAAGTCTTCTATTACAACCACAGACGATTGAGATAAAGTATTACCAATTACTTGATGGGATGAACTCGACTGAAATGTGTGATCTGTTGAATGAATGTTAACTTGTTGTCCATAACTGGCATTTGGCTCATGTGAACATCGTATTTTATCCAAGTATGTTCCAAAATAATGATAAAATTAAACTAACAAATAACAATAAAAAACAAAAAAAGGAAAAAAAATCAAATAGGCCCTTTTAGCCCAACAAGTTCAAAGAAAAAATTAAAGGGGAAAGAATCTAAAAATAAAATTAAAAATGAAAAAAAAAGGGTAAAAGCCCATTAATCTAAAATTAGAACAAAAAGAAAAATCAAAGAGGGAATAACAAAAATCCAAACAATGAAATAAAAAAAAAAAGGGCTAAAAAAAAAGAAAAGAGAAAATGAATGAAAAAGTAAAAACTCACAAAGAAAGAGAGAGAGAAAAGGCTAAAAGTAAGTTAATAAAAAATAATAACTAAAAGAATAATAATTAAAAAAAAAGAAATGAGAGGAAAAAAAGAAAGGGGACAAAAAAAGAAATAAAAGAAATAAAGTAAAATAATAATAAAAAAAGAGTCAAAAAAATATAAAAAAAAAAAAGAGAAAGGGGAAGCCCAAAAAAAAAAAAAAAAAAGATTCTGGGACCTAATCTAGGAGAGCCTAAAAAAAAAAAAAAAAAAAGAGAAGAACTAAAACAAACAAAAATAGAAGACAACCCAATTCTTCTAAATCCTATTAGCCTAATACTAAAATTAGAAAAGAAAAAACGAAGGCCCATTCCAAAAAAAAAACTTGCCCAAAACAAGTTGAAAAGAAAAATAGACCGAAAAGAAAAAAAAGTCTAAAAGCAGAAGCCCAATCTGGATGCCCAGACCCTACCTGTTTCCTTCAACCGCTCTTTTCCTTCACACACGATTCTGGCAGAGGGAGGGGGACCACTTTCTCACTCACCCACGCACAGAGCTCTCAGACCAGTATAGACGCAGAAGCAAGAAAAATAAAAAGGAACACTCGTACGCGCACAAAAGAGAGAGGACGAGGGAGAAGCATCACTTGAGTATGGAGTGGGAGACGCAGATGCAGAAGGAAAAAAGGGACCACACTGAAACAACAGAGAGAGATTTAAAGCTAGGGCTACAAAAAGGGAAGAGGATTTCCTTTTTTTCGGGGGTGAAGGGGCAAGAGAGGATGGAAAAAAGAGGAGGTAGTGAGAAAATGAGAAAGGGGAAAAAGAGAGAGGAGGGACAGGAGAGAGTGGAGTGAGTCTGAGGGAGAGGCACGAAGAAATAAAAAAGCACAAAAAGGAGAATAGTGGATGAAGCAAGGTTTAAAAGAAGATCTTTTGGATAAAAAGGGAAGGAAGCTGAGAAGAAAGGGGAGGTGCTTGGTGAGGTTTTCGAATTAGGGAGAATAGAAAGGCTGAGGGCATCGGGGAACAAAAGAAGGAGCGAAAAAATTGAGGGGCTTTCGAAGGAGAAAGAATAAAGAAGAGGAAGAAGTAGACAGGGAGTGAGGGGTTTGAAGGAAATTCGAGAAAAGGAGACCAAGAGAAGGAGAATAGAGATTGAGGGGGATTCAGTAGGAGTAGAAGAGAATCAGGGAGCGGCAGAGATGAAGTGAGAGAGCAGACACAAAAAAAAACATAAAGCAGAATGCATAAGGGAACGAGGAAGCCAGACGGGACAAAGAAGAGGGAGACCAAGAATGAGCAAAGGATTCCGAAAGAAGAGGAGCCTTTGAGTGGGTTTCGAATTAGAAGGAAAGGGTGAGAGGCTAAGAAGAAGCTAAAGGTTTTCGGGTTAAAGAGCCCTGAAAGGGGTTTGCAAATAGAGGAAATCTGATAAGTATTGTTTCTTATTCCTCATCTTTTCTAATTATAAAAAAGGAAAGCTATGGATTGGGCAAGATTTTTGTGTTGAAATTTTGGGTTTGATGTCTCTGGTTGATATGAATCTCGAGTGCCTCTTTTGGTTTCTAGTTTAGAGATTGAATATATTGTAATTCCAAGTGTTAGTATTTGACTTCAAAAATTTGTCTAATTTCTTTGCCACTGTGGTTCTCGAACCTTGTCATGTGAGTGTAACCATGAGTATTGAATGATGATTTTGCTTAAATGCTGAATAATGTTTTTTGGGGTTTCTTTAGTGGTGTAGATGTGGGACAATAGTGTTCTTTGAGTTCTTGGATTACTACTTTTGTTTGTGGTCTGGGTAAGTAAATGAGTCATTGAAGAGTGATCTCGATCGTTGTTAATCTGAATGGTTTCATGAATTCTCCTTTCCCTTCCTTTTTGGGTGCTAATTTGGACCATGTTCCGTGACTAACATTCTACTTCTTTATAAAGCTTTCAAAAATTTTAACAAATGCATTCTGGCCATGATTTCATTGCTATGAAATTATGATGTTGAAAGTTCTGGATAGGGTCATGTTTTTGTCGCTATGATGCAAAGGGAATGTTAAAACTTTCAGTGTATTCTAAGTTTGGGTTGCATTAATGTTCAATCTCTCTTTATTGTAATTTGAGGCAGAACATATTACATTAAAGGGATTTTGTGAGATGATTAGCTTCTCAGTGTTAAATGTTGGGCTTGAAAAGAACATATTGAGCAACCACAGACTCATTCAGTCCAGTTGCCTTGATGTATACTTTTGATATGAGAATTTTATGGTTGAGTGCTAATGTAACATTGGATTTATAATCGCATTTAGTTTCCTTTCGAAGCCTGTACCTTGATCCTTTGATTTGCTTGTTTAGTGCTTATATGGTGTTAAGATAGATATATTGGGTAGTTATAGTTGGTGTCATGAAATTAATTTGCTTGACTAGAAACTAATACATTTCTTTTTCTTGGCTTATTCACATGGCGAGAAGCACCTTGAAATCGTGCTAGAGTTGCAACTGGGGACTTGCTCAAAGGAAGATAGCAGCTCGACAGTATCAGTTGAAAAATACTTAATTGCTATGAGTGCTATGTCGTCGCATTTTTGGGTATAAGAGACATTTTGGAGAGAAGGAATTGCTCGGAGGTTTGAAAAGAAGCCAAGCCCTGTTTGAGGATGGTGAAGAGTTGAGGAAAATCAAAGACTCGGGACATGCTTAAAGGGAGGCAGCACTGGTCAGACGCAGAGAAATGGGAAATGGAGAAAGACAAGTGCAGACAAATGGTTTCTTGCAAATTTCCATTCCTTTTATTTTTGTAACCATTGCTCAAAATAATGTGCTCTTTGTTTGGTTGTACACAGAACACACACTATCACAAATTATCTTATACTTGTACGTATTTTATTTTAATTTATATTCTACTTTTATTTTTCTTTTAGAATTGCTGTGTGAGATTTTATATCTCTTACGGCGCATAGGATTAACCTGAGTATCATGTATGACAATAAAGTCTCCTTGGTGCTTATTGGTTTTTTTTATACATTTGCAAGTTTTGTGTTTCAATCTTCTTATAAAATTAATTTTGTTTTCAAAAAATTCTAAGAAAAAGAAAGTGTGCCTAAAAAAAAAAGATTTTAAATTATTAAAACATGATTCAAAACAAAAAAAGAGGGTTCAAAAGACCAGATGAAGTTTTTGAAAAATATATATAGTTTTGTTTTAGACAAAATAAAACATATTTAAAAAAAAAAAAAGAAACCAAAAAACCTTTTTCGGCAATAAATTACTAATTAAAAAAAACCCTTTCCTTTCTTTTCTTAAAAATATAAAAATTAGTATTTTAAAAGAAATTTTAAAGTTAGTTATTCCTCTTTAGACTAGATCTTTTGAAAAGTAAAAAAATGAGGAAACAGACAAAAGCCAAAAAACAAAAAAAAAATGAAAATAAAAAGAAAGATAAAGAAAGAAAGTCAAAAATAAATTAAAACCAAAAGCAAAAATCAAAATACAAGAAAAAGTAAGAAAGTCAAAAATTAAAATCAAATCAAATAAAAAGTTTTGAAAATGCAAAAAGGAAAAAAATTTCTTTTTTTAATTTCATAAAAAAATATTAAAAAAATAATAAAAAAATAAAGAAGATAATAATAAAAACAATAAATTAAACAAAACAAAACAAGACAAAAAAGAAGACAAAAAAATGAATGGAAAGCAAAAAAAAGATAGGAAAAAGAGAGAAAAAACTGAAAATATAAGAAAAGTAAAATTAAATTTTTCATTAGCAAATTAAAACACATAAACCAAATTCAAAACTCGTTTTATTTGTAAAAAGAAAAAGCAATTTATCTTCTTCATCTTTTCACAAAAAAAAAAACACCCAAACAAAAAATTAAATATAAAAAACAATAATTAAAAAAAATATTATTAATTAAAAAATAAAGAACATACAAAAAAAAAAAACAAACATGAAACCAGAAAACTAAAAAAATACTAACAAATATAATTTTCAGTCGAACTACGTGGATTTTAATCCTATTTAAAGGTACGTAAGCTTTAGGCTCTCATCCTGGGTCAAGTCTGCCCTTGTAAATAATTATTTTATTTTTATTTTTATTTTTATTTTTATTGATTTCTTTCCTCTTATTTTAAATCTTACTTCTTTAATTTCTTTTTCCTTTTTACTCTTAATTCTATTTTATTTTATCTCTATACCTTTTATTTTGCATGTGATTTGTTAGGGAGAATTAAAATAAACTAAAGGTTATGATAATTTTGCACAACTAACTTAGGGTAGCCGTTCTTAAGAATGAGTGTAATGGGATGTCTAACACTTTCCTTACTCACAATCGACTCTCGAATTCTAATCTGGTTCGTAGACTATTTTTCAAATTAAAAAGGCTTTTTCAAAGTTTTGTCTTTTCAAAAATAAAATTTTAGTGATGACTCCTGAACCCTACATTTACTTTTAATTTTAATTTCGATTTTCGTTTTCTTTGAAAATCAAAATTTTCTCTTTTTAAAGGTGTCACGTGGTCACATTTTCGAGTGTGATAGCTCAAATGGGTGAACATTTCTAAGATATACACTGAGTAGAGATACTTATTCTACTAGGTCATGCATATTACTATTAGATGGAAGTGTGTATGCAACATGATCCTCTTTTACTTGTGATTTAACGTTCAAATCAACTTGATTAGTTGAAATACAGGCATATAACTCTGCCCTAGTCAATAGGAATAGGAATCGTGAATTCACTTGCCACATTTCTTGCACATTAGAATCATCTTTTA
Source organism: Erythrophleum fordii (assembly GCA_032878935.1). Taxonomy (NCBI): domain Eukaryota; kingdom Viridiplantae; phylum Streptophyta; class Magnoliopsida; order Fabales; family Fabaceae; genus Erythrophleum; species Erythrophleum fordii. Next base: position 7,591,529 of record JAVQMF010000025.1, on the reverse strand, counting down.
AATTATATGCTTGGTACCGTGTTAGTACCTATATATACTAATTCCAATACAAACTGGTTTGGAAAAAGTCATAACTTTTGTCCAACTATTTGCTTCAATCTTTCTAAAGTGATATCTGAATCAACTCTTATTATTTTCACTCTAGCGTATTCAAATGTCACACCATCTGAACCATAAAAAATTCACCCATTTGCAAATATACATATAATCTCACTTTTATTTGTCATAATTTTTCCTTATAGTAATATACAACAACATAATAAGTGCAAAAGTAATAAATTGAATAACAAGATAATTAATACAAACATTCTAAATATAACAAAACATTAAATGTAAACAAAATATGTATAGGCAAAAATTAAATGCCACTAAATAAATATATCAAGAAAATATGTAACTAAAATAAATATTAACACAATATAAATAAAATAGCTATAACAACAAAATTTAGAACAGTCATGATTATTATAAAAAAATTAATGTAAAGAAACTAAATATAACACAAAAAATAAATGCAAACATAATAAAAATAGAAAATAAATTAAATCTAACCAAAAGAAGTATAAAAAAATTAAATAATAACATAATAAATATAGCAAAAATATTAAATGTCACCAAAATAAATATTAAAACAATTAATGCAAGCAAAATAAATAACTATAACAACAAAATTTTAATACTCAAAAAATAAATATTAAAAAAAATAGTTAGATACAACAACAAAATAAATACAAATAGTATAAATATAAGAAAAATAAATAAATACAAAGATATTAAATATAAAAAAACCAATGAAAAAAAAAACACAACTTAGAAAATAAATGTAGGCTAATTTTGAACTAATTAAATAAAAAATGCAAAGTAAATAAATTGAATAGAAAGATAATTAATACAAACATACTAAATATAACAAAACATTAAATGTAAACAAAATATATATATAAACAAAAATTAAATGCCACTAAATAAATATATAAATATATAAGATACAAAAAAAATTAAATGCAAAGATATTAAATGTAAAAAAATAGTGCAAAGAAAATAAACATAACATAGAAAATAAATGTAAACTAATTTTGAACTAATTAAATAAAAAATTGCAAAGTAAATAAATTGAAGAGAAAGATAATTAATACAAACATACTAAATATAACAAAATATTAAATGTAAACAAAATATATATAAGCAAAAGTTAAATGTCACTAAATAAATATATCAAGAAAATATATAACAAAAATAAATATAAACACAATAGATATAATGACAAAATTTATCAGAGTCATAATTATTATAAAAAAAATTAATGTAAAGAAACTAAATGTAACCCAAAAAATAAATACAAATACAATAAAGATAGGAAAAAAATTAAATCTAATCAAAAGAAATATAAAATATTAAATAATAACATAATAAATATAGCAAAACATTAGATGTCACCAAAATAAATATTAAAACAATTAATGCAAGCAAATTAAATAAGTATAACCACACAAATTTAATACTCAAAAAACAAATATAAAAAAAATAGTTAGATACAACAATAAAATAAATATAAATAGTATAAATATAAGACACAAAAATGCAAAGCTATTAAATATAACAAAAAAATTAGTGCAAAAAAAAAACATAAAAAATAAATGTAAACTAATTTTGAACTAATTAAATAAAAAATGACAAAATAAATAAATTAAACAGAAAGATCATTAATACAAATATACTAAATATAACCAAAAATTAAATGTAAACAAAATATATGTAAATAAAAATTAAATGCCACTAAATAAATATAACAACAAAATATATATAACCAAGATAAATATACATAAAAATAAAAATTAAATAAATAGAACAATAAAATAAATACAGTTAAAAGATAAATGAATCAATTTAAACAAAATTACTAACCTTTTGAGATCAGATAAGACAAGTTGAAAGGCTTTGGCTCTCTTTTGTTATTAAAATTTAAAAAAATTACAAGTTAAAGTTGTAAATAATGAAGTTAAAAAAAAAAAAAAGGAAGAAGAGGCATGTATGATGTTGAAGAAGAGAATGACTAAGGAAGAGAAAAGGGATGGATGTATAATTTAGAATGTTGAAGGAAGGAAGATGTGTGTGTGAAAATGAAGAAGCATTTATAAAGGAAAAAAGAAGACTCAATGGTGACAAAAAAAAAATAAATTAAATTTATTATTGTCAAGTTAGGCCTCCCTGACTTGACAATATTGCAGGCCTTGCTTACAGACTAGGCCTATAGTGTTGGATAGGTTGAGCTACTCGACCTTTCCACCTACAAAGGAGGCCTGCATCATGCAGGGCTCCCCTGTACCAAAGCAATACGTGCAACTAGTTACATGTTGCACCTTATTAATATAAAAAGAAAATTAGAATACTAGATGTTGGAATGCATGGTTCCAACATCCAGTAATTATAAAAAAAAAAAATTTATTTATGGTAAAAGTCGAAATCATTGATTTTGACTTTCACCAAATTTAAAAAAAAAATTTGGAAGTTGGAATACATGGTTGTAACTTCACTAAATTTGTTGGATCTCAGTGTAATATTTTGTATGATCAAGAATTTGCAAAATTTCTTTTAAATAACAATATTTAGCTCAAGAAACCCCCCAATTAATCTATACATATGGTCTAATTTTTTATTTGCTTTGTTCTGTTCATGGTTTTTGCTTATTACTGGAACTTTTACCCATAGTTATATAAGCTGTGGATATATTGTAAAACCATTAGCCAGTACCCACATATGTTACTGTCAATGAAGATTCGCCCCAAAAGAAGCTTTTTAGCAGCGGACATTTTCGTTGCTAAAATGCTTTATTTATTTAACAAATATAAATCCATTTTTAATTAATACATTGGAATAAAAAGTAAAAATTAATTAGTAAGCATAGTATAAATATAGAAAACCCAAATAATATATTTTATTATGCTTAAATTGCATTACAATGTCTCATTGAGTCCTTACAAAATTTGACAAAAGCAAATAATTTCTACTAAACATCTTAATTCTTCAAATTGGTTTTCATGAAATTTAGAAATTGTCCTTAAGAATGTCTTCAATGAAACTCCTTGAATCGAAATTATAGCTTTAATAATTGATTTTGAAACACTATTGTTGCTGTCTCCTCCTGCACCACATGATGAATTATCTCCTTGGATAGTGAGAACACTAGAGATTGGCATCGCTTTTCTGTTTAAAATTCACCCTACAAAGAAAGAAGGATTAAAGAAGGGTTTTTGACTTAGAAATATAAAATTCACCCCATACAGATCCATAAATTTTATTTCTCCAAATGCAATCTAGATTTTGTTTTTTTTTAAATATGAGGGGTTATGATTCTTTAGTAATCGTAACCTCAATTACCTGTGTGACCTTCACGGTTGCTAAGCAACCATAACCCATTCAATTACATGTTTTTCAATGTTTTTAAAATTTTTAAAATTTATTTTTTATTTTTATTAGTTTTTTTTTATATATGAAATGTAAATATAAAGATTTAAAATTTTAATGTTTTAAAATTTTTTTAGGTGTATTAATTTAATTATTTTATAAAAAGTAAATTAAATAATTAATTTAAATAACAATTATAATGATTTAAGAAAAAAGAAGAAGTTATTTTTAAAAAATAATGGCTAAGTAGTTTAAAAAAATTAAATGTGAAATAATTTCAACTTGATAAAAAGATTAAGAAATAAAATTATTTTAGAAAAATGAAATATCATTGTTTAAGAAAAATTAAATAATAATTTTTAAAAATTAATAAAATGATTGAAGAAAAATAAAATTTTATTAGAAGAGATAAATTTTAATTTTGTAAAGACTTGATAACTAGTAATAATTCTACATTAAATATACTTATTAAGTAATATTGAACTTAATAGTAAAGCAATAAAAATTTTAACTAAAATATGTGTAAAAATATTATAATAAACTAAAATTATTATTTTGCCTTATTTCTTTTCACCAATTAAAAATTTTAATTTACTTCAATATCAAGTTCAGCAATACTTTATAATTATGGTTAATTTCTCATCAAATTTTTAAGTACTCATATTTATTTATTTAGTTTAAAGGAAATTGAATTAAACAATTAGTCTTCATTTTCTTAAATTAATTTTATGATTTTTATGGTAAATAATTTTTTACCTATTATAAATATTTTTATTACATAACTTACTACTCCTAATAATTTTTTATAAAAACTAACTTTGCAATTACGTAAAGCAAAGTTTTAATTTAAGGGTCACAGGTGGGTCTCAACTATGACCCCTTATATATTAAAATAAAAAATTTTACCTCAACAAAAAAAATATTATAACTAAAAAAATAAATTATGATTAAAATAAGACAAAATAATAATGTTAGTTTATTATAATTATTTTACACATATTTTAGTTAAAATTTGTATTGTTTTAATATTAAGTACAATATTACTTAACAAGTATATTTAATTACTTATTAAAATTTTTAAAATTATTACTAGTTATCAAGTCTTTACAAAATTAAAATTTATCCGTTTTAATAAAATTTTATTTTTCTTCATTGATTTTATTCATTTTCAAAAATTAATACTTAATTTTTTTTAAACAACGATATTTTATTTTTCTAAAATAATTTGATTTTTTAATCTGTTTATTAAGTTTAAATTATTTCCATTTAATTTTTTTAAACTACTTAGCCATTATTTTATAAAAGTAACTTCTTTTTTTTCTTAAATAATTATAATTATAATTTAAATTAATTCTTTAATTTACTTATTTATAAAATAATTAAAATAATACAACTAAAATTTTTTAAAATTTTAAAATTTTAAATCTTTATATTTATATTTCATATAAAAAATAAACTAATAAAAATAAAAAATAAAATTGTGAATTTTTTTTAAATAAATAAGATGATGGGTCATGGTTGCTTAGCAACTATGACTTATTCAATTAAGTTTTTATTTTTTTTAATTGAGGTCACAGTTATTAAAGAATTGTGACTTCTCATATTAAAAAAAAATTACTATATTTAAAAAAATAAATTTTATAGATATGGATGAGATGAATTTAGAATTTGCCTTAATACTTCTGGGTCAAAAACGCGATTAAAGTATATTCTGGCACTTGATCATCAATGCACAAGACAGTGGGGGTACTGTACTAAGAATCATAGCTTACAAAAGTAAGTATGTATATATATATATATATATATTATATCACGAAACATGAAAAGCCTAATAACAAGGGATACACTGACAGTCAACTTGCTTGCTAGTGAAATAAATATTATCTTCGTATGAAGTTGCAGATATACTAATCTTGTGCAGATACAATCAAAGGAACTTGCTTGTTTCAGGGAAAGGGGAGCTTAATTTATTGTGCTGTGTCGTCACTCATTACTAATAACAATGATATGTGTATTAAGCGACAGTAACAAGCTGAGGTGGTCTTGGTGGTCCTGCTGCTTGCAGTAGTAAATTAAGAGAAGTCTATTATAAGCTTTAGAATATTTCGTAAATCATATAAAATACTGGTTCTGCTGCTATTTCTAATAGTAGACTGGTGATAAAAGTAGCTACAGAACCACTTTTAGCCTTAAAAATAATACGTAAATCAAACTGAACACTGCTATGGAGAAACAACAATGTTTCACCGCCATAGAGGGTTCCTTTTGCCCGGTTATAGTTTCTCACATAAATAATCATAGCCCTGTTTACCCTTGGGAGACAACCGGGACGTTTTGTATTAGGGAGAGAGAAAAAAATATATTATGTAATATTTATTATACTTTTATTATTATTAAACTGTATTTATTATTTTTTATTGTTATTTTAAAATAGAGATATAAGTGTCATTCTGCATTCATTTAATTCATTTTTTTATTTATTTTCTATTCTATTCCTTTCTATAGTGCATTGTACCAAACAAAGGCTGAGAGTGACCAATAAATCTGACAGTGCTTAATGCAATGTTACCTTTGAACAGGGGGAAATGATGAAGGATCTAACAACTCTAGATCCAACTGGAAGCCTACGAAATGGAAAAGGTCATCACGGATAAAAAAGAGCATTTACAGACGGTAAGTTGGCTCAACACACCTCATAGCAAACAAAACGAAATGGGAGCACAATAACACACATTCATCAAGGTATAGTATGAACACAAATTAATGCTGCATTTGCTTTGTTTTTTTTTAATAAAAAAAAGGCCAAAATGAACTTCAAAAACAAACACATTTCATGAAAGGAACATTACCTCAATGTTTATGTGCTGACCTTGATTGCAATAAACAACAGATTTAAGTATCAATATCTTAACTGTAAGACCCCTTGAAAATGAAGAAAATAACTCAAAATAATTAAGATCAAGTATCTTGCCAAATTTTCAGAAAAAAAAAACCCACCTATAATACCCCCAAAATTAGGAAAATGGATCCTCTCATGTTCTCTCACATGAGGGATCTATTCCCTTCCCCCGAAAAAAAAAAAAAAAAAAAAAAATTAAGTTTGTAAGAGACATGAACAAATATAAAGAGCTTGATCGTGAGCAAATTCAAATCTCAAAATAAGAGACTTGATTGACACGAGGTACGAGGTAAAACTTATACCCATAAACCTTGCATACAATTTCAAACCAAACTTTTTATTACACAATATAATAGTCTAAAGAGAGAATTCAAATAGCGAGCACATTTCATTTATACTTGTACCCGCAATTTAGTTAACTCTTTTCTTTTGCAATACTAATATTCTGAGAGGAAATTCAACAGTATACCCTCACTCTCTTTGGAACAGAGGTAGCTCACATCCATAAACTTCTCTACTCCCATTAAGTTTCAATCCACAAGAATAGGTAGTTTACAGCCCCTTTGATTTGCTCTTTGCAAATTAATATCTTTATATAACTTTTGTATAACATCCATTATACTCTTATTATTATTATTTAACACCTCTTTATTATTTTTTCAAAATAAAGATACAAATATCATTCCTATCCTCGAAATCATTTTTTAAAATTCCCTCTACGAACTTATTCCATTTATAATCATTTTTTTTCCTTTGCAAGATAATTATTTTTAGGGGACATTCACTATAGTGCAATTCAACTATTTTGTAAATTAATTATGCATTATAAAATATTTATTTTTATTTTTACTAATAATAAAGATAGTATATATACTATAAATTTATTATTTTATATAAATATATTTTGCCGTATCCATATCTTTTTTCTTTCTAATATATTTTTGAAATTTTCCGTATCCTTCCCCTGTATCAATACTGGTACTCCACCTGTACCATTGCAGCATTCACAAGAACCAATTTTCTTCTGCAATTTGTTTGATGCACCACCTTCTAAATTTGTAAAAAATTGCAAATCCCAAGCAATGTAGACGGTGCCAAAACATATACAGTCTTCTTAAAAACTTGGAACTCTCATATAATAAGATATTGTCGAAACAAATCCCAGTTTCAAATTAAAAAGACACACAAGTAATTAGAACTTCAGAGATCGTATTCAAACAAATCCTTTCACCAAAACGAAAACTCATACGCCTATAACAGCTTGCAGCAAAGCACTACTAAAATTTATAATCCCCCTCAAATCTGCACGTCTGGTTTCTTACGAGAGTTTCATACTCTTCCTTCATGGCAACATGTCATTCAGCTTTAAAAAGAGCTTCTGCAATAGAGGTAGGTTCACTAGCACTTGACCCAACATAAGCCTCAGGTCTACAGGTATATTATTTTGTCTAAAACCAGAACCTGAAATTGGTGTAACTGTATCAGTAGCAGCAGGTATAAAATATGATAAATGTGCAGGAACTAATAAATCAGGAATTGAGGGAGGAAAGGAAGAGCATGAAGAATTATATGAGAGCATGATTGAACTGAGTGACTTCTGTAAGGAGAGACAAGTTCATCGAATGACATGTCTTGATGTATACATTTCACCATTTTTAGGGTTTGGACATTTGTGCCCTTTATCTATTAGATTATACCCAAAAAAGACACATGGAACTTATCTAAATTCAAGCTTGACTAATGTATGGTCTGTGTTTTCTTTCTGCAGGAGTCGTGTATGGACAGAAGATATGAAGCAATGGTCTTGAAGTTTTATAAGTTTTGACTTTCTTTTCAACGCATAAGCCCAAATGAATTTGGAATAGGCATCTCAAAACAGCATATAGTAATGATCACTGTTAAGTGAATTTTGAAAGTCAATGTTCTAACTTAAAGTTATAAGTTTAAAACCCAAATTTCATAATCGTGTTTTTGTTATATAGTATCCCCACTATGGGAAATTATAGTTAAAAGACCAGAGTTTCAAATTTCAAAATTTGGTCCCAACTTTGAAATTCATTATTAAGAGATTAAGAAATGATAAGATCACACTTAGTATCCATACTTTGCATCATCTGTAATGAACTGCATCCATGAGTCATCTAATTTGCCTTCATCTTTCGAGCATGGAGATGATGCCTCTGGAGACATGGTTTCACATTCATTGATTATGGTTTGGGAGCTCCCACTTAGTGACAAACTGCTTTGCCCTTGCTCTTCTGCTTTAGAGCATAATCCATTTTCCTTAAAGACAGGGCACAATTCGTAAGTATATATGTATCTCACAAAATAATTAAGCATTTGCTTGTTAAGTGCAAATTTGGTCTTTTATGAGTGACTTTTCTCTTTAGTTAAAACCTAGAAATAATAAGAATACTGGCAGCAGAGTATAAAAGAGAAGAATAATAAGTTGGTAATTATATATAATGCCAAATAGATGGCATCATTTGGAAGCCTGAGTGATGAGATTAGGTAATGAAATAGGGATGTAAACAATGTATAATATATTTTAGTATGTAGTAATGACCATCAGTCCGTGTGTAAGGACGCACCATCAATTTCTATTAATCTAATCGACAAAGACAGCATTTTAAATGAGATATTTGAAAATTTCAGCAACAATATATAGGATGAAATTGATGCAAAATAAACATTTGGCACCAAATGATAGTGACTAAACTTTTGGGACAAAAATACTTTTCCCTAACTATTTGTATCTAATGCCATTTCTGTGTCGTCTTTTAGTATTCCTAATGGTTATTTTGGTGGGCGGGAAGTAATGTAATTAAAAAGTTGCTTACAGAAAATAAAAGTGGTGCTGAAGCAACTACTTTATGAGTTGCTGAAGCCTTCAATAGCCTTGGAATCTATATATTTCTAGATCAGAAAGGATGGACAAATGAAAAATGATGACAAAGACAGATAAATAAGGAGTTTAATTAAGAAGTGCAATAATTTTCCTTTAAACTTTGCCGCATTTTTCTTTTCTCCACCACAAGCACTGCCGACTTGGCACTTGAATGGCACTTTCATTTATACTTTCTTTAGAGGGCAAAAACTAATGTAATTGTTTGTTGTTGGTTCTAGTCACTCTATCCGTTTGATCTAGATTTTATAACATCTCAATAAACCTAATTTGATTGGATATATCAAATCCAGTTAACTTGTTTTTGTTTTGGGTCTAGTTTTGATACACATTTTCATTTATGTCAATTTAGTGAAGAGTTTTAAATATCAAATAATATGTCTTCTACTATGCCTTTTGAATATCCTTTAGAACATATATATCAGCTAGGAATAGCATCAGCATATATATATATATATATATATATGGGACGAAATTTCAATAACCATGGTATAAACCAACTTCATAAAAAATAGAAGTAGGACATCTGTTATTATTGAACCTGCAAAATCCTCTTCCAGCCATAAGAAATCGTGAATCCTGAACCATCACCGTTTGTGAATATTGAGCGCCCTGGAATAGTGGTTGTAAGTCTTTTCATTGTCAATGATACCCTTAAATCATCATACCTATCATCATTCGGTGTAATAAATTGTGTCCTTCGAGCAAATCGGCCATGCTAAAACAAAGAAACTTGTCATGTTACATGTTAATTATATATGATTAACAAGAAAAGAGATAAAGTATGTATACCTGGTCAATTGAAACAGAGAGAACATGTAATAACTGCTCTTCTGACAAGGTTTCCAATGAAGCACAGTGTTCTGCTTTCATATATACTAAACCTGGTGGAGGCTGTGGCAATGACTGAAGCCTTGAGCAGAAATTCAAAAAAAGGTATCGTAGATTCAAAAGATTAGAAATGCAGCCAGCAGGTAGATTCACAAACTTGTTTCCTCTTAGATCTAATGTCCGTAATGATGATAAGCCACTGAGATCAATAGGAATGAATTTATCATCAATATTGCAGTAGCTTAAATTTAATTCTGTTAGTGATTTAAGACTGAAGATAGAAGGAGACAATATTAAGCCCTTAGGAAATGAATGCCCCTGAAACATGTCGTTCAAAGAAAGAGGCAAGATCCATGGGTCGGATGTTGGCCCTTTGCATCCATGAAATGACAGTGTCTTGAGATTTTGTAGATGACCAATGGAAGAAGGTACTTCTGTTATAGCAGTTCCACTTGCATCAAGTGTCACTAGATTTTTCATATTTTCCCCAAACTCTGGAAGATTTCTAACGTGAGAGCACCCACAAAGAATAAATTCCTTCAAAGAAGCCATTTTCAATTTTCTTGGAAGGGTTTTAAGATTTCTGCAGCCTTTCAGATTCAAAACAAGAAGCTTTTCATGTTGTCCAAGTGAAGGATGAAGCTCAACAAGATTCACACAACCTTCAAGTGTTAATCTTTCCAGATTTGGAAGTCCAGAAAAATCTGGAGTTGTAATTAAGTATTTGGAATGGCTCAAGTCCAGAAACTTCAGATTCTCCAAACACTAATCAAACAAGCATCACAGGAATTTAAGAAACATTGTGCTAGCATAATCAATTACATTATCTATATGATTAAAGCATAAAATATCTTACCTGTATTTTATTCCAAAGTTGCTTCATTTTGCTATGATGCATTTTAAGATCAACAAGTTTATCAAGTTGGGCTCCAGGAGGAAGAGTTGTTAGAGGATATTCCCTCCAATGAAGAACTTTCAAGGCGCTAGAAAAGCATTTGAGGCCACGAGGAAGGAGTAAATTACTTGATATAATGAGTAACCTAAGGTTACGCATAGTTGAAAAGGCTTCAGGATCCCAATGTGCCTTATATTGCGTTTTCATGTGCAAAACCATACCTTGTATTACTTTTGATCCCTGATAAACAACATTAGCCACCAAAAAAATAACATAAATGATAAGAATATAAGACATCAAAGTCAGTAAAAACTTATAACAAAATTAGGATCAACACTCACCATATTTCTTCTCAATATGTGATCAATGTCTTCCATGGACCATAGCCTACTGCGTTCGCTAGCATCATTAGGAGATTCTTGAGAAACAATACTCCTACCCATTTCCTCAATCAAATTATGCATATCTAAATGTATGCCATCATTTAGCAATGACTTTTCAATGAGAACTTTTATGCCAACTTTTGGGTGAAGACCACAATTTATCAATATTTGTATCACTTTATCTCTGTTCCAACCCTTAAAAAAACAAGCAATATCAAGAAATATTGTCTTCTCTTCATCATCTAATCTATCATAACTTATTTTAAGTTTCTTAAGAATATCATCATTTGGAACTCGCTTCAATTTGTCCAAAAAATCTTCCCATTCAGGTACACTTCTACCAACAAGGGAGGAACCCCAAACTTCGAGTGCTAAAGGAAGGCCTCCTGCATAGTTAACCATTGATTTAGACAACTCCAAATAACCCTCCTTAGGTTGATCTCTTTTAAAAGCTTTCTTAGAAAAGAGTTGTAGGGATTCTTTTTCGTTTAGGACTTCAACCTCATAAATTTGCTGAACTCCATGTGATTTCAACAATTGCATATCCCTAGTTGTAATAATTACTCTACTCCCTACACCGAACCACTCTTGGCTTTCTGCCAAATTCTCTAATTGACTAATCGAACTTACATCATCAAGGACAAGGAGAACCCTTTTATTACAAAAAAGGTAACGGAGTGTGTTCTTCCCTTGGTATGTATTCTCAATTACCATTCCTTTTATCCCAAGACGAGAAAGAAGTTTAGTTTGCAAGTGAACTTGGCCATCATATCTTTCAGAAACCTCCCGAACATTACATAGAAAGCAATAAATTTCAAATTGGTTTAGGAGTTTCTCATAAACAATACTAGCTAGAGTTGTTTTACCAAGACCACCCATGCCCCATATTCCTATAAAACGAACATCATTCAACCCCATTCCTATAAGTGAATCAATTGCATCTAACCTCCAATCAATTCCAACTAGTGTACCCTTGTAAGATGGCAATTTAGAACGTAATTTGCCCCATATTGCTTGAACAACATCTTCGATAAGTTGTGCTTCATGCCTGTAATTAAATAGGAAACAAATGACCTTGCAATGAGTTTAATATGAATTAAAAGTCATGACCAAATAAAGCACCGAGGAGGAAATATAATTGTTGATTAATTTTGTAATCAGAATTTGTTACTTCAACTTCTGTGATTTAATGCTTGATGCTAATTTTTTTCCTTTTGGATTATTAATATTTATAAACAATTTAAGGGCAAAACAATATAGAAGAAAGACTCACTAACTGATACAAATATAAAATATAAAATATAAAATATAGTTTATTCAATAGAAACTTACCGATCCTTGGAATCCCAACCAGCTAACTTAGCAACTTCTGTTAAAGAATATCTCCATTGTTGCTCCTTCTCTGGGTCTTCTTTGAACTTATCTTCATGCTTGGTGAAAGCTTCAGCAAAACTTCCATTTTGGTGCCTTACATCAGATGGATCCACACCATAAAAGATGGGAAGAACATCTAGACCCAATTCATTTCTTGAGACAAGAATCTTTTGGAGCTCATCCAAACACCATGAAGAAAAGGCATAATTTTTAGAGATAACAACAATTGCAAGGCTTGAATCCTCAATTGCTTGAAAGAGTTTCTGTGAGATAACTTCTCCTCTCTCAAGTTCTTCATCATCTCTAAAAGCTTTGATTCCTTTCTTACATAATGCACCATATAAGTGGTCAGTAAAACTTTTTCGAGTGTCTTCACCCCTAAAACTCAAGAAAACGTGAAAATTCCATTTTGGTGTTGAATTTGACATTGAATAGTTTGAGGAAGATGCTTTCTAGACACTAATACTGTGTTTGAAAATGCGTTCTGCTCCTCTCAAACCACATTTCACATGAAGTAACAAATTGTTACTTTTATGCAAACGTGGTTTTTGTACGTGAATCCAAACGGGCATTAAATGCCATTGGAAGATTTTTCTAATGAGTTAAAGCTTACAATATAATTGGAGCCAGTGAAATTGTGACCTGCAACAACAAAATCATATCATTTGCTCAAGAAAACCAAATCAAATGTGAAATGAAAATAATGGAAGCTAGTTAAAGAAAAATAGTGCAAGGTCTATATATATAGTTCATCCTATTAACGTTCTTACACTGACCGCGGTTCGCTGCTATAACTCAGCTAAACTATAATGTTGAGTATATACTGCTCTAAGACTGATGCATGTGCTTGAATTCTTGACGTGCAACAGGGAGCATTGGATCTTCCTTTGGGCGAATGGGAACCAGCATTCAGTGACCCACGGAGTCAATGCGTTCTCAAGTGATCACGCGTGATCTGGACAAAGAATACTGTATATGCTTTGAAATTTGAATTAAATGTAAACGAAAAATTGCTAAGGCAATTATTGCTCCTTCCCATAATTTTCAAATGTAAAACCCGGTACTTATTCATGTATAACTTGCAAATTTATTTATTTTTAATCATATTAATTAATTAATAGATTTTTCATGATATTTGCATTTATTGTTGGTTTAAATTGGAAATTGCTAGCTGTACGTATACATTTTGTCGTTGAAAAGTTCAATGATGGTACTTGTAATTGAACACGTACGTAAAATTTACCGTTTGCATAATCAATTTTGGCTCAATTACTTATAATCATATATAGAATTGTATATGTCTATCTCGTTAAAATATTACATACAAAAAAAAGCACTATAATTAGCTAGTGCCAATTATTCATTTCAATTTTTCCTATAAATAAGAAGAAAAAGAGACAAAAAAATGAAAATCAAAGGAAAATTCAACAGAAAGCAAAGATGCATTTATAATTTGGAATTTAATTTTCAGCAAGTTATTCAAAAGAAAGCTAAAGGATTGAAAGGCACCATAGAAAAGCAAGGGTCAAAAGGTCAAGGTGTGTTGAGTATTTTCTGGGTTAATTGGTATGATTAAAGAGCATACCGTCTTAAATGGTTTTAATTTGACACTTACGGATGCCAAAAGACTTTGAAAAATGAATGGTAATGAGAAGAAAATTGTGAAAGAGATACTAAATATATTCGCAAACATTAACAAATGAATTGTATTGAAATTAATTAATTAATCATTCAACGCATCCGAATAACTCTATTAATAATATTCAAATAAGAATATATGCGCAGCATATGTGGAATCTTGTTATTTGTCTTGTGCACCACGTTCTAATTTCTTGAGAATACGCAGAATTTACAAAACATTATAATATATTAACTTAAAACAAACAAATGTAATATTATTGAAGCAAGTCCCCGGTCCAAATTTAAATTTAAGGCATAAGAATGAAATTCTTTTCTTATACAGAAGCACCCAAAAAACATTACAATGATTCTGACCAAATGCAATAAAAAGAAAAAAAAAAAAAACCTTTGTTGCATTACAATTAAGCTGCAATTACAAAAATTCACTTTCGTTCTATCATTGAAATATATATGACATACAAAACCACGAAAAAGTTGCTATAATTAATTAGAACCAATTAAGGGTATATTACGATATGTACATTACAGAGTTGCAATTCTCCTCATAATTATATTTTCTATCGAACAAGAAATTAAAAAGCGAAAAAAATAAAAGAAAGAAGACTTTGTTGCATTACAATTAAGCTGCAATTACAAAAATTCACTTTAATTTATTGTTTTAGAAATATGATATGACATACAAAACCACGAAAAATTGCTATAAAAATTAGAAAATTGATAAGTATGATATGAAGTCATGAATCATGTATAATTGTATATTACAGAGTTGCATTTCACGTTAATGATAGGAGAGCTTCGAGGAAAAAGAGATAATTATTTCTTTGCTAACATAACAAAGAACAAGAAATTAAAAAGCGATAAACTAAAAATAAAAGAAAAAAGAAATAGAAAGCAGAGATTAAGACTTAATCAGTTGATTAGTATGAGACAATGAAGTCATATTGTAGAATCAACATAATTGCAGAGAAGGCTGATGATATTTCAAAAGGAGACGGTGCGTGTTGTCTGTGTTGGTATAATTGAAGAATAGATGCCTACAGACTCTGAAATGAAAGGGAAATGAGAAAGAAATTGTGAAAGTGAGACCGCTTGTGCGCGTGATGGGGCAGCTTTGAGGGAACTGAGAAATATGAAGAAAATGGATTCAATTATTACTCAATAGATTCGGAGGAAAAAAGAAACAGCCGCGCGTTTTCCTTCATGAAAGTAGACTCTGTTTCTGTTTCTTTTCCACATTAATGCGTGTGTATGAAAAAGCGAGTTTTGAAAGGTCACGGTGCGTGTTATCTGGTCTGGGTTGGTGCGTGTCAAAGATACACTACACTGACCTCAAGTCACTGCTATAAGTGAAGTCGCTAAACTACAATGCATATATATATATATATATATATATATATTATAGGAAAAAAGAAACAGCCGCGTTTTCCTTCATCATGTATATGTGCGGGTTGGTGCGTGTCAAAGATACACTCCTCAAGTCACTTATAAGTGAAGTACTGCATATATATAATATATATATATATATATATATATATATATATATATATATATATATATATATATATATATATATATGTGCGCGCGCTCTCTCTTTAAGTTTATTTATCTCTTTACCTTAAAAAAAGAAAAAGGCACATGTCAAATTTATATTTGATTGCATCCAGGGGATTCGTGCTCAATGTGCTTCAAGTCTTATCGACGTGCAATTGGGAACTCAGCATCTTTTACGTGAGGCAATGGGAACACGAAGAATAAATCCATTGATAGCTATGAAGTCACCATTCATGTTAATTGTAGGACAGCTTCGAAGAAAAAGGAAAAATGGATCCGAAGAATGCAATAATTCCACTTTTGTCTAATGTTAAATTTTCACAGCCTCGGACGCTGCTTTGGTCTTTCTCTCACTGGACTCGATATAATTAGGGGTGGACACAGGGTGGGACGAGCCGGTACTTGTTTAACTTGAGTTTCGGCCTGATTTCAATTTTGACACAAAAAATTTGTTTCAAATCTGGCTTGTTTATAATCGGGCTAATTTTTTTAATTTTTTAAGAATTTTTTTAACTTTAAAAATTTATATTTTTATATTTACTTAGTTATTTTAGACATATAACTATATTTTTAATATATTTTTTTAAATTTATACAATAGATATAAAAAAACATAAACTCAAGAGAGAAAATAAAAAAAATACAAATATAATAATTAAAATTAAGGGTGAGCACAGGTTTGGATGGACAGAGATTTGCTTCAACCTGAGTCCCGACCCAATTTTAATTTTGGGACAAAAAATTTGTCCCGAGTCAGGATTGAGCCAATTTTTTTTTTTTAATTTTTTAAGAATTTTTTTAAATTTTTTAATTTTAAAAATTTATATTTTTATATTTGCTCAATTATTTTGGATATATATTTATTTTTTGAATATATTTTTTTAAAATTTATGCAATAGACATGAAAAAACATGAACTCAATGGAAAAAATGAAAAAATACAAATATAGTAGTGAAAACTTGAAAACATATATATTTTTTAATTTTATTTTTCTTAGATGAATGTGATAATTATATTTAAGAGAGTTTTAACATAAATTTTTTATTTATAATTTATAAAATATATTTAAAAATTTATGGTTAAAATTATAAAAAGACAATTAAAAAAAAAATTTTCAATCTAGTCCCTATCTTTATATATATATATATATAGACCTTAGGTCAGGCCGAGCTCAATAGGGTCAAAAGGTTATCTCGAAACTTATCCCAACCCGATCTTGTTTAAATTAAAAAAAAAAAAAGAATTTTTGACCCGTTTCGACCCGATGACAACCGGGTCGAGATAACTTTGTACACCCCTAGTTAAAACTTGAAAAAATATGTATTTTTTAATTTTTTTTCTTATATGAATGTGATAATTATATTTAGAAGAGTTCTAAAATAAATTTTAATTATTCTAGTTATTTATAATTTATAAAATATGTTTAAAGATTTTTAGTTAAAATTATAAAAAAATCTAAAAATTTTTTTTTTTCAATTTAATCTATATTTTTTTATATATAAATATATATATATATACAAACCTCAGGGCAAGTCGAGCTTGATAGGACTAAAAGATTATCCTAAAACCCATCCCGACCTAAAGTATTATCTCGACCCGACTTTGTTTCAATTAAAAAAAAAATTCCTGACTCGCATAATCGAGTCGGGATGAGCCAATCGAGTTAGGACAATTTTGCACAATCTTAAATGTAATGAATTTTTTCTCCATTTTGCACTGTTGACCTAAAATGACATAAATGGATTTGGTTTCTATTTGATTGTTGGTGTCGATACGGGGTTTATGAGCTTGATTACAGTTATTGGGAGAGGCTAGGTTTCACTTCACCATCCTTGGTTGCCTTAAAATTGATTAGGGCAGAGAATCATTTGGTCAAAAAGCTGTTCAACTTCTGTTCCCTCCTTTTCACATTAAAAGGACAAAAAATAAAATAAAGCATTATTTTATTCAATTATTTGTCTGCAAGTATTTTGGTGTTTTACCTACCATTCCTTTTCATCTTTATTTTGTTTTTATCTAACCAAACATAAAAATATAATGATATTTTTTTTCTTTTTTTTTCTTATACCAAACAAGATTAAGGCCATAAAATTCCTTTACACTCCCCTTTCCTTTCTTATTCTTATTCCAACTAAAATCCTTTATGCACGTAAAATAAGGCCTGAAGTCTTAATATTTGGACAAAGGATTTCCAAAGACAAGTAATTTTTTTTTCTAAATTTCCTTTTTTGATTTCTAGCCTTTCATCAACATAATTGTGTCAGTATGATATTTCAATCTATGTTGTAGCTACAGTGGAGTACCTGTTACAAGTAAATAAAATATTTTTTAGATTTACTTTCTTTTTTTTTTTTTTATTAAGTAAAGTTAGTATGACTGCTATTAATTTTTCCTATAACAAACTTTTTTGTGCATGAGTGGGACAACTTTGAGGGACTTGGGAATAATAAATAAAATGGATTCAATTATTGCTCAATAGAAGAGGGTATTTTAATTAAAAAAATATGTATTTGGACTAATGAAAGGTATTTTAATCAAAATAATTTATAATTAGACTAAAGTATAATTTAACTTTTTATTTTAGAAAAGATCTATATTTCAACAAAACTTAAAAGATGTAATTTACTTAAAGTTTTTTAATTATTGGGAACGTATTCAAACTTAAAGCAGATGATCATTGGTCTTGGCAGCTGCAAAAGTGACAGTGGAATAACCAAAAACCTCTCTCGTGATAGGTCTAAGGGCGTGGTTGGTACATGGTAATTGTGACAAAAATTAACAGGAAAGGAAACAGAAAGTGTTGTTTGTGTGTTTGCTTCGCTGGTTTCAGATTTCAAAGGCGGGAGACTGTCCTGCAAATAGAGGAATTTGCTCTCCTTAGCTCAAGGGAAGGAAAGAGCTCAGACTTGTGGGAGAGGAGAGCCAAAAGACCATCTTACCCCAACTTATCTTCATTTAGCATTTTGGGTCTGCGAAACATATTTAACGAAGATTACCATCGAGGACATCTACCATTGCATACGAGTTTCTGCAATTCATTTCCTATAGCACTCTTCCTTGATCTTGAACAACATTAGCTTTGAACGCTTCTTCGAATACTGCACTACTGGCCACCACTAACAATACGAACAATAGTGTTTTGCTGTACCTTCATTACCTTCACCCATCAAACACAGATTTCGTTGGTGGGAAATAGTAGTGTCATGCTATGCCTTCAAATTTAAGGGTACCAACATAGATTTCTTCTTCAAACTAGAGCACTCAAGTGCTTTTGACTCATCAGGGATTAAATTAACTTAATGATATCATGAATAATTATCTTTCTTTCATTCTCTTTGGATTACATGTATTAGAATGAATTAATCTGTAAAAGATTTTTAGTTTTAATTTCTTTTTCAAATGATTTCCTAGTAGTTTACCTACCAAACAATACTCTGATAAAGAGATTTCTAAACTAAAGATTGATCCTGGCATTCTTTTTTTTTTTTTTTTTTGCCAATCTTCTCAATCCCTCTTGACTCATAAAATGGAGCATAATATATCAATGATTGATATCTAAAACTAGATTTGAAGTAGATTATTGGGTAAAGCAATTATGTCTATATTTGTGCCCAGCACAATAACTCCATAGAGAAAGTAGAATCTTATTATTTGTCCCTTTTTTTAATGTTAATAGAGTTGTTATGAAAAATCAATATTAAAACTAGTCTATAATAGAATTGTTATAGAGATTTAGTTTCATCTGTAAACACTATATTTTGTTGGGATCGCTCTTTCCTCTTGTGTATTGCCAGAAGGCAATCAAATCGTCCTAAATAAAATACGTGTTTTTATCTTTACTTATTTCTTATACAAAAAATATTAAAAGCCATATTTTCAATTTCTTTGCCTAAAAAATAAGTAAAAAAGGGCAACTATGAATATCGTATTTTGTCTAGGCAAGTTCCGAAAATAATAACAAAATCAAATTAGCAAAAAATACAAAAAATACAAAAAACAAAAAAAGAAAGAATCATTCAAAGCAAGTTTGAGAGAAATTGAGGTCTAAATATATTTTAAAAATAATAATAATATCAAGAATCAAATAGCCATTAAAATATGAAAATTTTGAGAAAGATAGAAAATCAATATTTTCCAAAAAAAATAAAAAAAGAGGAGAGAAAATATAAAAATTATAATAATAAAATGAAAAGAGAACCAAACAAAAAAGGATAATAATAAATTTATATTTTCTTAAAAAAACGAAAGGGAAAATTAAAAAAAATAAGAAAAAGAGCCTAAAAAAAAAAGAAAAAAGCCAAAGCCAAAACCAGCCTTTAAAAAAAAAAATAGAAGGACCAAAAAAGAAAAAAGAGTAGAAGTCTTTTTATCCGAAGGCCCGTTTCCCTTCTCAGCCCTTCTGATCCAAGTTAAACAAGCCCACGTCCAGATCCATTTTGTCCAAACCCTACCTATTTCACGTCTGGTTCCCCACTCTATTCTGGCTCCATTTTATCCAAGCCTTACCCATTTCACATCTGGTCCCTTTCTCGCGTATCCTTGAAGCAGACAAAAGCGGAGAGGTGCAATATGGAAGTGGAGGTGAGGCACGAACCGTACGCTAGGATGAGTGTTGGTGCTACAGATGAGTGGAGCAGAGAGGCACGTCTGGGTATGAATGGAAAAAAGAAACGCGCAGAGGTAGAGAGCAAAAAGTCACGCTCTGATTCTTTATATATTTGGAGGAGGCCGAAAATCAAAGGGGATTTTTTTTTTTCAAGGGAAGGAGGGCGCGAGAGAGCACAAAGGGGGCTTTGGAGAGGAAGCCGAGGAGGTTTTGGAATTAGGGAGAATAGAGAAGCTGAGGGCACAGAGGAACATTTTGGGTCTGGGATTTTCGAAGGAAAAAAGAAGAGAAGAGGAAACGAGAGGGGCCTGAAACTAAGAGAGAGTGGAAGAGAATAGGGAGAGACAGAGAGGAATTGAAAAAAAATAGAGATACTCGTTCGAGAGGAGGAAGCATCTAAGGGGAAGAGAGGATTTAGCAAGGAGAAGATAGAGGAGGTATAGAATGATTCAGTAAGTGCGAGAGACCGAGGGGACCTTCTGTTGTCTATATGTGAATGAATGGAAAGAACAAGGGAGGGAAGGAGACCAAGAAAGGGTGTTACTAGAGGATTAAGAAGAGAAGAAACAGAGACTGGGGAAGCATTTTTGGGGATATGGGAGTCATTCTCTTCGGCTCGAGCATCACAAAGGTACATAGTCCCTGCATCTCATCTACTTTGTATCCATGATTTGGTTTGGATGTCTATGGGTAGTTAAAATTATTCGGTAGGGAATGCGATATTTTAGAATTTTAAAATTTGATCAACACCCGCAGAATGGGTGGTTTAATTCTGAGATTGCTTCCATTCAAATTGCATCTGGTCATATAGTTTCCTAGTAGAATGGGATTGCTTTGCTAAGGACAAATTTGATTCCCCTTCTTGTTTTATCTGCTCTTGAATTGTGAGTTGTTTGGTTTGAAGTTCTGCGTGTTTGTTTGGGTCCTATCATCTTGTGGGCTAGCATATGAAATATGGTCTCTGATTGGTGAGTTGAGATAAAAGAAATGGGTTGGGTGGCTTACACTGGTCTGAGAATCTAATACCTTGATTTCCGACCTTTGTGTGGCTTAGTGTTATTTCATCCTGTTTGAACTGCTGGGAAATATCACCTCCTCTTGGTAATTTAAGATAGGGAATGTGGCTTGGATTTTTAATCCTGCTTCGTGGGTTTGGGAGTGATACTGTTTAAAGCCTCCTTGCATTTTTTTTTTGAAATCCTAGATGGTATTTAGTTGTGGATAAAAAGAGTATTAGGACTGTGAGCATGTTGGTTTTTGCTTTAGCTGCTTTCTTTATTTTCGAAGCTTTTATTTGCAAAGCCGTGGCATGTAGGTGGAAGTGCGAAGCTTAATTTAGTTGTCATACGGCTTATACCTTGCTTTATGGTTACGCTAGTTGGAGTGGATGTCTGAACTAGTATGCTGTTTCCCATGTCATTTCAATTCTAATCACACTTGGGGATGTTAATATGTTGTAAAAGACATTGACCTCAATCCTGGATTTACTTAGAATGATTTGCTCTTCAGAGTTAGCCGAATATGGTTGGTGTACGAGTTTAATCATTTCATTTTGTCTCTGTATTCATTGCAAATGAAAATCAAGCTTAGGTTTTATTTGATTATAGGTATGAACATATGATTTTACAGATTGAAACTTTGCTAGACTCGCATATACCTGTTTGGAAGCAAACACTTGGTTTTGATTAAGATGCTTAGCCTTGATCATTAATATATTCATAATATGCTTGTGGATGGATTTGCATCGATAAACATGGTCAAATAAAGATGTTAATGGATTTTGGGAATGAATGCCAATTTGGATGTGTTTGTTCTGAGCTTAAATTTATACTATTTGTCTTTTAATTTTAAGTGTGAAGATGACTTACCCCCCTTTTAGTTCCCTTCTTTTTCCCCTTGTCATGATGAATCTTGCCACAACATATTTGTGGTGTTTGAGTATGGAAATTCACATAAGCAACGTGCTAATGCTTACATTAAGGGATACATCAAGGCTATGAGTCATTTGTGAGTTCTTGTTCAAAAGAGGAAGGCAACTCGACAATTAGAGAAGGCTTGCGAAGAAGTAATTACTATTAGATTGGCATTTTTATTTGTACTTGGAAATATAAGAATAAATATGTTATCTAAACACAAGGCTCATAAAATCACAAATAATGCATGCTTGTAAACATTTTTACTGTAATTTTATTTCATTTCATTTTTTTAGAATAGCTGTGTGGGATTTTTTTGTCCCTTCAGGCACATAAGAACAAACCTATAGGTCATGTGTGGCAACAAAGTCTCTTTGGTACATATTTGGGTCTCAAATTTATATTTTAACAAATTTTGGGTTTCAATTGTCAAAGTCAAATTGGTTTTATTTAAATAGATATTTTTTTTTAAAAAAAAAAGAACAAAAAAAGACAAAACCAAACAAAGGAAAACATAAAAAGTAAGTAAGAATTGAACTTTTTGAGACTTATGAATTTTTCTCAAAATTTCTTTTAATAAAAATATATTTCATAAAAACAAAAAAGACATAGAAAGAGAAAAATGAAAAAAAAATAATAAACAAAAATTAATTAAATTCTTTTGTAAAACTTTAGAGCTTTCCTTTAACTTTCATTCAATAAAATTAGAAATTAATATATGCTTTACAAAAAATTTTAAAAAAATAAAAAAGGTGTTGCAAAACAAAATAAAAAATAAAAAATCAGAAAAATAAAAAACAAATAGAAAAGAGAAAAAATATAATAACAAAACAAAGTATTGAAATATATATATATATATATTATATCAACAAAATAAAAAAAGATCAATAACACAAAATCAATAAAAAATTAAGACCAAAAAAAAAATAACAAAAAAGAACAACTGAAAAAAAGGGAAAATGAAACAGAAAAAAAATAAAAAAAATAAAAAATCAAGATAGAATCAAATAAAAATTTAAAAAATCCCTTTTAATGTCATAAAAAATTTTAAAAAAAATGAAAAAACAAAAACAAAAAAAAATAAAAAAAAACAAAAACAAAAAATAATAAAAGACGAATCAAAACAAAAACAAAGACAAAAACAGAATAAAAAAAAGAAAAGAGATAAAAACAAAAAAAATAAAAAAAATAAAGAAAAAGGGAGAAAAGAAGAGGGGAGCGTAAAATCAATTCTGCCTTTTGCAAATAAAAACACATCAACCAATCTGAAATTTATTTTGTTTGCAAAAGTCTAAATGATTTTTACTCTCTTTCTCTTTTAAAAAAAAATCTAATCAAAAAATCAAAATTTAAAAATCAAACAAAGCCAAACAAAAACAACAAAATAACAAAAATACAAAAATAAAGCATCAACTAAAAGACAATTTTCATTTCGAACTACGTAGACTTTGATTCCTCCCGAGAGTATGTAGGCCCTAGGCTGTTATCTTAGGTCAAGTCTGCCCTTGTAAATAAACATTTTCTTTTAATTTTATTTTCTTGATTTCTTTTCTTTCATTTTGCTTTTAACTTTATTTTTTTAACTTTTTCTTTTTATCCTTAATTTAATTGTCTTAATCTCTTTCTTTTTCTAATCTTGCATGTGATTTGTTAGAAGAATTAAAAATAGAATAGAGACTATTTTAATTTTACACAACTGACTTAGGATAACCGTTCTTAGTAACAGGTGTAGTGGAATGTCTAACACTTTTCCACTCACAATCGATTCCTAAATTCATTTTTTGATTCGTAGAACATTTTTTTATAAAAGACTTTTTTAAAGTTTTGCTTTTTAATTTTGATTTTAATTTTTGTTTTTTTTAAATTAAAAAAATTTCTTTTAAAGGTGCCACACGATTATATTTTTAAATATGACATCATCCAATTTTTAAAAAGTATAAAATATTATGTAAGATGAAGGTTTATCATTAAAATTTTGACTACATCTTTTTTTTATTATAAAGGTGATATCTTCTTAAATCAAGAGTAATTTTTTTTGTCCTTTTTTTGAGTCAGGATCATTTTAGACTATTTGAAGAACCTGGTTCTCAGAGAAGGTGAAAAGAAGGATGTGACTTGTCATTCAAACTAGGGTAAGACAAGCAAAGTGGGAAAATTGAAGCACCTGATCATTGAACTTAGCAAAAGTGATAGCGGAAATGACCAAAAAGTCTGTCGCGTGGTCGGTCTTAATATTTGGACAAAAGATTCCCAAACACAAGCTCCTTTTTTAGCTTCTTGATTGGTAATTTATTGTTGTTGCCTTTCTTCAACATAATTGCAGAGAAGGTTGATATTCTAAAAGGAGATGGTGCGTGTTTTCTGGGTTGGTATAATTGAAGAACAGATGCCGAGAGATTCTGAGAAATAAATGGGAAATGAGAATGAATTTATGAAAGTAAGACTGAATATCTAATGCAAACATAAACAAATCAAAGGAAATTTCTTAATTGATCAATGCACCCAAATAACTCAAGATAAATCAGATATTAGCAAGAATATATATATATATATATATATATATATATATATATATATATATATATATATATCAGATATATATATATATATATATATATATATATAAAAGACATCAATTTTAGAGAAGATACGATGAAGATGGTACTTGTTACTAAATACGTATGCTGAACATTATGTTACCATTTGCATAATTCAGTTTTGGCTCAATTATTTATAATTATAGCATTATATATATATATATATATATATATATTTATATATATATATATATATATATATATATATCTCAACATTACATACAAAGCGAAGATGCATCGATAAGTATAAAATTATAGTTGAGAAAATTTGACAAAATTGGCTAGTTAGACCAAAACATTGGTGTACCAACCATGATTTTGGTTTAGTTGATCATGAAAATCAATTGGGCAGGGAATTAGTCAAACTAAGGAAGAAAAAATTATAAAAACTAGATGATTTGGCATTGAAAAGGTTAAATAACCAATTTTATTTTCTTTTTCATTTAAATCATAATTTTATCATTCTATAACAGAAATATAAGTTATTTATTGAACTATAATTAATCTATATTATATAATTTATTGTCATATGTAAATATTTTATATAATTTTATCTTTTTAAATATCTATATTTATTTTTAATATTATTTTATAATATATATTAATTTAAAGTATAAAATATTATATATTTATACATATATATATTTATTTTAAAAAATAATTTTCTTTCTATTCAATTATGATGAATCCATTAAACAATGAATTTTTTTAAATCTTTATTCAATAATTAAATCCAATCTTTAAAATATTGTATAAAACTATGAATTCATGGTCTCATCAGAACTGTTTCGAGGATAAATCCAAACGCGTATATGATTTTAACACATGGGCACTTTCATGTGCATGGTGGGACAGCTTGAATTATTGCACAATGGAAGTGGGAAGGGCACTATTCCATTATTTCACAATTATTGCGATGCTCTTGAGCAGCAAACTAGATCGTCTAAATTTTAGTTTTTTTCTTTTTCAAATTTGAGCCTTTTTTATAATTTTAAAGGAAGTAAAACGTGATATAAAGATAATCTTACAACTTACACTAAACAGTCCAAAGATCTAAATTTTAGCTTTTTTTTTTTTTATTTGAGCTTTTAAATAAATAGATTGGAATTAAAAAAAAAACTAAAATCTAGATCATCCAGGTCTGTATAAACGATCTAAATTGTCGTTCAAGTTGAGTACCAAAGGATCCTCTTCCCACAATGGAACTGGCAAAAATAAAGAATATGGATTCAATTATTGCACAAAGGAAATGCATTCCACTTTTCCCCACTTTGAATAAGGAGGAAAAAAAGAAAAAGCCTCGCATCTTCCTTCTTGAAAATAGACTCTGCTTCTGTAAGGTCACAGGACGTGTTGTTTGGGTTGGAATGATTAAAGAACATATATGCCCAAAACTCTAAGGTTTCGTTTGGTTGGGAGTTTTTGGAAAGGTGTAGAGTGGAAGGAAGGGAATAAGATGTGTTTGGTTGAATAAAATTGGAAGGGAATAAGATGTATTTGGTTGAATAAAATTGGAAGGGAGGAGGTATTTTTTAAGTTATAATTTACTTTATTATCTTTTAATTTTTTAATATTTTAATATATTATTATTTAATAAAAATTAAGATAATTTTTTTATCAGAAATTAAAAATAAAAAAGATTATAATTTATAATTTTTTTAAAATATTGATATAAATAACTTTTTTTATAAAAAATGAAATTAAAATAACATAAAAGGTAAATTTGTTCAAATATAATTGCCTCTCTTTTCCTTCTTAACCAAACAATAATCTCTCCTCCCATTCTTTTCAACTAAACAGAATTCATTAAACTCTCTCCTCTTCTCTCCCTTCCGTTGAACCAAACGGAACCAAGGAGGATTCAAGGGAAGTTAAATTAGGTCTTTAAAATTTTTGGAATTGGAATAATAATTTTTTGAAATTCCTTTTCCACAAATTAGGAACCTCAAGTTTCTAGTATTCAGAGATAAGTTTTTTCAAAAAGGAATTCAAGTAGTTGAAAACAAGCTTTTAACACTGGTGATCACAACAATAAAATCCTTAATAATTAAAATCAAGTTTTCAGAAGTTTGTACTTAATTGGAAAATGTGTTGCTAGGAAGTGAAAAGAACAGGGATAAGAGATATCAACATAACTGAATTTATAAAAATTCACATTAATGTGATGTTACGTCCTCTTTTCAAGTATATAGTAAGGAAATTTTATTCTCTTGAGAAATCATCAACAATTATAATAAGGTTCAGCTATTTAGTTCTTATTGCCTAACTTTTTGATGGAGTAATCATTGCATGCCTTCCTCTTAGCTTCTTTCCCCATTACATTTGAATGAAGGAAACAAACAAGCTATTATGAGTCTTGGCGCTATATTAGAAACAGTCGACCTCAAATATAGCTTATTAGGTTACTAATTAAAAATGTTTTCCATATTATAATTTCAGTTGAAAATGAATAATAATAATAAAAATTTTATTCCGTAAAAGGCCAAGCCCAAGAGAATAAAAGGTATAAGCGTGGAATGACTCAAAAACTATTTTTCAGCATAATTATAAAATTTGAAAAGCCAAAAGTAATTTTTTTAAAAATATTTGAGTAAATTACATAAACTTCCCTTATGTGTTATTAAAATTATATAGAACTTATATCTATTTTCAAAATATAGATTCCTTATGAAATAAAAAGTTAAGCAACACCTTAGTTTTTAATTTTTTGACTAAAATATCTTCCATTAATGTAAATGTATATTCTCTTTTGTTGAATTAATTAATAAAAATAAAATTTATTTTTTCACTTATATTTAAATATAATATATATTTATATATTTAGATTAATGGAGGATATTTTAGTCAAAATTTAAAATTAAATTAAAGTGTATATTTTAAAAATAGAGCGGAAGTTTGTATAATTTTAACAAAACTTAAGAAAGGTGTATACAATTTATTTTAAATCCTTTTCAGCCCAATCGGCTAGAAAACAATTGCAAAATATTATACAACTTTTGCCCAATGATATTCTTAATGTAATTTTAACAATATTTGTTATAATTAAAATATAAAATAACCTTTGATCTAACATTATCCCTTTTGGATTATGGAAAACATTTTGGAAAATTGGTAAATAAGAATAGGCAAAATTTGAACAACAAAAAGGAATAAGAAGACTTCCCGGTAGGATTTCATCAATTGCGCTCCCCCTCAACCAATGCTAGACCGAGATTAGGGAAAGCTCTTAAAAATAATATAGGCAACAGGAATTGAATTCAAGTGTGCAATCTAACAGCAATTGTTTCAATTTTCTACCTCTTTCTCTCCCTTTGACAGATTCAAAAAGGGCACATATCCAGAAAATTTCACCGCAATACTATAGAGAATAAGCAGAAACATGGCAGAATCATACTCAAAGTAGCCTAGCATAATATCAACCGCGCATAATAAACAAGGCACTATAAGATCCAAGCATCCAAACAAAAGATGCATAGAAAGTTCAGAAACACATTAACCAAAAAAAAGATCCAGCCAACGTTAAGTACAATCACCCAGGAAAGTTAAAAAAGAAAGTAAATGAAATAAAGCATCAGGCAGTAGGAACAGTAGGGCCAGGTGCAATAGAAGTAGGCGCATTAGAAGGATCAAGAGGGGTCAGGATTGAGAAAATGCTGCCCATATCTTCATCCATGCGCTTAGAAACAGAGTCCTTGAGCAGCAACAAAACGATCAATATACTCCTTCAGTTCCTTGACCATTTCATTCTTGACACTGTGGATTAAAGAGTGCATACCCGTGAAAGCTGCAGGAGGCATTCGTTCAGTTTCCTACTCTTCATCCTTCTTCACATCCTCATACGCTAAATCAAGGGACAAGGAAGGCGTAGCTAATTTGGTGTGACATGAGCGCCGAAGTTAGTGCCTTGGTGGAGTGTATATTATATCCTTATAGATATTTATTCAATTAAATGGAAACTGAAACACCATTCCTAATTGAGTATTATCTCTCATAAGTCATTGATGGTTAGGGATAGATTTCGAGATTCCTGTTAAAGGCACTACATCCTTTTGGAATCAAAAGTTTTCTAATTATTGCAACAATTAATTTACGTCTACAGATGCCCAAAATATATATTTCTTAACCAATTGCAACAAAACAGTTATAAGAAGATAGAAACAGAGGTTTATTATTCTTTTCTATGAGTGAAGCTGAAAGTTGAAAAACGATCGACCAGGTTCAGACAAATTATAGTGTATAGTACGATGGAGAGAATATGGTAATGAACAAAATCAGATAATTAAATGGTTTTCTCGGTTAAAAAACAAAGGAGATAAAATCAAAGAATTTGGAAATTGTAGGGTCATGCATACTCTTGCACATGAAAAAACTTCATTGAATAGAGGGCCACGTTTATTTACATAGATTCATTAATACCACTTAGTACTTATTTGTAATTCCTCCACCTCACACATAGAGGATGAGAAGTATTCAGATCGTGAGTAGAAGAGCCCAAATCAAGTTTCTTTAAACCAAATCCTTGGAGAAAATCAATTATACTATATATATAAGCGTGTGATTTATCGTTCATCACAAAATATGTTTAGCTTTATTCTCCAAGACAATTAGACCTTCTAAGTTATTCTGGTTGTTTTTTTTAATAAAAAAAGGAAAACACAAAAGAAGACATTTAT
Organism: Erythrophleum fordii; assembly: GCA_032878935.1. Taxonomy (NCBI): domain Eukaryota; kingdom Viridiplantae; phylum Streptophyta; class Magnoliopsida; order Fabales; family Fabaceae; genus Erythrophleum; species Erythrophleum fordii. The sequence continues at coordinate 7,561,857 of JAVQMF010000025.1, read as the reverse complement.
TTTGGAAAAGAGCGAAAGAGGTAAAAATTAAAGAAGGATAAGCCTTCCCCCCAAAACAGAGAGTAAAGAAAAAATCCTCGATCTCAATGTAATAAAGCTCGCTTCCTCACCCACGTATATCATACTCAAATCCCTTTTTTTTTTTTTCTCACATCCCAAATCCTGGGGCGGCATGATTGAGGGATATCTAATTTTATTGATAAATTAGATTGATTTCAATTTGCCATCCGTGGAAATAACAGAGTAATTTTGGTTGTGAAACAATGAAGGTATATCACTACCTGGAATAGTCGCAATGAAATATTTGAGTCATGCATGGCAATTAACATAAAAGGTTAAATTGATATTTTGTCCCTCAAATTTATTTAAAGTTTCGAATTGTCTTTTATGTTTGAAACATGCCAAATAATTTCTAATCTTTTATTTTATCTCATGAATGTCCTAAATCTTCAAGTTTGTCAACCTAGTCGCTGCTAAGATAACTCTAATTGCGTTGAAATTGCATCACCTATGCTTGTTGGCTTTGTGACTTTCCCAAACCTTAAATTGAGATGTAAACTAATTTAGGAAAAAAGTTATGAAAAAGATACTATAGCACTACTAATAGAGCCATCAGCCATGTGAAACACCATTTCAATACAATTACAATATTAACAGCAACTAGGTTGGAACTTGATAATATGTGGCACTTTATGGGATAGAAAAAGATATAAACAACCAATTTGGCATCATTCAATTTTAAAAGTTAAATAAAATTTTGGGACGCAAATGCTAATTAAACCAACATAAAATTAAAAGGAAAATGTAGGGGGGAGAGAGGGAGACCTCAATCTTCAATATTGTACAAGTCATATGTAAATTTTTAGACTCACCGTGATGATAAAGCCAAAAAAAAAAAAAATTGTCCTTTTACATAAATAGTTAAATAGATTCTTTTTTATTATATCTTCTGTTCAAGCGAAACAGCGACATCCAATAATTGTCAATCTATTAGGGTCCTATTGAAGCACAATCTCCCACTTTTAATTGCACTAAACCTAGTGGAATCATTAGTAATGACTAAAGCCTTGTACAATAATTCAAATCAAGATATTGTAGTAGCAGAAGATTAGAAATGCAGGCTCACAAAATTATTTCCTGCTAGATTTAATTCACACAATGATGATAAACGACCAAGATAACTAGAAATCAATGCTTCACCAATATTGTAGTTGCTTCAATCTAAGAGCAAAGATAGAAGGGGACAACATTAAGTCCATGGGAACAAAGCTGACGGGTATGCAGGGTTAAGCTCCTTGAGTTGGAAGCTAATCTTTTGCATCCATGAAAAGAAAGTGTCTTCATTTTTTCTAAATGAACAATGGATGAAGGCACTTCTCTTATAGCAGTTCCACTCACATTAAGCACTTCCAAGGCCTCATTTTCATTCAAATTTTCTAGCAGCTTAGAAAATTTTGAGCAACCAAAAGTATTAAGAACTCCAAGATTTTTCAAAACGTGTATGGTATGTCGAAGGCAAATAAGATTTTTGCAGCCTCTTAAATTCAAAGCCTCATGAATAGACATGAATACCAGTGATGCAACAAGTTTTATTATAGCAGTCTTCTCTAGATCAAGTGTTAAGAGATGAATTTCATTAGCATGGATATACATCCAATACAAAATAAATGAAGACAGGAGATGAATATACGTCCAACGTAAATGTATCTCCATGTACAATTTCATTACCAATTCATAATTGAAATGAACATAACACAAAGCTAAGCTAGCTTGATGATTTTGTCTCAAAAGTTTATAAAGATTACAAATTAACTGCCTTATTTTTAATTTGCATTAATATCCAAGATTTTCTTAGTCGAGTAGGAAGAGCCTTAAACGACTCATACTTTCTTTCATCACTAGTAAGTATATCATCAGCAACTCAGTTTCTTCTAAGTCTGAAACATCAGAAAGTTCTGCAAATATCTTCTCAGGACTTGTTTTTCCAGAGTCTGACATGTAAGCCTTGGAAATAGTATTAGCCATAAGTGTATCCCCAGCATGATTTCTCTTCCTTTTCAGATTCTGCTTTGGGACAGAAATAGGTTGCTTACATGAATTTGGTGTAGGTAATTGTGTGCCAGCAATTGAATCTAAAACCATAATGCGAGAAGGCAATCAAAGTCAAAACCCCATTGAGATAGATGGGAACAAAAAGAATTGAACCATCATAGACCCCAGCACAACGCCAACAAAGATGTAAAGAATCAGATTCACATTTTTCTTGATCTATTCCAGCTGTCTCCAAAATGCGTGAATTCGAATTATTAAAATAATAATTTCCTAACAAAGGGGGGACAGAGCAGGATTGGACATTTCACTTTGGACAATCACATCTTATTCAAAGGGGCTTAGCGATTTGGTGTTTTATATTTTCTATTTCCTCAGCATAATCAAGTTAGCTCTGCTATGTATTAAATTATAGGACCCCAGTTGCAATTTCATGTACTATGAAGTTTATGTCATACCCCGCAACCAACAGTGTAACTGGTATGAAAGATAACCAAATTTTCTTTCGTAAGCCAACACTAAACAAAATTCTATCAAACACTAAAAAATATCCCTACAATTTAATACCAAATATCATAACCAAATATAACAATTGCAAATCAAATATGCATTATATAAATTTAGTTCTAATAGGCTTTTGTAAAAATTTCGGCGAAATCTCCCTTATAAATTGAACCTCCTGAAATTTCTATAATTTAACTAGCTAGTTCAAAACATCAAAAGGAAGTTTAGCTATCAATTCAGACCAAAATACACAAGTTTCTACAGGTGGGGGACCCTATCTATGATTCAATAGAGCTACATACAATAGTCTACAATACAAAATGAATTTCAATACAATAAAAAAACATGCCCACGCTAACAAATGCGGGGCTCACCAAGAGTGTAGGAAAGTGCCAATGCTCTATTGATGAGGAATCGGGCTCAAACCTACTATTTGAAACAAATTAAAAATAAAAGGACTAAGGCAACACTCAATGAGTAAACAATACCAACTATACAGTGTAAGAACATTATAACATTAAATTTTATTCAAAACAACAATTCATGAGTGAAACTTTAAAAGCAATTATTGAAAAAGAAAAATTTCAAGTAATCCATACATCAAATACAGTGGGAAGCATCTAATCAATACCAATTGAGTTAGACGTAGAGCACATAGCTTGTGAGGGTAAATAACACAGACGCTAAGCAACTTGCTCGTAAAAATGAGAACAAATCCATGTATGGTGGCCAACCACACTGGGCTAGCAACGTCCCTGCTAGTTGGGATACTTATCATAGTGCATCATGGCTAACCTCTATTGCGGTTAGCTGCAGGGTTCCAAAATAGATAGCTTCCATAAGAAATCATCTCATAAACATATGCTTAGAGTTAATCAAATTCTAGTTTACATGTACTTATAGCCTAAACATATAATAGAATACATCAATAAATATTCTCATAGTCTAGAAGTACTCAGTAAACATTCCAATGCATAAATAATCAAAAACATATTTAATAAAGTAAATACTTTAATTAAAGAATGTTTAATCACAACCCTTGAAATAGAATGTATAGTTGGTATCATATACATACATAAGAAAAATTCCCTATCATATCCCCTGCTATTTTTTTTTTTTATAGTGTGCCTACTTCTTCCCAAATGCCCTATAACACCAATCCATAGAGTTTAGTACTAGAATGCCTTCAGATTGTTTCATAATAGTAAAAAGAAGAAATTCTCTTAAGATATGGTAATTAGTTAGATCCCTTTAACACAACACCAATAAGAACCTATTTGTTCAACCTACAATTTTAATTCTTAACATTTCATCTATAAGCTACTTGATGATTTCAAAAAGTTTCAAGTTCAGACATAATAATCTACAAATATGCATAAGCCTGAAAATCAAACAATAGGCTAGACATCAATGGAGAATAAAATATAAATTCTTATTTTCCTTTAATAGCTCTGGCTCTATTCCTTGATTCACTTAACAAAGTAGCACTCTCAATGGCAAGGGCCAATCATACTTATCTAGAAATGAGAATCAATCCCAACAACATTCCAAATTTCTTGTATCCAGAACTTTAGCATTTTGTCCCATTAAATTTTTTTTTTTTGACAAACTAATCTACAAAGGAAGGCATGGTGTCATAATACAGAATCTATTTTCCTCACTTTTTTTCTGAAAAAAATTTTGTGTATGTATATACATACAATTAAACAGCCAATTATATACTCTCAACAGCCAATTATGTATATACACACACATAAAGCTTATGGCAACAAGCACCATGATTTGAAGGTATAAAGATGGGACAAGAGAGGAATACCTACATGAAAAAAGCTTGAATTAAGACCCAAAAATAGCGTGCCTCCCTAAACAGCAAATTTAGAGCCCACCTTCAACGGTTCTGCACCAAGTACCTGAGAACCATGAGAGATGTGGGGAAGAAAGTATACAGAATAGAACTCACGGCCATTTTGAAATTGGAGCAACGTACAAGTAGTGGCAAGGAATCAAAAGAAATTTACAGCACTTTAATCCACACCCTCTCTCGGTCCCCTAACCAGCAAAATACACCCACAGAGCAACTCCCTTGCAACTACCTTCATCCTCATTGAAATTGAAACCTATATTAGAGGAGAAAGAAGCAAATGCAAGCTCATTCCAAGGCAAATAGGAGAACAAGAATGATGCACCATAACAACTAGAAAATGTAAACAAAATTTATAGCCACTTCAGCCACCAAAAAATAATCGAAATTTACCACTCTAGAAAGGAAGGAGCTGTGCAAATTTGTGGCTGCCAAAAATCCAGCAACTAGACATGGCTTGCAACAGAACGAGAATGCCTAGAAAACACCGGTGAAAATGGATCAAGCTACAGCCAAGAAAAATTGAAATGAAAGCTGATGGGTTGCTGCCTTTGTTTCTCTAACCGAAAGAGTGGAGCAAGTAAGAGAATGTGCAGCAAAAAGAAGAAAACTGAAAATAACCAAAAGCCCAATCTTTATCCAGACAAAAAGGTAACGTTGGTATAACAGAAGCAAAGAAGTGGCAGCAGAAATAAAATAAATAAATAAATAACAATAGTATGGGCATTAAAACATGGTACCGTGCCTTTGAGTGTGTTTGTGACAAGTATATACATATACATATATATATTCCTTCGATTTTTACAGTTTATTGGTCAAATAGATACACCAAATGCATATTCAAAATATTCTGCAAACCAAGATATGCAATACTCCCAAGTAGTATGTTCATGAATTATTATTCTATGTATGGAAAATTAAGTTAGATTCTGAATTATCAAACAAAGAATGAGGCATAAAGTGAAAACTAATAGCGCCGTCTAGAACGGCAATCAAGACCAGAAACAAGAAAGAGCCAATTCCCCAAACCTATGGAAATTCTACAAGAAATAATAGAGACAATCATTCCTGAGCAAAGTTCAATACCCCTCCTAGGTTACTTTTAATGCATATCACAATACACTCTAAAATCTCAGTGAATTAACCAAAACAAATTTTCACAGCGAGTCAAGGATAAAATCACAACTAATTAAAGTTTGTTTTTACAATAAAAGAATTTCTACAAATACGTTCAAAAGAAATCCAACATATAAAGTACTTAAATCAAAGTATGATATAATGGAGTACTTGAACCATACTTAAGTATGATGTTTTTGATTTTGTGTTTGCAAAGTTTAAAATTACGTTTTTGAAAAAGTAACAATTTATTTTTTTTACACAAATATAATTTTAAAATAAAATTCCAAACACGTACGTAGTCTGTGATGACATGGAAAGGTAAGAAGACAACAAAATTTGGAACCAATATAGGCTAGGTGGCAGCTGATCCAAAAAGGCAAGAGGGACCGCAAGAAACTGTTAGGCGCAGTGGCAGAATTAGAAAGATTCCCTTACGGCTAAAGGAGATGGAGTGGTGTTTAGGATAAGAAAAATATTGGAAAGAGGTGTGGAACATTTTGGATTGAGTCTCTCCCTGGTTTTCCTTTCTCCCCACTCTGGTTTCTATTTTTTTTTTTTTCCTATTAGAGATATGCTAAGTGTCCCTCTGTGAGTAGCTACCTCTTACTGACGTAATTGGAGCATTCTGAATAAGACTAAATTCCACTATTTCCCTGTGAATCGTGTATGTGTATTGTTTGACTTGTTCTTGCAGGGATATCTATAACATTTTGGTGCTCTCGTTGAGAGAAAACCACTATCGATGGCGGTGGCTAACGACACTCGTATGAAAGAAATGGCAGCAGAGATTAAGCGACTCATTTAAGATTTTCAGGATCTGCATCAGAGAGATATAGTAACACAGCAATGTCTGGGCAAAATTGATTCTACTTTAGAATCCATGAACCGTCATCTGGAGGTTCTTAGCCGAACAGTTGATCGGTCTGATTGGACCCCTACTACTAAAAGAATAATTAATCGTATTATTATTACTTTTAATGTATATAAAGAATAAAATGATCTATATATTATTATTATTTTTTTTTCTTTTCTCTTAAACCAAACAATATATCTCTCTTCCCCTCCCTTCTCCTTCATTAAAATCTCTTTTTTTCCCTCTCGTCCCCTTCATTAAAATCTCTCCCTCCTCTTTTTTTCCTTTGAACCAAACAAGGCTAAGACTTCGAGTTCAATGACATCTAAGATTCAAACGTAGACAAATTCTTCTACCTTGCAAGTTCGACAAGTTAAGTTGGACTTCCCCAAGTTTGATGGCACAGACCCACTTACTTGGTTGTTCAGAGCTGAACAATTCTTCGCGGACTATGATACTTTAGACCGTCAGAGATTAACGATTGGTGTTGTGCATTTTGAGGGTTCAGTCGTACCATGGTAGCAAATGATACAGAAGGCAAATTTAGCTCCAACTTGGGCTGCTTTGGCTAGTGCAATAGAAGAACAATTTGGGCCATCCAATTTTGACTCTCCACGGGCCCAGTTATTTAAGCTAACCTAGAATGGGTCAGTGGCTGAGCATTACACTCAGTTTTTGATTTTTGCCAATAGGTCAGTGGGTTTATTAGAAGCTACTTTATTGGACTATTTCATCTGCGGATTAAAGGACCCAATATGTTGTGAGGTGATAGCCCAAGAGCCTCGTTCATTGATACGAGCAGCAGGGTTAGCTCGCCTTTTTGATGAAAAATCCGACCTGGGTTCCTTCACCAGTTTTTCTAAACCCAAATCAGTGAGCTCCTCACGTAAATCTACCACAACCGCGGCATCCTCATTTCCTTCAGCCTCGCTGTTGAGCATTTCGTCATCGCCGCTTCCACCATTACTGCCAAAGCCTTCTGTAAAGCCTATAAAACTGATTAAGCGAATAACACAGGCGAAGATGCAGAGCCACAGAGAGAAGGGCTTGTGTTTTACCTGTGATGAGAAGTATAGCCAAAATCATCGATGCCCGAACAAACAACTCATGTTGTTCTTAACAGAAACTGAAGAACCTCTTGATGGAGATGATAAAGTGACCAAAGAGATAAATATGGGAGGAGAGGATGCTGGAATTTCTAAGATTATGCCTTACCTCTCATTACAAGCTTTACAGGGCAGTCTTAATGGTGCTACTATTCGCTGTTTGGGATAGGTTCAGGGCCTGAAAGTCCAGGTTTTACTTGACAGTGGTAGTTTTAATAGTTTTGTTTAGCCAAAAGTAGCTTGCCAACTACATCTACCTATGGAGCTAGCGCCTGGAGTTAAGGTTATGATTGGAGATGGTAATTTCTTACAAGCTGAAGGGTTTATTCGAGACTTACCCATCAAAATTGATGGCCATGTGATACATTTACCAGTATATGTATTACCTATTTCGGGCAATGATGTGGTGATTGGGGCTTCCTGGTTGGTGACACTTGGAGCTCACATTGCTGATTATAGCGCTGCTTATATCCAGTTTTATAAAGGTGAGCAATTAGTAACATTAAGGGGATACAAGGCTAATTCTCCAATAATAGCTACCTATCATGATTTACAAAGGATTACTACAACTTATTCCATTGATGAACTTTGTTTACTCTCTTGTTTTGCTTCTAAGTTAACGAAAGAAGAGTCACTAGTGTTACCTGAGAACATACCAGCATACTTGCGAGAATTATTGCAGCAGTATATATCAGTATTTGAAGTTCCTCATGGGTTGCCTCCTCCAAGAGCAGAGGATCATTCGATCCCATTACAAGAAGGCGTCACAGCAGTCAAGGTGAGGCCTTGTAGATATCCCTTTTCCCAGAAAGCTGAAATAGAACGACTGGCAGATGAGATGTTGAAAGAAGGTTTGATTCAACCAAGTACCAGCCCATTCTCTGCTCCTGTATTATTAGTAAGAAAGAAGGATGGAACTTGGCAGTTTTGAACTGATTATAGAGCCCTTAATGCTGTTACAATTAAGGATTCTTTTTCGATTCCTACAGTAGATGAGTTGTTGGATGAACTACGAGGATCTTAATATTTTTCTAAGTTGAATCTATGTGCAGGTTATCATCAGATTTTGGTAAAACCTGAGGATCAATATAAGACTACTTTTCATACACATAATGGTCACTATGAATGGTTAGTTATGCTGTTCGGATTAACAAATGCCCCAGCCACCTTTCAATCTTTAATGAATGATATTTACAGACCTTTCCTATGGAAATTTGTCTTAGTACTCTTTGATGATATACTTGTATATAATTCTAATAGGCAGATTCATTTGGAACACTTAGCAATAGTGTTATAGAACCTACAACAGCATCAACTATATGCCAAGATCTCCAAATGTTCATTTGGTAAGACAAAAATCGATTACTTGAGGCACATAGTTTCTAGCATGGGTGTTGAAATGGATCCATCCAAGGTGCAGGCAGTACAACAGTGGCTAATACCCACTTCAGTAACTCAACTTCGAGCTTTTCTTGGCTTAACAGGGTACTATCGTCACTTCATCGAGGGTTATACTGCAATAGCAAGTCCACTCACTGATTTGCTACAAAAGGATAAGTTTAATTGGTCTTCGGTGGCTCAGGCAGCATTTGGTAGACTTAAGAAGGCCTTAATTGAAGCCCCTGTACTATCCCTTCCTGATTGTTCTCAGCCACTTATCTTAGAGACTGATGCATCGGGGTTAGGAATTAGAGCAGTATTATCCCAAGGGGGGACATCCTGTAGCTTATTTCTCCAAGAAGCTGTCTAATAGGATGCAAACGCAATTAGCATATGCCTGTGAACTTTATGCCATCTCAGAAGCGATGGCTAAATTCCGCCATTATCTGTTTGGCTTTCACTTTATTATTCATACTGATCACCATAGTCTGAAACATTTAAATACTCAAGTCATTCAGACTTTAGAGCAAGAGGAATGGTTACCTAAGCTTTTTGGCTATTCCTACTCTATTGAATATAAGTCGGGTTCATTAAATGTAGTAGTTGATGCATTATCAAGGTCATTTCACATATGTCCTTCTAGGTCCCATTCGAACCTGGTTGATGACATTAAGAAAGCCATTGAAGATTCCTCTCACAAGCAATAAGTAATTCAAGAGTATATCGCTAATCCAACTTCTTTTCCTCATTTACAATTGAAAGATAATCTCATTTATTTTAGGAAAAAATTGTCGATTCCATAACAAGCTAAATATATTATTCATCGTATTTTGCTAGAATTTCACTCATCTACAATTGGGAGCCATGCTGGATTTTTACACACTTATTCCAGAATTGCTACTTATTTTTATTGGAAGGGCATGAGGGGTGATGTTAAGGATTTTATCAAGTACTGTTAGGTTTGCCAGTGTGCCAAACAGTCTCAACTACACCCAGCCGGACTTCGAAGTCTTCTTTCAATTCCGAATCAGGTATGCGAAGACGTGGCCATGGACTTTATTATTGGTTTACTCCTTTCTAAGGGCTACACAGTGATATTTGTTGTAGTTGATAGACTATCAAAATTTGCTCATTTTACCCCATTGAAAGCCACTTTTACTGCTGCACAAGTTATTGAGCTTTTTGTTCACACTGTTGATAAGTTGCATGGAGTTCCTTCCTCAATTGTTTTAGATAGGATAAAATTTTTACTAGTGCATTCTAGCAACACTCATTTAAGCTCCAGGGAACTACTCTAAAAATAAGTACTGCATATCATCCTTAAACTGATGGTCAATTGGAGGCAGTTAACAAGTGTTTAGAGATGTATTTACATTGCTTTGTGGTTGAACAGCCCCGGTTTTAGGTTAATTTCTTGCCTTGGGCTAAATTTTGGTATAACAGTTCATTTCATACCACTATTGGGATAACACCTTTCAAGGTAGTGTATGGTCAGGATCCTCCTACTGTCATTCCATGTTCTTTTAGAGATGCCACTCCCTTTGAAGTGCAAACTCAATTAGCTCAGTGTGATAAAGTCTTGGTTTCATTGAAACGTCACCTAGAGAAAGCTTAAGTTAGGATGAAGAAATTTGCAGACCTTAAACGCATTGATGTTCAGTTTCAGGTTGGCGAATTTGTTTTTGTGAAGCTTCAGCCTCATCACCAAATGTCTATCCACTTGCAATGAAATAAGAAACTGGGAATGAATTATTTTGGCCCTTTCAAGATCCTGACAAAATAGGGACTGTTGCCTATAAGCTGGAGCTGCCCTCTAAAGCCAAATTACATCCTGTTTTTCATGTCTTATTGCTTAAGAAGTGTGAAGATAATCCATCTGAGCAATACATCCTTTACCCTTGACAACTACTCATGAAGGACCTCAAATTTCTCCTCTGGACATATTGGCTACTCGTCAAGTTAAGCTCCAAGACTCATGGGTCACTTAAGTTCTAATCAAATGGGATGGTCTTGGAGATCCTTCCTTGGAATACTTATCCTCCGTTTAGTAGCAATTTCCTGACTTCGACCTTGAGGACAAGGTCATTCTTGGAGAGGAGGGTAATGTGATGACATGGAAAGATAAGAAGACAACAAAATTTGGAACCAGTACAGGCTAAGTGGTAGCTGATCCAAGAGGGCAGGAGGGACTGCAAGAAATCGTTAGGCGCAGTGGCAGAATTAGAAAGATTCCCTTATGGTTAAAGGAGAGGGAGTGGTATTTAGGATAGGAAAAATATTGGAAAGAGGTGTGGAACATTTTAGATTGAGTTTCTCTCTGGTTTTCCTTTCTCCTTGCTCTGGTTTTTTTTTTTTTCTTGTTAGAGATATGCTGATGTCCCTTTGTGAGTAGTTACCTTTTACTGACATAATTGGAGCATTCTGAATAAGACTAAATTCCATTATTTCCTTGTGAATCATGTATGTGTTTTATCTGACTTGTTCTTGCAGGGATATCTATAACATAGTCGACCTCTCAGATGGCTGGCGTGGACGGCGGTTGGATGAAGTAGGTGACTGGATGGAGGTGGCTGGTGTTGCGATGGCTGGGTTTGTGATTAGGGGAGCAAAGTCATGATGGCTAGGTTTGCAATGGTGGGAGCAGAAGGGTCAATGTTTTAACATAAAAATCATAAGTTTAAATTACAAATTTCATAATCATGGATCATGGTTTAGTTATATAGTATCCCACTTTGGGACATTATAATTAAAAGACCCCTATTTTGAATCTCAAATCATGAACCAAAACTTTGAAATTCATCATTAAGAGATTAAGAAATGATAAGATCACATTTCATATTTAGTACCTTGCGTGGCCTATAATGAACGGCATCCATGAATAATCTAATTTGTCTTCCTCTTCCGAGCTTGGAGATGATGCTGCTGGAGACATGGTTTTAGATTCATTGATCTTGGTTTGGGAGCTCTCACCTAGTGACAAACTGCATTGCCCTTGCTCTTCAACTCCAGAGCACATTCTATTTTCCTTAAAGACATGAAACAATCTATGAGTATATCTTGCAAAATAATTAAACAGCTATTTATTAATTACTTGAAAGAACTTTAATTTGGTAAGTTATGAGGGGCATTTCTCTATAGTTTAAAGTTAGAAATAATAATAACATTGGTAGCAAAGAGTATAAAAGAGAAGAATAATAAGTATTGGCAAATATATATAATGTCAAATCTTTTCCTCATAAAGGCTCGAATTGCTGGCTGGTTTCTAAGACAACATTTGAAACTTGAAGAGATTTTACATTAACGTAAAGGTGAATTATATATGCTTCAGTATATCCTAGGTTGTATGCGGCTAGGAATTAATTATTTGGACAAAAGTACTTTTATCCTCTCAAAAGCCTAGGATCTATCAATTTTGTCTAACATGTTTGCCAATATTTTCAATATTATCCTAAAAGCTAACTCTATCAATTAAATTAATATAATTGGTAATGTGTTGCTATATTTGTGCAGGTCAAATTCTAAATTTTGAATAAGGGAAAGTTGGTTTTAAGTTTGAAGGAGGAGTGTTTGCTCAGTAAGAAAAGGTTAGGGGAAAAAATGGTAATGGCATCATTTAGGAGCTAGAGTTATCAGAGTAGGTAGTACGGTATCAATATTTAGCGCAAAATTGAAAGAGATCCTCTTTGGACAAAAAAAATTTGCCAAATTATTTGTCATGGATTAAAAGAAAAGCATCAAACTAGCTCGTTGGATAAGAAAACTAGCCTTGGTTTCAATCTGTTTAACCTTCTAAATCGGTGTACCAGAGAACTGATCAATAATAAGCCCAACTAATCAAAAACTTTTTTTTTCTAAATAAGAACTTTGACATTATATGATCAAGATTTATGATATTTAATGGATTCTATTTAACCCATTTATTATAAATTTTTTTATATGCAAAATATTAAATACTTTTAATTATTTTTATCTATTTTAAATATTATTTTATAGTATATTTAATTGTAAAATATTATATGTAATTATACTTTGTGATATATATTTTAAAAAATAGTTCTAGATTAATTCAATTACTGTTGAATCATTGAATGGTGAATATTTTGCTATCTCTATTTAATGACTAATCTAATTTTTAAAACTATTTTTTTATTTCTAATGCGATTTTTGTGTCTCCTTTCAACATAACTAAATAATGGTTTATATATTTTGGTTGTTGTGGATTAAAGTAATTACAAAGTGGTGTAGAAGTAGCTACTTTATGAGTTGCTTAAGCCTTTGATAGCCTTAGAATTTATTTATTTCTAGATTGAAAAGATGGACAGATGAAAAACGATGACAAAGAAAAATAAAAAAAGGAGTTTAACTAAGAAGTGTAATAATCTCATCTTTTAATTATGCAGCAATTTTCTTTTTCTCCCTGACAAGCAGTAACGTCTGGGTAGTTGAAAGGCACTTTTAGATTATATTTTCTTTAGAAGGCAAATACTGTTTTAATGGTTTGTTGTTGCCACTAGTCAATCTATCTTCTTTGGTTTGGATTTTATGAAATCTTAAAAAAAACCTAATGTGATTAAATATAACAAATGAAGATAGCTTGTCATTGTTTGATGTTATTTTGAGTCTAGTTTTGATACACACTTTCATTTATGTCAATTTATTGAAAAAGAGTAATAAAATTTTAAATAATTTTTCTTCAACTATATCTTTTATATATTTTATTTTAAAACATATATCAGCTAGGAGCAATGTCAACATTTGTATTATGGGATGGAATTTCAATAACCATGGTATAGAATAATTTTATAAAAAATTGAATAATGTAGTACTAAAAAGTAAAAACAATATAGGATTGGGACAAGTAGACAGAGAAAATTAATTGCATAAACTTTGAAATAAAAATTAAAAGATAATATATAGAGAAAGTGGCTTACTTCATCCTTGTGCTCTTCCAATATTGGAAGGTGACTTTCACTCATTGATCTGCCCCACTTTTCAAAATCGCCTTTATGTATGACACACCATCCACACTTTATTGAAACTATTCCATCCAATTTTAATGTAAGCTCCCTGGTATTACCCAAAAATCTCAGGCAAAGTTGGTTATAATTCCTTGATAGTTCATAACCATTTTCCTCTCTAATTTGCCCAAACACGATCCAAATGTGAGGAGATTTTATTTCTTCTTTAAGTAGCCTACCTTGAACAGATACAAACTTACCATTGGAAGCTTTAGCAAGATCAAACCACTAGCAAAGTGAACCAAATTTGTTTTGGTTGGCCTCAGTGGAATAAAACATATCATCTAGCATAGTGCATAACACAATTCCAAACCATTCACATGGAGGGAAGTCTATTATTATTGAAGCTTCACATTTCTCATTCATAAAAAGATAATTTTGGTTCTCAAACTAGGATGGTGTATCATTCCCTCGAATAGTGACCAAAAAATGTTTAATTCCACTCTTCATGAAGGATATTGGCTAGCCTAAAACAAAGAAATTTGTCATGTAACATGTCATATATAATTGACAAGAAAAGATACATAGAATGATAGATCGATATATAGACAACTACGTATACCTGGTCAATTGAAGCCAAGAGATGTAATAATTGTTTGCTCGACAAAGTTTCCAATGAAGCACAATCTTCTGCTTCCATTGAATCTAAATGTGGTGAAGGCTGTGGCAACGATTGAAGCCTTGGGCAGAAATTTAATTACAGAAAGTGTAGATTCAAAAGATTAGAAATGCAACTAGCAAGTAGATTCACAAACTTGTTTCCACTTAGATGTAATTTCCACAATGATGATAAGCCACTGAGATCATTAGGAATGAATCTGTCATCAATATTGCAGTAGCTTAGATCTAATTCTATAAGCGATTTAAGAATGAAGATAGATCAATTTGCAAACTTGTTTCCCCTTATATTTAATTTCTGCAATGATGATAAGCCACTGAGATAATCAAGAATGAATCCATAATCAATATTGCAATAGCTTAAATTTAATTCTATCAGTGATTTAAGATTGAAGATAGAGCAGGGAATATTAAGCCCTTAGGAAATGACTGAAATGATAGTGTCTTGAGTTTTTTTAATTGACTAAGGGAAGAAGGTACTTCTGTTATAGCAGTTCCACTCGCATCAACCTTTCTAAGGCTTTATTTTCATTAAAGTTTTCTAGTAATCTAGAAAATTTTAAGCAGCCAAAAATATCAAGAATTTTAAGATATTTCAAATTGTGAATGTTATAGGGAAGGCAAACAAGATTTTTATAGCCCCTTAAATTCAAAGCTTTAAGACTAGTCAATAATCTAAGTGACTCCGGAAGTTTGATGATAATTGTCTCCCCAACATCAAGTGTTATTAGGTTTTTCATATTTTCCCCAAACTCTAGAAGATTTCTAACTTGAATGCACCCACAAAGAACAAATTCTTTCAGAGAATTCATTTCCAATTTTCTTGGAAGGACTTTAAGCCTTTTGCAACCTCTTAAATTCAAATTTTCAACATTAGTAAGCAATCCAAGCGACATAGGAACTTCTTCTATACTAGTTTCCTCTAAAACAAATTCCTTTAAAGAAGTCATTTCCAATTTTGTAGGAAGGATTGTAAGATATTTGCAACCTCTTAAATTCAAAATTTCAACACTAGTCAAGAATCCAAGTGATATTGGAACTTCTTTTATCTAGTCTCCTCTAGAACAATTTCTTTCAAAGAATTCATTTCCAATTTTTTTGGAAGGACTTTAAGATTTCTGCAGCCTTTCAGATTTAACACTAGAGCTTTTTGACCTGTCCGAGAGAAGGATGAAGCTCAACAAGAGCTATGCAACCTTCAAGTTCTAATCTTTCTAGATTGGGAAGTCTAGAAAAATTTGGAGTTTTAATTAAGTATTTGGAATGGCTCAAGTCCAAAAGACTTCAAATTTTCCAAGCATTGGTCAAATAAACATAAGAGAATCAATTTTTTTTTTAAAAAAATTATGTTCGCATAATCAATTACATTATCTATAACATTAAAGCATAAAGTATCTTACTTGTTCTTTATTCCAAAGTTGTTTTAAGTTGCAGTCATGCATTTTAAGATCAATAAGTTTATCTAGTTGGGTTTTAGGAAGAAGAGTTTCTAGAGGATATTCATGGCAATCAAGAACTTTAAAGGCACTAGAAAGGAATTTAAGGCCATTGGGGGGGAGTATTTTACTTGATATAATGAGTAACCTAAGGTTACACATAATTGAAAAGGCTTCAGGATCCCAATGTGCCTTGTATGGCTTTTCTGTGTGTAAAACCATACTTTGTATTAATTTTGATCTTTGATAAACAACATCAACCACCAGAAAAATAACATAAGAAATGATAAGGAAATAAGACATAAAATTCAATAAAAACTTATAACAACATTAAGATCAACACTCACCATATTTTTTTTTCAATACTTCATCAATGTCCTCCTTAGACCATAATCTACTATGTTTTCCTATATCAGTAGGGGATTCTTCAAAATTAATACTCCTACCTATTTGTTGAAGCAAATCATGCATCTATAAATATTCACCATCATTTAGCAAAGACTTTTTACTAAGAATGCTCATTCCAATTGTTGAATTAAGACCATAATTTTTCAATATTTGTTTTACTTTATTTTTGGGCCAACCCTTAAAAAAAAGCAATATCTAGAAATATTATCCTTTTTGGATCCTCTAATGCATCATAACTTAGAAGTATCTTAAGAATATCATTCTTTAGAACTTTCTTCAACCAATCCAAAACATCTTCCCATTGAGCCACATTTCTTCCACAAAGAAAAGAACCCAAAACATGGAGAGCCAAAGGAAGGCCTCCTACATATTTAACCATAGATTCAAACAACTCCCAAAAAACCCTCTTCAGGATGATCTCTTCTAAATGCATTTTGAGAAAAGAGTTGAAGGGATTCATTTTTGTTCATAATTTTAACCTCATATATTTCATGCACTCCATGTGATGTCAACAAGTGCAAATCTCTAGTTGTTATGATCACTCTACTCACGGCACCAAACCATTCTTGGCTTCTAGCCAAGTTTTGTAATTGGCTTATAAAGCTTACATCATCAAGGATAAGCAAAACTTTTATATTGCAACAAAAGCTTATGATTGCATTCTTTCCTTTATATGTGTCCCCAATTTCCATGTTTCTTATTTTGAGATGTGAAAGAAGTTTTCTTTGCAAGTGAACCTGGCCATCTCTTTTTGAAACCTCTCTAACATTGGCAAGAAAGCAATAAAATCAAATTGGTTATCGAATCTCTCATGGACAAATCTAGCAAGAGTTGTCTTACCAATACCCCCATGCCCC
Organism: Erythrophleum fordii; assembly: GCA_032878935.1. Taxonomy (NCBI): domain Eukaryota; kingdom Viridiplantae; phylum Streptophyta; class Magnoliopsida; order Fabales; family Fabaceae; genus Erythrophleum; species Erythrophleum fordii. The sequence continues at coordinate 7,544,648 of JAVQMF010000025.1, read as the reverse complement.
ATATTCTTACAAACTAAACATCGTCCAACCCTATCTCCAAATTTGATTCCATTTTGTGTACTCTCCAGTCAATTCCAATTATTGTATCACTGTAAGATGGAAATCTACAATGTACATTGGTCCGTAATACTTCAACAACCTTTTTGATAAGCTCTACTTCATGCCTACAAGTACAGACAAAATACAAATAATTATGCAATATATTGAATACACATCATAGATGAAATATAAATTTCGATTAATGTATTGTAATAAGAATTTGTTACTTTAATTTTTGTAATTAAACACTTGATGCTAATTAAAACATATTTATTTTAAGGATTTTATTTTTTTAATTTGTTTTTTAATTAACTTTTGTGGTTACTTAGTAATGACTGGATCCTCAAGTGTGCTGTAGGAGAGAGAATGATACAAAAATGGAGAGATATTGACTTTTGTTACATTTTATTGGATCTTTATTTTATAATCGATTTATTTTTAATTTTTTTATACAGATATTAAATTTTTCTTTTTCCATGATATTTACTTTCATCATTGGTTTAAATTGAAAAGTTCTAATTATACGTATACATTTTGTGGTTGAAAAGCAATTATCTTCAATAATGGTTCTTTCATCAAAATATTACATACAAAATAACAAAAAAGGGACTATATATAAATTTTGATTAATTCTATAATTAAACACTTGGTGCTAATTGATATTTTTTTTTGCCTTTTGACTTATTAATATTTATAAACAATTTTAAGGCAGAAAAATAAAGAAGAAAGATGCACATGAACTAATGCAAATATAAAATATAAGTTATATAACTTTATTCAATAAAAAACTTACCAATCCTTAGAATCCCAGCCAGATAAATTAGAAACTTTGGTTAAAGAATCCTTTCATCTTTGCACCTTCTCTTGGTTTTCCTTGAAATTCTCTTCCTGCTTGGCGAAAGCTTCAGCAAAATTTCCTTTTTAATGTCTTACATAAGATGGATCTACACCATAAAAGATGGGAAGAACTTGTTGCCTAGTTTATTTCTTGACTTAAGAATCTTTTGGAGCTCATCCAAACACCATGAAGAAGAGGCATAATTTTTGGAGAGAACAACAATTGTAAAGAGAGGATCCTCAATTGCTTTAAGGAGTTTCTGTGAGATAACTTCTCCTCTTTCAAGTTCTTCATCATCCCTAAAAGTTTTGAGCCCTTTCTTACATAACAGAGCATATAAATGGTCTGTAAAGTTTTTACGAGAGTCTTCACCTCTAAAGTTCAAGAAAACATGAAATTTCCATTTTCGGGTTGAATTAGAGTCAGAAGAGTTTGAGGAAGAAGCTTTTTGGATACTCAGTGCCATTGGAAGACATTGGGCTTCTAATGTTTAAGTTTATGCTTACAATATATATAATTTGAACTAGTGAAATTGTGACCTACAACAACAAAACCATATCATTAGCTAAAGGAAACCAAATCAAATGTGACATGATAATAATAAAAACTAGGTAAAGAAAAATATTGGCGCAAGGTCTATGTATAGTTCATACTTTATTATTTAATACACTATCCTTAGCTCACTGCTATATGACTGATGTCACTCAACAACATGCTAATTAATATGTATCTGCTTGAAGTTTTGACATACAATTAAGAACGTAGGATCTTTCTATCACGACCCAATTTTTGAGTCGTGACCGACGCATAGGCTAAACTAATCTGGAGATTGGGATAGCCTAGCGAGCCTTACAAAATCTGAAGTCAACTATTATATCATATATTTAAAATAACCCAGATAACCCACAAGTTTTGAAAACTTTAATATTCAATTCATTATATCATTAGAGGCTATCGAAAATCCAGCAGCATCTCCTCTAAAAATTGGACATCCCATCCTGAAAAAATAATTTAAACCAGCACCAACACTAGCAACAACAAGTTATATATAACCAAAATGTTTAGCTAGGAAAATAAAAACAATATTTACATATTAGAAGTGACCATATAACATGGACAATTCCAAAATTCTTTCTCTACACCTAAGTGCCACCACATCATGGAGTCTGATATAATTTCACAAGATTAAACACCTACTCTAAGGGTCTGGTAGCTCACGAGCTCCCAAATCACTTCACTCTTTTACTCGTTGGTCTGAAAAATAAGGAAAGAAGAGGAATAAACCTACCACTGACTTAGTGAGTATATAAATAATAAAGTACATAAAGAAACAAAGAAATAAGTGCATACAAGAGTTTTTAAAAATCAATGATTATTGAATAATTTAGGCAATAAAATTTATAGATGAAATGAAAAATAATTATTTAAATAAAAAGAAACTTCTAGATAAAATCTATGTTTTCTAAATATAAGAAAAATATTATAGGAATGGGTATCATAAAGAGGAACCAAATCATCAAACTACATAATCATATATCATGTCATTTCTTTGGACCATCTTATCACTTTCACAATATACATCTAGTATCTCAGATCACAGCATTGGATACATCACATCGCAGTGCCATCACAATTCACAACTTATTCTAGGTGCACCTAGGCCGTTATCTCCGCTAACGGCTACGGGGTCCTAACTAGATTCCCATTCATTATATAAAATAAAAATAATTAAAATAAAATTCCTTCAAATAGCATTCAGCTATCAAAAATAAATAAGGAATCAAAGAAGTAAATAAATAATTAAATAAGGCAAGTTAACCTTCAATATAATCTCTATAACATATGAGATCACAAAACAATATAAAATACTTTCCTCATAAATAAACACATACACACCACTACTTTCTTTCCATCCAATTCATTCTTTTGCGCTTCATAAGAATATATCACACCACATTTCAATTATTAATTTGTTTTGATAAATTTATTAAATCATCATAAGGATATATATATATATATATATTCATTTTGAAGTTTTGAAAACACCAATCACATAAAATCACACAATCGAAAATTTCACCATAGAAAATATAAAATAGAATAAAATAGATATACCACTCCGTTATCTACATACTCACCAGTTGAGACTAATATTATAAGTCTCAAATTCCTATTGTTTAGTGCAGAGTTCCAGTTGAATGAGTTTTCCCGGTATCACCTAAAATTATAACCAATATAAATTATTTATATTAACCACTCTAATAATATCCATAGTTATTTATATAACCTAATATACTCTCTAAAACATAAATCCTTAAATTCTTATATACCTTTTTATCCTAAATACTAACTTTAAATTTGGGGTTTTTCAATCTAAGTTGCCATATCTCAAATTAAATTGAAAACTTACTTCTTGGGACTTCAAGGATAAATTTGGAAGTGTTAATTCATACTTGAAGGTTGTAATTCAAGAAATCCCCAATTTTGGAGCTCACCTACGGCACTAGGAAGAAGAAGAGAGAGCTTTTCAAGAAATCACGCCTCAATAATAATAGAAGAAGAGAAGAAATTATAGAAGAGAAACCAAAGAAGCTAGATGAGAAATAAGTATTATAAAACATCCAAAAATCAGCACCAAATAGAGGAAGAAATGGATAAAATGAAGCTATGCAAATATTAATGACTCAGTAACCTTCAGCCATGGAATCCCATTGAAAAAGAAGGATAAGCAAATCACTAATATGGGAAGAAGATGGTGAAATCGCATTGAGAAGTTGATGCAAAATGAGGTGGAAGAAAAACCCATAAGCTTCGTGGGATATGGAAAAGAAAGAAGAAAAAGAAGCTTCGTGCAGTGGGAGATGTAGCATCAGGAAAGAAAAAGCTAAAGGAAATTGAAGAGAGAGAGTTAGTGGAGGATTATTTTATTCTTTAGCTCAAATTGCACTATTGCCCCAAGCTAAAATCATTCTTTTGTCTTAAAAGTTTTTATGCAGTTCAATAAAATCCTTAAGATATATAAAAAAAAATCCTTAAGAATTATTTAAACTCTAGAATTAATTTAAAAATATTTAATCTTTATTTTAATATCCTAGAATAATTTATTTTATTATTATATATATATTTTTTAAAAGGTATTATAGTCCTCCCGCCTTAAGAAATTCGGTCCTCCGAATTTCAAGCAAACTCCTTACCAAAGGATTCAAAGAGATATGGATACTTCTCACATATAACTTCCTCAGCTTCCCATGTCGCTTCCTCCCTAGAATGGTTCTGCCACATCACTTTCACTGAAACTATATCTTTGTTCCTTAATCTCTTGATTTATCTATTAACTATAGCCACGGGTTGCTCTTCATAAGAGAGTTATCCAACTGTATTGTTTGTGGTTGAAGCACGTGAGAAGGGTTAGGTAAATACTTTCGAAGCATTGATACATGAAAGACGGGATGAACATTTGCAAAATTTGGTAGAAGAGCCAAACAATAAGCTACATTTCCTACCCTTTCAAGAATCTCAAATGGCCCAAGGTACCTAGGGCTTATCTTTCCCTTCTTACCAAACCTTAAGACACCTTTCATTAGTGATACACGTAGGAACACAAGATCTCCAATGGCAAATTCTAAATCATGTCTCCTATGATCGGCATAAGACTTATGTATACTTTGAGCGGTCAATAGCCTTTCACGAATTAGCTTTACCTTGGCTACTGAATCCTGAACTAAGTCCGAGCCTAATAGTGTTGATTCACCCACTTCGAACCATCTAATAGGCGACCAACAACGCCTACCATACAACGCTTCAAAAGGAGCCAGCTGAATGCTTGATTGATAACTGTTGTTATAAGCAAATTCCATCAAAGGCAAATATGTATCCCAACTCCCACAAGGTCTAAGACACATGCACGTAACATATCTTCTAATATTTGAATTGTACATTCAAATTACCCGTCCGTTTGAGGATGAAAGGCAGTACTAAGATCTAATATGTATCTAAGTGCTTCTTGAAAAGACCTTCGGAACTTGGCTGTAAACTGTGGGCCTCGATCGGAAATAATAGATACCAGTACACCATGAAGAGAGACAATCTCATCCAAGTAAAGCTTAGCATATTGAGCTACACTGTAAATAGTCTTCACAGGCAAGAAGTGAGCAGATTTGGTCAAGTGGTCTACAGTCACCCATACCGAATCATAACCCTTGATAATTTTAGGCAATCTAGTTACAAAGTCTATAGTAATTCTCTCCCATTTCCATTCTGGTATTTCAATTTGTTGAAGCAAGCCTGCTGGCTTTTGGTGCTTAGCCTTCACTTATTGACACACTAAGCATCTGGATATAAACTCTACGACATCCTTTTTCATCCTTTTCCACTAATATAATTCCTTCAAATCTTGTTATATTTTATTAGAACCTGGATGAAAAGTATAAGTTGAATGATGAGCTTCCTTTAACACTTTGCTCCGTAAGTCTTCTATATTCGGTACACATAACCTATGACCACACCTTAAAATCCTTTCAGAATCCACTGAGAACTCTTGTAGCCTCCCTTCCTGAACTTCTTCAATGATCTTCTTCATCTGAGGATCTTGGTTTTGCGTAGCCTTGATTCTATCTACCAAGCTAGAACGGAGCTGAACATGGGCTAATAAAGTGCCAGATCCTGTAATCTCTAATCTTACTCCACCCTCCTCAAGCTTATGGAATTCTTTCACCATAGGCCTTTTGATTTAAGTTATGTGGGCCAAGTTACCCATTGATTTTCTGCTTAATGCATCTGCAACCACATTAGCCTTACTAGGATGATACAAAATATTACAATCATAGTCTTTCAAAAGCTCCATCCATCTTCTTTGCCTTAAATTCAAATCTTGCTATTGGAAAATGTACTTAAGACTCTTATGATCAGTGTAAATTTCACAGGTCTCACCATTACAAGTAATGCCTCTATATTTTTAAAGCAAAGATCACTGCGGCCATTTCTAGATCATGAGTAAGGTAGTTCTGCTCATGCTTCTTAAGTTATCTAGATGCATAAGCTATCACCTTTCTAAGTTATATTAAGACACAATCCAAACCCACTCTTGAAGCATCACAATAGACTGTATAGCCCCTACTCTCAGATGGAAGAGCCAACACCAGTGCGAAAGTCAGACAGTCTTTTAGCTATTGGAAACTATGCTCACAAGCATCAGACTACTGAAATTTTATGCCCTTCCTTGTCAACTTAGTTAAAGGAGCTGCAAGCTTAGAAAAATCTTTAACAAATCTACGATAATATCCTGCTAATCCAAGAAAACTATGTATCTCCATCATCGTAGTAGGTCTAGGCCAATTCTGGACTGCCTTTATTTTCTTTGGATCCACACTAATCCTAACCTTGGATACTGTGTGTCCTAAGAAAGCCATACTATCTAACTAAAACTCACATTTTGAAAATTTAGCATACAAACGATGCTCTTTCAAGGTTTGTAAGGCCATGCATAAATGTTGATCATGTTCCTCCTTACTCTTTGAGTATACAAGAATATCATCAATAAATACAATCACAAAGTGATCTAAATATGGTTTGAAGACTTGATTCATCAAGTCCATAAAAGCTGCTAGAGCATTTGTAAGCCCAAAAGACATGATTAAGAACTAGTAGTGCCCATAATGAGTCCTAAAAGTTGTCTTTGGAATATCTTCTCCTCTGATCTTCAATTGATGGTACCCTGACCTCAAATCAATTTTAGAGAAACATTGAGCTCCTTGAAGTTCGTCAAACAAGTCATCTATCCATGGTAATAGATATTTATTCTTTACTGTCACCTTATTCAGTTGCCTATAATCAACACATAGCGGTATAGATCCATCTTTCTTCTTCACAAATAACATCGAAACACCCCAAGGAGAAGAACTAGGGCGTATAAAGCTTTATCAAGAAGATCTTGTAATTGTTCTTTCAACTCTTTAAGTTCTGTTGGAGCTATACGATATGGGGGTATAGACACAGGTGAAGTGCCAGGAATCAAATCTATACAGAACTCAATCTCTCTGTCTGGGGGTAAACCTGGCAACTCTTCTGAAAAAATATCAGGGAATTCACATATTATAGGTACTTCTTTTAGACTTACTTGTAACAACAAGAAAAAAAAAAGAAAGTTGAAAATTTTTGAAATCTTGAAATTTTTCTAAATCTGCTAGCTATAGCGAGAAATGGCCTAGCTATAGTTCATAGAGCCAAAACAATGAAATTATGAGATTTGGCTCCCTCGTGGCTTATCTGCAGTAGTGTATTTTTGCCCGTAGCATAGTGAGTTTAAGATGTGTGATGATTTGGACCATTTGGGTATTTCATATAGACTATGTTTATACTTTAAAATTGGCCCAAGAGGTGCTAGACCATATATGATGTCATTTGGTCCCATTTTGAACCATGAAAGAGTGTCAAAACTACCAAATTTGTGAGCTCTATCAAGATATGACTAAATGAGCTCTTCTTGACATGAAATTTGGCATTCCTCTAGAGCTTGTTAAGAGCTTCTTGGGAGGCTAAAGTGGGTAATATTTGGAAGTCTAAGAAATATTTGGCGAATTGTTGAAGTTGGAGAATTTTTTGGTTTTGGTTATTGTACTGTGCAACTAGGTCTAAAAATGAATCTGTGTCATTCAAGGACCAAACAATGGCTAATTGTCATAAAATTTTATGGACATAAATTGACATCCACAATGACCTATAAAAACTAGAAGCACCTCAATTGGAGGTCTGTGGAGAGAGAACTAACTTTCTGAAGTTCTGTGTCAGCATCAGGGAAGCCATCCAACCTTTGTTACTATTTCATTAGTTTTCAAGGTCTAAGGCTACTAAACTGATCTGGACTTATTTTTTTCCTCTATTTAACATTTTTAGCTTTCTAAATTGGTATAGTTTTCCTAGATTAGATTTTTTTAAAATTAGTTATAAATTTTTGAAGTTCATGACAGCAAGCTACACTAGTACTAGGGACAGCCGGACCTCTGTCTCTTTTTTGATGTCAAACATGGTCCAAACGCTGAGATTGTGGTTGGACTTTATTTTTAATATAAAGGTAACACTTAAATATTTCTAGAAACCTATTTTTTGCTTGATTTCCATTTTTTTAGAATTAGTTATGATTTTCCAAAGTTAGAGCAAAAAATTTGACTTTTGGGCCCATTTGAGAAATTGCACTTTCTTAGTTTTTGGCTTTATATCCATGGTTCATGGGTTGTTTTATGCTATGTATGAGTTGTATAAATGTATTTTGAGTAGAGAATGTGAATGATGGATTCATGGGACTCACGGGGCAAAATATGAACGTTTGAACCCTAATTTATAACATAAAAATGCCACGGCTTTTGTCATTTTCTTTGGAAATCATATGGAATCGAGCCTAAGCAGAGACTAGTTAAAGTTAATATATTATGGTGTTACATTACTTTTATCACCCGTGTGTCTCTAACCATTGCTAGATAGCCTTTACATCCCTTTCTTAATAACCTTCTAGCACCCAAGGTTGAGATTAAATTACTGGGTGCCAAGCTTTGATCACCCTGATAAGTAATAGTTCCTCCTTCTGGCAATTTAAATTTCACTACTTTATTTTGGCAATCAAGTATGGCATGAGAAGATGATAACAAATCCATACCCAACATCACATCAAAGTCCGTCATGTCGAAGACTATTAAGTCTACTAGTAACCGATTTTCTCCCACTAGAATTTCACATGATCTATACACACAATTAGCTATAATTACATTTTCTATAGGTGTAGCCACCGCTAATAATTCATCAAGAGATGATGCATCTCTGCAAAACTGCAATGCAAAGAATAGAGATACAAAAGAATGTGTAGCCCCAGGATCGAATAAAACATGTGCATCAAAAGAGCAAACTGAAAGTATACCTGCAACCACTGCATTTGATGTCTGAGCATCTTGACGGGTCATAGCAAAAACACGAGCTTGACCTCTTCCAACTTGTCCCTGACCTCTACCTCTGAACCTTCTATCACTAGACTAGGCCTCACTAGAACCTCGACCTCCAAAACCCCCAATCTGGCTTAAAGATGCTGCAGGTATTGGAGAAGACGGTAATGCTTGAGGGTTTGACGCATGACTAAAGGATGGTCGAGCTAATAATGTAGGACAATCTTTTCTGAGGTGGCCCTGCTGACCACATTGATAATACACTTTCCTTGGTCCAAAAAAAACTCCAATATGAACTCTCCCACAAGTAGGGCAAGAGGGGAGAGTCTTAAAAGATCCTCCTCTGTCACGGTTGATCTGAGAGGAGCGTGGCTGATCATTTCCACTAACTGGTATCATACTAGATGAATGACTACTATAGCCCCCTGATGTCGAGAACCCTGATGATGGCCTTGATAGCTTACCTCAATCTCTTTTGATGCATTACCACTACCTTGGCCCTGATAGCTGCCTCGAGTACTCTCAGTGCGTTGCCGCTTACGCGGCTCTTGTAATACCTTACTCTTTTTACTACGAGCTTCAAACAGTTTAGCACTTTCAATCACCTCTTCATATGAATCATAATGGGTCCTCACTACAGATTAGAATAAATAATTTAAAAGACCTTGTACAAACTGTTTTGCCCACATTTCTTTAGTAGCCACCAAGTGTGGAGCATATCTAGACATTTGAGTATATAATATATCATATTTTGAAATTGTCATATCCTCTATCTATCTAAGAAGTTCAAACTCCCTTGCTCTAGCATCTCTAACAGTCTGTAGAAGGAATTGCCTCATAAATAATTTTGAAAACTCTCCCCAACCTAGAGAAGGTGAATCTCATGGCCTTCCTTGCATCATGGTCTCATACCATGTTCGAGCCATACCCACCAAATGAAACTCTGCTAATTCAACTGATCTAGTGGATGTACATCCCAGTACCTGGCAAAGTCAGCCTATCTCATCCAAGAAGTACTATGGGTCTTCACTTGCTTCTGTACTCGAGAAGGAAGGAGGTTTGAGTTTTATAAATTCAGCCAACCAAACCTCATTACCCCTTTCTTGTGGAACCGGCTGCTCTCCTTGTGACCTAGGTTCTTGGTTAGGCCTAGGGTCTATATGTTGTTCTTACTCCTGTTGTTGACGCTGTTGCTGCTGCTGCTGCATCATACCTAATATTACCATCATAGTCTGCTGCATCATATGCATCCCAGCTACAACATCAGCTAATGTCGGATTGGCTTGCTCAGCCTCAGGCACCTCACCCTTTACCGCTTCAGTGGCTTCAACTCTTTGATCATTTTTAGGCCTACGGCCACCACTGCATTTGTGGCCTCTACCACCCCCTCGCCGTCGGCCTCTAGGTGCCGGAGCAATGTCATGAGGCAAGTTAGAAGCCTTATCAAGAACATATCTCCTAGGCGTCGTCCTTTTTCTTGGCGGCATCGTCCTAAAATAAAAGTAATATACAAACGATTGATAATTTTAATAAAAACATAAAAATTAAATATAAACTACACATAGACTATAATATGAGACTCCATGATTAGGATTTGGTAATAATAGCCTCCTGTATGTAAAGTGTGCTGGCCAGGTACACAATTACACACAAGATTTTACTACTTCCCAATCCTGTGGCTACTGGGACTTAGACATAACCACGGCTTTGATACCAACTTTTGTCATGACCCAATTTCTGAGCCATAATCGGCGCGTAGGCTAAACTAATCTGGAGATTGGGATAGCCTAGCAAGTTTACAAAATCTAAAATCAACTATTATATCATATATTTAAACTAACTCAGATAACCCATGAGTTTTGAAAACTTTAATATTCAGTTCATTATATCATTAGAGGCTACCAAAAATCCGACAGCATCTCCCCTAAAAATTGGACATCCTATCTTGAAAAAATAATTTAAACCAGCACCAACACTAGCAACAATAAGTTATATATAACCAAAATGCCTAGTTAGGAAAATAAAAACAATATTTACATATTATAAGTGACCATATAATATGAACAATTCCAAAATTCTTTCTTTACACCTAAGTGCCACCACATCATGGAGTTTGACATAATTTCACAAGATTAAACACCTATTTTAAGGTCTGGTAGCTCACGAGCTCCCAGATCACTTCACTCCTTTACTCGTTGGTCTGAAAAATAAGGAAAGAAGAGGGATAAGCCTACCACTAGCTTAGTGAGTATATAAATAATAAAGTGCATAAAGAAAAAAAGAAATAAGTGCATACAGGAGTTTTTAAAAATCAATGATTATCGAATAATTTAGGTAATACAATTTATAGATGAAATGAAATGTAATTATTTAAATAAAAAGAAAATTTTAGATAAAAAATATGTTTTCTAAATATGAGAAAAATATTATAGGAATGGGTATCATAGAGAGGAACCAAATCATCAAACCACATCATCATATATCATGGCATTTCTTTGGATTCATCCCATCTTATCAATTTCACAATATACATCTAGTATCTCAAATCGCAGCACTGGATACATCACATCGCAGTGCCATCACAATTCACAACTTATTCTAGATGCACCTAGGCTGTTATCTCCGCTAACGGCTACAGGGTCCTAACTAGATTCCCATTCATTATATAAAATAAAAATAATTAAAATAAAATTCTTTCAAATGGCATTTAGCTATTAAAAATAAATAAGGAATCAAAGAAGTAAATAAATAATTAAATAAGGCAAGTTAACCTTCAATATAATTTCTATAACATATGAGACCACAAAACAATATAAAATACTCTCCTCATAAATAAACACAGACACACCACTACTTTCTTTCCATCCAATTCATTCTTTTGCGCTTCATAAGAATATATCACGCCACATTTCAATTATCAATTTGTTTTGATAAATTTATTAAATCATCATAAGGATATATATATATATATATATATATATATATATATCCATTTTGAAGTTTTGAAAACACCGATCACATAAATCACACAATTGAAAATTTCACCATAAAAAATATAAAATAGAATAAAATAGATATACCACTCTATTATCTACACACTCACCAGTTGGGACTAATAGTATAAGTCTCAAATTCTTATTGTTTAGTGTAGAGTCCCAATTGAATGAGTTTCCCCGGTATCACCTAAAATTATAACCAATATAAATTATTTATATTAATCACTCTAATAATATCCATAGTTATTTATATAACCTAATATACTTCCTAAAACATAAATCCCTAAATTCTTATATATCTTTTTATCCTAAATACTAACCCTAAATTTGAGGTTTTTTAATTTAAGTTGCCATAGCTCAAATTAAATTCAAAACTTACTTCTTGGGACTTCAAGGATAAATTTGGAAGTGTTAATTCACACTTGAAGGTTGTAATTCAAGAAATCCCCAATTTTGGAGCTCACCTATGGCACTAGGAAGAAGAAGAGAGAGCTTTTCAAGAAATCATGCTTCAATAATAATGGAAGAAGAGAAGAAATTACAGAAGAGAAACCAAAGAAGCTAGGTGAGAAATAAGTATTATAAAACATCCAAAAATCAACACCAAATAGAGGAAGAAACGGATAAAATGAAGCTATGCAAATATTAATGACTCACTAACCTTGAGCCATGGAATCCCACTGAAAAAGAAGGAGAAGCAAATCACTAATATGGGAAGAAGATGGTGAAATCACGTTGAGAAGTTGATGCAAAATGAGGTGGAAGAAAAATGCATAAGGTTCGTGGGATATGGAGAAGAAAGAAGAAAAAGAAGCTTCGTGCAATAGGAGACGTAGCATCAGGAAAGAAAAGCTGAAGGAAATTGAAGAGAGAGAATTAGTGGAGGATTATTTTATTCTTTAGCTCAAATTGCACTATTGCCCCAAGCTAAAATTATTCTTTTGTCTCAAAGTTTTTTATACAGTTCAATAAAATCCTTAAGATATATAAAAAAAATCCCTAAGAATTATTTAAACTCTAGAATTAATTTAAAAATATTTAATCTTTATTTTAATATCCTAGAATAATTTATTTTATTATTATTATTATTATATATATATTTTTTAAAAGGCATTACACTTTCCCTGATGAAATGGGAACCAGCTTTCGGTTCTTCCCATCTCTTCTAAACAAGAAAAAAGAAGAATATTAAAAATAAATGAAAAAGTAAACAAAAAAAAGGATAAATTGATAAGTATAAAACTTTGCACAAAAAGTGTGCAAGGTGTAGAACAGCGTCAAGGGATTTGGGAAAAAATGAAGAAAATGGATTCAATTATAGCCCAGTGGAAGTGGATTCCATTTTTGTCTGGAAAATAGAAAAAGCCACTCATTTTCATTCATGAAAACAGAGCCTGCTTTACGTGTAAATGTTGTTAAAGAATTGATTAAAGAAAGCTAAAGATGAGAGGCAGGGAAAAGCAAGCACGGTGCGTGTTAATGCCAAAGACTTTTCTTGAGTTTAGGGAAGACGCTACGAAGATTAATTTATATTATGATGTCTTAAGTTTTTCTTTTCTTGAGAATTTTCCCACTAATATCATTACAAGAAAAGTGAAACTAAGAAGTCTTGACATGTAATTGGGAACATGGGATCTTTCCCTGATGCAATGGGAACCAGCTTTCGGTGACTTTTCCTTTATTTTTTTTAATATATCTTCATTTCCCAATTTTTACTTTATGCTAAAGCCTAGAAAACCAGAGAGCATTGTTGGATCATAACATATTTCTACGAGCACTTTGCTTTTGTAATTTGCTTATTCAATTAACTTTTGTCGTTACTTAAGTGGCAATTATTGCTCCTTCCCATAATTTTTGAAATATAAAACTTGGTAATCATTCATCTGTAACTTGCAATTTTCATTGCTGGTTTAAATTGGAAAATTCTAGTTATACGTCCACGTTTTGCTATTGAAAAGCAATTATTCAACGATGGTACTTTGTAATTAAACAAGTACGTAGAATTACCGTTTGCATAATCGATTTTGGCTCAATTATTTATGATCATAGCATTGTATATGTCAATCTTAATATGAAATAGTGGGATATTATACGAAAAGATAAAAGTCTCTCGACTTGTTATTGGACCTATGTTTTCTTAATCGTTCTATCATTAAAATATTACATACAAAACAAAACACAAAAAGAAAACGGACTATAATTAACTAATGCCAATTATTCATTTCTATTTTTCCTCTTATTCTCTTCTAAACAATAAGAAAAAGAGATAAGAATTGCTAGTGTCAAAAGGTAAAGGTGTGTGAGTGTTTTCTGGGGTTCACATGATTAAAGAACAGTCTACTGCTATAATAGTCTTGAATAGAGTCTTGCAGATGCCCAAAGACGACTTCGAAAGATGAATAGAAATGAGAGGAAAATTGTGAAGTGATAGTAAATATCTATGCAAAACATTAACAAATGAATTATTTCCTAAATTTTTTAGGATATAATAATCTTTAGAAAAATTTATTTGTAACATATATTAAAATAAATTATGCTCATCTCTTGTAAAATCTGATTAAATTACACTTGATCTTTCTTTTTATTTTAAAAATTACATTCGACTCTCTTTCAATTTAGTTTTTCTAAAGTTAATTTTTTACACAATGTACATGAATTTCTTCCAAAAATGAAATGATTTGTTTTTCTTATGTTTCTTTCGTGTTATTTTTCTTTTAGTATAACTTCTTTTTCCTTCGTTTTACTTTATGCTAAAGGCTAGAGCAAACAGCACTGGAATTTACTTTGCTAATTTGTTTATTTAATTGGTTTTTCTTTTCTGGTTACAGATTTTGTTTTTCACTTAATAGCAATTATTGCTTCTGGTCGTGTATTTGGAAATATCAAACTTGGTACTCATTCATGTATAACTTGCAAATTTACTTTCCTCTATTTTATTAACTAATAAACTTTAATGATATCTTTTTTATTATTATTATAATATTGTTGGTGCTTATTCATATTTGAATTGAAAAGCAACTATAGTGATGGTACTTGTGATTAAACATGTATATATGCGCTGAACATCATGTTACCATTTTCATAATTCGATTTTGGCCCATTATTTATAATTATAGCATTATATGAGCCTCAATATGAAATCTAAATTGGGTAAAGAAAGATAAGGGGTCTCACGACTTTGTTATTGGACCGATGATTTTTTATTATTGTATCATTTAAATATTACATATAAAACAGCCAAAAAATGTTACTATAATTAACTAGTGCCAATTATTAATTTCTATTTTTTCCTCTCATATCTTGTAAAAGAAAAAGTAAAGAGAAATCTATGATAATCAATATGATAATACTAACATGGAGAGAAATCTATAAAATACACATGGAAAGAAATAAAGTGGGAGAAGGAGGAACTATATAAGATGCAAATGAATGTAGATTCAATTTTACTTTATAAATTTCTAATTTTTTGATAGGATTTTGTAGGTTTCTTTTCAAAGAAGATCCAAATTGAAAAATGTGGACTCCCCAGTTTTTCAATATCCTACTTGTTATAGACATGAGAAATTTGAGATTCCTCATAATGGTAAATATGTATAAAAATACTTGTATTAAAGAAAAATTATAATTGAACATATAAGAGTTAATGTATTTTAAAACATGAATATCAAACATGGTTGATAATTTAAAGTAGATTAATTGAGAACAAATTAAAAAAAAAAGGCTTAAAAAATAAAGTTACAGTGAGAACTAAAATGGATGAATGAATGGCAGCCATGAAACTCTTGTAACCCCTTCCCAAAATGTAACTCCTAATAATGGGTTGTTTATAACTCCCAAAACTCTCATTTTAGCTTTAAAGTTTTGTTTGTTCCTGTGGCCTCTAGGATCAGTATAAATATGCCTACTTTCCTTGTAGTTGACATGAAGCAATTTGAAAGTTTTCTTCAATCAATTTGAGAGTATTTCTCTCTTTTTTCCTTGCTATTGAGTCATTTGGCATAAGAGCTTGGTTGAATTTCAGTGAGTTGAGCATCCAAAATTGGCTAGAGGATTTGAGTTTTATGAAGTGTGAGAGTACACATTACTGCCCTCTTCAAAAACTTGATTTCTGGTAATCTTTCAGCCAAATAGATGTCACCATCATGTTCAGGAGATCGAAAAACCTTAAACTATAGTTGTTCATTGTCGAACATTACTACCACACGCCACCACGCATTGTCACGTAAGAACCACATGCTGATCACGCACTCCATACGTTGTTCACGCACCTTCCAGAGGTTGAAGATGACCAAGTCAACTGCAACGTCAGCCCTAATGTGTCTAGTCAGTGACACATTAGCCACTCATCACCTACCACGTGTCAAAATTGTCGCGTAAGCAACATAGTCAACCTCGTGTCTTGTCGACACCACATCATTCGCGATGTGTCTATATCTGCCACATCATCACTTAGTTAGCCCAACTTTTTCAAATTGCACTATGACCCCTAAACTTTTCTTAATTTCCCTTTTGACCCTTTAATTTTTCATAATTACAATTTGACCCATAAACTTTTTAAAATTTAAAATTTTCCATTTAACTTTTAGAAATTACAAATTAGCCCCTAAAATTTTCAATTCAGCCCTAAACTTCCTAAAATTGGTCATTATCCCTAAACTTATTATCCTTAATCTTTCCAAAATTCCATCTTAGCCTACAAAATGCCTTCAAGATATAGACCTATGCATGAAGTTGAGATAGAGGAGTTGAGGTGCTAAATTCAAGTGCTATAAGAAATGGTAAATGTCCAATGAGGTCAATTGGATGCACAAAAAGATGCAAGAGAAGATGTCTTTGATGGTAGCAGTTCTTCATCTACTAGTAGTCGCTCTCGGAGACAAACACTTTGAAATAGCGACCTTAAAGTGGACATTCTAGAATTTAAAGCAAAACTATAACCAGATGAATTTGTGGATTGGATTCAAATTATTGAATGAGTGTTCGAGTATAAAGAGGTGCCAAAGAAATAAAAATTAAAGATTATGGTCGTTAAGCTTAAGAAGCATGCCTCCATATGGTGGGAAAATCTTAAGAAGAAGCATGAGCATGAAGGGAAAAGCAAGATTCAAATGTGGGAGAAGATGTGACGCGAGCTCACCCGAAAGTTCCTCACTACAAAAAAATTGACTTTTAGTGACGACTAGTCACCGCTAAAGGCCAAAATGTCGCCACTAATAAGTTTTAGTGGCGATATCTTTTCTGCCACTCTACTCCAATAACGCTAATACTTTTTAGCCGTGACAAAGTGTTGCCACTAAAAGTCGATACTACAAATACATAGTAGCGACTATAGTCGCCACTAAAACTTATTACAATTTAAGTGAAACAAGTGTCACCACTAAATGAAAAGGTATTAGCAACGACATAGGTTGTCACTATAAGTATAAGTATACATTTAATGACAACAGTTTGTTATGGGAAAAAATAATTAGTGACACCACTAAAATCACTGGTATATATATTTAGCAACGACTTATTTCTGTAGGTAAAAATTAATGTCATTTGTCACTATAAAGAAACATGTAGCAACAACATTTGTTGCGGGTGAAAATGAATTAGCAACATAGTTATGGTTGCCACTAAAGATTTTTAGTGATGACATGTGGTCGCCATTAAAATGAATTAGTAACATAATTATAATCACTACTAAAGATTTTTAGTAATAACATGTTGTTGTCACTAAAAGTTTTTAGGGATGATATTATACTCGTCACTAAAGATATTTAGTAACAAGAAATTATGGTGACTAAAAAGAAAAAGTGATGGCATTTTTTGTAGCAATTAAGTTTTAGCAGCAACATTTGGTGTTGCAATAAAGTTTTAGTGGTAATTATTTTATTTTTTATACTAAAAATAGGCCTTTTAGTGTTAAAATTTATTGCTGCTAAAGATAAAGGGGTTGATATATATATTAAAATGAATAATGTACATTGAAATTAAATTAACATTGAAGAAAATTAAAATGTCCTACATGTTGGCATGTTCAAAAATAAGTGACATGTTCAAGAAGCATTAATTTCTTAATATTGTATATCATAATTAGTATTATAATTATAAATGCTTTCATAATGTCCTACATGTTAGAACCTATATTGAAATATCTATTAGAACGTGAAATGATGGCATAAATTGATACATCAAAATGGCCATCAACAAAAATATATAAGTCCACCTTTTCTTCACCTAGCTTGTCTACGAGAGGAGTCATTGGTCAAAGCATTCTGTCCCTATTGATAAAAAGTAACATTAATCATATATTGTTATTGTTTAACATAACATTAAGGTAGAAAATCATTTACAAGTACCTGTTGCATAGTGGCCATAAAGCTAGCCAATTGAGCTTGAATCTCTAACTGAACCCGTTGTTGCATTGTAGCCCGCTCTTCTTGAAGCTTCTTTTCCATCTCAGCTTACATTTCCTCTCGTAACCTTTCCCGCTCTTCTTGTAATTTTCTTTCTATTTCAACTGGCATTTATTCCATCCTTGTTGAAACCCTTGAATCCACTTCTGTTGAGTCCATAATTTTCTTCTTTGTTGGTTTTTTTTTCCATATCCTTTCCCGCTAACATACCCTGACCTGTCCCCCAACACGGTGGCCAAATTTTGATCTCCTATTAATTGATTCTCATTATCTTCTGCTTCTTGCTGGTGAACTAGTTCTTGAATGTGCCCCTAGTGATATAACAATAGATAAACACCATAGACAATGAGACAATGCAATAAATAATTAAAGCTTAATGATCTATAGCAACTTACTTGGATTTCTTGTGATTTGGGATCTACCCATTCCACTTCTCCGTCCTTGTTCTTACGGGTGTGTTGAAGTTCCCAAACTCGATTAGGGGGTGCCACTTCTCCAGTAATGGGATCTCTCTACAATATTTATTGGATGATAATCCATGCTACCGTAGAGGGAATGACATAAAAAGAAATGTTTAAAAACTTCTTAAGTACAACACAAATACTTACCGTAGACTCCTCAACCTTTGCAAATGAGCAAGTACTGCATGTATGCTTTGTCATTTGCCTTGCCTTGTTTGCTTTATTCCTACTACTTGTAGCCTACAATTGGATGGTATTATGATGTAAACACAAAGCAAACAATCCTTCAAGTTCTTGTTAAAAATAAATTACCTTGAACTCTGAACTTTCCCAATAATGCATCAGCCACTCCTAATCATCACGGCTGATGTTACTAGGTCGAACAACCTCATTCTTTTCAATTGTGTCACACTTAGCATACTCTGCATGCAGGTTAGCCTTCCAAGATCGGTATAGTCAATGCAATGTTTCAACACAAGTTCTATTTAATCTTTCTTCAGGGCACCCGTCGTGAACATCAAATTTGTCCTACATAAAACATAAGAAACCAAACTTATTGACTAATGGAGGAACACTATAAATGCTACATAGCAAAAAATGATCTACAAATGTAATGTAATACCTTTACTTTCAATAATAAAGTGCCCCTGTATTTGGCATAAACTTTAGACTAATCACCATCCCTAAGAGAGACTGTGATCTGCACCACATGTCCACAGTAGTTGGCAAAGTCATGGGCCCCATCTCCAATAGGTTTATCTGAGTTCTCAGGGATGTAAACTTTGATCTTAGAACCATATTTTGTCTTCATATCTACTGATATACTCCTATATTTTCCCCTACCCTTCTTAGTTGTGCTGCAAGAAGCTGCTGTATATGAGAAAAAGTAAATAAATTAATCATTGGTGTATATACATGGTAAAAGTGTAATAAAAAAAGCATTATTTCTATGAAATGATACCTGAACTACTCGGCACCTGTGATTGTTGTGTAGGAGGCGAATCATTATAGATGATTTGTCTATCCCTCTGTGGTAGGAATGGTGAGAGTGCATCTCCTGACTCCAAATCCCCTTGTGCATACTCAGGTGAGAGTGCACCTCCTGGCACTAAATCCCTCTATGTACATTAGGTGATGTCACCTCTTCAGTAGGGTTATATCGACCTCAGCCATTACCCTGCCCAATGCCTCATCCTCCTCGACCTCCTAGCCTATCTCGTGCAGAACCTGACATTTGCTACCTTTTGTCCATATATAGTATAAGTAACAAGATGCAATGAAACAAACATTAATGGTAAACAGAAGTAGACAATAAAACACATACATAACAAGGACAAAGAAAAAAGGAGTAAGTAAACAATATAAAATTTATATAACATAAAATATACCAAACTTCAAATACTTTAACCACTCAATCATACAATGGGGATGTTTGTATAATAATCATAAAATTTTCAAATATTTAGTAAGATTAGCACTAATCTTGATCACATTCAATGTCCATAGTGTTTTTCGTATTGTCATCATTAAGCAAATCTTCTCCTTCTTCTTCATCGGTGGACCCAATCTCATCATTATCATTAATGAAATCATCTACCACACCCCTTGCATTATTGCCCACTTGTTTAAGCATTTATACTTGTATGGCTTAGTATTTCTAGTTCAACATCATCCCGATGTAGGAGGACCACAAGGTCAATGCCCATGTCATCATTCCAAATTAGATTTAATTGGACTACGTCTTGTTGATATGCCTCATCAAGAAGGAGACCATCATTCTTACCACTTTCTTCACTTTCTTCCACCTCTAAAAGGCTAAAGGGGTCACAAGGATTTGTCTTTACGATAATTAGCCATTTCGTGTCAATGATGTCTCTCAAGTAGAACACTTGTTCTGCTTGGCTAGGTAAGACAAATGGCTCATTTGTATCCAACGAATGCCGAGTATTCACACTTATGATGCCAAACTTGTCAACCTTGTATCATTTTCCTAGGTGACCCATATCCCACCAATGACATTTGAAGAGATATACTTTCTTATTCCCTATATATGAAAGCTCATATATGTCCTCTAAGATACCATAATACTCTTTCCCTTCATTTGAGTCATCCCCTTTCATAAGAACTCCAGTACTGTCAGTTTTCCTCCCTAAGGCATGATCTCTTGTATGAAATCTAAAACTATTGACCAAATAAGTAGAAAAATGATGCACCATTTTAGCTGGGCCAAGTGCTAGACTGATGAGGTTGTCATTAATTTAGCCCTGTATGTGTAACTGTAAAACCTGCATAAATTAACCATACTCGATTATCGTTTATTTGGACAAAAGGATCATGACTCAAAATATGCTACTCAACAAAGGAACCTACTTGTGCACAAAACCATTTGGTAAAATCCTCAGTAGTTGAAATTTAAGTTTCAATCTCCAATTAGTGCTCCCTATATTGTAATTGTAGTAAGAAGTTAGAAAATATTTACAATAATTATTGTCATAAAGATTGGCAAAGGAGTGATAACTTACTCTATGAATGGTAAAACATCTATGGAATTTTGCAGCACATACATGCAAGCTTGATGGAACTCTACCTCAGGCAAAGTAATAGAATCATAACGCCCTCTTGCCTTCCCAATTTGGTTAAAGATGGACTTGTTGCCATTGTCTATGGGTCCATCATCATTTCTAGGAGGCTGATTAAATTTAGTTGGCATATCCTTTAAATAATGAGAACAAAAGGTAAGGCATTCATCGGTTAAATAACCTTATGCAATTGAACCTTCTAGACGAGACTTGTTACGAATATAAGATTTAAGCATGCGCAAATACCTACGTAAAAGGCAAATGGTTGAAAAGAGAAATAGTTTGGAAGATTTGAAAAATTGAATAAAATGTATATTGAAACATAATACCTCTCAATAGGGTACATCCATCGGTATTGCACCGGTCCACCAAGCATCGCCTCTTTTGGTAAGTGAATGGGCAAGTGAACCATGACATCAAAGAAAGCCAGTGAAAATACCATTTCCAATTTGCATAATATGAGTGCAATTTGGGTTTCAAGTTGTTCTAGATCTTCAATTTTTAGGCACTTAGAACATAAATTCTTGAAAAATTTACCTAACTCTATTATCGGCTTGGACACTTCCTTAGGCAACAAACCACATATTGCAATTGGAAATATGTCTTGCAACAATACATAGTGGTTATAGCACTTCAATCCAAATAATTTTTTATCACAGACATGCACACACCTTGAAATGTTTGATGAGAAGGCATCTAGAACCTTTAAATTTACCAAGAAGTTGCACACCTTCGATTTCTCATGCAAGGATAAGACATAGCAAGCTGCGGGCATTAATACTCTATTTTCATCCTCTATTGGATGCAACTGTTGCCTTATTCCTAAATCCACCGAGTCATACTGACTCTTCAATGTGTCTTTGGTCTTTTCAGCCACACCTATTACTGTTGAAATGAGATTTTCAGACACATTTCATTCTATATGCATGACATCTAGGTTGTGTCGAAGTCTAGTATGGTAATTGGAAAAAATACTCTTCTTCCTCTAATTATAAGCATTAGTTGGGCGATCATGCTTTCTCTTTTATCCTTTCCCAAAGCTTACATTGCCTAATGCTTCTAATTACCTTAGTGCTTTAACTTGGATAAAGGTATAAGTGCTTTTGCAATTTCAACCTTCCCATCAAATGCCCTCCTATTTTGCCGCCAGGGATGAGTAATAGGTAAGAAGTGGCGATGGCCTATAAAGCACACTTTGCTTCACAAAGAAACTGAATGCGTGTTCTTATGACAACAAGGGCAAGCTAACTTCCCTTTAGTTGACCACCCTAAAAGGTTTCCATATGCTGGGAAGTCATTTATTGTCCATAATATAGCTACTCGCATCTTAAAATTGGATTGCGAATGGGCATCATATGTCTCCACCCCTTCCTCCGACAAATGTTATAGCTCTTCAGTCATTGGTTGTAGATATACATCTATTTCATCACCTGGACACTTAGGACCTGGAATTAGGAGTGTCATCATAAAGTATGGTTGTTTCATGCAATGCCAAGGTGGTAAATTATAAGGAACCAAAACCACTGACCATATACTATGTGCAACACTCATATTGCCATAGGGTTAGAACTTATCACTTGTGTAATACCCCAAAATTAATTAAGGTGTTAATCATGGATTTAGATTAATTAAAAATAATTAATATGGCATAATTGGGCAAGTTAAGTGAATGGAGATTTTAGAAAGATAAATTATTAATATGGGTTTGAGATTTAATTAAGATAAAAACTTAATCTAGACCCAAATTAATATAGAAAATCATGATAAGAGGCTAATGAAGGCCCAATGAATTAAGTACAGATCCAATTTGATTTAATGAATTAAAGTCCCAAGACCTAACTTCCATAAACTCTTATAAATGGCCCAATAAACCTTATGCAGGCCCAAGACCATGGAGTCTTTAAAACTAAGTCTGGCCTAATAAAATTCTGCCGCCCAATGAAGCTAAAATCTGAAGCCTATTTAGAGTTAGACCTTAAAGCAACCCATGACCCATCTTAGACCCAACTTAAACCCAACTAAAACCCAAAATGCTTTAGCCACTTCCTCATTTTGCTGAAACTCAAGAAAGAAAATTAGAGGTGTGAAGGGAGGCTAGGGTTTGGGGCAAGAATTCCACATTTTCTTACATTTAGAGTAAGATTCAGCCAAGGTAATAGTTATACAACTTAATCCCCTCATCTTTCTCTTTAATTTGGCCTAATTAGCTTTTCATTTAGAGTATTTTCACCATACCCAAAATCTGAAATGTGATTATTTGGTATTTTCTTAGAGGAAATTTGTAGGTTGAGGCTAGAGCTGGCATTAGGTAAGTGTAAACTATCCATTCTAATATATTTTCTGCTGGTTTAAGACCTCTATAGTTGATTTATAGTATGGGTGTTAATTATGTACGAATTTGCTTAGGAATTGATATATTGAAGTTTCTGGTAGAGGACATATTCAATCCGAATTTAGGGATTTGAGGTGGCTAGATAAGTGTTATTTAGGTAGTTATTAACATTTAAATTCTTTAGGCACTTGTTGCTACTGTTAATGATGAATTAGAGTGGTAATTCTCTGATGCTATGGTTGTAGGGATTTTTGTATCATTGGTGGCTGTTGCAAATTGTCTACAAGTGAGGTAACCGGGATTTACATTAATTCTATGCATATATCTATTTTAATTTCATATTCACTGGATATGAATGATTTGAAATGCTGAATGAATTGGTTGGCCATCTATGGTATTGTGATTGGACCTTGTGAGTCCATGGTAGAGCTGTGGTGTGGCTGCCACCCGTGCATGTATTTCGATTGAGCACTAGGTTATGATCAAACCCCTGATGCACTGAGCCCTGGTTATGCTCAATGGGGAGGAGGTGCCGTGGATGGGCCTCTCCCGGTGTTAATGGCTTTTAACATGTGAAAATATGATTGCTAGTATGGGATAATAATCATGATAGCGTAATTGTTTCATTTACTGATATGATTAGTATTTTTCTGATGCTTATATGAAATTGTGCATGTATGCTAATTAAATTGGAATATATGATGGAATTGCCTTTGTTACTGAGATTTACATCTCATCCCATTTTATGGGATTACAATTTCAGGTGAAGGTTTCTCGCGTAAGGATAAAGGTAAGCAAGTTGATGAAAATCCATGAGCTCTAGCCATGTGTGGAAGAAGCTACACTTGGGCTAGTCTGAGTAGAGTAGATACAATTTTGTTAATCTTTTATATAGCATCATGATGTAATCATATTGACAAGTGTAAGCATTTATATTTTGATTAGTTGGAATGTATTTATTAAGGAGTTAAGACTCAATATAGCTTGGTTTAGGTTGTATGAACTTATAGTATCTGATGTATGGATTTTGTTGAATTCAGGATATGGTTACTAGTGGGAATGTTATCTCGGTATCTGTTAGATTGTTGATTTGAATTAGTGATGTATGGACTCTTTAATGAAATATATACTTGAATGGTGATCACTGGAAGCTTACAAAATTCTGCAATTATTAATCTATGAACTGGTTAATATAGGGTAGTTGGAGGAGTAGAAATGGACGCTTAAGTCTTGAACTAGTAATGATAGATTAGTTGGGTAATTAAGGTACTTAACTACCATTAGATTTAGATAAATTAAGGTAGAGTGGCCCTATGATGATATTGGAGGGAGAGTGGAGAGTGTGAGACTAGATTTTAGGAGTTATAGGATCAGAGGGAATTTTGTCGCGGCTAAAATGGAGTTAGCCACAGCCAATAGAGGTGATGTTGCCCAGGGAGAGTTCCAGAGAGGAATTCATTGCGGTGAAATGTGTAATTGGCCTCGGCGAAATGTGAGAGGCTAAACTAGGAGGTGTCCAGAGGGAAATTCGCCGCAGCGAATAGGGGAATTGGCTACGGCGAACTTTTGTAAAAATGAGCTAGGCATTTCAGAGAGGAATTGGCCGCGGCGAAAGGAGGTATTGGCCACAGCCAATAACGAGAGGCAAGCAAGGGAGGTTTCAGGAAGCTTCCTCACCGCGGCACCATATAGGTTGGACGCAGCAAAGGTCCAACTCGCCCTGGCTATCGCTACGACAAAATTTGTAACGATGCGAGGGGTGAAGCCGAGGGGAATTAGCCGTGGCTAATGAGAAATTGGCCGCGACGAATATTTTAAAAACACTTATATTAATTAGGAAACCTTAGTTTTTCATATGGTAATTTCAAGGGATGATTTAGAGACATTAAGATGAGTTATAACTGATGGGTAATAGAATCAAAGGCTTATAAATAAATGTTTCTTTCCCTTATGTACATAAGTGCTTGTAATGGTATGATTGATGACTCTAATAACATTAAGGTTCAAATTTCTCCGGATTTTCATAATGTAATTAGCCTTAATGTCACGTATTTAACCTTAATTATGATTATTGGAAATTAGGGTCATCGCAACTTGCTACGCCAAAGCAAACATTTCTAGGGTCATCAGAGAAGTTGGGATATTCCTCATCAAAGTTCTTCCATGCAATGGAATCAGATGGATGTCTTAACACACCGTCATCCTTTCGGGCATCCTTATGCCACCTCATCTCTTTAGCTGTGTTGTAAGCCATATATAGCCTTTATAGCCTAGGCGTAATGGGAAAATGGCGTAATACTTTGTGTGGGACTTTCTTGCCTCTATACCCATTTGACTTCCATCAAACTAAATAAAATCAGCCATCAGACCAAATACCACATACAACCATCAGACTAAATACAACCATAAGACCATCAGACCATCAAAACATCAGATGCATAGCAATAACCCAGCAAACTAATCATAAAACCAAAAAATTAAGTCAATGATATTGTTTATAAAATGCCAACAAAAAAATTAAATAGTACTCATTTATGAGGTAGTGATGCCCGTCCTGATAAATCTCTGAATTAAACAAGAAAAATAATATGCGAAATATTATTACACACTCAACTTGCTCTAAAGGAAGAAAGGCTGGGAGAGTGTTAGAGTAACAGGTAGAAGATGAAATAAGATTAATGCACTTCATAACATGTTAATCTTAGTGAAAAACACAGAACATGTTCTGTTAGCTAGAGAACTAAATAACAAGAGTAGCTATTCGCTTGACCAACAAGAACACCTATGGAACATAGCAATAGAAAGAACTACTGCAATCATATTAACAGTTCAGAAATTTGTCATTCTTGTTGCAGAGGAAAGTATATGACTAACTATACAATGGCTAGGTTGGATGACTCAAGCAAAATAAGAACCAGTAATGCAGAATACAGAGTATTCACTTATAAGAGTTAGGGGTAAACAACGAAATAGAAGTAAGATAGGGAATACTGTGACAGTGATAGTATTAAAGGTTCTAAGAAGTCATATCCTCAAATGGAAGGAAGGTCTTAGAACAATATATATGTAAACATGCAAAGAAACAATTATAAGTCCAAAATACTTGGAAGTCCTTCAGCACATTTCAAAAGAGATGATTTTCTGCTGCCCTTTTGAAAAATGAATGAGAAACCAATATAAGAAATTGTTTTGGAGTATTTTCAGGAGGTTAGATTCATAAAAATCTAGTTTAGATCTATTGTCAACAATACTGTAGCATTTATAGCAGCAATTAGAAATTAAATCGAAGATTAGGGCATAAAACAACAGCAACAACAATAATCTAAGATAGGGAATACCTTAACCCAGATAAGCACTGAAGTTTTAGTAGTTGAGCGGTGATGTGATCTTGTCTTCAGTATTCACTGGTCTTTCAAGATGATATAAATGGAATCAACCCTTCCCTTCTTCTCCTTCGTTTGCTTTGCTTCTTTGTTGTTTGCTCTGCTTCAGAAGGACAAGAGAAACTTTAGGGCTGGAGCTGGGTTGGTATTTTGTTGGGAGGGAGTTAAAATTTAAAGGTAATTCATAAAAATTTAATAAAAATGGATGGATGAGTTTTTATTGATAAGATAAATCCTAAAAATTAAAATTAAAATTGTAGATATATGAAATGTTAGATATACTAAAAAATTATAAATAATAATCTATTATTTTTTTAAACTTAACTAAAAAACCTTATTATTTGATATCTTGTGATAATTTTATTTATAGTTTTATTTTTTAATTAATGATTAAATAATTCATAAAATTAAATAAAAAATTTTAAAAAAATAAACTACTAGTCATTAATGTATAAATAAAAAACAATTTTTCTAATAAATATATTCCATGAGATTCTTTAAATCAAAATTGTTAAAAAGCAAATAGATTGTAATTATTTATCTAAAAATTAAATAGTTATAATAATATCTATTTGATTTATTTTATATATTTGATTAATTTTTATATGAAGCTAAAATCTCTAGATTTTGAATTTGAGATAATAAGTAGATAAGTAGATAAAATTTCAATGTTAGTTAGGTGGATTGAATAAAGAGAAAGGAGGAGAGTTTGAATAAATAAATAAACAAATATTGGAGTTTTGAATTGAACAAAATGCTTTATTTTTTATAAAATTTTAATCAATTAATTAAAACTCTATATACATACTTTTTTTAATTTTGAAAAAATCTTATTTATGATGATAAATTATGAATAAATTCTTTAGCAAATTTTAATGAATAAAATTTTTGAAATATTTCATTTACCCAAGTTCTATTATAAATATCTTTTTTAAAAAATATATTTCTTTACTTATTTTAGTCTTTATTTTGAATTAGTATTTTGGGGGACAACCCTATTATGTTTGATTAATAATTAAAAATAAATTTTTAATAAACATTATATAATAACTTTTAATAAAAAGAAACTTTCAATAGATGTATGTTTGATTAAGTGTTAGTTTTGATTCACATATAGTGGCTTATAGAAGAAAATATAAATCTGAATAGACAAATGACTAATGGAATTTTGAATTTGATCGAAGAAGTATATGAATAGATAAATTGTTTTTTATGTGCTTTTTAAATTTAATTTCAATCTTTATGTGATTTTTATGTGATTTTTAATTTCAATCTTGAAAAATTAATTTTATTTATTTTTTAACTTTTATTTATTATAGTTTTGTATACATACTTTTTTAAATCTTAACAATTAATCATAGTCTTAACAATTAATTATAGTTTTAATGCAATGTTGTTAAACTCTTTTATAAATATTTTCTTTATAAGCATTGCAACAAATTTTAATGAGTAAAATTTTTTAATGATTCCCTTTAGCTAATTTAGGGAGAAAATGTAATATCTGGTTCCTTGAAAATAAAAAAAAAACATGAAAAACATAACGTATAGTTTCTCCGTTAATGTATGAAATTCACTGGATATAAAAGAAAATTCCCAAAGAGGATGATTTGAGGTCAAATAAGATTAGGATAAAATTTTAAATAATGAAAAATGAGAATCCAAGGTCCAAGATGTCCAAAACCGAGAGTTAGAGTAGTTTAAAAAAATATGCCGAAAGTCTAGTGATAAATGTCACACCATCACAATATATAAGCACCCATAAGCTTTAAAAGAAAACTTTGTAGCCTTCATATACTTTAAAAGAAAACCTTGTACTCTGGTCAAAGACCTTGTCGACAAGATCTTGCATTTTACATTGAGAAATTTGGGACCTTATCGACAAAGGTCTTCGGCCAGAGTATAAGGTTTTCTTTTAAAGCTTATGAGTGCTTATACATTATGATGGTGTGACAGAGAAAAAAAAAAAACCTATGTACAGTGCTATTATGTATAAATAATGATTAGATCATTTAAAAAATTTAATAAAGAATAATTAAAAAGAAACTTTACTTTCAATAAACGTTGTATAAAAAAAAAATTTATACAACAAATATATATTTTGATGAGATCATTATTAATTATTTTCATATATTTGAACAATATTTTAATAATTATCTATTTCAATCATCTCATCCTATAAGAGAAGAGGGGTATTCTTCCTTATTACACAACAAAATAGAAATTAGAGAGGTGAGAAAAATATTAACTAATAATATATAGTTCAATCTCTAGGTGCAACTTTTTTCAATAAAAAATTTAGATTAAATTTTTAACTTTTTGGTAATAAGTTTTTGATAAAAAAATCATATATAAAATTTTTTAAAAATTTAATTATATACTATTGAGTTGTAAAAAGTTTTTACTTATTATAAGCAAAAGCTCTTAGCCATTCCTTCTAACTTAGAAATTGATGTAATTTAATTTCTTCTATTTTAAAAGTCCGCTACAAAATTTTAGGCTTTTCAATTTTGTACATTATAACCATTTCATTAATTTTTTCATCCAAAACCCTTACAACTACTTGTCCATGAAAGTTGAAAGAAGTCAAATTAGCAAAACATACATTGGATGTGTCATTTTTTGCCACTTAAAATGACAAATTGGAATCCAAATCCTCAGCACTAACATTTTATTATACCATGTGTAGTAACACCATGTGAGGCATTTCTTTTATGGATAAAAAATAATTTAAAGTATCTAATTTGAAGGATAAAAATTAATTATAAAAAAATTATACTTTAAAATAAACTATTACAAAGAATCTCATCTTAAATGTATTTTTTGTTGATTTGACTTTTTTCAACATATATATAAGTGGTATTAGAATTTTTTATGGAAAAAATTGAGTGAGTAGTTTTTTTAAAAAAACTAATATTTATTTTATTGAAATTTATGATTAAATTAGGTATTTTTAATAACACTCTTTTTCAAAAAATGATATATACATATAATTTAAAAAATATTTTATCATAGAATATTAAATTATAAATAAATAACTCTTAAATGTAGTAAACTAAACTAGTGAAAATACTAATTCATAGTTCATTTATTTCAATATAGTGAACTGTAATTATACTAATAATAATTATATATATATATATATATATTCTTTTACATATAAAAATATTTTTTTAAGAATTTAATAAAAAATATATTTTTTTAGTCCTATTAATTTTTTTGATAAAGTTACATTTCTAAGTATAATTTTTTTTTCACCTTATTTGTGTGTAAAAATGTTCTTTTAGTTTTATTAAGAATTTTATAGAAAGATTATTTTAAGTTATTTGTATATAAAATTTAATTGATATTATTAGCATTAAAAATTTTTATTTTCTTTGATAAAGTTATCTTCCAAGTTTAATTTATTTATTTTTATGTATTTGTTTATTTAGAAAGATTCTAAGTTCAAAACTTTGGCATAACTCTTTTAATTAATTTAAATTTTTTGCATCAAAACTTTTAATGGCGACTAAAATAATTGTCACTAAAACTTACCTTTTACCGGTGACTAGAACATGTTGTTACTAAAAGTTTTGGCACAAATATATTAAATAAATAAATAAATAATTTTGCGCCAAAACTTTTAGTGGCGACTAACACTGTTGCATCTAATAGTATTTAGTGGCGACATCTTTTATTATCACTAAAAGTTTGACAAAAAAATTTTAATCTTTTAAAAGTTATGATAAAACTTTTAGCAGCGACGCTCATCGCTACTAAAAGTTACCTTTAGTGGTGACACAATTTGTCGCCACTAAAAGTCAGCTTTAGTGACAACTTTTTTGTTGCAACTGAAATGTTGTCACTAAATGTAATTTTTTAGTGGCAACAATGTTGATGTTGTCACTAAAAGTATTTAGTGATGACTTTGTGTTGTTACAAAATAGTTTTAGTGGTAATTTTTTTGTCACCTCTAAAAACTTTATCAAAATTAAGAATAGTATTTTTGGTGACAACTTTTAGTGACAACATAATAAAGTTGTTGCTAAAAACTTTTTTAGTGACAACTTTTTTTAGTCACCGTTAAAAGTTGTCACTAAAAGTCTATTTTTTTTGTAATGTACCAGAACATTACTATTAAGATAGCTTCATCCAACTCTAGAATCTCTGCCAAAAGTCCCTATCTGTAGAGAAGTATACCAGGGAATTTGAAAAACTTACGATGAAGTGAGATATCCAAGAAAAAAAGAGAACAGGCGATAGCCCGCTACCTTAGAGGATTGAATATAGACATTAGCCATATAGTCCAGCTTCAGCAATACTAGATTTTAGATGATGTCATTCGACTAACCATCTGTGTTGAGAAACAGTCAAGTAAGAAGCCTTCATATCAACCTTCTTCTTCCACTAGGAATCCTTTCTATGGTCGCAAGCCCCAAGCTCAACAAGCCAGTCCATCAAATAAGCCTGCACCTAATTCTACCAAAGAGACTAGCCCTAAAGCACCTAAGTGCTTTAAGTGTAAGGGTTTGGCCACATTGCCTCTGAATGTCCAAATTGTAAGGTTGTTACTATCATTGAAGGAGAGCCTTATGAAGTATTTAAAGAAGAAGAAGAAGAAGAAGAAGAAGAAGAGCCAGAGCTTGACGAGAAATAGCCGGTGTATGATGAAGAATTAGTTTCTGCAAATCATGGTGAATTACTAGTAATTAGATGAAGCCTGCATATAGTGCAAGCAAAAGAAGAACCATGGTTGAGGCATAACATCTTCCACACCCACTGCACAACTCATGGCAAAGTCTGTGATGTAATCATTGATAGTGGAAGCTATGAGAATGTAGTATCCAACTACATGGTGGAGAAGCTGAAGCTATCAACTCAAAGTCATCCGCACCCTTACAAGCTACAATGCTTAATAAAGGAAGCGAGGTGAAAGTTACAAAATGATGCTTTGTTTCTTTCTCATTGGCAAGAAATATCCAGATGAAGTATGGTGTGATTTTATTTCCATGGGTGCCTACCATCTCCTTTTGGGAAGACCTTGGCAATATGATCGTTGTGCCTTGTATAATGGTCATGCAAACACCTACTCCTTTATGAAGGATAGAGTGAAGATTAAGCTAGCCTAGTTGTTGCCAAGTGAATATGACCAAGGCAAGAAGTCCAAGCCATTAGTGTCCTTAATTACCAAGGAACAATTTAAGGTGACAAAAGCGGAAGCCCAAACCATAGGATTGATCTTGTTGTTCAAGTCAAATGAAAGATCCACCATTCTGCCAGAAATTAAACAATTGCTAGCTAAATACTTAGATGTCGTTCCAGACAAAATTTCACCTAGACTACCACCCATGCGTAACATCCAACATGCAATTGACTTTATCCTAGGAGCTATCATTCCTAATAGACTAGCTTATAGGATGAGCCCACATGATCACACTGAGATTCAACGTCAAGTTGAAGAGCTATTGAAGAAAGACTTGATTTGAGAAAGTGTCAGTCCCTGCGCTATACCTATCCTCTTAGTACCAAAGAAAGATGGGAGTTAGAGAATGTGCATCAATTGTTAAGCAATTAACAAGATCACTATCAAATATTGATTCCCAATACCCTAGCTTGATGATATACTAGATTAGCTATATGGTGCAACTATCTTTTCGAAGATTGACCTTTGAAGCAGGTATCATCATATTAGAATTTGGCTTAGAGATGAATGGAAGACTGCCTTTAAAACAAGAGATGGCTTGTATGAATAGACCGTGATGCCTTTCGGGTTAACAAATGCCCTTAGCACATACATGTGTTTAATAAATCAGACACTTCGAACTTTCATTAGGAAATTTATAGTTATTTACTTTGATGATATTCTCATCTACAGCAAAAACCACGACAAGCATTTAGAGCACCTACGACAAGTATTCTAGACTCTTCAGGAGTAGAAACTCTATGCCAACTTGAAGAAATGCTCTTTCTTGACCAATGAAATGATTTTTCTAGAATATATCATCACCACTAAAGGTGTCTGAGTTAATCCAAGCAAGATTAAAGCCATCAACAACTGGCTCATAACAAAATCTATTTAAGATGTTTGAAGCTTCCATGGATTAGCTTCTTTCTACTAGAGATTTATCAAGAAATTTAGCTCCATTGCTACACCACTTACAGATTGCATCAAAGGAGATGAGTTCTAATAGACAGAGCAAGCTTAGAAAAGCTTTGAGTAGTTGAAGAAGCATTTGTCTAAAGCACCAGTACTAGCCTTACCAAACTTTGACCAAGTATTTAAAGTTAGCTGTGATGCTTCCAATATTGGGATAGGTGCTGTTCTAAGCCAAGAAGACCATTCAATTACTTTCTTTAGTGAGAAACTCAATAAGGGCAAACTTAAATACTCTACTTATGATAAAGAGTTCTATGCCATTGTTCGAGCTTTACAACATTGGATCATTATTTGCTGAATAAAAAGTTCATTCTCTACTCGGACCATAAAGCCTTCAAGCATCAGAATGCTTAATAGAAGATCAATTGTAGACATACTGCTTGGAGTGAGATTTTACAATCTTACCTAATCCTGCTCAAGCACAAGGTGGGAACTTAAATTCTATAGCTAATACACTTAACTGTCGTCATACTTTGCTATCTACTCTTTAAGCAAAAGTTATCGAGTTTGAAGTTATCAAAGAGCTATACCAAGATGATCCTAATTTCCATGAAGCATGGAGTTCCATAGGAGTACAACCCTTCCAGTAACACCATAGGCATGAAGGTTTCTTATTTTGAGGAAAAGCCTTTTGCATGCCTTAATGCTCATTATGGGAAGTAATTACCTGGGAGGCCTAAAATGGAGGATTAGCAAGTCACTTTGGATAAGACAAAGCCATGGCTTTAGTGAAGGAACATTCCTACTAGATGAAGCTAGAAAGAGATGTCAACAGACACATCCAAAGGTGTCGAACTTATCACTTGACTAAGTCCAAAGGCTAAAATAGCGAACTGTACATGCCGCTTCCTATTCCAGAGGCGCCTTGGGAAGATGTTAGTATGGATTTTGTCCTTGGACTACCTTGGACTACCTTGAACTTAAAGACAAAAAGATTTTATAATGATAGTTGTGGATAGATTTTCAAAAATAGCCCATTTTATCCCCTGCCAAAAGACAAATGACGCAGTTTAAGTTGTAGGTTTATACCTCAAAGAGATTGTACGTCTTCATAGTATCCCAAAAACCATCACTTCTGATAGAGACGATAAGTTCTTAAGCCACTTTTAGAGAACTCTATGGAAGAAAATGGAAATTAAGCTTCAATTCAGTAGTGTTAGCCATTTTCAAGCAAATAGTTAAACTAAAGCTATTAACAGAATTTTAGGAAACTTACTCCAAAGCTTTGCCGGGAAGAATTTGAAGTAGTAAGACCTTATCCTTGCATAGGTTAAGTTCACCTACAACAACTCAACTAATCAAGCTACCAGAAAGTGCCTATTCGAGGTGGTTTATGGTTCATCCAATTAGCCCATTAGACTTGGCCCATCATCTGATAGCTAACAATATAGTAGTGATACGGACTTGAGGGCCAAGGAAATCAAGAAGGTGCATGAATGAGTTCAACAACAGATTTAGAAATAAAATATGAGATATAAAGCTCAACATGATAAGCACTAAAAATAGCAAACTTTCAAAGTTAGAAAGTTGGTATGGGGATACACTTGTGGAAGGAATGATTTCTTAATCAACCAAATGCCAAGTTATCACTTAGAGCTGATGGTCCATTCAAAGTTGTGCAAAAATTAACAACAATGCCTACAAAGTCAAACTACCAAGTGCTTATGGAGTCTCTGCCACGTTCAATGTTGTCGATCTTTCACCATACTTTGAAGATGATGTAGAACTTAGCTTGAGGGTGAGTCCTGTTCAACCCAAGGAGGATGAAATAGATGAATGAATGGCAACCATGAAACTCCCGTAACCCCTTCCTAAAATGTAACTCGTAATAATGAGCTATCTGTAACTCCCAAAACTCCCATTTTAGCTTTACGTTCTCATCTATTACTATGGCCTTTAAGATTAGTATAAATAGGCCTACTTTCCTTGTGTTTGACATGAAGCAATTTGAGAGTTTCCTTCAATCAATTTGAGAGTATTCCTTTCTTCTTTTCTAGCTACTGAGCCAAGAACAATATTACTAAATGTAACAACCGAGAAAAAGGAAAAGGAAAAGAAAGTAGAAAGTAGAAAGTTAGAAAATTTTCGAAATTTAGAAACTTTGCTAAGTCTTCTCGCAATAGCGAGAAATGGTCTCGCTATAGCGAGCGTGCCTGTTCGCAATAGCGAAGGTGATTCTAGCTATAGCGAGTGCGGGCAGCAGTCCATACAAAAACTAGGGAGTTGCTCGCCGTAGCGTACGCCATAGCGAGAGTGGAGGTCTGGAACTAATACGATCTTGCCGTAGCGAAGGTTAAACCTCGCCATAGTGAATAGAATTTATACGTTCTTGCCGTAGCGAAAGTTAAACGTCGCCATAGCGAAGGCGAATAACACGATCTCGCCGTAACGAAGGTTAATTTTCGCCGTAGCGAGGGTCAGTCCGGAAGAGAGTAAAAGGCGAGAAATTTACTTCTTTAAACACTCCAACTCATTCTTTCTCTCATATTTGCCCTAGACTTCGACCCAAGGAGAGAAAAGAGGCGTGGAGAGTGAGAAAGACCAAGAGAAGGAGGAAGAGTAAGGGAAAGGTAAGCAAGTTCCTCTCATTTCTCCTTAGAATTCTGATCTCCTCCCTTTGCCCTCTTTTCCTATGGTTTTGTTTGTGAGATTAGTTGGATTTTGGGCATGGGTCAGAAGAGGGAAAGTGGAAAACACCCTTGAATCTCTTTGTTTTCCTTGAAAATATGGTTTCCACTACCATGAGAGCTTGAAAGAGAGAAAGAGTTAATGGCATTCTAGAGAGAGAGAGAGAACCCTTAAGTTCTTGTATGTTAGGAGGGTTACTCTGAAGATTACATTCTAAGAGAGTAATTCCATATTCTTGATTGTGCCTAGGCTCAAGTGAAGCACCTCCATCAAGGTGTGATTGTGAACCTAAGAAGGGAGAAGAGAAATTGAAAGGAAAGGCTTGTGTTGGCTCCAAAGGTAGCTCTCTTTCCACTCTTTCTTGTGGCATTCTTGGATGTAATAGTCATTGTATGTTTATGTATATGCTTATTGTGTGGAATATGCCGTATGCTATTGCTTTGATGCATTGATGCCAATGTGCTTGTGTGATGAATTATGAGATTTGCTCGGGTGAGGTAGTGCCGAAACTCCCTTGAGATGGGTGAGGTAAAGCCGAAAGTCCCTTGAGATGGGTGAGACAAGGCCAAAAGTCTCATAACCGAGTGAGGCCAAGTCAAAAGTCCCTAAACTCGGGTGAGGCCATCCAAAAGTCTCTAGACTTAAGTGAGGCTAGACCAAAAGTCCCTAGAGCCCATTTTTGGCATTGTTGTGATTTCCATAGCATGTACAATATGTATTATGTGAATGAGAATGATTGGATGCCAAATTACATGCTTTGACTTGTTATATGCCTTGATTGTTTACTTGAATGAGTGTATGAGCTACTGAGATTCCTTGAATCTCACCCCTTCCCCTCCCAACTTAACATGCTAGGTGGAGCTCAAGGAGAACCAAGTGCACACCAAGGAACCTAGGAGCATGTGTAGCTTTGTTTTGACTATTTTGATGTAATTTTGATGTAAAGAGGTGCCAAAATGAATATGCACCTTTTATTTTTGAGATGTACATGTTGTAACAAGTGTAAAAGTATAGATATATGATGTACAAACTATGCATAGAGCCAAATTAATAGAAATGTGGGTTTTGCCCCTTTTTTGTTGAATGTATGTGGTAGTGTATTTTTGGCCGTAGCATAGTGAATTTGGAATGTATGAGGATTTGAACTACTTAGATACTTCATATATGCTATTTTTATGCTTTCAAACTTGTCCATGAGGAGTGAGAATGTGTGAGAGGCCATTTGGACCTCTTGGGTGCCAAAACCATTAATGTGATAGCTCCGTCAAAGTATGACCAGATGAACTCTTCTTGCCATGAAATTTGGCATGCCTCTAGAGTTTGTAGAAAGATTCCCAAGAAGATAAAGTAGGTAATATTTGGAGGATTAGAGAATATTTAGTGAATTGTTGAAATTGGAAAAAATCTATGGTTTGGTCAAGTACTATTACTATAGACCAGAAATGAAATCTATGGCGTACATGGACCAAATGGAGTCCAAATATGGTGAAATTTTATACACATAAACTAAATAATCACAGTGACCTATACCAACTAGAATCACCTAAATCTAAGATCTGTAGAGAGAGAATGAACCTTCTGAAGTTCTGTATCAGCATCAGGAAGCCACCTGACCTCCATTACTGTTCCATCGGTTTTTGGAGTCTAGGGGCTGCTGAATTGATCTAGACTTATTTTGTTCCTCTAGTAGACATCTGTAGCTTTCCAAATTGGTATAGTGTGCCAAGATTAGATTTTTTTGGATTTAGTTACGAATTTTTGAAGTTCATGATAGTAAGTTTCGCCAGAAACAGAGACAGCCAGACCTTTGTCTGATTTTCGATGTCAAACATGGTCCAGAAGCTGAGATTATGATTGGAAATTATTTTTAGTGTAAAGTTAACACTTAGAGCTTTCCAGAGAGCTATGGTTGACTAGATTCTCATTTTTTTATAATTAGTTATGATTTTCCAAAGTTAGAGCCAAAATATGACTTTTGGGCCCAAGTGAGAAAATGCATTTTTCTGGTTTTTGGCTCCATACCCGTGGCTTATGGCTTGTTTTATGCTATGTATGAGTTGTATAAAAGGAGTGTGAGTAGAGAATGTGAATGATAGATTCACAGGACCCACAGGGCAGAAGATGAGTGTTTGAAACCCCGTTTCATAGCATGAAAATGCCACGGAATGGTAGTGGTTCTTTGGAAATCATATGGAATCGAGCCCAGTGAGAGGCTAGATAGCGGTAGTAGATTAAGATGTTACACTAAACCCACACAACATGACAAACATTGATTCATTTGTAAAGAGCAATGTTAGAACAATGTTATGAGTTTGAATTTTTTGAAATAACTCCAAGTGAAATTGTTGATATTGAGCATAAAGTATCAATATTATAAATTTACATTTTTTCATATATGCAAGGCAAAATTCATATTAAATGATTAGTATCGATACTTTATATTCAATATCAACATCTTCATATGAAGTTACTTCAAAGATTTGAATTTACAATGTCACTCCTCCAATCGATTTTTCTTAGATTCTATCTGTAAATAGCACAGCTAGAAATGTCACGCCTTAAAACCAAAAGTGTGACTGACATGGAAGATAAACAATTTCTCTTTCATAAACCTATCTAAAACTAAGATCCTACTAAACATTTAGTGTATATCCCTATAACTCAATACCAAATGATAGAACCAAACAGAATGGTTACGAATCATACTTGCATTAAACATATTTAATTGCATATGACTTTTGTAGAAATTTTGGCAGAGTCTCCTAAAAAATTTGGACCTCTCAATATTTCTATAATTAGCCTAACTAACAAAGTTACATCAAAAGAGAATCTTACTATCAGTCTAAACCAAAATGCATTAATTTTCAGAGGTGGGGGACCCTATCTGTGGTTCATTTAAGCTACACACTTATTGCAAGATGAAACCAATTACATGTTAACAACCCAAAATATGCCTTCACACAATTCATGCTAGGCTTACCAAAACAAGGAAATACTACTACTTCTATGCCACAGAAGAAGGATCAGGTTTGAATCTACTATAAAAAAATATTGAAAATAACAAGAGTGAGTCAATTACTCAATGAGTAGATAATACTAACTACATAATAATGAAATGAGTTTAGATCCAACCAGTAAATCAATGAGTAAATCATTCATTACAAAGATGAGTAAAGTTTCTCGATAAATCATTAATCGATTACAACAGAACATCCAGTTGGTATAGGTAATATCAATAAAAGGCCATGTTATGTTTTTTATATTTCTATCAATTCAATGTGAATGTCTTCTTCTGAAAAAAGGAAGCCCTTCCATTATTATTCATTGTTAATAAAGATAATAAATACATTTTTTTTGGGTATATTCTATCAATATATATATGATGAGAGTTCTATATATATAGATTATGATAGTATCTGTATGAAAGATAAATTGGGCTCACATAAAATTCTTTATGAAAATAAAGCACTCTTAGAATAACCTGGTTGAAGTGTAATGATCATTGTCTGTAATGCATTGTATGTCCCATAATAGGTCCCATTCTTCTCCCCTTTATTGGGAGTCGATGACTATTTATAGCTATTTACGAGAATAAGTAACACAGACGTTAAGTAATTCACTCGCAAAAACTAGAATAGATTAGCATGTGGTGGCTAACCTTATGGGGTTAGCAACACCCTTGTTAGCTTGGGTACAAACTACAGTACACCATGGCTAACCACTACTACAGTTAGCATGCAAGGTCTTGACATAGATAGCTCCTAACAAGGCTACTTAAAATCATTCAGAATTTTTAATCATGCTTACTTTCCCTTAAGGTGTATAAGCAACATAAATTATCCACTATTTAGAGTTATCAGAGCTTGGAAAGATTTAATTAGGACCCTATATTCAACAAAAACAATTTCAAACTTTAGTATGTCCTCCAAAATACAATAATATTTAAATGATCAATTAAGTAAAAAAGTAATTAAAGAAATAATAATTAGACAAAAGAAAAGAAACAGAGTTGCATAACATGTATAGTTAGTATTATTTACTCTCCTCCCAAGATGACATAAAGATTTTCCTATCGTAACCTCTACTAGTTCTTTAATGCCAATTACTTCTTTTAAAAGGCCTTATAATATCGATTCATGAACCCTTAATGTTAGAATGGTCTCAAGTGGTTTTATACTAAAGTTATCCTATTTCCCTAAAAATTTTATCTCATTCTACACCCAAACAATCTAATATTACATGTAACCAATTAGTATAAAATTAAATTCAAATAGATTAGTACATAGTCTTGACACTAATATGATCAATGGTCTTCAAACATTAATGCTTATTGTTAGAGTAGTTAATATTAATCTCACTCTTGATTTATGGCAAAGTTTGAAAGTAAGTCACCGTAAATAAGATTTTTTTTTGGTTACCTTGCAAATATGAATTACTTTAAACTTTATTAATTATATAATAATAATAATAATAATAATAATAATAATAATAATAATAATAATAATAATAATAATAATAATAATAATAATAATAATAATAATAATAATAATAATAATAATAATAAGAGGTTTTAGTCATCATATTAGTTGAATTTTCTAATTTGAACCTAACAGCCTAACAATTTGGAGCCAATTGAATGAAGTGAACAAAATATAAGAATTAAATAAAATC
Organism: Erythrophleum fordii; assembly: GCA_032878935.1. Taxonomy (NCBI): domain Eukaryota; kingdom Viridiplantae; phylum Streptophyta; class Magnoliopsida; order Fabales; family Fabaceae; genus Erythrophleum; species Erythrophleum fordii. Next base: position 7,504,256 of record JAVQMF010000025.1, on the reverse strand, counting down.
ACTTTCAACTACAGATTCCATTCCCACAATTCATAGCACCATATGAAAAGGTGTTTAGATTCTATATAATGAACCCACACGTTCCTCTCTTGGTCTGTTAAATCCATAAGAATAATTCTATGGTGGACTCCAAGCAAAAAGAAGATAATTCAATCTTTAGCTAATTTCTCCTTTACACCCACACCTTTCCTTTCCAACCCAGCTGAGCCACCATATAGGGACAACCACAAACATACACACTTCTTCTTAACTAAGGCTCAGGAGGACAAGAAAAGATAGAGCTAATTACAACCTTATGCACTTCCATCTACCATCTCAAAGTCTCCTATCCAATCAAGCCACCACCACGAAGCAACTCCCCTATGGCACCATTCATCCTCATTGCAACCGAAAACCATATTAGAAGAGAAGGGAAAAAAAATGCAAAGCCAGTTTTAAGCCCAAAGGGAAACAAAACAATACATCAAGAAGCCATAAAAATTGAAAGAGGATTAAAGACCAATCTTAGCAACATAGAAGCTAAAATCTTAAACCTGAAATGCTTAACTCTTTCATGCTCTTGGTTGAAAAAGCTCCTATCAGGCATAAGCTCAGCAGCATAAAACATGAAGAACCTAATGAAGCTCGAGAAACAAGGTTGTCATGGAATAGAGCTGAAGGAAAGGGTGGTGTTAGTTGGCTTTTCTACTTTATGATTGCTTCTCAAAAAGGAACTTTGATGGTGGAGGCATGTGACAGAACATTAAAGGGGAAAAAGATAGAAAACCCAACCTTCTCTACATACTAGTAAGGGCATGTTTGGTAATGCAGCAAAATGACCTGACAGAAGAAAAATTTTAGCAATGGGACCTATGCCTCAAACTTAGGCAACTCTATAAGCAATATCTTTATATATATATATATATATATATATATAGTTTTAAAAACCAGACCAGATCGGTTGGTTTGACTAGTTTGACCAAGAACCAATCCCTGGTTTAGTTCAGTTAGTCCACAAAATTGGTGAGCCAAAAAATCAATCAAGAACTGGTTAAAATTGGACCAATCAAAACTAGTTTGAACTTGTTCATGGCAATTTTCTTTTTTTAAAAAATATTTTTGCTTATATAATAGAAATAATTTATTCTAAATAAATTTGACAAACTAGAAATAGAAGGTAATAAAAAAAAGGCGGAAGTTGAAATATATAAAAAAAATTTTAAAAAGAGAGAATATAAGAAAAATAAAATGTGTATACTTAGCTATTTTTTATACTTACTCTCTATTCTATTCCATTTCTTAGTAATATTTCTCTCAAATATTAAAGTATTTAGCCAAAATTACTATTTAATTTTTAATTTTTAATTTTTTAATAATAAGTAGAATCTTAATATAATTTAGAAACTCTAAAAATTTAATATTAAATACTCTTAACTTTTAATCCTAGGTAATTTTTATTTTTTAATTAAAAAATAATTTTTGTAATATTTTAAGAAATATTGAATTAGTAATCAAATATTTAAAATTTATTAATATTTATTTGTTACATTAAAATTTTAATATATTAAATTTTAAAAAATATATTTAATTATTACTAGTTTGACCAATGAACTATGAACCAATGTCTCAACCGATTTAATAACCGGTCTGATTTTAAAAATATTGATAATATATATATGTGTATGTATATATGTATGTATGTATATATATATATGTATGTATGTATATACACATTTGGAGTCTTTACATTCTCTCCCCTAAAGAAAAAATTTGGCCCTCAAATGTAAACATGTGAACTAATTACAATTCTTGAATAATTAGGAGTACTTTGCATGCATTTCACTTTCTACTTCTAAAGTAGCCTCCTCTTGGGAATGAAGGGGCCATAGAACCTTCACCAACGTAATCTCCTTTGAACATAGCTTCTTAGTTTGCCTATCTAGAAATGCCATGGGGCTTTTTCATGAAATGGACATCTTGGGTCTACAATACATGGGAAGGATCAGGCATATACTTTTTTAACATCAAAACATAAAATGCCAAGTGAATATTAGATAACTTAGGTGACAATGCCAAATAGTAAGCTACTTCCCCTACTTTCTCCAAAATCTCAAATAGGCTAATATATCTTAGAGCCAACTTCTTTTTTCTCCCAAATCTTATCACACCCTTCATTGGGGACACCTTGAGGAACACATAATCACTCATCATAAATTCTAAGTCACGACGTTGATGGTCTACATATATTTTTTGCCTTTTTTGAGTTACCACCAATCTCTTCCAAATCATTTTTACCTTTTCCAATGCGTCTTACACTAAGTTAGGCCCCAGTAGCTTAGCTTCTGTAACTTTAAACCATCCGACAAGAGATTCGCATTGTCTTCCATATAATGCCTCAAAGGCTGCCATCTAAATGCTAACTTGGTAACTATTATTATAAGTAAATTTCACCAAGGGTAAATAATTATCCCAACTACCACTAAAATCTAAAACACATGACCTCAGTATATTTTCTGTCACTTGTATGGTCCTTAGTAAGTCTATTAACAATTACTCAAATGGAGAAATAACCCTTCATTATTTGGGGCAATCTTGTTATAAAATCCATAATAATTCTTTCTCATTTCCATTCTGGTATCTCTAACTGTTGGTGCAGTCTTGTAGGTTTTTATGTTCAGCCTTTACTTGCTATCATACCAAACAACGAGAAATAAAATCTGCTATATCTTTCTTTATAATTTTCCACTAGTACACTTGCTTTAAGTCTTAATATATTTTTGTAGAACTTGGATGAATGGTATACAAAGAGCAATGAGATTCTTCCATAAGTTCTTTCCTCAGATCTCCCACATTTAGTACACATAGTTGTGCACCAAACAAAACTCCATTTAAGTATAAGGTAAACTCACTTTCTTTTCCACTTTTGACATCACCCATCAACTTGGACAATTGTGCATCCTCAACCTACATCACTTTCACCTTTACAAATAAAGAAGAATGAAGCTATACATAAGTTAAAAATGCTTCTAGTTCTTTAACCTCGAATTAAACTTGCATACTCTCTATCTTATGGATGTCTACAATAAAAGGCCTTGTTGCTTCTACAATATGACTCAGACTTCCCATGGACTTTCTACTTAAGGCATCCGCCACTGTATTAGTTCTGTTAGGATGATACAAAATAGTGTAATCATAATCTTTAAGTAGCTCCACCCACCTCTATGTCTTAGATTCAAATCCTACTATTGGAAGATATATTTGAAGCTCTTGTGATTAATGTAAATCTCATAAGTCTTATTATATAGATGATGCTTCTAAATTTTAACAGCAAAGACTTCTACAACTATCTCCAAATCATGAGTTGGGTAATTTTACTCATGTTTCTTGAGTTGCCTAAAGGCATAAGTAATCACACAACCATACTACATCAATGCACATCCCAAGCCTACCCTGGAAGTGTTATAGTATATGACATAGCCCTCAGACCCTGAAGTAAATGTTAGAATTGGTGTGGAAGTCAAACAATCTTTCAATTTCTAAAAATCTTCATAAGCCTTAGACCACTAAAACTTTACATTCTTCTGGGTTAATCTTATCAACGGTATAACTATTTTGGAAAAACCCTTAACAAACAGATTGTAATAGCCTGCCAAAGCCAAGAAGCTACGAATCTTTGTAACATTAGTAGGTTACAACCATTTTTAAACTACTTTTACTTTACCTAAATCTACTTGTACCTCATCCCTTGAAACTAGATAGTTGAAAACCTGATTCATCAAATTCATAAATGTAGCTGATGCATTAGTTAATACAAACGACATCACTAAAAATTCATAATGACCATAGCGAGTCTAAAAATAATTTTAAGGATATCTTTGCTTCTTATTCTCAATTGATGATAACCTAATCACAAGTCAATTTTTGAAAAACATTGAGCCCCTTGCAATTAATCAAACACATCATCTATTTAAGGCAAAAGATATTTATTTCTCACTGTCACCTTGTTAAGTTGCTTGTAATCCACACATAAATAGAGGGAACCATCTTTCTTCTTTACAAAAAAGACAAGAGCACCCCACAAGGATGTGGTAGGGTGAATAAAACCCTTGTCTAACAAATCTTATAATTGATTCTTTAACTCTTCGAGTTCCATAAGTGCTATCCTAGAATAGATATAAGTTAAGTACCTGGTAGAACATCAATACAAAATTTAATTTCCCTCTCTAGGGGTAACCCTAGTAATTCTTTAAAAAAAAATTAAAAAATTCTCTCACCATTAGAACTTGTTCCAATGTCAGAATTTGCATCTCCATATCTTTAAGTATCACAAAATACCCTAGACACCATTTCTCAAGAACTTTCAAGCTTTTATAGAAGATATTAAGTTATTTGGTGCTTCACTTCAATAATCCTGAACAACAAGAAAAGATCTACTTGGAAAGTTACATTTCACCAATTTAAAATGATAGTCCAAAATTGCATGACAAGAAGTTAGCTAGTGTATCTTGAGTATCACATTAAAATTCGTTATTACAAGTATTATTAAATCAGCTAATATCTCTTGATCCACTATAGTAATAACACAAGCCTTGCACACTTGATCAACTACTATAAATTCCCCCACTATGGTTGCAACATGTAGCAGGTAATCTAATTTTTCAAAATCTCAACCAATTTTCTTCGTAAAATATGGGAATACATAAGAATGTGTGGAGCTAGGATTAAATAATGCATAGGCATTATGTGAACAAATTGTGAGTGTATCTATCACCAAGGCATTAGATGTTTGTGTGTCTTGTCTATTCAAAGCAAAAACTAAAGCCTAACCATGACTTGTAATTGTTTATCCTTTACTTACAACTACCCTATTATATACCTCTATCACTCTGAACTATGACTATACCAATAAACTGAGCCCTTAATGAAGATTGCCTAATTAGTTGAACTGATCCTTGACTGGATTCAAGGTAATGCTGAGGGCACTCTCTTACCTAATGTTTGATCTATCCACAATGAAAACATGCTCCCATTTCCCTGGGGATGGCCTAAAATTCATCTTTCCACAAACAAAACAAGGTTTCCTATCTTGATGAGATTGGGTAGGAACTGAGGAAGGTGTGGCCCTAACACTCCCAAAAGGTACTCCATACCTGGCAATGCTCACAGCAAATGGAGTCGAAGATCTTGTGAGAGTCTAACTAGGTCTCTAATGACTCTAAGGTCTGGGCCCACGAGAAGATCCCCTTGTAAAAGAACTACCTCTAAATTTTCCCTCACTACCATACTTCCTCTTTCTCTAGGAGATATCATCTTCTATATCCCTTATCTTTATCATCCGTGAACAATCTATAATACCTGAATAAGAAGGGAACGAATTTATCTATGTGGCTACGACTTTATATAATGATTGGAGCAAACCATTCATAAACCTCTTGATCCTGTCCTTCTCAGTAGAGACTAAATATGGATTAACAACCCAAAATATGCCCTCGCACAATTTATGCAATCCTCACCTAAACAAGGAAATACTACTGCTTCTATACCACTGAAGAAGGGTTGGGTTTGGATCTACTATCTAAAAATATTGAAAATAATAAGAATGAGTCAATCGCTCAATGAGTAAATAATACTAATTATACAGTAATGAGATGAGTTTAGCATTAAAGTTCTCATCCAATCAGTAAATCAATGGGTGAACCATTCAATATAAAGATGAGTAAAGTTTCTTGATAAATCATTCATCAATTACAACAGAACATCCATTTGGTACCAAATGAATCAAACACAGAGCACACAGCTCACGAGGGTAAATAACAAATACATTGACTAGTCCACTTGCAAAAATAAAAAATAGATCTGCATAACGTGGCCAACCCCATGGGGCTAGCAACACCCCGACTAATTAGGGTACAAATCATAGTGCACTGTGGCTAATCACTATTGCGATTAACATGCACAATCTTAACATATATAGCTGCCAACAAGGCTACTTAAAATCATTCAAATTCTTAATCACACTCACTTTCCTCAAGGTGTATAAGCAACATGAATTATCCACTATTCAAAGTTATTGGAGCTTGGAAAGATTTAATTAGGACACCATATTCAGTAGAAACAATTTCAAACTTTGACATGTTCTCCAAAATATAGTAATATTTAATTGAACACAGAGAAAATTTCATAATAAGGACATATAGGACTTAAGTAAATAAATAATTAAAAAAATACTAAATAGATAGAAGAAAAGAAATGGGTTGCATAACGTGTATAGTTGGCATTATCTACTCACTTCTTAGGATGACATGAAGACTCTCTTATCGTAACCTCTATTAGTTCTTTGGTGGCAATTATTTCTCTCAAAACACTCTATAATATAAATTCACAAATCCTTAATGTTAGAATGGTCTCAAGTGGTCTTATACTAAAGTTACCCTATTTTGCCAAAAATCTTATCTCGTACTGCACCCAAACAATCTTATATTATATGTAACCAATTAGTATAAAATTAAATTCAAATAGATTAGCACATAGGCTTGACATTAATATGATAGATGGTCTCCAACCATCAATGTTTATTATTAGAGTAGTTAATATTAATCTCGCCCCTGATTTATGGTAGAGTTTGAAAGCAAGTCACTATAAATAATTTTTTTTGTTACCTTTTAAATATGAATTACTTTAAACTTTAATAATTATATAATAATAAGAATAATAATAACGAGGTTTTAGTCATCATATTAACTGAATTTCCTAATTTGAACCTAACAGCCTAACAATTTTAAGCCGATTGAATGAAGTGAACAAAATATAAGAATTAAATAAAGTCACTTTCAACTATGGATTCCATTCCCACAATTTGCAACACCATATGAAAAAGTATTCAAATTCTATACAATGAACCCACACGTTCCTTTCTTGGTTTGTTAAATCCATAAGAATAATTGTATGGCGGACTACTTACATGGGCCAAGCAAAAAGGAGCTAATTCAATCCTTAGCTAAATTCTCCTTTACACCCACAGCCTTCGTCTCCAACCCAATTGAGCCACAAACATACACACTTCTACTTAACTGAGGCTCAGGAGGACAAGAAATGATGGAGCAAATTACAATCTTATGCACTTCCCTCTACCCTTTCATGATCTCCTATCCAATCAAGCCACTGCCACGAAGCAACTCCCCTGCGACATCATTCATCCTCACTGCAGTCGAAAACCATATCAGAGGAGAAGGGAAAAAAATGCAAAGCCAATTTCAAGGCCAAAGGGGAACAAAACAATACATCAAGAAGCCATGAAAATTGAAGGAAGATTAAAGACCAATCCTAGCAACACAGAAGCTGAAACCATAAACTTGAAAATTACAACTCTTCCACCATCCCTTGGCTGTAAAATGCTCCTACTAGGCATGCGTTCAGTAGCAGAAAACACGAAGAAGCCAATGAAGCTCAAGAAACAGGGTTGTCGAAGAATAGAGTTGAAGGAAAAGACGGTGTTAGTTGGCTTTTTTGGTCTGTGATTGTTGCTTGAGAAGGAACTCTGATGGTGGAGGTGTGTGACAGAAGGTTGGAGAGGAAAAACACAAAAGGCCCAACCTTCTCTGCATACCAGTGGGGGCATTTTTGGTAGTGCAGCAAAATGACCTAATAGAAGAAAAATTTTAGCAATGGGGCCCGCCCCTCAAACTCAACCAACTCTATAAGCAATATCTTTATATATATGTATGCACATTTGGGGTCTTTACAAAAGAAACCAGTATGGTAATGCATGGATGACATATGTGTTATTTGGAAATGAGACAGATGAACTTATTAGAGTCTTGGGCATTTGGAAATGTAGACAAACTGGATGAACAGGAGGGAAAGAAAAAAATGTGATACAGAATCGAAATATGGCACAATGAAGAATTCATGCATAAAAAATTATCAAATACAAACATTTGATTAAGTAATAAAAGGTATTTTTCCTCCTTTTTTTTTTGGTCTGGAAAACGGAGAGAGAATGCAATTTGAGCGTTAATTAATGAAAGATGTCAACGTCCTATCAATAATAAAGAATAGAAAAAACTGAAAAAAGAAAATGACTATTAAGACAATTTGAACCATATGCTGAAACTATTTGCATATAACTAATTATGACTATGAGGAAATATATGTCGGCAAAATATGCTCACCTATCTGTAAGATCTTGATTGTCCAAGCTATTTATCATATATCTTCCGACCATAGGAAAGATGCTGGTAGTTCCGACTACAACACCCCATCGTTAAGGATAATTGATGAAATTTGAGGAGCTTCAATATTGCTGCTCCATGGTTCGGGAGAAGAAGGAGGACGACAAATACAAATAGCAGCTTGCACCTCCATAAGATAAATTACAAAAGCCTGAGAAGAATGTGGGAAATTTCAGTCTTTCGCAGTGCAAAAATTGCTGAAGCTGATAAATCCTCCTCCATTGCTGATGAGAAGGAGGAAGACGGAAAGAGTCAAAGGTTGTTGAGCCCAGACGAGGAAAATGAAAGAATGAGGGGACCGAGAATTTGATGTTTGGCTTCAGAATAGTAACAACATATTATATTTTTATATGATATATAGATTATTAATTATTGAGTATTAATAATTTTATTTAATATTGATTATTGATTATTAAATATTAAATATTTATTTTACATAATAATTATTTAAAATTATTAATTATTAAATTTTAATTTTAATTTTATGAAATTATTTTATATTAGAGTTTTCTAATTTTTATTTAGTTTAAATTTAATAATATATATTAAATCAAATTGCTCGAAATGACAGTGTGTGAGAATTGCAAACTTTTCGGATTATATCCCATGAAATTATAACCCGTTAAATTTGAAATTTCTTTTTATAAATTTGCAAGCTATATTTTTATAAAAACTTAAAAAAAAAAGAGAAAAATTTCAGACCAAAATATGGTTAGATAGTTGTAAGTGTTTGATCATATTTCAGTTGAAAATGGTGTCTGATCGAAATATAGTATGTCCAACCATATTTTAGTAGGAAAATAGGATTTTTAAATTTTTTAAAAAACAATTACAATTTTAATTTTTTAAAATAAATAAATAAAAATTAATTACATTCTTTTTTTAATTGTGATTTATAAAAATTTTTAATTATATTTATATCAATTAAAATAATTTGTATACAATATATTAAATGATAATAATACTATGTTAATTATTAATAATAACATACTAATTATTACAAAATGATACTACCGAAATATAAATATATTACATATAACTAATAAGTAAATTAATAAAATAATAAAAAAATTAATAGTTAAATTAATAAATAGAATTCTATATTCTATATTTCAATACTAAAAAATTCAAATTTCTTATAAATGATAATAAAATAATTAAATGAATAATTAAATGAACTCTCTCTTTTTCAAGGTTCAACTCTTTTTTTTAAGTCTCTTTGTCCTCTTCTATAATAATAATAATAATATGAAGAAGAATTGTCCAGAAGAAGAAGACAATGAGCAACCAAAATTTTGGATAGAATTGTTAGTATATTTAATACAATTATTAGAAGCTTTTAAACATTAATATTTGCATTAAAAAAAAGATACATTGTTTTGGATAGAACTGTGGTCGGATATGTAAAAAACAATTCCAATAGCTCATTGGTCGGATACATGTGAGACCAATGGACACGTCTACCAATTTTTTTTTAATTAAAATTATAATTTCATTTTTAATTAAATAAATTAAAGGTAAGTTTTTTATTTTAAAAATTTTTAATTATTATTTATATCACTTTAAATAATTATCATCAATTTTTATTATTTAAATATTATTATTACTATATTATATTATTTATTATTTGTTGTATATTAAATAAACTTTTTATTCATAAGTTGAAGTGGAGAATTGATATGACAATCTTCAAAGATAAAGTTGAATTACTATATGACATTATTAAGCGATTCTAGTCTAGTGACTCTAGTCGGAAAAGAAATACTGACAATAAAAAAAAGCTATTAGTTGTCTGACAATTGATTTTAATAAGATATTATATATTTTTTACTAAAATTGATATTATAACAACTGCTTTTTCTTTCTATAATTTTTGTTTTTGTTGTAGCCCGAGACTAGACCATATATAGCGACCAAGTTGGATTGTTTCAGTATGGAAGTTTCTTCTTTGGCCCCAAAAAAAAAAAAGAGGAAAAAGTACAGGAGTTTCTTCCTAACGGTAAATCTAAAATTCTAGTGGTCGATTTTCCAAATTATACAATAACATGATATCTCTAATTCTCTGGAGCATCCTAAACCACCATCTTATCGAGAATTCCAGCATTTGCATGGTTCCTCTGTGAAGGGTCCTCCTGTTTTCATATCGGAATTCGTCAATTTAATTCATGTGCATACCACAGTTAACAGAAGTGCCAATGCCATCTTTAAAAGAATCATCCTGTTCATGTGATGATTTTCTAAAATCCCGTTGTAACGGTCACCTGAAGCTTGAGGCCAAATTCAAGCTTCCTCTGCGTGATGCTAAAATGGCGCTTGACAAAATGCTTGAGACCAAAAGTGGTGGTAGTAAAAGGTTTAATACTTTTTGTAAGCCCAGAGACGACAAGTTTGCTGTGGTAAATTCTTGTAATGACATACTTTGCTTGTGTCAAAAGCCTATAAGGTTGAGAACTTGAAAGAACCCTTTGATTTTGGCTTTGACTTTCGTGAAAAGAAAAATAATGAATATAAGGTGATAAGAGTTACGCACAATATGTTCGATATCCAACAAATGCTCAGGAGTGGAGGTATAAAGGTATGGTTGAAAGGCACACACGAGTGACTGGAACTTGGAAAAATGTTGGAGGTGTAATGTTCTTTATGGGCTTAGATTTCCCACTAGTATGAATGGAGCGCTTCACTGGGTTTGTCTTCCTTCCTACGACAGCAGGCAAATATCAATTATAAGATTTAACTTTGAAAGTGAGAGGTTTCTTGTATTCCCTTCTCCTCTCCTGTATATGGCTACTTTGGAATGAAGAGTATAGATGATATCAGCATGGGAGAATAAGATGGCTGCCTCTACGTTTGCACTCCAGCCAGTGTATCATGTCGCTGTCCCATGTATGATATTGTGGATGATGAAGAAGTACGGAGTTGAAGAATCTTGGACTAAGCTTTTTAGCACTAAAGATTTTTATACCGGAGATCATTGGTCACGTGGTTTATATCGGTCGGTAAATTGTTTAATAAGGATGCTGGTCTATTATTGTATCAATTGCATAATTCGTTAATCTATTATGATCATGGAAAGGATGAATCCAAATCTTTTGAGCTTTGTGGGATTCAATTCAAATTAGAAGTAATTGCTTATATTCTAAGTGCCCATTCATGGTAAAGTTATTAATTTTAACTTCCTGTTATTTTCTCGTTGATTCTAATATTACTTTCTCTGTTTTTGATAATCCGGACTCTGATTTGGTGCGACTTTTAGGTGATATTTTTTCGTTTATTCAATTTTACTACACATGATGATCTTAAGTTATATACGCTTTAATTTTTGTTTTTCACGATCTACCACGTCCTATTTTTTTCAGCTTTACAAATTATGTCCTTCTCTTCCTTTCTACCCTTTATCTTAGGCGGAAGAAGATGAATGTGGACAATTGCAGATTGCAGTATTTTCTGTACTTTTTTCCCTATTAACTGCAATGTCCCAGATAGAGTGAATGTGATAGAGTGAAAAGGGAAACTCAAGAATTTTCCATCTCTTTCCCCCATACTATGGTTTTGGCGACGTTTGTTTTGTATTATTCCGTAATATTGACTTTGTCTTGTTTAGGTGTGCGGCATTTTAATTGTAGCAGAGTGTTGTTCTGTTTTTAGCTTAGGAGGATATTAAGGTGGAAAGCTTATATTCTATTTATTTTAACTTTCTCTAATTTAGAAGCTAGGGGGCTTAGCTTAGCTTAGCTAGTCTCTTTTGAAATATATTGGCATGGATATTCAATGAGTTGGTATACACAAGCTAATTATCATTTTGTTCTATAAATCATGGGTCTTACATGATATATTTGAATACTTCCCAGTTTTTCAGTGGCTTCTTTCTTCAGTTTTTTGTTTTATTGATTGCATGGTGACAAAATTTTGGTAAATACATCCTTACTAATCTTCTGAATTACATTTCCAATCAATGTTGGCCACAGCAATTAATTTTTTTAAGAAACGAGAAGTATAAAGAGGATAGATTAAAAATTGCTGAATAACCAATGCCAAAATGATGATTATATTATGTAACCAGTCTGGCAATTTGGCAATAATTTCTTTGACAATCTACAAAACCAAATACCATGTATGATGTTCAGATTGAACTTATATAGAGCTTCTTTTCTTTGCAAAAGGTTTTAACATTACAGATTCTCATGAGGACATTAACAAATCTCTGGCTAAATGTAATTTTTTTAGTTAACCGTATGTTTAGCAAAAGAAAATGTTAAATCCAAGGCTTCACTTTCTTTCAAATTTTCTGGCAGCTTGGAAAAATTTGAACAAGCAGCAGTATTGAGAACTTTAAGGTGTTTCAAATTAGGCATGGCATGTGAAATGCAAAACATTAAGATCTTTACAGTCTCCTAAATTCAAAGCTTCAAAACCAGCCAAGAATCCAAATGATGCAGAAATTTTAGTTATAGCAGTCTCCTCTAGGTTTTGAGCTGTCCAGGTGCATATTTCTCTGATGGTAGGAGTTGTGGTGGAACTGATGATGATGGAGCCGCGGTTGACATAAGGCACGTGTGGCTACCTCTGTATGTTACTTCAAATATGTTAGGGTTTTTATCAAGGCGCTGCACTTGTTTCTTCGCTGGGCATTCATATAATTTCTGGTAGAGGCACCTGTAGTAACCCCTGAAAATGAATTGCATTCGAATTAATTAATTACAATTGTATTTAATTGATTCAATTAATTAATTCGGCATTTTAAACTTGATGAGCGTCTAAATTTGGTACTTATTTGAAAAAGGAAGAATTTGTCTTCGTGTGCAACCAATTGGGTAGTTGATATGCCAAACCCAGGCATATATAACTTAGTCAACTAACTATACTTACAGTGTGGGAACGATTCCTTTTTTTTTTTTGTTTTTTCCAAGACTGCATCGCTCAAGAAAGGTCAAGGGGCATAGCTAGAAAATTGAGTTATTGATAATGATTTCTGTAGATATATATGGAAACAGAAAGGTCTTCGATCTGTAATGCTTTGAATCAAATGTGTCAAACTGTAAGTTAATATCTTTGTTTTTAACTACAAAAGCATGCAAGGACCTATTTGGATATGTTTAATTTGAATTGGTATAACCAATCATCACCTTGGGTATTTGGAACCTGGTATCTCTTTTTGGCCATATTTTCTCCAAGTGAAGCCATCCTCTGGTGGCATCTCGGTGTTCCCAAATTGATTTGCTGGAACCATCATTGTCCTCTTCTCTGGATCATCCTTCCTGCTAATGCATTACGACAACAAGCATCAGCCCAATGCTCAATAAAACCACTATATGGCTACTAGCTACTGATATTACTACTAATTAATTACAAATATCAGTGCATGTTTGAAGTTGTAATAATTACTCTACTCCTTACACCAAACCACTCTTGGCTTTTTGCCAAATTCTCTAATTGATTAATCGCACTTATATCATCAAGGGCAAGTAGAACCTTTTCATTACAGACAATGTTGAGGATTATGTTCTTTCCTTTGTATGTTTTCTCAAATATTACCATTCCCTTTACCTTGAGACGTGAAAGAAGTTGGGTTTGTAAGTGAACTTTGGCATCATATCCAGAAATGTCTTCCTAATACCACCCATGCCACATATCCCAACAAAGTGAACATAATTTAACCAAATCTCTAAGAGTGAATCAATTTCATCTAACCTGCTCAAGTCAGTTTCAACCAGCGTATCACTGTAAGATGGCAGTTTAGAATGTAATTTGCTCCATAACGCTTGAACAACATTTTCGATAAGTTGTGCTTCATGCCTATAATTAAACAAGAAATAAATGACCTTGCAATGAGTTTAATAAGAATCAAAAGTCATGATCAAATAAAGTACCAAAAAGGAAATATAAATTTTAATTAATTTTGTAATCCAATTTTTGTAATTAAACACTTGATGCTAATTAATATTTCTTTTTCCTTTTGGCTTATTTATATTTATTAACAATTTCAGGGCGGAAAAATAGAGAAGAAAGACACACATGAACTGATACAAATATAAATTATAAGTTATATAATTTTATTTTATTCAATAAAAAACTTACCAGTCTTTAGAATCCCAACCAGATAAGTCAGCAACTTTTGTTAAAGAATCCCTCCATTTTTGCACCTTCTCTTGATCTTCTTTGAACATCTCTTCATGCTTGGCGAAAGTTTCAGCACAACTTCCTTTTTGGTGTCTCACATCTGATGGATCTACACCATAAAAGATCGGAAAAACTTGTTGGCCTAGTTCTTGTCTTGACTTAAGAATCTTTTGGAGCTCATCCAAACACCATGAAGAAGAGGCATAATTTTTGGAGAGAACAACAATTGCAAAGAGAGAATCCTCAATTGCTTTAAGGAGTTTCTCTGAAATAACCTCTCCTCTCTCAAGTTCTTCATTATCTCTAAAAGTTTTGAGTCCTTTCCTACGTAATGCAGCATATAAGTGGTCTGTAAAGCTTTTACGAGTATCCTCACCCCTAAAGCTCAAGAAAACATGAAATTTCCATTTTGGGGTTGAATTGGAGTTGGAAGAGCTTGAGGAAGACGGTTTTTGGACACTACACGCCATTGGAAGATTTTGGCCTTCTGAGTTAACGCTTACGATACGATTTGAGCTAGTGAATTTGTGGCCTACAACAACAAAACCATATCTTTTGCTACAGAAAACCAAATCAAATATGAAATGAAAATAATGGAAACCAGTCAAAGAAAAATGGCGCAAGGTTTATATAGTTCATACTTTGTACTCCCTCCTCGGTCCTTTTTATAAAAAAATCTAAAGAGATTTTTTTTGTCTCAAAATATAAGAATTATGATAAATTTTTTTACTTCATTAAATAATAAATTTTATTTTTATCCTTCTTTTATTATAACATTCAATATACTTAATAATGTATAACATTTTTTTATATAAAATAAAGATAGATAAAATAAGAAAGAATTATTAAATTTGAACCTAATTAATATTAATTATTTTTTTAAATATTAGTAAAATAATTTTTTATGTCTAATAAAAAGGATTGGAGGTGGTAATAAACAAGCAGTATTATATATAAACGTTCTTGCACTGGCCTCGGCTCACTGCTATAGATGGCTCAACTACAATGCTGAGTGTATACAGGCTAAAGACTGATATATGTGCTTGAATTCTGCATGTGAAATTTGGAAAATGGCATCTTTCCGAGGGAATGGGAACCAGCATTAGGTGATCCATGAAGTCAATGCGTTCACACTTCAGAAAGCGTGGTCTGAAAACAGAAAAATGTAAATGGTTTGAAATTTGTAAACGAAACAATGCTAAGGACTGGGAAGTGCCTCATTGTACAACTAATTAATATTAAACAAAAGCAAGTCGGTAAATTTTTACCTATTAGAATCTTATATATTAAAATTGAATCACGTCATCATACACGACTTTTTAGAACAAAGTACTAGAAAAAATTAAAAACAAAAAAACCAAACAAAACATGAAACTAGTTGTTATTTGCAAACTGATGGGCTAGGTGCCTAACTAGTCTTATTTTAATCATGAGTAACCTCAGCCCACTCATATCTATGACTTTTCCTTCATCTTTTATTTTTTTAATGTTTTCTTTTTCCAATTTTTACTTTATGCCAAAGCCTAAAAAACGAAAGAACACGTTGGATCGTAACGTATTTGTTACAAGGATTTTGGTTTCTAATTAGTTTATTTAATGAACTATCGTCGTTACTTAATGGCATTTAAATGCTTCATCCCATAATTTTCCAAATGTAAAACTTGGTACTCATTCATGATTAACTTGAAAATTTATTTTTCTTTATTTTATCTTATTAACTTTTGGTGTTTAGACAGTGAAAGAAGAATGAGGAAGTTTAGATAAACCAGAATGAGTAGTATTGTTTAGCGGGTGAAGAATACTAGAGTTTACCCTTTTCTAGCTTGAGGGGAAGATAAGGCAGTTTGAAGCCACTATTTCTCCAGTAATGATTTTTTGGATAAAGTGGCCGTTTTTTAGGGATAAGGGTTCAGTTTCCTTTTATAATTAAATATTTGTACCAGCTGTTATCCAGTCTTCTAGAATTATGTGAGATTTCTCTGGCAAGTTGTAGGCCTTAGTAATGCAAGTTAGATGATTTTGAGCTATGAGACCTATAAGATTCTCATAAGATTAACTTATAGATTTTTCATGATATTTGCATTTATTTTTGGTTGAAAATGGAGATTTCCAGTTATTTGTATACACTTTGCGGTTGAAAAGCAATTATTCAATGATAGTACTTGTGACTAAATACATACGTCGAATTTACCATTTGCATAATCAATTTTGTCTCAATTGTTTATAATTATAGCATTATATATGTCTATCTCAATATGAAATATATATTACGTAGGGCATTATAGAAGAAGATAAGAATTTCTCAACTCGTTATTTGACCCGTGGCCTTTTGTAATCGTCCTATCATTAAAATATTACATACAAAAACAAAAGGGTACTATAATTAACTAGCGCCATTTATATTATACATCATTGAAAAATTGTACATTTATTATATTTCAAGTAAAAAATATAATAATAAAGCTATAAAAAAACAGTTAAATCCAAAAAAGTAAATGCATTGATAGTTATGAAATCATTAGCAAATTCATGTTACTGGTAGGATAGCTTCGAGGAAAAAGAGAAAAATGGATCCGAAGAATGCAGTGATTCCAAATTTGTCTAATATTCAATTTCCATGCCATTGAACTCTGCTTCCATCTTTTTCTCACATTGGATTTGGAGTCAAGGATATGTAATCTCACACAACAATGCGTGCTTTGCAAATATGAAGGATATTACCAAATCCAACGACCAGTTGATATCAAACAAAAACGAGCGCAAAATTTGAGTAGATTACATACATCTAGTTTCAATTTTATTGGAATTATATTGTAATAACCTTAACAAATAACATAAAATAAAATGATAATGATATTAGACTAATCAGAATTTAAAAATAATTTAAAAAGTGTTTGAATATTTGTAAGAAAGAATCAGCAATAAGTAGCACTTTAGCATAAGTGGCTGAGACTTTGGGTGATGAACTAAAGAATGCTAGGTTTGAATTTGGTTGAGACCACCTTAAGTTATTTTTTTCTCAACTTTAGATTTTTCTCCTAATAATGATCGAAATGCTCTTAGAAAGTCTGATGCCAGGCTAGGTTATTTTGTAACTTCATCATAAGTCTTCTTCAGGATGCCACTTCAGACCAAAACATGTCGTGTAGCATTTTGGGAGTGGTTTGAAGCTTCTGCTATGGCATTCTTCCTTTCCTCTTTGGGTGAAGCAGCCCTTGCTCTGTTGTGGCTTCATTTTTGCAGCAACATTCCATCATTTAGGTCAGGTTTTTACATCTTGTTGCTACCTTTATCGCCTCATTTTGCTGCTATACCTTGACGGCCAAAAATTGTGTAAATGGTTGCTCAGTTTTGAAAATCTAGCCTCTATTTCAGCTGGTTAGTGGCTCCTCCCTTTAATTTTCCTTACCTTAAGGTTCAACCTTTTTGTCCTCCAATTTGTCCTAAAAAAATTTCATAGTATGTCCCTCTCTTTTATGGTGATTCTCAGTTTGAAATAGGATAAGGAAGAAAGCCATGTGCTGGACTTTATATAAAGAATTTTTTGCCTTCTCTGCACTTCAAAAGTAAGGATCTTATGACTTGAGTTTTGCTCTTGCTATGCTTCTTGTTGCCCCTGAGTATGACCTTGAAGTTTAGCTTATTTTGTTTCTCTTTTTGTGATCTTCATTGCTGCCATATTGGTTGTGCCAAGGGATTAAATTTGAATATCTTTCGCTGCTTCTTCATTTCAATAAGCAACCACTTGGACGGAGGATGGGTTGTGCCACTTGAACCATGGTTTTATGCTAGGGAATCCATTGATATGCTGTTGAAATTGAGAAAAAAAATTAGGCATAAAAATACTTGGTAAGATAGGGCCTTCCATACTGACTTCTTATAACTTGGTTGAAAATTTGTAACTTTGCCTATTCTAACTAAACTTGATGATGGAACCGACTAAGGCTAGTGGTAGGTTTAGAGATTGATAATGGGGTAAATTAAAGTACTTAAATAAACAAATTTAATTCTAGGTAATAAGAGATAGGTGAAACAATAACTAAAGCAAGTTAAACCTTAATCTAGATAGCTAAAGAAAATTTAATGGTTTAAAGATAGCTTGATCAAGATGAAGAAGAAGAAAGAAGACCCCAAATTGGACCTATAGAAATTAAGGGAATTTTTGTGACTATTTTAGGAGTCTTTTTTTAGCACTTTGGTGGAAGAATAGTGGTGTTCAACAAGGAGACACCATTAATTTTTTTCTTTTTACAAACACAGTAAGTAGAATATATGGCATAATATGTTTTTTTTTTTAATTTCTTTCATTTTAAATCTCTCTTTTGTTGTTTGAACTCTACGTATCTTTGGGGACAAGCATCCTAAGTGGTAGCTCTCTTTTAGTGTAAGTAAAGATTATATTTGAGTCTCCTAGATTATGATATGCCTTATGTATTCATATTTTCAATGATTGTGAGATGATGTGATGTTAAGAATATGAAATTCAAAAGCCATGAAAGGGATTCATGTCAATCTAATGTGTAATTATTGATGTCATAAATATATATTACAAAACAATTTTTATTAAAAGAAGTAGAAAAAAAGAAAAAAGAATAGAAAAGAAATTTGATGTGTGAAGCATATTTTATTATATATATATATATATATATATACTATTACTGCTACTATATTTTAAGGTAAGATTACACAGAACGTTGGTAGCTAAGAGCAATCTTGTTAGACTCGATGCACCTTGGCATTTCCATTTAGATTATGTCACTAAAAACTAGGATACTAGGATGGTATTGAGTAGAATGCTTTATAAATATTATGGTTATGCGCGCATATTTGGATATATGGTTACTCACTCTTTATGAGCTGAGTGTCCCTACTGCTATATTATATATATTAGAATTAAAGTTCTATGTGACACTTTTTATGGCTTCTATATAATTAATTGTTCTTTTTCTAGCACTTAAAATTTATGTTTATAGTTTCATTTTTAAAATTAATTCTCAGCACTATTATTATTATTATTATTATTATTATTATTATTATTATTATTATTATTATTATTATTAGTGAACTTGATTAGATTGGTTGTGCCTAATTTCATATTATACTATATATATATATATATAAAAATATCAAACTAATCTTAGACTAATATATATATATATATACTTCCATATGTCTTTATATTTCAAATTTAAAGACTTATGAATTGACTTATTCACCTCATTTAATGAAAAAAAAGAAAGAAAATTTATTTTCATTAAAGGAACTCCGTGCCCTTTTGTCTCTTTTCCCTATTATGTTTTATTTTCTACTTACTAAGTATCGCGGCTCACTTTGTTATTTACTATTGCAAATAGTAGAGCCATGATTGATTCACCTTCGTTAGAGTAGTCAGGAGGATCTTCAATGGTGAGCCTAACATTGTTCCGTTGGGTATTTTGTGTTGTAAATTTTTGTCTTCTAATTTGAATTCTAGTTATGGCTCCACAGATATATACACAAGATCACCTTTCCCTATAATCATATTTTGTTGTCTATTAGTGAGAGCAGAGCTATCTTTAATATATTTTTAGTTAATTGTGTTGAGCTAGTTGGTTGTAGAAAATCCAAAATGTCTAAAATTTAGGAGAGACTCTGTTGGATTTTCTATAACATGTTGGTTGATTGTGCTAAGCGAGCTAGTTGTAGAAAATTCAGAATGTCTAAAATTTAGGGGAGACTCTGTCAAATTTCCTATAACAAGTTGTATGTTGATATTTGAATTATGGAATATGGAAGACTATGGAACTTTAGATTCTTTGTGAATGAGATGAAGCTTTTGAATTATGTATTAACTTAGGATTATTGTATTTCAACAAAAAAATAAAAACAATATATTTTAATGGCAGGGAAATTTTTATAAGTGTCAGTGTGTGTTTATATAGATAATCTATGTTCTGACCAATATATTTTAATTTTATATAGTGAAGATGTTGCTAGCTACCTCTAGTGCAATTGATAGACAAGCTGTAAATGAACCTTTTGTTGAGGCTCCTGCCCAACTAGTAACCTTAGTTCTTTGGGGCCATGGTAGAGGAGTGACTAGGGGTCATGAAAGATGTAGGGGGCATCAAGGGCAAGATAGAGCCACCTCGCCCCTGAGAGAGGATATACCTAGGGAAGGGGTTATGCCTCTTTAACTCTAATTAGGACCATTAGAGGCATTGGTGGCTAGCTTACTAGGGATGATGGAAGCCTTGGTAAGCATAACATAAGCACAAGGGACAAGGATTGAGCAGTTGGGAGGCACTATATGTAATATCCGATTTTCTAAAAATGAGTGAAAATGTAAGAAACATAACATACAGTTTCTCCGTTAATGAACAAAATTCACTAGATACAAAAGGAAATCTCCCAAAATGAGATATTTAAGGTCCCAAAAAATTTAAGAAACATTCTAGACTTCTAAAAATGAGAATCCCAAGCTCAGACAAAAAGAAAAAAAGAAGCTAGAATAAAAAAATAATTTCTTACGAAAAGCTTACAAAACATAATGGCATTTTCATAATTTTGAGTAAATTTTGGAATTCACATAGAAGGACTTTTTAAATGAAATTTTTTAGTTTCCCAAGGTTCTCAGAGGCCTTAAAAACCATGGAAAGTCTTGAGACAGTTAAAACTCCTTCAGTGGACGTTTTCCAACATCAGTGTACCTGAACTTTGACAGATATGTTCGGAAAGGTTTTAGCTCCGATTTGAGTGATTCCAAAGGTATTTTATTTAATTAGGAATCTAAATTTCATAATAGAAAAGACGATTATCAAAAAGGAGCTAAAACGAAGGAGAAACAAAAATGCTAAGAACAAAGGGTAAAATAGAAATTTTTGAAAAGTGTAACCTCCTCCTACCTATATATATGATGTGCCCTTCTTTTTCCTTCATTATGCACGACCAAGTTCTACCCAAAACTAGAGGAAAACCTTAGGGAGAGTGGCGCACAAGAGGGAGGCAAAGAGGAGGAGAAATCCAAGGTAGAAAGGTATGGTTTTTCATGCTCTTTCTCTTCCAAACCTCTTCTCCTTCATCCCTCTTTGTTTTCGTTGATTAAAATAAAGTTCACAAATCTATTTTAAGGGATAAATTGAGGAGAAAATTTGGATTTGAAGAGAGGAGCTCAAAGAACACAGGATTCGAGTGAGAAAAAGTAAAAAAATAAGGTAATTTCTCTTTCCACGGTTGTCATTTTTGGTTTCCTTCTCCACTATTTCACCCCACTTGAGAAAACCGTAGGGGGAGATGATTTTTAGGTAGAACCAAGCATGAATCTAAGGAAAAAGGGTGTGAAGATTAAGAATATACAAAGAGAATTATTAAATAGCCATTAGATTTCAAGATGCAAATTCTAGGGTTTTATGTGCACCTTGTAAAATTTGATTTGGTGTGATGATTCCTAGGCCTAATTAAAGGTTTAAATGAGTTTCTAAGATGCCTAAGATACTCCCCACATGCTTCCCCCTTCAAGAAAACAAAGATAATTTGAAGGAGGCCAAAAACCTCCTATAGTCTCGGCCAAGCATAGATGGAGTAGCTAGGGAAAGTTTTAAATTTTTTCAAGCCTATTTTTATGTCATATATGATGAATGAATATGAGGGGAGGCCTTGGAAAAAATTTAGAATTCATAAAAAGTGAGTTAGTACTCTAGGTTCCATATTATGACCTAAAGAAACAACATATAGTTAGGCTCTTTGCTTTAATTGTGTGATGACTCCAAGAAGTTTAAAAAGAGTCAAGAATCATATTTGAAGGGAAAGAATAAAGCCTAGAAATTATTTGAGGGGTATTGCTTTATCAGGTGCATTTATGGACTATAATAAGGCTTATAAAGCAACCTAGTGTTTAAGCTAGTTGTGTGGCCTTAGAAATTATTTCATGAACCTAATTGACTTTCATAAATTGTGTTTAGGCCCAGAGAAACCTTCCCCACACTTTTGTGAGTGTGTGGCCGAAGCAAGGGAAGGATTTTCAAGAGAAAAAGTGTGTGATTGTGTGCAAGGTAACTCTTTCCACCTTCTCTCATGCATAGATATGTGTTTAGCTTGTCTTAGAATATGTGCATGTCTATTTTCAAGTTATGAAAAATATGCTAGTATGATTTTATATGCCATAATTTCATGATTTCATATTATGTTTTCAAATGAATGCATGATATTTGCTTGAGTTTGCTTGGGTGTGGAGAGGTCAAGAACTCTTCACTATGATGAGGATGAGCCAAGAACCCTTGAGCTTGGTTAAGATAAAGTAAAGAGTCTCTCAAAAGTAAAATAGGCTCCAAAGAGTATAGTTGAGTCTAAAATTCTTAAAGAATGGGTGCAGTAAGTCCAAAATCTACAAGGAGAAGTGTAAGGCCAATCTAAACACTTGGTGAGCTCTTGAATATCTTGTATAATATATTTATATGCCAAGCTTGCTTCTTGAATGTTCATAATTTGTATTATGTCCATGCATACATTTTTAAGGTTTGCTTTGCATATGTTATGTATGATTGAATAGGAGATGAGCTATTGGAATTCTTTAAATCTCATTCCCTCCTCTCTAATGTCCTAACATGCTAGGTGGACCAAATAGCTATGGCAATGGGAGCCAACAACAATGAAAAAGGAAGATTGACCACTATATGCTTGGTTTTATTCATTTTGAATCCATAATGATGCTTCACAATATATATGATATTGTAAATGGTCTATGACTCTTGAGACATGTGTAAATATAATATTATATGATGTTTAAATGTATGGATATGATGTATGAACTCTACAATACAATTTAAGTATGTAATGCCCAAGTATGCAATTGGGAAGTTTTATGTAAATGTGCATAAGTGTGGGTTAAATAGCCAAAATGAGATGCACAGGGTTTGAGACCATTTGGGCAACTCACATAAGTCTTAAATGTACTTTTAGATTTTGCCAAAAGGTGCCAAGACCAAGGAAGATCCATTTGGCAACTTTGGTACCCTATATGGAGCCAAAATTAATCATTATGAAACCCTATGTCACTTTTTAGCTAAATGAGTTAGTCTTAATCTGATATTTGGCATGCAATTAGGTTGCTTTTTGGGAAGCTAAAGATCATAATTTTTGGAGGTCTATAGAATATTTGATGATTTTTCAAAGTTAGCAATTTTCATGGTTTCTGGTTTATTGTACTATTTATTTAGTCCAAAATTGAATTCTATCACACAAGGCTCAAATGATGTCTAATTGCCATGAAATTTTATACAAAAAAACTAGACAATCATAGTGACTCCTACCGAAAGCACCTTATTTGGAGTTCTAGAGAAGGAGATACGAATTTTTGAATTCTTTGTCCAGTATCAAGAATTTTTCTCAACCAAAGTCACTGTTCCATTGATTTTTGAGGTCTAAGATTGATGATCTGATCTGGAGATATTTTTCTCTCTAGTTAACATCCACAGCTTTTCATATTGGTATCATTTGCATAGATTGGATTTTTGTAAAATTAATTGGATATTTTCAAAGTTTTCTATAGAATTCTGCATCAGTTCCAAGATGCAGTTCGACTTGTAGACTATTTTGGATATCAAAGGTCCTCTGCGATAGATGTTATGGTTTTAGCATATTTTTATTGTAAATTAAACATCTAGAGCTTTCCAAAATGACCAAGAACACATAATTTTAATTTTTCTAGAATTAGATATGATTTTCAAAGTTTATCCAAAAAGGAGGCCAAATCTGGCCGAGAATGAGCTTCCATGTTTTATGCTCCATTTTTGTTTTCATGAGTTGTGAGTATGATTTTATGATGCAATTGAGTTGTATTGATGTAATTAAATATGAGAATGTATAGCATGAGCTCACACAGTCCACGTGACACCGAATGAAATTTTTAGATACAACGCAACAGGAAAATAAGCATCATTTTCCTTGCCTTTTTCATGCAAAACTTATATGATTTATGATATTAATTTATGTAAAGGCATGAGATGAGTTAGAATGTATGGTGTTACACTATAGCCTCTCAGCCATAGGGTTAGGCATAAACTCAAACTTAGCCTAGGTTCAAGTCTAAGCTTAAATAGATCAAGTTGTTTAGCTAGCTCAGGATGAAAGGAGAAATGTTGATGATTTGATATCTCACATTTTAAAGTTAACGCTTCCTATCTTCATACGGTCTAATAGCTAAGGTGATCCTTATTTTTTTTATTAATGGAGTTGAAAAAGGATGTTGAGCCTTGACGTGTTCCAATGGAAATGGTTATGTTGGCTAGTTATCAATTATAAGATGTGGCTTATACTTGGTATGAGAATTTATCCTAAGAGAGGTCGAGAGGGTCACCATCGATGACATAAGATGAATTTAAGGAGGCCTTTATAGCTAGGATTTTATCCAAGAGTATTTGAGATGCATGACAACATGAATTGAAATCTTGAGACAACATGAGTGTCCTAGACTATGACATCCGATTTACCTAACTATCTCATCATGCACTTCATTTAGTTCTTATAGAGAGACACAGGGTTAAAAGGTTTATGAATGGGTCATTTGTCTCTTGTTAAGGGTAGTAGTAGCACAAATTGAACATCATACTTCTTACACTACTACCATCAATTGTTTTAAAATGATCAAAGTACGAGAGATTGAAGAAAATGCTTCTTTGAAGAAGCGTAAGAGAGGTATAGATGGAAAATCTACAGGCATTGATAGCTTGTCTAGTGTAGCTAGAGTGTAGAGTCAGAGCAAATCATTATCACTTGTGCCAAAGAAACCAATTTAATCTTTTAGAAGCACAAGTAGTGAAAGAGTAAGTCATAGAGGTGTTGAATGTCATGCTTCACGTAGTTCAATACAGATAGAGTGTGGCAAACCTTTATGTTCAACATGTAAGAAAAACTATTCAGGTCAATGTTACAAGTCCATTAGAGCATGTTTCTTATGTGGCTAGGTGGGACATTTGATGAGTGATTGTCCAAAGTAGACAGTTGGCTCTAACTAGGGGTCAATTTTGAGCTCTTAGTAGATGACTCCTCTAGCTGCATCCCTTATCCAAACATTTCCAAATCAAGCAAGTAAAGGTAGTGTAGGGAGAGGTGTAGAAGGTAAAGGGCAAGCTTTTACAAGTAGGGGACAAGTCCAAGTGTATGCATTGACCCAATAAGATGCACAGGCATCTAATGTAGGAGTGATAAGTACAACTTTAATTTTAGAATGTTCTCATGAACCTTGTGTGTTGTTTAATCCTAATGCTACCTTTTCATATGTATCTCCATATTTTGTTGGATGGGTTGGTAAAGAACCAATTGAACTAAATAATGCTTTTATGGTTGCAACTTTGGTTGGAGAATTATTGATGGTAGACTATATATATCCATCTTGTGTGGTTTCTATTAAAGGTTAGAGATCTTAGTTGACTTGATGGTGCTTGATATGATTGATTTTCATATAATTTTAGGCATGAACTAGTTAGCTTCATGTCATGCCACTTTAGATTGTCATTCTAAGGTGGTAAGGTTTGATGTCCTTGGAGAATCATCCTTTGTAATTCAAGGTGATCATAGTACAGTGCTAGGAAATTTGATATAAACTTTAGGGCCTTGAAAATTGTTGTGAAAAGGATGTCAAGTTACTTGGCAATGATTAAGGTCACCAATGGATAGGTCACAAGTTTGGAATAAGTCCTTATGGTTTGTGAGTTCGCTTATGTTTTTCCTAGAAATTACTTAGGTTAACACCAAATAGGGAAATTACATTTAGCATTGACATAATTCTAGGCACTCAGCTTATTTCTATTCCCCTTTATCGAATGGCTCCAACTAAGTTGAGAAAGTTAAATAGTCAATTACAAAATCTCTTGGATAAAGGTTTTATTCACCCGAGTACATCTCCTTAGGGTGCTTTGGTATTATTTGTGAAGAAGAAAGATGGATCTTTGTGGTTGTACATTGACTACGAATAGCTTAATAAGGTGATAATAGGGAATAAGTACCCATTGCCTCGCATTGATGATCTCTTTGATGAGCTACAAGGTAGCCAGTGTTTTTCTAAGATTGATTTATGCTTAGGATACCATCAATTGAAAATAAAGAAGGAGGGTATACTTAAAATAGTTTTTAGAACTTGATATGGTCATTAAGAGTTTTTGATAATGTCTTTTGGTTTGACTAACAAGCCTGTAGCATTATGGATTTGATGAATCGGGTATTTAAGCCATTCTTGGATAAGTTTGTAATAGTATTCATTAATGATATCCTGGTATATTTAAGAAGTCAAGCAGAGCATGAACAACACTTGTGGTTGGTGTAGTAAAAGTTGAAAGAAGAATAGTTATATGTTAAGTCTTCCAAGTGTGAATTTTGGTTAAGTCAAGCAGCCTTTCTAAGAGATGGCATTTCGAAGGATGGCATTTAAGTGGATCTTAATAAGGTAAAGGTTGTTTGAAAGTGGCCTAGGCCAACCACTATTATAGAAAGTCATAACTTCTTAGCATTAGTAGGGTATTTCTGTCACTTCGTGAAGGACTTCTTAAATAGCTACTTTATTAACTAAATCAACCTAGAAGAAAGTTAAATTTTAGTGGTCAGATACGTGTGAAGGAAGTTTTGAGCAGCTAAAGGAGTGTTTGACTACAGCCCCAATCTTGGCCTTGCCTTTAAGCTCTAGAGGCTATGTAGTATACTGTGTGGTTCAAGGATTGAACTAGGGTGTGTTCCGTATACTATGATGCTTCAATATTTAAAGCAATCTTATTGGTAGGATGGTATGAAGAAGGAATAGCCATATTTGTCTCTCATTGTTTAGTATTAAAGTAAAGCATAAAAACCTGCAAGGTTACATCAACTATTAGAGATACCAAAGTGGAAATGGGAAGAAATCACAATGGACTTTATAATAGTACTACCTCATATCTAAAAAGGATATGATTTCATTTAGGTGATTATAGATAGGTTAAGAAAATCAGCACATTTTCTTCTTGTCAAAACTACATATGGTATGTCTAAATACATACAACTTAACCTAGACATGATTGTAAAGTTTCATGAGGTATCAGTATCTATAATTTCTAACAAAGGCCCACAGTTTATTTTTAACTTTTGGAAGGCTTTTTAAGAAGCCTTAAGCACTCGAGTGGATCTTAATATAGCTTTTCATCCTCAGATGGATGGCTAGTCAAAGAGGACTATTCAAATCTTAGAAGATATGTTGAGAGCATGTATTCTTGACTTTGGTGACACTTGGGAGAACTACTTGTCCTTGGTGGAATTTGTCTATAACAATAGCTATCAGATTAGCATACAAATGGCACCATTTGGAGCATTATATGATAGGAGGTGTAGATCCTGATTGGATGGTTTGAAATTGGTGGAGCCAAGTTATTAGGCTCAAATGTAGTATAAGGCACATTTGAAAAGATGCGGATAATCAAGGAAAGATTATTAATGGCTCAAAGTAAATGAAAGTCCTACATGGATAGTAGACATTGAGATTTGGAGTTTGTAGTAGGTGATTATGTATTTTTGCAAGTGTCACCAATGAAAGGAATGATGAAGTTTGGAAAGAAGGGGAAGTTAAGCCCGAGGTACATTGGCCCTTATGAGATTCTAGATAAGGTTAGGAAAGTTGCATATCGATTAGTGTTGCCACCTAAATTGGTGAATGTGTATCCATTATTCCATGTATTTATGTTGATGAAGTACTTAACCTAACCTTTCACATGTGATTAAGTCATAAAAAGTTTTATTGGATAAAAGGTTGTAGATAGGCAAATCAAGAATCTTAGCTCCAAGGAAGTGGTGACCATAAAGGTGATTTGGCAAAATCATTTACAAGAGGAAGCAACATGGGAAGCAAAAGCTGAGGTGTGTGCCAGATATCCCCACTTATTTGAAAGCTAAGTTAATTCGTGACCTTAAATTTAGGAATTAAATTTCTTAAGAGGGAGATTGTAATAACCTTAACAAACAAAATAAAATGATAATGATTATATAAGGCTAATTATGATTTAATAATATTTTAGGAAGTATTTAAATATTTGTAAAAAGGAATCAGCAATAAGTAGCATTTTAGCATAATTGGCTGAGACTTTAGGTGATACACTAAAGAGTGTTGGGTTTGAATTTGGCTAAAACCACCCTAAGCTATTTTTTTTCTCCACTTTAGATTTTTCTCCTAACAATGACTGAAATGCCCTTAGAAAGTCTAATGCAAGGCTGGATCATTTTGTAACTTCCTATAAGTCTTCTTCAGGATGCCACTTTAAACCAAAACATATTGTGTAGTATTGTGGGAGTAGTCTAAAGCTTCTGCTATGGCATTCTTCCTTTCCTTTTTAGGTGAAGTAGTCCTACTCCATTGTGGCTTCATTTTTATGGCAACATTCCACCATTTAGGTTACGTTTCTATGTCTTATCACCTTAACAACAAAAAATTAGGTAGAACAATGGTTGCCTAGGTTTGAAACTCCAACCTCTATTTCGACTGGTAGGTAGCTCCTCCCTTCACTTTTCCTTGCCTTAAGGTTTGCCTTTTTTGTCCTCCAATTTGCCCTAAAAACATTCACTGTATATCGCTATCTTTTATGGTGATTCTTAGTCAAAAGTAGGGCAAGGAAGAAAGCCACGCACTAAACTATAGACAAGGAATTTTTTAGCTTTTCTGCACTTCAAAAGTGAGGATTGCTTTCGCCATGCTTCATTGCGACCCTTTATGACCTTGAAGTTTAGTACTTTTTGTTTCTCCTTTTGTGATCTTCATTGCTGCCATATTGGTTGTTAAAGGTGTTGAATTTGGATATCTTTTGGTGCTTTTTCATTTTAATAAGCAGTCACTTGGACTAAGGATGGGTTATGCAACTTGGACCATGGTTTCATGCTAAGGAATCCAATGGTGAGCTACTAAAATTAAGAGAAAACATAGGCACCATAGTACTAGGTAAGACAGGGCCTTCCATATTGACATTTTGCAACTTGGTTGAAAATTTATAACTTAGCCTATTCTAACTGAACTTAGTAATGGAACCAATTAAGGCTAGTGGTAGGTTTAGGGATTGATAAGGCGGTAAATTGAAGTACTTAAATAAACAAATTCAATTTTAGGTGAGTAGATTATAAAGCATAATGCAGTTTTTAAATTTAATCCATTTTAAATATCTCTTTTCTTGTATGGATTCTGCATATCATTGGAGAGAAGGATCCTAAGTGGTAGCTTTCTTTTTGTGTAAGTCAAGATTATATTGGAGTCTCCTAGATTATGATATACCTTATATATTCATATCATGAGATGATATGATGCTAAGAATACAAAATTCGAAGGCTAGAAAAATGATTCATATTTATGTAATCTATAATTATTGATGTCATAGATATATAATACAAAATAATCATAATTAAAAAAAGTAAAAAAGAAAAAAGAAAAAAAAAAGAAGATAAAAGAGATTAGTTGTGTGAAGCATATTCTATTATATATATATATATATATACTACGATATTTTAAGATAAGATTGCGCAAAAAGTTAGTAGCTAATAGTAGTCCTGTTATCCTCGGTGCATCTTGACATTTTTGCATGGATTATGTGACTAAGTGCTAGGATGGTACTGTGCGGAATGTTTTATAAAAGTTACGGTTAAGCACATATATCTATGCTATTATATTATACATATTGGATTTATAGTTCTACATGACCTTTCCTATAGTTTTCATAGAATTACTTATTCTTTTTCTTGCATTTAAAATTTATGTTTATAGTCTTCTTTTGCAAATTAATTCTCAGCACTATTATTATTGTTATTGTTATTATTGATCTTGCAAACTTGATTAATTTGGTTGTGCTTGATTTCAAATTATACTAAATATCTTTATACAATATCAAACTAATCTTCGTAGACTAATATATATATATATATATATATGCACACATACATACTTCCATATGTCTTTATATTTTAAATTTAAAGACTCATGAATTGACTTATTCACCATATTTAATTAAAAAAAGAAAAGAAAGAAAATTTATTTTCATTAGAGGAACTCCATGCCCGTTTGTCCCTTTTTGTTATTATACTTTATTCTCTACTCAGTGAATATTGAAGCTTACTTTGTTATTTACTATCAGATAGTAGAATCACAACCGATCCACCTTCATTAGAGTACTCAAGTGGGTCTTCAATGGTGAGCCTAGTGTTGTTCTGTTGGATTTAGTTATTTTGTGTTGTGTATTTTTGTCTTGTAATTCGAATTCTAGTTATGGCACCATAGATATACAAATAGGATCCCTCTTCTTTGTGATCATATTTTGTTTTTCTGCTAGTGAGAGCGGAGCACTTTTTGATATTTGTTGGTTGATTGCACTGAGCTAGCAAGGGATACTCTACAGATTTTCTATAACAAGTTGTATGTTGATATTTGAGGTGAATTATGGAAGATTGTGGAACTTTAAATTCTTTATGAATGAGATGAAGTTTTTGAATTATATATTAACTCAGGATTACTATATTTCAAACCAAAAAATAAAAATAAAAATAATATATTTTAATGGCGAAGAAATTCTTGGTGTTGTCAAGCTTACAAATATGGGGAATTTCCTTGTAAGTCTCGTTGGTCATGTTTCTGTTTGGAGGCGTGACATATATGGTTTTTTTTTAATTATATATATTATTTTAATTTCAATTTTTTTAACTAAAGCGTCCTCCATAAAAAAGTTATGTAAGAGGATATTTTAGTTATATATATTTTAAGAAAGATATTTTAATTGGATTAAAATGTAATCTAACAAGAATATGAGTTTCGAGAAGATGCTAAGGAGATTAATTTATATTATGATATCTTAAATTTTTCTTCAATCGAGAATTTTCCTACAAATATCATTACCAAAAAAAAAAAAAAACATTCGATGGCCATTTTTTTATCACAACTAAAAGTGGCCGTTGAAAAATGGATTGAAATCATAAATTCGTTGAATATTTATTTTCCAGTGCAAAACATTATAACTTCTACGAAACTTAATCCAAAGAACAACTAAGCGCTGAGGTATGAGGACTAGACGAAGGTTTTAAATTATAATTGCGCTTGTCGCACTTGTGAGTGTTATGGATGCTAAAATGTAGGTTGTATTCACTGACCGTAATTTTTTTTAAGTTGCACAAAATGTTTCATATATATATATATATATATATATATTGATTGTTATAACTCTCAAATAGATATAATGTATCATATCTAACATTCATATTAATTCAATAAATACATACGTTATAAAATCAACCTAGTTGCATTAAAAATAATTAAACTTGAGGTCAAACTATATATATAATCTAATAAGAATATTGCATTAAAAATCTTGTTGCAACTTAAAATCTAAAAACACGTTCTTATAGGATTGATTAATTAATTTAAAAGAATTAGATTCAATTTTTGGTACCATTAGATACTACAAAAAAATAAAAAACTTTAAAAAATGTATTACATAATTAAGAATTAAAAAAAAAAAAAGCTTTGACAGGTTCTGTCCATTTTATTACTGAACAATACACTTTTCAGAATTAGATTGTATTCATTGGTGTTTTCATTGATCTCCCTTGTAGCCTTGGATGAAGAGAGAAGGGAAAAAAAGTTACCAAAACATTAATTATGAGATAATTAAACAATATGGAAGCTGTGTTGTTGAAGAGGGTTCAACCTAATCCTCACACTGCCTTCTACAAACTTACACGCAACAAAAGCTTAGGAGTTGGGTAAATTAGCATAATAAGCATTAACTTCTTCTACATTTATTGATTCTAAATTGTCATTAATCTGGCTTTAAAACCATATACAAACTTATATATGGATTGGAGGCATTTGGTAATGCCATCATTTTATCCAGGCTAAGAATTATCAAAAGTACATGTTTTGTATAATGATACCTAAAGGTGTAAATTACAACCATTTAAGTTGGTATAAGATACCGGCCAACATTTTGGCCATCTCACAATACTCAATTTTAGTTTTATAAACTTTTATAAAATATCAGTAGTATTTGCTCTTTGACAACTCTTAATGATTATAACAAACATGATAATTTTAAATATTATGATATCTTATAATTTAACAATTTTTTTATATGATAAAATACCAAGGAATGTGAAATTTCTGCTTGTTAAAGAACTCCTTGTATTCATGCCACATGTATTAAAATTAGTTTTTTTTTAATTTCGGAATTGAAATATTAATTTACAAATTTTTTCTCAGAAATCAAGAACATCAAATTCCTAATATTTTTCTAAAAGGATTTCAATTTTTCAACACAGGTGATCACAACTATAAAATTATTAGCAATTAGGACCAAATTTTTTGACACTCCTACTTAATCAAAAAATGTCTTGCACTAGGAGGTAAAAAGAGTAAGGATGAAAAAGATCAACAAAATTAAATTTACAAAGGTTGAAACCAATATAATTCTATGTCCTCTTCCCAAACACATGACAAATAAATTTATTATAACAATAATTACCAACATTTACGGCAGGACAACCCTATACAAGTTTTTGATTCCACTTATAATTGAAGCCTATGTATTTGGTGCCTTAATTTTTGCTGGGGTTTGTTCCACTAATCTCACACCTTTTTACCCGCAAGTTTCACTTAACTTTCTCTAGGAACCTGTAATACCTTTTAAAAATATATATAAAATAATAATAAAATAAAATATTTTAGGATATTAAAATAAAGATTAAATATTTTTAAATTAATTCTAGAGTTTAAATAATTCTTAGGAATTTTTTTTATATATCTTAAGGATTTTATTGAAATGCATAAAAACCTTTAAGGCAAAAGAGCCATGTTAGCTTGGGGCAATAGTGCAATTTGAGCTAAAGAATAAAATAATCCTCTACTAACTCTCTCTCTCTTCAATGTCCTTCCACTTTTCTTTCCTGATGCTATGTCTCCCATTGCACAAAGCTTCTTTTTCTTCTTTCTTCTTCTCTCTTTTCCATATCCCACAAAGCTTATGCATTTTTCTTCCACCTCTTTTTGCATCAACTTCTCAATGTGATTTCACCATCTTCTTCCCATATTAGTGATCTGTTTCTCTTTCTTTTTTAACAGGATTCCATGGCTGAAGGTTAGTGAGTCATTAATATTTGCATAGCTTCATTTTATCCGTTTCTTCTTCTATTTGGTGCTGATTTTTGGATGTTTTATAATACTTATTTCTCACCTAACTTCTTTGGTTTTTCTGCTGTAATTTCCTCTCTTCTTCCATTATTATTGAAGCGTGATTTCTTGGAAAGCTCTCTCTTCTTCTTCCTAGTGTTGTAGGTGAGCTCCAAATTGGGGATTTCTTAAATTGCAACCTTCAAGTGTGAATTAACACTTCCAAATTTGTCCTTGAAGTTCCAAAAAGTAAGTTTTAAATTTAATTTGAGTTATGACAATTTAGATTGAAAAACCCCAAATTTAGGGTTAGTATTTAGGATGGAAAAGTGTATAAAAATTTAGGGATTTATATTTTAGGAAGTATATTAGGTTATATAAATAGTTATGGATGTTATTAGAGTGGTCAACATAATTAATTTATATTGGTTATAATTTTAGGTGATACCAGAGAAACTCATGCAACTAGAACTCTACACTAAACAATAGGGAATTGAGATTTATACTATTAGTCCCAATTGGTGAGTGTGTAGATAATGGAGTGGCATATCTATTTCATTCTATTTCATATTTTTACAATGAAAATTTCAATTTGTGTGATTTATGTGCTCTATTTATTGGGGAAACAAATCGATGTTTTCAAAACTTCAAAATGGATATATATATATATAATCATATGATGATTTAATAAGTTTATTAAAGCAACTTGATAATTGAAATGTGGCATGATATATCCTTGTGAAATGCAAAAGAGTGAATTGGATGGAAAGAAAGTAGTGGTGTGTATATGTTCATTTACGAGGAGAATAGTTTATGTTGTTTTGTGGTCTCATATATTATAGATATTATATTGAAGGTTAATTTGCCTTATTTAATTAGTTATTTACTTCCTTGATTTTTATTTATTTTTTATAGTTAAATGTCATTTGAAAGGATTTTATTATAATTATTTTAATTTTACATAATGAATGGGAATCTAGTTAGGACCTCGTAGCTGTTAACAGAGATAATGACCTAAGTGCACCTTGAATAAGTTATGAATTGTGATAACACTGTGATGTGATATATCCAGTGCTGCAATCTGAGATACTAGATGTATGTTGTAAAAATGATAAGATGGGATGAATCCAAAAAAATGCCATGATATATGATGATATGGTTTGATGATTTGGTTCCTCTTTATGATACCCATTCCTATAATATTTTTCTTATATTTAGAAAATATAGATTTTATTTAAAAGTTTTTTTATTTAAATAATTATTTTTCATTTCATCTATACATTTTATTGCCTAAATTATTCGATAATCATTGATTTTTAAAAACTTCTGTATGCACTTATCTTTTCCTTTATGCACTTTGTTTTTTATATACTCACTAAGCCAGTGGTAGGCTTATCCCTTTTCTTTTCTTATTTTTCAAACTAGTGAGTAAAGGAGTGAAGTGATTTAGGAGCTCGTGAGCTACCAGACCCTTAGAGTAGGTGTTTAATTTTGTGAGATTGTGTTAGACTCTATGATGTGGTGGCACGTAGGTGTAGAGAAAGACTTTTAGAATTGTCCACGTTATACAATCACTTATAATATGTAAATATTGTTTTTTTTTGTTTTTCTAATTAGGCATTTTGGTTATATGTAACTTGTTGTTGCTGGTACTGATATTGGTTTAATTTATTTTTCAGGATGGAATGTCTAATTTTTAGGAAAGATGCTATCAGATTTTCGGTAACCTCTAATGATATAATGAATTGAATATTAAAATTTTCAAAACTTGTAGTTTATTTGGATTAGTTTAAATATATGATATAATAGTTGACTTTAAATTTTGTAAGGCTTGCTAGGCTAACTCAATCTCCAGATTAATTTAGCTTATGCGCTAGTCGTAACTCAAAAATTGGGTCGTGATAGAACCAGTCTCTTAAAATAGTTTACAATGACTTGAACAAAATGCAAAAATAAAATAAAATAATTGTTGATTTCACTAAACTAGTGCCAATTATTAATTTTAGTTTTCCTCTTATCTCTTCTAAGCAAGAAAATATAAGAGTATTAAAAATAAAACAAAAGTAAACAGAGCAATCATTGATAAGTATAAAACTATATATGAATTCATTGTCTCACCATATCACAAAGAATAAATCCAAACGCGTTTATGGTTAATTTGGAAACATGAGGACTTTCGTGTGCATGGTGGGACAGCTACAAGGGAATTGGGGAAAATAAAGAAAATGGATTCAATATTTGCACAGTTTCCTTCATGAAATCACAAGGAAATTAAGAAGAAAAAGCCACGCATTTTCCTTCATGAAAAAAAACTCTGCTTCTGTTTCTATTCCACATTGATCCGCGTGTTGTCTGGTGTGTGGACTTCCTCATTCCGATTGTGCAATTCATTTTCTAAGGAATTGCTTTGCTTGGACCATAGCGCCAAAGTTCCATAACTCATGACCTGTTTTTCCATGCGTCTGTTTTACTTGATGCTAAAAATAGATGAACATCATTTGTTTGAGTTGTCTGACCAGATAGTAGACACAATCCCATAGCAAGCAAAACTCCTAACGTTTTAGTACATGTTAAAAAAATAAAACCCTAAAGTTAGGATATTAATTTAAGAAAAAATTACATGTAATTTTTGTATTACTTTATTGTGACGCCTTTTGTATCTATGATTTTGGTTGATAAGAGGCTTATGGGTGTTAATTCAACTCGTAGACCATGTCGATTATGCACTGTTAGGGATGTAACAATCTCTTTTGAAATATATATAGAAGTCAATTATTATCTTTTTGTTCAATAAATCATGGGTCTTATAGGATATATTTGAGTAACTCCCAGTCTCTTAGAGCACCCACCAAGAAGAAACACATTTAGGGAATTCATTTTCAATTTTCTTGGAAGGGTCTTAAGATTTTTGAAATCTCTCAAATTCACCTCAAGAAGTTTTCTGGCTGTCCAAGTGAAATGAACTCAACAGTGTGCATCCTTCAAGAATTAATCTTTCAATGTTTGAAACTACAGAAAACTTTGGAATTTTAATTAGGCATTTGGAATTACTCAAATTAATAAACTTCAACTCTTCCAAACGCTGATCAAACAGAGATAGAAAATTAGCTTTAAAAAACATTTTCTAGCATAATCAACTAGTTTGTGTAGGACATGAATGCGTGAATTATTTTACCAAGAATTAGCTTTATTTTGCTATGACGCATTTTTAGATAAACAAATGGATCTAATTGTGTTCAAAGCGGAAGAGCTTTTAGAAGCAAGAATATTTCAGCATGGTGCTATTTTTAAAAAGCTTAAATATAAAATTCAGATATGCTTCACGTGAAATATGAAATTTATATCCCTTTAGAATATCAACAAAGGCAAAGGCAATTCTTAAAAAAGTATATGAAAACAAAAGATAAGTTATCAATGTGAAAAAGCTCATGATAGAAAATGCATTTCAAGTTGTTGTGTAGTTTCCATATGTTGTTGATGGGGTATTATCCTCGTGAACCAATTGACTTTGTTTATATTCTTGGCAATTATAACATTTTCTTGCCTATTACTTTTTCTCTTCCTAGCCAGTCATTTTCACCGGGTGTATCAGATGTTGACAATGGGATAAAATTTTCATTTTTTCTTTTTCCTCAGCATGCAGGGGTTGTGGTTTTTAATTAGGTCTTCAACGAGCTTCAATTATTGCACTGTGGAATTGGATTTCAGTTTTGTATTCTTTTTTCTTCGTGAAATTAGTTTCTGCTTCTGTTTCTGTTCCACATTGATCCCAGTGTTTGGGTTGGTATGGAAAAGAGACTCTGCTTCTCATTCTTTTATTGAGAAAAGCGACATGCTAGGTGACTTTTTGATCACAACCAGAAAGTGGCCACTGAAAATGGATTAAAACCTGGAATTCATTGAATATTCATATTGCAAGTCAAAATAAAATTGTGAAAGGGACACTAAATATTTAATGCAAACATAAACAAATCAAAGGAAATATTTTAATTGATCAATGCACCCAAACAACTCAAGATAAATCAAATATCAGAAGAAAACAAAATACATAGGATGTCGAGTTTATAGAAGATGCTACGAAGATTGATCCATGGAAAGGAGGTAAATTTTAACTTCAAGTTATTTACTTGCTGATTCTAATATTTCTTTCTCTGTTTTTGATAATTTGGACTCTTACTTGGCTCAATAAGACTGCTTTTACGTGATTTTTTTTTTTGGCTTATTCAATTTTACTACACATTATGATCTTGAGTTATATATGCTTTAATTTTTGTTTTTCAAGATCTACGTCCAACTTTTTTTAGCTACTGTAATTGGTACTTGCCAATTGTAAAACAAAAGCTTGTTCCTCATAAAAAGCCATACAAACTCTGCTTTCCAAATTAAATCCTCTTCCTTTCTATCCTCCATCTTATGCGGAAGAAAATGAATGTGGACAATTGCAGATTGCGGTGTTTGCAGAACTTTTTTCCCTATTAGGTGCAATGTCCTAGATAGGGTGAATGCGATAGAGTGAAAAGGGAACCTCAAGCATTTTCCATCTCTTTCCCCCACATCAATTTTGAGAGTGCTAGATAAGAGAGTGTTGTTCTGTTTTTGGCTAAGAGAATATTCAGCTGGAAAGTTTATATTCTGTTTAATTTAGAAGCCAGGGGGCTTAGCTTAGCTAGTCTCTTTTGAAATATAATGGCATGGATATTCAATGAGTTTGTATATGGAAGTTAATTATCTTTTTGTTCAATAAATCATGGGTCTTATATGATCTATTTGAGTACTTCCCAATTTCTCAGTGGCTCCTTTCTTCAGTTTCTTGTTTTATTGATTGGATGGTGACAAAATTTTGCTAACTACGTCCTTGTTAATCATCTGAGTTACATTTCAAATCAATCTTGACCACAGCAATTCATTATATTAAGAAATGAGATGTATAAAAAGGATAGATTAAAAACTACTGAATAACGAATGCCAAAATGATGATTATACAATGTAACCAGTCTGGCAATTTAGCAATAATTTCCTTGACAATCTACAAAACCAATTACTATGTATGATGCTCAGATTGCACTTACAGAGCTTCTTTTCTTTGTAAAAGGTTTTATCATTGCTCATTCTCATGATGTAAGAACCCGACGTGCATGCCTTCATTTGCATGGAAGTTGACTTTTCAAAGCATTATTTAAGCTGCCACGTAGAAGTTCTCTGCTTCCATCTGAAATTTCTGAAATGCCCCTTTCTCACCCTCCTTTCGGCTGGCTTTTAGGTAATTTATTTCTCCAATCTTTGCAGCACTAAACCCATACCCATACCCATTCCGTCGGTCAGAAAAAGGAGCAAAACGCTGGAACAAAGCTTCATCATCTCTCCTCTGTTTTCCTCGCCATTTCTGCTGTTGCTGGATTCATCTTCTCCTATTTTCTGGTTCAATTCTGCTGCTGTTGGTTGGGGGGATTTAACGCCAGAAATCAGTTTCTTTCCCAGGTCTGAGTTGCTGCTGTAAGTCTTGTGTTTCTAGTCTATCTTCCCAGCGTTTTCCCTCCCCTGTTTTGCTTGTTTGGTAATGTGATGCTGTGTGAGTAGCCAACTGATGAAAGGGTGTATAGAAGGAAAAGAAAAGAGAGTGCAAGGGGGGTATATATATATATAGACAAACCTACAACTATGTATATGGGTGTTGTATGATATGGGAGGCATGAATGGAGAAGAGAAGGATGAATTTATGAATGCCGGGACGAAAGTGGAGAGATTCAGCTGAGAGTCATCCAGAAAGTAATTCGCCGCGGCGAATTAAGGAATTGGCCGCGGCTAACGTTTCCAGAGAGGAATTGGCCACGGCGGAAGGAGGTATTGGCCGCGGCCAATATTGAGAGCACGAGCGAGGAAGCTCCAGGAGGTTTCTTCGGCGCGGCGCCATGTATGTTGGCTGCGGCGAAATTAGTGATATCGAAGGGGGTTAAACAGAGAAGAATTGGCCGCGGCTAACATGCTGAAAACACCTATAATGCCTAGGAAACTTTAGTTTTTCATATGTTAATCCAAGGGAATGAAGAATAGACATTAATGTTAGGTAGGCTAAGTTATTAGACAATTTTGTTGGTTATTCACGCTTTAAAATCTGTTGAACGGGTATTGTAGGATATTCAGGAGATTGAGTTAGAGCTGAGGGCTGGGCAGGGAATATTGATATCATCCTAAGAGGTGAGTAAATAATGCGGACCGTGAGTAACTCCTATTTCTTATTTTCTTACTAAGTTTCCTTGCAGTGTTCTGACATTTGGAAATCTATTTATGGAGAAACGTTTTTAAATGCTTTGCTATATGATTGACTTAAACATGAAATTTTGCAAATTGATGCCTATTGAGTTATTTGGAAACTTTGATATTGAACTGATATGGAAAGTACTTTGTTTGAAATGTGATTTGAGAAATGTACTAAATCTAAGAGGTTATCTGTTCAGAACTCTGTAGCTAACAACAGTAGTTGTTAGCCTTGGTGCACCATGATCTGGACCTCAGCTAGCAGGGGTTTTGCTAGCCCTGTGTGGGTAGCTACCACACGTGGAGTTATTTATTTCGTAAGCAAAGTGCTTTGCGTCTGTGGTTATTTTCTCCGCGAGCTGTGTGCTCTGCATCTGTTTTAATTCAGTTCTGCTTAGATACTTCTGATGCATTTTTAAGATTTTTAAGGGTCGGCGTTATTTATTCACTGAGTTTCAAATTCACTCTTTCTTAAATTTATTTTTCAGAGAGCGTTGAAGACCCTAGCCTACCTTGAGCTGCCGACTAGCTGTAGATCTTCTGTTTATTTCTTTTGGCGAGCCCACAGTTATTCATGTGGGTGTATTTTGTTTATGCTGGTCATTTATTTGACTTTGAACAATGTAAATGTATGGCTCCACTGAATCATAGTTGGGATATTCCCACTCCCTAGATGTCTATGTTTTGATATATTTTGGATGTATTGTTAAATTGACTGATTGTAGAAATATCGGGAGGTCCAAATTATAGAGGGGACTCTGCCGAAATTTTTACAAAAGTCAGAAATGATACTTTTAGTTATGGTAGGGGAATTTGTTATCTATTGTGCAACACACTAAATCTGTGGGTCGTGACAGTTGGTATCAGAGCTTAGGTCTTTCTGTGGTCCTGTGGAGCAAGTGTTTTCGGTGGGATCTCAATTATGGTTATGAACCCGGGCGTAACTATACTTGAGGTGTCACTGAAAACCTTATAGGGTGTCCTGAGTTATTCCTTCAAGTTTGCTGTCTTATTGAATGTGATCATATCTTACTTCCAATCGAGAAATTGATTTGAATATTTGTTCTTTTGGTGTAGTGTAGATATGCCTCCCAGAATTCGTTCAGTTAATAGACTAGCTGTTGTAGATGAGGCTTCTATGAGTGCATCAGCCCAACAAACTACCCCACCTATCAGAGGTCGTGGTCGAGGTCGGGGTAGGGGTCGAGGAACTAATCGACCCCCTAGGCAGACCTTACCTGCAGATAGGGTAGAGCCTCCACATCTTGTGGAGGAAGTCGCACCACCAGTGCAGCCAAGACCGGTAGGGCCTCAGGTGATAAGGGAGGAGAGGGAAGTTCCAGTAACCCTTTCCCAGTTCTTAAAATTGAGGCCTCCCACTTATTCCGGAACGGAAAGTCAGGAGGATCCCCAGCAATTCATTGATGGTATTGAGAAGATATGCAGAGCTCTGAGTTGTTCAAGTGCAAAATCATCTGAGTTTGCTGGGTTTCAGTTACAAGATGCAGCTTACATATGGTATCAGACCTTATTAGGGGAAAGGCCGATCGGATCTCCTCCAATGTTATGGGAAGAATTTAAGGGGCTCTTTATGGATCGCTTTTTGCCACAGAGTGTTCGGGATGCTAGGGCCAGAGAATTTGAAGGTTTGAAATTGGTTCCAGGCATGAGTGTTTCTGATTACGATATTCGGTTCATACAGTTGTCTCGCTATGCCCCACATTTAGTCCCTACTGAGAGAGACAGGATCAAGCGATTTGTGAATGGGCTACCCCGTATGTTGTATAGGGTGATCGCCCCACAGATGAACCTTTTCCCCTCATATTTAGCTGCAGTGGATTGTGTGCGCATGATAGAGATGAGAGATAAGGAGGAGGACACTTCCCAAAGAAAGAGGAAGCGTGACAGTGATGGGAGACAGGGAGGTGGTTCTTTTGTGGCTGGACCTTCTTATGGTCTTAGACCACAGGGTTATCAGAAATTTACTCACTCTTTCACGGGACATCCGACTTCATTTTCTACTGGTACTGACAGGCACAGAGGATCGTTTCGAGGGGTTAGTACGGTGTCCACCCCAGTTTCTACCCCATCTCATCCATCTAGAGGTCCTTGTTCTATTTGTGGAAAAATACATTCAGGCACTTGCCATAGAGAGACGGGAGCATGTTTTCGTTGCGGGCAAGTTGGACATTTGGTGAGAGATTGTCCGCAGTGTTACCCTGATTCGAGTCAAGGATCAGTTCGACCCACTAGGCAATTCTCAACAGGGACTCCATCTACCGATGCCGGTGCAGTTACAGTTCAGAGCGGCCGAGGTAGCAGCAGTGGGACAGTAGTAGGCAGAGGCCAGGCGACTGCAGGACGGGGTCAGGCTCGGGTTTTTGCACTAAATAGACAGGATGCCCAAGCATCCAATGCTGTGGTAACAGGTACACTTACAGTTTGTTCACATTCTGCTTATTCATTATTTGATCCTGGCTCCACACATTCCTATATATCTCCCTCTTTTGCAAAGAAGATTAGTAAGGACTCTGAAAAATTAGAGTGCTCGTTACTTGTTGCAACCCCAGTGGGGGAATCTGTGATGGTTGAATGGGTGTATAGGGCATGTGTGATCACTCTAGCCAATTGCGAGACACTAGTTGACTTGATAGTGCTTGCGATAGCAGAGTTTGATGTAATACTCGGAATGGATTGGTTAGCATCCTGCTATGCAGTGGTGGATTGTCATCTTAAGCTAGTGAGATGTAACTTTCCTGGTAAATCTCCCATTGTTATTCAAGGTGATCGAAGTGAGGCACCAAACAATTTAATATCAATGATAGAAGCTCAGAAGCTCTTGAAAAAGGGGTGTCAAGGATATTTAGCGATGGTTCGAGATACGGAATTACAAGTCCCAGTACTGGAATAGGTTCCAATCGCGAAAGAATTCCCTGATATTTTCCCTGAAGAATTACCAGGGCTACCTCCTGAAAGGGAAATTGAATTTTGTATTGATATATTATCAGGTACTCAACCGATCTCTATTTCTCCTTATCGAATGGCACCCTTAGAGCTAAATGAATTAAAGAATCAATTGCAAGATTTGTTGGACAAGGGTTTTATTCACCCTAGCACATCCCCTTGGGGCGCACCTGTACTTTTTGTTAAGAAGAAGGATGGTTCTCTCCGTTTATGTGTAGATTACAGACAACTGAATAAAGTGACAGTGAAGAATAAGTATCCCTTGCCTCGTATAGATGACTTGTTTGACCAGTTACAGGGAGCTCAATATTTCTCAAAAATTGATTTAAGATCGGGTTATCATCAGCTGCGAATAAGAAGGGAAGACATCCCTAAAACTACTTTTAGAACCCGGTATGGTCATTATGAATTTTTAGTGATGCCATTTGGGTTAACCAATGCCCCAGCTGCATTTATGGATTTGATGAATCGAGTGTTTAAACCATTTCTAGATCGATTTATTATCGTATTCATCGATGATATTTTGATCTATTCCAAGACTCATGGAGAGCACGAACAGCATCTGAGAACAGCACTACAGGTGTTAAGGGAACACCAATTATATGCTAAATTTTCTAAATGCCAGTTTTGGCTAGAAAGAATTGCCTTTTTAGGCCATGTAATTTCGAAAGATGGGGTGCAGGTAGATCCAAGTAAAGTAGAAGCGGTTCAAAAATGGCCAAGACCCACTACAGTTACAGAGATTCGTAGTTTCTTGGGTTTGGCGGGCTATTATCGGCGGTTTGTTAAAGACTTTTCAAAAATAGTTGCGCCGTTAACAAAATTAACCCAGAAAAATGTGAAATTTCAGTGGTCTGATATGTGTGAAGAGAGTTTTCAGAAGTTGAAAGATTGTCTGACTTCTGCACCAATTTTGACATTACCTACGGGGTCTGGAGGTTATGTTGTGTACTGCGATGCTTCTAGGATTGGCTTGGGATGTGTATTGATGCAGCATGGTCACGTGATTACTTATGCCTCTAGACAACTCAAGAAGCATGAGCAAAATTACCCAACGCATGATTTAGAAATGGCAGCAGTGGTCTTTGCTCTCAAAATTTGGAGACATTATTTATATGGTGAGACATGTGAGATCTACACAGATCATAAAAGCCTTAAATATATTTTCCAACAGCGGGATCTGAATCTAAGGCAAAGGAGGTGGATGGAATTACTCAAAGATTATGATTGTACTATTTTATATCATCCAGGAAAGGCTAATATAGTAGCAGATGCTCTGAGCAGGAAATCCATGGGGAGTTTGAGCCACATTGCGGAAGTGAGGAGACCGCTAATTTCAGATCTCCATAAGGTTGAGCGTTCAGGA
This sequence comes from Erythrophleum fordii, assembly GCA_032878935.1. Classification (NCBI taxonomy): domain Eukaryota; kingdom Viridiplantae; phylum Streptophyta; class Magnoliopsida; order Fabales; family Fabaceae; genus Erythrophleum; species Erythrophleum fordii. Next base: position 7,460,221 of record JAVQMF010000025.1, on the reverse strand, counting down.
ATCCAATTTGAGATTAAAGAGCCAGGAGTGTTTTTGGCTCATGTACAGCTTCATTCTTCTCTGTTCGAGAAGTTGAAAATTGCTCAAGCCAAGGATGCGCAGATATGTAAATTGGTGGATGACGTCAAGAGTGGAAGGAAAAATGAATTTATTGTAGATTCAAATGGCATCTTATGGTTCGATACTCGATTGTGTGTGCCAAATGTGGAAGAGTTGAGGAGGGAACTTATGGAAGAAGCTCATGGTTCTCGGTATACAATCCATCCTAGTTCTACAAAGATGTATCAAGACTTAAAGCAAGTATACTGGTGGGAGGGCATGAAGAGAGATATAGCGAATTTCACTTTGCGTTGTTTGGCATGTCAGCAGGTTAAAGCAGAACACCAGAAACCTGCAGGATTACACCAACGGCTGCAGATCCCTGAGTGGAAGTGGGAAAGGATCACTATGGACTTTGTAACGGGACTACCTCAAACATTAAAGGGTTATGATTCTATCTGGGTAATTGTGGATAGACTCACTAAGACAGCTCATTTTCTCCCGGTAAAGACAACGTACAATGTTGCAAAATATGCACAGCTCTACATAAATGAAATAGTGAAACTTCACGGTATACCGATGTCTATAATTTCTGATCAACGATCCCAATTTACTTCTAAGTTTTGGAGAGCCTTTCAAGAGGCTATGGGTACCCGATTGGATCTTAGCACAGCCTTTCATCCTCAAACTGATGGGCAATCTGAGAGGACTATACAAACACTAGAGGATATGTTAAGGTTGTGTGTTATGGATTTTGGGGGTAGCTGGGATAATTATTTATCATTGGTGGAATTTGCCTATAATAATAGTTATCAAGCGAGCATACAGATGGCACCTTTCGAGGCGTTGTATGGGAGACGGTGTAGATCTCCCATTGGGTGGTTTGAAACTGGAGAAGTTAAATCATTAGGGCCTGAGTTAGTACAAGATGCCGTAGAAAAGGTGAAAGTAATCAAAGAGAGATTAATAGCAGCTCAGAGCAGGCAGAAAGCGTATGTGGATCACCGACGCCGTGATTTGGAATTCATGATTGGAGATTATGTGTTTCTCAGGGTGTCTCCCATGAAAGGTGTGATGAGATTTGGGAAGAAAGGGAAATTGACCCCGAGATATATAGGGCCTTATGAGATCCTAGAACGAGTTGGGACTGTGGCCTATAGGCTGGCGTTGCCGCCTGAGTTATCCAATATTCACCCAGTATTTCACGTTTCCATGTTAAGGAAGTATCTACCTGATCCTTCTCATGTGTTACAGCACCAAGATGTTTCCTTGGGTGAAGGTTTGACGTACGAAGAAACTCCTGTGGCAATCTTAGATAGACAAATGAAGAAATTATGTTCCAAGGAGATTTCATCCGTGAAAGTTCTATGGTGTCACCACACACCAGAGGAGGCTACATGGGAGGTAGAAACGGAAATGCATGTAAAGTACCCCTATCTATTTGAGAACTAAGGTTGGTGTATATATATATATGTCTATGTAAATTCGGGGACCGAATTTTTTTTAGGGGGAGAGATTGTAAGAACCCGACGTGCATGCCTTCATTTGCATGAAAGTTTACTTTTCAAAGCATTATTTAAGCTGCCACGTAGAAGTTCTCTGCTTCCATCTGAAATTTCTGAAATGCCCCTTTCTCACCCTCCTTTCGGCTGGCTTTTAGGTAATTTATTTCTCCAATCTTTGCAGCACTAAACCCATACCCATGCCCATTCCGTCGGTCAGAAAAAGGAGCAAAACGCTGGAACAAAGCTTCATCATCTCTCCTCTGTTTTCCTCGCCATTTCTGCTGTTGCTGGATTCATCTTCTCCTATTTTCTGGTTCAATTCTGCTGCTGTTGGTTAGGGGGATTTAATGCCAGAAATCAGTTTCTTTCCCAGGTCTGAGTTGCTGCTGTAAGTCTTGTGTTTCTAGTCTATCTTCCCAGCGTTTTCCCTCCCCTGTTTTGCTTGTTCGGTAATGTGATGCTGTGTGAGTAGCCAACTGATGAAAGGGTGTATAGAAGGAAAAGAAAAGAGAGTGCAAGGGGGGTATATATATATATATAGACAAACCTACAACTATGTATATGGGTGTTGTATGATATGGGAGGCATGAATGGAGGAGAAAAGGATGAATTTATGAATGCCGGGACGAAAGTGGAGAGATTCAGCTGAGAGTCATCCAGAAAGTAATTCGCCATGGTGAATTAAGGAATTGGCCGCGGCTAACGTTTCCAGAGAGGAATTGGCCGGGCCGGAAGGAGGTATTGGCCGCGGCCAATATTGAGAGCACGAGCGAGGAAGCTCCAGGAGGTTTCTTCGGCGCGGCGCCATGTATGTTGGCCGCGGCGAAATTAGTGATATCGAAGGGGGTTAAACAGAGAAGAATTGGCCGCGGCTAACTTGCTGAAAACACCTATAATGCCTAGGAAACCTTAATTTTTCATATGTTAATCCAAGGGATGAAGAATAGACATTAATGTTAGGTAGGCTAAGTTATTAGACAATTTTGCTGGTTATTCACGCTTTAAAATCTGTTGAACGGGTATTGTAGGATATTCAGGAGATTGAGTTAGAGCTGAGGGCTGGGCAGGGAATACTGATATCATCCTAAGAGGTGAGTAAATAATGCGGACCGTGAGTAACTCCTATTTCTTATTTTCTTACTAAGTTTCCTTGCAGTGTTCTGACATTTAGAAATCTATTTATGGAGAAACGTTTTTAAATGCTTTGCTATATGATTGACTTAAACATGAAATTTTGCAAATTGATGCCTATTGAGTTATTTGGAAACTTTGATATTGAACTGATATGGAAAGTACTCTGTTTGAAATGTGATTTGAGAAATGTACTAAATCTAAGAGGTTATCTGTTCAGAACTCTGTAGCTAACAGCAGTAGTTGTTAGCCTTGGTGCACCATGATCTGGACCTCAGCTAGCAGGGGTTTTGCTAGCCCCGTGTGGGTAGCTACCACACGTGGAGTTATTTATTTCGCAAGCAAAGTGCTTTGCGTCTGTGGTTATTTTCTCCGCGAGCTGTGTGCTCTGCGTCTGTTTTAATTCAGTTCTGCTTAGATACTTCTGATGCATTTTTAAGATTTTTAAGGGTCAGCGTTATTTATTCACTGAGTTTCAAATTCACTCTTTCTTAAATTTATTTTTCAGAGAGCGTTGAAGACCCTAGCCTACCTTGAGCTGCCGACTAGCTGTAGATCTTCTGTTTATTTCTTTTGGCGAGCCCACAGTTGTTCATGTGGGTGTATTTTGTTTATGCTGGTCATTTATTTGACTTTGAACAATGTAAATGTATGGCTCCACTGAATCATAGTTGGGATATTCCCGCTCCCTAGATGTCTATGTTTTGATATATTTTGGATGTATTGTTAAATTGACTGATTGTAGAAATATCGGGAGGTCCAAATTATAGAGGGGACTCTGCCGAAATTTCTACAAAAGTCAGAAATGATACTCTTAGTTATGGTAGGGGAATTTGTTATCTATTGTGCAACACACTAAATCTGTGGGTCGTGACACATGAGGACATGAACGAATCTCTAGCTATAGAAGGATTTATGGTATTCCAAATAACAATTGCTTCCTAAGCAAAAGCAACTCTTCACAGACACCATTTCTAAGTTTAGTTAATGCGAGTTCAACGAAAGGAAATTTTGAACAGCCAACACTATTGAGAACTCTAAGGTGGTACAAATTATTCCTGGTATGTGAAATGCAAAATAAGATATTTGCAGTCTCTTAAATTGGTCAAAACAAAAAATAACTGTACATGGTTTCTCAAAAAATGGACATTATACACAAATCGGGAAGTGCATCGATTTTTAAAGATAAAGTTGGATTGGAATATCTTTGAAAAGGATTTGACTTGAAAGACATCCAAAAATTAATTAAAGTAATTTCGCTTCCAAAATTATTTGAAAATTTTTTGAGGTAAAACTAAGCGTTCCATCACATGAACCACACCTCCTTTTTTCAGCAAACCAAGCATAACAAGTAAATTGTCAAGCACAACTGGTAAATATTTTTCAACTATCGTGCAACGTATTCACATAGAATCAAACATACCAATTTCTCTTTGAACGAAAGTTCGAATAAATGCTCACTGAATCTTCTTTTAAACCAACTCCTAAACATTAGACAAAGAGAAACAAAAGCATAAATTTTGACTCAAAATGGTTTCAGCAGCAATGTTAGCTCTATTCTTCTCGGTGTTCAATGCTTCAGAGGAGGAGTTATTTATGGATGAGCTTCAACATGTTGAGGAGCCTTATTGCGCCATCTGGATTCTCTTTAATCTTGAACCCCCAATTGCATTTCTTCCGCTTTGGTGGATCTACTAGGCTCCATGTCTGGTTTCTTAAAATAGCCTCATATTTGTGAGACTTCGTCCAGCCTTGCATTGAAGGTTCGAATCACCATTGGACCGTTGCTTAAATTTTTCTCTTCATTTCAGGCCATTTTATTGTTATACCAGAATTGCCCTTAACTTTATGATTAAAAAGCTAGGTGTTTTAGTCATTTTCTTGCCTTTGTTTTCAGCTGCACGCTCCTCTACCTGCTTCCATCTTTTCGGTCTGGGTCATGTTCAGAAATTGTTGCCAAGGTCCACCTCTTTCCTCCATCTCTATGTTGCAACGTTCAGTTTGGCATGCCTCTTCCCTGATGTAAACCGAGTTCTTTCATGCAAATTTGTCCCTAAAGTCTGAATTTTTCTACTGTGTGATTGCCTTCCTTGTTGGCTCGAGCTTTTACTTTGTGCATTTCCTTTTCTGCTTCTCGGCTAACCAGACCAGGGGTGGATTTGCGGGGAGCTGCTGGTGTGGGTTTCTCGGCTGGTCTGGTGCGAAACTGAGGGAGGTAAGGGCACAAGACTAATGTGGCTTCATTTTTCTTTCCTTCCTTGAATGACTCATGGCTTTTGGGTGCAGAATCCATGGTGGTTCCTTGGGTGGTCTGATAAATCCTTTCAAGAAGAGCCTAGGAAAGGGGGGACTGTGTTTTAGGGACTGAATTTAAGAGGTGGGAAGTTTCTTCTTGTAGACTTGTTTTCCATTCTTATACTTCCATCTATGAATACCTGCCGCTATATATATATTTTGCATGGGTGACAGAAGGCGTGAAATTAAGGAGGGGAAGGGTGGAGTCAGTCATTTGGAAATATATATATATATTATGCTAGGAGGAATGAAGAATAAGATGCCAATGAAATTTAATAAAATTATAGTTTCATTTATTTATTTATTTTTATTATTTGAGTTGGTTGCAATATGGTTTGGAAATTGTCTCTTTTGTAGGAATTGTGTTATCTAACATATATAACCTCGGTTTTGAATGTATGATAATGATAATAATAAGTAGAATTCTATCTTACACTCTTTCTTTCTTTCTTTCAAGAATTTCACTCAAACAAATTAGGCTAGTGATGATATGAGGTGCCGTCATAATTATTCTCTTATGAGTAAGGAAGAGGGATCTTTAGCTATATGAAGGGCATATTTTATCCTTGCCCATTTTAATCCATGCTTCAAGCCCATGAGATATGGAAATTCTGATGTAAACAAGCAAGTTTACTTATGAGATAAATTATAGTCATTCAAACTCTAAAATTTTTGAATGGGTATTATAAGGTATTCGAGAGATTAAGTCCTAGCTAAGGAGTGAGCAGCGAATGCTATAGGAAAATTTTTTGTATCATCTTGGAAGATGAGTTAGTAATGTAGACCATGAGTAAATAGTATTAATTATTCTTGTTACTAAGTTTTCTTGCCGTGCTTTAAATTTTGATAATCTATTTATGGAGTTACGTATTCAAATGCTTCATCATAGGTATGTTTATTGAAAATTGGTTTGAACATGAAATTTTGCAATTTAAGTCTATTGATTTATGTGAAAACTCTTATATTGAACTTATGTGAAATGTACTCTGTCTGAAACTTTATTTTGAGAAAGCATATTGTTTTAAGAGATTATCTATTCAGAACCCTGTAACTAACAACAGTAGTTGTTAGCTATGGTGCACCGTGATCTGTATCCCAGCTAGCAGAGATGTTGCTAGCCCCATGTGGGTGGCCACTGCACATGGATCTAGTTTGTTTTCACAAGCAAAATGCTCTGCATTTGTGGTTATTTTCACCCACGAGTTGTGTGCTCTGTGTCTACTTCATTTGATTCTATTTAGATGCTCCTTGCATATTTTAAGAAATGATTCATATAAGGCATATTTCATACATTATTTATACTTAAATGGGCAGTATGGTTCGTCCCTACTATTATGGTTAGCATTACTTATTCACTGAATGTCAAACTCATCTCGTATTTTTTTACATTTTTCAAATAGCGGTGTGAACCTTGGTCCACCCTCAATAGCATAATAGTAGTTGGAATTTTTGTCCATTTCTTTTGCTGAGCCTGCAGCTACTCGCGTAGGTGCATTTTGTTCATATAAATGGAATTTATTTTGCTTTAAAAAACGTTGAATGTAGCTCCATTGAATCATGGATAGGGTATCCCTAATCCCTATAAATTTACTTGTTGGTTTGGATTAATATAAGGAATTCCTATTGGATGTATTATACTGGCTGGCCAATTTGTAGAAATATCAAGAGATTTAAATTACAGAGGAGTCTCTGTCGAAATTTCTACAAAAGGCACCTAAAATTAATATGTTTTATACAAAGATGATCTAAAAGTGGTATATATGGTTTTGTTATATGATGTTAAGATTTAGATATATTCATTAAATTTTGAGTAGGATGGTAGTTCAGATAGACTTATGGAAAGGGGATTGTTTAACTTTTGTGCTATCACACTTTTGATTGTGGGGTGTGACAAGTTGGTATCAGAGCCTAGGTCTTTCTATGGCCTTGTGGATCAAGTGTTCTTCAGTAGGATCTCAATTATTCTTATGAACCCGAGCATACTCATAATTAAAATGTCATTGAAGACCTTATAGGGTGTCTTAACATATCCCATCAAGTTTATCATTTTATTGAATGTGGTGATGGTTCATTGATGAACTTCAATCTTGAGAATGATCTGAATGTTTGTCATTTTGTTGTAGAGTGGAGATACCTCTCAAAATTCATTCAGTTAATAGATTAGCTGCTGTAGATGAGGCTTCTACAAGTGTATCAGCTCAACAAGCTACCTCACCTATCAAAGGCCATGGTCGAGGTTGAGGTCAAGGTAGGGGTCATGGGACCATTTGACCCCCTAGGCAAGCTTCACTCGAGGATAAAGTAGAGCCTTCATAACCCCTAGAGGAAGTTGCACCACTAGTTCAGCCAAGGCCAATAAAGCCTCAAGTGGTGAGAGAGGAGAGAAAGGTTCTAATAACCCTTTCTTAGTTTCTAAAATTAAAGCCTCCCACTTATTTTGGAACAGACAATCAAGAGGATCACCAATAATTTATTGATGGCATTGAGAAGATACATAGAGCTTTAAGTTGCCTGAGTGCAAAATTAGCTAAGTTTGCTAGGTTTTAGTTACAGGATGCAACCTATATATGATATCAAACTTTGTTAGGTGAAAGGCCAGTTGGTCACCCCTAATATTATGTAAAGAATTTAAGGAAATTGTTATGGATCATTTCTTGCCACAAAGTGTCTGAGATGCCAGGGCCAAAGAGTTTGAGGGTTTAAAACTGACTCCAAACATGAGTGTTTCTGATTATGATATTTGTTTCACACAATTGTCTTAGTATGCCCCACATCTAGTTCTTACTAAGAGGGACAGAATCAAGTGATCTATGAATGGGTTGCCTTGAATGTTTTATAGGGCAAGTACTCCATAGATGAATCTCTTTCCTTCATATTCGAATGTTGTAGACTATGTACGTATGATAGAAATGAAGGATAGGGAGGAGGAAATTTCTCAAAGAAAGAGGAAGCGTGATAGTGAAGGAAGGCATGGAAGTAGTTCTTTTGCAGCTAGATCTTCTCATGGGTCTAGGCCTTAAAGTCATCAGAGACCCATTCAGGCTTTTATAGAATCTCTGACTTCATTTTCTCGTAGTATTGACAAGCACAAAGTGTTCTTCTAAGGTGTTAGCATAGTGCCTACCCCAGTTTCTACTTAGTCTCGCCAGTCTAGGGGTCCTTATTCTATTTGTGGGAAGATACATACTAACACTTACCACAGGAATACAGGAGCATATTTTCGCTGTGGGCAAGTTTGACATTTGTTAAGGGATTGTCCTCGATGTTACCCTGATTCCAATCAGGGATTAGTTTGACCTACTAGGCAATCCTCATCAGAGGCTTAATTTGTCGGTACAGTCTCAGTTTAGAGTGGTAGAGGTAGCAGTAGTAGGGTAGTTTTATATAAAGGTCAGACGATTGCAGGACGTAGTCAAGCTCAGGTTTTTGCATTCAATAAACAGGATGCACAGGCATCTAATGCTGTGGTGACAAGTACACTTACAGTCATAGCCTGCGGTGATTTACTATTCTCTTCCATTAAGCTAAAGTAAGCTAAGTGGATTGAGAACATCCTATCCTTTGAGGGCCTCCAACTAATATAGTCTTTTCTCCCAATGGGCCCAAGAAGGTTAAGTCTAGTGATGGCCTTGATGATATTTGTTGGGACAAGCTATCTAAGTGCATCCAAATTCCACCCCCCAAAAGGAGAGACCATATCCCTGACTTTAGCATGAAGGATGTGTTTTGGCACCATTAATGTGACATAATTAATTATTAGGTTAGCAAGTGAACTCCATCGATCATACCAGAAATTTATAGTAGTTCCATCACCAATATTCCACCCTAAATGTTTATAGAACTCAGGCCAAGTTTCTGAGATGCTCGCCCTAACATTTGACACATTTTTACATTTTTGAACAATTAGCATCATCTAATCTCCACACCCATACTTAGATTTAAGAAAATGAACCCATAATGCGTCAGATTTCTACACCAAAGACCACCATAACTTCATAATGAAGGCTTTGTTCTGCATTTTTAAATTTTTTGTTCCCAAACCTCCTTTACATTTGGGATTGTAAACAATTTCCCACGTAATTAGATGTAGCTTCCTTTCCTAAGCTAATGAGCCCCAAAGAAAATTTCTGCTAGCTTTCTCAATATCCTCACAAATAGAATTAGGAAGACGTATAGTTTGCATTGTGTAGTAGGGTAAAACAGCCACCACTTCCTGAATAAGAGTATTTCTCCCAGCAAGATTAAGGAGTTTTTCCTTCCATAAAGAAAGCTTCATGTTTAATTTTTCATATATGTGTCTAAACGTGGCTTTTGAGACTTAAGAGTGAAAAAAAGGAATGCCAAGATATTTACTAAGGTCTCTTGTTAGAGAAACTCCTAAAGTTTGGCTCAAAGATATAGCCCTATGAAAGTGGACATTGCGAGAGCAACACATCTTAGTTTTTGTGAAATTAATTTTTTAGCTAGATGAACTGTAGAAGATATCAATACACTTTCTCATCACTTAAATTTGATCTGTACTAGCTTCGATAAATAGAATAAGGTCATTTGTAAAAAACAAATGAGATATAGGAGGTCCATTTTGTGACAGCCGAATAGGTCTCCAATACTTATGCTCCATTGCCCACTCAATATAGTGACTAAGTCATTCCATACACAACACAAATAGGTAAGGGGAGAGGGGGTCTCTTTGTCTAACACCCCTAGAAGGCCTAAACTTCTCCAATGCTTCCCCATTCCATAATATCTGCATTTGACAACTTGACACACAGGCCATTATAACAGCAACGAAACAATCACTTAAGCCAATCATCAACTAAGTGTCCTACAAAAACTCCTAATCTATTCTATTGTTGGCTTTCTCAAGATTAACTTTAACAGCAACAAACCCTTTTTCCCCTTTCTTAGTTTTCATGGAGTGGATGACCTTTTATACAATGATAATATTATCACTGCTATGTTGTCGTGGGATGAAACTGCTCTGATTTGGGGCTATGGGTTTATCTAAATGATTCTTCAACCGATTTGCAATAAGTTTAGTAATGATCTTGAACACAACATTACACAAAGAAATGGGTCTAAGATCCTTCATCATCTCTAGTTTTTTCATTTTAGGAATCAGAGCTATATGTGTTTGATTGATCTTCCCAATAGAGCTCGGTTCCTTAAAAGCCTCTCTAACCATATTACACACAGCTTTTCCAATAGTATTCCATTGGCTATGGAAAAAAATAGCCTGTAAACCATCAAGACCAGGAGCTTTGTACGCGCCAATACTAAAAGCAATATTCATAATTTCTATATCTAAAATAGGTCTTCGAATGAAGTCAAGCTCATCTCTGCTTAATCTAGGAAAACAATTAGAGATGGCAAGTTTAGGTTTAACCTCTAGTTCCTTTAAGTACAACTGTTTAAAGAAACTTGTTGCCAAACTTCCTAATACTGTAGGGTTATCAATCTAGATCCCATTGTCATCTTTTATGTTTTTACACCTCCTAACCATAGTAGTAGTATGAAAAAATTTAGTATTTCTATCCCCCCAAAGTAACTAGTTACATCTAGATTTTTGAAACCAGATGATTTCTTCTTGGGTTAAACACTAATCCGTATCTGATTAAACTCCAAAAAGCACTCTGGGAGGAGTATGACTCATCCTTTTGTTTAAAATTAAATCACATCGCCATACATGACTTTTTAGAACAAAGCAGTAGAAAATTGATTCACATCATCGAAAACAATGTTTATTTCATAGAAAAGAAAATTATATGTAGTTATTTATATTATTAATATTAAATTTTTAATTAAGATATAATAATTATATGAATTTTTAATAATAACATGATATATATATATATATATATATATTTAATTAAATTAAATTTTATTATATCATTATTAAAAAATATATTTATCATATTATACCATCAAGACATGCATTTTTTCACGAAGGAATGGAACTCACCATTTGGTAACTTATGAAAGCAATATGTTTTTAAATGATAAAGCAAGCTCTAAAAAAAAACTTTATATGCTTTGAAATTTGTAAATGAAACAATGCTAAGGCCAAGTAGGATATTATATAAAAAGATAGAAGTCATTAGACCCTTTATATTTTTTTAATCATTCTATCATTAAAATATTACATTTAAAGAAAAGACTATCATTAACTAGTGCCAATTATTTTTTTCTATTTTAACTCTTAACTCTTCTAAATAAGAAGAAAAAGAGATAAAAATTGAAAATGAAAGAAAAAACCAGCAGAAAACAAAGATGCATTGATAATTTCTAACAAGTTATTTAAAAGAAAGTGATAAGTATATTTTATATGCTTAAATAGATATAATTTTAAGATTTTAAGTAATATAAATTTTAGATGTTATATGGATGATGAAGTGATTTTATATATATCTCTTTCTATAATTAATTAGAGAAAATAAAGGAAATTCTATTAAATAACTTATCCATATTCTCTTTTTAATATTTGCGTAGAAATAAGATAAAGATAGAGATATATGTCAAGAAAAATAGTAGGGGATGTATAAACATAACAAACACGTAGATGATGTGGCAAAGAAGGCCTATAAAAGCATATGTTAAGGACGTACAAAAACATAACTTAGATTCAAGATCTATTCTTATTCTTCTCTTCCCATATATTCTCTTCATTTTTTTTCTTTCTACCTCTTTGCAAATTTCTAGAGAATTTTTCTTGAGTTCTTCAAAGCCATGGGTGACTAATTTTTTTTGTTTTCTAGTTAAGATTATTAAGGGTCTAACTCAATAAATAATTTGTGAGAGTCTTGATATATTTATTTTTCTCTTCTTGAGTATTGAAATATTTTCTATTTTTATGACATTATTATTCAGTCAATCTAACTTGGTACCTTATTTTAGTTGAATAATTACTACTATTTGAATTTATAAATTCATACTTGTTTATTAGATTTAGTAGAGTAGCAATTCAATACTTTTGATAAACTAAAATTATCTTTGTGTATTGATAAAAATATTTCTTTTATTTTAAATATGCAAGCATATGTATTGTTAAATTGGTAATTGGTGAATTTTCTTATTTTTAACGCTGTTCATGATTTAAATTTTGAAAGCTCATTTAAGATTAATTAATGAATAAAGTTTAATTGAAAAACTTATTTTCCTTTAAACATCTTTAAGGAAGAGTAAAACATTAGAACTAATTGATGTTCATAACCAATCTATTTTAGAAGAGGAATTATTTATATTCCTTTTAGAGTTTTCGATAATCAAATTGGTTGAGGTAAACTTGAAATAAACCTTAGTTGAGAGTTATTTGCATTGAATTATTTTTAAAAATATTTTCTAAATTTACTTATTTTTATTTTATTAAAACTAAAAATTTATCTTATTTTCTTTCATCTATATTTTAATTTTGGATCAAATAATTTGGTTAGTGCTTAGAGAATACAACTCTACTCATTTTATATACAATAAAAATTATTTTGAGAGTATGAAATTATTTGTAGTGGCTTTGACATCTATCAAATTTTGGCACTATTGTTAGGCACTAGTGTCATTGTTTAATCTAAATTTTTTTTTTAATTTCATGTCTCATTCTTCTCACATAGGTGAATTAATATTTGATTTTGAGACAAAGAAGACAACTCAAAGGTTAAGAAAGGAGAAAAGAAGTGCAAGGTAGCTTCTACTTCCATTCCAAATAATGATTTAGTTTTTTATTTTTTTTGAATTTTTTAGGGAACCTTAAAAGATGGTTGAAGCTAAACCAACTTTAAAAAGGATGGCGAATCCAGATGTGAACTAGCAGCCCTTGTGCATAGAATTTTCAAATATAAAGGTAATTTTCAAACTCAAGTCTGGTTTAATTTATTTATTACCTATCTTTCATGGGCTTATGTAATACCTTAAGTTCATATACCCCATACTATACTATTCAAGCATTTCATACTCATTCAAAAGGGGTTTGCATATTTAAGTACTCGAAATTTAGCGTATGGATATCAAAATTGTTCAATTTTGCCACATGAGTCATTTAAATTTGTCTAACACATTTTCATCTATGATGTACTCATACATATCATAAATAACATATCCCTATCCATCTCAAGCATATGGGATAACATTTGTGAGAAAGCATGTGTTTTCATACATGGATAATTGAGTATTTGGGAGGTTATATACATGATTCATAGTTTTAGGGACCATATGAACTCATTCATATCATTTCCTATTAATAACATATCCATTCAAGTCATAAACATCATCATTTAACTCATGCATCACAAGTTTGGAGCCATACCTTCCAAAAATCATAATTTGGTCTCAAGTTGGCAAGCCAGATTTCTAATATGAACTTTGAAAATTCATAACTAATTTTAGAAAACTCAAAATCAAGAAAATCATACCATTTTGAAAATCTCTAATAATGAGTAAAAATAATTCCAAACCAATGTAGTAGCCTTAAACCTATAGAAATTAATGGAATAGTATCAGAGGTCGAGTTGCATTACTAGTACTGTCATGCAACTTCAAAAATTTGATTCTCCCTCTACAGGGATCCAAATGTGGTAATCTCAGTGGCTATAAAAAGTTTATAATGTCTAGTTTATATCTATAAAATTTCACAACCATTAGAGTTCATTTGTCTAACTTATGACATAGAAACATAAACTAACTATAAGAACATTATTGCTACCATATCAATAGAATTTTTTCAACTTTGAAAAATCATAATAAATTCTCTAGACCTACAAATTAGGTTCTCTTTCACTCTGTTAAAAGCTCTAGATGAGACCTACTTACTGGCTGAATTTCATGAAAAAATTCATTCATTTGGTCCATTTGTGATTTAGCTTAAAATTTGGTCACTTTTAGCACTACAGTTGGGTCAAATAGGCACCAAATGGTCTTTTTAATCTACTATAGCCACTTGAGCACGTCTCATAGCACAAACACAACCTAGGGAAACATCTTAAATGGTTCCAAACATCATAGAGCTCAAACTCACCATGTCACTTGCATCTATACACATATACATACTAGCATATGGGTGGCAAAATCTCACATTTACATACATATAGCTCCAAGATTCATACATACATCACATATATATACATTCAAACTTGTTCAAATGGCTACATCTCATATAGACCATATGAATACATTTCTTGACATCAATATGTCATTAAAACAACTAGTTGGCTACTTCCTTGTTAAAGTATTATGCTCCAAGACATTTGGTCTCCTTTTATTAAACTTCTTGGCTCAACAAGACATGAATAAGCATATGGAAGGGGAAGAGTGAGATTTAAAGAATCTCAATAGCTCTTTACCTTTTCAAACATATATAATAGATGCATATACATATCAAAGAATGCATGCATAGCTTTCAAGCTACTAGTAAACATATATATAGCATTTTCCATAATCAAGAAACTCATACATAACATATATAGGCTCTCAAGGGCATTGGTTTAACTTCATTCATTTTTCTAGGGACTTTTGACTAAGTCTCACTCTTCTTAAAACTTTTGACTTTGTCTCACTTAATCCTAAAGACTTTTGGCTCATTTTCATCCTTACTAAAGGACTTTTGGCATCCCTATACCTATTCACACCAAAACATATTCATAAAATACATTTCAAAAATATTATGCTACCACGGCATGTAGGCAATGGTTAGAAATATTTCTTATGACATAAACATTCATACGAGTACTCAAAGACAAGAAACATCCAAGCAATACATGAGAGAAAGGTTAGAGAGCCGCCTTGGAGCAAATGCACACACTTTTCTCTTAGAATTCTCCTCCCTCTTCTCGGCCAAGCCTTGCAACTAGGTGGCCCTTGGTTCTCTTGGCCTAGGCACATTAAAAGAGATATGAATCACTCATGGGAACAAGCTTTGCCATTATACACACTTTATGTGAAGCTACTTTTTTCTATAGCTCTATTATGCTCCCATACAAGACCTTGTGAAGCAACTATGAGAATTCATGATTTTGACTCTATTCTCTCTCTCAATCTAGGTCTCTTGACTACATTAGACTTCTTGGAGTCATCAAATTTTCATTTTAAGAAGCCTAGCTATAAGTTGCTTCTTAATGTCTCATTATAGAGCTTACACCTTGATCTCACATTCCATAGCTTCTAAATTTTTTTCAAGACTTTCTTTGATATTCTTCCATCATATCTAGTCCCCATCTAAGCTTAAAAAAATTTAAAACACTCCTTAGGTCCTCCAAATGTGTTTGGCCAAGACATGTGTGAGGTGTGGAGCCCATGGATCTTGCTTTACTTTCTTAGAGAAGATGGCACTTAGGAGGCTTCCTAGATATCTTAGGAACTCAATTAAGGTCTCACATAAGCTAGAGAATCTTTGGAAGAAATTAGATTTTGTCATATGTCCCAGAATCCCTAGGTTCTCATTCTTGAATTCACATGGTTTTCCTTTGAATTTAATTACATAATCTTGTTTCCCACACTCTACAACCTCAGTTCCTTGTTTGCTTTTGGTCAAAATTCAATCCCTCCTAATTGCTCTCTACTTGGCTAGACAACACACCAAAGAAACAAGAAAGAGAAAGCAAAACAAGCAAGAAAGTTTACCTTGATTCCTTAGCTTCTTTAAGAGCTCTTCCCTTTGTTATAGGCTTCTCTTTGAAATTCTACTCTCCTTCCTCTATACCAAACCCAAAACAGTCCCCCATCATTTATGGAAGCCAAGGAAAGAAAGAGGAGAAGGAGGAGAATAAGGTTTGTGAAGGAAGAACCATAAAATTCTAAGATTTTCTCACCTTTTTCCATGACTTTCTTCTTCTTCTTTCCTCTCCTTCATGTGCACCCTTGAAGCTCTCTCTCAATTTTGTTTAGACCAGTAATACATCAATGGAGAGAGAGAAGCAAGTGGTTGGACATTTTTAAGAGGTAAAAGGGTAAAGTTAACATAGTTGTTCACTTTTCATTTTAGTCCATAATCTATGATTTCTCTATTTGGCCTCAATTCAACTCCTTTTCAAAATCTGTCTTTTTCATCATAAAATATAAGCTCTCTAACTTATAAAATGTCTTTGGAATCACTCAAACTGGGTTTCATAATAATTCCAAACTATTTGGTCAAAATTTTAGTCAATTAACGATCAAAATCGCTCACCAAAGGGTTTTAATTATTCTAAGGGTTCCTATAATTTTCAAGACCTTTGAAAATTCCAAAAAGTTCAAATTTTTTTATTTAAAAAGCCCTCTTATAAGTTTTTCAAAATTGTTAAGAATTATGAAAATGCCTAGACTTTCTTTCACAAACTTTTCTAGCTTATCTGGCTCTGTTTTTATGGCACCTCTAGCCTTATATCCTCTTTATTTGAGGTCTAGATGATTTCTATAATTTTATTAGCCCTGAAATCATTCTATTTGGAGAACTTCCTTTTATATCATGTGTTTTATTCATTTACAGAGGAACCGAGTGTTATAGCTTGCAGGTGAAGACCCTCACAAGCACCTAAAAGAGTTCCATGTAGTCTACTCTAGTATGAAGCCTTTAGGAGTGACTAAAGAGTAAATCAAACTACAAAATTTTCCATTTTCACTAACAAACAAAGTAAAGGATTGGCTGTATTATCTCTTGCCGAGGTCAATTACAACTTGGGGCTAACTAAAAAAGTTATTTCTTGAAAAATGTTTCCCAACTTCCAAAGTCACAACAATAAAAAAGGAGATCTGTGGCATTCACCAATATAATGGAGATACCTTCTGCAAGTATTGGGAAAGGTTCAATCGACTTTGTGCTAGTTGCCCACATCACCAGATATCAAACCAATTACTAATTCAATACTTTTATGAAAGTTTGCTTCTAAATGATAAAAATATGATAGATGCCTCTAGTGGAGGAGCGTTGGTGGACAGGACATTAGCTCAAGGTAAGGAATTGATTACTAAAGTGGTAGCCAACACTCAAAAGTTTGAGATTCATAAGATCCTCCGACTAAAAGGGTAAATGAGGTAAGTATATATTCTATTAAACAAAGATTAGATAAACTTACCTCTCTTGTATAGAAAATGGTTGTAGAAGGTTAGCAACAAGTCAAGGTTTATGAGATTTACTTGTTGATCATCTTATGGATATGTGCCCAACTCTCTAAGAAGATGAAGTTAATGTTGTAAAGGGGTTTCAAAATCAATGATTCCAAAAAAAATATGATCTTTATGTTCCCACTGACAATCCTAGATGGAGAGAGCACCTAAATCTCAACTATGGGCAAAGATCCAACATTTTTCAATAGCCTAATTACCAACCAAGGCAACAGGCGCCTGCACCTCACTTTCTCCTCCTAAGTCAGGTATGTCCCTAGAACAAATAGTTTTTGCTTTGGCTATCAACATGCAACAATTTCAACAGGAAACCAAATGTAGCATACTTAACTTAGAAAACTAGATGAGCCAGTTAGCTACAAATGTAGAAAAGCTAAAAGGTCAGCATTTTGGAAGATTACCATTTCAACTTGAAGTAAATCCAAAACAAAATACCAATGCCCTTACTTTGAGTATTGGCAAAGAGCTAAAAGAGCCTAAAAAGAAAGCTTCAAAATATGCTAAAGATAAAGATACCTCTATAAGAGAACTTAAAGCCATTTCAAATCAAATAGCTAATAGTCATCTTTCCTCCTTTCCCAAGTGGACTATCAAAGTCCAAGAAGGAGCATCAAGAGAAAAAGATCCTAGAGGTTTTCAGAAAGGTAGAAATTAATATTCCCTTCCTTGATGCTATTAAACGTGTGTTTAGATATGCAAAGTTTCTTAAAGAATTATGCATTAGTAAAAGAAAGCTAAAGAGAGGTGAAAAGATTTGCATGGGAGAGAATATGTCTGCAGTCCTCCAAAAAAAGTTGCCCCTAAAATGTAAGGACCTAGGTATATTTACTATCCCTTGCAAAATAAGAAATCTTAAAATTGAGAAAGCAATGTTAGATTTAGGAGCTTCAATAAATGTGATGCCTAGTTCAATTTATCTTTCTTTGAATCTGGGACCGCTTAAAGAAACTAGTGTTATTATTCAATTGGTTGATAGGTCTAATGCATATCCAAAAGGGGTCGTATAAGATGTTTCAGTACAAGTTAATCAATTAGTCTTTCTGACTAATTTTCATATTCAAGATATGGAAGATGACCATTCTTCTAACTCAGTACCACTTTTGCTAGGAAGACTATTTTTGAAAACATCAAGGACAAAAATAAATATTGCAAAAGGCACATTAACTATGGAATTTGATAGAGAAGTAATAAGATTCAATATATATGATGCCATGAGATATCCTACTAATGTTAATTATGCTTTTGTAGTTGATACTATTGACTCATTAACACAATAGGTTTTTGAACTAATATGTGAAGAAAAATTATAGCTAGGAATCAATGAGAGTTTTGATCATAAAAGGTTAGAATCTCTTGACAAGAAATTTATCATTAATGAGGAATTAAAGGAGTCAAATTTTGAGTTGGAATCATTGAAGGTTGTTAGGTATAATGTTTCTTATATTAATCTTCTATTATCTCATAACAAGCTACTTCCATCTGTTTTGCAGGCACCCAAATTAGAATTGAAAAAGTTGCTAGGTCATTTAAAATATGCCTATTTGAGTGATGACAAAACCTTGCTAGTGATAATTTCCAACAAACTTACTCCTTTAAAGGAGAAAAAGTTAGTTGGAATCCTTAGGGGATACAAAGAGTTATTAGGTGAATGATAGCAGATATAAAAGGCATAAGCCTTTCTATGTGTATGCACTACATACTATTAGAATAAGACTATGAATCTTCAAGGGAAGCTCAATATTGTCTTAACCCATTGATGATGGATGAAGTCAAAAAGGAGATTTTGAAACTACTTAATACCAATATGATTTTTTCAATTTTTGACAGTAAATAGGTAAGTCCAATTCAAGTAGTACCCAAAAAGATTGGCTTCATAGTAGTTAAAAATGATAATAGTGAGTTACTTCCAACTTGTATGCCAAATGGATAAAGAGTCTGTGTAGATTATAGGAAACTAAATGCTTTAACTAAAAAAGATCACTTTCCATTGCCTTTGATTGATCAAATGCTTTAAAGATTAGCTGGTTGTTTTCATTATTGCCATTTAAATGGTTTTTCAAGTTTTAATCAAATTCCTATGGCACTCAAGGATTAAGAGAAAACAACATTCATATGCCCTTCAATACCTTTGCTTACTATCGCATGCCATTTGGTTTATGCAATACTCTAGTAACATTTCAAAGATGTATGGTTAGTATTTTTTCAGACTATGTGGAAAATATTATAGGTATTCATGGATGACTTTATTGTTTATAGGAATTCATTTTATGATTTTCTAGAAAATTTGATTAAAGTGTTTAAACAATGTATTGAAACTAATATAGTGCTTAATTATGAAAAATGTCATTTTATGGTTGATCAAGGATTAATACTAGGCCATATAGTATCTTTAAGGGGAATAGGTGTTGATAAGTCAAAAATTGATTTAATTAGATCCTCACCTTACCCTACATCAATGAGGGAATTGTGTTCTTTCCTTGGTTAGATAGGTTTTTATCAAAGGTTTATAAAGGATTTATCAAAGATCTCTCATCCTTGCTGCAAGTTGCTACAAAAAAAAATATATATATATATCCTTTTTGACTTTGATGGGAACTACAAAAAGGCATTTGACCAGTTGAAAGAGTTGTTAACTTCAGCTCATATCATTCAACCAACAAATTAGGAGTACCCTTTTGAAATTACGTGTGATGCTAGCAATGATGTAGTAAGAGCAATGCTTAGTCAAAGGATTGAAAAGAATGTTCGTACTATATATTATACCTCAAGGACACTTGGCAGTGTTCAGAGAAATTATTCTACAATAAAGAATGAGTTGTTTGCTATAGTGTTTGCTTTAGAAAAATTTCAATCATATTTATTGTACACTAAAGTTATTGTTTTTTCAAATCATACAGCTCTAAAATATTTTCTTGGCAAAAAGGAATCTAAACCTTGCTTGATAAGATGGAATATACTGTTGCAGGAATTTGACATAGAGATCCAGGATAAGAAAGGAGTAGAAAATTCAGTTGTAAATAATTTAAGCTGACTGATACTTAATGAGGAGCTTGGACCACTTCAATATGCATTCTCAGATGAGCCTCTCTTTGAGGTTAAAAATTCAACACCCTAGTATGCTAATATAGTAAATTATTTGGTTACTAGAATACTCCCCAATTATTTGATTAAGGCACAAAAGATAAAATCAAAAGTGAGTCTAAATATTATGTATAGGATGACCCATATTTATAGAAACATTTTTCTGACCCAATAATTTGCAGATGTGTTTCTAAAACTGAAATTTCATCAATCCTACAATTTTGTCATTCATATGCATGTGGTGGACATTTTGGCCCAAAATGAACTGGACAGAAAGTGTTAGAATGTGGATTATATTGGCTAAATTTGTTTCGTGACCCATATTAATTTTCTAAAGTATGTGATAATTGTCAAAGGAGTGGTAGTTTAGGCCATAAAGATCAAATACCATTGAACCTAATTTTAGTATGTGAAATTTTTTATGCATGGGGAATCAATTTTATAGGGCATTTTCCATCTTCTTTTGGTAATTATTATATTCTTTTAGTCATTGACTATATTTCAAAATGGATGGAAGCAAAAGCCACCAGATCTAATAATTCTAAAACTGTTGTTAATTTTATCAATAGTCATATTTTTACCAGGTATGAAGTGCCCAAAGCAATCATTAGTAACCGAGATACTTACTTCTGCAAATGTGTAATTGAAAGCTTGTTGAAACAATATAATATGACTCACAGAATTTTAGTAGCGTACCATCCACAAATAAATGGTCAAGTGGAGGTGTCCAATAGGGAGATTAAATTGATTCTTGAAAAAACTATCAACTCAAAAAAGAAAGATTGGATCACCCGACTAGATGATGCTCTTTAGGTGCACAGAACCCCATATAAAGCTTCTATTGGTATGTCTCCCTATTGCATAATTTTTGGTAAGCCCTGCCATCTTCCTATAGAATTGGAGCATAAGGCCTATTGGGCTATTAAACAATGCAATATGAACATGGATGAAGTAGGTGCATATAGGAAGTTACAGTTACAAGAATTTGATGAGATAAGAAATGAGATCGATGAAAATTCTAGAATATATAAAGAGAAGATCAAGCTCTATCATGATAAATATATTTCTATAAAAAATTTTGAAATTGGTCAATAAGTTCTCTTTTTTCATTCTAAACTCAAACTCTTTCCTCAAAAATTGAGGTCTTGTTAGGTTGGACTATTTGTTATGACCAAGGTCTTTCCGCATGGTGTAGTTGAAAATCATAGCCTTTATACTGATAAAATATTTAAGATTAATGGGCATCGTCTGAAATCTTATTATAAAGGATTTCAAGTGAGCAACTTAAAAGTAATTGAGGTGCAACTCCTAATTTATGGAAATTGAGTAATGAAGGATTCTATTTGGCCATAGACATTGAATAGAGTGCTCATGGGAGGCAACCCAAAAAAATAAAGAAAATTTTTTAGTCTTTTTAGTTTTATCTTATTTTCTATTTTATTTAATAAATCCCCTACATTTCAAGTAATGTCTCTCCTCTTTATTTATTTTGTTGTTCCCTCTATTTTAATTAAGAGTTACTACTCTTCCCTTCTAGACTTGTTACAAGTACACGTAAGCTATGGGAAGCTCTAAAGATATCTAATTGTAATAAAACCATCCATAAACTAAGGGAGTCTCAATTCCCTCTTCTCTTTACCTTTATATATGGCTACAATACTGAGGATAGTATTTATTTTAAATGTGAGGGAGGGATTTAGTTGGTTTTTATAGTTATAATTACTACTCCTTTAAGTAACTATATTGAGTTAGAGAGAATTTTGATGATTTTTGAAAAAAAGAAAATGTTTGGTTACTATTTCTTATTATTCTCCTATCTTAATAAGTTAGTTGTTGTTTATAAATTTTTAAGTTATTTAATTTTAAAATTAAGTGGTAAAGCAATTAACCCATAAGTCATGAACATAATTTAATAACTTAAGTTGGACATTGTTGTCTGATTGTATGCCATGTGAATAAGTAGTTGAGTAGGAAGAGCCACTTATTATAGATTTATCTTTGAATTTATATGTTCAACTCAATTTTTGCATACTTAATACTATTAAAGTGAAGATATGATTAAGAACACTCCAAAAAGAAAAGAAAGAGTGAGCCAATTCCTATTCAGCTGGCTCAAGCTAATTGGAGGTCTTCATTACCAATGTCAACACTCACGTTGAACAATATAGTTAAGGCCATAAGTATGCAAAGCATCATGGTGTAGCAGGTTATGTGAGCTTGAGTAACCGAACCTTTGTATCACCAATATGAAGGTTCATATCAAAAGAGCTTATAATAGCCTAAGAGACTAAAAAAAGAAAATTTCTTTTACCTCCACTTGGTGAAAAATAAAGAAAAAATTATCTTTGGTTTCATATATAAGAAACTTTTTTAGGGTTTAATTTGGTTTAAAATATAAGAAATAAATTGCTAATATTTGGCATATTAATTATAATATTTTAATTATGTCCTCTATTAAATGAATCTTTCAAATTATTAGTAATAACTGTTATTAATTTCAAGGAGAAAGTACATATATTAAATAGGGGCATTCCTAAAAAATAATTTTATTTGGAACAAAATTAAGAAAATTAATTACTTTTAACTAATTTTCTTAATTTTTGTGAATTAATTATTTATTTCTTATTTATGAGATCAGAGATAGTATAAATTTTAGATATTATATAGATAATAAGCTAATTTTATATATATCTCTTTCTATAATTAGTTAGAGAAAATAAAAGAAAATTTGTTACATAGCTTATCCATATTCTCTTTTTAATTTTTGTACAGAAATAAGATAAAGGTAGAGATATGTATAAGCATAACAAACACGTAGATAATGAGGCAAAGAAGGCGAATAAAAGCAAAGGTTGAGGGCACACAAAGACACAATTCATATTCAAGATCTATTCTTGTTCCTTTCTTCTCATATATTCTCTTCATTTTCTTTTTTCTTTCTACCTCTTTAGAAATTTCTATAGAATTTTTATTGAGTTTTTTAAAGTCATGAGTGGCTAATTTTTTAGTTTCCTATCAAAAGAGCCTATAACGACCCAAGAAAGAGACTAAAAAAAGAAAATTTCTTTTTACCTCCACTTGGTGAAAAATAAAGAAAAAATTTTAAGTAATATAAATTTTAGATATTATATAGATAATAAACTGATTTTATATATATCTCTTTCCATAATTAGTTAAAGAAAATAAAAGAAATTTTGTTACGTAGCTTATCTATTTTTTCTTTTTGATATTTGTGCAGAAATAAGATAAAGGTAGAGATATGTGCTAGGAGAAATAGTAGGGGATGTACAAGCATAACAAACACGTAGATGACGCGTCAAAGAAGGCCTATAAAAGCAAAGGTTGAGGGTGCACAAAAGCATAATTCATATTCATGATCTACTTTTGTTCCTTTCATCCCATATATTCTTTTCGTTTTCTTTTTTCTTTTTACCTCTTTAGAAATTTCTGTAGAACTTTTATTGAGTTCTTCAAAATCATGAGTGGCTAATTTTTTAATTTCCTAGTGAAGGTTATTGAGAGTCTAGCTCAATAAACAATTTATGAGAGTCTTGATTTATTTATTTTTCTCTTTTTGAGTATTGAAATATTTTCTATTTTTATGATATTATTATTCAATTAATTTAAATTGATATCTTAGTTTAGCTGAATAATTACTGCTATATAAATTTATGAATATGTACTTGTTTATTAGATTCAGTAGAATACCAATTTAATGCCTTTGATAAACTAAAATTATCTTTTTGTATCAATGAAAATATTTCTTTCATTTTAAACATGCAAGCATTTATATTGTTGAATGGTGATTGGTGACTTTTTTTGTTCTTAATGTTATTCATGATTTAAATTCTGAAAGCTTATTTGGAATTAATTAATAAACAAGGTTTAATTAGAAAACTTGCTTCCTTTAGACACCCTTAAGGAAGAGTAAAATATTAGAACTAATTGACGTTCATAACCAATATATTTTAGAAGAGAAATTATTTAGATGTTTTTTTTTTTTTGGAGTTTTTGATGATCAAACTAGTTGAGCTAGACATAAAATAAATATTGGTTGGGAGGTGTTTGCATTGAATTTTTTTAAAAAATATTTTTTCAATTTAATTATTATTATTTTATTAAAAAAATTGTCCTTATTTTCTTTTTTCTATATTTTAATTTTGGATTAAATAATTTGATTAGTTTTTATGGAATATAACCCTACTCATTCTGTCTACGATAAAAATTATTTTGAGAGTAGAAAATTATTTTTAGTGACTTTGACACCCGTAAGAAAGCTAAAGAGTTGAAAGGCAAAATGAAAAAGTAAGGGTCAAAAGGTCAAGGCATGTGAGTGTTTTTTAGGATTCACATGAGTGAAGAGCAGTCTATTGCTAAAATAGTCTTAATTTTACTCATGCAAATGCCAAAAGACTTTGAAAAATGAATGGAAATGAAAAGAAAAGTGTGAAAGTGATAATAAATATCTATGCAAAGATTAAGACTTAATTAATTGATAAGTGTGAGACAATGAAGTCATATTGTATGATCAGATTCGTTCATAAAGAACAAATGCATTGATTGTTTTGAATTCATCAGCATTTTCATGTTAATGATAGGTTGGTAATTTAGTATTGTTGCCTTTCATCAACGTAATATCAGAAGGCTGATATTCTGATCTATATTGCGGCTGACAAACAGTGATTATTTTCTACACTTACTTTTCTTTTCTTTTCTTTTTTTTTTTCCTTTTTTTTTAAGGAAAGTCAGTTGTGACTGATATTAAATTTTCCTTTGATAAATATCTTTTTAGTGTTAACGTAATTATACGCATCATGTTTGATTTTTTTATTATCCGTTCCAGAGGTAAGAGTTTGATGTTTTATTGAAAAAGAATCAGTTTAAGATCGATATTAATTGATTAGTAATGTGCTTATTATTATTATTATTATTATTATGATACAAAACTATATAAAACTTTAAATTAATATTATTCCCAAAATTTTTAGGATCTAATAATCTTTAGAAAATTTTATTTATAGCAAATATTAAAATAAATTATGCTAATCTCCAATGAAGTTTGACTAATTATATTACACTTAATCATTTTTTCTCATTTTAAAAATTAAAATAGAATCTCCTTTAATTTATTTTTTATCGATGAGAACTTTTTACATAATATATGTTAATTTCTTCCAAAAATAAAATGATATGCTTTTCTTATATTTCTTTCATCTTCTATTTTTCTTTTAGTATGACTTCTTTTTCCTATGTTTTACTTTATGGAAAAGGAAAGAGCATAGAGCACTGGGATTTACTTTACTAATTTGTTTATTTAACTAACTTTTGTTTTTTTGTTTTGTTGAGAGGGGGGGTTTACAGACTTTTGTTTTTTTCACTTCATAGCAGTTATTGCTTCTGGTCGTGTATTTGGAAATATAAAACTTGGTACTTATTCATGTATAACTTGCAAATTTACCTTCCTTTGTTTTATCTTATTAACTAATAGCCTTTCATGATATCTTTTTTAATTGTTGGTTTAAATTGTAAATTTCTAGTTATACCTACGTATACACGTTTGAATTGAAAGGCAACTATTCAGTGGTGGTACTTGTGCTTTAACATGTATGCTAGATGAACATTATGTTTACCATATTTCATAATTCACATTTGGCCCAAAGATTTATAATTATAGCATTATATGTGTCTCTATAATAAATTTAAATTGGTAAAGAAACATAAAAGTGTCTCTCGACATGTTATTGTACTGATGATTTTTTTTTTCTATCATTTAAGTATTACATATATTAGTGCCCATTATTCATTAAAATATTAATATACAAGGACAGAAAAGCTACTTTCATATCTTTTGCATGTAGTGTCACTCAAACAAGATTTCCATCAAGTATTATTAAAAAATATATCTATTATATTTTTGTCATCTTTATTTAACAGTATTAATATTTTTTACTAATTTTTTTATATATAATATATATATATATATATATCATTTTTCATCTTTTTTTTTCTTTTCTATTCTTTCAATCTTCATTTTCACGTACCAAACATTTTATTAAAAGAAAAATTAAAGATGCATTAATAATTGGAACCAACATTTGGTGACCTATGTAATGACAAAGTGTGGTCTGAAAAAAAAAAAAAAGAAATAACACATCCTACGACTAATTTAAATTTTTTGAAACGTGAGTTCAATAAAATATTTTTAAAATAAAAAGAGAGTAATACAAAAAATGAGAATATATATAAATTTGTTTCTTCTATTTTTATTTACTCTTTTCTTTGCTCTCTATTTTCTTTTTCAAAGATACTTTATACCCTTTGCATCATTGAAAATCCGAATTTATCCTACAACCAATTAATATTAAACAAAAGCAAGTTGATAAACTTTTTCTTATTAGAATTTGATATATTAAAATTGAATCACATCATCTTACACGACTTTTTAGAACAAAGCACTAGGACAAATAAACAAAAACCAAAAACAAAAAAACAAAATAGTGGATGCTTTCAAATTTGTAAACAAAACAACGCTAAAGACAAGGAAGTGACTCATCCTCCAACCCATTAATATTAAACAAAAACAAGTGGACAAAATTTTTTCAATTAGAATCTTATATATTAAAATTGAATCACATCATCATACACGACTTTTTAAAACAAAGAACTAAGGGGAAAAAACTGTACATACTTTGAAATTTATAAGCCAAACAATGCTAAGGGCAAGAAAGTGATTCATCCTACAATCAATTAATAAATATTAAATGAAAGCAAGTTGATAAATTTTACTTATTAAAATCTCATATATTAACAATGAATCACATCATCATACACGACTTTTTTATAATTATGAATTTATATAAACTGTATATAATCTTTCAAAGTTAACGTAAAATTTTTTTTACTTAATAATGTGAATTAGATCATTTAAAACTTATACAAATATTATGTCTATAAGATTCTTATAACATTAAATAAGTAATAGATTTTTCATGATATTTACTTTGGTTGTTGGTTTAATTAAATTGGAAATTTCTAGTCATACATATATATTTTCGGGTTGAAAAACAATTATTCAACGATGATACTTGTATTTAAACACATTCGTCGAATTTACCATTTGCATAATTAATTTTGGCTCAATTGTTTATAATTGTAACATTATATACGTGTATCTCAATATGAAATATATATTAATAAGGATATTGTATAAAAGGATAGAAGTCTCCTGACCTTTATTTGGACCAGCGGCCTATTGTAATCGTTCTATCATTAAAATATTACATACAAAAACAAAAAGGGGATTATAATTAACTATCGCCAATTATTTATTTCTATTTTTCCTCTTATCACTTTTAAACAATGAGAAGAACTGGTATAATTCCTCTTACCTCTTATCTCAATATGAAAAATATAAACGGAAAGCAAAGATAGATTGATAATTTAGCCACGTATCAAAAGGTTAAGGTGCGTGTGTTTTGTGGGTTGGTATAAATGGCTTTTGATTGACTCTTAAGGACGTCCATAGACTTTGAAAAATAAGAAAATTGTGGAAGTGATAGTGATAGCATATTCTTGTTAATGCTTCGACGAAAAAGAGAAAAATAGATTCGAAGATTTGCAATGATTCCACATTTGTCTAATATTAAATTTGGAAAAGCAGCCACACCCCGAACTGTGCTTCTTTCACGACATTGGACTCTGTTTTAATTTTTCTCCTTCTCACATTGAATGTTTCAATCTCCAACAAGAGATTCAGAAACTTTAAAAGAATAAAGAACAATTGAATAGAAACAGAGTGAATGCATTGATGGTTACGAAGTACATCAGCATATTCAAGTTAACCATAGTAACCCAATGTGATGTCGAATTATTCTTTGAATGTAGGGTATAATTATAGTTACAACTAATAACGTAAGTATGTGTAAGAGTGAAGATCTTTTTTAAAAAGTGAATTAATTGTGTCTTGAGATAATTTATTGTATGATGATTCTAACTATCTTTAATATTATTTTTTATATAATAAATACGCATTTAAACTAATAAAAGATATTTTAATCTAAAAATGTAACGTATCTTCTTATTTTTTAAAAAATTGTATTTTAACAAAATTCAAGAAAAACATATATAATTTACTAAAAAAAATTTTAATTATTGGAAGCATAATCAAAATTTAAGCACATGATCATCGATCTTAGCAAAAGTCACACTGGAATAACCAAAGACCTCTCTCGTGGTCGGTCTTGATATTTAGACAAAAGATTCCCAAACACAATGTTACCTTCTGGGAAGACGAGTTAGAATTAAGATAACTATTGTATTGAGAAAAATGATTAAAGTTACAAGATGGGTTTCGAAGAAACTTCATGAGTCAAACCCCACAAAATTTCTATTTTTTCTAACGGGCAACTTACCAAACCCTAAACTAAGGCTAAATAATAAAAATGCCCTTTCGTAAAATTTTTTATCCTAGACTATATTCCTAATAACATATTCTTAAGCCATTCGTCAACATAATTGCAGAAGTATGATATTCCGATCTAAACTGCCGCTACAGTGGACTACCTGATCCGAGTAAATAAATTATTTTCTACATTTACTTTCCTTCCTTTTTTAAAAGAAAAGTAGTGACTAATATTAGATACTTTCATCAACATCCTGCAATAAATTGGGAAAAACGAAGAAAATGAATTCAATTATAGGACAATGGAAGCGGATTTCACTTATTGTCAGGAAAAAAAAAGAAAATTATATTCAAGAATTTTAAATTTGTAAAAATTATTTCTGAGAGAACTTAGTTATAATTTTAAGAAAATTTAGTTGTAACTTCGAAAAAAAATTAATTTTCATTATAAATTTTGTAAATTTAAAGTCGTCGATTATAATTTTTTCAGAAAAGAAAAAGCGACACATTTTCCTTCATGAAAGTAGGCTCGATTTCCGTTTCTTTTCGAAAGTGATCCCCATGTACGGAAAAGCAAGCGTCAAAAGGTCATAGTCACAGGGCGTGTTGTCTGGGTTGGTATGATATAAAATTAAAAAGAAAAATAGATGCCTAAAGACTCTGAGGAATTAATGGGAATGAGAATAAAATTGTAAACATAACCCTGAATATTTAATGCAAACATTAACAAATAAAATTTTAGCAAGATATATATATATATATATCTATAGAGAGAGAGAGAGAGAGAGAGAGGAAATTGAGTTAAGAGAAGATGCTATACGAAGATTAATTTATATTATGAAATATTTAGCTTTTCCTTAATTGAGAATTTTCTAACTAATATCATTGCAAGAAAAGGAATATTCCGCAACGACTTTTTTTTATCACAACTAAAAGTGGGCACTGAAAAATGGATTAAAACCAGAAATTCATTGAATATTTATATTCCATTGCAAACCATTATAATTTCTACAAAACTTAATCCAAAAAACTACTAAGCGCTGAAGCATGGGACTAGACCAAGGTTTTAAATTGCAATTATGATTGCAGTAATTGCGAGTGTTATAGATGCTACAATACGGATTATAGTCACTAGTTATGACTTTTCTTTTTATTAAATTGCACAAAATGGTTAAAATACATAGAAATTGTTATAACTCACATATATATAATGTATCATATCGAACATTCATGTTAATTCAATAAATGCATAATTTATAAAATCAACCTAGGTGCATAAAAAATTATTAAACTTAAGCTTAAACCATATATATAATCTAATAAGAATATTGTATTAAAAGTCTTGTTGCGACTTAAAATCTAAAACCACATTCTTATAGGGTTGATTAATTAATTAAAAAATTAGATTCAATTTTTGGTCCCATTAGATGCTGCAAAATTATCTAAAAAAAAGTTTAAAAAATGTATTACATAATTAAGAATTTAAAAAAAAGTTCTTTGACAGGCTTTGTTCACATTTTATTACTGAACAACACACTTCTGAGAATTAGTTGTATTAATTGGAGTTCTCATTAATCTCCTTTGCGATGGAGAGAGAAGGGAAAAAAGTTACCAAAACATTGTGAGATAATTTCACAATATTGAAGCTGTGTCGTTGGAGAGGTTTCAAGCTAATCCTCACACCTTGTCTTGTACAACCTTCCACGCAACAAAAGCATAAAATTTGGGTGAATTGGTCCGGCTTTAGAACAACACAAGGATACAAACTTACATATGGGGGCATTTGGTACGCTGTCATTTTATCAAAGCTAATAGTTATTTATTGTGTAATAATCTTGTGTAATAAACTTCCCACAATGTGATAGAGAGAAAAAAATAACCCATTATTCCCAAACGCACGATGATTCGTGCACAATGAAGTCTGCCATCCATTGGGGCTTCTTTCTATTTCTAGAGTTGTTGTCCTGCTCTACCCCCTGACCCAGGTCCAGCCCACGTTCAGTCCCAGACCATCACTTAGGAAATTATAGTTGGAAAGACCACAATTTCAGATTTCAAATCATGGCCTCAACTTTGAAATTCATCAATTAAAAGATTAAGAATATGATAAGATCACAATTTCATGTTTCTTACTTACCCTGCATCGTTTGTATTGATCTGCATCCATGAATCATTTAATTTGCCTTCCTCTTCTAAGCATGAAATTGATGCCTTCGCAGATTCATTATGGGAGCTCTCAATTAGTGACATACTGCATTGCCTTTGCTCTTCAGCTTCAGAGCACATTCCATTCCTAATTAAAGACACAACACAGTTCATAATATATATCTTGCAAAAATAATTAAGCACTGCTTGATAAGTCATGAGTGCTTAAAAAACTTAATTGGGTGTCCTATTGATAAGTCACTCAATTCAGTTTGTTTTGGATGTTAAGAATATATACATACAAATATATATATATATATATATATATATATATGAAGTTAATTTCTTTGATGTATGTCTTTCGGGTTTATTTTAATACATGCTTGCCTCAACTATATCTTTTGTATATTTTAAGTTTATATATTAGGTAGGAAAAGTATCAACATGAGACCAAATTTCAATAACGATGCTATAAAGCAATTTTATAAGAAATAGAATGTAGTTCAAAAAATTATATAGGAGTCAGACAAGTAGAAAGAAAATTAATTGCATAGTATTTGAAATAAAAATTACGAAGATGATTTACAGAGGTTACTTACTCCATCTTTGTGGTTTTCTAATATTAGGTGACATCGACCCCTTGATTTGCCCCACTCTTTGAAATCTTTTTGGCGTATCACATGCCATCCATACTTCATGGAAAATGTTCTATCTATTGACTCAGGTTAATTAGGATAAAAGTTCAAGTGAATCTGGTTGTAATCCATGGATAATTCCAAACTATTTTTCTTACAAATGTGCAGAAATAGGATCCAAAGATGAGGATAATATGTTTCTGTCCCAATTTCCATTGCATTACCAACAAGGTGTTTAAGTTTACCATCTTCGGAAGCTTTAACACAATTATAATACCAATGAGCCCAACGGTAGTCTTCTAGGCTGGTCTTAATGGAATAAATTGGATCATCTAGCACAAGGCATAACGCAAGTCCTAACCATTCACTGGCACAAATAGATTGAGGGACTTGTATTATTATTGAACCCTTTCTTGATCTCCCATTCACAGATAAATAATTTTGGTTCTCGAACCATGAAGATATTTCAGTCCTGGCATAATCACTGATAAGTCTTCAATTGACAATGATGCTAATCCATACTTCGAAACTGTTGGAGCATATCGGCCACACTGAGACAAAGAAATTTGTCATGTAATATATAATTAACGAGAAAAGATACATAAATTCATAGATGGATATATCGGCAAATATACGTACCTCGCCTACTAAACCAAAGAGATACCATAGTTGTTTATTTGATAATAATGGTTCCACTGAAGTATAATCTCTTGTATCCATTAGTGTTAAAGATGATGAAGACTGTGGCAACGACTGAAGCCTTGGCCGACAACGTAAATCAAGAAAACGTATATTCAAAAGATTAGAAATGTAGCTACTAGGTAGATGCACAAAGTTGTTTTCTGTTAGATATAATTCCGACAATGATGATAAGCCACCGAGATCATCAGGAATGAATCCATCCTTAATATTGCAATAGCTTAAATTTAACATTTTCAGTGATTTAAGATTGAAGATAGGAGTCAATATTAAGCTCTTGTTAGGAAACCAATGCCTCTAAAACCATTGGTTCAAAGGGAGAGGCAAAATCTATGAGTTGGGTGTTGGCCCTTTGCATCCATGAAATGAGAGTATGGTGAGTTTTCTCAACTGAAAAATGGAAGAACTTACTTTTGTTATAGTAGTTTCACTCACATCAAGCTTTTTTAAGGCCTCATTTTCATTTAAGTTTTTTGGCAATTTAAAAAATTTTGAGCAGCTGGAAATATCAAGAATTTTAAGATGATTCTAATTGTAAAAGGTATGTGGAAGGCAAACAAAATTTTTGCAGCCTTTTAAATTCAAAGCTTCAACCAGTCAAGAATCCAAGTGACACAGGCAGCTTTGCTATGCTAGTCTCCTCTAGATCAAGTGTTGTCAGATTTTTCATATTTTCCCTAAAATCTAGGAGCTTCTAAGTTGAGCGCACCCACAAAGAACAAATTTCTTTAGAGAAGTCATTTCTAATTTTCTTGGAAGGGCTTTAAAATTTCTGCAGCCTTTCAAACTCACTTCAACAAGACTTTTAAGCTGTTCAAGTGAATGATGAATCTCAATTAGATCTATGCAACCTTCAAGAATTAACCTTTCTAAATTTGAAACACCAAAAAAATATGGAGTTCTAATTAAGTATTTCGAGTAACTCAAATCCATAAACTTCAACTTTTCTAAACACTGAACAAACAAAAGATAGGAAAATTAGCTATAAAAAAAATGTATGTGCTAGTTTGATCAATTAATTTATGTAAGAATGCTTAAAGTATCTTTTACACCATTACAAAGTTAATTTATTTTGCTATCATGCATTTCAAGATAAACAAGTTCATCCAGTTGGATTCCAAGTGGAAGAGATTCTAAAGGGTATCCATTCCATTGAAGAAATTTTAATGCACTAGAAAGGCATTTAAGACCACAGGGAAGGTTCAAATTCCATGATGATATGATGAGTAATTGAAGATTGCACAGTTTTTGAAGGGCTTCAGGATCCTAATATGCTTTATATAACAGAGAGTTGAGAGTTATCAGGCAAAAACACAACTTGTATCACCTCAGTCCCTAATAAGCAACGTTAATTACCAGGAGAATAACAAAAGAAATGACAAGGAGATATAAGGCATATAAAAATTTAGTAAAAACCTAGGGATCATATTACAAAAACATTAATATTTCTAGAAAATTAGCCACTCACCATATTTCTTTTCAATACTTGATCAATGTCTTTGGGAGACAACAATCTGTTGCATTTTCTAACATCATTTGGAGATTCTTGGAAAACAATACTCCTACCCATTTCCTGAACTAAATCATGCATAGTTATATGTATGCTACCATTGGGTACAGTTTCAGTTAGCAAAGACTTTTCAATAAGAAAGCTTATCCCAATTGTTGGATGAAGACCACAAATTTTTAATATGTGTTACTCTATATTTGTCCCACATTTAAAAAAAAACAGGCAATATTTAGAAATGTTGTCTTTTCCGGTGATGAAAACAGTAGCTAAGATGTGAGAGCACCAGCTGGAGTTCAGACTGAAGAAGAAATAGGTTGAAGAGAAACAGGGGAGAAACTCACCATGACAGCACAGCTGCGCCTTCAAGGAGCTTCAGCCCGAGACAGCAGCAGCAGTAAAATGGAGAAAAAACTGAAGAAGCTTCGTGAAAGGAAGAAGAAGAAAACTGTATATTAATATGCTTTGAAATTTGTAATCGAAACAATGCTCAATTCGGAGGCTTGCTTTCGCTAAGAACCAGTCTCTTAAAATAGTTAACAATGACACTGACAAAATGCAAAAAAATAAATAAATAAAATAAAATAAAACAAAAATTGTTGATTTCACTAAACTAGTGCCAATTATTAATTTTTATTTTTCCTCCCATCTCTTCTAAACAAGAAAAGATAAGAGTATTAAAAATAAAAGAAAAAGTAAACAGAACAATCATTGATAAGTATAAAACTATATATGAATTCATTGTCTCACCAGATCACAGAGAATAAATCCAAATGTGTTTATGGTTAACTTGGAAACATGAGGACTTTCGTGTGCATGGTGGAACGGCTTCAAGGTAATTGGGAAAAATAAAGAAAATGAATTCAATTATTGCACAGTTTCCTTCATGAAATTACAAGGAAATTAAAAAGAAAAAGCCACACATTTTCCTTGATGAAAATAGACTCTGCTTCGGTTTCTATATCACATTGATGCGCGTGTTGTCTGGATTGGTATGTCTGGAATTCCACATTCTGATTGTGCAATTCATTTTCTAAGGAATTGCTTTGCTTCGACCATAGCGACAAAGTTCCATAACTCATTACCTGTTTTTTCATGCGTCTGTTTTGGTTGATGCAAATTGGCGCTTGTGGATTGTGAAACGAAAGCTTGTTCCTCATTTTTTTTAAAAAAAACAAGACCTACAAACTCTACTTTAATCTTTATTATTAGGCCTCTGTACAAATAATGTCCTCCTCTTCCTTTCTACCCTCCATCTTGATTATATGGAAGAAGATGAATGTGGGCAATTACAGTACTTTCAGTTCTTTTTTCCCCATTAGCTGCAATGTCCTAGACAGAGTGAATTTGATAGAGTGATGAGGGAACCTCAAGAATTTTCCATCTCTTTCCCCCATGTAATGGTTTTGGCCACGTTTGTTTTATAGTGTTCTATAATATTGACTTTGTTTTGTTTAGGTGTGAGGCATTTAAATTGCAGGAGGAGAGTCTTGTTCTGTTTTTGGCTGAAGAGGATAGTCTCTTTTAAAACATACATAGAAGTTAATTATTATCTTTTTGATCAATAAATCATCGGTCTTATAATTTGAGTAACTCCCGGTCTCTTAGAGCACCCACCAACAACAAACACCTTTAGAGAATTCATTTCTAATTTGCTTGGAAGAGTCTTAAGATTTTTGAAATCTCTCAAATTCACCTCAAGAAGTTTTTTGAGCTGTCCAAGTGAAAGATGAACCTCAACAAGGTGTGCACATCCTTCAAGAATTAATCTTCCCATGTTTGGAACTACAGAAAATTTTGGAGTTTTAATTAAACATTTGGAATACTCAAATTAATAAACTTCAACTCTTCCAAACGCTGATCAAACAATGATAGGAGAATTAGCTTTAAAAAACATTGTTCTAGCATAACCAACTAGTTTATACAGGACATCAATGCATGAATTATTTTACCAAGAATTAGCTTTATTTTGCTATGACGCATTTTTAGATAAAACAAATTGATCTAATTGTGTTCCAAGCGGAAGAGCTTTTATGAACAAGAATATTTCAGCATGGCGCTATTTTAAAAAGCTTAGATATAAAATTCAGATATGCTACACATGAAATATGAAATTTATATCCCTCTAGAGAATCTGCAAGGGCAGAGACAATACTTAAAATGATATATAAAAACAAAAGATAAGTTATCAATGTGAA
This sequence comes from Erythrophleum fordii, assembly GCA_032878935.1. Taxonomy (NCBI): domain Eukaryota; kingdom Viridiplantae; phylum Streptophyta; class Magnoliopsida; order Fabales; family Fabaceae; genus Erythrophleum; species Erythrophleum fordii. The sequence goes on along the minus strand of JAVQMF010000025.1, from coordinate 7,424,501 downwards.
AAAAGCTCATGATAGAAAATGCATTTCAAGATGTTGTGTAGTTTGGTTATGTTGTTGATGATGTATTATCCTGATGAACCAATTGACTTTGTTTATATTCTTGGCAATTATGACATTTTCTTGCCTATTACTTTTTCTCTTCCTCGCCAGGCATTTTCACCGGGTGTATCAGACGTTCACAATGGGATGAAATTTTCTAATTTTTTTTTTCTCAGCCTGCAGGGGTTTTGCTCTTTAATTAGGTCTTCAACGATCTTCAATTATTGCACAATGGAAGTGGATTTCAGTTTTGTCTTCTTTTTTCCATCATGAAAATAGACTCTGCTTCTTTTTCCTCTATCGAAAAAAGCGACATGCAATGATGACTTTTTTATCACAACTAAAAAGTGGCCTCTGAAAAATGGATTAAATCCTGGAATTCATTGAATATTCATATTGCAAGTCAAAATAAAATTGTGAGAATAAAATTGTGAAAGGGACACTAAATATTTAATGCAAACATAAATAAATCAAAGGAAGTTTTTTAATTGATCAATGCAACCAAACAAGTCAAGATAAATCAAATATTAGAAGAAAAGAAAATACATAGGAGGTCGAGTTTAGAGAAGATGCTACGAAGACTGATTGATGGAAAGAATGTAAATTTCAAGTTCAAGTTATTTACTTGCTGATTCTTATATTGCTTTCCCTATTTTTGATAATCTGGACTCTTATTTAGTGCAATAAGACTGCTTTTAGGTGATATTTTTTGGATTATTCAATTTTACTACACATGATGATCTTAAGTTATATATGCTTTAATTTTTGTTTCTCAAGATCTACCACGTCCAATTTGCTTCAGCTACTGTAATTAGTACTTGACGATTGTAAAACAAAAGCTTTTTCCTCATAAAAAACCATACAAACTCTGCTTTCCAAATTAAGTCCTTCTCTTCCTTTCTATCCTCCGTCTTATAAGGAAGAAGATGAATGTAGACAATTGCAGATAGCGGTGTTTTCAAAACTTCTTCTCGTATTAGGTGCAATGTCCTAGAGAGGGTGAATGCGATAGAGTGAAAAGGGAACCTGAAGAATTTTCCATCTCTTTCCCCCACATCAATTTTGAGAGTGCTAGATAAGAGAGTGCTGTTCTGTTTTTGGCTAAGAGAATATTCAGCTGGAAAGTTTATATTCTGTTTAATTTAGAAGCCAGGGGGCTTGGCTTAGCTAGTCTCTTTTGAAATATATTGGCAAGGATATTCAATGAATTTGTATATAGAAGCTAATTAACTTTTTGTTCAATAAATCTTGGGTCTTATATGATCTATTTGAGTACTTCTCAATTTCTCAGTGGCTACTTTCTTCAGTTTCTTGTTTTATTGATTGGATGGTGACAAAATTTTGTTAAATACGTCCTTACTAATTTTCTGAGTTACATTTCCAAACAATCTTGACCACAGCAACTATTTATATTAAGAAATGAGAAGTAGAAAAAAGATAGATTAAAAATTACTGAATAACCAATGCCAAAATGATGATTATATTATGTAACCAGTCTGGCAATTTGGCAATAATTTCCTTGACAATCTACAAAACCAATTACTATGTATGATGCTCAGATTGCACTTAGAGCTTCTTTTCTTTGCAGAAGGTTTTAACATCACTCATTCTCATAAGGACGTGAGCAAATCTCCAGCTATAGAAGGATTTATGGTATTCCAAACAACAATTGTTTCCTAAGCAAAAGCAACTCTTCACAGCACCATTTTTCAGCTTAGTTAATCGCAAGTTTAACAAAAGGAAATTTTGAGCAGCCAATAGTACGGAGAACTCTAATGTAATAACCTGAGGCACGGGTTTAAAGCCAGTAACAAACAAATGAAAAAAAATTTTCTTTCTTTTTCTCTCCTGTTGCTGTCACTTTTCTGCTATACCAAATATACCCCCATTTGCTTAATTAAATTTTGGGTTTTTTGGTCATTTCCTATCTCCATCTTCTGCAACACATTTTCTTCCACCTACTGCCATCTTTTCAGTCAGAGAGCACGGGTAGGAAATGAACAAAAACAGCTGCGAATGCAGATTCTCTGTTCCTGCAAAATAGGAGCACGTGTCTGGACCGTCCAGATTAAAATGTGGACGGTCCAGATTTTATTTTTGATTTTTTTAATGTTTTTAAATTTTTTTAATTTTAAAAGAAGCAAAATACAAAATAAATAAAATATTCTAACGATCAACTTATAAAAAAATAGTGTTTAACATTAAAAATAAAATAAAATCTGGACCATCTAGATTTAAGCTGGACGGTCCAGATGCTCCTGCAAAACAAGAGCACGCAGTGCTCCTGTTTTACAGGAGCAGAGAATCCACATTCAACAGCTACAACCCATCATCCATTTTTCACTGCAACTTGCTTTTTCTTGCTTCAGTTTTTGCATGCCACTTTTGGATACAACTCGCGCTACATTGAGCTATTTTCAGGCATCATATTTTCATGCTAAATGGGCTCTATTTTGGGTAGAATTTTCAGTGTTGAGGTGGCTGGTAAGACACATTTATCTCCTCCTTCAAGCTTTCCTACTTAATGGCTTATTGGGTCCTCAAATGTTGCTCACAAAAAGCCACCCTTCATGCCTTTCTTTTCTCCCTAACTCTCGGCTATTGTGGTGCAGAAGGAATGGTGTATGGAGTTGCTTGGTAAGAGTGGTCTTGGGGAGCCAAGGAAGTGAGAGGGCTACGTTTATTTTGAGCTCTAAAATTCAAGCTTGCATTGTGCAGGTGTTCTTCTCTCTTGTGGTGTTAATTCTTCCCATTTGATACCTCCCATCTGTGGTGTCTATTGCCATGAACTCTTTATGTGTGGGTATGGTTACTATAGCTAAAAGTGGAGGGGATTGAGCAACCATGTAATGGGGTATGTACACATATATACGAAATGTAGCTAGAAAAAAAAATGAATGAAGAAAATGGGTTTTTGGTATTATGACCCCATATTATTTTGAGCTGTTATTGATCAACAGAATTCAAGGGATTAGAGACTTAAAAATTTTGAATATAAGAATTTTGAAAATTTTCTGGGGGAGAATTAAGTAAGAAGAGTAATTAGGAAAGTGTATTGTATATTTGGTACTAGAAATGTCATGAGAAGCAGACATAAAGGGGTCTGACTAGTCACTATGACTTAAGAGGAATTTCTTCTTTTTATCATTATTATGAAACAAATGGGCAATATTCCAATATTAAGACTCTATGAACTGGTGTTGTAGGACTTTCGAGGAGAAATAGGAACACTAAGAATTTATCAAAGGATACGATAAGAAATTTGTTTTGATGTCATCTTAAGGGATGAGTAAATAATGCTGGCTATACCTTTCATTTCAAGAATTGTGGTTACATACTCCTCAATTATTATATTTACTTTTAAATACGTTTTTGATTAATCACATTAATGAATTTACTTTCTTAAATATGTTTTTGGATTATTGACACGTTTGAATGCTTGTTGAGTATTTTTGGACTATGAGAATAATTACTGATCTACTCTATCAGATGTTGGGATTATAAGTACATATGAGTTAGAATTTGATTCGCTCTGAGTATGTATTTCTGAGATTATTTCTATTGGAAACTATCTATTTCAGAATCCTGCTAACCTAACCGCAGTAGAGGTTACATGATATAATGAGGACTCTAAGGTTACATAAACTTGAAAAGGCATTAGGATCCCAATGTGCCTCATATGGCTCTTTTAAGTGCAAAATCATACCTAGTATTTCTTTTGTTCCCTGATAAACAACATTAGCCACCAGAAAAATGTCATAAGAAATGATAAGGAAATAAGACATAAAATTTAGTAAAACTTGTAACAAAATTAAGATCAACACTCACCATATTTTCTTTCAATACTTTATTGATATCTTCCGTAAACCACAATCTACTACATTTTCTAGCATCTTTAGGTGATTCTTCAAGAACAATATCCCTACCCATTTGCTGAAGCAAATCATGCATCCTTAAATATATGCCATCATTTAGCAAAGACTTTTGAATAAGAGTGCTTATTCCAATTGTTGAATTAAGACCACAATTTTTCAATATTTGTGTTACTTTATATTTCCTCCACCCATTGAAAAAAAAAAAAGCAATATTTAAAAATATTGTCTTTTCTATATAGTCCAATGCCTCATAACTTATTCTTAGTATCTTAAGTATATCTTTTTGTAAAACTTTCTTGAATTTATCCAAAGCATCTTCCCATTCAAACATAGTTCTTCCATAAAGAAAGGAACCCATAATATGGAGAGCCAAAGGAAGGCCTCTTGCACATTTAACTAGATTCAGACAACTCCAAAAGACCCTTGATCTCTTCCAAATGCTTTCTGGCAAAAGAGTTGAATGGATTCATCTCTATTCATTAGTGTAACCTCATATATTTCATGTACTTTATGTGATATCAATAAATGCTTATCTCTAGTTGTTATGATTACTCTACTGCCAACACCAAACCACTTCGAGTCTCTAGCCAAATTTTGTAATGGCCTTATAGAACTTACATCATCAAGGACAAGCAGAACTTTTTTACTGCAGCAAAAGCTTAGGATTTTGTTATTTCCTTCATATATGTCCCAAATTTCCAATTTTCTTATTTTGAGACGTGAGAGAAGTTTATTTTGCAACTGAACCAAGCCATCTCTTTCTGAGGCCTCTCTAACATTGGCAAGAAAGCAACAAAAATCAAATTGGTTATGGAATCTCTCATAGACAACTCTGGCAAGTGTTGTCTTACCAATACCGCCCAAGCCCCATATTCCTCCAAACCGAACATCATCCAACCCTATCCCCAAATGTGATTCCGTTTCATGTATTCTCTAGCCAATTCCAATTATTGTATCATTGTAAGATGGCAATCTACGATAAAGATTGGTCCATAACACTTCAACCACCCTTTTGATAAGTTATGCTTCATGCCTACAAGTACAAACAAAATACAAATAACTGTGTAATGTATTTCATACAAATAATAGATGAATTATAAATTTTGATTAATTTTGTAATAGGAATTTGTTACTTCAATTTTTGTAATTAAACACTTAATGCTAATTAATATTCTTTTCCTTTTGGCATATTTGTATTTATAAACAATGTCAAGGTAGAAAAATAAAGAAGAAATTAACACATACATGTATTGATACAAATATAAAATATAAGTTATATAATTTTATTCAACAAGAAACTTACCAACCTTTAGAATCCCAACCAGATAACTTAGCAACTTCTGTTAAAGAATCCCTCCATTTCTTCACGTCCTTTTTGTCTTGGAACCTTTATTCAAGCTTGGCAAAAGCTTTACCGAAACTTCCCCTTTGGTTTCTTACATTAGATGGATCTATAAAGTAAAAAATGGGAATAACTTGTTGACCCCGTTCATTCCTTGAAGCAAGAATCTTTTGGAGCTCAACCAAGCACCATGAAGAAGAGGCATAATTTTCAGAGAGAACAACAATTGCAAAGCAAGAACCCTCAATTGCTTTAAGGAGTTCCTCTGAGATAACTTCTCCCCTTTCAAGTTCTTCATCATCTCTAAAACTGTGAACCCCCTCTCACATAATGTATGATATAAGTGGTCTGTAAACCCTCTACGAGTGTCTTCCCCCCTAAAACTCAAGAAAACATCAAATTTCCAATTTTAGGTTGAATTGGAATTAGAAGAGTTTGAGGAAGATGCTTCTTGGACATTCTTTTCCATTGGAAGATTTTGGCCTTCTAATGTTTGAGTTAACTTACAATGTAATTTGAAGCAGTAAATTGTGACCTATAATAACAAAACCATATTATTTGCTAAAGGGACACAAATCAAATATGAAACAAAAATAATGGAAACAAGGTAAGGAAAAATGGTGCAAGATCTATATGCATAATACACTAACCTCAGCTCACTGATATAAAGTGAAGTTGCTAAATTATAATGCTTAAACATGTTAAAATATCTTCCAAGTTCAAAAATAGCATTTCTCATCATATTTTTATCAAATGGTATTACCAGAGCAAATTATAACCTATTTCGATAGTTAACTGATCAGAGGATTCCAACATAATTTTTCTGAGTCAAGAAACAATATAAAGTTGTTCCCAAGGCACAAGAATAAAAATTAGCGATTAGTAAAATGAAATAAACGAGGCAAAAGTAGAAAAACATACATAGCTAGCATTATCTACTCACAATAAAAGGATGATATCGTGGAAATTATCTACCACTTCCTCAAATTGTTATATGTTACTAAACATTTGGGTTGACTTCTATACAAAATTTGAAATCAAAATTCCATGCCAATCATCTTAACAATCCCCGTTTTAATAAGCATGTGTCAAGACTTTACAACAAGAGTAAAACAAGGTTCCTCTTGGAACCAAATATGATAAGGCTACTCAAGGAAAGGACATCGCCTACATAATTTGCTTTCCAATCACCCAACAACAAGAGCCACCTACCCGAAGAAGAAGCTAACCCAACGAACAGATGCAATTCCAGTGATGAAAACAGTAGCTAAGACGGGGGAGCACCAGCTGGAGTTCAGACCCAAGAAGAAAGCAACTAAAGAAGAAATAGGTTGAAGAGAGACGGGAGAAACTCACCATTACAACACAACTTTTTCGCATAAATCACTAAAAGATAGAACATCAAACTATTTGTTATATGCATCCTGAGGGGTTTGGTACTTAGCTGTCTTAATTCAATTATGAGTGATCTGCGGAGTCAATTAATGTGTTCTCAGGTCTCACGCAACGTGTGCTCTGCGAAGGGAAAATTTATTGCTTTAAAATTTGAATAAAATGTTTAGGAAAGTCACTGACTAATATTAATCGTTCCTAAAGTAAACTTTTTAAGTGTCAACATCATTATACGCACCATGTTCATTTTAATTATTTTAGGTAAACAAATTTCAGTTTCAGATATTAATTGATTAGGGTTGCCATGACGATGATGATGATGCATAAATATTATAAAAATTTCCTAAACTTTTAGGGTCTAATAATTTTTAGAAAAATTTTTCTATAATATATATTACAGTAAATTACATTAACTTTTCGTGAGATTTAATTAAATTATACTTGATATCTTTTATTTTGCTTTAAAAAGTATACTTAACTTTTCTCCAATTTATTTTCTGTCAATAAAATTAACTTTATACACAATATGAATTAATTTCTCCCGAAAATATAATCAGTTGCTTTTCTAATCTTTCCTCATCTTCTATTGTTTTATTTTTACATAATATAGCTTCCTTTTCCTATGGTTTATAATATGCATTAATTATAATGATCGTACTTGTAATTAAACATCTATGTAGATTTTACTGTTTGCACAATCGATTTTGGCTCAATTATTTATAATCATTGCATTGTATATGTCTAATCTGAATGTGAAATCTTTATTAAGTGGGATATTATGTAAAAAGATAAAAGTCTCTCGACTTGTTATTGGACCTGCTGTGTTCTTTGTTTTTTTTTTTAAACCAGCAAATTTCACTTAACTTTCTCTAAAAACTAGGTTCTTAAAGTAGGTTTCAATCACTTTTACAAAATGCAGGAAAACAAGAAATTTGTTGCATTACAATTAAGCCGCAACCCCAAAATTTCACTTCGTTCTACCATTGAAATATAATATGAAATACAAAACCACAAAAAAGTTGCTATAATTAATTATAAGCAATTAACGATATATTATGATATCTATATTATAGAGTTGCATTCCCCTCATAAATATATTTTCTAACCAACAAGAAAAAGCGATGAACTAAAAAAAAGGAAGAAAGAAATAGAAAGCAGGGATTAAGACTCAATTAATTGGTAAGTATGAGACAGTGAAGTATGATCAAATTCGTTTGCAGAGAACAAAATTATTTAACTATTTTTGTTGTTATATTAAAAATAAAATTATAATCTTATATTAAAGTTTAACATTAATTAGGTTACCTTTACTATCATGTTAAAAATAAAATCACATAATCATATTATGCAAAAAAATTTACTTCTTTGATAAAAAGTAAACTAGATGAAATTTTTTTATAATATATATTAAAATATTAAAGAAGTCAACTCTAATTTTTAAAATAAAAATAACATCAGATATAATTTATTCAAAATTTAAGAGAGATTAATATAATTGTTTTATCTGAAAAACTCATTACTGCAGTGGTAGATTTTTTTTTGACAGTACATGAGAGGGATTGAATTCTTGACACTACCCATATTTTCACCCCACCCTTACCACTTGAGCTAACCCCAAATAACTTCAATAGTGGACATCCTTATTTTATGGGATATGTGTAATTTTTTTAAAACATTCAAATTGGCATATGGCAGTACTGAATTTGCTTTTACCAATATAAGAATTTGAAGGAACAAATAAAAGAAGAATAAAAACGCAAAAGAAAAAGAAAAGTCAAACACTTCATCCAACCAAAAGCCTAGCAAGACCAATTTATTATGGAATAATTAAATTACCAAAAAAAAAAAGATGCCCAAAGACTTTGAGAAATGAACGGAATGAGAATAAAATGACACTAAATATTTAATGCAAACATAATCAAATCAAATATTAGCAAAAAAAAAAATTCTACAAAACTTAATCCAAAAAACAACTAACCGCTGATGTATGGAGGATGGACAAAAAATGTGTAACTAAGAACTTGTGACTCCCGATTAGTTAGAATACTTTTTTTTTTTATCAATCATTAGCTATATGTCACGGCCTTGGAACTTCATCCAAATCCTCTATTTTGCCCTTTCAGAATGCGTCATGACATATAGCTCAAAAAATCTATTTATTGTGCATGTGCACAAGGACATGCGTACACGTGTGCAAACGACACAAACACAGAGAAAGGTTTTAAAACTATTGACTTGTTTCCCCGTAGGACGGTAGAATGTGAAAACTTAAAATTAAAGTTGGTACTTTGCTATTTATATTATTTAAAATACTAAATAATTAATTTTTTTAAAATTTTTTTGGAATGTTACATTTCTTCGTCCTTTTTAAAATTTGTCCTTAAAATTTGAAATATGTACCTCAATTAAATAATTCTGGATACTTCTATTGCATCTCTTCTTCCATTTCCCAGGTGACTTCTTCAAGTGTCATTCATTTTCACGCCACCTTTACCAAAAAAATTGTCTTATTCCTTAATTGTTTCTGGTCAATGTCCAAGATTGATATTGGCCTTATCGTGTATGTTAAATTTTCTTGAAACTATATCGATTCATTATCTAAGACATATAAAGGATCAAGGATATACTTCCTCAATTGGAAGAAAATGATGGTGTGGCATCATGTGTGAAGAAGAGGCTAGAAATTAAAAGAAAATTTTAGAAATTGCATGAACTACAAAATGATTATGCAGGCTTACATCAACAAATCTTAGTAAATCTCACATATTCTAAAAAAGTTACTACTAACATCAGCATGACATAAGCACTGACTTAAGTAGTATTAAATGCAACTCTATCTTCACATATTACGAAAAAATAAATATGGTTGAAAGTTAACCACAGTTAAAATCCAACGACTAATATTTATTCGTAAAACGTGATACAATCTAAATTGTTGATGCAATCCAATCGCTTAGATTTCTTCACCTTTTTAAGATTAAATTACAACCCTTGATCTAATCTTGATCTAATCCAAAGGCCCACACTTAATCTCTCATTTCAAGGCTAAATCTTAACCACCCATTTGATCTAAAGGCCAAGATCTTTTATCTTAAATGTTGATTAAATCTTAACCATCCATTTGTAAATAAAATATACAAAAAACACAAACACTTCACACCACACTCACACACAAAACACATACACACACACACACAATTCGCCCAAGACAAGAAGAAGAAGGAGGGAGAGTTCAGCCAAAGGAAGAAGAGAAGGAAGGAGAAAGAAAGGAAGAAAAGCTACAAGGAAGAAACAAACACTGGAAAGTCAAGGTAACATAGATGAACTTTCTTCTTCTTGGTTTTTCTCCTATCCATGACCTAAAATTAGCAACCATAGTATTTACCTTGAAAATTTGGAAACATGACCTATATGGGGCGACTTTTCAAATTTTTAGTGACTATAAAAGTCTCAAATATTTGTTTGAATAGAAAAACTCCATATGAGACAAAGAATATGAAGAAATTGTTGAAAGACTACGACTTTGAGTTGAAATATCATCCAGGAAAGGCTAATGTAGTGGCAGATACTTTATGCAAGAAGTCTTTACATGTATCATCCCTAATGGTCAAAGAGATGAATTTGATTAAGCAAATTAGAGATTTACTTACTTTTCTCACTAAGTCACCTGAGAGTTATATGCTAAATAGGTTTGAAATCTCATGTGATTGGAGGAATTAGATTAGAGAAGCCCAAGAATTTGACTTAACCTTGCAAGATCAAAGTAAACAATCTGGATTCACTAAAGTTGAGGATGGAACCATAATGTTCTAAGGTAGATTGTGTGTGCCTAATAGAGAATTAAGGAAATTGATTCTAGAAGAAGCTCATAAGAGCAAATATACCATTCATCCTAAATCCACAAAGATGTACCATGATCTTAAGAAATTATACTAATGGCCAAGAATGAAGAAAGACAGCTGAATTTGTGCCTAAATGTGTAATATGTCAGAAGGTGAAAATAGAACATCAGAAGCTTTCAGGACTACTACAATCTCTAGAAATCCTTGAGTGGATATGGGATAGTATATCTATAGATTTTGTGATAGGATTACTTAGAGCCCAATCAGGACATGATGCCATTTGAGTCATTGTAGATAGATTGACAAAATTAGCTCATTTCTTACCCATAAAGACTACCTATTCTTTACATAGATTGGCTCAATTGTATATACAAGAGATTGTGAGGTTACATAGAGTACCTTATAGCATTATTTCAGAGAGGGATCTTAGATTTACTTCTCGATTTTGGAAATCTTTTCAAACTGCACTTGGAACTAGATTATGCCTTCGTACAGCTTATCACCCTTAGACTGATGGACAAATTGAGAGAACCATTCAAACCTTAGAAGATACGCTCAAGGTTTGTGTGATAGAACAAAAGGGAAATTGAGATAGGTACTTACTGTTAGCAAAGTTTACCTATAACAATAATTACCATTCTAGTAGTGGGATGGCTCCTTATGAAGCTCTGTATAGACATAAGTGTAGATCCCTTATGTGTTGATATGAAGTTGGAGAAAGGTCTTTGCTAGGACTTAAGTTAGTTCAACAAATCACAGATAAAATTAAAAAAATTAGAGAAAAGTTACTCATAGCCCCAAGTAGACAAATGAGTTACTTTGATCAAAGAAGAAGACCTTTGGAATTCAATGAAGAAGACCACGTTTTTCTTAAAGTTACTCTTACCACTAGCATTGACAGAGCTATCTGAACCAAAAAATTAAATCCTCGATACATTGGTCCATACCAACAAGCTTCAAATGTTATTTATGATAGAAGAGTACTACTTAAATTTAAAAGTAAATTTTACCATATAGCCATAAGACTTGCAATGTTGTATGAGATTGAGTGTTAGATAATAAAAAACTAACAAGAAAATGAGTTCAATATTATAGAGATGAGAATGATCAGTGAACATACAGGCCTAAATAGAATTAGAAATGAATATATTAGAGAGAGTTAAAGTCGATAAGATTATAAAATCTAGTCTTAGATAGTTTGGACATGTGCAAAGAAAACCTATAGAAGTTTCAGTAAATAGAGTGAGTCACATAGAGAGCAATCCAATAACCAGAAATAAAAAGAGACAAAAAAAAAGTGTAAGTGAAATCATTAAAAAGAATTTATATTTAAATGATTTATCTATAGATATAATTCGTGATAGAATGCTATAGCATTGTTTAATCCATGTAACTAATCTCACCTAATGAAATAAGGCTTGTCGTTGATCCCACCTACTTTTTTATCATTTCGGATTAATAGACTAACTTTTCACATGAATTTTCATATTTCTTTGGATAAATTAATTATTTTGTCCGTATAATTTGCATCAATTTCTAATTTACACTACATATATTTTAAACACTCCTATATATACTTTTCAACCGTTAAAAAATTAGTACCTATAGTTTTCAAACGTTAAAATATCACCCTTTATTGTGCCCTATGTCATTAATGCCATCAAATTTTGTCCTACATAGCTAATGGAATGCTTAGTTGGCAGCTACATTAGCATCTGACTGGGTATAATGTGAACACATAGCTCCCCTTGGAAAAAGAAATAAAACGCGGCATCCAATATCCTTCTCTGCTTCAGCCATCTTCCATTCCATACGTGCGTAGAAAATGAAGCGAAGAGAAGAAAGAGAGAAACGTCGTCTGTTGCAGAGAAGATATGGCGATGGAAAAAGAGAAAGTTCAAAACAACGCTAGAAAAAGGCTGAAATGAATGACAAATGAGGAAAGGGTCAAGCAGGGGAGAAAGCTACGGAAGATAAAAGTGAACTTCCTTTCTACGTTTGAAAAACATTGAAATTCACCCCTAAAATGAGGTTTTGTATTTGAATCACCTGAAGAGAGAACACACTGGTACTTGGTCATTGATGACAATGGGCTGCCAATTTTGGGCTGGTTTGAGAATAGATTCGACCTGTATTTTGGTGGCAGACGCATCATTTGAATGGTTCAAAGCTTCGTTGGCCAAAATAAGAATTAGAGGGAGATTATGATGTAGGTTCAACGTATAAAAATAAATATCTGAACCTCCACAAATCCTTCCCCATCAAAATATTTTGTCATACATCCATTTGTTTATCGGTAAATTACATTTATGTGAAGAATCTACGATAAGAAAATGAAAGAAAATATTTGATTTCAATTCAAATAAAGAAAAATATTTAAATTAAACCTTCTTTTTCTTTTTGGGGTTCCCGATCCGTACATACCAATATCAAGGTGTATAGTGATAATGTGCTCTGAAAATTGTATACCGAATTACCACTAGCCATCTGTCTCTAGATAGGAAGATTGGAACCCATTCAAATTTTCAACTCAGCATAGATCTGAAGGCATCAAATCATTTTGCCATTTAACGAAAGAAGTCAATTTAAGAAAGTGATTGCAACAATAATCCATAGTTAATCATGCAAATCTATTATGTATTTTCACTCTTAAACCTACGAAGCAATAAACCTCACATTTAACCTTCTCCCAATCTCTTCCAAACAGGAAAGAGAAAACGGGAAAAAGCAAAAACAGAAGGCAATTTCTCACCAGTTCTGACCTAAAAACCTTGTCGACATGATACCCAATAATGAAGTCAAAGACCTTGTTGACATAGATGATGGGAAAATTGGGTTCGAGGGCATCTGAGACAACAAAAGACAAAAGGGAAGTTGGGTAGAAGAAGAGCCTTGGCTTGAGAGGAAGCTCACTTTCATCTTCCGCAGCTTCCTCTTTTGCTTAACGCTTTTCCTCATTTTTCATGCATTTCAGCCTCTTCACAACATTGATCTAAACCTCCTAAAGAAACTATCTAGAAAAGCAAGTTCTAAGGTCACACAAAAAACAAATAAAAAATTAAAAGATTTAAACATAAGGAGAAAAATTAAGAACATATCATATTTTATAACCTACTTACACTAATTACCAAACAATAGTTATTCCTCTAGGCATCATACCATCATCAAATCCCTTTAATAAGAATGACAAATACATTTTATAGAACACATTCACAACAATTCTTTCCATTCTCATAATTCAACTTATGTTCCTTTTTCCATATTAACTTAATCTGTTAGGTTCTACTCCTATGCCATCTACCCTTTAGTCATTATTTTCCTAACTAAACTATCTTAACTTGGTTCCAGTCTAGCTTGTTCTACCACCTATCTTACTCTTTGATTTGACATTAACGCTACCCTAGATTATTAGTCAATCATTTATACCTTTTCAATTGAGATTAATTCACCTTGCATGGTTACATTGCAAGTTTGGCTTATGGTTTACTCATACATCAGTTCAAGCAGCTTACTAGTCAAATTCCTAAATTTTCAACTCAACCTATGTCAATAATAATTTAATGATTACTTTACTACTCAACTTATATTAAGTCATTCATTGTCTACCCAATTATTATTCCTAGTATAACCTTTCTTGATTTATTAGTCAATTACCCATGACACTACAATTGGGATAATTTCATTCCTTAAACGGTTGAGGTTACAATTGACTTATGGCGACAATGATCATTGCTTATAACAATTTTTAAATTTATCAGGTTAATACAGTTTGTGACTTTTACTTTTACAATAAGAAAAATAAGAAAAATTAATTTAATTTCATAAACATAATAATTTAAAAATTAATTATCATGTTTTAATTTATTAAATGCAATTAATCTCATTTTCTCTCTTTTCATTTTTTTGAGGGAATTTTTGAATGATTTGGTCTTGTATTTATTTTTTTGTGAAAAAAATGATTTAGCTAATTTCTTAAAAAATATTTATTATTTATTTTTCAAAAATTTATTATAGTGTGATTATACGATTTAATTGGTATTGATGGTTATGGAAACTCAACTTCAAAAGCTCATTTAGTACTTAAAAAGTTAAGAAGGAAAAAAAAGAAAAATAATAATAATAATTTTATAGATAAAAAATATTCATAATATTTTTTATTTTTAATAATTAAATAATTATTATCAAAGAGTAGTAAATAATAATTGAATAATAATTATAAAATTAAAATTAAAATTTTTATCAAACTTTTTTTCTATTGCTTTTTCCGTCACGTTTTCTCCCTACCAAATGGGGCGTAAGGTTTCCCATGGAGGAATCTCAAAAATAAAAAAATAAAGTAAAAAATTAATAATCTCTGTGGAAGTCTGAGCCCAGTCATGTAACTTTATTCATGTCCGTTATCATAAGTGTATGAGAAACAAAAGAATATGACCACTTTCATTTATTTGTTTTTGCACTTCTCGATTTATCAGTGCTGCCCCCAATAACCGTCAGCAAAGATTGATTTTGTTCACATATCAAACAAAAGAAAATACTAGTGAGTGGCGATTCCATAAACGCACAACTCAAGTAGTGAGGTGAATATCATCCTAAGCAAATTTTAATATACTATTATACTTTTGTTATAATTATCTAATAAATTTATTTTTTAATTATTTTTTAAAATATTTTTTCCTCTTCATTTTTATAATAAAATTAGAGTCAAAATGATTTCCATTTTCTTTGCTGAACAGTTATTAATCACCCAAAAGCACCACTTACATCCTAATTTTTCTTATTCTAACTACTGACTTTCTAAGTTTTTCACATTTAGTTACTAATATATAAATTGAGCATAATAATTATCTCAAAAAGCTAAAGTCAAAGATTAGAGGTGTGGATAACTATTAAATTTTAAAAAAACTATTATTAAATTTTAGAAAAATTATAATTTAAATAATTTTGATAATAATTTTTTTAAAATTTAATAGTCACTTGCTTAAATCTTAACAGTAAGTTATAGAAATTTTAGTCTTTAAAAATAATTTTAATTTTTAAAAATATTTTATTATAAATTTTACAAAATTTAAGACTTTAAATGCAATTTTTCCAAAAACATATACCAGACTCATATTGTTTCCTTTATTAGATTCGAAGCCCGCTCGCTAAAACGGGTAAAGCAAATTGGTAGCATGCACAGTTTATATCCCTAAGGTTGCGGAGTCAAATTCCAACTCTACAGCCTTTTTTTCTTTAAGCTAAAGTTGCGTTTTGACCCATGGCCTCTTTTGTTTCTTACAATATAGTCTCTAACATTCTTTCAAATAGGTCCTTGTCCTTCTTTTATATTTTGAAAATTTTCTGACCATATCTAAGCCAAAAGACTTCCACTATACTTCATTATCTTAGAATGATGATTAAGGAAAAAAACATACTTTAGCTCGAAATACTCTTTTATCTAATTTTTCTACTTAAGAAGAAAATTATTCTCTAAGTTTCTAAAATTAAAGTTGCCATACCCCTTTCCGGCATGGCCATGTCATAATTATCCAACAGCACATTCTGTTGTAAAAATTAGTTTAGTAGGCCTCTTTTAAAATGTAGCATCATGAAAGTCTTTTGATTTAATGATAAGAGTAGAAATAGTGTGCGCTATATGCCAGATGCATGGCAAACTACAAGCAAATTAAGTTCATTCACTATTTAAACAGGCTGAAATATATAGCTAAAAGAATCCTTTTAAACAGTCTACCCATTATCGCTAAATCATGAACTGCAACTCTATTTAAATTTCGTATTTCAAGTAACTACATAAAATAATGTCCAGAAGCACTCAGGACGTATCTATATAAAAGTTATTCACCAATCTCTTAAGCATAAGATATGACAAAACAAGCATCCCCTAAGCATAAAAGAATCCATGTTCTTTAACTCAAACCTCAAATTCTATGCCATCAAGGTATTTAAAATTTCTCATAGCAAGCTAAAATTAAAACAAGCTTGCATAAGATTGAGTGTGTGATGGTGTGCAGTCAAATATCATCTAGTCATGTATATTTTACAAGTATATGAAGTACAAAGGAACCCGATTACATTCAATATTTGTTTGTCTTTGCATTTCTTGACTTCTCTATCTTCTTCCCAAAGCATGGATTAGTTTTCCTCACACGCCAAATCAAACGCCAGTGATAATTCTATAAATTAGCAGTTCAAGCAATTTATGAGACCACTATCATATTGACTGAGTTTCAACATTGTATAAGCAGTGTAGTTAAAGTTAAAGGCACTAAGGCAAGGCACTGAAGAAGCCCAGCGCCTCTCACACCATGAGAGGTGTTGACTTGAGCCAAACGCTCACCTGGCAGTGCTTTTGGTGCTTCTTACTTCTGTCAAGGCAAGTGTCTTAACCATCTCAATGTATTTGCATACTAAAAAGGAAGGGGCAGCTTAGAAGCCTAGCTTAAAAATTTTAAAACAATAATAAGATAAAATAAGAAAAAAACTATAAAACCCACTGTTAGAAACCTAGCCCAACCTTAGAATAGGGTAAAATAGTTAGGCTATTAATTTTTTAGGTTTTTGTAAACAAACACACACACACACACACACACACACACACACACACAAAGCCACCACAAGGGACCAAATCCAAACTTATATGATTATTATGCTTGAATAGTGACATTAAACATGAGAATCAGAAGAATCACCCTCCTTTAAACGTGAACCGGAGAATATCTCCAATATAACCAGTTTTCAAAGCAGAGAGTATTGAGACTTCAGAATTATTATAGTGTCATCAAACGGGGAGCAAAATTGAAACAAATTATCCAAAAAGAGAAGCCATTCATGGCAACAATTCTCCATCCAATTATATACCCAAAATTAGCAAGGATTCAATCACTAAACATCTTCTCTTGGTGCCCTACAGTCAAGAGTTAATGATCAATTTGGGTCATATCATCATCACTAGTAATTTGAATGAAACTTAGGGAAAGTCAGCTTAAATTTATTTTCAATACTTATTCATAGCAGAGAGCCAACGTTAGAACCAAATAATTGCATGCATATTCAGAATCAAAGTATGGCTAGCAAGAGAGACATACAATAAAAAGCATAGTTCACATAACCATAAAACTGAAGTGGAATAGAACACAGGATTCACAGATGTTATCAGACCAAAATTCAAATTCAATACTTCCAATTTTAGAACCTTAACAGGGGGAGAAGAAACTAAATCAACAGTGGAAATTGACAATTCATATGGAACATTTCTCTCATACCCAAGCACTCAATATTTCAATTCTAGAACCTAGTTCCAGCAATATACTAACCATACTAATTAGAAACAGATCAAAAGAAGGGAATTTAAACTAATAAACTAAAAGTATGTTTAGTACACTGTATAAGATAAGATTTAATAAATTTTTAAAATTATACAATAGTTGTGTGATACCGTATAAGAAAATATATTGTATAAGATAATATTTTCATTTATTTGATGATGCACTTTATAATATTAGATAGGATAAAAACTAACTCTTTCTATAAAAATACCTTTCACTTAAAAAATATATTATATTTATATAAATTTATTATATTATATTAATTTTTAGGATTGAACATAGTATAACGGCTAGGGCGACCTAACTCTACTTAGTCGCATCGAGATAAATAATCAAAAAACCATTTGGGGAAATTGGGTCGGCTTGTTCATGTTAGCCAATTTCAATTGGTTCAGCTTGTTCCAATGAATTTTTTTAAAAAATATTTATTTTATAAAGACATATATAAAAATTGTATTTTTTTTTTAAGAGACAAAATGTAAGTTTATAAGGACTTATATGATATTTTTATTTTTTAGGAATCAATTTATAATTTTCCTAAACATTAAGGGGAAAAAAAATGACTCGGCTAGTTTAGAAAACTAATGTGGCTCAGCCTAATACTAAACACAACTAGATTAGTTGTGATACTAAACCAGTTTTGGCTTGGATCATCATAATCCTAATAATTTTTTTAAAAAAAAAATTATTATATAGGGATTTATATAAAAAAAATTAATAGTAAATATAATTTTATATGGACTTATATAAAAATTTTTTAAGTCATTTAATAATTTTTACCAACAATAAAAAATAGCTCAACCAGTCTGATCTTAACAAGGATTAATTAAACTAAACCACGTTTAGAGCTTGGTCCAAAATTGTTATAACCTAGAAATTATAATAGAGGTATAATGAAAAAAAAAAAAAGAGAGAGGATAATAATTAATAAAAATAATACCTAAGTTAAATAAATTAAATGAAGTCTTTTTTTTATGAGAGTAGATATAAATATTTTCCTTCCTCCTCCTTGTTGGACTATTGTTTTAGGGCCCAAATAAAACTTTTAAATATTTTTTTTTCTCCAGCCCTTGCACCTTTCTAAATTGCTAATTAGTCCCTCAAGATTTTTTTTCCCTATCCTTGCATGTGATTCTCCCTCAAGTCAGATTAGGTAGGAATGGTCTGAACCTCTTCTTCTCTCTCATTTCAGCTTCTAGTGTTTTTTGTCCATTTTTTTTTCCTATTGTGCTTGTCATGCCTCACTTCCTTTCTGTGTCTACTGCTTTAGTCTTGGCTACCTAGTTGTTCATTCATTTAGTGGAATGAGAGAGATCTTCAGGCGCTACTTCTTCCTCCCTCATTTTCCTTCTTCTGCTCTGCATTTTTTTTTAGCCTCTCAAGGTTTACTTGTGGCTCTCCTGTAGGATGGCATTCGTTCAAGTTGTGGGCTATTTTAGTAGCTTTTCTTTCCCCATTATCGCAACGCTAGTAACACAAATGGTAACCTCTCTTCCTTTCAATTTGTTTGACCCTCTGTTTCAAGTTTACCATCCTTCAAGTCTTAAATTTTCTGGTAATTATAATCCATGTGCTTCTGATTTTCCCTTTTCATTTATTGCTAACCCAACTTAGAGTTCAACAAAAAATCTGTTGTCATTCTTTCGAACCACCTTAGTTTTAAAAGCTTAGATATGGGGAAATTGTGTCTTTGTAGGGAAGTATGCTAAGAGATAGCAAAATAAGGTGTTAGCTTGTGGCAAATCCTTCAATATAGTCTCCTAAGGTAAGCTTTTAATTAGCCCTATATACTTTATTTGAAGAAGAAAGGAAGGCAAGTTAATAGTAGGAATGGAAATTATGTATAATATTGTTAGGATAGAATTAACTGAGTACTAAGTCAATTATAGTTGCTTGGGTACTAATAATTCCAATACTTGAAATAGGAATCAAGATCAATGGTCAGGGGAATTTAACATTAATCTATGGAAATTAAATGGATAAATTAAATAATGAAGTGAACATATAATTATAGCAAGTGTAGTAAATCATTTAAGAACAAGACATACCATAAGTTAATTTACAATTTAAGTAGGTTATATAAGATAATTTCTATTGTGAAATCTTAAGTAAGTTGTTTTAACAGTCTAGGATAATGTTGATACCTAAAAAAAAAAAAAGATGACAATTCCTTTATAGGGAAAAAAATAAATAATGATTAAAAAGAAATAATAGTAATAAAATTTTGTGTTTAATTAAATAATAATTTGATAACCCTAAATAGTGTAATGTTAAGGGATAGAAATGACTAAGTAGGAAATAAACCAAATCAGAATGAGAAGTAACTATGCGATAAAAAGCATGAAAGTAGGGTTAGTTAGGCTTGGCACTCATAATAAACTAAGTTGGAAGGTAACAAATTAAAATTTTTTTTAGCACTTCAATAAAATGTTATTATGATGTCTAGGAAACCATTTTGGATCCTTTTGTTAAACAGAGATGATGGTGGTTTGATGATGGAGGATTGATAATTGTTCGGCAAATACAGTAAGTAGATTATAAAGTTAGATACATTTTTAACCTTACTCTACTTTTTTTTTTTTACTTCTCTATTTCTTGTTTGTTTTCTACATGGTGTTGGGCCAAGCTTTTTATGGAGTATCTTCACACATGCAAATATTTTGGATACCAAGTCTTTCAGATTTTGTTATGTTAAAATATTATTGTTATTGAGTTGAATTTAAAATTGTATGCTACTCTAAGTGATAAATTATGATAAGAGATTGCCCTTTAGTATGATAATTCTAAACTATGATAGTAATGTGGTTTTAAACCTTCTGAATATTTTAAATACGAATACATAAATTTGGTTTTCTTTAAGAAGTTGTTTAGTATAAAACCCTACAACTAATAGCCGTATTTGTTAGCTTTTGTGCACCTCGATCTAGACCTTAGCTAGCAGGGGTGTTGCTAGGGCTGTGTATCAGCCACCACACATGGATCTGTTTTGATTATCGGACGTTGTATGCTCTGCATCTGTAGTTACTTACCCTTGCGAGCTATTTGCTCTGTGTATGTTCTATTTTGGTTTTTAACTAGATGCTTCATATTCTAATCTGCTAAATGATCTCACAGTAAGAGTTTTAATTAAAGTATTCATTTTAACTATGACACAAGCGTTGAATTATTTTCATATTGGCATTGTTATTTTATATCATTTGTGAATTATTTTATTTTTATTATTATTTAAAATAATACGAGTTTGTGATTGTTGTTGACTCTCAATGTGGACAATGCTTCCAAGAAACTCTGTACCCACTTGTCTTTTTAGTTATCATGCTTTATCTTCTACTCATTGAGTATTATAACTCATTCTATTATTTATTTATTTATTTATTTTAGATATTGGAATTGTGTCTAGATCCTCTTTTGGTCTAGCTCAAGAGTGTTGTAGTAGAAAGCCAACAATCGGTTAGTCTAATATTAACTAACTACTATCTTTGTATGTATATGTTTATATTTTAGAGTTGCTTCACAGACTATAGGTAGGTAGGATCCTCACCCTATCGATTGTAATATGTCTTTGATTGATAATAATAATAATAATAATAATAATAATAATAATAATAATAATAATAATAGAATTCTCCTTCATTATTCTGATTAGTTAATTGTTGTAGACAATTTGAGATCATCTTGTACTCCATGATAGTTATATCTCTATTTGGGGTGTGACAAAAATTGAGCCAAAGCTGATATATGAATTATGTCAACAGCTGATATATGATCACTTTTATCGGGGTGAGAATTAGAATTAAAAAATATTGATAAAGTTCTGTAAATTAAAATCTAATAAGTCCTAATTCTACTTTGCAGATTTGATTAGTTATACATTATTTTGATACATAATAAGGTTTAATATATAAATTTATATAATATATTATTTACACCAAATGAACAATAAATTTATAATATTATTATATTAACTTCTATCAAAACTTATATAATTTATCAAATGCGCTCAAATGTCATCCTAATTGATGGATAGGCAAACCCAATCATTCGGATCAAAGCATGCAGATAAAAACTCATACAGATTAATCCTTACCTCCTGACTGAGCTTGGACTTTTCTTGGTTTTTTTTTTTTTTTTGCTCTCGAGACGTTACTATTCTCTCTCTACTGCCTCTCAATTCTTTCTCTCTGCCGTCGTTCTTTACGTCGCCCCCACATTCCTCTGTCTCTCATCTTCTATTTTGTCTCCTCTCTATTTCCCCTGTTTGCTATATGAAGAACAGATTTGTACCATTTAAATATAATTTAAACAATTCAATTTTTTATTTTTTATTTTTACTTTGATATATTTTTTATTTTAGAAAAGCAAATACAGGATGAAACCAATATTTTAATTTTCACTGAACAGAGTTGATAAAAATTAAAAAATTATCTTTATCTTATATTTATTTCTTTTAAAATAAAAAATAGATTATTGTAACCAAAAAAATTAAAAAATTAAAATTTACATTCAATTGGAAGGTCCTAATCAGATCTGAAGAAAAATAGCACGTTCAGGAGTGTCATGGAGAGGGAGGGCTCACTAGGGACAGGACCGCAATTAAATTGTAATTAAGGAGCTAGCATTGAAGCTCCATTGAAAGGAAGAGATCATCAAAGTAAGTGGTTTAGCTGGGATGGACAAAATTTGTAAGTGGTTTGGCTGGGATGGACAAAATTTTTAAGTCTGATAAATATCCGTAAAATTTATTTGTTTGAATTTGAATATAAACATTTTTATGATATTTTATGAGTTTGAATTTGAGTCTATAATATTCACTTTATCCCAAATTTATAATATATATATATATTAATTAATGAATTTAATATTTTTTAAAATGATAAAATATTTTTCAAATAATATTTTTTTAGTTTTGATTTATATTAATAGTTATTTAAGACATTTTATTTTTTATTATGATTATATGAATAGATTTTATGAAAATGAGTTTCAATTTAAGAAAACTCTATTCATTTCAAAAAAATTTTAATAAATTAATACCAGTTTATAGATTTAAAAGTTTAACCAAAAAATAGAATTTAAAATTTATTCACTAAATATAAGTTCAAAAACAAAAACTATAATATCCTATAGATAATCATCTCTATATTTTAAGCACATTTTGGGTTTGGTCTGTGCACGAACGCCAGCTTTTGTTATTAATATTGTTGTCCGTAGGAGGAGAGAGAAAATTCCACTGTTTTCGATAATTTCGAGAAGAAAAAGAGTCACGTGGCTGCTGGCAAAAGTTACAATATTCTTAAACGAGGGTCTAATCGTTGACGGAATGAGGAAAAAAGTGAGAAAGTTGAAAAATTATGTTTGGTACGTGGGGATGTGGTACATGAAGTAATGGAAGAACACAATCCTTTAAACATGGGTAAAGAAAAACCTTTAACTTATAGATGAAATGTGCTTTGCCGAAAAAATTTTTTGTATCAAAAGTTACTTTATATTTTTTATTTTTGTATTTTTGGATTCTCATTTTGTATTTTTGAATTTTTGGTTTCTTATTTTTTATTTTTTAAAAACTTAATCCTTTTTTATTTCAATTAAATATAAATAATTTTTTTTAATTTTTTTATTAAGGCTCATTTTAGATATTTTCTCATATTTTTTTCTATTCTCATTTTATTTATATTTTACCAAACGTTAAAAAGTAATTACATTTATATTCTTTTTTTTATTTTACCAAACATAATTATGGAATATAAGATTTTTTTTTTATTTCTATTTCATTTTATATTTCTATTCTATCAAAAATTAGTTCTCTGTACCAAACGAAGTCTAAGAGTAGTATTGGTGGTGTTTTGCAAGTGAATATTTTATTTTTAACAATATTTAAAAATTTCATAAAAAATTTAAATATATTTTCCATGTTCAAATATTTTTAAATAATTTTTATATGCTTAAAAATTAATAAAAATTCTCATACGCTGTATACCAAATATAAGAAAGATAGATGGAAAGATATGATAGGTAGAAAAGAAAGGAAAGAAATGCTCAATAAAGTAAACAAGAAGACTAACGTACCACAAAAGCTTTTATGCTGTGAACTCCATATAATTGAAGGAAGGACACAGCGCAGATTGAGGTTGGAAGTTTTGAGAAATTAAATTGAAGAGTAAATTTAATTTAATTTTTTTAAAAAATATATGCCTCAACAATATATGATTCTTAGATTTTAAAAATACAATATTCAATCTCTTAAATTTTTTAAATCGTTACACATTAATGTTTCGTCAAAGAAATTACATTTCCTCTGAATGAAATGAATTGAGATAGGAAATGAGTATTATGTTATAGTCAAGACAACTCATGAAACGGTGAGAGGCTTTGGGATAGGACCAACCCTAATAATGGAGGATGACAGTGGCAGACATTTAAGAGAATGGATGGACAACTAGTAACCAGTTGATAGGGGACAAGGCATGACACCTAACGAAACATTAACTATTTCTGAATTTTATTTAATATATATCAATAACGATCAAAGAAAAATGTAGGTTTTATAGAGATCTTTAGTGAAGCAGATCGTGTATTAGGTTAAGAGGGACAATTATGAATTCTTGAACACCGTGAGCAGTTTTAGTGCGTGTTTAAAATCTTGTTTTAAAATTACATATGTGTAGAAGTGACAAATTACTACTCCCTCGTAAACGTAATTTTGAACTTTGAAAATGCAGAACCAAACACATTATTAGCAGTGAATTTCACGAGGTATTGCATGGGAGAACAGACGTAATGTACGCAGAATCAGGAAACAAGTACAACTTCAATTGATTCAGTTACAACTCGTGAGAGATCATACAGAGAAAATGATAATACGTAAAACTCTTTCTCTTATTGTTGCATTCACTTTTAATTCCCCCTCCCCCTCTTCTCTCTCTCTCTCTCTAATTACTTGTACATCAGTTTTACATTTGTATTTTCAGTTGTTTTATATGTCAATTGGGTATGGTTTGTTTATATTATGGGTTGGCTGAATTGAATCAATTCATGGCTCTCGATCCTGAAATAAAGAAAACTTAATAAATTAGGGGTGATTAAATAATAATAATAAGATAAATGGCATGGTAACTTAGTGTATACATATATAAGAAATATAATTTTCAGTGGCAATTTTTTTATGATGATTAAAAATATCATATAGAAAGTGAAGTTTTGGCGATGACTTTACTTAGTCTATGATAAATAGTGGTTGTCAAGTATTTCTTGTGCCCAATCAATCACCAGCAAATATAAAACTTTTAATGGGGATAGGTGGCATTTGCCATCATTGACAGTTGGCTTCTCTTTATATGCAAAAAATTAAATTCCTTATATTTAAAATGTTTTGTTTGAATAATCTTATTATTTGTGAAATTGTTTAATGTGTGAATATATATACAAATACCTCATAACAGTCACCTTGTTTTTCTTTTTAAATAAGTAGCAATGATATAATTTTATCTAAATCATATGGGGTACGTACCACATCAATTTTGTTAATATGTGTAGTATTCAATTTTTTAGTATTATAAAATAAAAAAAAATTCAGTAAATCGCAATCTTATTAAGTGTGATTTACATTATCTATTCATTTATTATATTATATAAAAAAATAATCACAAAATTGAGATAGTTTGACCCCCCCAAAAAAAAAGTGGAAGCTCCAAATTAAAACAGAAGGTCAAATAAATCGCCTAAAAGTGAAAATTGATTAAAAACCTCGAAATCCTGCCATATTGAACATGGATAACAAAGAACTATATATTGCTCTTCGTTATGTTTTATCAAATTGATCTTGCAATTGTATTTTCATTTTAAATGATGCACAAAAGCATAAAAGTAGAATGTTAGAATCGAGTGATACATTTCAAATTCCGTCCCCCAACTATAAGTTCAATATCATTTGTCAAACACGCCTTAAATTATGAGCATCAAATCATATTAATTATGTCAATTCACTATATCAATTTGATTGAATTGATTTTTACTCTTTTTTCTACATATGTATTATTATATTTTTGAAGCTATAAATATGATTCGATCTTTTAATTGTATGGTGAAGAAGATTACGCAGCGAAGACAAGTGTTACAAAACAGTCCATCAATTTTTTGTGGAGGAAATAATGAAGAAGCCTCAGGATAAGGTTTTGGCTACGATAGGGTCTCCAAATATTAAATATATTTCGTAGCCAAAATGCACGATAGGGTCTAAAAGTGAAAATTGATGCATTTTGGCATTTTTGTGGAGGAAATAATTGTTTTGGCTACGAAATTGGAGAAAATATGTAAGGTTCCTCCCCAAAATGCACTATAGGGTCTCAACTTCTATCTAGATAATTACTTATTATAATCTTTACCAAACAATCAAGTGATACATTTCAAATTCGGTCTTCCAATTATAAATTTAATATCATTTGTCAAACATCGCCTTAAATTATGTTCATAATTTTATATATTTTATTCGATCAAAATATTCTATTAAGAATAAAATTAATTTCTTTTATTAAAAATATATGTTAAAAACTTTTATTTTAATGTCATTTTTTATGTAGAGAAACTATAAATTTAATATATTTTAAATTTAAAAAATAATTGATTTTTTTATGTCAATTAAATACATATTTAATATTTGTTATTATTTATATGAGAATATTTTAATCCAAATATATATAAATATAATTCATCTTTTAAGAAGTCACTGTAGTACTTTTTTATTTAAAAAAAGGAAGTGTAAATTTTCAAAATAAAAAGAAGGGTTGTATAATTTATACATTGAAAAAAAAAAAAAACAAATTACCCACATGTGTGTGTACATACAATAATAATAATAAGTTAACTAGTATGGTTGGATTCAATTTATTTTTGTCTCTCAAATTAACAATATTTTTTAAATTAAATCAGTTATTGAATCGATAGAAATATTGATTCATAATTTAATGGTCTAATCATAGATAAAGTTGAACCAGTAATAATTAAGCATATATATTTTAAATATTATATATGATCATTTTAATATAATAAATAAATACTAATATATTTTAAATATTTAATTACTGATTTCATATTGTTTAAAATGTTTGAGAAACTATTTTTAATTAAAAATAAAAATTGCTCATCATTAAAATTTAAGAGTATTTAATTTTAAATTTTTGGGGTTCCCAAGTTATATTAAGATTTTACTTATAATTAAAAACAAAAAATCAAAGGGTTTAGAAATTATAAATTAAAAAATATAATTTATCTAATAAAAAAATTTAACTAAATTAAAAATATAATTATATATAGTATATATATTAATTTAAATATATATATAATATTATTTCATTGAGATATATATATACATAAATGTATAATATTATTAAAGGAAATTGGTGATTTAAATGGTAAAAAAGGCTTGTAAAATAATTTTTTAAAAATCATTTTTTTTTTGGGTTCTCATCAGGTCTTAATCAATTCTTAAGTTATTCGATTCTAAAGGCTAATTCAATTTGATCAGAGACTGATTTCTAATTCAACCCATCGAACCAATTAGTGCATTTTGGTTTTCAAAACAGTGCAAATTAAAGAAGAGTCTTTATCTATTCATTATTAACCCACGCACCAAACCTCAAGCTTTCCTTTTCATTGCTTTAACTATACACTATTTGGTCTCCAAATTTATGAATGAGGCATTTCTTGGGAACTTATTATACACAAACATATAAAATCTCTAACGCTACACACCCCACTAAAATCTCCCACCAAACTTTATCTGCCTATTAATACATCACCACATTAATTTTCTCTTAGTCTCTCCGATTACAACTATATAAAAAGCATATTGTAGCGTGTGTTGGATCCAGGCTCTCAGCAAGAAAATGGAAAGAATATACATAGCATTATTATTATGGCTTCTGCTAACAACCCATTTCCTAGTGGTCGTTTGCAGTAGAGTCCCAGCAGTGATAGTTTTTGGAGACTCCTCTGTGGATTCTGGAAACAACAACAGGATCGCCACGGTTCTCAAGAGCAACTTTAGGCCTTACGGCCGGGACTTCGAGGGCGGCCGCCCCACCGGCCGGTTCTGCAACGGCCGTGTCCCGCCGGATTTCATCGCCGAGGCTTTTGGTGTTAAACGCAACATACCTGCCTACTTGGATCCCATGTATTCCATCAAAGATTTTGCCACTGGAGTTTGCTTTGCCTCTGCTGGAACTGGTTATGATAATGCAACTTCTGCTGTACTTGTAAGTCTCGTCTCAAATAAACCCATCACTTCTGTACTGTTCCTGCAAATATTTCCTATCATTTATTGTGATTTATTAATCAATTCAACTTGCAACGTTTGCCTTAATAAGCGATTGTGATGCTATATCTGAAACTAGGAAAAAAAGTAATACAGAAGAATAAAAATGTATGCGGGATTTATTTTTGATTTGTTTTCTCTCTTCAAACATATCCTATCCATTTACTAATTAAATGTAAAATATCCAAATCTTTAATAATCTCACTTTTGTCTCTCCTTACATAGCTTTAAATTACCCTTTCCTTTGAAAAGAGATAATTAATTACGCGACTTATCTAAAAGTTATACAATTTTTTTAATTCAAATTTTATCTTATAATTAAATTTATTTTGATCAAAGTATTTTTAAAAACAAGATGAATTTCTTTTATTAAAATGTATTTCTAAAAAAATAATTTTAATATTTTTTATTTTTTATTAAAAATAATTATTTTATTTTATTTTAAAATGTTATTACCTTTATAACAATATATACTTACGTTAATTAAATATATATTATTTTTTTATTATATAATTAATTACAATCTTTTAATTTTTATATTTATTTTAAAAATTATTTTACAAATATATTAATTGTTTTTAATCATTATTTATTTTTATTATTAATGATTTTAACGTTTACTGCATTTTAAAAAATGGTTATTTTAGAAACTTGAAGATATTTTAGTGAAAATAGGTTTAGTCCGAAGAAGATCATGTAATTTTTCATAATAGAAGTTAACCTATGATGAAAAGAAAATTTATCCTAAATTAGTCATTGAATTTTGAGCTTTAAATCATATACATACATACTATATATATATATATATATATATAGGTCAACTAACAATTTACCACTGCTTATTATAAAATTAAAACATCTTGCCAACTGCTAAATGTCTTCTATCACTATAACACATCTAGAAATTTTAAATAATTAATTTATTATTATATCAAATTTCCAGAGACTTGATACACAAATTAATGTAAAATGCCAATATATTAAAAATAATTCCAAGTATATACAGAATGTGATCCCACTATGGAAGGAACTGGAGTACTACAAGGAGTATCAAGCAAAACTGAGAGCCTATCTTGGTGTGGAGAAGGCTAACGAGGTGCTAAGCGAGGCATTGTACTTGATGAGCCTAGGAACCAACGACTTCCTCGAGAACTATTACGTGTTCCCCACCAGGAGAGCTCAATTCACTGTGTCGCAGTACCAGGATTTTCTGGTGGGGATCGCTGAGAATTTCATTAGGGAACTCTACAACCTCGGAGCTCGGAAACTGTCCCTGACGGGGCTTGTTCCCATAGGGTGTCTCCCATTGGAGAGGACTGTAAACATCTTAGGGAATCATGAATGTGATCACAAGTACAACGATGTCGCTTCGGAGTTCAACAAGAAGCTCGAGAAAATGGAGTCCAAGCTGAGCAGGGAGCTTCCTTTGTTAAAATTGGTGTCTGCAAATGCATACGACGTCGTCAATGACATTATTACAAGACCTTCCTCCTACGGTAAGCTTTTGATGATCAATTTGCTATCTCTTCCTTTCTTTTTCCTTTGGTACATGATCGTCATCATTTTAATAACTTTGGATATGGTGTTGATGAGTGATGACCCTCCATTGCTAATTCTGTTACCCTATATATAGCCCATTGATGCTAGAATTAGAAACTTTGGGGATTCAAAATTTTTCCGTTTTGGTCTCCTACCTTAATGGAAAAAATGACATCTAAGGATCCTAATTTGGTAAAATTGATATTGAAAAATTTTAAAAACTAAAAATTTTTTTTGAAGGCATAAAAGACTTAAAATCTATCTTGTAAGGAGATGTTATTTGTATTTTTCAAAATTATCACTCTTATTTTCTAAAGTTGCAACACAAAGGCCTTTTTAAAATTATAAGAGTGTTTTTGATTTATTACAACTATTAGATGAAAACACAAAAATTATTATTTCTTAGTTACCATTGACGTTTCTTAAAGTTACCATTTCTACTTTTCAAAACTATTACATATGCTTCCTTAAGTTACAACATAATCTTCTTAGAGTTACAATATAGTCTTTCTAAAATTACAATGACATTTTTATTTTGTTACAACTATTTGATCTAAATACGGAAATTATTATCACTTTATTGCCATTCATGTTTACCACTTATTCTTTAATCAATTATCACCCATACTTCTTAAAGTTACACAGAAGTTTCATATTTGCAAGGCAAATTTTAGATCCTTTGGATCTTTAAAAAAATTTTAACTTTTAAGATCCTTTGTCAATTTTATAAAAATTAAGATCCTTATATCTCATTTTTTCTATATTAATTGTTCGGAGAAGCAATTTCAACTACTTTGACACTTGCCTAACAGAGAAGTCAAGAGACATTGACTAATAGTTATTACTCATTAGAACTAGATCTACCTGACTACAGTGATCACAAAAAATTCGAATTTTGATTTTTTAATAAATTATTTAAAATTTATTATTAACTCGCTGATAATAATTTAACATATAAAATTTGAAATTCTAGTTATTCATCGGAAAAGTAGAGTTTATTGACGTGTGGCATAAGGAGACAAGGTCTAGAAGAGAGCTGTGTGTTAAACTCTCACACTATTTTTATATTAGTTCTCATCACATGCAATATTTTTGTTATAAAAAATTGCTTCCATTAATTTATTGTTAAATCGATGATAAAGAAATGCACAGATGAATTATATGCAAAATTAATATTTCTCTGCCAAAAGAAAATGCCAATCACATTAATTGAAAAGCTGAAAGCAACATACATAATGTTATCAACATTTTTCAGTTTTCATAAAATTGATCTAATTTTTACTGCCCATGACAACATCCACTTAATTCAATATTTGATGAATTTTTTTGGCTAAACAAAAATCTTTTTTGAATTAAGTTTCATAAGTACTCTGTTTCCTATATAAATAGGATTTACTTTTAAGCATGGATTGGGCCACCAATTTTATTTTCATTAAATTATAAACCTTTTGAATTTAAATTTAACAAACTTTGATATAAATTAAAATCTAAAACACAATGTGCAATTATGTTTATTAAATTCTGATCAAAATTTGTTTGCAATAATTGCACAATATACATTTGAAGAGAAAAAAATAATAAGAGGTGTGGGTCTTATGCCAGATAAGACTCACTACTACACAACACATTGTGAGAGATGAGAGAGAATCACAGGGCATCGAATTCAAGGTTTGGTTATAGTTTTAAAATTTTAATTAACGTTGTCCACGTGAGGAAGGTCTAGCTTATACAAACTTTGATTCTCAACAATATTTCAGAGAGTCTTATAAAAAAGAGATAAAAAGAGAGACTAAGGCGGGTCTCATCTAAATCTTAATCTTTTTATTTTTAATTTATTTTTAACTAGATCACTCGAAATACTACACAGAATTCATTTTCTGGCATGGACATAGTTATTAATTATACATATGGCCCGGGGTTACGGGCAAAGGTGCCGTACCCTGTCCTGCCTGAGTCTGTAATGATATTGAAGGCTTCTATTCGTAGTTGTTGCGCTTTGAAGTTGCTAGTTGGAATTCATATTAATGGCCGTTGGCCAACCTGAGCTGGTTTTGCAGGTACTCAACATTTAGGTTTGCTTTTACTTCTCACCATTAATACTAAACCATATGGAGAATCTAACTAGCATAATCGAGATTCAAGATATAAAGAAGCAATGACAAATACATATATATATATATATATATACATATGCATGTGTTTTATATATAGGGAATGATAGCTTACGCATTATGCAAATGTTAGCAGTTTCCAATTGTTCAGCTTGGCTGTTTTGATGAAAAGGAAAAAAAAAAAAAAACGAAACACATTCTTCTATTTGAAGACAATAATACAGGAATGCATTAAGTGAAATGAGCTAATTAAATATGAGTGACTATCCGCTCATCTCTATAATTTGAGTATGTTGCATACTTTTCCTTTTATCTAGGTTAAAGTAAATTTGTATATCTCATTTTTGGAATAACCTTCAGTTTGACACATAAAAAAAATAAGCTTGATGTAATTAAGAAAAAAAATCAACACCTTATTATTCCTTAGGTCATATATAACACATAAATTTAAAATATTTTATTTTTGTTTATATCTTAACATCTTATAAGTAGATTTTTAGGCCCAAACCTGTGAAATTAAAATTTTCATTTATCAAATAGCACTGAAAATTTTCTGTGTTAATTTTTGTATAAATTTATCCATTATTAATCTGATTGATATATTTGAATAACTTTTTAGGGCAGCATTATAAAAATAATAGTTGTTCTTCAAGGATATATTATATGGATTTTTTGATTTAGATATGGAAATATATTATTCAAAAAATAATATAAAAATTAATGAGCTTGAAAATTTGCAGGATTTGAGGTAGTAGAGAAGGCATGTTGTTCCACAGGAACATTCGAGATGAGCTACCTCTGCAGTGAGCACAATCCAATAACGTGCAAAGACGCCGACAAATATGTGTTCTGGGATGCCTTCCATCCCACAGAGAAAACAAATCGCATAGTCTCAAATTTTTTAATTCCAAAGCTTCTCGCAGCTTTTCGATGATCCATTTTATATATAAATATCTTCCCTCTTCAGCCAATTAATCATGATGTGATATATATATGTCAATTATGTGCTTAGGATTTGCATTAGGAATTTAAACTTGAAGGTTTCTTTGTATGTTGGGTGGTGATATGGTTTGATTTGAATGGTTTTCCAAATGAAGCAAAAGATTGTGTTTTTTGCACGATGTATCACTTTTTATGAATGAAATTAGTTTGGTTAAAGGAGAAGTTATATTGGAAATGTTAAATACTAGAGCTTTTAATATAATTAAGTGAATTTCCTGGGTTGAAATATGGAAATGAAGCTGGAGAGAAAGGAGTTTTTTGTTTTTGATAATATATAAAACTTATACAGCAGACAGACAAAGACTAAATAAGGAAAGAGAGGTCCCCTCGAAAATGACTCTATGACACAGAATAAAGAGTATCTGGAATTAATAAATGCTAAAAGACAAAAAACTCATCCAGCAAATTCTAAATTTCTCATTGAAGAACCTACAAATGTACTGAAATTATTTGCTGCTGAGTTTACAAAAGCTGACAACACGCATCAGATAATGTTGACGATTGTCAATTCTTGGCGAAACATAAACCATAATACATAAGTCTAACTGCTTCAAATAATAATTTCACTCGAGTTTGATAAGATTTATCAATCCAAACCCATTTTAAAAAAATGGTGGCCGAGCCACGTTGTATAACACCTTGTATAGCCCCAAAATGTATAGCACATTTCAATGAGAGGTTGCATCTATTTTAAATTATGAGTAGATTATAAATTTTTTTT
Organism: Erythrophleum fordii; assembly: GCA_032878935.1. Taxonomy (NCBI): domain Eukaryota; kingdom Viridiplantae; phylum Streptophyta; class Magnoliopsida; order Fabales; family Fabaceae; genus Erythrophleum; species Erythrophleum fordii. The sequence goes on along the minus strand of JAVQMF010000025.1, from coordinate 7,391,004 downwards.
TATTTTTAAAATATAAACTTTAGTCAAATTTTGATTTTTTTACTAAAATACCCTTTATTAACATAAATATACCAATTAATATGTATTATATTTAAATATACACCAATAAAAATAAAAAAAGTATCCAAATATGCACAGATAAAAAAAGATTATATTTTTTTAATTAAATTTAACCAAAAAATTATATATTTAGATTAGTAGAAGGCATTTTGGTCTATAAATTTAAAATTAGACTACAATGTAGTGTAATATTTTGTTTCAAGAAATGTTTGTGTATATTTTGAAAATAAAAAAAAAGTATATGTAATTTCATCAAAATTCAGGGAGATCCATGTAATTTGTCTTGGAATATTAATTTATTATGAATTAGCATTAATCAATTATTGGACAAATTTACATATTTTTATTTTAATAATATCAAATAATCAATTTTGTATTTTGGTATTGTATAAATGGATTGATTTTATATGTTATAGATAACTAGTAATAGATTGAACTATCCATTAATTCATTTAAGGAATAAGAGCCCAACTCATAGCTCATTTAGCATTGGTTATCTTTTTTTATAGTAGCTAAGGGTTTGTTCTTTACTTAAGAGAGATATTGACAGACTTTCTAGTGTCTTAGGGGTATTGTGAGTTGTAATAACCTATCCCTATTCTCTTCCTCTCCACCTATTGCCATCCATTTCTTGGGTGGGATCTCTAGACTTTTCATGGTTTATAGCATCTAATATGATCTAAACTTATTTCCCAATTTATTTTTAGTCATTGATATCAAAGCCACTACATGCTACTATCCATTGCTATTTTGTTTTGAGAAAACCTTTTTGTATTTGTACATGAATAAGAATGGATGATTTGAGTTGATTTGGAATTTTGTGCTTCTTTTCCAAGATTTAATATGATGTATTTCATAAGTCTTGAACTCTTGGCATACTGCTATACTGAAAATTTTTGCATTTGAACAAAAAAAATTCAAACCTATGGAATTGAATCTATGTGTTGATATTTTGGATGGTTTTTCTTTATATTCATTTTGTGTGGAAAATGTTCTTTACATGTTTGTAATGTCATTTAGACTCTTTCAATCGCACAAAACTCATTGAATCCATGGCAAATCATAAAGAAAAAGTTTTAGATTTAGTTTTTGTGTTTTTCATTTTTCACTTAAAATTGAGTTTTTCTCACTTTGTTTGCTTGAATCTTTGCTATAGAGGCTTCCAATATATTTTAGAGGTTTTAATCACATGAAATAGCCCCTTTTGGAAGCTTAGATAGCATTACCATGGAGTATTTCTACCATGGTTGTGCAGGGAGGCATGCTTGAAGATGAAGACTTGCAAAACTCATGCCCACTCAAAATCGAAAAAGGAGATTTTGCAACGATTGCATTGCAGTAGTTGAAAAACCAATGCCAAAAATAAATTTGACCATGCTTCATACAACTATTGCACTTTTGCAGTGGTTGCTACTGTTATCACCTATTGTAAAAGTGCATAGTTCCCAAAATAATTGTTGCAAAAATTGCAGTGGTTCAGGTAGCAATGGTTCCAGCCATTACTAAATTCATTCATTGACCCCTGCGATATATCTCAGGTTTAGGAAGAAAAATTTTGAAACCCCAAGAGCTACTATGTTGCAACGGTCCAAGGCTTTAGTGTCATGAAGACCATCGCTATCATTGTCGCATCATGCCATTGTTGTCAAGCCGCTATCCATCGCCCGCCATTCAGTCCATTGTTAATCTCACCATTTCAATTGTATCTTTTCCATTTTTTTTTATTCTAAGCTAATTTGAGATAATTTTTTCAAGATTTTTTTCTCTTTTCTAAGATATATTGGCTTCTTGTTGGTTGAAACTAGTTAATTTGTGCTAAGATCTTAGATTATTTAAATTTTTTTAATTGATTTGTGAGTTTTTTATTTTGTTATTTTGATGCATATATGAAACATTCTTTGATATTTTTTATTTAAATTTGAGATCTTAGAAGCCTATTTCAATTCAATGTTTGTTTAAAGCCCCATTTTTGCATTGTTCATTTTCTCCATTCTTTGATATTGTTGATTTAAATCTGATGAATATATCTTTATCTCTATATTTTGTTTAGTTTTTCAACGAGACTTATTGCAAATATGAAATTTTCTTAAATATTTAACTATAGTGAATTGTAGTGGCTTTAAAATTAATTTGACAAATTAGAAAAAGTTAAGCTAATTATTTGGGTTTTAGATTAGGAAACTATTAATTATGTATGTATTGGGACTTTATCTCTCAATTCCCTTCCCTTCTTTTCCTATTTTATTTTATTTTTTATCTTAATTTATTATGCTCATTACTTAATCCCAATTTTATTTTATTTTTTTCAAATCTTATGTATGTTATTTGATTATTTTTATACACATATAAAACAAATCTATTGTTGTTATAAAATAATGCTATGAAATTTTTGCTTGGAATGTTATTTACAATAAAGTGCTATTGTTTTTATTAATAGATAAATCTTAGATTGAAAGACCTAAGAACATCCCTAAATATGTGAAAGAACTAAATATATTTTTAAACTTTGTATTTGCTAATAAAAGTGTTGAAAGCAAGATAATTATCCATATCCTAAATGCAAGTCTAACGAATGATAAATTAAAGATGTAGTGATGATCATCTAATTGTCAAACCATTTTCAAGAGGTTATACTGTTTGGCTTAAACATGGGGAGATAAGTACAATAGACACCATAGTTGAAATTTCTTCAAGACCACATATGATTCAAGATAAGATTGCTACTAATAACCTTATATAAAACATGGTCAATAATGCATTTAGGCACTACCCTAATGATAAAAGTGTGGGCAAAGTTGAAGTAACATATTCACCATTAGATTAAATGTCAAATGAGAGTCTATATTTCTTTGAGTTAATTAGAGATGGATAGCAAAATTTGTATAAAGAGTGTGATAAGTATTCAAAATTGTCCTTCTTGGTGAAATTGTATGACATTAAGTGCTTATGTAGAATAAGTGACAAGATAATGTTTATGATACTAAAGTTGTTGGTAGATGCCTTTGGTCATACAAAGGTTCCACATTCCTTCTATGAGGCTAAGAAAATTATCAACAAACTTGGGCTTCATTATAGTAAAATTCATACATTGCCTGAATGATTACATGCTATATTAGGGGAGGATGCATATAAAGATGCTTGTAAAAAATTTAATACTTCTAGATGGAAACCAAAGGGTCAAAGCATGTCCAATGGTAATAAAAAGAAATTGAGGCTGCTTACAAAAGTTCTATGATACTCTCCACTAAAGCCACAGTTGCAAAGGTTGTTTATGTCTTCTAAGATAGTTAAATATATGAGATGGCATGTAGTGGAAATGAGTTCTAATGGCAAGACAAAGCATATGAAGGACTTTGAGGCATGGAAAAATTTTAGCTTAATGAATCTTTAGTTTGCTTTAATTCCATGAAATGTACACTTTGGACTATCTATGTATGGTTTCAATCCATTTGCCACCTTAAGCATTAGCTACAGTATTTGGCCAATGATATTTATGCCTTACAACCTTTCTCATTATATGTATATGAAACAGAGTTTGTTCCTACTTTTAATGATATTTCCTAGGAAGCGAGTACCAAGAAATGATATAGATGTTTATTTGTAACCATGAATGAAAGAGTTAAAAAAGTTATGGGATGTTGATGTTAAAGCTTCCTATAACAAGCAAGTGTTTAACATGTGTGCAACTTTGTTGTGGACTATTAGTAATCTTGTAGGCCTAGGAACCTTATCTAGATAGAATACATATACTGGGTTAGTCTGTCCATCTTACAACTTTGACTCAACTTCTTTTTGGCTTCTTTATAGTCAAAAGTGGTGTTTTATGGGTCATCAATGCTTTTTAAACCAAAAGCATAAATTTAGATTAGTTTGAGGTTTGTTTGATAGTAGAGAAGAAAAGAAAAATCTATCAAAGGCAGTAAGTGACTCAAAAATTTTAAGCTAGGTTAAGAATGTTAATGTTGTATTTAGAAAAGATGTGGAAGTTATAGGTCAGGTAAGAAGACTTCGAGTGTCTAGTGGTGTCGAGGGAGAAATTCAATAATGGTGAAAGAAAAGTATATCTTTTGAACTCCCATGTTAGTTGCATAATTTGTTACGCCATAATCTTGACGTCAAACATATTGAAAAAAATGTTTGTGATACTATAATATTTACTTTGATGAAGGAAACTAGAAGATCAAAAGACCATTTAAATGCTCAGAGATACTTACAAGAAGTGAGGATTAAGTCTAATCTTTGCCCAAATAAAAGTGGTAGATATTCTCCAGCATTGTTCACATTGACAAATGCTAATAAAGACGTCTTTTTGAAAACTTTAAAGTACATCATTGTACCATATGAATATACAAGTAATATTTCTATATGTATTGTTTGAGGCAATGAAAGATTGGATGATTGAAAAGTCTTGACTTACATATTCTTATGGAACAACTTTTACCATTAGGCATAAGAAAGGCATTTCTTAAGCAAGTGTCTGTAATTTTAATTGATTTGTGTTTATTCTTTAGACAACTATGTAATAGAGTGTTGAATGTCAATTAACTTGGCTAGCTACAAAATAAAGTTGTTCACACACTTTTTCATATAAAAATATTATTCCCGCGTTCATTTTTCATAGTCGTGGTTCATTTGATTGTATACTTAGCTTAAGAGACCAAAATAAGAGGTATGGTCTAACATCGATGGATGTACCCTATAGAAAATTAATTTTGTGTATAATTTATTCTTAATTGTTTCAAATCTTCACAATTTGCATTTATACGTAACAAACATAATTTTTGTAAAATGAAGAAATGAGCTGTATAAAAGTAAGTCTTCTAAAATAAGCTAGATAATATCCCAAAAAATTTGGGTGGAGTCCTAGGCTCCTAAAAATGATAATTTTAGGCTCAGATGAAAAGAAAAACGGAGCTAGAATAGTGAAACAATTTGTGACAAAAACTAACGAAACGTAGTAGCATTTTCATAAATAAATGCAACTTTTGTAAAAACACATAGGAGGACTTTTTAAATGGGAAACTTAAGTAACCCATAGTTTTCAAAGGCCCCAAAAATCATGGGAAGCCCTGGAACTGATAAAGTCCCTTCGATGTACGTTTTTCAATGTCGGTAAGCCCAAACTTTAATGAATTTGTTTAGGAAGGTTTTAGCTCCAATTTGAGTGATTCCAAAAGTATTTTATTAAATTAGGAACCTAAATTTTATAATGAAAAAGATGGTTCTAAAAAAAGAGCTAAAACAAAACTGAAATGAAATTGCTATTACAGAAGGATGAAATCAAAATTTTTGAAAAAGTGTGCTTCTAAAAGCTCCCACACACTTCTCCCTTCTTCTCCCACCTTCTTAAGCATGACCCTTTCTGCCCAAAAAATAGAAAATGCTCAGTCCTCTTAGGCACACAAGAGAAGGAGAAGAAGGAGGGAAAAAAAGGCTAAGAAAGGTAAGAAAACTTAGAGAATTTCATGCTCTTCCTTCTTCCAACTTTGGTCCTCTCTTTCTAGGCTTTCTTTCCATGGTTTATTTGAGCTATTTCGTTCTGTTTTAATCCAGAATATTGAAGGGGGAGTTCAAAATTTTTGAAGGGAAGCAAACCAAGGAGAAAGACTCTTGAAACTAAGTTGAAATCCAAGGTAATTCATGCTATGAATTGTTTCTTCCCTTTGCTTCCTCTTGCTTTGAGTTCCAGCCTAAATTAGAACCATATGGGGAAGGAAAGTTCTGTCCAAAAACAAGAAAGGAACAAGAGTTTTAGGCCATGAGGAGATGGAATATGGCAAAAAATCCCAAGGAAAACCTATGGAAAACAAGGTAGCAAAGTGTAGGCTTCTTTAGGGTTTTGTAAAATTTGATTTTTTGTAAGTATTTCCTTGGCTATTTGAATGTTTTCTTGAGCTCATAAGACCTCTAGAAACCCTTACAAGTGGCTCTTCCATCAAGAAAAAAATCAAGAACTCCATGAACCTTCCTTGGTGTGCTTATCTCGACCTAGGCTAGTTCATAGAGTTAGGGAGTGTTTTAATTTGTTCTAGCCTTGGTTTGGGACCTTACATGATGTTAGAAGATGAGAGAAACCATTGGAAAAAATTTAGGAGCCATGGATTGGAAGATAGAATAATGATGTCCATAATGGTATCTTAAGAAGCAACTTGATTTTCTAATTGTGCAAGTGAATGTGTAAGGGCTCCAAGGACCTTAAATGAGTCCAAAAAGTCTAGAAATAATAAGAGAATGGAGCCTAGAACTTGAAATGTAAAAGTTGCTTCAATAGGCCAATTATGGAACCACTATGCCACTTATGGAACTAAGTATGTGTTCAAGAGTATCTTTAGTGTCTTGGCTTGTTTCAAGTGTGTGATTATGTGTTGTTTATGGTGTTTAGGCCACGAAAACACTAACCCACCTAGGTGCACTTGTGAGGCTGAAAAGAGGGAGGAATAAGATAAAGGAAGGCTTGCAAAATTCAAGATATCTCTCCATCTCATTCTCCTTATATTCTTGTGTGTGTATATGTATATTATTGCATGCTTGTGTGTGTTCTTATGACTTGATGATATGTCACTTAATGCCTTGACATAACATTGGTACCAATGTGTCTCCTTGAATAACTATGGTTGTAGAAATGGCTCGTAAGGGTAAGGTGATGCCAAAAGTCACTTAATGAAGGTGAAGAGATGCCAAAAGTCTCATGGCATGGGTGAGACAAGGCCAAAAGTCCCTTGAAAGGGTGATGCCAAGTTAAAAGTCCCTAGACCAAGAGTAAGACAAATCCAAAAGTCTTAGAAATGGGGTGAGGCAAAACCAAAAGTCCCTAGAGTATGGTCTTGGCTTGAATGTGAATGAATGGCATGGAAATTATGACTTTGCATACTTTATGGTTGCCAAACCTTCCATACATATGCTTTGATATGTATATGCCTTGATTGTATGTGTGAATGGGTATGTGAGTTATTGAAATTCTTAGAATCTCATTCTTTTTTCCCTCTCACTCTTGACTTGTCTAGGTGGTACTCAAAGGCAAGGAAATGCAAGCCAATAACAATAGAAAGCTTTACTTTACCTATTATGTAGTCTAAATTGTAGTTGAATGTCAAAGTGGCTTTGTACATATTATTTTTATGATGTAAGACCTTTAGCAAATGCAATATGATGTGTAGATACTATATATACTCTATGTAGCATGAAAACAATAGAAATGTGAATTTTGAATCATGGATGGCATGTATGTGTTAGTGTATTATTGGGTGTGAGATGGTCAAAATAAAATGCATGCTATTTGGAATCATTTAGGTAGTTTATAAAAATCATATTCATGCTTTTAAACTTGCTCAAAGGGTGCCAAATACTAAAGAAGGCCAATTGAACCAAGTTGGTACCTCATATGGAGCAAAAGTGACCATTTTGTGAGGCTATATCACTTTTTTCCCAAATGAGCTCTTCTTAGTCTGATATTTGGCATGCATCTAGAGCTTGTTTAAAGGTTTTTGAAAAGATAAAGTATAAAATTTTTGGAGGTCTATGGAATATTTTGTGAATTTTTGAAGTTAAAAATTTTTTCTGATTTAGTCACAGTTACTGTAGCTATGGTCCGAAATGAAACTCTGTCACCCATAGGGAAAATAATGTCTAATTGTCACAAAATTTTATAGAGAGAAAATAGACCTTTCCAGTGACTTGTGACAATTGAAAAAACCTCATTTGAATATTTATAGATGGAGATATTAATTTTTAAAATTGTTGTCTAGTATCAGACTTCCAATTAGACCTATGTCACTGTTTGATTAGTTTTCAAGGCTTGGACATACTTGGACTAGTCTAGAGTTATTTTTTTCCTCTAGCTAACATTTGTAGCTTTCCAGATTAATATCATTTTCATGGATTGGATTTTTGTGAAATTAATTAGACATTTTTGAAATTTATGACAATAAACTATATCAATACCAAGGATAGCCAAACCTTTTTAGCTATTTCATTGTCAAACATGGTCCAAAGGCTATGCTCATGTCCTAAAATTATTTTTAGTGTGAATTTAACATCTAGATCTTTCCAGAAAGCTATGTTTTGTGTGATTTCATTTTTTCTATATTTAGTTATGATTTTTCAAAATTACCCCTAAAATTTGTCACTGTATAGCCTCGGGAAATGAAGGAATTTTGGGAGTTTTGACCCTTGATCCATGGTTTGTGCCAAATTTTGAGAATTTTGTGATTTGTATGTATGAAAAATAATTAGAGAATATTGTTAATGAGTTCATGGAGTCCCAGAAACCCGAAATAAAAAATTATCCGCTACACAATGCAATTTAATACATTATTTTAATGTATTTTCTTGAGATTTCTTTGATAAAGTGCATATTCCCACTTGTAAAAGAAATATTAATGTTAGAAATAATATGGTATTACATTCATGGCTTATAATTCTATGTACTCCATTAGGTATCTAGAGATGTTGAAATCTTATATACATAATAGAGCTCAGCCAAAGGGCTTAATAACTTATGGTTTATGCCCCATGAGGTTCTCACCTTTTGCTCTAAGTATTTATATAGAATTGAGACTATATTCAATAGACTTGCATGCGTTGATGATGGACTTAATTTTCTACCATCCGATGCGAGCACTTTGTTTCCATCTATTGTAAAACTACTTAGTGGTTTTAAATATTTGATCCTTTCTCCAATGGAGAAATTACAAGCCCATCAGCATGTCCTTACCAACTATCAAGAAGTAAGCCCCTTTCTTCAATAAGTAAATTAAATTTATTAGACTAGGTGTTTCCTAACCACTACACTAACTACGTTGCATATTTTATATAAGGAATTCAGAGAACTCGTATAAAGACAATTAAGAAGTTACTTATGGTCTTCTTTTAATATTGATAATAGGGTTCATAGAGAGTTTGTTGAGTGGTTTTCTTATTAGTTAAATACATGTCCACATATTATGTTTGTAAGCAGAGGTATAACAACATTGTTCCTCTCATTCCTTTTAGATTAGAAATGAATCTCATTCAAATGGTTTACAATTTCTTGCCTTAGATCTAATTGATTGTGCAAAAAGATATAGTGTATACAATGTTAATAGATTCAAATTTCGTACTTTAGAACACAATCAAGAGCTAAAAACTTAAAATAATAGAGTGCTTTTTACTTTTGGGACAAGTTGTACAAGTAGTAGTGATGGCCATATGTGATTTGGCGTTGTGCCATATTATGGAAAACTAGTATACAATATAGAATTAAATTATCACGGCCAATATACAAATTCCCTTGTTCAAGTGTATGTGGGCTAATACAACCAATCATAAAGGGATTGTAAAGGATGACTTAAGCATTACATCTGTAAACCTTGCATGTTTGATCCACATTGGTAAGCAAGAAGATGATAGGCCATAATCCTAGTTTCAAAGGCTCAAATGATTTATTTTTTTACAAGTTGGTTAAAAATTAGATCTTTGATGTATATCTTAAGCCATAAGACCTATATGATATAGGTGAAGAGGATAAAGATACTTTTTATGAATATGTGTCATATCAACCTCAAAATTTGGAAATTGGATCATTGATGTATATCTTAAGCCACAAGACCTATATGATATAAGTGAAGAGGATAAAGATACTTTCTATAAACGTGTGTCATATCAATCTCAAAATTTGGAAATGTTATTTCCAAATGGAGAGGAAAATATACTACTTATAGGGTGTTTAGATATTTATTTATTTATTGTTGTATGTTAAATCCAATTTATATACACGAACTATTTGCCTTCATATTTTTCTCAATTCTTTTAACTAATGAAATCTTTCTTTATTTTCAAGATTCTAGAAGATGAAGTGATTCTTTTATAAGATGACTAGTTTAGGCTAGTCTCGAGAAGCCATTAGTGGTAGTCCTATTGCACCATTGGATGATGAGGGTGGCCTTTCCACATAAGTTCTAGCAACCTTATCCACTCCTGTAGAGGAAGCTATCCAAACAAGTACTCAACTTCCACCTGAAGTGAATATCTATGATGATGATAATGAAGATAACGAGGGTTAGTTTGCTAAGCACAACAAAGTTTGAATTGTTGACATTGTTGGTAAGTATGTCTAGAAACACTAATGCATTGAAATTAAGTACCTTTAAATTTATGTGCTAAGATTGGTTTGACAGAAGAATGTAGCATTGAAATAAGAAGACACATCACAATAAATGATACTTGGTCACTTCCCCCTAGCCAAATGTTGTAGTGCAATGGAATAACCAAACTTAACCTATTGGAGATGGTGGTGGCCTGTTAGGTAGATTCTTAGGTACCATTGCAAAAGACTTTACTATATTTCTTATAAATTATGAGAATTGGAAAAAGGTGCCATTGGAAATGTATATAAAAAGACTATTAAGGTAATATTACTATATATTAAAACTATTTCTATGTTTTTATTTATATATTCTTGTTAACTTTTATCTTTGAGTTTGAAGGTTAAGTTTGATGTTCATACGAAAAGGCCAAAGAAAATGTCTTAAAAGCATTTAGAATTAGGTAAAAGGATAATAGACAAAGATTGCGAGTGAAAGTAGATGAGGACGTATCTATTAGGGATCAATTGATCTTGAAGGTCTTACTTAAAAATTGTAGAGATTAATGGGCATCATTTATAGACTATTGACTGAACCCAAAAACTCAAGTAATGACACTTTTTAACATTCTTAACTATTTACTACTAAGCTAATGGACATATTTTTGTCAATGGTTAGGAAAAGGACAAAAAAATAGGGAAAAAAAACAATCCCATCTACTAGAAGGTCAAAGATCCTTGTATGCTAAAAAGCAAGATGGTGAGTTAAAATAGATTATAATAATCACTACTTGAAAATGTTATTTTTAGATAAAAATACTTGCTATGAATTTGTAGAAAGCTCAATATGGGCATACAATCTCCAAGGGAGAAGTTTGGATAGTCATTAAAGCCAAATGAGACTCTTATCAACTATGTGGTTAAAGTAATAATTGTGATGGTGGTTCATATTTGGAAATATTGTGATTATGAGTTATGGACTTAGTAATATGTTGCTTAGATTTATGAAGTTGAGAATAGTTGGCAATATTGTGATTATGAGTTATGGACTTAGTAATATGTTGCTTAGATTTATGAAGTTGAGAATAGTTGGCAATATTGTGATTATGAGTTGTGAAATTGGTCATACTTGGTAATTTTTGTAATTGTGGTTTGTGTTTGGCAATAGTTTGATTATGGTTTTGATAATAGGTTCATATTTGAAAATATTATGATTGTGAGTTGTTGAATTAGTCATGTTTGGCAATATCTTGATTATGTGTTATGGACTTGATAATATGTTGCTTAAGGTTTGTGGAATTAAGAATAGTTGGCAATATTGTAATTATGAGTTGTGGAATTGGTTGTACTTGGCAATTTTTGTAATTGTGGTTTATGTTTGGCAATATTGTGATTGTGGGTTGTTGAATTAGCTATGCTTAGTAATATCTTGATTATAAATTGTGGACTTAGTAATACTTAGGGTTTGTGGAATTAAAAATAGTTGACAATATTATGATTATGAGTAGTGAAATTGGTTATACTTAGTAATTTTTGTAGTTATAGTATTAGTAATATTTAATAATATTGTGATAATACAAGAAAAGATTTCTGAATATGAATCTAGTCCAATATCTTGGTCCTAGGAAATATCTTAAAAGATTCGTAAGCTTATACTATAGAAAGTTAAAGCATTGGGATTGTGTTGGACACTTAGGATTGAGTTCTTCCTTATTTCAATTGTTTGGATGTTACACTCGTTCTTATAGTAGGACCAATTTTACTACATGTAGAAAGTCAAGTTTATCAATTATAAACAATGGTGACTAAACAAGTAAGAAAACTTGATGCAAAAATGATTTTCATTCTCTAGAATTATTAGGGTCACCTCCCTTCTTAGTTAACTTCCTTCCAAGATCCAATGTTAATAGTTATAATGAATTTATTGAATAATATTTATTTTTTGTAATTTAATTTTCATATATTTCTATGATATTTTATATGTCTAATTTAGGTACTTCATCAAAGGAGTGGGTATTAAGCAAGTATAAGAGAATGTTCCAATTAGGAAGAAAACTCTCAATAGATTTATCACTTATAAGATTGTTATTAAATTGTAAGACTATTATTTTTGTGACAGTATTATTGTATATGTACTAAATCTAATTTTTAATTTTACATCTAATTATAATTTAAAATGTATAACTTTTTGTGATTATTGTTTGCTAGTTATTTTTAGTTATGATTATAATAAAGTTTAAATATTAAAAAAAAACCAAAATTTGGGGAAAAATAGTTATGGTTGCATTAACAACAATTATAATTGTCGGTAAAGGTTTTTTTTTTCAAAACCATAACTCATCGCTATTGTGCCATAACTGCTACAAAAAAATTTTTGCAATGGTTGCTCCTAGGTTGAAAACAATTATCGTAATGTTGCTTATGATGAAGCTCCTAGCAATAGATCTAGCAACAAATTTTTAGTGACGATTGCAATCGCTGCTATGCTTAGAAACAACAATAACTAGCTTTTTGGTAATGACTTATGTCCCTAAGTACGTGGGGGTATGTGAAGCTTATAGGTTAGCCCCTTCAACCCACTAGCATCCTTTTTTGGCCTTTTATTTAATGGTAATTCTTCCCAATTTTTTGACTACTTAAAATATGAATTTATGATTTTTAATAATATTTCACATTATTTTTAGATATGTAATTTGTGAATTTTTAGGCTGAAAAATTTTATGCATCTTGTAAAATATATTTTTCATACTTTCAGTGTTGATCCATTTTGATATGCCAAATAATTTCTCAATGATTTATGCACTTTTGTATTATTTATTATGTTGAAATTAAATTTTAAGCGCAATTTTTGTGTGTATTTTGATGATTTGATTATGGTAATTATGATAATGAACATTTGACAATTTATGATTGTGTACTCATCTATCATGGGACTAAACATAAGAGTGTTGGTTAACTGTAATTGGCATGCACAAATTTAAGTGAATTTCAACCAATTTTGTGATGTTTGATGACTCGTTGGGCATCCTGATTTAATTAGGGCATAACTTTTTGTACAAGAAGAATTTTGGACCATATTATATGTTTATGAAAAACACTCTAAAAGCATAACCCCTAGGGCAATTAAGTGAAACTGGCTGGGTCTAGTGTTGAGGCCAAATTTAGCCATTTTTATTGGTTTTGAAACTATTTAGTTTTCATTATCATGGTTTTATTTGTAATCTTAATATTTATATGTGCACCTTCAAACATTATTATGTTAGATTTGCATGCCCACAATATTGATAGACCATTATTATGAGTAATTGATGGTTTTAATTATTGTTAAGCATGCTTGAATGATTTTGCTTGTCATAATGATCACTTTGGTTATTAAAATTTTATAGTTATGCACTCATTTATCGTGGGACAAATTATATGGGTGTTTTGGTTAATTTGATTAAGATATTTATTTTAGTTAACATGTATATATATATACATGTTATATGACTCTATTAATTTACATTACATGATTTTTATTGGGAATAAGGCATTGGAAGTGCATATGTCCTATCGGTGTAAATTGTCAATGTAATCTGCAGTCATTAAAATATGTTTAAATTGATCTTTTAATGTTTCTTATATCCTATTGGTACAAAAATGTTAGGAACATTCTTTTTTTTTTTGTAAGTTTGTTAATGTGCAATTGAATTTTCTCAGCTTATTATAATTTGAGACCTTTAAGCAGGGTCATGATAAACAACATATTTGTGTGTTGTAATTGCATTAGCTAAATCTTGTGGGAAACTTTGTTTTGAATATATTGTACACATGATTGGTTTACATTCATACTATTTCAACATCTATGTTTATGCAATTACTATTTGTGAAAACTCTATATAGGACTAGTTTAGTCAACTAGAAATAGTCTTTAAATTTTTACTTTGGAAATTGCATAATTACCCTTAGCCCTAAAGGTGGATAAACTTGCTGCATTAAATAGCAACTCTACTACTATTCAAAAAGCCTTAATTTGAATAATGACACATCTTTGATAAAGCGTGGCTAGGTGTAAACACCATATTTTGTTTGGGTCGCTTTTCCATTTTTGTTTATTGTCAAAAGGCAATTACATCATTCTAGACAAAATAGGGGTTCTTATCTTTACTTGTTCCTTATGCAAAATATTAAAAATTACGTTTTCAATCCCCTTGCCTAAGAAACAAGTAAAGAGGGAGCAACTGTGAATACTGTATTTTGTCCAGATATTTAATCAAACAAAAGAGAAAGGAAAAAACCAGTATAAAAAAAAAGAAAAAAATCAAAGGAAAAATACAGAAAAACCAAAAACAAGTTTTAAAAAAACCAACCAAAAAAATAACAACATAAATTTTTAAAGAGAGAACAAAAAATATAATAATAGAAAAAAAAGAGATAACAGAAAAATGGATACGGATCCAAATTCTGAAGCCCAAAATCCCTTTGGGCTATCGGGCCAGTACCCAGCCCGCAAAATTCAGTTGCCTTAAGCCCATCAGGTAAAAACAAAAAAAAACAACAAAAAAATATAACTTCTAGACCAATAAAGTTCAAAAGAGAATAAGCCCAAACTCAAAAGAAGCCCACAGCCCACCTTTTAAAAAAAATCCAGCCCATTAACCCAAAGGCCACAAGGAGAAGAGCAGGGACTTTTTTTAAAATATATATATATATATATATATATATATATAATAATATGGGAAAGGGTAAAACGCAGGGTTCCTGCGTTTTGACCCAGTCCCCTTTCAGCATGTCGTGTCTGCTGCCACCAGCAGAAAGGTGAGCACGAGAGAGGAAGGGGACAGGGGGGCAGAGACCAGCTATTTCACTCAGGGAAACATGAGAGTGGCAAGAATTTCGACAGTGTTTCGAAAAGCACTAGGGCAGAGAGTCAGCAGGAGGCCCGAGGAGCTGACCTTCTTTTCCTGTCCCTTTTATCGTCGAAGGCCGAGGGGAGGAAACAAGAAAATGGAAGGAAACGTTAATCGAGATTCAGAAAAATGGAAAAGAGGTCCTGACTCAGACTGGGGAAGCAAGGATTCTCGAATAAAAAAGGGGGAGAATCAGAAAAAGGGGGACCAAAAAAAATCAAGGGACAAAGAGGATCACTGGAAAATTGAGGCAGAAGGAGTCTCGAGATAAAAAGGTGGGTTCTTTTGGATTTTGGGGGGGTTTTTTTTTCAGATTTAAGTCAAGGAGAATCGGAGAGAGAAGGACCGAAAAAACAAATCGAGAGACATAGTAGGAGAAAAGAGAGTGAGAAATTGAGGGTGAGCTTGAGGGAAGGAGAGGATTGAAGGTACCAGGACTCAGAGGTCTAGAAAAGGAGTAAAGAGGAGGGGCGTTTAGGACGAAAAAGGATAACGTTCCTCTGCTGTGGCTCCTGCAGGTAAGCCTCGAACCCTTTTTCTCTTTTCTGTTGCTTGCTTGTGAATGGAATGCCCTATGTTATCACTGCTGCCAATTAGTGTGGGATATTACTTCGGTTTCATTGCTATTTTTATTGATCGATTTGCTGTGCATTGTTGATATATGGACATTGCCCCTAGTTGGTAGATTATGGTAAGGGAGGAATGAATGAAGATAAGGGATAAAATTCTAAAGTTGTTTTTCTTTTCTGAGACTATGTAAGATCTCGGTGTATTCTAATTCTGGCATCAAAACTTGGATTCAAAATCTCATATAGGAATTTGAAGCTTAAGTGTTTATCCATGATTGCACCCCCTTTGCCATTCATTCGATAAGTTATTTGTTATTGTCCCTGTAGATGGAGTGGGCTGGTTGAGTCTTTGTGTTGCTACTGACCATTGGAAGTGTTTTACGTGGTTGGTATGTGGGTATTGGGGTGAGTTGAATTGTTTGGTGACTTGTTCTTTCATTATGAACAAACAAACCTAAGTGCATGCTGCTCTTATATATGAGCCCAGAGCTTGCCCTCTTTCTCTTCTTTCGTTTGGTTGCTAAATTTTTGCTGCTCAAAGTGTACTATCTTATTTTTTGCGATTCAATGTGCACCGTCTTAGTATTCTGATTCGGTGTAAAGCTTCTGTATATTCTTTGGTTGGAGTAAAAAAATTTATATCGTCTTGAAGGAAGGTGTATGCAAATTATTAATGCTGGCTGGGTTTGCTTTTCGATGGGCTTTTGGGTTTAAATAATCTCTATGCTCTAATCCTTCGTGGGTTTCTGTTTATACAAGTTCTCTAAATTTTGGATACCTACGTGAGCAGAAACTATGTTTATTTGATTCAATAATTGGGTTTGGATGAAATATGAAACGGAAGAGCTATCCACTTGCTTCCTCTCTTCGTTGTTTTGGTTTCATTTGGTGTGTGAATGAGTCTATCCAAGTCAATTTTTTACGAAAGGAGGACATAGGCTGACGCAAGAATTACGAAGGCACGCAGTTAAATGTGTATCGTTTTTATTTGTCTCTAAGTCCCTCTTTGGATCTTTTATAAATGTCATTCGAAATGATGTGACGATTAACAGACACCTACTATCACAAATCACTGTTTATTGGTAAATATTTTTTTATTATTTTATTTATTTTCCATTTTTTATCTCTGCTTTTATTTTACTTTGTCATCTTTTTCCTTTAGACTCACTGTGTGAGATTTTTATCTCCTCAGGCTCATAGGAATCAATTCAAGGATTATGTGTAGCAATAAGCTTCCTTGCTATCCAACGAGTTGCAAAGTTATGCTCTAATAAACTTTGGGTTTCAACGGCCCATACCAAACTGATTTTCTTTAAAGGGATTTTCGAAAGAGGGATATTCAAAAAAAAAAAAAGTCCTTTTACTTAGGCAAAATCTGATTTCGAAATAGAAAAAATAGTACAAAGATCAAAACACACAAAAATCAAGAAAACTCAAAAATTAGAGTACAAGAAAATCAAAAATTAAAATCCAATCAAGTGAGAAGTTTTAAAAAAGGCAAAAAGAGGAAAAGCCTTTTTTTTGTTTTCAATTCATAAGAACACAAAAAAAAAAAACAAACGAACAAAATGGCAACAAAAAGAACAAAAAAATGAAGAAAAATAATAACACCAATGACCAACGAACCAAAAAAATAAATAATAAATAATAAAAAAGGGCATGTTTCAAAACTTTAGAAGAGATAAAAAAAAAAAAAGGTGATCTTGATTCTTTAGGAGCTCTTGTCAAAAAGAATTTTTTTTAGTGATCCTTGTAAAAAAAAAAGAATCAAGAACAAGAATCAAATCTGATAAAAGAGTTTAAAAAAAAGGGGGTAAGAAAAGAGTGGGAAAAATCAACTATAAAAGAAAAAAAACAAACAAACAAAAAAACAAAAAAAAATATATAAAAGTAGAACACAAGATGAAAATTAGCCAAAAAGAAACAAATAGAAAAAGACAAAAAAATATTAATAACAGAAACGAAAAAAGAAATGAAAAATAGAAAACAAAAAATAACAACAACAAAAAACAAAAAAAAAGAAAGAAAAAAAAACAAGAATAAAATAATAACAAAAATTGAAAAAAAAAAAAAGAAGAAAAACAAAATAAAACGAAAAAGGGTAATAAAAAAAACAAAAACAAAAACAATGAAATGAAAATGAATGAACAGTAGAAAAGCAAGAGAGAGAGAAAGAAAATCAGAAATGCAAGAAAAAATTAAATTAAATTTTCTTTAACAAATTAAAACACATCGACCAATTTTAAAACTCGTTTTATTCGTTAAAAAAACAAGTAGTTTATTTTTCTTCATCTTTTCGAAAAAAAACAACACCCAAATAAAAATAAATAAATTAAAAATTAAAAAAAATAAAGAACAAACAAAAACAAAAACAAAAACAAGAAAAAAGAAGAAAAGAAAAAAAATATATAAAACAAAGAAAAAAAAACAACTAACAAATATGATCTCCATTCGAACTACGTGGGCTTTGATCCCTCTGAAGGGTACGTAGGCCCTAGGTTCTCACCCTAGGTCAAGTCCACCCTTATAAATAAAATTTTCTTTTCAATTTTTACTTTCTTAATTTCTCTCATTTTTCTTTTCTAATTTTTTTTTGTTTAATTTCTTTCTTCCTTTTTATTTTGATTTTATTTCTTTCATTTCTATTTCTTATTTTGCATATAATTTGTTAAGAGAATTAAAATAGATTAAAGGCCATATTAATTGTGCACGACTAACTTAAGGTAACCGTTCTTAGAAACGAGTGTAGTAGAGTGCTTAACACCTTCTCTACTCACAATCGACTCCCGAACCTATTTTCCTACTCGTAGACCATTTTTTTTTTTTTCTAAATAGAAAGGCTTTTCCAAAGTTTTTCCTTTTCAAAAATTAAAATTTTGGTGGCGACTCTACTACTTATCTTAATTTCGATTTCAGTTTTTATAGGAAATAGAATCGAATTTCTTTTCAAGAAATTTTCTTTGTTTAAGCGCCACGCGGTCACATTTTTGGGTGTGACAGTATGGCGACTCCACTTGGGAGAATTTGAGAGTCCAGCGTGGCTTTTTATTTTGATTCTCCTTTTGTGTATTGTTTGTCTCACATGTTAGGATAGATGATGTGCCTTTCACATGCCTGCTTTATCCGTTTTATTCCATTGATGGTATGTATGACATGTGTTAGAGTTAAATAACATGCAGAATAAGACCTTAGGGTAGACGACCATATCTATACATCTTATTTTCTTACTTGTATCTATATATATATTCCTCCTCCAATTGTTCTATTAATCTGCCTAGCAGATGAGGATTGGGTAGTCCATAAGATAAAAAGGTGAATGCTATCCTCACACACATCATTGAGACACAAATAACTCACACACATTATGGGCCTTATACCCAGGTCTAAGTGCTCCCTAGGTTAGTCGAGGTTTATACTGATTTCCCTGTGAAGCCTTGTGCTTCCTGAGGCTATCATGAAGACCTCACCTAAATTGTGCCTTATTATATGGGTTTAACATGTGTAGAATCTTTTTCCTCTCAAGGTCAAATTTATATAGTGAGATTTTCACCTCATAGTGGGGGCAATTTAGGGACCGTATTTAGGAGTCATAGATCTGTCATGAAAATTTACACTAATAGTCAAGCTATAGATGCCTCCTAAATAGTTAGAGTCAAGCTCCCATGACCACAACCTAGGATCTACCCATATTAGGACAAAGGAGGGCACTTTTAATTGTTTGTTCATCACGTCCATGCATCCAATGATATCTATAAGAAAAGTGACACATCGTCACTGTTTATTGGAGTAGTTAATAGGTTGTCATGGCACAATTAGATGGGCATTAACTATGATGAAAGTCTGCATTAGTCAAGCCAACCCCTGCCTGACGGGTCTTCAACCCTGAAGAGGCCATAACCATATTCCTTATAGTCCCTCAAAAGGGGAATCTTTCAGCATGCATTTATTTTCTTTATACATTCAAAAAATGGATAAGATAAAATAATAACTAATGCACAATCCGTTAAAAAAAATCTCTACCCCATAAAACAACGAATTTCTAATAGAAAGGAGTGTTTTCAAAATTTTGAAAATTATAAAACTCATAAGTTTTGCATCTTCAATGAGTAGGTGTGATGTCTCGGTTAGATATTGGAACCTTTTTAAGACATTAAGCGTGTAGAAAAACATATTTCTCTCGATTTAACTATCGACTCTTCTCTTCTATAGAGTAATAGACTCCTCAGGAAAGAGTACAAAGTTTTTTATCATTTCTCGTGCCGATGCATTATATCCAACATCATAGTATGAATGTTAGTGGATCATTATAATAGCTTGTTGAACATATCAGTGTCAATTATATAGGGAGCTATTCCTTCTTAAATTGATCCTTACACCTGCATTCTCTATGGAGTAATAAACTCCTTGAGGATTGGGTAAAGTTGTCAAGCTAGCAATTATGATACACTAACTAATAAGCTTTGATATTTTGAAACAGCAAACAGTTATACATACTGACTGGCATAATGGAGGTAATGGAACCTTTGGGCAATAGACGATATCTGAGTTCAAGACAAACTGGCCTAATTGCGACTAGAACAAAACTTAAAATCAAGGCAGAAGCTAAATCAGTTGAGAGCCTAATTATATTGACCGAGAAATTAAGCGAAAGGCATATCCGAGATTTTCAAAGGGATTATGGAGACATTCTAGATTTGCTGTAGATACTGGTACAGCCAGAGGCACTTTTGGCCTTAGCCCAGATTAGGATAGTTCATTAAGGTGTTTTACATTCTCTACATTCCAGATCACACCCACTTTAGAAGAATATGGGAGCTTTATAAACAAACCTCTGAGAAAAGAGGCCTCAATTTATTATTATCCGGGACATCTACCGTCAAAACATATAATGGCTCAGATTTTAGGGGAGGATCCTAGTAGAATCCAATTACACCAGAGAGGACAAACTGAAGGCCTTCTGAGGAAGTACGTAGAAGGGCGTTTGAAGATCCTGGATGAAAAGGAAGATTGGGTGACTTTTAAAAGGGTCCTTGCCTTAGCCATATACAAATTAGTGTTATTTCCCTCAGCGGTGGGGATAATTGATTTGGTAGCCATGAGTGTTTTGTGGATGGTGAAAAATCATCGGGTAAATCCTATGCCAACAGTTTTAGCAGAAATGTTCTTGACCTTAAGCTTCTGTCAACAAGAAAATGGAGGGAAATTGAAGTGTTGTCTACAACTCCTCACTATTTGGATGTTCAATCATATTTATGGGAGATAATATCAGTTGGGTTGACGACATGACACTATACACCACACGGTTAGGGATTTCTTTAATCGTGAAGGTGCTATCCTGTCATCTTAAAAAATGACTCGTGATGATTGGGCATGATCCCTTGGTCAATTGGACGAAAACACGGTCTGGTGGAAGCTGGCTTGGTGGGAAAGTGAAGAAATCATATACTGTTGTACCCCTAATAAGCCCTCGAGGTTGCATTAATTATAACCCATCAGTTGTTCATCAACAATTCGCATATAAATAAGATATCCCAGCCAAGGAGGCAATACGATTGATTCACTTTTATCATAATGACCCGGAAGCTAAGATGCTTTGCCAGAAAATAAGAAGCACATGGAGCCAAGTGATATGCAAAGGAAAATGTGAGCTAGGCAAGCGAATTGTAGCTACTACCAAAGAATATCGAGAATGGCTAAAGGAAAGGACAAAGGGGGCTAACCCTTCTTTCGGACCACCTGATCCTATACTTGGCAATGACATGCAAGTGATTGATGAAAAATTAGCAAGGCAAGTCAAAGAAAAGAAGGAAAAATTGAAGGTTTTAAAAGAAAAGAAGCAAGAGCGCTTGAGGAATTTGAACTAGATACGAAGTGAATGCGCGGTCCTGCAAGCAAAAGCAGATAGGGCAAAGAGATACAAGGGAAGTAGGGGAAGTGTCGAGATGAAAAGGTTGAAGGAAGAAAATGCAAGATTGAAGGATACCAAAGAGAAAGCTCAACAGCGAGTAACCAAAAATGAAAAGAAGATGCATATTAGTCGGGCCCAATTGATAAAAGTTCTTAGGGAAAAAGATGTACTAGAAAGACAAATGTAAAAGCTTGAATCTAGTGGGACTCAACGCAAAATTGACATGCTGGCTAGGGAATTGGAAAGGAAAATGAATGAATTATCCATCATCAGGAGTGACAATGCTGCAATAATACAAAACCTAGTGGAACAACTTAATCAACAAGCCGAGGCGATTGAGACATGGAAGACACTCCATACCAAGCGAGTCACAGAAAAGGAAAGGTTCATATTCTGGTTCAAGAAATTAATCCTCTTTGCTGATGAGATCCTCCTTAATTTCACAAGTTCACTCAAAGCAGCCGAAGGCTTAGCAAATCCATTGAACACACCAAGGGAAATGATAATTTTTTATATTGTGTAATGACATTGTGAGCGAGTTAAAGTACCTCAATAGTTATTAATTTCCAAAGATGCTAATGTAATGTATCATTTAGGGCTTTGTTATGAAAGGACAATAATTCCACTTCCCTTCTGTGGGCCATCTAAAAGAAAAAAACTCAGATAAACACAAAGACCTGATCATGTAGGGGGTCTCAATCCCCTCTTGCGTTGAGTGTCAACTTTGATATTTTTATGTGGATTAATGAAATCCTTTAAGAATCAAAGGGCCTGATGTTCCCCCGCCATTATGTCAAAACGGTTAACTAAAATTAATACACAAAAAGAGAAATAAATAATCATAATAATGAAGATATAAAATAACAGAAGTATTTTTTTTCTTTCTTTTCAATGTCACTAAATTTGTCTTATCTTTACAGAAAGAAAAAAAGAAGATAAAGAGTGAAATAAAAGGAAGACAATATTGCGCCTCTGAAACGCATTCCATCTAACCAGACCCGTCCTACTAAAGTATATAGCACGTGTTCAAGAATTAGGCTCATGGAAGAACATCAAGGGAGGGTGGCCAGAGAGTTGAGGAAGATACAGTTGCAATGAACAGTCAAATGACAGCTATGGAGAATTCAGATGAGTGAAATAATGAAAATTCTCGTTGAAACACTAAAGGAAAAGGCTGTCGACTCCTCACCTAAAGTATCCAGTCATCCACATGCTACTGCCAATATCCCAGAGGTAGGAACGAACCTACTAGGAGTGGTCATACATGAAGCACACTTTGACCAGATAGCAGAGGCTGCGCAAAAACAAAAGATTGTCCAGAATCCTCTAATGAAAATATCCAACAAACATGGTCCCCATGATGAAATAAAGGACACATAAGAATTTCTCGGCTATGACCTCACCTATACATTTCAGATCCCAACTACAGAGAACAAAGGGAAAGCTAACTATGACAAAGAGGATTGGGAGAAAAAGTTAGGGAAGGTCAAGGATCAATTACGAAACTTATGGGGAACCAACACTTAGGGCTCACTGGACGTGGAGGAGTTGTGCATGATTCCAGAAGTTTCAATCCTGAGGAAATTCAAAGTCCCTGATTTTGACAAATATGATGGTACCGACAATCCGATATATCATTTGAGATCATATTATAGAAAATGACTGTCTGGTCAAGAGACGAGAAGTTTCTAATAAACTTCTTTTCAGAGAGTCTGATGGGGTCTGCCTTGTTATGGTATATGCAGTTAGACCACTCAAAATTTCAAAGGTGGAGAGACTTCACAGAAGCTTTCATGAAGCAATATAAATTCAATCTTGACACCGCCCAACTAGGAAACAGCTGAAAAGAATGAGTAAGAAGTCGTCAAAATCATTTAAAGAATATGCTCAAAGGTGGAGATTGATGGCTTCTCAAGTCCAACTTCCAATGATTGGATCTGAATTCTACTCTTATTTCATTCGAACTCTCTCAGACCCATTTTATAAGATCATGTTGGGAACCCATGTTACATATTTTGCTGACCTTATTGAAATTGGGGAGAGAATAGATGCAGACATTAGAAATGGGAGACTTTCATCCCCTCAATTAGAAAGTAACTTCAAAAAGAGTCAAGGATTGAAGAAGAAAGAGGGAGACATAAATTACGTCCAACCTGTAAGACCGTATTCACAACAGCCTATTCCTTATTAAGTAAATAGAGGAAGTCAAGGTCAAACCCCGTTTGTACTAGTTATAAATAGACAAGGGTAACATGAGAGAACAACTTATGTGCGACCAAAAGATAATGGCCCTTGGCCCAACTTTAACTCCACCAATACTGAGTTGTATAAGAAGTTATTGGATGCTAAACTTTTGGGGCCTCGACGTGCAAACCCCATGCAGCCACCGTATCCAGCATGGTACAACCCTAATGCCTCTTGCGAATACCATATGGGTGTCCTGGTACATTCAATTGAGAATTGTGTCACCTTTAAGAGAAACGTACTGGATTTAATTGAGTCCAACCATATCCAACTTAAACCCAGAGACGATTCAACAACCACCACTAACCCTTTACCTAGTCACGGGGAACAGGTGAACGCTGTTGAAGAGGAACCAGGGTTTTCCAAGAATCCTAATGCCATTAAGTTATCAATGAAAACTCTGTCAGTTCACCTTCAATCGGGCGAGTATGTGTTAGAATTACCAAAAGAAAAGATCGTTGGGACTGTTGTTGGGCTACCAGTTAAATTTTGCGACTTTCATCAACAAAATATAGATCATGATATTGAGAATTGTGGTCAATTTCGGGAAGCTTTGAAGAAATTAATGGCACTAGGAGTGGTGGTTATAGAGAAGTTAGAAGAAGAAGTTAGCGTGATAGAAGAAAAGTATGTTGATATCTTTATTCCCACTAGACGACCGAAAACGGTTACGCTAACTGTTGGAAATCCTGTTGTGATATCTGGGCCATCTCGTTCCCCTTTCTCGAGGCAACCTACAGTGGTTATCAATATGCCAGCTCCGTTCCCATATCAAAGCGACCATGCAGTCTCGTGGAGATATGAGGAGACCTTTAACTATCCTGTAACTCAGGCGGTGATTACTAAAGCAGAAAGAGAACCTGTCACAAGTATGATTAGAGCAGGAGGTATTACTCGAAGTGGCAGGGCTTATCTCTCGGCAAGCATTGACAAGCATGGGAAGGAAAAAGGAATTCATAGGGAAGAGAAAGGAGACAAAGAAGACAACACTGATGAAGAATTCTTGCGAATCATGAAACAAAGCGAATATGATGTGGTAGAGCAATTAAAGAAAACTCCAGCTCGAATTTCAATGTGGTCCTTGGTCATGAGCTCGGAGGTACATCGTCAGGCTTTACAAAAGGTCTTGGAGGAAGTATATGTGCGGCTGACGCCACCCCAGAAAAAGTAGCTAGTGTGATGAATATCGTCAAGTCTACATCTACCATTTCCTTTTCTGAAGAAGAAGACATAGAGACGTCCTCTAATCAGCCAAAGGCCCTACACATTACACTGAAATGCAATGGGTTCATAATTGCAAAGGTTCTGATTGATGGAAGGTCGGCGCTAAATGTGTTACCACTGGCCACATTCAAACAACTGGCGATTGAGGCATTACACATTGAAAAAAGTGATATGGTGGTTAGGGCATTTGATGGCTCTAAAAGAGCGTGATTGGCAATACTTGCTTGTCTTTGGAGATTGGGCCAAAAACATTCATGGTGGATTTTCAAGTAATGAATATAGATCCGTCCTATACAATGCTGCTAGGCAGGCCTTGGATCCATTCCGCCAATGCTGTGCCTTCTACTTTTCATCAAAGGGTCAAGTTCATTGACGAGGGGAGGATAATCACTATCAAGGGTGAAGAAGAGATAATGCTAAGTAAGCCCAATTCCGTGCCGTACATTGAGGTTGCTGAGCAGGACATGGAAGCAATGTTTCAAAGCTTAGAGATGGATGAACCTAATCTTACCGTCAAAAATGTTAATCAGGTCGTGATAAAAATGCTATAAAGGAGTGGATTCCAACGTGGGAAAGGATTGGGAATACATCTGCAAGGGGGTGAACTACCTATTACTCTCCCGAGAAACTTCAATTGGCAAGGATTAGGGTATGAAATCTTGCTATCGAACCTAGTTTAGGAGCGACCAAGCACGAAATGAAATAAAAGACACGAAAAGCTAAGAATCCCTCACCTTAGGGAAACATTTCCAACCCCCTCGGAAGTTATGAATTAGCTAAACATCTCGATGATTAATGATGCAGTCCCGCAAGGAGTCAAGACTTGGGTTTCGGTTGACGATTCAGGAAAAAGATTGGATAATTGGGAAATCGAGAATATCCCCAATGTCATAGCATTAGAGTAATTATTTTGATCATGTCTTGCTTTATTTTGTTTTTCTTTTGTTCTCTTATCTGTTTCCTTATGTTGTTGTGTCCTAATTTCAGACGGTACTTTATGAACGACGATGGTATTTTACAAATGAAATGATAATTGTTTGGATATTCTGCTCCCCTTCACTTCTATTCTTTCTCTTTCTATTTATTTTGCTCTGTTCCTTCCTCCAGGAAATTTCTTTCCTTGGGACTCTTGCCCAACGCAGAGGTTCCCAAGTCCCCATAGAATGATTTGTGCGTTACTTTGGATATGCATGATTCTGAATCTGATAATGAAAAGTCGACCTAGACCTTCGAAAAGTTGCTCAATTCTATGGATAAGGGTATTCGCCCTCACGAAGAAGCAATTGAAAACATCAGTTTGGGGACAGAAGAACATAAAAAGGAGGTCAAGATAGTGGATAATTCGGAGAAAGAGGAAATGATTCAACTCTTCAGGGAGTATATAGATGTCTTTGCATGGTCTTATCAAGACATGTCTGGACTTGACCCAAGGATTGCTACAAGATTCCTTTACTCCCAAACATTGAACCTAAGAAACAAAAATTAAAATGAATGCATCCTGACATGTCTTTAAAGATAAAAGAAGAGGTCATGAAGCAACTAGAAGTGGGTTTTCTTCAAGTATCCATGTATCCGCAATGGGTAGCAAACATCGTACCTGTCCCCAAAAAGGATGGAAGGGTTCGCATATGTGTCGATTATAGGGACTTTAACAAAGCAAGCCCAAAGGACGATTTTTCATGCCCCACATAGACGTTTTAGTTGATAATACAGCACGAGCCTACCGGTATTCCTTCATGGATGGTTATTCAGGGTATAACCAAATCCCCATGCATGAAAACCATAAGGAAAAGACTATATTCATCACACCATGGGGAACATACTGTTATAAAGTAATGCCATTTGGGTTGAAGAATGTTGGGGCAACTTACCAACGAGCGATGATGGCACTCTTTCATGATATGATGCACAAGGAGATTGAGGTATACGTCGATGATATGGTGGCCAAATCTACAAAAGGGGAAAGTCATGTGATGGTATTAAGGAAGTTGTTTGAAAGATTGCGTGAATACAAGCTTCAGTTAAATCCCAACAAATGCATCTTTGGGGCTTTGACTGGAAAATTATTGGGTTTCATGGTGAGTCAAAAGGGAATAGAGGTAGATCTTGATAAAATACAAGCTATTCGAGAAATGCCCTTCCCCCAAATGACAAAAGACGTACGAAGCTTTTTAGGCCGGCTCAATTATATAGCAAGATTCATCGCCAATCTAACTGCAACTTGCGAGCCGATTTTCAAATTGTTGAAGAAGAACCACCCTGAAAAATGGGACGATAGCTGCCAAGAAGTCTTTGATAAGATTAAAGAATATCTGTCGAGTCCCCCAATCTTAGTTATGCCTACACTAAGACGACCTTTAATTCTCTATCCGACAATCCTGCCAAGATCAATGGGGGCTGTATTGGGGTAACATGATGCTTTTGGAAAGAAAGAGCAGGCAGTTTATTACTTAAGTAAGAAGTTCAACGAATGTGAAGCACGTTACCCATTGATTGAAAAAACTTGTTGCGGGCTGATATGGACCACTATACGGCTACAACAGTATATGCTTTATTATACCACATGGCTAATTTCCAAAATAGATCCTATCAAGTATATTTTCTAAAGTCTGCATGTTTCAAGAAGAGTCTTTAAATGGAAAGTGATCCTGTCTGAATATGACGTCAAGTACATGACTCGAAAGTCCATAAAAGGAAGCGTCATAGCAAATCATTTGGCTGAGAATCCTCTGGATGAATACTAACCATTGGATTTTCATTTCCCTGATGAAGACATACTCACTATAGGGAACAATGAAGATGACAAGGATGGTGGTAATGGGAGATGGAAGATGTATTTCGATGGTGCTGTAAATATGCATGGTTATGGCGTTGGGGCCGTGGTTGTGTCGCCTGAAGGAAAGTAGTTCCCCATTATTATTAAATTAGAGTTCGAATGTACCAACAACGTGGCAGAATATGAAGCTTGCATCAGTGGGTTGAATGCTGCCATAACCCTTGGTATAAGAAGCCTGGAAATTTTTGGGGATTCTGCCCTCATAATCTATCAAGTGACTGGAGAATGGCGAACTAAGGGCCCAAAGCTGATTCCATATCAGAAATTTTTAGTTCAGCTAATTAGCCAATTCAAAGAAATCAACTTCCATCATGTGACTCGAGACAAAAACCAATTTGCTGATGCTTTGGCTACTTTAGCAGTGATGATTCAACTCGACTATGGAGTCCAGGTCTAACCACTTCGAATAGAAACCAGGGATTTACCGGCATATTGCCTAAACATAGAAGAAGAATGTGATGGGAAACCTTGGTGTCATGGCATCAAGACTTATATGACAAGTAGAGAATACCCAACTGAGGCCAGTGAGAGTGATAAAAAGACGATTCAGCGTCTAGCCATGAATTTCTTCATTAGTAATGGAATTTTATACAAGAGAAACCATGATGGCATACTATTACGATGTATAGATGCAAAGGAGGCATAGAAAGTGGTCACAGAGGTTCATGAAGGAATATGCGATACGCATGCTAATGGTCATACTTTGACTAAGCAAATCCAAAGGTGCGGGTACATTTGGTTGACCATGGAGAAGGATTATACTGAATATATTCAAAAATGTCATAAATGTCAAATTTATTCAGACAAAATTAATGCACCACCAATCTCACTACACAATTTGGTGGCACCGTGGCCATTTTCAATGTGGAGCATCGACGTGATTAGACCAATCAACCCTAAAGCCTCAAACGGACACCGTTTTATCTTGGTTGCCATTGATTATTTCACAAAGTGGATTAAAGCCAATTCCTTTGCTAGCATCACTCAGAAGGCTTTTTGTAAGTTCCTCAAGGTAAATATTATTTGCCATTATGGATTGCCAGAGGAAATCATCACTGATAATGCCCTGAACCTGAATGGTGTAGAAATCTTTAAGCTCTGTGAACAATTCAAGATCAAACACCATAATTCAGCATCGTATCAACCACAGATGAACGGGGCCGTAAAAGCAGCAAATAAAAATATAAAAAAGATCATTGCTAAGATGATAGTCACCTATAACGATTGGCACGAAATGCTCCCATACGCGTTGCATGGGTATTGCACTACTGTGCGTACTTCAACCGGGGCAACTCCCTACTCCTTAGTTTATGGAATGGAAGCTGTCATACCAATTGAGGTCGAAATCCCATCGTTACGAGTATTAATTGAATCTAATTTAGACGAAAGTGATTGGATAAGAACCCAGTATGAGCAGCTAAATATGATTGAGGGACGAAGACTCACTGCGATATGTCATGGACAATTGTATCAAAGGAGGATGGCGAGGGCTTTCAACAAAAAGCTTCGTCCTTGCGAGTTCAAAGTTAGTGACCTAGTCCTCAAAAGAATCTTGCCAAACTAGGAGGACGCCCGGGGCAAATGGGCTCCCACTTATGAAGGTCCTTACATCGTTAAACATGCTTTTTTAAAAGGAGCATTAGTTTTGATGGATATGGATGGTTGTGAACTAACCAAGCCTCTCAATTCGGATGCAGTTAAAAGGTATTTTGCATAAAAGGCAAAGCTCACTAGGTTGAAAACCAGAAAGGGCAGCCTAGGCAAAAGTTAGAGAAAAAAAAAAAAAAAAAAGAAGAAGAAAAATTAAAAAAAAAATCAAAGAGGAAAAGCACAGCAATGTAAGAAGGTGCCTAGGCAGAAGTAGAGGGGCAAAGTTTGGAAGTCCACTTTGACCGAAGCAACCAAGCAACAAGTAAGACAGAACCCCAGGAGGTCGAGGATCATAGATCAGGTTAGATGAGAGGCATATCTCGAGTTGCACAATAGATCATTTTGTAGGGACATGCGGAACCAATTGTGGCAGACAATCTTTGAAAGAACTTCTCGAGTCAAGTTCTTTCAGTCTTATTGTTTGTTTCTTTCTTTCTTTTTTCATCATTACGGTCTCTTTCTTTGTCCAAATTCCATATTGTCCGAACCCCCAAGCGTTTCCTTTGGCAAACTTGCTAATAAAATCATTTCTCATAAGTCTCAGTTACGTTTCATTCTTAGTCTGTAATCAATAACTCAAAATTGACATTTATCAAAGCGCTTACTTGGCACGACATGGTTGGCATTTTCGTTGGATCACTTATCCTCTACAAATCCCTTATCGTTACTCAAAGGGCAAACCAATAAAAAAAAGGATAGTTGTAGTTTTAAGGACAACATACAAAGTTCTTCAATGATAAAGAATTGAGAGTTATAATTGGAACGCAGCCTAAGGTACTCAAGGTCTGGCTAGATGGGCATTGCGTTTTGGAATAGCAGCATCCTATTCCGCTATAGTTTATCAGTTAAAAAAATCAATACATTTTTTGGGAATCAATATCCTTGACAATGAAAACAAAAAATTACAACAAAACGCAAAGCAAAAAAAAAAGAAAAAAGACATATGAAGAGGAAAGAAAATTGCAAACCATCTAAATGACAATAAATGAAGCACCTCACATACTTATACACTTCACGTAACCCTGGCTTACAATAGGGCAAGGAAAAGATCTGCATTTCATGAAAGGAAGCATCAATTGTCTCCTGCATTCCACATTTGCATATATTGCATAGGCCCTAGTTCATTCCAAGATAATTGAAAGTCAAAGTCTTGCATGAATCCCAGTTCACAGTGGGGCAAGCAAAAATAGAAAGGAAATAAGAGTTTTCATATATATTGGTTCTTATAGGTGCATACCTCGCATAAAACCTAGGTAAATAAAAAAATAAAGCCTTCTGACTCAGAAAGATTTGTACAAAAAGTAAACTTCAAAGCCCTGCATCAGCTAGGCACCCTTTTCAAAGCCCTGCATCAACCAAGCATTCTTATAAAGCCCTGCATAACCCAGGCACCCTTTTCAAGCCCTGCACAAGTCAGGCAACTTAATGCCCTGCAAGGTCAGGCACCCATAAAGCCCTGCATAGGCCAAGCACCTTTAAAACCCTGCATAGGCCAGGTACTCTTAAAGCCCTACACAAGCCAGGCACCTATTTAAAGCCCTGCATAGGCCAGGTACCCTTTTCAAGCCCTGCATAGATTAGACACTCTTAAAGCCCTGCACAGGCCAGGCACCCTTTTAAAACCCTGCATAGGCTAGGCACCCTTTTCAAGCCCTACATAGGCCAAGCACTCTTAAAGCCCTACACAAGCCAAACACCCTTTTCAAGCCCTGCATAGGCCAAGCACTTTTAAAGCCCTGCATAAGCCAGGCACTCTTAAAGCCCTGCACAGGCTAGGCACCCTTTTAAAGCCCTGCATAGGCCAGGCACCCTTTTCAAGCCCTGCATAGGCCAGGCACTCTTAAAGCCCTGCATAGGCTAGGCACTCTTAAAGCCCTGCACAAGCCAGGCACCCTTTTCAAGCCCTGCATAAGCCAGGCACTCTTCAAGCCCTGCACAAGCCAGACACCCTTTCCAAACCTTGCACAGAATAAGCACCATGAAGCCCTACACAGAATAGGCGCCATGAAGCCCTACACAGAATAGGCACCAAAGTCCTACACAGAATAGGCACCATTTTCGAAGTCCTGTACCAAAATAGGCATCCTCTTCAGAATTACATTACTTCCTTTCTCTTTGATCAGGTCATGACATTCTCAGGTAAGTTCGCTCACTTTTATCTGTTAACTCCCCAAACAAAATACATGTTTCCATCTTTACTTATTCTTAAGCTAAAGATATTTAAAAAAAAAAATCATTTTCAATCTCTTCACTTAAACAATAAGTAAAGAGGGGCAACCTGTAAACACTATATTTTGTTTGGGTCGCTTTTCCATTTTTGTTTATTGTCAAAAGGCAATTACATCATTCTAGACAAAATATAGGTTCTTATATTTACTTGTTCCTTATGCAAAATATTAAAAATTACATTTTCAATCCCCTTCCCTAAGAAACAATTAAAGAGGGGGCAACTGTAAACACCGTATTTTGTACAGATATTTAATCAAACAAAAGAGAAAGGAAAAAACCAATATAAAAAAAAAAAGAAAAAAATCAAAAGAAAAAAAATCAAAAGAAAAATCAAAGGAAAAATTAAAAAAAAAAACCAAAAATAAGTTTAAAAAAAACCCAACCAAAAAAAATAACAACATAAATTTTTAAAGAGAGAACAAAAAATATAATAATAGAAAAAAAAAGATATAATAGAAAAATGGATACGGATCCAGATTCTGAAGCCCAAAATCCCTTTGGGCTATCGGGCCTGTACCCAACCCGCAAAATTCAGTTGCCTTAAGCCCATCAGGTAAAAACAAAAAAAACAACAATAAATAAATAAAACAAAAAAATATAACTTCTAGACCAATAAAGTTCAAAAGAGAATAAGCCTAAACTCAAAAGAAGCCCACAACCCACCTTTTAAAAAAAATCCGACCCATTAACCCCAAGGCCACAAGGAGAAGAGCAAGGACTTTTTTAAAAGAAATATATATATAAAATAATATGGGAAAGGGCAAAACGCAGGGTTCCTACGTTTTGACGCAGTCCCCCTACAACATGTCGTGTCCGCTGCCACCAGCAGAAAGGTGAGCACAAGAAAGGGAGGGGACAGGGGGGCAGAGACCAGCTATTCCGCTCAAGGAAACACAAGAGTGGCAAGAATTTTCAGCAGTGTTTCAAAAAGCACTAGGGCAGAGAGTTAGCAGGAGGCCCGAGGAGCTGACCTTCTTTTCCTATCCCTTTCATCGTCGAAGGCCAAGGGGAGGAAACGTGAAAATGAAAGGAAACGTCAATTGAGATTCAAAAAAATGGAAAAGAGGTCCTAACTCAAACTGGAGAAGCAAGGATTCTCGAATAAAAGAGGGGGAGAATCAGAAAAAAGGGGACCAAAAAAAAATCGAGGGACAGAGAGGATCACCAGAAAATCGAGGCAGAAGGAGTCTCGAGATAAAAAAAGGGGTTCTTTCGGATTTTTGGGGGTTTTTTTTTTTTTGGATTCGAGTCAAGGAGAATCGGAGAGAGAGGGACCGAAAAAACAAATCGAGAGACATAGTAGGAGAAAAGAGAGTGAGAGATTGAGGGTGAGCTTGAGGGAAGGAGAGGATCAAAGGTACCAGGACTCAGAGGTCTAGAAAAGGAGTAAAGAAAAGGGGCATTTGGGGCAAAAAAGGATAACGTTCCTCTGCTGTGGCTCCTGCAGGTAAGCTTCGAACCCTTTTTCTCTTTTCTGTTACTTGCTTGTGAATGGAATGCCCTGTGTTATCTCTGCTGCCAATTAGTGTAGGATATTACCTCGGTTTCATCGCTGTTTTTATTGATCGATTTGCTGTGCATTGTTGATATATGGACATTGCCCCTAATTGGTAGATTATGGTAAGAGAGGAATGAATGAAGATAAGGGATAAAATTCTGAAGTTGTTTTTCTTTTTTGAGATTGTGTAAGATCTCGGTGTATTCTAATTCTGGCATTGAAACTTGGATTCAAAATCTCATACAGGAATTTGAAGCTTAAGTGTTTATCCATGATTGCACCCTCTTTTCCATTCATTCGATAAGTTATTTATTGTTATCCCTGTAGATGGAGTGGGCTGGTTGAGTCTTTGTGTTGCTACTGACCATTGGAAGTGTTTTACGTGGTTGGTATGTGGGTATTGGGGTGAGTTGAATTGTTTGGTGGCTTGTTCTTTCATTATGAACAAACAAACCCAAGTGCATGCTGCTCTTATATATGAGCCCAGAGCTTGCCCTCTTTCTCTTCTTTTGTTTGGGTGCTAAATTTTTGCAGTTCAAAGTGCACTATCTTAGTTTTTGCGGTTTAAAGTGCACCGTCTTAGTATTCTGATTTGGTGTAAAGCTTCTGTATATTCTCTGGTTGGAGTAAAAAAATTTATGTCTTCTTGAATGAAGGTGTATGCAAATTATTAATGCTGGCTGGGTTTGCTTTTCAATGGGCTTTTGGGTTTAAATAATCTCTATGCTCTAATCCTTTTGTGGGTTTCTGTTTATACAAGTTCTCTAAATTTTGGATACCTACGTGAGCAGAAACTATGTTTATTTGATTCAATAATTGGGTTTGGATGAAATATGAAACGGAAGAGCTATCCACTTGCTTCCTCTCTTCATTGTTTTGGTTTCATTTGGTGTGTGACTGAGTCTATCCAAGTCAATTTTTTACGAAAGGAGGACATAGGCTGATGCAGGAATTACGAAGGCACGCAGTTAAATGTGTATCGTTTTTATTTGTCTCTAAGTCCCTCTTTGGATCTTTTATAAATGTCATTCGAAATGATGTGACGATTAACTGACACCTACTATCACAAATCACTGTTTATTGGTAAATATTTTTTTATTATTTTATTTATTTTCCATTTTTTATCTCTGCTTTTATTTTACTTTGTTATCTTTTGCCTTTAGACTCGCTGTGTGAGATTTTTATCTCCTCAAGCTCATAGGAATCAATTCAAAGATCATGTATAGCAATAAGCTTCCTTGCTATCCAATGGATTCCAAAGTTACGCTCTAATAAACTTTGGGTTTCAACGGCCCACACCAAACCGATTTTCTTTAAAGGAATTTTCGAAAGAGGGATATTAAAAAAAAAAAGTCCTTTTACTTAGGCAAAATCTGATTTCGAAATAGAAAAATAGTACAAAGATCAAAACAAACAAAAATCAAGAAAACTCAAAAATTAGAGTACAAGAAAATCAAAAATTAAAATCCAATCAAGTGAGAAGTTTTAAAAAAGGCAAAAAGAGGAAAAGCCCTTCTTTTTTTTTTTTTGCTTTCAATTCATAAGAACACACACACAAAAACAAACAAACGAACAAAATGGCAACAAAAAGAACAAAAAAATGAAGAAAAAATAATAACACCAATGACCAACGAACAAAAAAAATAAATAATAAATAATAAATAAGGGTATGTTTCAAAACTTTAGAAGAGATAAAAAAAAAAGGGGTGATCTTGATTCTTTAAGAGCTCTTGTCAAAAAGAATTTTTTTTAGTGATCCTCGTCAAAAAAAAAAAGAATCAAGAACAAGAATCAAATCTGATAAAAAAGTTAAAAAAAAAAAAAGGGGGTAAGAAAAGAGTGGGAAAAATCAACTATAAAAGAAAAACAAACAAACAAAAATAAAAACAAAAAAAAATATAAAAGTAGAACACAAGATGAAAATTAGCCAAAAAGAAACAAATAGAAAAAGACAAAAAAATATTAATAACGGAAACGAAAAAAGAAATGAAAAATAGAAAAAAAAAATAACAACAACAAAAAGAAAGAAAAAAAACAAAAATAAAATAATAACAAAAATTGAAAAAAAAAAAGAAGAAAAACAAAATAAAACGAGAAAGGGTAATAAAACAAAAACAAAAACAATGAAATGAAAATGAATGAACAGCAAAAAAGCAAGAGAGAGAGAAAAGAAAATCGAAAATGCAAGAAAAAATTAAATTAAATTTTTCTTTAACAAATTAAAACACATCGACCAATTTTAAAACTCGTTTTATTCGTTAAAAAAACAAGTAGTTTATTTTTCTTCATCTTTTCGAAAAAAAAAACACCCAAATAAAAAAAATTAAATAAAAAAAATTAAAAAAATAAAGAACAAACAAAAACAAAAACAAAAAAAGAAAAAAGGAGAAAACAAAAAAACAAAACATAAAACAAAGAAAAAAAACTAACCAACAAATATGATCTCCGAACTACGTGGGCTTTGATCCCTCTGAAGGGTACATAGGCCCTAGGTTCTCGCCTTAGGTTCTCACCCTAGGTCAAGTTCGCCTTTGTAAATAAAATTTTCTTTTCAATTTTTATTTTCTTAATTTCTCTTATTTTGCTTTTCTAATTTTGTTTGTTTAATTTCTTTCTTCCTTTTTCTTTTGATTTTATTTCTTTCATTTCTATTTCTTATTTTGCATATGATTTGTTAGGAGAATTAAAATAGATTAAAGGCCATATTGATTGTGCACGACTAACTTAAGGTAACTGTTCTTAGAAACGGGTATAGTAGGGTGCTTAACACCTTCCCTACTCGTAATCGACTCTCGAACCTATTTTCTGGCTTGTAGACTATTTTTTTTTTATTTTCTAAATAGAAAGGCTTTTCTAAAGTTTTGCCTTTTCAAAAATTAAAATTTTGGTAGTGACTCTACTACTTATCTTAATTTTGATTTCAGTTTTCATAAGAAATAGAATCAAATTTCTTTTTAAGAAATTTTCTTTGTTTAAGTATCACGCGGTCGCATTTTCAAGTGTGACACTAGGTAATAGATTCATGAAAAGGAAATTATGATGGAATTCTTAATCGCTATTAGAAAGAAGGTTTAGTTAATCTGTTAAAGCTAAAAAGAGCCATTGCTTTTCTTTATTAGAAAAACACTCATTATGATAGAGTGTATAATGTTCAAGGAATACATCTTGAAGCTTGTGTTTTATTGAAATGAGCTTTAATCCTTTAGTGTTACTTTAGGAGGTGATTATCACATATGGCACTTTTAGTATATTTCCTATCTTTGTCGCAAGTATTGAAGGCTTCGTATTTTACCTAGCAAGTTGAATAAGCTATAATCAAAAGATTAATATTGTTCTTAAATAGGAAGAAATCAAGGAAAAGAGTAAAACCTTAGCTCCTACTATGAATTATTTGACTCTTAAATCCAACAATAAGTAAGATATGAGTTTAATCAAGGGTTAAAAGCCTAAGTTCTAATTTGTGATAAAGGAAGTTGTCAGCAAATTATGTGACAATTATGTTAGCCATCTTGGACCTTTTAAGGTCAAGTGTGATTTTGTAATTAGCTGGATCATTAGATAGTAGACTATCATATTCCTTTTAGCTCTAGCTTGTTCTAAATCCAATTTTCTTACGATTTATCTTATTCTTGGTTTTTGGACTTGGGTGGTGTTGTTCATGTTGGAATTTGTTTTCAAGAAGGAATTTGATTTCCAACCCTATTTTGGAGCAGTGAGGTGAAACTTCCATTGACTTTGATTATAATTAAT
The DNA here is from genome assembly GCA_032878935.1 of Erythrophleum fordii. Lineage (NCBI taxonomy): Eukaryota > Viridiplantae > Streptophyta > Magnoliopsida > Fabales > Fabaceae > Erythrophleum > Erythrophleum fordii. The sequence goes on along the minus strand of JAVQMF010000025.1, from coordinate 7,354,087 downwards.
GGTATCATTATGTTGAGTAATTATACACATGTTGGATTTTAAGTTTTCTCCTATTGAGTTTAGCTATTATATTGTTAATAAATTTGTTAAAATGCTTTTCAATGTTATAGTTTTGAATAGCATTTATTAGGAAAGGTTGGTAAGACATGTTAAATAAGATGTTCTGCACTGCCTTATTTTCATTACTTTTAGCTTATTAGACAGACTATATTAAGGGAAGTTCCCTACTAGAGCTAAGGTAAAAGGACAAATGGGATTCTAATCTTTTAAATATATTTATTTAGATTATTGTAGACCCTTTCACTTTCAATGTAAGAAAATTTGTGCAATTCATCACCTTCATTAGTAACCACTCCTGTTATGGTAAATAATTTTTTTGTATAAGAAGTTAGATTTGTTGAATGCCTTGTTGAGGTGAAAATGAGTAACCTACTTAAAAGTGTCTAACCTGACAAAGGTGATGAGTTTTGTGGCACATACTCAGATATTTGTTAAACCCTAGTTCTTTTGTTATGGAATGTGGATGGAATATGGTATTAATGTTTTGTCTGCCATGCTTGTCATCCATTCGCAAGTATGCTTGTGAAATAGAAATGAGATCATATTATTTTCAACTTAAGAAATTAAGCACTAAATCTATTAGCGGTTTCCTCTTGGCTATTGTACATGCTTGTAAACATCGTATTTTGTCCAGGAAAACTTTAAAAATAATAAAAAAAATCAAATTAACAAAAAAATGTGAAAAAATGAAAAATGAAGAAAAGTTACTCAAAAAGCTTTAGACTTTTCTTTTCCTCAAATTCCTAAATCCCAAATTCAAAAAAACAAAAGAAAAGAAAAAGGAAAACCAAAAATGGAAAATCAAATTTACAAATAATAATAAATATAAAAAAGAGTCAAAAAATGAAAAAGTAAAAACAAAAAGGAAAACTAGAGAGAAAGGAAATAAATAAAAAATAAGAACAAAACAAAAAAAAATACAAGCAAACCAAAAACACTTCCAGCCCAAATAACGAGAAAAAGAAAGATCAAAACTAGGCCCACTTCCTCTGAACCGATTGGCGCAGCTCAAAAAATGCTGAAGGGGGTGGTCAAAATGCAGGGACCTAAAGCCTCTCATAGCCTTTCGCTCACTTGGTCTCTCTGCCATCAGCAGAGTGCAAGATCGAGGCTAAAACAAAGCACAGAAACCGAAGGTGGCATCCAGCATCTCAGGGGTTCTGAATGGAGCAGATTCGTAGCGAAGGGCTCGAGGATTTGACATTTCCCTTCGGTCTCTTTCACTATCGGACTCAGAGAATGACTGACTCGAAAATGGAAGGGGAGGATGGAGATGCAGATCGAGGGAGGGGAAGCAAGAAAAAACGAGGGATTCCTGATTCAGACTGAGGCATAGGAGAGATTTTAAAGGAGGGGCTAATTCAAGAGAGGGAGAAGGAGATTGGAGAGAGGGAGAGGATTTCCAATTCGAAAAAAAAAAGGAGATCCAGAGACTGATCAAGAAATCGAGAGAGGGAGAAGAAAGAAATGAGGAGCGAAGAGTAAGAGGAAAGGAAGAGTCTCGAGCCTGGTAATTTGAGAGAGAGGCTTAGGAGATTTTTGGATTGAAGAGGCTAAGGGAGGAGGAAGCACGCGAGATTCAGAGAGGTTTTAAGGAGGAGAGGTTACTGGGATTAAAGGTGAAGTAAGGATAATATAGTAGAACAGAACGGGAAAAGGAGGCTACTGGAGACACGGGAATGATAGACAAGACAGCGACTGAGGAGGAACGCGCTTGGAGAAGGTTTGAGAGGTATTTTTGGATAGGAGACTCCTTGTTATTAGATTTTGGAAGGTATATTTCTTATCACATTTTTCTTATTTCCAACTTTCAGAATGTAGGCCATAGAGTAATACGTGGGTCGTTCCTTTGCATAGAAATGATTTTGAGGATGAAACTTGAGTTCTGATGTTCTGTGATGATATGAATCAATTGGCTGACATTAAAATGTTTACTGGGTTTAATGTTTGAATTGGATTATTGTCATAATCTCCTTGTTGGTCCCTTTAATGCTCTGCTTGTCGTGGCCATTGTTCCCCTGTCACATGTTTTTCATTACCTATTCATTTCCTTTTATGGTTCATCCTACGTTATGTATACATGAAAATCCATTGAGAATTGGTTTGATTTGACTGTGGATAAAACATGTATGTGCTTCACTGAATGAGATTCATAGTTCCATTTAAGAATGTCCCAAAAGTTCTACATATTCATCTCTGTCTAGTACCTTATAACTGAAACTCAGGTATTTTTGATTTGAGGGAGATGAGTTAAAAATTTTGAGTGCTTAATGCTGGATGTCTCAGTTTTATGCGGTTGAAGGAATTGTTGACAACTTCCACTTATTCGGTTGATTCTAGCATTATCGGTCAGTGAAATTTGGATCATGCTTTTTTCACAAGGTTGATTTGATTCCTTGCTTGACTGCTTTAAACCCTAAATTCTAAAATGTGTGTTGTTTCCTGACTCAATCTTGTGACCACTTTTGAAAAAATGTTTGTTGTCTCAATGGTTTTCCTTGACATGACTTTAAGCTGAGTTACTGATTTAGAACTCCATATGGATTCTGTTTAACAGGTACTTGCTACTCTAGTAATTTTGAGCATGACTATAGTTTGGTCCTTAGCTTGAGATTGTGAGGAACATGCTGTCCAAAGTTTACATATTACCTTAATGATTGGTAAACGTGAATTGAGCTTAATTTTTTGGTCTGAAAATGGGTACAAATTCTGTTAAAATTTGCTGGTGTATCCCTAATGTTGTGAGCTTAATCCTAACTTTGTTTTAATGTTGTGACCACTTTTGAAAAAATGTTTGCTATCTCAATGGTTTTCCTTGACATGACTTTAAGCTGAGTTACTGATTTAGAACTCCATATGGATTCTGTTTAGTGGGTACTTGCTGCTCCAGTAATTTTGAGCGTGATTATAGTTTGGTCCTTAGCTTGAGATTGTGAGGAACATTCTATCCAAAGTTTACATATTGCCTTAATGATTGGTAAGCGTGAATTGAGCTTAATTTTTTGGTCTAGAAATGGGCACAAATTCTGTTAAAATTTGTTGGTGTATCCCTAATGTTGTGAGCTTAATCCTAACTTTGTTTTAATTTTATTTCATTTTTATTTTTTTTGCTACACCAAGTCTGTTTGAACTCCTTATTGTAACTTTGATGTCATTAGCATGATCTAATCCTTGTATTGAGCATAATTTAATGCAGGAACTCTACTCATGCGTTTTGCTATGTTATAGATGTGGCTTACCGTGGATATTAATTTAACTCATGGCAAGTCATGGGATGACAAACAGGCTAACTTTGCGTGTTAGTTTTGCTATGCTGTTTCATGAGTGAATAATATTTCATGGAAACTAATGCACATTTCTGTTTCTATGCGAGGCCCATGGCTTGGGGGCTCATAACTTGGTGATACATCAGGGAAGATGCGATGAGGGACTTCAACGGATGAATAGGGAAGAAATGTTATTTTATTTTACTTTTATCCATGGACCATAGATGATATGTAAAGTGTACTTCAAAAAAATCATAGAATGTACAATGGCACACACGCAATCATCAATTATGATGTGTCTGTAAGATATATTATTTTTATTTTATTTTAATTTTTAGAGTTGTTGTATGAGATCTTGTATCTCCTCAGACATTTAGGGGTCATTTAGGGTTGTGTGTAACAATAAGTCTTCTCAGACACCTGGTTGGGTCATAAAATGTTTTGGCATAAATTTTGAGCTTCAATAATTAACGCATAAAAAAAAGGGAGACTTTCAAACAAAATAAATAGTTTTTTTTAGAAAGGTAAAGTGTGCTTCTTTTCAAGAAAGAGAGTTTAAGTATTAATTAAAAATATACAATTTTTAAAATATGATTTTTAAAAAATCAAATAAACTTTTTCTTTTCAAAATAAAAAACAAAACCAAAACAAAAAAAGAAAAAAAGAAAAAAGAAAAAAAATCAAGACAATTAATTTCCTTAAATTTATGAACTTTTCTCAAATTTTCTATTGAACAAAAATGTGAGATTTAAAATATGTGTCATGAAAGAGAAAGCAAACAAAAAACAAAAAAATGAAAGATAAAACAAAAATAAAAATATTGTTCCCAAGAAAATAAATAAACAAAGTAGAAAAACAAAAGATAAAAATCCAAAAATAAGCAAATCAATAATTAAAAAAAAAAATTGAAGACTACAAGATTAAAGATTAACCCCAAAAAAATAAATAAGAGTAAACAAGTAGGATTAATTTAGTTTTTGCAAATTAAATCACGTCCAAAGTTTTTTGCCAAAACTCAAAAATGATTTTTATCTGTTTTCACTCATTACTTAAAAAAAAAAGCAAAAGAACAAAAACAAAAACAAAAATAAAAACAAAACAAAAAAATAAAAAATAAAAATAAAAATAAAAAGGAAAGAAGAAGAAGAAGGAAAAAACGAAAACAAAAAAATGATGAAAAAAAAGAGAAAAAAATGAAAATACAGGAAAAGCAAAAAAGTAAAATTAATTCTACTTTTAACAAATCAAAACTCATTAATCAATTCTAAATTTTTTTTATTTGTTAAGAGAAAAAGTAATTTTTATTTTTTTATTTTTTCATTAGAAAAAGAAAAAGCAACAACACAGACAAAAAACAAAAATAAAGACAAAACATAACAAACAAAAAACAAAACAAAACAAACAAACAAACACAACAAAAAAACAAAAATAAACGTCCGAACTACGTGAATTTTGATCCCTGTTATAAGGTACATAGGCCCTATGCTCTGATCCTAAATCAAGTCCACTCCTGTAAATAAATATTTTCTTTCAATTTTCATCTTCTTAATTCCTTTCTTTTTAGTTCGCTCTTAATTTTGTTTCCTTAATTTCTTTTTTTTTTTTTTTTACTTTTAACTTTATTTTCTTAAGTTTTTCCATCCATTTTGCATGTGATTTATTGGAGAGAATTAAGATAAAATAGAAGCCATATTAATCTTACACAATTGATTTAAGGTAATCGCTCTTAGTAACAGGAGTAATAGGGTACCTAACACCTTTCCCACTCATAATCGACTCCCGAATCTAAATTTGATTCGCAGACTATTTTTCTTAAAAAATAATTTTCTAAAATTTTGCTTTTTAAAAATTAAAATTTTGGTGGCGACTCCTACTACGTTAATTTTGGTTTTGGTTTTCGCTTTCTTTGAAAATTGAAAATTTTTTAAATTCCTTTTTTAAGGCGCCACACGGTCGCATTTTTGAATGTGACAATGCTTTAAAGCATATAAATTTTGTTGTTGCACAAATTTTATCAAAGTCATTGATCCTCTTAGACAGTGGTAGTTAGGTGTTTCACATTTTGACCTCTAAGAGCACCTATCATGCCAATATCTGGGTAAGCTTTTTTTATTAGAATTTGTTCCCCCTGTAAAGGATGTTAAATTTTTTTTATACTATTGATAATTATGGAGAAATATCTATTATTGATGCTAAAGATTTTTTTATTATGGTTAATATTATTCTTTTAAGATGGTTTCAATGAATCTAGTTTGTTTGCAAAAACATGATTTCATTGTGATTGATATTTCACATCTATTTTCCTATCAGAAAACTATATCAGGTCTTAGCTTATCGAAATGGTTAGAGGCTATTAAGAGTGAATTAAGAATTAATTTAATAAATTATTATTATGTTTGGAAACTTATAAAGTTAATAATTAACAATAAAGTTGTTAGCTATTAGTGAGTCTATAAGACCTACCATAGGGTTATAAGAAATTATAAGATTTAAAATTAGATTGATTGTAATGGTTATAATTAGGATAATAATTTGTTTATATGTGTCTTCTCACTAGAGTCTATTAAAGACCCTCTTAAAAGGATTATGACATGATTGGATTTCATTCTAATATCCCACCATATAAATGTTAAGACTACCTTTATACATTAAAGCTTGTTTAAGGATGTTTACACTATTTAGCTAGATGGTTTTGGAGAATTATAAAAGAGCATTTAGTGTGTAAATCAAATGATCCATTTATGGACTAAAACAAGTTTTTAGGTATTACTATATGAAATTTGACTAGATTGTAATCTTTCTTGATTTTGTTGTGAATACTTCAAATCAATGTCTCTTTAAGAGATTAGATAGAAATACTTCTTTATTCTTATAATGTATGTTGATTGACATACTTTTAGCTTGCATTTGCTTTGACTTTTTGTTTTGAGACAGCATATATTTTCTTGTCACTTCTGACATGGAAGATTTTGGTGAGACATTGGGATACACATCCAATATGGTAGGTTTTATGGTACTTTGAGTTTGTCTCAAGGAATCTTTGTTGATCAAGTACTTAAGAAATTAATTTGCACTCTTGTTCCTTATGAGGGTTATCTAAATTTCAATATACTTTGTATTACATAGAGAGGGTTGAAATGAAAAGTATTTAATTTTTGCTTTAATTGTTGGTAGTTTTATGTTTGCTCAAATGTGCACTTATTTGAATATAACTTTTACTAATAGTGTACTTATGTAAACTTATATTTTGATTTTTTTACAAAGTAGCTTAGAAAAAGTCATTTGATACCTACAAGGTATCTGAGATCACATGTTGACATAAAATGTAAATGATCCACTTATTATCATTGGCCTAATTGGATTTAGATCATGCAATTTGTCTAGATAACTTAAAATCTATTTTTATGTATATCTTATAATGTTTTAAAGGAGTTTTTTTTTTGTTAAAAAGTGCCAAATGAACACTTATAGTTACCTCATTTTGGTTGCAAAATATGTCACTTGTTGTGGAATCACTTTTAGCCTATATGTCAATGAAATTTATTTATTTTTAATGTGCATTGTTGAATATATATCTTAAGTCTTGAACATCTTGTTCTAATAATGATTTTGTTGTATACTTCTTCAATATCATAAGAATTATGGTCATATTAACTTTGGATATTAAATTTCTATTTGTTGGAGAGAAAATCCGTGAATCCTAAACTCAAATTATATATATTTTATAGATAAATATGCTAGTTGATCTATTAACCATAGGCTTACCCAGCAAAGTCTTTTGGAAAATTTGGCAACAATTGGGTCTTGTGAAATTTAAGTTGATGTCTTGATTTAGTGAGAATTTGAATTGTGTTCTTTAGGGGTATTTCAATATATCTTAGCAATTGGTTAAGCCAAGTGTTTTAAACGTATTTCTTTGTTATTCTATTATTTCATTTAATTCATTAATAAAATTTTGCTAGTGTTTTAACATTGTTTTGCCTATTAGATTCAATGTTATTGGTTTGCCATTACACTTTTGAAATTTGTGATTACAATGCTTATTATGAATTATTTGATATTCTTGGTAAATTGTTTCTATTTGTTCTTATTTTATCTAACAATTGATTACTACTATCCAAGTGGAGAGTTGTTGAAATATTTAATTTATTATGGATTAGCATTAATCAATTATTGGACAAATTTATATTTTTAATTTTAATAATATCAAATAATTAATTTTATATTTTGGCACTATATAAATGTATTGAGTTTATGTTTATAGATAACTAGTAATAGGTTGAACTATCTATTAATTTATTTAGGGATCAAAAGTCTAACTCACAACTCATTTAGTGTTAATTACCCTGTTTATATTAGTTAAGGGTTTGTTCTTTACTCGAGGAATATTGATAGACTCTTTGGTTTTTTGAGGGTATTGTAAGCTGTAAACTATCCTTGCTCTCTTCCTCTTGAGCTACTGCCATATATTTCTTGGGATTTCTAGATTGTTCATGATTTATTAGACTACTATGATCTAAACTTATCTCCCAAATTATTTTTAACAATTTACTCTTGAATTATGAATGCATGAATATTAAACAATTCTTTTACATTATATCCTAATAAAGAGGTTATATGAAAATTACACTTTCTTCCCTCCTCTCAAGCCTGCAAATGAAATTATTTATCCTGAGGACTAAATAGCCACAGGTGTGATCAATTAATTACCAACGAACAAACTGCAGCAAAGTCGTAAAATTATTGGTTTCTATGACCCGTTTCTATCGGTGAAAATTTTTGCTTTAGGATGGATTCATAGTATAGTTTTCACTCTTGACAACTCATCTTTAATTTTATACCAATAATCCAGCTGTTCAAGGACCTGAAAAATAAATAATACTAGAGGGGTGATTTAGGTTATCCACTGCGTACTATAAGCATTTTTTAACGTAAGTTTCTTTAAACAAACTATATAAATAAAATGTGACATGCTTAGCATATATAAATGACTAAGAAGATGCATGAAAAGATTATGTAATGCAGGGTAAATTCGGTTTACTATCATGTACTTTGCTCCATATGCACAATTTAGTATCCTGTGATTGAATTTCGTAAAATATTTAACGGTCTGAGATGTATGCCACATGACACTTTTTTTTTTTTTCAAGATATTAGCTAGATACCCTAATTTCTCAATCTTCACTCAAAGTTCCTAGTTTGATTTGTCATATTGAAGGTTGAAATTCCTTCTAAATTCACCAATATATCAATGAAATAATTTGAGACACACAATGCAGTATCTTCCCTATCTAATGCAAGTTCTTTACAGCCTTCACCACAAGCACAATTAAGCATGAAACAAAAACCAAATTCTATTTCAACGAGTTTGTTGTTAAAGATAAAAAATATAAGTACAAATCTAAGGACGATTATAGCTCAAAATTGACGAGGAAGCCCCATTCCACCAACATGGCTTCACATTGCATTAGGGCTCTCCATTGGTGAACTCGAATCTTCTTCATTCATTTTTTCTCTATTTTCTGTCAATTTCAAAAAGTGATAGACACAGAGTATGTAAAATCCATCACTTAAATGGGTCTCATATATGTTTTATCTATTTTGTTTATATCTCTTTTTAAAATTGTCAAGGAATAGAGAAATGAAAAGGATCCAAACTCTTCCATTGGTATCATTACCTTTACTTTGTTATTTGTATGTGTCTGGCATTTGAACATTTGCAATTGTAGTAATGCCAATGGTGGGACAAAAGAGCACTTCAACGTTTGCATTTTCTTCTGCATATTGTGGTGAAAGCTTTATGAATATGGACTTGATTTTGGTATTATGTAATCAAGTGCTGACCGAACACAGCGTAAAGTAAACTAATTATTTTATCACATAGTATAATACGCAGTAAATAAAATTTGGAAATTCTAACATGTAGAAGTTGAAATGATTTAGCTTAAGTGAGAAATCATTAAAGTCCTATATGCTAAGGCTATCACTAGGATTAAGTCTACAGTTTCAACCTCAAAATGTCAATTTAATTTCAATAACAGTCTTAAAATACTATAAATTGTTTAACATATAAGTAAAATATACTTTCAACACAATAAAGTTGTTTATTTTTTTAGTTTTCACATGATAATTTTTGTTGAAATTAAGAACGAAAATATCACAGTTAAAAAAGAAACCAAAACCAAAAAATAGGTAAATTACATAGAGATAAACTATAATTTTTTATTTAATATACGAAGAACACATAATTTATATAATCGCATATTAGAACAGAGAATAAACTTAAGAAGATCCTTCAAAGCTTTCAGCCTCTAGTTAAGCACCAGTAACGTGTGAAGCATAGTTTACCCCTTTTTTTTTTTAAGTTCAATAGTATAGGTGGTCAGAACGGTGGGAGGATAACCTGTGAGTCCCGATGTTTCTGAAGGTGTTCTCCGAATTGCCTACAATCTACGCAGCAAAAGGGTTTTCAATTTTTGACTTCCAACTTCCAGACCAATTGGATTCTCAGTCAGACGCCCATTGACTCATAAAGCTCATCTGCCCCTCTTAGCCGTCCGATTAAAATAATTTCCCCATTCAATTGGCGGTAAACTATACAAATATTTTCTATATTTTATTGAAATTACAAAAATATTTAATATATTTTAAAAATATACATATATCTTTCCTGAAACAAAAAGTTGCCATAAACTTTAGTTCAATTTTTAATTTTTTTAACATAAATATCTTCTATTTAAAATTATTTTTAGTTTTTAAAAAAATATATATATGTAAGTTAATGAAGAATATCTTAATTAAAGAATTTAAAATTAAACTAAAGTGTAAAGTATTTTTTTTTTTAAAGAAGTTTATATATATTTAACAAAAAAAAAACTATATAATTTCCCTCTATGATTAAAGATGATAATCATATAATGTCCTATCTTTTTGTGAGCCATGCTGGCTCATTATATATGATGGATCTGCGGTTTACCTTAATCTAGTCAAAGCGTGCAGCACAAAGCAAAGTGGAAGGAAGCCTACAATGTGGTCTGTGGTCTAAGTCTAATAATAAACGAAGTTAAACAATGGACAAGAAGAAATGGTTTTCTTTTTATACCATTTCTTGTGTAGTATCTTGGTTAATTAGGATAAAAAAATTATAATCTTGTTAAGTACTACAACTAAAGAATTATAGACGTAATTGAATATTAGAATAAAGTAATATTTAAGGCTCAAACCCTTTGGGTTAGGCAAAAGGCTTGCTCTCGCCAAGTTTTTTACTTAAAAAAAATTTCATGAATATATCTTAAAATAATTATATACTTCTATCATCGTGTATGAGTAAGAAAAGAATATATGCTATTTGGCTATAAATACTCGCAGCAAGCTAATTACTTTCTTCAAAACACCCAGGCATTTGAATCCCTCTCTTAGACTCTTAGTGGATCACACATAAATACACTATACAGCGTTCAGTCCATTGCATCTGAGCCTAAAGAAGATGAGCGTAGAAATATTGGATGGTGCCACCATAGTTAATTTCCTCAAGGATGAAGAAGCCTTTAATATCAGTGTGTGATAGGTTCAATCACCTTGACACAGACAACGATGGTCTTCTCTCCAATGCAGAGATGCTGAAGAAGCTGCAGAGTCTGAGGGTCCTGGAGACTCATTTTGGAGTCGATGTGGAGCCTGACCCATTTGAGCTTGCTCAGTTTTTTTTTTTTTTAATTTTTAATTGTTGGTTTTTTACTGTTGGAGATCTTCAGACAGATTGTTGAGATATTATCTCTTATTAATTGAGCTAACTCCTTGGGTCATTGCTCAGGTTTATGAGGCCTTCTTCGTGCAATTTGATCACAACTTGAATGGGACAGTTGATCTCGAAGAATTCAAGGAGGGGACAAAGCAGATGCTGCTTGCTATGGCAGATGAAATGCGATTCTTGCCTGTTCAGATGGAGAGAATCAAATAGGGTGTCGGCTTAAGGACAGAGCATTAGTCTATTCACAATCCAGGGTTAGGAAATCTACGAATTCTTGATGTGTTGCAAACTTGCATTGTATGTTTTCTCCTTCTGCGTCCTAATTATGTCATTTTCTAGAATTTGATCACTACAAAACAAATTAGTTGGTCTTTGATTGCTCTTTCTAGCTAAACGACTGCTTCATGTTACTCTTACTCGTGGCACAACTATTAAGTTTTATCGGCTAAAATACTCTATGAAATTTTATTTAAGTTTCAATTTCATTACAGAAGTTTAATTCAATTTGATATTGTTCTCAATAGCTCAAAAATTGTTCAATATTATCATTTTTCTCAACCCTGTTTATTCTACTAACGGATTTTTTCCTTCGTGGTCAAATAGACTGAAATATTGAATAGAATTTTTTTTTTTTTAATGTTTTCAGAAGCTTCAGTTTAGTCTCTGGTCATATCACCCTATCAGTAATTTGGTAAATAATGGAATTTCCAATCACCGGACAACAAGGGACTTGTCTTGAAACCCTAAGGTCAGAATGTTATAAAAGAATTTCCAACTTCGACAGAATCCGAACAAGTTGTCACAGGACCCAGAACTTCCATTTACAGAGAGGAGAGAAACGGATGTGACCAAAAGTAATTTCAGTTTGCCAATAAAATCAATATCCATGTCTTAATCTCAAAACAAAATTATGTAAACTTTCCACAAATTACAAGAACAGATACTTCTCAGGAGCTGGAATAAAGGAGAGAATGGCTTCACCAAACAGATCATGCAATGATACCAGGATCCGTCCAGAATTCAGTTCATCCTTCCAAACCTGAGCAAGAGCAGCAGATGTCTTGGGTGCCTGATTTCTGGGCTTCTCACTTTTAACTCTGATATCTGAAATAGCTTCATTTGTTATCTGTCCAGAAGATGATGATGGCCCCATGATTGAATCAGCTGATGAAGCTTGAATCTCCATCATCCCTTGGCTATGAGATGGCGAGGAATTCGTCAGAGCCGCACCGACCTCACCATCAGCTGCAATTTTCTGTGAAGGCGGCTGCTGTTCCAATGGCTCCAAGCTTGCCTTACGTTTACCTAGGTAATCAATGATTCGAGTGAGCCCCAAATTATAACCATATGTATCATAAGAAAGCATGTAGTTGAGCTTATAGGCTTTTAAAAGCACCTTAAGATTGAGGAATTACTGAAAATCATTGGTAAAGTCAGTAACTAACAATTATATCAGTTGACAATAGTTATTTAAGAAGTTAGCAACCAAGTAAAAGAAGCTATAACTGACAATTACCCTGTTGCACTCCAGGGCATATAATTGTGGCTTAGATAAAATCCTAACGAAGAAACTTGGCTACCGGCTTACTAGTTCATCAGCATGTCCCTGGTCAAACTGCCAGTTCATCTGTTCATTAAATAATAAAAGGCTTTTATTATCTTCCTTATTTTTTATCGGACGTAAGAAAAGATTTCACAGAAGAGCAAATTATCTTATGCATTAATTCAGAGAGGTTAGACTTGATGGACTAGTCATTGAAACGGTTAATTCATAGTTCAATAGTCTGATTATGGTTGAATTGATAATTAAATATATATTTTTTAAGCCTTATATATTAAAATTTTAATATAACAAATAAATATTAATAAATTTTAACCATTTAATTACTAATTCTATGTTTTTTAAATATTTGAGAAATTATTTTTTAATTAAAAATAAAAATTACTTATAATTAAAATTTAAAAGTATTTAATTTTAAGTTTTTAGAGTTTCCAAATTATATTAAAATTTCATTTATCATTAAAAAATTTAAAAAAAACAAAGAGTTTGGAAATTATAAATTAAAAAAAAATTATCAAATGAAAATAAATTAAAAAGTCATAAATAATATATGTATATTAATTTAGATATTTTTATATATTATATATGATATATATAATTATTTATTATATTATTTCATTGAGATGCTTTTATATATATATATATATATATATATGTATATATATATATGTATTTGTATGTAAAATATATAATATCGTTGAAGGAGACTTGTGCTCCAAATGGCCAAAAAACTTGACATTTAGTGAAGAGTCGCATGTTTAACTCTTAGCTGCTATTCAACCATGATTCAACTGATTTTCCTTATTCTCACCGGTTTTGAACTTATCCAGCTTTAAGGGTTAATCGAATCGGACTAGAAATTAATTCTCAATCTAACCAATCAAACTGGCCCATTTAGTCTAGTTTTCAAAACAATGGACTTGAGATAACTCAAGAAAACCTCTGCCCCAGGAAAAAATAATAATAATAATAATAAATAAACAAACGGAAAATAAAAACTCAAGTAAACACACATCAAATGGACCGATAGTCAAAAAATTACTTATAAAAACTTCTGTTTTCCATAAGAGACAGGAATTTTGCAACTCATAAACACAAATTCAATTTGATTGGGATATTAGTAATTAATTATCTACTGAAGCAATGTTTCAATTAAACATATGTATACTTAACATCAGCCGTAACCTTCAATATAGGAATTTCTTTACTTTTTAAAAAATGAATTCATAGTCTGGTAGGTATGCATATCATCATTTAGTAAAGATAATTATAACCAGACTTAATTATGGTCCACAATCAAATGCTTACTCCCTCACAGAGTAATCTGATCAATTGACATGCAGATCTGTTTCTTTTATAGGTATTGTAAACTTGTTTCAAATCAATGAACCACCCGTATGCTGGTCAGTGTCTGCACTCACATAAGCAGGTTTAAACCTAATACTACCCTCAATTATTTGAATGACTGACCAGTATTGTCTTCAACCAAAAAGTGAGATACTCACAGGATGAGGCAGTAACAACTCTTGCATTGGTCTTCCACACAGCATGAGGAAAAGGTGAAGGAAATATTGGGAACAACTTCAGTCGTTCATATATACACCGACCTGCAGCACGCTGAAGAATACATACATTAATTCTGCCAACCATGTTAGACTAATGTTTTTCAGTCATAAAGCGTCCACTTTTATCTTATGGTACTTATATCTTACCAGCAAGGCCCCATAAACACGCCAAGCTTCATGCCTCTTCAATTCATTTTTCTGCTTCTCAAGAAGCATCTCTGGTTCAAGAAGTCGCATATATGGTTCAAGATTTGGCAGTATAAGAAGGCGAACCTACTTACAGTGTAAGTATATGCATCACAATCTTACAGAATTTAAGTCAAACATAAATATCACACACTAAGAAATATATTGATCAACTGGAAAGAGAAAAATAAACAAAGAGTAAAAGGAAACAATAATAAAAAGTAAAATCTTCGAAGAATTTCTTCAAAGCTTTCATGTGAGTTAGCAGTTTGATGCCCGATTACAGTTTATTGCAACAGATGGAACTTACAGACAAAAGTCAAAATAATAGCTATATTGCAGAAATGTGCCTCAACAGCCAACATTTGTGATGCAACTAGGACAAAAAACATACAAGCTCCTAGTGCAAATCACATAAAGATAAGATATAATGGGGTCATTTATACAAAACTTGTTTTAAACAAGAATAAGTAACATTAAATGGAACAATAAGAGCGGGAAACAAAAATCTACCTCTTAGGGTGATAAAAATATAAAAGGAAACTAAGATGTCTATATCTTTTTTTTTTTTTTTGGGGGCCAATATCAGTAACAAATCTATATCAATTTTACTTTCTTTAGAGGAAAATACAACAACAACAACAACAACAAAACCTTTTCCCACTAAGTGAGGTCGGCTAAATCAAAAATAAATCTATTTCTAGACAATCCATTTAAATCTAAATCTCTCTTAATAATTTCTCCTATAGTTTTTCTTGGTGATAAAATTCTCCATCACATCTACTCTCCTAAAGGAAACTATTCTACAATCTTTTCTACAATAGGTGCGGCTGTCACCTTCTCTCTATATTCATTTCTAATCCTATCTCGTCTAGTGTGTCCACTCATCCACCACAACATTCTCATCTCTGCAACATTAAACTTATTTTCTTGTTGACTTTTTTTTTGGGTTCCATACAACATTGCAGGTCATAACTGTAACCCTTAAGTTTGAGTAGTATATAACATACAAGCTCCTAGTGCAAATCACATAAAGATAAGATATAATGGGGTCATTTATACAAAACTTGTTTTAAACAAGAATAAGTAACATTAAATGGAACAAAAAGAGCGGGAAACAAAAATCTACTTCTTAGGGTGATAAAAATATAAAAGGAAACTAAGATGTCTATATCTTTTTTTTTTTTTGGGGGCCAATATCAGTAACAAATCTATATCAATTTTACTTTCTTTAGAGGAAAATAAAGCAACAATTTAATCCTTAAGGTTTCCATTTCTCTTCAGTTTCATGCTCAAGTTTGTTGCCGTTGGACCAAATAACAAATTTAATAATTTGTTACTGACATATGCTTGTAGTACTTATCAAGCAAAGCTAAGAATTTATTTGTAAGTTTTTTACTGGATAAAATTGTAATTTAAATTAATAATCATACATAAGCAAAAAGCCACTATTCTTCTTCCCCAAATTGAGAATCTAATGAGGGTCTAGAACATTATTATTGAAGTATAATGAAATATCATTTATTGATTTATTCTATCCTTTACTAAATGGGAACGTAATCATAAAGATGACAAATAAGTATATATAATGAGTAAATTAGGATTTTGTCTTCTAAAATAACAAAAGTAGACTTTGGAAACAAAATTGAATGGAAATTCATACCCTAATTAAATTGACGAATTTCCAAATGCATGATTGTTTGACAAAAGGCCCAAACCTTAGAGGTCATATTTGTAATTCAGCAAAGACAAACTTAGATTCTCTTCTCCCCTATCTTTCCTGTAAAACAATCTAATCTGTCCAGGTGTCTCTAAAAAGAATTTTAATCTGTTATTTCAGATAACATGCAAGACATTTTACAAATGTCAAATACACATAGTAGGATCACTTTCCAGCATTGGTACAAATGTACTGATTACCCTCTTTTTGAAAAAAAAAAAAAAAAAATTAGATGTATGTTTATCTGATTTTTACATTTTTTTTTTTCCCCTTTCTTTTTTCTCTTTAAATACTTCCGTAATTGCCAGGAGCATGGAAAAGGACATACCACATTGGGTCCCAGTGCTGCCAGCCCTTGAATTGCACCATAGTGTTGAGTCATTGCCTTCTTTGGATCCAAGAAAGCATTCAGCAATGTTTTTGTCAGGCGGGACTGGAGATTACTGTAAACATGTTCAAATCTGCGCAATACAAATATTAAAAGCAAGACAATTTGCCGTGCAGTCAAAAAAGTTCCCAACATGCATGAAATACAAATATTCCTTCATAAAATGCAGAGAAAATTGGTATCAAAATTCAAAATACCCACTTTGATGAGCAGAAAAGAAAAATATAGTAATTCAGTGGAAGGTAAGTTCAGGTTAAGCAAGATCTGATGTTAAATTTGACTTCAAGCATACTTCAAACCAAAGAAGATACCTAAAGTCATTAAGAGCCTCTGAAAATCATCTACTTAATAATAATATGCTTGACAGACTGCTGCAAGTTAAACTTCATTAACTGCTCTACAAAGAAATGAGGTGAAATGCCAATGATTGCATGCTAAAAGAAACATCATATGAGATCTGCTTCTATTTCTTTTATCCAAAAAGGAAAAAAGGAATATTTGCTTCTATTTGCCTTCGTTTTGAAAAACTGTTGGGAATCTTTGAAAGTGCAATTGTATTGAGTTAACAAATTGGATTTCTTCCCAGAATATGATGATGGAAAGATTACAACTCAAAGAAAAAGGACTCTCCCTGCATTCGAGAGGCACTCTCCCAGACAATCCACGCACTTCTTCCTTACCCCCTCCGCTCTTCCTACAAGCCTATATTCCCAGCCATCATGCACTCATTCCACGCCTCCCTCTTTCTCTCTCTTCCAAGTCATAGTTAGTTATTCCCGTCCCAGTCATGGTTAGTTATCCCCGTCCCTCCTCACGTCGTCCCCTCCTACATTCCTATCTGCTATTCCCTCTCTTTTTCTCTTGCCATATGTTCTCACCTGAGGCCCATCAAGATTGGGCTTATCAGAAACCTAGGATGATTGTTAGGAAGGAGAGAAGAATGTTAAAAGATTCGGAGTCTATTATTATCTAGGAGTCTTGGAGTTTATTATTGTTTAGGTCACTCATAGTTATCACTTACCATTTTCTTTAAAATCTTATATTGTCATTATTAGACTCTATTTTCAAAATATTATAAATAGAGGCTCAAAGGCTGAAGTATAATGTTTTCTTTCAGCCCTAAGTTCTCTCAACCATAACTTTGCATTAACCTTAACGCTCTGTTTGGTACAACATTGCAAACAGTATCACAAATGTAATACATTGCAAAAATCCATTTGGTTCAACAATTGGAAAGGCTGAGCACTGTGCATGTTGCAATGGAAATTTTGAATGCAAATGGTGGGATGAGGCACTGACTTAGAGCCAAAACAGAAAAAGACATTGTTGCCCCTGGCTATCCACACCCTCTAACCTGCATCCCACCCTGGTTCTATCCAACCCGTGCGGCCGATCTGGATGTGGATGAGGCACCATCAACGACGGCCAACAAGGTTGACAATTTGGGTTGTTGCTGGCCTTGGACTTGCGAGGTCAGCAAGGTCAATGATCGAAGGGTATTGCTGGCTAGGGACTCGCATGCTCGGATGTCGTCAGCAATGCCATCTCCCACATGTTTGGTTTGAAACTAAAAAGCCAGATTTGGATCATGAAACCATATATCTCAAATCGGATTTGAGATTAACAGAAATGGACGAGATTCGAGGCCCTTCCATTGTCTGAAACTAAAGAAAAATGAATTTTTATTTTTTATGTAAATTGATTTTTTTTTTTTTTTAATCAGGGGTATTATCGTCATTTATTCAAGTTTACATTCTTTTCTTTTGCTAATCAAACATACAAATGTAAAGGTATTCCTTTTCTTTTAAGTCATACCAAACACAGATAAAGTAATCGTAGTCGCAGATGCATTCCTTTTACAATTACATAACCCAAGATTCACTTAACCAAACGGAACCTAAATTTTTAGTATAGTACCAGGGCGAGTCCGTCCACCACAGGGCTGGAGGATTAAATCACCCCACTGAGAGCTTTTGGGCTCTGCTGTCTGAGTGTTACTGTAAAAGAGTTGTAGTTTCTGGCTAGACTGGGTCATTTTTTTTGGGATTACAAGCGAAAAGTATCATGTATTTCTATATTAGGAGGGAGGATGGCATGCTTGGTTATTGCCAGTATTTTGTCGTGGATTTGCTGCTTCTCTTGGATTTTTTTTTTTTTTTTGGTTGTTTAATATTCTGAATATGGTGCTTAAGGTTTTGGTATGTAATTTGGGGAAAAAAATACAAGAAAAAATCTAATGATTTGAGTTTTCCTTTTCCTTTTATGGAGTTATTGATGTTGAATACTACTGTGCTAGTTAGGTTTTCCTGTTGTGTTGTTTGTCTCAATGAGCAACTGAACTGACCCAGGGACTCATAAGGAGTGGAGATCCTAAGAGTTGCTTAAAGAAGAATTTGGCACTAGAAAGAGAGTTGTGTTGTTGGGTGCACATTAGTGGAGATCCTAAGAGTTGCATAATGAAGAACTTGGCATTAGTAAGGAAGTTCTGGTGTTGGGTGCACATTAGTGGAGATCAGGTGAGAGAACATCAAGGAAGCCACTCAAGGGAATTAGGTCGAAGACTTTTGGAAGTTGTGTCATCGTGTTAGACAAATGTAAGGGGGAACCAGGGGACTCATGGGAAGTATGTCAAAGAATTCTAGGAGGTGCTTATCTGCCAAGGCTGTCATCAAGGGGAGTACTTGCAGCTAAAGTTCTTGAATCACAGGTTTAAGTGTGTGACCTTGTTAGTTGCTGTGCAGTATCTATGTGTCTAAGCATGGATATGATATGCTTTTCAAATGAGTTTTATTTGTAACAAGCAAAAGCTAGAAAAATCTTCAGCTTGAGGAGAAGTATTGAGAAACCAAGGATGACTGTCACAAAGTAAGAGGGCATGATAAAGGATTAGATGTCTATTATTATCTAGGAGTCTTGGAGTATATTATTTTTTAGGGGTCTTACTGTTATCACTTATCATTACTTTTAGGAGTTTATCTTGGGGTCAAACTATTTTTTGGCATATTATAAATGAAGATACAATGGCTGAAATGAGTGTTTTTCTTCAGCCCCCAAGTTCTGCCAACCATAACTTTGCTTTAACCGTAAATTTCAACACCATTGATGCACTTTCCGCAGCGTATAAATTATAACAGAACAGAATAAGGATGTCTTACCTTTTGCATATTGAAGCAACAAGGTTTGCAGTAAATTCTCGAAGTTCCCAATGGTTGTCTGCCAACCTACTGCCCAACCTTTTGGCAACAAGGCAGGTCACTACAGATGGCATCAACTGGTGTAGCTGACCCAGGTGGAAGGAGGGAAAAAGGGAAAACAAAAACATAAAACATAAAACAGTGATGCTCTTTCAGATTAACTTATACACAAAAAATAAAACATTCAAGCAAACTACTAAGCATCTATGCTGATCCTTCCCACAATATGGCCAAATACCAAATTTGCCAGAAAATATAATTGTGAAATTAAAAAAAAAGGTCCATAAAAGACACTTCCTTGCTTTAAATATGCACTGTTAATAATGAAATATACAATATTCTTTTATATTCAGTTAAGTATGATGGAAACACAAGACAACAATGACATGATTAAATTATGAAATAAGAGCAGAACATTAGAAAGCACAATATCAGTACTTAACCATGAGGTGCAACTGATGAAGTTTACTATGCCAAGGCATTCAATTTTCTATGCATACATGTTGTCAATCAAAAAAATGAAAATCATTTTAAAATCCAAGTTAGAAAACAGTAAGTTAAATAATAACATAAGGTTGCACAAAATATATTTAAAACTAGAGCTTAAAATTGTGAGCAGAACAGATATCTGAATTATTAAATTCCAAAGGTGAGTCTGGTCTCTGGTCCAATCATAGGTCATCTGTGTAATGGTGGCACCCATTCACCTCTTGCATTTCATTTCTCTACTTTATTTTTAACCGCTAGCATAGATATAAATCAACAAGGAACTTTCTTGCCTCTTTTTAACAATGTTATAATTTCCCACACTAATGATAGCAAAACTTGGAATCTAGATGTTTCTGGCGTGTGTTCTTGTAAATTATATTTTCATTTCCTTATGTCTTCTACTGGGGAAGTTTTCCTTCCAGACAAACCTATTCGCAAATCTAAAGCTCCTTCAAAAGTCACATCTTTTATTTGGACAGAATTACTTAATACACATGACATGTTGCAAATTCAAAGGCCTAACATAGCATTGTCTAATAAGATTTGTATTATGTGCACAAGTGGTGCAAAAAAGTGAAATTCATTTACTTCCACAATGCTGCATGGCTGATTTCTAGTAGAATAAGATGTCCAGGATTTTTGGTAAGAATTGGGTTTGTCCTTGGGATACAAAGTAGTTTCTCCTTATATAGTTCAAAGGTTTTGGCCGTACAAAGGAAGGTGGAGTTTTGCCTGGAGGCAAATGCTTGTATTCTCAGGGGTGTTTCCTTGCCTTTGGATGCCTTACGGGCAAGGATTTTGTTCGGAGCTTCTTTATGGTGTTCAACTTGGGTCATTTACAGGATTTCTTTAGATATAAAGAGGGTTGCTGCAAGTTTAACTTCCATTTTTTTCTTTATTTTTTGTTATCTTTTTTCTGATCTTTGTTTTTTTAGTAGGATACCACTACTCCTCATTTGTATCTTTCTTCTTTATTTATACAATTTCTTCTTTTATTAAAAAAAAAAAAAGATTAAAAAAAATCAGAGATATACATCCATCATTTCTACAAATTGTGAATGTTGAATGAAATAAAGTTTTAGATATTTATAGACTTAATCCCTTGCTTATGCATAATTCAGTGAGCGTGAGGAAGCTCACAAAGAAACATACCTAAATCAACACAAGGTCAACTTACATATGGTTCAATATGGATATGAGGGTTTTGGAGGAGGCTATTAACAACTCGCATCAAGGCAAATAGAAGAGCATAATCACTCAAACCACGAGAAACCTGACATGAATGGAGAAGCACACAGTTCAAATGAGGAACAAACAGGAACAGTAAATTCTTTCTTATCAGCAAATATTGATAATAAGCCAAATACTATTACCTCATCAGCTATAAAGCATGTGAAATAAGGAACTAATGGATGAAGTCCTGAATCAGTGGCCAAACTAACTAATGCTTCTTTAAAGAGAACTGAATCAGACTTATTCAAAGTGAGCTCAGTGACTTTATCAAAGTAGAGCTGCAAAGAAACAATAGACAATGTAAATTACTACAGGTGGAGAAATACAACATATCATAATTGCTTATGTAAATCAGACACCTGAAGCTCCCTAGATAATACATGCTTAACAGGTAATTTGATGTCAACTGGAAGGCTATCATCTTTCCGTTCATAGTTTTTGGCATCAGAAGGAGCTGAAATTACTGCAAAAAAATACAATGGAAATTAGGCCAAGATTTTGGTAAAAATATTCTTACAAGAAGCAAGGAAGCACAAGTTAATTATAAGTAAAAACAGAAGATTTAGAATAAGAATTAATTATTAGAATGGGTTGCCTCAAGTTGTCAAAATGATTCTGTCCATTTCTATGAATGCAAATGTTTAAGGAGCCATTTGGTATATTGTTATCTTCATTTAAGCATCAAAGATGTCTGTGATTGGTGCACTTGTATACAAGATGCCTAGAGACATAGGATGCCATCATTTTGTTAGTACACCATCCAAAAATCACAAGGATCTCACATCTCTAAATCTTTAGCTTTGTCAACTTTTATAAAATGCCAATATTATCCCTTTTTTTAAAGACTTTAAATAATAATGCATAACTCGGGAATCCTAAATAACTTGGTATCTTATACCCTCTTGTCTTATGACCAAGTATCCAAAATACTTGGGAGCATAAGATACCAGTGTACCAAATGGCTTCTAAATGTATATGTGTGTACAAACATGCATATATCATTATATTTATTAGGATTAACATTGACTTCACATATCACTTTTCTAGTTAAAAGGTTTTTTCATAAAGACGCCAAGTATTTATTGATAATTTTGTACTTTTATTTGTCACACACTAAAGAACATTTGAAACTAAAAACCCTAGTGTGACATAATCAAAACTTCTATATTTAATATCACTTCAATAGTCACAGCTCACATTGTAATCTGACAATTCACGTGAAAATTTTGAAGACAATATCATGAAAGGATAGAGTAGCCACAGTGAGATGCTAACATAATCATCAGAATACCATAAAATCAAAGTATCCAACAATTCCTTAAATCTTCAAGAGCTTATTTTTAAGGCAATTATGATCTACAGTTTTGTACTATAAGCAATTCATCTGTAAACAAAAACCTATCTGAATTTAGAGAAAGACCTTCTACAGGAGCATTTTCTGGAATAGCGGGTTGTACACCTTCTATAGCAAGCCAGTGGCAAGTAACTGCAGTATCAAGGGGTGCTTTTGGTAATGGAGCTTCAATAACCTATAATGTACAGGATCCAAAAATTAATCATGGTGCTGCACCCTTCCAAGTTTAAATGCAATTGGAGTAATAATGATGCATTAGTTCCTTACATCTTTTAAGTCTACATCCTTATCATCTATATAAAACAAGTCTCTGTGTCCAACAGCTCTTTTGAACCGCAAAGGAATGCCAGAGGCAAATCCATATATTGGCTGGCATATGAAAAGGTCAGAATGAGATTGAAGACCCAAGAAAAAAAGAAATATATATATATATATATATATTCTTCACAATGAAAAGCCTATGGCAAAACTTTCCAATTGGTGGCATTAATGTGCATCAAATTATTTTGAAATAGCAAGTAGTCACGTATGCTAATCCTAACCTAGTCATAGATTAGTACAGACCCTGATACCCATATTACAGGAGTTCTCAGACAGTGGACATAAGATCATTATCCTAAGGTAATATAGTCTGCCCACCGCCCTCAATAAAAATAAAAATAGAAATAAAAAAGTGATAATCATATAAGCATATATTTCCACAGCTTCCTGTGTACTACTCAGTCAGAAGAGACACCTCCAAAAATTTCTACATATTTGGCTCTCAGATGCATCAATCTATTTGAAAAAACACAAGCAACGACAAAGATGTATTTGAGGACCTAGTCTTATCTTCACTCAGATCCAAATACATGTAGTTAGGGAGTTCTCAGCCAATACATATATGATAACCCACATAAACATATGTTTTCTAATAATTTCCTGGTATGCTATTCAGTCTGCAAGCATAAATCAGTAACCATCCAATTTTAAAAAAATCATATAATGAACCACTTAAGATAACAAAAAAATTTGAGTGATTTCATTTTACAAGCTCTACATATTAAGATTATGTTTTATTTTACCTCTGCAAGTAGGCTACCCAGTTAAATGATGAAAACTTGTTTCATTTCAATCACCCATGGATCAAAATATAATTCCACAAAGTTCATAATCAATAATCAACAAGTTTCTCCCTTTCTTTCATTTCATATATAAAAATCATTCCTAAGATTCTTTTTCTTTTACATTTGTCATGTCCTCATTCAAATTCTTAATATTTTGTTTCTTTCTTAATTCCACAAGGGCTTGAACATTTTGAGAAGATCTATCATTTCTCAAGCTGGATAATATTTTTGGTGAAATAAAATGAAATCTGCAATAAAGTAAATTCAATAAGCTTATCTTAGTCATTTACTTTTGAGTATGGTTTTGCTTACTGAATGAAGTATACAATCTTGATAAAACTGTTATCTGAGTAATATCAGAAACTCATGTATGGCACTTTGCTGGAGCAAAAATTGCAACTTAATTTGATAGTGTCTTTCCTATTATTGCATAATATAAGCGATATAAAATGCCACACTGGATTAGACTGTTTCAAGATGAAGACTATAAATAAAAGTGAAACATCCGGTTGACACTTGTTTGAAATTATTTATGAAAATGCATTAAAGGAGAAGAAGCAATGCACCTAGAATTAACAAAGTTAAGCAAGATTCATTTCCTTACAATAATAACATGTAGAAGCTCACATGCAAATATATTAACTTTAGATCTGCTTATGAAATTCAGCCCAAAACACTAAATATTTCACAGTTTCCTTTGCCTCCCTGCACCAATCATTGAATTTGGAAAAGACAACTTTCTGACAACCCCATCAAATGTGGAAACAGGTAATCAATATTTCCTAAAATAACACGTTAAAATTGAGAAAACTGCACTGAAAACCAACCACTTAAATACTTAAGTACTTACTTCAACATTTTTCAAGTTGAGTGCACAATCAACATCATCCGCTGTTAATGTTGTTCTCTTTGAATGACACATGCATTTGATTGCTTCCTGTGGTTGATATAAACTATATTAGAGATAAGGTCCTCCTTGAACACAATAAAATTTCATTAAATATATAAACCATCTCATTTTTAGGGGGAATTTCTAGTCAGCATAATTGTAATCCCCCTCATCCTTTCCACCTCCCAAGAAAAACAGCAGAAAAGAAAACAAGATGTGCTTCTCACAGCATGTTTTATAGTTAAAGACTCGTTCTGTCCAAATTTATTTCCTGAATTTATTAAAGTATACAATATGGTTATTCAAAACAATTTATGTATAAAACACAAACACAAGGCAGATATCTGTCCCCAGATGTTCATCTTCAAGTCAGGGAATAAAAACTCATGTACATCTCAAAGAGTGACTCTGAGTCTCTAATCCTCCCACTTAGTAACAAACGACTATCACAAATGTAGCAGATACAAAAAGGAATAAAACGGTAGGGGATTAAACAACGTTGCAGTTTTTAGCTCCACTTATGCGGCAATGGAAATTATTGTACCATGCAAACGTTGGCAAAGAAGATGCAACGATCATTTCTTATCAAATAACATAATAAAGAACCCGCTGTTAGGAATAAACAGGAGCTTTAAATAGACAACAAAGAATGAACCAAGACGCACAGGGTTTCGCTGCAATCTAAAATCACCTGCATAATCCCTCGTATACGGTATTCCACATCAGGAGCAACAGAAAGGGCAACATCAGGAGACAAATTATTGATCCCAATACTTTGTGCAATCACCTCAACAGTCTCTTTGGGAACAATGCTCATATTCTTCAGCCGGTGAGTGTTAAATTTAGAAACACCAGGTTTCAAGCATAGACCTTTCGAAGAAAATTGTTTCCTGAAAAAAAGGAGGAGAAAGCATGAGATGAATTAAAATACAGCAATTAAAATCATAAGAAAAAGAAAAATCAATTTTTCTCATTTATTGTTCCGAGGCAACTAAAATTTCTTTAAATTACTGAAATTATAAACAAATTCAAAGTAAATGAATTACAAAAAATCTTTCCGTTGTCAATTTTCTTAGCGAACAAACAGGAAATCCCGGCACAATTGGTACAAAAAAGAGCTAGTTAAGCATATAATTCATATAGATAAAGGAAGGTGAGGCAAAATTCCTAAAATGAAGCACTTCAACCAATCACATACCAGTGTACAGGAGCTTTCACAAATGCAGATAATTGCTGATACTGGCGCTTTTTCGCCCTGTCGGAGCTCAGAGCTGAAACCGATTTATATGGAGCAGGGTTTTGGCAACGGAGGATCCAGACAAGCAGGGTTTATATAGTGGAGGACGAGATACGTCAACTGGGTAATCTTTCTCACTTTCTCGATTTTTGTAATTTATTATCTTCATTATTTTATTTATTCAATTATCATATTTGTTGTAACATGATTATATAAAATTTTACCATATTTAATGGGGAAAAAAATGGAGTTATACCGAATCATATGGATGAAATAGTGTATTGTATTTTATTTACATTTTAAAAACAATAAGAAAAGTAATAAAAATTTAAATGAATTCTTAAGTCACATTAACTTTCCCACACTTCTAAATTGCATTTTATATTTATTTTTGTAGGAGCTGTTATTTTATTTTGAGTTTGCTATGAAACTAGAAAAGTATTTGAGTCCAAACTCATACTTTGATGTATAAGAAAGCTATTATGTATAAGTTTATACAATATATTACATGTACCAAACAAGTTATAAGTTCATAATGTATTGTATTAGCTTATACTATCATGTCTTATACGATGTACCAAACATACCCTAATATAAAATATAGATAGAGATAATTACAAAATTAAGATAATCATATATTTATACTAATATTTATTTAATCTATTTGCTCACTTCCATCTCTCTCTCCCTTTTATCCTTGCCCTCACTTCGTACCAAAATGCTTTCTTTTCAAACATCAAGTTGCAAGAATAGGTAATTTAGTTATTTATTTTCCTTTGCAACATAAGTATTTTGAATTTGATAGCAAATTCACCAAGTAAAATTCAGTTATTTGGTAAGTTAACTGTAATACCTAATAATAATAATAATAATAATAATAATAAACTAATTATTTTAGGATATTAAAATAAAAACTAATTTTTAAAAAATTAATTTTAAAGTTTATATATTTTTAAAGTCTTTTTAAAATATTTTAAAGATTTGATTAAAGTGTATAAAAATCTCCTAAAACCAAAAAATAATTTTAATTTAAGACACTAGTACAATTTAAGCCAAACAATAAAATAATACTCCACCAAGTACCTCTTATTAATTCCTTCATCTTTTATCCTATGCCACGTCCCATCTTGCTGCATCTCTGAAACTTCATTCTTTCCTTGTTCCCACGAAGCTTTGCACCTTCTTGAAGACACTCCACTACATTAATTGCCGAGCCGTGATTTAACTATCATGTTTTTTGGTTTTTTGAGCCATATCCGGTAACAGGAAAAAAAATTGAGCCATATGCGTGTTGAAAAAAAGAATTACACCGAGATCTTGTAAGAGCATGAAAAATCGGATTGAATAAAGTCAATTTTGAAATAAATTATTATTATTTTTTTAAAAACAACTTGAAGTCGACTTCAAGCAAATTTAAAAAAAAAATTAATTTGCTGAAGTCGGACCCATTGGGTCCAACTTCAACGGCCTTGAATAACGCGTTGCAGGCCTAGCCTGCAACGCCTAATATTAGGCATTTGCAGGCTAGGCCTGCAACGCTGGAGCCTGCATGCATGCAGCTCCTCCTCCCCCCTAAAATTATCATCCGACGTCTCCCCTCCCCCATTTCATCATCCGGCCCCCTCCCCAAAACCCATTTTACAACCCATTTCATTCCTCCCTCATCCTCTCCCTCTCTTTCTCCCATCCAACACTCCCTACCAAGTCTCCCTCCCCACTCCGATGTATTCTCCCTCCCCCCTTTCTCCTCTCCTTCTCTCTCCTATTATACTAAGTTAGAAGCTCCTCCCCCTCCTCCTTTCTCATCCCACACAATTGGAAGCTCTTCTTTCTCTTTATTAACAAATTTGCTCATCCTTCTATCTTTCTTCCTGAAATAATAAAGGTTAGTAAATTAATTTTATTCTCTTTTATTTCTTTTATTATTAAGTTTATTTCTCTCTTTTTTTTTTGTTAAGTGCTCATCTTTAAGAATATATTTTAAAGTAATTATATATATATATATATAAGGTAGTGAAAATAATTTTATAAACTTACAATTTTATTGAGTTTTTATATTTAAATTTAAAATTTTGTAATGGAAATGCCAAAAATTTATTTATTTATTAAATTATCATATTTAATTTTTTTTATGTGAGTAATTAATCTATTGTATATTACATGATTAATATATATATATATATAATAAAATATAATATTAAGAGTAAGGTCAATTAGTAATTAATTATAAATGATAAGTTTGAAACGAATATTTTTGTCTATAACAAGAAATTCTATAATGCTAGATGGTAAGAAAAATTTTAATTTCTTATATTGATTGTGTAGGATTAACAAAAAAATGGCACGCCTGTCACAAGTTATTCAGCCAGGACCAGAAGATGATTCACTTTTGTATCTTCAGACAAGGCACGTTTCACAAGCTGTCTGGGGAGGAAATGATAGATTGCTTCGTCCACGACGAGTCATGCATAGTGATCGACTGCCTGCACCTCCTCCGGCCATTATTAACTATTTACGGGAAGCTGGTTTTTATGGGGCAGCTCGATTAGGACAATTTGAGTATAATCCTGCACTTATATTGGCATTGATAAAAAGATGGCGTCCTGAAACTCATACTTTTCATACCATTCGAGGAGAGTGCACGATAACTCTAGAGGATGTTGCTATTTAGTTAGGGTTACCTTGTACTGGAAATCCCGTTATTGCTCGAACAGATTATTTGTGGAAGGATACATGTGAGGGGTTGCTTGGGATTAGGCCACCTGATGATCAAATGTATGGACAGAGGTTGGCTGTTACTTGGTTAGTGGAAAACTTTAATGAACTACCTGATAATGCAGACGAGGACACAGTGCGACAATATGCACGAGCATATATATTAAAACTTATTGGGGGTCTTTTGATGCCAGACAGATCGAGCCATAAAGTGTACTTAATGTATTTACTACTACTGTGGGATTTCGAGGAAGCCGGCCAATATAGTTGGGGATCTACATTACTGGCTCACTTGTATAGAGAGCTTTGTAATGCAACTAACCCTACTGAACAAGGTATAGGTGGATGTATGACCCTCCTCCATCTTTGGGCATGGGATAGATTCCCAATGCTGGCTCTAGAGAGACCACCACAACCAGATTCCGAGCTAGAAATTTATCCAGCGCTTTCACCACTGGGTTTCAGGTAAAATAATTAAGAAATCAAAAAAATATTTATATGTCTAAGCAGTTACCCTAATATACTTTTGGTAACTTATTTTGCTACAACTGTGTTTGGATCATAGATGGAAGAATGTCGGTAAACCTCCCCGTCCACAAGACATGGCGTTATGACAATATCGAATATTATTAGATGCGATACGAGACGATGAGGTATGATTGATTGACATGGTTGGAATTATCCTAAATTATCTTTTTACTAATATGCTTGTTTTGTGACATTTTAATATGTTGTAAATAGATCATGTGGCAACCATATGAAGCAAACGAAGTTCGTGATCTCATTCCACAATATTGCCTCGAAGGTCGAGATATTTGGCTAGCATCGGTGCCACTTATCTGCTTCCATATCATTGAATGGTATCATCTAGATCAGGTGTTATGCCAGTTTAGTCGGCAGCAGCCAATCTCGACAACCCCAATCAATTTAGGGGCTTTACACACATTACAGTTGCGTGGAAGAACCTCAACAAATTGGCCAGTAGAACACTTGACGTTTGTTGAATTTTGGAATTCATGGCAAAATCGCGTGGCTGAGGCACCCCCACTACTGCACCTATGGACCGCACGTCAGATTATATAAGATGGTATTGGGCACGAACACGCCGATGGATCCATCCCGCTAGCGGTGCGGCTAGCTTCGCGGTAAAATAAAATTATTAGTGACTATTGTTATTGGTCATTTTATTACCTATTTTGTAATGTTTCAGCATTTAATAATGTACCTATTTTTGGCCAGGCCGATATAGCTGAAGATCTTTATAGGCTAAGTATTTGCGACCCGCCATCGATAGAGTATTGTGAGTTTCGAGAAAAGGTGAGTGAAGACCAAAAGAATATTTTACTCGCTCTTGGAGAACAACGTTTCACGATGGCTTCCCATCCCCCTCCACCGGCACCTGATTTGCCACAACCATAGATCTCGGAGGGTAGGCCAGGCAAGAGACGTGACGATTATATGTCAGCTAGGATTCTTATCGTTACAGAGCATGAGGCACCTGAAGTGGGCCCAAGTACAACGACAAGGGTTACATCAGAAGGCGGTGCAACACAATAACAAGAAATTAGCACCGCTGACCAA
Organism: Erythrophleum fordii; assembly: GCA_032878935.1. Classification (NCBI taxonomy): domain Eukaryota; kingdom Viridiplantae; phylum Streptophyta; class Magnoliopsida; order Fabales; family Fabaceae; genus Erythrophleum; species Erythrophleum fordii. The sequence goes on along the minus strand of JAVQMF010000025.1, from coordinate 7,323,793 downwards.
ACTTTCTCTATACTGGTTAACCCTGAGGGTATTGGTCCGTCCTATTATGTTCGGCCATCACCGCTATCCCAGTTTGGGTCTCCTGATCCAGCGCAGTTTGGGTCATTCATGCCCCTATTTGATGATCCAACTGTGTTTAGTGCTCCGTATGGCGGTCACTTTTTTGAAGCAGGGGGCTCATCGTACCAAGGGTTTGTTACTCCACAACAACCGATTCAGCCAGTTTCCTCCCTTACATTTGATTTAAATACTCCTTTAACTAATGCCAGTAACAATCAACCAGTGGAAGAACATGAAGACCCGGTGGACCAAGGGCGACCACAACGAGACAGGCGACGGGCACACTGTGGCACTGGAAGCCATTATTTCTGATATATGTATAGTTGATGAAAAAGAGCATCGATGTGCTGTATTGAAATTGTTTTACTTATATGTCCAAGTTTCAACTAAAGAAAAAAGTATTTGTTAACTATATTTATCATTTCACGATATTTGCTAATTATAATTATTTCTTGTAGTTATTTTAATTTATGCGGTTAAAATTTAGATATTACAAAAGTTATTCTTGAAAAAAATATTATTATTGTTGTAAAAAGACTTAATCATACATTAATTTTTTACTATATATTTTATGACCTTAGGATAATTTTTTAAATTTATTATCTTCCAAGTCTAAAACTATTAAATCTTTATAACTTTTCGATACACTATCATAACATCATTGAGACTAATTTTTATAATATGCAAAAAATAAATATGACTTAGAAAATTAACCATCAAATTGGAAAGTCATGTCCTGGTTGCGACCAATCCATCTCATTTCGAAAGTCATGTCATAGTTTGCCAATTCGCAGCCCTATTAATATCAAATCTTTTCCCTTCTCATCTTGAACGATTTCACAAAGCTCCAAGACAATTATGATTCTGAGACAAATTAGTTGTTAAGGAAAAGCTTAATTAATATATAATCACTAATAAATAGCAAATGGAATTATTAGAAGGATTGGATTTTGATGTATTTGTTTATATTTTTATTATTGGATTTTTAAATTAAAATATAATAAGTGCATAATTTTTTAATTAAAATATATCAAATGTATAATTTAATTAAAAAACTATAAATTTACTTTGTATAAATCACATACCTATCATATTATTATTAAGAAATCATATATTTATCAATTGAGAACCTAACAACAAAAATATAAGAAATTAAATATATATATATTTTTTATTAAAAACTAAGCATGATATTCAAAAGTTGTCTTTACATACACTTTAGATGCAAAAGTAGAGCCATATGATTTGTTGGGTCCCCTCTTCGCTGGCTATCATTTTTATTTAGAAATCTGGAAAATTCCTATATCTTAATCCTCTTAAAAGTTATCTTTTTGTTTTTTGTTGTAATAATAATAATAATATTAATTCATTCATTCATTAATTAATAATCGCCCCTTACTTTAGATATTTTCAACTTGGCATAATAGAAGAATAAGATAAAGATCAAAATTTTTATCTAGCATGATGAGATGATCAGGACTTCTTCATCATAGGCTAATTACTATTTATTTTTTTCGCGGTTCTTTGAACTTCATGGATAGAAGACTACAGCAATTGTAGGTGGAACGATTTAAGAAAATAAATGGATCGACAAACAAAAAATAGAGTCGCAATTTTCTTTTGTTTGGATACAGAAGAAAGAAAGTGAAGTGAACTGGAACGTTATACGCAGTTTAGTTTATTTGCTAAAAATAAAAGGATAGAAAGAGAATCAAATCAACGAAAGCAAGATATATGCCTCTCGTGAGCAGCCTACCTACATGCATGTAGGTTGTACTGAAGTCAGACCCAATAGATCCGACTTCAGCAAATTAATTTTTTTTCTTTTTAAATTTGCTTGAAGTCGGAACCAATGGTTCCGACTTCAAGCTATTTTTTTTTTTTAAAAAAATAATTTATTTCAAAATCGGCTTCATTCAGTCCGATTTTCCCTTCTCCTACAGGTTCCCGGTGTAATTTTTTTTTCCAACACGGATATGGCTCAATTTTTTCCCCTGTTACTGGATATGGCTCAAAAAACCATGTTTTTTTCTAATTGTCTCGGCTTCCTTTTCTTTTTTCATCGGAATTTCATAGTTGAAGGTTAGTGTGCCATTATTATTTATATACGTTCATCGTATCCATTCCTTTCTCTCTGTATGGCGGCGATTCTTGGGGGTTTTATAAAAGTGACTTCTCCCCTTACTTCTTCACTTTCTCCCCTTCGTTTTCCCCTCTTCTCTCTTTATTATTGAAGCATAATTTCTTGTACAACTCTCTCCTTCTTCATAGTGCTGTGGGTGAGCTTAAAATTGGGTATTTTTTTAATTGCAACATTAAAGTATAAATTAACACTTTTTATTTCTTTCTTCACAACCTAAAAAGTAAGTTTTAAGTTTAATTTAAATTATAAAAGTTTAGATTAAAAAACTCTGAATTTAAGATTTGTATTTAAGATAAAAAAAATACAAAAATTTAAGAATTTATATTTTAGGGAGTATATTAGGCTATATAAATAATTATGGATATTAGTTAGGTAGTTAAATTATTCAATTTATATTAGTCATAATTTTAGGTGATATCAGAGAAAAAGACTTTTTCACCTGAGACTTAGCAGTAAATAATAGGAACTAGTAATCTCTACTATCGGTCTCAATGAATGAGTGTATAAATAATGAGGTGACATCTTTATTTTATTTCTTGTCATATTTTTATAACCAAAATTTTGTTTTATGATTTATATGCTCTATTATTTGAAGAGACAAATCGGTGTTTTTAAATTTTCAAAATAGATGTTTTCATGCAAGTATAAATGTGTATACAAATTTATAAGACAAATAAATAAATTAATTAATAAGCAAATGAATGATTGAAATATGGCAAAGATATATACTAGTCAAATGCAAAAGAAAAAATTAAAGAAAAGAAAGTAGTGATGTATGTGTATATATATATTTGTCTGAAGTGTTTTATGTAGTTTTGTTATTCCATGTTTTTATGGTGGCTTTATTAAAAGTGTAACTCATTTTATTAATTAACTACTTATTTTTTTGATTTTTGTTTATTTTAGTTACATAAATGTTATTTTAGCCGATTTTATTTTTTATTTTTTTTTCTTTTTATTTTAGCAATTACCTAAATATAGTTAGAATCCCATAGCTATTAACGAAGGTAACGGCTTAAATGTACTTAGAATAAGTTGTGAGTTGTAATATCCAATATTATCAAACTCACGAATTTAAGTAATCTTATATAAAAATAAATAAATTCATAATGTAAACTCATAATAGAAACTCATAGGAGTTTATCTCTACTCATAAATAATTATTAAAATATTAAACTATATTATACATAATAGTTAAAATATAATATAAAATAAAAAATTTAAATTTAATTTAAATTATATTAATTCAAAAATTATTTATCCATAAATTCATAATACTTTATATAAAAATTTTAATAAAACTCATACATAAATAGTCATTAGAAAATAGTATTTGCTTTTCCATACTCTCAGCCTACACAAATTCTTATGGACAAGAATTATTTTAAGACAAACTATTAAATGATATTAAATAAGTAAAAATGAAGTATGCTTAGTCTTTTGGCAAATGACATTTATTTAAAATTTTCTAGATGCAAAATTCAAACATAATATATATGTGTGTGTATAAATTAATATTTTATTATATTATTTAAAATATATATAATGTGAATTTTAAATTTTTTATATTTTTAAATTCAAATATTTAAGAAATAAATTTCAAATACTTAAACTAAAATTAAAGTGGACCCATTTCTCCCTCATATTTAAAACCCACTCATATAGCTTCATTGCCAATAAAAACCAAGCGAAGTATCAGAGGTTAGATGGTTGGACCCACTCACATGGCTTCATTATCATTTCTATTGGTGAGATGGAAAATGTACATGCATAAGCGAAAATGCATGTTTGCTACAAGTTTACATTTTTATCCAAGTTTGTTTCGTGTTTATTGATTTCTGAGTTTGAGAGCAATCTACCTAGTTTTTTATATATGCAAACGTGAATATGGACATTTCTACATTGTAACTCGCATTTTTAACAACCATGGTGATAGCACTATAATATGATATATCAAGTGCCGCAACTAGAGCTGCTAGGTATGTAATGTAAAAGTGATGAGATGAAATATATGAGGTAATAACATTAGATATGATGTTGTGGTTTCATTGTAAAGGCACTTGGTGTTTTGATTCTATTTTTATAATATTTTCTTAACATTTAAAAAATATAGTTTTAATCTAAAAGCTTCTTATTTATTAAATAATTATTTTTTATTTCAACTATAAATTATTATCTCTTAAATTATTTGATAACTATTTAATTTTTAAAAACTCAAGCATATGTTTATTTCTTCTTTCCACACTTTATTATTTATACACTTAATAAACTAGTAGTAAGTTTATTCTTGTTCTTTCATTATTTTACAAACCAGCAAATAGAGATGTGAAGTGATTTAAAAGCTCATGTGCTATCAAACCTATAAAGTATATGCTCAATTTTATGAAATTAGTATCAGACTTCATGATATAATAACATATAAGTGTAAGGAGAATATTTTGAGATTGATATGTGTTAGGTCCTTTGTGAGGATTGATATAACCACTTAGAACATGTGTAGATACTTAGTGAAGTATTTTGTTGTATGGGACTTGATATTATTAGTACTAGTGCTTATTTGATTAGTTATACAAGTTGGGACATCTAATTTTTAGAAAAAATATTGCTGGATTTACAAATCCCCTTCACCCCCAGTGAAACAATTGAATCATGTGTTTTTTCAAAACTTGAAGGTTGTATAAGCTAACTTTTAAATGTAATATTATAATTGAGTTTAAATATTTGAGAGACTTGTTAGGTTAAGTTAGTTGTCAAATCAATTTAGCTTACACATCAATTATGATTTAAAAATTAGATTGTGACATTAATTATGAACTATAAAATATTTATTTTTTATGTTTACTAATAATAAAAATATTATATACTATAAATATATTTTGCTGCATGAAATGTTTAAAATTTTCCGTATCCTTTGCCTGTACCAATGCAACATGACAAGAAAATGGACCACCTTCTCATTTCATAAGAAAATACAAATCTCAATCAACGCCGAAGGAGACGAAACATATACAATTTTTTATATAACTTGAAAGAAACTCTCATATGATGAGATATTATCAAAACAAATCCCAATTTCAAATTAAAAAGGCACACAAGTAATTAGAACTTAGAGATCGTACTGAAACAAATCCAATTCCCATCAAACCTACAGAATAAAGCAATAACACAACTGTGTCAGTTTTAAGTTGGAACAGATATTGGCACGCACTTTAATAAGCTCAAAGAATTAAATTTTAATAGCAATTAAATAAAAAAAATGAACTTTAATATCTAATACTTACTCTTACCATGAAGCAAAGTTTTGAAAGTCAATATTAATTGCGATATAAAATGAAATTGATGAAGAAGCACTTGCTTAATGAATTATTTAAGGTTTTAAGACTCAGATTTTTCACTTTGAACAGTTCAGATTTAATTTATATGTTTAATTTTTTATTTTTTATTTTAAATCATTCTTTTTTATGAAATTTATAGTTAGAATACTAAATGTGCTTTTTTTAAATAAAAAAAATATCAAAATCAAAAAGAAAGAAAAAAAAAGAGATCGAAGCAATCTAGATCCACCTGATATGTAGAGAGTCTGTTTGCCATAATATCTACACAACTCTAAATCAAGAAGGGGGAGCGGATGAAATATAACAAAGACAAATAACTAAGGAGTTTAATTAAGAAGGGCAATAATGTAATCTTCTAATTGTGCAGCAACTTTCTTTACTGCGAAACCAGTCCAATAACATTTTTATTTGTTTTTTCCAGTGACAAATAACTATTGATTAGATTATTCTTTCCATGATTAAATTTAGAGTCTTTCTCTTTCATATGAAAATATCTACAAATCTCCCATGAGCATAAAAAATGACCAAATACCCTTAAGATAATACTTATTTCTTTTATGAAAAATGTAACATATTAAAACAATGTATTTCTTAAACTCTTATATCAGTATTATTTATTTTGTGTTGAAAATTTAAAATTTTATTTTAAATTTTAAAAAGCGACTATTTTATATTACTCAAATATACAATTAGTACTTATTTTGTAATACAAATAATAAATATAAAGATATTTTGATAAGTAACAATAGATGTAATTTTAATTTATTATACAAGGATGTCTACATAATATATTTTTCGATTTTAAAAAAAGGAGTGCAACTTTTCAAAACAAAAAAAAAGTGTAATTTAAATATTTTTCAAAGGTGGAGTATAACTTTTCTAAATGCCTATTGTTGGTATTGGTGACCACTCTCTCCTGTTTGTTTTGATAATATAAATGAAGTTAATACAACAGGATATAACAAATAAAGTTAGCTTGTTATTGTAGGATTTTTTTTTTCTTGAGTCTAGTCTTGACACACATTTTGCTTGTATGCCAATTTACTAATTAAGAATTTTAAATTTTCAAATAATTTCTCACCAATTATCTCTTTTGTATATTCCAAGTTTATATATATTTGTGTGTGTGAGAGAGAGAGCTAGGAACAATATTGCAATAGACCAAAATTCAATAACCATGGTACAAAACATTTTCATATGAAATAGAATGTAATACTAAAATCTATTAGTACTTTATAAAACTTTGAAAAAATAAAATAAAAGAGGATAGCTAGAAAAGGTGGCTTACTCCATCCCTAAGCTCTTAGCTTCTACAAATATTAGGCAATGACTTTTAGTTCTTGTTTTGCTTCACTCTCCAAAATCTTGTTTGCATATCACACACCATCCACACTTTTGCTACCAAGATGGCTTTGAATATTTTAATATGTAAAGAGCCGTCATGATTTTCCTTAACCTTGAACACTCACTTGTAACCAATTTCATTTCTTCCCTTTGGTAGATCTACTATAATCAACATGTTTGGTTTCTTAAAAAAGCATATTCTTCTTTCATGGTAACATGCCATTCTACTTTAGAAAAAGCTTCTGCAACAAAGGTTGCTTCACTAGCACTTGTCATGATAAAGGCCTTAAGTTTGCAATAAATTATTTTATCTAAAACCAAAACCTAAAATTGGTGTAACTACATCAGTAGTAGTAGGTATAGAATATGATAAATGTAGGCAATTTCATAAGCATTTGAAGTTAGAGTAGAAGGGAATTGATTAGGAACTAATAAAACAGGAATTAAGGGAGGAAAGAAAGAACATGAAGAACTATGAAAGCATGATTGAAATTGAGATATACATTTTACCATTAGTAGGGTTCAGACATTTGTACTCTATTAGACTGTGTCTAAAATAGACACATGAACCAAATAAAAATTCAAGCTTATGACTAATGTATGGTTTGTGCTTTCTTTTTGCAGCATGAATTAGTGTATGGACAACTTACTCTATACCAAAAAAGTTGCTTTTAATGGCAACAAAAGTCACTGCAAAGTATAAAAGTCATCACTAAAGAAGTTACAGTGGCAACTAAAGGTTGCTTTAAGACTATGGCTAATACTAATGTAACAAAAAGTCTTTAGTAATAACAAAAAAGTCACTACTTGAAAAGAAAAAATAAGTGATGATTATTGTTGCCACTAAAACCTATCTAGTGGTGACTTTTAGTAATGATAAAATTTGCCACTAAATAATGTAGACAAAAACTATATTTGTTTGAAAGAAGGGTCGCCACTAAACAATGCTCATAAGTGACAACGTTGTCGCCACTAATTGTCAAGAATTAGTGACGGTTATAAATTGTCACCATTGAAATGTTATGATTAATGGTAGGGAGGTTGTCACCATTAAAAAGTTGTGTCTTTAGTGGCGACTTTAGTTGCCTCTAAATTTTTATAATTAATGGTGGTTGTCCTTTATTGCCACTATTAGTTATTTTAGTGGTGACTAAAAGTGGATTCTTTGGTGACAAGTGAAATTATCACCACTAAATGTTATTTTCAATGACGACATTGGTTGCCACTAAATGTATTTAAGTGTTTTTAGTGATGACTAATGTCACCACTAAAGGTTGTAGAAAATTTATTTTACTATACCATATGTAATTAGGCAATATTTACTTAAAAAATGATATAAAATTGAAATGGTTCTAAAAGCAACTTCACAAGATATGAAAAGCAAATGGTAAAATAAAATTATAGCAACCAAATTGAATCATATCAAAAGAAAAATTTTGTTAAATACCCAGTAGTAAACTCAACAAATTAATATTCATATACATAATAAACAGTGGGAAAACTGAAACCACAAACTATACATTCATTAATAATAGTTGTTCAGCTTCATAAAGACACAACTAGTAAAGTGGGAATAGATTCAATATGCTCTTTCATTTTGTGAAGCCTGCTCAACCTTCTAAAAAAAAAACATGTTAGTGAATTTAATACTAATAATCATCTTAGGCTAAAACAAAAACAGCAACAGTTTAAATGACAGACAACATTTAAGTTAAAATTTGAACTTAAAACCAATTTTAAATAAAAGATTCAAACTAGTAAAAAATAAGTGGTGATTTATAAACATACCACCATTTATCTAGGTTCACTAGGTAAATATCATTGCTAGAAGGTAAATGTCCCTATTAGAATGAAAAAGAACTTTAAATATCTTTCATTGCTAAAAAAGAGAAGGGAAGTGTGTTATATACCTGCAATTGTAATATGGACAACAAGGTAACAACTTGTGCACGAACTTCATCTTACAGCTGTTGGGCTATTTAGGCTTACTCATGCTGTAACTTTTGTTCAAATTCTTCCTGTATTTTTTGTTCCATTTCTTCACGCTTTTGTGCCATATGGGCACGATCCTCCTCTTGTTTTCGTTCTATTTCTTCCTTGATTTACTTTATTGCGGATGACACCAATAGTCCACATCAACTTGGTCAATAGGCCTTTTTTTTTACATTTCTTTCCATAACCCTTCCCATGAACAAATACTAACCATGCATCCAGTACAGTAGATAAAATCTCGTTTCCAGTCATGTGATATTCGACTTCCAATAATTGTTGTAGAAAACTAGCTTGTGTAAGTAACCCTCTAGTTTAAGCAACAAATTAAAAACATATATAATAATTTGTAGTTAAACAAAAGTTAAAAATTGAAGGATGTTTAAAAGTTATGTGAATGACTTAGGTTAACCTACTCTGTCTCCCCATCCTTTGTTCGATGAGTGTATTGTGCCTCCCATACCACATCAGGTCCTATTAGTTCTCCATTAATAAGATCCCTTTAAAATATTTTATAGACAATATTATTTCATCTTGTAACCATAGAGAAAACAAAATGGGTACATAGAAATGTAATGGTGAATAAAAAAAGAAAAGGTCGTCTTCATCAAGCTATACTCCACTTGCGCAAAGGACCTTGTGCAACATATATGCTTGGTTATTTGCTTTTTTCTATTTAGTTTATTTCTATTACTCATTACCTATAATTAGGCAAAAACCTTTGTTATCCTTTAAAAACAGTTATGAGAATTGCACATAAATGAGCATGTTTAAATTCTATGATATTCAAGAGTATATTACCTTAAAATCTTCAGTAGCCTAATGTTAGAGCAATCATTCCCAATCTATAGGATGCATATCAGCCTATCAAACTACACACCTATCTTCGTTTGTATCTAAAAATTTGACTAGATCATGTAACTTTGTCTTTCAACTCTTCAACAGTTTTTTCAAAGTGTTCAAAGTAAAACACTTTATTAATAACTTAGATTAATCTTGTCGTAGTTCAAAATTATCCTATAGACCATAAACATAAATAGTTATAATTGCTTATGTAAAGGTTTAGTTTGCTACAAAATTAAATATAATTTAGTTTGCATAATTTTCTATGCACCAACATATTACCTTAACTTTTAACCACTTGATTTCTCCATATTTTTCCTGCTGTGCTGACCAATCACCATCTCTAAACAAACAAGTGGTCTAGACTACCTAGCCATAATAAATGGAGAACTCTCAAGCGCTATCTCCAACAGCTCACTCAAAGTCTTTAGAGATGTTAATAACAATCTTTCCACCATGCTTTGTCTTGAAATCAATAAACACACACTTATACCTCCTTTGCCCTTTCTTAATAGTGCTGCAAGAAGCTGAATAAGACATGTAGGTCATAACAAAATAATTATAGATCGATATATATATATATATATATATGTGTGTGTGTGTGTGTGTGTGTGTGCATATGTGTGGTGGGGAAGGGAAAAGTAAACCATGAATAAACAAAATCAGAAGATGGTTATACCTACACTACTCTAGTTTAGCGATGGTTGTATGGGTAGAGAATTCTCATATTCCTGTTGTGCCATAGATTGTGCTACTATAGGTGGAGTAGACTTCCTACATTCAAAAGCATTCCCTATGGTGATGTCACATCACCTATGTGGTCGCATCTCAATTGATCATTGCCACGCCTATTTCCTGTTTTGCCTCTTCCTCCTACCCAATTATTGCCTAATCCTTAAATCAACCCAGTCATATCGACTCTTCAGTATATCTCTAGTTTTTCCAACCACACCCATCAATGTTGACACTATGTTATTGGATACATTTCTTTCTATAAGCATAACATCAAGGTTGTGTCAAAGTATAAGGGGTTTTCCAATAAGACAGTTTAAAGAAAATATTTTTCTTCCTCCAATTGAAAGCATCATTAATGTGGTAATGCTTTCACTTTTGACCTTTCTTAAAACTCACATTACCCAATATCTAAAATTGTATAAGTGCTTTATCACTAGTTAGAGGAGAGGGTGTCATTGGATGTTCAACTTTCCCATCAAATGCGCTTTTATTTCTATGCCATGGATGATTGGTTGGCAGGAAGTGACAATGCCCCATGTAACACAACTTATTCCATAAAAAAGTATAATGTGTGCCTTTGTGACAACATGTGCATGCAAACTTCCTTTTGGTAGACCATCGTAAGAGGTTTCTATATGCCAAGAAGTCATTAATTATCCAAATGATATCTGCACGAATCTTAAAATTAGACTGTGAGTAGGCATCACACTTGTCAACACCATAGCTCTTCAATCAGAAGTTGCAAATATACATTAATGTCATCATCAAGATGCTTAGGACCTGGAATAAAAAATGTCGTTATAAAGTACGAGTGCTTTATGCATAATCATTGTGGCAAATTATACAGAACTAACACAACTAACCAAATATTATGGTTATTACTTATATTTCCATAAGGCTAGAATCCATCACTAGCTAAACCCCTTTATACATTTCTACAGTCATGGGAGAAGTCATGATGTTAGTCAACAAATTATTTCCAAGAAATGGAGTTAGATAGATGTCGCAACACACCATCGTTAATGTGTTCTTCCATGTTCCACCTTTTATCTTTAGTTGTATGTCGAGCCATATACAACCGTTACAACCTAGGCTTTAATGAAAAATGTCGTAACACTTTACATGACACTTTCTTGCCTCTATGACCATCCAACTTCCATCTTAACATGTTGCACTTAAGGCATGATTTTGCATTAGTGTGCTCTCGCCAATATAAGATGTAGCCATTCTCGCATGCATCAATCTTTGTATAACATAATCCGAGCTCCTTTACAACCTTCTTTTCTTCTTAGTAATTTTCAGGTATTAATGCCCCCCTCAAGTAGAATATCTTTAAATAAACTCAACAATGTATCTATAGATTTGTTGCTCTAATGATTATGGCATTTCAAGTGAAGGAGTTTGACGATGAAAGACATCTTTGACATCTTATTATAACTTAGATAAAGTTCATTTTGAGTATCTTCCAACAATTTAAAAAACTGGCTAACCTATAAGTTAGGTGACTACTTTGAATATGTGCCGCCAAATACATTATGTAACATCTCAATGATGTCATCTTCCTTATCAACATCCTTAGGTACTTATTCATTTGCATGTTGAAGAGGACTGTGGACACCAAGTTGAACTTCTTCATGTGAGTCCCACATTCATAACTCTCATTGAAACCTTTTTTGAATAAATTTGCCCTTACTTCACTTCTTAGCTTACATGCTATATTCTTGCACCCTTGCATAGGCATTGAGTCACATCAGTCACCCTGACTTAACTAAATGTTTATTGGAAAAACTTATCAACATCTCATCTATATACCATATTGACCTTATTCTTGATGTGCATATAACTTTTATCCATCCTTAAATCCTACATTAATGTATTTAAAATGAGTATTCACAACTTTTTGTAGTAATATACTTATATATCCTTTACAATACAAGTGTTTGGTTCATCAAACAACCAAACCAATTTAGAGGTAAAATTTTTCCACAAACAACTAGCACATTTCATAACTTTCTTATGCCAAACACATATCCATGCAAATATAAGTAAATGATGAAACTTCCAAATTTTGCAATTATAATGCATAATATACATGATGAAACTTAACAAAAAGATATACAATTGCAATGCATAATATATACTCAATATCAAGTATATATAATTCTAATGATATCATGTGTAGAAAAAGTTTCCTTATATGACAGGGAAACTTCCTCCTATATTTATATTTGTTTGCATGATTATTTGTAAAAAAAAAAAAAACTTCTGTGTAGATTATATTTTTAGGCATTAAGAAATTTAATAAACATATTCATAAAAAAGAGCAATGTATAATAAAATTTTTAAAATTCTTTATCGTTATCTTATTCTACTAATTTTGTAATAAGGTTTAAATTATTATATTATTTAATTATGTTTTTCTTTATTAGTCTTAATCCATTAATGACTTATAAAATTTTAAAGTTATTATTTTATTTAATTATACTTTTATTTTTAATATTTATGTATTAATTACTTATTAAAAATTTTACTATTAATTATTTATTAAATATTTTTTTATCTTTATCTTAATCTATTAGTAATTTAGAAAAATAAATTTTATTTTTTAAATTAAATTTTATTTTTTATCTTAATCCAACAATGGCTAATTAAATTTTTTCTATTTATCTATTATTTACTTATGAAATATTTTACTATTACTTATTTATTAAATATTTAATCTTAATTATTTATTACATCTTCTTTATCTTTGTTTTAATCAATTAGTAATTTAGTAATTGTTCCATTTATTATTTTTATTTTCAATCTTAATCCAATAATTACTAATTAAAATTTAAATTTATTATCTTATTTAATTGTGTTTTTTTGTCTTAATCCCTCAATTACTTATAAAATTTTAAATTTATTATTTTATTTAATTATACGTTTATTTTTAATATTTATCTATTAATTACTTATTAAATATTTTACTATTAAATTTTTATTAAATATTTTTATCTTTATCTTAATCTATTAGTAATTTAGAAAAATTACATTTATTTTTTAAAATTAAATTTTTATTTTTTTATCTTAATCCAATAATTACTAATTAAATTTTTTCTATTTATCTATTATTTACTTATAAAATATTTTACTATTACTTATTTATTAAATATTTAATCCTAATTATTTATTAAATCTTCTTTATCTTCATTTTAATCAATTAGTAATTTAGTAATTGTTCAATTTATTATTTTTAAATTAAATTTTTATTTTTAATCTAAATTCAATAATTACTAATTAATTTTAAATTTAGTATCTTATTTAATTGTGTAGTTATTATTTTAGCCTTAATCCCTCAATTATGAAATGTTCATGAGGAAAGCATTCTTGGAAGTTTAGAAGGCTGCTGATACATGGGAGGTGCTTGTTGGTGCTGTACTTGTACGGTATGGGGAAATTATTGCACGGGGATGCCACTTGTAAGCAATATTAGATCTCTGTTGATAATTTCCATTCATTATATAACAGATGTGACACCTCAATCTACTACCGCTACCTAGCCTCTCACTGGGCTCGGTTCCATATGATTTCCAAAAATCCTATACCCATCCATGGCATTTTCATGCTATGAACCAGGGATTCATATACTCATCTTTTACCCCGTGGGTCCTGAGAACCCATCATTCGCATTCTCAACTCAAACTCCACTTATACAACTCATACATAGCATAAAACAAACCATAAGCCACGGGTATAGAGCCAAAAACCAGAAAAATTACATTTTCTCACTTGTGCCCAAAAGTCATATTTTAGCTCTAATTTTGGAAAATCATAATTAATTGTAGAAAAATGGGAATCTAGCAAACTCTAGCTTTCTGAAAAGCTCTAAGTGCTAACTTTACACTAAAAATCATTCCCAACCACAAACATAGCTTTTGGACCATGTTTGACATCGAAAATGGGAAGGAGGTCCGGCTGTCACTGTTTCTGGTGCAGCTTACTATCATGACTTTCGAAAATTCATAACTAAATCCACAAAAATCCAATCTGAGCACACTATACCAATTTGAAAAGCTAAGGATGTCTACTAGAGGAGAAAAATAAGTCCAGATCAGTTCAGTAGCTCCTACTCCCTGAAAATCGATGGAATAGTAATGGGGGTCAGATGAGCTCCCTGATGCTGATACAGAACTTCGGATGGTTTGTTCTCTCTCTACAGACCTCCGATTTAGGTGATTCCAGTTCCTATAAGTCACTGTGGTTGTCTAGTTCATGTGTATAAAATTTCACCACATTTGGAATCTATTTGGCCTATGAATGCCATAGATTTCATTTCTGATTTATATGAACAGTACATGACCAATTCATTAAATTTTCCCAAATTCAACAATTCACTAAATATTCTCTCGACCTTCGAATATTACCAACTTTAGCTTCTCAAGAAGCTTTCTACAAACTTTAGAGGCATGCCAAATCTCATGGCAAGAGGAGCTCATCCGGTCATACTTTGACGGAGCTCTCAAAAATACCGATTTTGGCACCCAAGAGATCCAAAACGGTCCAAAAGGCCTCTCACACACTCTAGCCACTCATGGACAAGTTTGAAAGCATAAAACTAAGATATATAACAAGTCCATGTGGTCCAAATCATCATACATTCAAATCTCACTATGCTACGGCCAATTATACATTATTCCATTTATTCATCAAAAGGGCAAAACCCTCATTTCCATTACTTTGGCTATCAACATAGTCTATACATCATCATTTCATACATTTACACTTGATACAACATTTACATCTCAAAAATAGAAGGTGCATACTCATTTTGGCACCTCTTTACATCAAAGTACATCAAAATATTCAAAATAAACTACTATCTAGTTAAGCATGCTTCTAGGCTCCTTGGTGTGTGCTCGGTTCTCCTTGAGCTCCACCTAGCATATTAAGTTGGAAGGGGAAGGGGTGAGATTCAGGGAATCTCAGTAGCTCATGCACTCAATCAAGTAAGCAATCAAGGCATACAACAAGTCAAAGCATGTGAATAAGCATTTAGCCATTCTCAATCATCCAACACACATTGTACATGCTATGGGAATCACAACAATGCCAAAAATGGGCTCCAGGGACTTTTGGTCTAGTCTCACATGAGTTTAGGGACTTTTGGATGGCCTCACTCGAGTTTAAGGACTTTTGACTTGGCCTCATTCGTTTGAGACTTTTGGCCTTGTCTCACCTATCTCAAGGACTTTCGGCTTCACCTCACCCATCTCAAGGGACTTTCGGCACTACCTCACCCGAGCAATTCTCACATTTCAACACACAAGCATATTGGCATTCAATGCATCAAAGCAATAGCATATGGCATATTCCACACAACAAGCATATACATAAATATACAATGACTATTACATTTAAGAATGCAACAAGAAAGAGTGAAAGAGAGAACTACCTTATGAGCCAAAGCCAACACTAGCTTTTCCTTTCAATTTCTCCTCTCCCTCCTTAGGTTCACAATCACACCTTGATGGAGGTGTTTCTCTTGAGCCTAGACACACAAAAGCATGCAATTACTCTTTTATAACTTAATTCAGAGCAACCCTTCTATCACATAAAAACCTAGGGTTCTCTCTCTCTCTCTAGAATGCCATCAACTCTTTCTCTCTTTCAAGCTCCCATGGTAGTGGAAACCACATTTTCAAAGGAAACTCAAAGATTCAAAGGTGTTTTCCACTTTCCCTCTTCTGATCCACGCCCAAAATCTAACCATTTTCACAAATAAAACCGCAGAAAGAGAGGGCAAAGAGAGGGGATCAGAGTTCTAAGAAGAAATAGGAGAAATTTCCTTACCTTTCCCTTACTCTTCCTCCTTCTCTTGATTTCCCTCACTCTCCACACCTTTTTCTCTCTTTGGGTCGAAGTCTAGGGCAGAAATGAGAGAAGAAATGAGTTTGGGCATTTAATGAAGTCTAATTCTCGCTTTTTACTCTCTTCCGGACTGACCCTCACTACGACAAAAATTAACATTCGCTATAGTGAGCTCGTGTTATCTGGCTTCGCTATGACGAGGTTTAACCTTCGCTACGGCGAACTCGCGTCAGTTCCCTTCGCTATGGTGAGTTTCGACCTTCGCTATGGCGAACTCGCGTTAGTTCCAGACTTCACTCTCACTATGACGCACGCTACAGCGAGCAACTCCCTGGTTTTTGTATGGACTGCTGCCAGCACTCGCTATAGCTAGAATCACGTTCGCTATGGCGAGGAGGCACTCTCGAGACAGCGAGATCATTTCTCGCTATTGCGAGAAGACTTAGCAAAAATTCTGAATTCCAAAAATTTCCAACTTTCTACTTTCTTTCTTTTCCCTTCCTTTTCTTTTTCTCGGTTGTTACAACAGAGGTCAGAGTTCATTTACAAAGCAGAAGACACCAATAGGATAAACAAATTGGGTGAATTGCTTTATAAGCTTCAAAGAAGGGATGTTAAATCCTAACCTCATGTATTAGTTAACTATTGTTTCACTTAGCAAAAACATCCTTCCAAGATTGAAAAATAACAAAACCAAGCATATCACTCTTACGTACACCTTGCACTTATTCCCATTATCATAATAGTTTAACTTGATAAATAACAAAGTTACGAGCATGCTATGCTATATAAGAGATGAGTTGTTTATTTAAATTCAGTCAAGGTAGCACCGCATCATGTCTGTTTGCCTCTTGTCAAAGCATGCACTTTGATGCTAGTCATAACAATAAGTACCAGAATGCTGTGAATCCACTGACATTCTTATTGTTAAAGGCACTCTTTTAATGGTCTCTGAATTTTCTTAATTTAGCATATGCTTGAATTGGCATTCACAAGTTAGTGAAATAGTGAACGAAACCAAACTCCAATTTAAAAGTAGATTACCTTTGTTGCATGCAAAGGAATAATGCTTTGGAAAGAAGTTGCTTCTTGTCAAACCAAGAGGAGGGGCTACTAGCTTTCAAACATTAACAAGAAATTGATTTGACAAGCTACTAGATGGCAGGCCTTCGGCTTTACGCATGCAAATGTCCGAACGTCTTGCAAGAATATGATTAGGATTTTTAACTGAGCTCAAATTTGTCAAATGGCTCTGTTTTTCAAAAGAAATAATGATATCAGTCAGAGCTTGTTCATTTACCAACTCAAATACAATACCAAAGCATGGAACTTAGGTTTTTCTTAAATGGGAAGGGTTCTTCAGACAGGAGGTTATAGCTAGACAATAGACACTAATATCACATACTTCTTTCTTTTTTGAAAAAGACAAAAAGATAAAAATAGAGACATTAATATCACGTACTTCTCTTCAGACATGAGGTTATAGCCACAGACATTAATATCACATACTTAATACTGATATTTAAAAGAAAAAAAGTTAAATCATGTATGCTTCATCTATACAATCAGCATTAATATTCTGACAAGCTTTAGAGCATGCTTCCATATTAATAGTCATGCACTAAAGTTTCCTCATGTATGCTTCATCTATACAATTATCATTAATATTCTGATAGATTAATTCACTAGAGGACAATTTAGCATTGGGAATGTGCAAGTTTGTGGACTTTAGTGCACGCTTCCATGTTAGGTGAGTCTACTCGTAGGTCCTTTATTTTTGGCCTTGAGCACTTATGGGTATTTATGTAGTTGTTTATGCAAAGCTTGTCATTCTTTTGGATGCCTCCTCCTCTTGGCACTTTTGGTTCTCTCTGTTTTTTGTGTTAGTTGATTATGTTCACAGTCTCTGAACTGGTTACAGTTTTAGCCTTTCTTGTAGCTTTGCTATTGCATACGGGGATATTTATCTATCTGATCAGAACCTTAATCTAACTGTCATTTTAAGGTTCTTGTCATCCATTTTTACTTTCCCCTTCGTGCTTTCCTTTTGTCTTACCTCATTCATAGCTTAAATACCAAGTCTATGTGCAATAACTCAAGCTTTTTCTTTTTCACCATGTCAAAGCTTAAAATGTCATGCATGCAGAGGATAGAAACCATAATGTCATGGATGACATGGATAATGAAGATGATGGCACGAGTGAGGCACATGCTGTGGAAGGATTGAGGAGAGGCAATCGAATTATAAGGGTCACGTGGAAGGTGAGGGAAAGCATTTAAAAAGGAGGCCAGGCACCTGAGGATGGGGAGGAATGGATGAACGTTCTCTCTCTCCTTGTTATTGCTTTTCCCTCTGACAATTCTGATTCTCTTCCATTTTCTGTTATTATCCAGCAGTTTTATCTTTGCAACTTCTGTCATACCTATTTCCATGAAAACCGAGTTGTAGCTGCCATTATTCTAATATAATAACATTTTGGGATTCCAACTATTACCGTGAACATAACAGTTTGGTGCTCTCGTTGAGAGGCACATGGCGGAAGGGACTCGATTGAAAGAATTATCTACAGACGTGAAGAAGGTGTACAACCATGTTGAACAAATTGAAGTCACGGCAAGTGCAAGAATGGAGCAAATCGAAAAACTGATTGAAGCTATGACCAGGACATCGAATGTTCGTATGGATCATTTTGAGTCATCCATTGAAAACATGACTCATATGATGGAAGCGTTCAATCGAAATAAGACACAGAACCGAGGAAGCACTAGTGACTCACAGAGCCCATCCATGGTTACAGTTTCGAATCAACCCTTCCAACTCTGTCAGGTAAAACTCGATTTTCCCAGATTTGATGGATCAGACCCTCTGGACTGGTTATTCAGGGTAGAGCAATTTTTCGTATATTATGAAACACTTGACACTCAGAGGATCACTATTGCGGCTATTCATATGGAGGGGAAGACAGTACCATGGTTCCAAATGACGCAGAAGACTCACCAGATACCTACATGGAAGGCATTATCGCAGGCTATAGAAAACCAGTTTGGACTATCGAGATTTGAAAGTCCTCGAGCTCAGCTTCTCAAGATGACTCAGAGAGACTCTGTTAATGAGTATTACCAGCAGTTTATGATTCTTGCAAATAGAGTTGAGGGAATGCTCGATGATGCTATTATGGACTATTTTATTAGTGGGCTGTAACCTGAGATCCGCTTAGATGTGATAGCCAGGGCTCCGTTGAATTTGATGGAGGCTTCATCTTTAGCTTGACTTTATGATAAGAAATAGTCATTTTCATTGGTCAACAAGTCAAGAAGTAATCTAGTCTCTGCGATGACCAACAAAGGAATGACGGGAGTGTCACTAACTACAGTGAGCTCTGTGATGAATGGATTTACGGGAGTTAAGCCATTGCCTCCCTTATTACCAACACCTCCATACAAACCAGGCTTACCCATTAAGAAGATGTCCCCATCAAAGATGCAAATGTGACAAGAAAAGGGTCTCTATTTTACATGTGACGAGAAGTTTTCTCTAGGACATCGTTGTCCCAATAAACATTACATGATTCTCTAGTGTGATGATGAAAGTGACCAACAAGGAGAACCAGACTCTGGCACAGAGGTTCCAACCCTAAACAACAAACCAGTAACACTTCACCACTTATCATTGTATGCATACCAAGGTTTTCCAATGGCCCTGCAACCATCAGATTTAATGGAACTATTTCAGGATATCCAGTATAGCTATTCTTAGACGGTGGGAGTTTTGATAGTTTTATTCAACCGCAAGTGGCTCATTATCTTAAGTTACCCGTGACACCCACACCTCAGACTAAGGTGGTGGTAGGTAATAGAGAAAAAAATGCAGTGCGAGGGACTGATACGTGATCTTAGAATAGTGATTGGAGGTTATGAATTGATATTTTTGGCCTATGTATTGCCCGTGACAGGTTCAGATGTGGTAATTGGAGCATCTTGGCTGGAAACCTTAGGTTCACACATCGCCGATTATAGTCAATCAACAATCACTTATTTTTAGGATAGTAAATTTGTTACTCTAAAGGGTTACAAATCAACTCCAGTGGGTCCCACGCAGTTTCACCAATTCACTCGAATGTAAGATATAGAAGCAATTGCTGAGACATACATGCTCTATGTACTAGAAAGTGAGACCACTTCTTTAGATACAGTGGAGTTTCCAATAGATATACATCCAGACATTAAAGATATACTACATCAATATTAACAAGCTTTCTAAATCCCTAAAGGATTACCTCCAAAACGTGATCAAAATCATTGAATCCTACTAGAACCTGGAACTGGACTAGTGAAGGTTAAACCATATAGATATCCCTTCAGTCAGAAAACAGAAATAGAGAAAACGGTCCAAGAAAGGCTACAAGAAGGTATCATCCAATCGAGCACCAGTCCTTACTCAGCTCTGGTTTTACTTGTTCGCAAGAAAAATGGCACGTAGAGATTTTGTGTTGATTACAGAGCTTTGAATTTAGTTACCATGAAGGATTCTTTCCTAATGCCAACAATAGATGAATTATTGGACGAACTGGGGGATTCAGAGTATTATACTAAGTTGGACCTGAGAGCAGGGTATCACCAAATCCTCATGCATCCAGATGATCGTGAGAAGACTGCATTTATAACTCACTAAGGCCATTATGAATGGCTAGTCATGCCATTTGGCCTCACAAATGCACTAGCAACCTTCCAGTTTTTGATGAATTCTATTTTTCAAGCTTATTTGCAAAAATTTATGTTGATATTTTTTCGATGATATATTGATTTATAGTGCTACTTGGCCTTTACACTTGCAGCACCTTACTTGCGTGTTGGAGAAACTAATTCAACACTGTTTATATGCTAAGTTTTCTAAATTTTCATTTGGACAGAGGGGAATTGAGTATTTGGGTCACATATTGTCAGGTTGTGGAGAGGAAATGGACTCGAGCAAGATTTTAAGTCATGTAACAATGGCCCATACCTGCAAATGTCAATCAATTACGAGCATTTCTTGGACTGACTGGTTATTATCGTAGATTCATAAAATCATATGCTCAAATTGCGAGCCCGCTTACACAGTTATTGCAAAAAGATAATTTCAAATGGAATGATGAAGCCCTACAAGCTTTCAAGAGATTAAAAATAGCTCTGTCCGAGGCTCCTGTATTAGCTTTACCTAATTTTACTAAGCCTTTTATATTAGAGACAGACGCTTCGAGTATAGGTATAGGGGCAGTATTGAGTCAGGCAGGACACCCCATTGCTTACTTCTAAAAAAAACTCTCACCTAGCATGCAAGCCAAATTTGTCTATGCATATGAATTACAAGCTGTAGTTGATGCGGTCGCAAGATTTAGACATTATTTATACAGTCACTTCTTCATTATTAGAACAGATCACGAGAGTCTTAAGCACTTGAATGAATAGGTGGTTCAAACACCAAAACAAGAAGCATGTCTTCCAAAGCTCATGGGGTACAGATATAAAGTGGAGTACAAGCCTAAAAAATCGAATCAAGCAGCTGATGCACTTTCTTGTACTTATCATATGGCCACCACGATTACTTGTAATCAATTCTTAGAGGACTTGTAGCAATCAGTACGTGTACTACAAGCAACTCAGTAGTTAGTTGAGAAGGTGAGAGCTAATCCTGATGAGATGAAGCCATTTCGAGTACAAGACGAATTGGTTTATTAGAAACAATGACTTGTTATTTCAAGGGAATGCCATGATCTCATTCAATCGATTATACGGGAATTTCACTCCTCTATCGTAGGAGGACATGCGGGTATTCTTTGAACTTTCCATCACATTGCCGTCAATTTTTTCTAGACCACAACTCATAAGGATATTCGGGAGTTTATTAAACAGTGTGACGTTTGTCAACACACTAAGTTATCTCAAATGCACCCTGCTAGATTATTGAACCCTTTGCCAATTCCAAATCACATATGGGAGGATATTGCCATGGATTATATCACGGCACTACCACTGTCTAAAAGGTACTCTATTATACTCGTAGTTGTGGACCGATTGTCGAAGTATAGGCACTTCATTCCCTTACGAGCTGATTTCACCAGCCAACATGTTGCTGAAGTGTTTATTGCTAATATAGTTAAGTTACACGGACTGCCTCGAACAATTGTTTCTGATCGAGACCCAACTTTCACTAGTTCATTTTGGCGTCACCTATCCAAGCTTCATGGAACAGAGCTTCAATTTAGTTTAGCATATCACCCTCAAACCGACGGCCAAACCGAATCTCTTAATAAGTGTCTCGAAATGTATCTATGGAGCTTTGTTCATGACAGTCCTCGGAAGTGGGTGGAATTCTTACCTTGGGCTGAGCTATGGTACAATACATCCTTGTAGACCTCTATTGGAATGTCACCATTCAAGATCGTTTATGGTCGAGATCTTCCGCCCATCATACGTGCTACTGATAATGATACATCCCCACCTGATATTTTGGCTCACTTGAAAGAAAGAGACACTCTTCTTACCCAGCTTAAACTCAACATTGAAAAAGCTCAGCGTCAAATAAAGTTCTATGCTGATCGCCATCGCACTAAGCTCTCATTCCAAGTTGGTGATTTAGTATTGGTCAAACTGCCACCTTATTGCCAACATTCTCTATGTCTTCAAAAGCATAGCAAGTTGGGATGTAGATATTTTGGTCCATTTCCTGTCTTACAGAAGATTGGATCCATAGCTTATAAATTGAAATTACCCTCTGAAGCTCGCATTCACCCAATATTTCATGTTTCACTGCTCAAATGTTATTATGGCACGACTACTCAGCCATATTTGCCATTACCTCTTCAAACAACTCCTGAAGGCCCACTTCTTCAAACCATGCGTGTTTTAGACATTCGCCCGTGGTTTGAGTAAGGTATATGTAACACCTTAATCTACTACTGCTATCTAGCCTCCCTCTGGGTTCGGTTCCATATGATTTCCAAAGAACCAATACCAATCCGTGGCATTTTCATACTATGATATGGGGTTTCATACACTCATCTCCTGCCCCGTGGGTCCTGTGAACCCATCATTCACAATTTCTACTCACACTCCATTTATACAACTCATACATAGTATAAAACAAGCCATAAGCCACGGGTATGGAGCCAAAAACTAGAAAAATACAATTTCTCACTTGGGCTCAAAAGTCAGATTTTGGCTCTAACTTTGGAAAATCATAAGTAATTATAAAAAAATGGGAATCCAGTAAACCATAGCTTTCTGGAAAGCTCTAAGTGTTCAATTTAAAGTAAAAATAATTCCCAATCACAATCTCAGTGTTTGGACTATGTTTGACATCGAAAATGAGACAGAGGTCCGGCTGTCTCTGTTTCTAGCACAGCTTACTATCATGAACTTCAGAAATCCATAATTAAATTCAAAAAAATCCAATTTGGGTACACTATACCAATTTGGAAAGCTACAGATGTCTACTAGAGGAGAAAAATAAGTCCAGATCAGTTTAGCAGCCCTTAGACCTCGAAAAATGATGGAATAGTAATGGAGGTCAGGTGGCTCCCTGATGCTGATACAGAACTTCAGAAGGTTCGTTCTCTCTCTACAGACCTCCGATTTAGGTGATTCTAGTTGGTATAGGTCACTGTGGTTAATTAGTTTATGTGTATAAAATTTCATGATAGTTGGCCACCGTTTGGTCTATGTATGACATGGATTTCATTTCTGACCTATGGGAATAGTACATGACCAAACTACCAAATTTTTTCAATTTCAACAATTCGCCAAATATTCTCTAAACCTCCGAATATTGCCCACTTTAGCTTCTCAAGAAATTTTCTACAAACTCTAGAGGCATGCCAAATTGCATGGCAAGAAGAGTTCATCCGGTCATACTTTGACGGAGCTCACAAAATTACCGGTTTTTGCACCCAAAAGGTCCAAAATGGGTCCAAATGGCCTCTCACATGTTCTAGCCACTCATGGACAAGTGTGAAAGTATACAAATAGTCTATATCATATGTCCAAGTGGTCCAATTCATCATACATTCTAAACTCACTATGCTACGGCAAAAAATACACTATCACATATATTCAACAAAAGGGACAAAACCTACATTTCTATTGATTTGGCTCTTTACATAGTTTGTACATCATATGACCATACATTTACACTTGCTACAACATTTACATCTAAAAAATAGTGGGTGCATATTCATTTGGCACCACTTTACAACAAAATAACCAAAATAAGCTATCATCTAGTTAACATGTTCCTATGCTCCTTGGTGTGCACTTGCTTCTCCTTGAGCTCCACCTAGCATGTTAAGTTGGGAGGGGAAGGGATGAGATTCAGGGAATCTCAGTAGCTCATGCACTCATTCAAGTAAACAATCAAGGCATATAACAAGTCAAAGCATGTGAATAAGCATTTAGCCATTCTCAAACAATCAACACACGTTGTACATGCTATGAAAATCACAACAATGCCAAAAATGGGCTCTAGGGACTTTTGGTCTAGTCTCACCCGAGTTTAAGGACTTTTGGATGGCCTCACCCGAGTTTAGGGACTTTTGACTTGGCCTTACTCGGTTATGAGACTTTTGGCCTTGTCTCACCCATCTCAAGGGACTTTCGGCTCTACCTCACCCATCTCAAAGGAATTTCGGCACTACCTCACCCGAGTAATTCTCACAATCCAGCACACAAGCACATTGGTATCAATGCATCAAAGTAATAGCATATGGCATATTCCACACAATAAGCATATACATAAACATACAATGACTATTACATCCAAGAATGCAATAAGAAAGAGTGGGAAGAGAGCTACCTTTGGAGCCAATACAAGCCTTTCCTTTCAATTTCTCTTCTCCCTCCTTAGTTTCACACTCATACCTTGATGGAGGTGCTTCACTTGAGCCTAGGCACAATCAAGAGCATGGAATTACTCTCTTAAAATGTAATCTTTAGAGCAAACTCTCCTAACATACCAGAACCTAGAGTTGTCTCTCTCTCTCTAGAATGCCACCAGTTCTTCCTCTCTCTCAAGCTCTCATGGTAGTGGAAACCATATTTTCAAGGGAAACAAAGAGATTCAAGGGTGTTTTCCACTTTTCCTCTTCTGACCCATGCCCAAAATCCAACCAATTTCACAAACAAAACCATAGGAAGAGAGGGCAAAGAGAGGAGATCAGAATTCCAAGAAGAAATGAGAGGAACTTGCTTACCTCTCCTTTGCTCTTCCTCCTTCTCTTAGTTTCTCTCACTCTCCACGCCTCTTTTCTCTTCTTAGGTCGAGGTCTAGGGCAAATATGAGAGAAAGAATGAGTTGGGTCGTGTAAAGTAGTAAATTTCTCGCCTTTTACTCTCTTCCGGACTGACCCTCGCTACGGCGAAAATTAACCCTCGCTACGGCGAGCTTGTATTATCTGGCTTCGCTATGACGAGGCTTAACCTTCACTACGGCGAGTACGTATTAGTTCCCTTCACTATGGCGAGATTTGACCTTCGCTATGGCGAACTCGCGTTAGTTCCAGACCCCCACTTTCGCTATGGCGTACGCTACAGCGAGCAGCCCCCTGGTTTTTGTATGGAATGCCAGCACTCGCTATAGCTAGAACCACGTTCGCTATTACGAGAAGGCACTTTCGCTACAGCAAGACCATTTCTCGCTATTGCGAGAAAACTTAAGGAATTTTCTGAATTTCGAAAATTCTCAGCTTTCTTCTTTCTTTTCCTTTCTCTTTTCCCGGTTGTTACATTTAAATCAAACCCAGGTGTTAATCGATTGGGGACCCATGATTTCACCCACTTGGGAATCATTGGACATGATTCGCGAGTACTATCCTGTTTTTGACCTTGGGGACAAGGTCAAACTCTATGGGGGAGGGTATGTCATGCATGCAGAGGATAGAAACCATAATATCATGGATGATGTGGAGAATGAAGATGATGGCACAAGTGAGGCACATGTTGTGGAAGGATTGAGGAGAGGCAATCGAATTAGGAGGGTCACGTGGAAGGTGAGGGAAAGCATTTAAAAAGGAGGCCAGGCACCTGAGGATGGGGAGGAATGGATGAACGTTCTCTCTCTCCTTGTTATTACTTTTCCCTCTGACAATTCTGATTCTCTTCCCTTTTCTGTTATTATCCAGCAGTTTTATCTTTGCAACTTCTGTCATACCTATATCCATTAAAACCGAGTTATAGCTACCATTATTCTAATATAATAACATTTTAGGATTCCAACTATTACCGTGAACATAACATAAAATATTACTTTTTTTCTACAATATCACTTCTCCAACCAAGCATATTAAGGTATATTTCCCCATATGCTGTGCACCAGTTCAAAAAGTACAAACCTTTACTGGAGGACATGAAAGTACCATCAGGCAAGCTCAAGCGTTAGTATTCAACTCAGAAATATGGGGCTTCTTATTCCAATATTCGTA
Organism: Erythrophleum fordii; assembly: GCA_032878935.1. Classification (NCBI taxonomy): domain Eukaryota; kingdom Viridiplantae; phylum Streptophyta; class Magnoliopsida; order Fabales; family Fabaceae; genus Erythrophleum; species Erythrophleum fordii. Next base: position 7,297,040 of record JAVQMF010000025.1, on the reverse strand, counting down.
CCCATTTTCTAATGTTTTCTATGGTTTTTATTTAATTTCGTAATCCCTATATCATTTTATTGTCTTAGTTAATCCTTTGCAAATTTTTATGATTGTATTTACTTATTTCTAATATTGGCCAGGAATATTGGGATCAATTAGTCTTCATATGGAAAGGTTACAGAGATGACTAAGCAACTAAAGAAGCTCTACCATTGGCAGTCACAGTGAAAAGCATTCATGGCCGATGGTGATTAGTTGCCCATGTACATGATATGCTAATCCCTCGTTATTTTGCTAAATTCTGTTTTAAGGTTTATCAATTTCTTTGAAAGATTTCAGTTAATGACAATTTCTTTTCTCCACACTAGTTGACAATTCCATATACCTTACATTACATACTATGTCACCTTCTTCATTGTTGTTGTATTTCTGTATACATTGAACTTCGTACAAATTATCTATGAATCTGTAGAATTAGGTTCTTCTTTTCTATAATATATCCTTGTTTAAGTGATTTTTCATTAACTAATGTCCTTCATTTAGGTTAATGGCAACCAAGAGACCATGAATGAGGAAGGGGTAATTATATATGTTAAATCTGTGGGATTTGATGTGTGCATTAATTTTATGGATTGTATGAATGATTTTGAAGGTGGAATACAGCTTTACTAGCTATGTGGAGATGAAAGTTTTTCATTTCTCTTTACTTTTTTTGTTTCTCTTGGATATATCCCCTTCTGTGTTGATGTTCTACTAGACATCTGATTAGCAATGGAATTCGTAGTAATTCCTTATTCTTCTATATTAGCTTTTATTAGTGAAGTTAGATATATTGCTGGTCTATACATTGGTATTGCTGTAAACAAATTTTACTTGCATTATGCGAATAGATGTCAGTTAAATCTTTAGAGTATGAAGGTTATGTGTTACACATACTATTTACTCTTAGTTTAGGATATTGAAAGGCAGGAAAATCATTTTCAGTCTAATCGTGATGCTAAACATTCATAAATTCAAGCTGAGATCAGTCAACTGGAGGAAAAAAATAGCAAATGGATGTGATAGAAAGATCCTCTTAGATGGGTTACATCATTCTTTTAGTGAATCACTTGAAAAACTTAATTCAGCAAAAAAGGTAAAATGCAAAAAAGGTAAAATAATTTTAGTAAATGGCTTTGTCTTCTGCTCCCCTTTATTCTTATTTTTGTGATGCTATGTTTAATTAAAAGTGTTATTCTGTTTTATTTTTCCTATTTTCCCTTCAATCACTATAACTTGGGTGCTTTTGCTTTTTGATAGTAACTTGCTGCTAGACTAAGGGCCATTAGAGAGGAAGATGGAGATGCTGAGGGGGTACTTAAATCTATATTCATTCTACATCTTCCTTTTGCATGCAGGAAACTTTGTCTCCAACACTGGATTTTCCATTAAGTACACTATATCTGCTATTGTAATTTATTCATTAAAATAATTTAAGTTGAGTTTTTTAACATTAAAAAAAAATTTGGGAATTAATTTGTAATTATGTAGGGAGGGAGAGACATTGGCAGAATGTGTTTGAAGTTAATAAGAGAGAGACAGAGGAGAGGATAGAACACGGAGCAGATGAAGGTCCCCATTGGACACTATAATGTATATGTGGTGTTGACTTTTAAGATTAGGAATTAAGATGGATCTAAACATAATTTATTAAGATAGAGTTCACTGCCTTTAGGATAAAGGCTAATTAGTTTCTTTTGGTAATCTTGATCTTAGTTACTCACTCTTCAAATTATCTGTATTGTTGTTTACCTGAAAATTATCTATTCATTCCAAGGAAACCAAATCTAGTTCTACTTTTAGCATACATCACTGTGACAATATCTTTAGCTACTGGACACTTGAGTTTATGTTGTGGGTAGATCCTGCCTCTTGAGAAGGTGGGCCACTGAGAAAGGGTACTGGAATGGTACAATCTGTACTTGCTGCAATGCTGATAATATCAATACTCTTCCCACTGATTTCATTTGCTGATTCTGGTATAAATAGTGATTCATTTTGCTGCTATTTCATTATGAACAAAAATGGCATATTGCATATGATTAAACACACGTAAGATTAACTTTTTCCTTAAAGATTTAAACATTTTACATAACCTCTGCTAATTTGATCATTTTCAGGGTTGTTTGCTGAAGAAGATATTGGAAGACAAGTTTTAACCATTAAATTCTTTTCCAAATTGCTTGGTGCTAAGGTAGGTTGGATCATAGGAAAATAATGACATGGATTGATTCTTGCATTTAGCCTCATGTTTATTGATGTTGCTCTGTATGGTGCAGACTCTGAGTTCCCAAATAATCATTAAATTATGAGTTTCAAATTAATAGCCTGTTTGATTTATTTCTGTTTTCTTCTTCCTTTAGATCCATTTATATTTGTTTAGATCTACGGTTATGCTTAGCAAGTTGTTCCAAAAATTATAGTTGGATTTTATATGAGCCTACTCTAATTTCTAGATTCCGGAAGAATAATTAATCTTGCATATTTCTTATTAGGAGTGTGAAATGGTCCCTTCTAAATAAAATGTGCATGCTTCATGAAGAGAAATTCATTGGAAAAGCATATAAATTTAGCTAACCCTTTTATTCACTTCAGCAAGAAGTATTACAGATGTTCAGGATTGTTTTTCATAATTTTGTCCCTTTTAAATAAAGCGAGTTCTGCCTTTTATTTCACTACAACTCGAACTAAAGTGAGTTCTGCCACTCCTCAATCATCATGAACTGAACTGTTTCGTTTTTTGGGTACATTACTTGAAATCAATTGGAATCACTAACTTCCATCTACATGTATGGGTTATTTTTCATATCAGCTTCCATTTTGTTAGTATTATTCATTTTTGATCCTCACTTCAAGTTCTCCTGCTGTTCAATCTCTTTCTATCCAGTGCATATTGACTGAAGGCCAGTGATATATTGTCAACTGGCTTCCAAAACACCGTTCTTTTCTACAATTATGTTATCCACCAGACTTTTCTCAAGCATGCAATAAGTATTGTTTCTTCCTAGCTACTTTCATTTACCAAGATCTTTACACAAAGATATGTTATCCAAAACAATGTAAACTAGACTTGCTATCTACAGTCTATCATTTATTAATATATTATTACAGGCATTAATTTTTTCTATTATATATTACTTATTTTTTTAACCTATTGCAAGTTTGCAATTGAAGATAAATTCAATTCTTTTGGTGAGAGACTAGAGGGTATAGTCAATTCTGGCTTGTAAGTCACATCATTTAGAAAAGGCTTCTTTCTACCAAGTTTGTCTCCCTGATACTAAAATTTATCTTAGTACACATTCTATTTGCTATATAACATTTATAATTATATGAATGGCTTTTTTATTAGAAGACTGTCTCACACTCAGATTTTTTTCCCTTATCTTTATAGGCCTAACAAATTAGTCATTTGGCAAACAATAACACAAATTAACCTACAAAAAGCATAAAGTAATTTCAAGCAGAGGTGCCTGCATTAACAAGAACAAATATAACTTTGATTACTTTTGTCAGCAGTATGCTATAATTAAATTTTGATGATGCAAGTTCCTTTGATTACAAGTCAGCACAGGTTTCACTTGGATGTTTTGCACAACCAATACCAGCTGTCTTTTGAATATATATATATATATATATATATGTTAATTTAATTATTTTTCATGTCCAGAATATCTTTTTAGTTCATCATTTTCTCAGTTGTTTCACACTCTATTTAGTATATACCATTTCTGAACATGTTATGTTACTGTCTATATCCTATACCCTCACCTTTTAAATTATTCTCTTTCCATGCTATTCATAATTTTCATAGCGCTATTCAATTTATAAATTTTCATTTCATAAACAATTTTTTTTTTTTTTTACTATCGATGTTATACTGTTAACAATTAACTAAATATTTTGCAGTCCGTTTAGAAAAAACTTCTCATTATATACAAAAAAATTTCCTATACGATGCATGAGGGTCTTAATTAGTTCCCCTTCAATCTCTCCTCTCCTCTCCTCTCCTCTCATCCGAGAAACTTCCTGAAGCTATCGAAGGGAAAAAGCCCCTTTCCTGATACTATTTGACAGTGGGTTCAATTGGGCTCCGCTTATGAAATGGGTTTGGATCTTTTTATTTTGGTTTGCTTTAATTTATTGAATTGGGCTACACTTTATTTTGGATTTGGGTTTTAGATTAACGTGTGAGCTGACTTTGCCTACAGATTGAGTTGGATCCATTTTTACTTGGGCTTTACTTTTATGGGTTGTGAATGAACTCGCTTTCTTGTTGTAAGTTTGTTTTATTTTATTTAAATTAGAATTATCTTTCATTTTGATTCCTTCAATTAAATTTATCTTAGAATTGTCTTATCAATTTAATCTCTCATAAAATTATTTTTTAGATTTGATTATTTATTATAGGTATTTTTTTTAGTTATTTACAAATAAAACTATTATCAATAATGTTTTCTTATCAATTTATTATAAATAAAATTAACATTTTATTGATAAAAGGATATTATTTATAACCTATAAAAAATGCACATGTCATTATATTTATCAATTTCATTCAAATTAAATTGATATAAAGATATTGATAATGATTTTATTTGTTAATGACTAAATTGAAGAATACTAATTTATGAGAGTCAAAATTGAAAAGGAAATTCTATAAAACATCAAGGTAGGCCCGATCTTTTATACAATGTAGTTCCAAGATAGCTTGTCATAAGTTTTGGCAAAGTCTACCTTAGGGGCACCCCATCTTTTGGCAATCTTCTTTGGTCTTCCGTACTTGTTGCATTAACTCAAAAACAAGCAAGATATTGTCAAAGATCAATTTGACTTTAATGAATGCAGTTTGGTTTGGGCTCATGATGTCATTTTGAATTGTTTTTAGCTTGTTGCAAATTATTTTGAAAATAATTTTGTAAGCCACATGGGCTAATAAATATATAGTCTATCCCTTTTTGGGTTCATGGCTATGTAAGTCTTATTAACGCTTCTTAGTAGAAAACCCTTGTCCTAAAAAGACTTAACTGTAGAAATTATGTCATTCCCAACTATGTGCTAGAACTGTTGGAAAAATCTAGCATGAAGGTTGAAGGGCATTGTCAGCTAAAAGCTAGAAGGTTGCATTTTTTATTCCAGTACTAGAGAAGTTAGTCATGAGGAAAGAACAATTCTTTTTCGATAAGGTGGGAATATCTACTTCATGTAACTTTTAAGAGATCTCATCAAAAGACATTTCTTTATCATTAGAATAGATATCAAGAGAATATGTCGATGATATACCATCAATTTGGTTGGGGTTTTCAATTCACTCTCTTATTAAGAAGAGTATGAAAATATTTGGCATTCCGATTTGCTTGGGCCATCCAAGTTTGCTGCGCTTTTATATGCCCAAAAGATCTCTTCACACTTGTAAAAAAATTCCAATTCCCTTCGTAACATTCTCTTTTGGTCAGATTGCCTATCTTCATCTATAGAATTTTGTAGCTATGATTCAAATATTTGGCATTCTTAATTTGTCGGGTCATCCAAGTTGCTAAAAATATAAATGTGGGAACTTTAAACAAAACTCGGACAAGTCCAACTTGCCTTAATATTTTTTTTAGTTATTAATATCTTGTCATCTTATATATATATATATATATGTTTATTTTCTCTAATTCTCTTTACCCATTTCTTAATTATTTTTATTATTGATGTACATGCTTACTGACATTTTTTTTATTAAATAATAAAATACACGTATTTACTTAAAACTAATTATGTTAGTATAGCTTATATTTTGTTTAATAATATTAAACTATTTTTTTATTATTGATAAAAACATAAAAATTCCAAAAGCTTTTGTTTGAAGTATATGCCTATGAGTTTACAAAAAAATATTTTTATATTACGTATCAATTTATAAAAAAAAAAAAATTTTGAGCGGCCCTAAACTGCCTTAAAATCGAGCTTGTTTCTATAAAATTTTTAATCGAGTAATGCCCATAAGACCCCTAGCTAAGAGATCCTATTCCAATTTATTAATTCTAATAATTTTATATGATCATAAAGTTTAAAGTAATATATTTCTTTTATGGTGTGAGATATTTTATTTTAATAATTTAACATATAAATATTTGCTATTAAACATCTTTAGCTTGATTCTAAGTGAATTCTACAAACGTAAGTTATTTTTAAAGTATATTTTTATCATAGGTTTTCTTTAAAAAAACAAAAACAAAAACAAAAACCAAAAAACCTCCACACTACATCCGATATTGTGAAGTCACTTGCACTTTACCTATAAATATTTAACCCCCAAAGGGCTTCTCCTTGAATTTAAACCAATTTAGCCTGCCCAAATTGATTGAGCTGGTCAAGTGCTTTCCCAATGATTGGTTGTCAAGATGGAGACTGGTTTACCGACTAGCTGGTTCGATCTAGTTCTTAAAACATTGACGATCGCATCTTAAGTACATCCAAAAACTAATGTACCAAAGAATCTGAGACATGGCATGATCCAGTAGATTTCTAAAAGTATAATGCTGTCTTGAAACCACATACGCAAGAGATAGAATTTCATTAATACTGACTTTGTTTTCTTTGATTTTGTGCCCATGTAAAATTGTGAAGATCTTATTTAAAAACTTGCAATTACTTCATACTCCCCATAAATTTCCTGGGAAAAAGTTCTTATGAATTTGAATCCTGAAGAACCAAGCAGACAACAAACCAGGCAATCAATCATGAGTTGAAGCAAATGGCTAACCACACACCTAAACAGTGATGTCCCTGCTCAGAGAAATGTTAACAGGAAATGACCTGTGTACTCTTGTTCTCGACACAGGGACTTTTTCGTTGGCAAAACTGAGACCACCTTTCTTTGTGTCTATAACTGACTTCTCAACTGTGTCTGTTGTTTCGGCAATGAATTGCAGCCCCTGAATAGTTATTCTTGAATCAAGTCACCGATGAATATAGTTTGAGAATGATGCATTCTAAGAATAAATAGAGTTGACATACCTTGAGTGAGTTCCCCTCAAGTGTCATCATTGAATGATTTGCATGTTCTGCGCCAACTTCCTGTCAAACGACTCATAAAGATAACAGTCAAAATTAGCACCCAAAAAGATAAAAAGTTAACTTAAAGGGTATGGACCCATTCTCATTCAAGATAAAGATGGATTTCAATTTGAATATTGCCTATCAATTGCGTACAATATATAATAAATCATCAGCCCAAGCCAATGTTGGCTGGCAGGGGAAAATATCCAGAATCCCCATATTTGAACAATTTTAATAATTGACTAGACGATAGGTAGAGAAAGGAACTACACAGATGAAACACCTGACCTTGAAAATTTTACTATTTGGCTCTTCTTTAAATCCATCTGCCAATTGGCACAGATACCAGAGACCTGAGTTAGTCATGTCCTGCATGAAAAATTTTGAAAGAACAAAGGGTAAATATTCATATATATGTGTGTGTGTGTGTGTGTAACTCGAAGAACAAATTCTAGTAGCTAATCCATGTAACTGCAAAATTAAATCTATAACCTGTTTGCCTTCAACGAGTTTGAGCTTTCCTTCCTATCAAGTTGATAAATAGATAAAAGTCACAATACCGCCAATGTAATCCTGCAAGTTAATTAGAGGCTTAAAAGTAGTCGGGGAGGGATGCAATTTACCAGTGCTGAAACCATTTCATGGATAAGTTCAAAATCACACCCAATTTGTGAAAGGTTTGACTTTACTTCATTCACCTGTACAAAAATAAGTATAAATGAGCACGAAGCCATGAACTTACTTACATAAATAGCCTGACATATATTTTACCATTAGCAAAGGACCTGGTTCTTAAAACTGACTGCAAACCTAATACACAAGTGATTTTATGAAGGACCAAGTAAAGTTCAAGTTGAATTTTGCTATGCAAAAATAACGACATCTACTTTCATCTCAATAAGGCAATTCATATTTCATACCATAAAGGAGGACGGGCATATTGATCCTATTAGTCAGAATTCACTGATTCCAAGGAGAAAATTGAAACATAGGTCATTTGATTGATCCTACATTTAGATAGAAAGTCCTTTCTGATTAAACAACTCCTTGTCTTAATTGCATTAATATAGTTGCCCAGATTGAAAAGAAAATCAACATCTCTTACGTCATTTGCAATAAGCTGGCTTAGCTCATTGTGTTCCTCAACTTTCAGGTCCAGAACTTCTAGCCTCTTCGTTAGATGCCTTCTTGTTGACTGCACACATTGATTAAACAAAGTTGTTCAGCAACCAACACAGAGGGAAGATGGTTAAACTAAATTTGTACGCCAACAGATGCTACTTACAGCCAACGTTTCATGTACATTCTCCAATTGCTTTGTCACAGTTGCAACAGCATTAGCCATATTACGCTTTGTCACAAACATTACATCAGAAAACGACCATCCCTGAAAGATAGAGAAAAATAAATCAATAAATAAATGCATTAATAGCACCATTACATACTACTACTGGTTCTAATTTAATTGCATATATAGAAATAATCTTGTGATTAGATTATGGTGTCACCTTCCACCACATGTAACAATATCCCATAGCTCCTATTGCAGCAGCTGGTAATAGGTAAGATGTGTAACTCCCTATGTGCAAATGATTCACAACAACAATTTTTTATAGTTAGAAAATAGAAACCCTCATAGATAGAGAAAAATATTACTGTGTCATTATATAAAATCACTCCACACTTGTATAACATGAGAGTAACAGGCAAGAAGACGAAGAACATTAAAATAAAACTTTTGGCAACTCCTATAAAACAAAGTAATGTGTTTCCAACATCATCAATGGATTGATAAAAAAAAATTGAATTATCATCGAATAAAGGGGGAACCACGGCATTTAGCCTCTTTCTCCTTCTAAACCCTTTGAACCTTGTTGTAAGGAGACCCTCCAGTGATTGAAGACACAGCCTTTATTCTCCAAAAGCTCTAAATAGTTTATTCCACAAAAATGTAGCTGCTCCAGCATTAGTAAAGATGCGCAACTGATTCTCAACTATCCATACACATGACACAAATATCAGGTGAAATGGCCGTTTGAGGCCTACAAAGTACAAACCTACGACAAATCATTAGGTCTTAATCCTATTCAGTATTTCAGTCTAAACAAGCAACTTTACTTCAGAAGAAACTTTAGATTTCTGTATGGTTTTATCTTGACCAAAATTTTCTCGATTTGAAGAATGAGTTAGAGATTCATAGAATGATTTACTTGAATATACAGCAGAGGAATCAAGAATCCTAATTGTCCTAATTGGATAGGGTTTAAAATTATTAATTTCCAACAGAAGCAAGAAGGATTGTAATCTTTGAGTATTTCTATCATTTAGCTTTCTGAAAAAAAGGAAGTTCCAAGACACTGAAGAACCTTGTAGAATATAAAAGTGTTGATTAGGTGCATCATGCAAGGAAGAAAGAGTAAAGGGCATAGAAGAACCTCCTTGAAAGAAATATACCCACCCAAATATCCTCCTAAAATCTGATACAAGATACATCACCAAGTCAGTCTTGAAAGAGTGTTGGAAATGACCATTAATTTTAATTAGGTCATTTAATTTTTTCATTTTAATTAAGGCTTATTTGTTTTTTAGTTATTTTTTAGATAACGTTTCAATGTGTTTTGGATTAGTTTAAGTTTTTCATTTTATTTAGGATAGAGTTATTCTATTTTGATTAAGATAAAGTTATCTTATTTTTTTTTAAGTTACGTGTTTTAATTGGAATAAAAGTTTGTATTCCCTTTTTATCATCTATAAATATAATATTACTTCTATCTAATAAAATAAGTTCAAAGGAAATTAAATCCTGAATTTCTACATGGTGTTAGAACTTCAAGAGACTTGACTTATTTTGAATGGCGAAGTTCAACCAATATGGAACATGGACAAGTTCAGCCAACAAGAAACACAGAAACGTACTATTCTGGAGCTCTTCTTTCATCTTCTTTTCAACCAAAAAAATCCAAATTTTGGAATCACCATTATGCTATCATAAAAGACACCATGTGCCCCATCATCATCCTCAAAAGGCCCCACTTGGCCAAATCCTAAAATCTTGCGGCCAACTGCCCCTCCACACATTGTCACACGCCACCAAATGCAATTGCAACCTATCCCATACGTCGAGCTGTGAGAACGCAAGACATGTCGTCTTCCCTGTTGTTTACCTGGAACTCTTGGACTCGGCTTCCTCTGAAAGTTTGCTAGTATAGTTGATGAAAATTCAGTGCATTACAGCACTGTATCAAAACTGAAGTTTAAAGAGAATGAAGAATGGTTACTGTCATTGATGATAGGGAACCAATTACAGATTTAAAAGAAAAAAAATATCATACATTGGTGATTAGCATTAAAAATCATATCTTGGTGGTTAGTGTAAAAAAACTATAAGTTGATAGTTAGTGTAAGAAAACCATACGTTGATAATTAGTGAAAATCAAGATCTCTACTTCACGAAAAGTTGAGAAGATAATGCCCAAAACAAGACCCTTGCTACAAAGTGAGGGGAAGAAGAAGATAAAGAATCTGAAACCAAAATAAAAAAAAATGGCAAGAACGAAAATTTTTTTTCAGATAACCTCCAAATGCCGAGAAAGAAGAAGATTGGCAATACTAAAAGATCAGCTCCAAGCTGGAATATCCAGCTTGAGGGGGGAGTGTTGGAAATTACTACTAATATTAATTAAGTTATTTTATTTGTTTTATTTTAATTAAGGCTTATTTGTTTTTTAATTATTTTTTGGATAACATTTCTAAGTGTTTAGGATTAGTATAAATTTTCTATTTTAATTAGGATAAAGTTATCTTGTTTTGATCAATACAAATTTATCTTATTTTTTTAGAGTTACGTGCTTTAGTTGGAATAGGAGTCTATTTTTCCTTTTTATCATCTATAAATATAATGGTACTTCTATATAATAAAATAAGTTTAGAGGAAATTAAATCCTGAATTTCTACAAAAAGACAAAAGGTTAGAAGGAATCATAATACTGTGATATAAATTTCTATAGACTCCTAAAAGTAGCAGGGAGTGGCAAGTTGGTGTCCCACTTGTTTAGATTTACACCATTCTTTTTGCAAATTACCAGGTGCCATAACAAAGAAGTCTCTTGAGGAAAATGCCACAGCCATTTTACCCACCAAAGCATGATTTTTAGCCAATAATTCACAGATCAAGCCTCCTTCCTTGTTTGGTGTATTACAAGTTTCCCATCCTAGATCCTACAAGGTGATCCTTTTTCAAAACTACAACAAAGAAAATCCTGCATGTTTCTCTAAGGCATTCCTACTAATATACGAAAAAGGAAAGATGGTAAGGGTTATACCAGGAAAACATGAATAAAAAAGGGTAATGTGGCCACAAAAAGAGAGAGAAAGACAGCACCCTTCCACTTATCCAAGTGTGTGTGCCTACATCTTTAGACACTGCCTCATTGCATTAATGACAGAGGAAAGTCCTTTAGAGTTAATCATATATACATTAAGTAGTGCTCCTGTTTCTATTTATTAAGTCAATAAACAAATTAATAAGTGATGGACAATATTGTAATCAGGGTTTTGTGCACAATAAAGTAATTTAAAGGTCAGTAAAATGTTGTAAATTAAGTGTTGGAGAAAGTTTATCTCCTGCCCAGGGGTCTGCAAAATGTCTAAAAATTAGTCCATCACTCTATAGTCCAATCAGGTCTAGAACCTTGAATGTTAATAACTAGAGAGTTTTGGATGAACGAAGTATTATATCCTCTAAAATTTTCTGGTTTTTAACTGGAAGACTTAAGGTTTTCCTTTCAATTCAAGGCCATAAGTCCTAACTATATGGATTGTGTCCAATAAGGTAGACTCCTCCGATCCCCAGCGAACCACTTTATATCATATTTGCCCACAACTATAAACACTACTCAATTAGCATTGCAGGCAGCATCACTCAGCTGACTATTCAGGAAAATCTTGAGCTTCCCATTTTAAAAAGAAAACAAATTCAGAAAAAATGGGCGAAAAAGACAAAACCTGTAGTAAATTTAAGTATTATGATTCAACTCTAATTTTTAACATTACTGATGACTCATAGAAGAAAGAATGAAAGAAAAGCATGCAAAACTCATGATAAACTTCAACCTAATTCACTCTACGTACCATTAGAGGAAGAATTGCCATTGAAGATAGTTACAGGATTGGATAAGGTCAGCTCCCTAATCTCTTGTGCTAGTTGTCGGATCTGAAGTTGAAACACACAGTTTATTGTGCATTAATTGATATAGTCTCTCCAAAGATATAACTTTTATATGAACTATCCTGCAATTTAACAGTAATCGAATTTAAAGATATGGGATAAAAGAAAGCTTCCGCCATTAAAATATATCATCATACATGGTTTTGGCTTGTTCATCTCAAGGTTGCTTCATTTAGGCAAAAAGTCAAGGTAGTGGTGATCTTCTGAGCTACTCGCATTAGCTCTGAGAATAACTGGGTACAAAAACAATTATGGGCCAAGCTTGTGAGCTAGCATCTTGTTGGACTAAAGACATTAAAATCTTTATTTGTTGTTCAGTATTAGTTTACCCCTCTTGTGAAATGGCTTGGCATATTTGGAATATGCTGTTTGGTTATCAGAGTTGGGTTTGTCCATCTGACCTAGGGCCTTTTCCAGCTATCAAGTTTGCAGGTTTCAAGAGGCAAAAGAAGCATAAAGTTCTCTGGCATTTGTGCAGTCACTGCTGGTTTGTAGTGTCCTTGCTTAGAACGAACTACTAAAGTGTTTAATCAGCAGTTCCTTCCGCCACATTTTCTTTAGGAGAGGATTATTTGCATGTTCTCTTTGTGGGTTTCCACAAATGGTTTCTTTTTTCTTCTTTTTTTTTTTTTGGGAGGGGGAGTTGGTGTCCTTCGTGGATCTTCAAAGGGATTGGAAGGCTCTTTTGAATTAGACCTTGGGTTGTTTTCTTTTGTTCTTGCTTTAGGGGAGAATATCCTGTTTGTACTTTATGTATAATTTCTTCTCATCAATGAATGAGTTTTTCATCTAAAACAAATTAGATACCCCTCTTTGTACATATCTTTTGTGATGTTTATGGCAAAACCTATTCAGCATACAGTCTTTAATTATTTCCACAGAATCAATTTCTTATTGTCTATTGACTTGTATTTAATGGAAAATAGTCAAAGTTGTACAAAGCCTAAGAACCCACCAACTAACATTCAGAAAGTCTGCAATACCTGAGCAGCAATGGCTGCCGTGTCATATCGGCCTGGTGAAATCTCAGCTTCATCCACACCCTTCAGCAATTCCTGAAGGTGTGAAATAAGATCAGACAACCGTCCGCTCCTCAACACAACAGAGCCAGTCAGACCTAAAATGCAGTAAAGGGAAAAAAAAGAACTTCAATTATAGTTCCCATCGGTTAATGAACAACAACGAATGAATCACATGGATACACTTCCCCTTTTTTTTGGGGGGGTGGGGTGGTGCAGAGTAGAAGTATGCGTCCACCGAGCCAAATGAGCTAAGACAAACAAAACGGAGCACTTTTTCTTTATAACGGTTTTAAAGGAACTGAAGTTACATCCTTCTTGTTCAGTCTTCTAACCATAAACTAATTTCCAGTGTCATGTAAGCTCATCAATAAAGCAGACTTCTGAGATTTATCAAACAGCTAACACAAATTTAAGAGCTGAATTGGTCGGAAATTTACAACAATTTAAATCAAACAGATGGATTTCAAAATAAGATATAAAGCAGAACGCTACCGGCTCCAACAAGGATGAGAACCTTGGAGGTTTGAACTCCTGCTTGTAATGCCATTTTTCTTGAGGCCAAAGCCCTCTCCCCACTTTCTTTACATAAGAGAACCAATGCAATTTTACAAAGAATACCCCTTTTCGGCCTGACGCCAAATCACAATAGGGAAAAGCAAGAAGTTAAATTATCCTATTAGCCATGCCATTAAATCATTAATTAAATTTGTGTAAGTTAAAAAAATTTTGAATTCGATATCTATCATTTAACATTCGTAATTAATAACATTGTTAAGCTTGACACATGATTATCACATTGTTAAATTTTATGGGACTATCATTATGGCCTAAAGAATAAGGATTACATTAAAATTTATGAAGTAAAATTAAATGACTAACCCTTGTTTGGTTTGAGGGAGGGTCCCCTCCCCTTGTTTGGTTTGCAATTTTGGAGGGGAGGGGAGGAAAAGTTTAATAAAATTTTTCCTCCTTTCCCCTTCTCTCTTATCCCTCTAATTTGAGGGGATTGGAAAGAAAAGTTGAAAAAAAGATTAAAATATTCCTTATTTTAATTATTAATTCTATATTTCATAAAATTTTTATAGGTATAGTTGAGGAGAAATTTCAATGTACAGGACTAACAAATTTTTCAACTCAAATATATTTTAATTTTATAAAATAAAACATGTTAAATTATACATTTGTTGAAATAATTATTTAATTAATTTTATTTTTTTATAATTTTTTAAAATAATTATAATTATAGATAATTTTTAACATTTATTTAATTTGGCGGTAACAATATTAAATTTTTAAAAATAAAAAAATAATTAACAATATTATCATTACTTTTAAAATATATAAGGATAAAATAATCTACATATTATTATTTTCCCTTCCCTCCCCTCCCCTTCTAAACCAAACAATATATTTTCTCTCCCCTCTCCTCCATTAAAATCTCTCCCATCCCTTCCATTCAAATTCTTCCCCGCCTTTGAACCAAACAATTTTAACAAAAATGTGAGAAAAGACAAGGATGGGCAATTTTGACTTTTCCTATTATCTAGATTGGTATTCGTTCTCCGGCTATGCAAGTTTTTGTCATAGTCTTTCTGTACGACTATCATCGATTTGTCCTTGCGCTATCCACTTCCAGATTTTGCAACCCACAAATCAAAATGGCACCTTTCATATTTCTACTTCTATTAGCGTCTTCCTTCATTCCTGGGTATGCTCAGTTTCATCCTGATGACCAAGCTTCCATATCCTTGGTAATAACTCAAAATGGTCTTGATTTCGTGAAAGACTTGCTTGTGAATAAGGAAATTACCTCAATGATCCCACTTCGATTACCCAATATTGAAAAGACTGTGAACATTCCAGTTGTGGGTAATGTCCTCATGGTGCTTTCGAACATCACTATATATCAAATTGACGTTCCTTCGTCGTATACCAAGCCCGGCGAAGACGGAATTTCCATTATAGCTTCGGGTACTACTTGTAATTTGAGTATGAATTGGTATTACTCTTACAGCACGTGGCTTGTGCCTGTCGAGATTTCTGACAAAGGTAGCGCTTCAGTTCAGGTATATAACTATGATTTTTATAGTTTTCAAATGTCTTAATTATATGTTCAATTCGAAAATTGAAGAATTGTGTTGTTATAGAAGAAAGTTAGTTTATTTGGTTCACTTGTTGCTTGATTTTGTCTGGAGTTGAAAGAGGATTTGTTGCTAGTGGGATAATTTATGCCTGATTTACTTATTTATTGATTGAAATTATGATACACAGAACAATTGCACTCCGACAAAATTGCACAAGATAACTCCAGAGTTATCAGAATACTCATTATTTCACTTCCAAGACAGCCACAATATCCCAATTAGCCCTTCTTATACATGTCTCACTCTCTGCTTAGGGTAAATTGGTTACAAAACTTATCAGTTATTACGGTCACTAACTGACTCCCAATTCTTTTTCTTCTAACTAACAATCAACTAACACTTGTAATAGATGGTTTTGGGAATATATATATATATATATATATCATTTTGATGGAAGTCACCTTGACTTTATTGGAGGTTACTTTCATTAATGACATCAATAAAGCTATATAATAGGGTTGTGGTGCTATTAGTTTCATTTCATTCTACACGGTATGGAGGTTATACTGTTTTACTTAACTTTCTGGGTGTCAAGTTTCTTTAAATTATCCTAGCCAAAATATTTTATGCTTTTTCTTTGTATGCTCTTGCATGCACAGGCTCCAAATGATACCTAGTTCTTGTTGTTACTACTATGTTTGTTTTTATCTGTTCATCTTCTGCACAATGTAAACAAATAGGAAAATGATAAGTGCTAGTGCTGCAAAGGTTGAAGACATGGAAGTTGGACTTACATTGGGCTTGGAGAATCACGAAGGATCATTGAAGCTGGTCTTGAAGGACACTGGGTGTTACATCAAAGATATTTCAATTAAATTGGATGGGGGTGCATCTTGGCTTTATCAAGGGTATGGTCATATTTTCTGATTCTTTTTGTTACTTCTTCATTTTAGAAATCATGCTGGCAATGGATATGCTATCTCCTTTTACAGTTTATATTGGCTGTTTTCCGTTTCAATGGTGTATCTATATGTCTAAATGCCATTTTTTCTGCATTTACACATACAAATTAGAACAATATGTTTGTAACTATGTTGCTTTGAGGCTGAATTGAAGTAATTGCAGCTACTAGTTTAAGGCAATAGCACAATGACCTTTTTATTTTTATTTTTTTCCCTTTTTGATAAGATATTACTGAGAAAAGTTGTTGTATAAGCAAGATATCTTTTGCAATCCATTAGGTAGACAATCTTTGCAGTTTTCTAGAAAAAGAAGAGAAATTAGTCTTACACTATTGCATGACAAAATAATATTTTGTGCATTTTTTCACATGTTATAACCTATATATTGGTTAATAAATTTAAATTGACAAGTTATTATTATTAATACTCTTCCACTGACCCGTAAAGTAACCTAGTACTGTTGTCTGACATAACCTCTTCAGGCTAGAGATAAACCTATAGACAGAAGTAAAAATTTTAAATTCTGAACTCAATAGATAATTCGAATTAAAAAACATTAATATGCTCAGTCCTTTGGTTTATTTTATTTCAGTTCTCCCTTCCCCCTCCCCCCCCCCCCCCCAAAAAAAAAAAACAAAGGAAAAATAAAAAACTTGTCCTTGAGATATAAGATTTAATTGCATTTTTTCTATTGCAAAGAAAAAGATATATGAAATATTTTCATGAGTGATTCAGAAGCTACCCCCCAGTCACCTCTAGATTCAAATTATACAAAGACCTCTTCTGATAGTGTGATTTCACTCGTATGGTGGGTTATGTGTCTTGCAAAATTCAACCAGGGTGTGCCATGTGTTTATATTAGGAGTTCAGTGTAATTTCTCTACTTTTATTCCACTGATCTATCAGACATATCAAATGCTCAACAAATTTGAGATATATTTTTCAAATTTTATGAAAACAGCAGACCAATATAAGGTTGATCAACAAGGTCGTGCAATTTTGATCTTAGGTTTAAAAGTTCTGGCGCCTATTCTGTTAAACTTACTTGGCTAGTAATCAAAGAATGACCCATCTTGATAGGAGAGCATTTTGATCCATTGTAATGCTTGTTAGCATCCTAAAGTTGGATGGAAAAAATAGTGGGTATGGCATCAAGGATGATGAAGTGGTGTTGTGTTCCTTGCCTGTCATAAGTATGCTATAAAACCCATGTTGAATGGGCAATAATTGGGAATGAGGTATTTGAATGAGAGGGGTCATAAATCTTTACGTTTCAGGGATTTGATAAAGCACAATTACATAAGAGACAAAAAACATCTATTGTTACCATACCTACATTCAATCATTTTCATTCCACTTCAAGCAGGTTACAATTATAATATTTTCTAATTTCTTTTCTTGTTCAATTTTGAAATTTTTTTCAATTCTTTAAGCTTCATCTCTTAAGATGTTTTTGTGAAACTGTTGACTTTTTAAGCTTCATCTCTTTTACTTATCTGCCTAATTTTTTAAGTAAAATACTCCTAGCTCTCCTGAGAGATGGCTTAATTACATAGCTCTTCCATCTATTATGAAAATTATATGCAGACCTTCCTCGAAACTAAATGATGCACTACAACTAAACCCATTTTGGACCTCCCCATAGTGCTTGTTGCCTCGGTGCTTCCCCTTTCAAAATAGAAACCTAACCATATAAGTAATAGATATGGAGTCTAGGAGTGGTAAAAGGGTCAGTAAAGCCTGAACATTTTAGTCATATAAACTTCAATCTAAATTGATGCTCCAACTTGCAAGAGACATTGGAGTCCTTAATGGAACAAAAATTCTGAATGGAAGTATAATGCAAACAGGAATGATTTTAAAGGCAATGAAAGGTTTCCATACAAGAGATATCCCCTACCCAGACATCCTCCCAAAACTTGGTGTGACTACCATCTCTCCATTTTAAGGAAAACATAACCCTGGAAAATAAATTTCCAAGGACTTGCATAAGTTGCAATCCTCATCTTATTGACATCCCATCTATTCTTGTCCAGTTTATTCTTTTTTTTTTTTTTTTTTTTTTTTTTGTTTGGGGGGGGGGGGGGCAGTATCTCCCAGTTCTTTATTAGAAAATGACTCCAAAGATCAAAAGCTAACTAATGAAATGTTTCTTGAAGACATCAACTAAAGATAGGCATAATTTTAAAATGTGGAAATCATATATGAATGGTCTAGCTGTGGTATCAAATTGAGTTTAGTAAGTAAACAATCTTTAGCATAATGAAATTTGATTATCTGTTAGAATATTCTTCTCGTACAAATTTTTTATTGTCTTGTGACTCATACTTTTGCTTCATATCTGACAGGATGGTTAATGCTTTTGAAGGGCAAATTGGATCAAGAGTAGAAAATGCTATCACCCAGAAAGTTAAGGGAGGGATTTCAAAACTTGACTCATTTTTCCAAAAGCTTCCAAAGGAGATTTCCGTGAATGATGATGCTTCATTGAATGTAACCTTTGTCGGCAATCCTTTATTAAGTAATTCTTCCATTGGATTTGAAATAAATGGGTTATTTATAGCAAGAAGTGTTGAGGTTGCTAACTATTGGCACAAGAATCCAAAACTTTCTGTTTCCTGCACAAATTCATCGAAAATGCTTGGAATTGCTTTGGATGAGGTTGTCTTTAACTCTGCATCATCCTTGTTTTATGATGTAAGTTTGAACCTTCAATAATGATGATTTTGGGTTTCACTTTTGAGTGTGTGCTCTTAGTTGTAAAGCGTAGATTTTTTTGCTATATCCTGCTTCATTGATTACTCTGTTGGTGTGGAATGAGAAATAATTTTCCGTCTTCAGGCAAAATTTATGCACTGGGTTGTGGACGAAGTACCAGATCAATCTCTATTGAACACTGCAGGGTGGAGATTTATTGTTCCCCAACTGTACAAGAAGTACCCAAATCATGACATGAACTTGAATATATCTTTATCTACTCCTCCAGTTGTTGAGTTCTCATATCATAAAGCTGAGGCCAACATATTTGCAGACTTAACAATTGATGTAATGGGAGGAGATGAAGTAATACCAGTGGCATGCATCACATTGGTACGATTGATGATTAAATTAATTGTATTTATTATTTTAGTTTGTTCTTGTATATGCTTTTGCTATCTCTATAATCAATATTACTTTGATTAGATGATTTCTTTATGGTGGTAAGGATACAAAATGGAGCTCAGCATGCAATAAATGACCATGACAGGAAATCTCTTGAACTTACCACTCTTCTCTTTTAAAACCTTAATAAAACAACCTTGAATAGCTTGCTTCTACTTGTTTTGAATTTTTTATTACAAAAATAAATAATTAAATAAAAGTTAATCTATACCAGCTTTGATTAAAGTCATACAAGTTATTCAAGAGTAAAGCTAATCAAAAGTCATACAAGTTATTCAAGAGTAAAGCTAATCAATCTCCCACACTGCTGGATTGGCCTGTTCACAATCCTTGGGCCAGCTTTGGTTATGAAAATAATATTTGTGTTTGTCATGTATAATTTTCAATATCAGACTTTGTTTTTAGTTTATAATGATTTATTTCAGGGTTTGCACTCTATATTGGCTTAGACCCTAAGACTATTACAATCACCTGGTCAACAATATATTAATCTTGTTTTCCCTGTTTCTGGAGTTCCAGCACTGCTTCCTATTTGCATGAAGTGCTGCTTGCTGTGTGCATAATCCAGTCCTGTGATTTATCTCTTCCATCACTGGGAAATGCAGGGCACATTATTAAAGTATCTAACATAAAATTTCTAATTACTCTGCAATTTTAATGAAATCGAACTTTGGGCAGCTTTCCATCCATGTTCATTGTTCCATAAAGCCCTTATTATATATATATATATATTTTGTGAAATCAATTTATGAAAGACATAGCGTTTAAATGTAATTTACAATCAAGTAAAAACTGTTAGATAACTAGGCCCCAATTCTCTCTCCACTTTCTTATTTTTCTCCCACTCTTTCACCCAATATTTGCAAAAGATATCCATTTTCTAAAAACTTTTTTCAAAGCAATTTTTTTCCTTTTTATGCGTACACTTCTAATGTGCTTTACTCTCTAATATCTCATGAATGTCTCTCATTTATAAACCAAACTAAGAGGTTACTGAAGTCTCTAGTCATTCAGTAACTGATTTCATTATTCCCTGATCCTTCCCTTCCCAAAAAGTAGTCTAGACTTAAATGGATAAAAATCCTCTAAAGTGCCAACTGTACATTGGAGTGTAAAGTGCAAATTGGGTCACTGTTAATTAACCAAAAAAAAAAAAGGAAAAAAAAAAAACCTATGGTTTAGATTTATATACAGTACTCGCAACTGAATAACAATTATAGAGATGTGTTAAGGACCCACTTCCTTGATTTCCTCAACCTACACTTTATATTCTAAGTGCAAGGTGTACTATAGAGGAGCCAAATCCAGACATAGACAACCTATATTATTAGAAGATGCCTACCTGAACAAGTCTTACTAATTTGTAAATGGATCAAATTTAGATGCAATTACAAATATATAATTTTTCAATAATAACATGACAAATGTATGATTTAATAGGGGAATAATACACTTGTCTGCAAAAACTATACACTTGTCATGTTTTAATTAAAAAACGTAACAGCAAAGATATATAGAACTGTATATAAGTGTTTTTTCCTTTGTAAATCTAATATTTTTCTTCCTTGTTTGTGGTTGGAATAATGATCCCTTACAGTGGTATGCTTTGCTATGTTGCATCCTGTTTGCACAGGTGATTCAAGCTTCAGGTTCAGTCAAAATCAATGGAAACAACCTTGCAGGCACCATCGGATTGGATGATCTTGCAATGTCATTGAAATGGAGCAATGTTGGTAATCTGCGAATGTACCTGATTCAGGTGCCTTTTTCTTATGCATGATGCATATTGTTAATAATAATGAGTGAATTGACTTGTTGTTCCTACGAGATACACTTTTTACAATTTGGTCCCCCAAAGATTAAACATCCCATTTTAATCATCCAAAGATTTTTTTTTTTTTAAATGATCCTCACATTAAGCACGTTAACAGATAGTTAAAACATAATTGATGTAGCCTAATGGATTGTGTGATGTGGCTATTAAATACTGATGTAGCCATCAAAACGATGTGTTTTAGTAACCTTGGGGACTTAAATGCATTGTTTGGAAAAAGGCTTATGCAATGTTTTGATGGCCACATAACTCATTTTACTTGGCCACCTCACCTATCTTGTTAACTATATATTAACAAGCTTAATTGAGGACCCTTTTAAAATAAAAACAATCTTTGGAGGACTAAAATGGGACATTTAATGTTTGGGGGACCAACTTGAGGAAAATATATCTTTGGAGGACCAAAAAGCTAATTCACTCATAATAATTTAACATCTTTTATTAATGAAAGGTGTGTTTTATCCTCTTGGACTGCAGCCAATTGTATGGACACTGATTCAAACTGTCTTCTTGCCATATGCTAATTCACATCTCAGTAAAGGGTTTCCTTTGCCCATCATTCATGGCTTCACCTTACAAAATACAGAGATAATCTTGTCAAATTCAAGAGTCACAGTTTGCAGTGACGTGGTATTTGCAGAACCACATAAGCTTCTCCTCAAGTCTTTGACCTATTTTGAGTAGACACGCTTTTTTTTTTTTCTTTTTATCGATAGCTTGTAAATATTTGAGAACAGAAAACACTATTATATTTGTCTACGTGTGCAATCATATTTCATTTGAAGGGTGATGATGCAACCTTCACGTCAAGATGTACAAAATACAAACTCATGAATACTGCTGCTTGTGTGCAACCTGCAAATTTCAATTTCAATTAATTTTTTGTTTTATGAAACCGGTACTCTGAATAGTCTTAACATTATATCAAATTACTTGCATTCTTTTCAATTTCAATTGCTTGCTTGATTTTAAGGTTGGAAGCAACATCTTTTAACTTTTATTTAAAGCAGCTTCTGCTATCCCTATTTATCTGATGCTCTGCTTCAAGTTTCAAGGTTCTGTGGTGAACTTCAGTTGTAGATGTTAATTTTTGAGTGATCAACATTATCAAAAGAAAAATTTAAAGGAATTTTCGGAGGCAAATAGCATGAAAACTTGTTATATAAACTCCTTGCACCTTTGAACCAATAGAAGTTCGTAGGTCCTGAAAATTGTTCAAATATCACGGGCTAAATCTGATGGAGGGCCTTGGTTTCAGAGATTTAGAGGCATGTAATTTGTTTACCTTGAAAGAGTAGTCTCGGAGAATTGAGAGCTCAAGTACCTATATTTCATTCCTTATCTTTCTTGGACGCAACTGAAGACGTAAATGAGTTATGGGTTCGTCTAGCAATGAAGAGAAAGCTATTGTTGAGACATTCATATCGGCAGATTTATTCATGGCAGCTAACTTCAAGTTTGGGGCCAAAACTGGATTCCACTGCCAGAGTCACCAAAATTGCATTTTAGCAGGCAGGCGTCACTTAGTTTAGACCTTTTCTTAGCAAATAATGTCAAAGGAATATTATTTAGATACACTTGTGCATGGGTGACTCTGGATCTCCTGTTGTGCAATATTTGTATTGTATGTTGAATTGCAGTATTTGTACTATGTATTGAATTCAAAGAGTTTAATAAAAATAAAGTAAAGTTTAGAGAAGACCAAAAAAATAAAAAAGAGCCCTACTCTTCCTATTTGGCTACACAGCATTTCTTGTTGTGTAGGAGACATAGTAGGAGATTCAGATTTATGCATGAACCCAATAAAAACACTCTGAAAATAGGTAATAATCCTTAGCTTAATCATATTATTCTAGTTGCTAAGTCCAAAGTCAAAATGAGTAGAATTAAGGTCCAGTTTGAAAGCAAGAAGGTACATGGCATATACACTGAGAACTTCCAACCTTCCTTTGTTTCTTCACTCCAATGGACGCGGGCCAGAGACGGTAGTAGAGCTTCTTTTGTCTCAGACTTCCTTCCCTCTTCATTGCTTCGTTTCTCAAGTCAGAGACTCTTAGTGCATGTTTGATTTGGTGTTTAATTTGAAAATATGAGGTGCTCTTCAAACGAGAAGCTGCTTTTTCTACTAAACGTTTTTCTCAACGCAGAGAGTTGGGTTTAATTTGAGAGTGGCAGAGAAGCTGCTTTTTGTTGCAGAGAGGGTGAGACCTGGATTTTGAGATGACAATATTGCCGCATGTGTTACTATTAGCTCCGTTCGGACACTTGTTACAATGAAGTTAATGTTTAAGAAAACATTACAAATAAATAGAAAAAGTGGGAACTATGTTAAAATAAATAAAATATCTAAGGCGAAATTAAGTTAATCTATAAAAAAGTATAAATCACTGTTAACTTTTTATGATTTGACCCAAAATTAGTCTCACTTGTAAGATTCAAAATTCGTCATTCAATCATTATAATTTGTTCAATTATACTAGTTAATCACTTTGTAAAATATACAAAAATGAAGAAATGTTTCAATGTTCTTTTTGACATCTTGAATGTTTTTACATAGTTCTAAGTTTATTGTTAGGACTTGGATTAAATGAATATTTTTAATTTTAAAATATCAGTTTAATTCAAAATATAAGTGAAAACTTTTAAATAAGAGATGTTAATAATTTTAATATTCTTTTATTATTTTTTGTCAAAATTAAGATTATAAAAATCATAAAATTCATTCGGTGATAACAAAATAAATTATAAAATATAATTTAAACCAAAAACTAAATAAATTAATTTCCAAACCACAGTAAGGGAAGCTGTAATTTAGCAAGAAGGTTTACTTTAGCCAAAAGAAAATGTTATCGCAAACACCATCCCCTCGCCTCAAGAACACCAAAAAAAAAAAATTGGAGAAAAGGACCCTTATTTAGGCTGACCCTGTTACCCCACTGTGTACCAAAAGCCGTTTGTCTCCTAAATATCTCTTCAGGCAAACACAGAAAGGTCTCCAAAACCCCTTAAACCCTCTTCTCTCCCTCTTCGGTTACATGTGCTTCTCGTCCACAACCACCAAAGAATGCAAATCTCTTTTACCAATTCAGCCTTCAAGACTCCTCCAATTTTCCCATTCCATCAACCTATTTCCTCGCAAATGCCATTGACTCACAAAATTTCAGTGCAGACCCACATGAATGCCCTCAAAAGGTCGCAATATTTATCCGAAATCAGTAGAGCAATTGATCAAGAAGAACAGTACCGGATAGCTCGGTCTCAGGTTCTGCGCAAAGGTGTGGACTTGGAAGGTTATTCGATTGAGGGGCTTTCCATTGGTGGGCAAGAGACTTGTATAATAATTCCAGAGTTCAAGTGTGCTTTCGATATAGGGAGGTGCCCTACGAGGTCCATCCAGCAAAACTTCGTTTTCATCACTCATGCTCATCTTGATCACATTGTAAACTACTCCACCTTTTACTTTGTTACCCAGTATTATTGTTACCCAGCATTTGCCTTTTGTTAATGGTGTTAGGGAGAGAGGTTTCTTCCCCCCCGGGGGAAGGGGGGGGGGGGGGAGCAAACTACCAATAATTAGTACACAATTTAGTGGCAGAAAATAACAAACTCAATGCTTTTTAGTCTTTTTGTTATGTAATTTAAAGATATTGAAAGAAATAACTTGTAATTAATCTCAAGTACAAGCTCGTGCATTTATTAATTTTAGGGAGTAAAAGTTAAATTGACCTAATGAATTGTTAGTTTACTTTTTTTTTTTTTTGGGGGGGGGGGGGGGTGTGTTGTTATAAAAGGCAAAATGTAAACTGCACAACAGGTATTCTAAACAGAATAGATGGTATTGTTTCTTGAAAAGAAGCCGCAGTCACACTAGATTAAATGTGACACATGTGAAGTTTGTTAGCTGGAAGACAGACAGAACTACTACTCCTAAAATACGGGAATGTATGTGACTTCTTAAATTTCGATTTGTCTCATCATATCACATTAACTTCTATAGTTTGTCAGGAAAACTAAAGATATTATAATGTTTGCTATTGTTACCACTAATCGCACTGTGTCTGTGTCTTAGTTTTGGTTTTGTACTCAAGTGCTTTGCTTGCAAGTTTTATGCCTTCTCTGTCTCTTATATATTTGGTATTGATTGTAAATTTAACATAAACTTGTACTGGTTTTCAATGTTGTAGGGAGGGCTGCCAATGTATGTAGCTAGCCGTGGTTTATACAATTTAAAACCTCCTACTGTATTTGTGCCTCCTTGCATCAAGGAGGATGTTGAGAAGCTGATTGATATTCACAGGACAATGGGCCAAGTTGAATTAAACCTTGAATTAGTTGCTTTGGATGTGGGTATGTGTCATTGCCTTACTTAAGTGATAAGGTTTTACCACTTTATCTTCCACGAAATTATTAGAGAAGTTTAATTGCAGGTGAAACCTATGAGTTACGTAATAACCTTGTTGTCCGACCATTCCGAACACAGCATGTAATACCCAGTCAGGTATACTTCGTTCAGTCTTTCTTCACTTTTTGTGCGTTAAGGTTTTTGAAAGAAAACAAAAAGTTGATTGGTTTTGGCTTTCAGTATGTGTCATCATCCATGTATAGTTTTGTCTGATGGTGTCAATTATTTTCTGTCTGAAGCTTCTATCTCGCAAATTCTACACTGCTTGTATTGTCTGATGATTCCACTTACCTGTTTTCTATAATTTTTTTGGGTATATTTTTGTACTTATGCAACTCTTCTCTATTATATTTTCCAAAAACATTTTGATTTTGAATTATCTTTTCTAAAGGAAAATAACAATGAAAACAGGGAGCTTCTAGAACTTGATCAGTGCATAACAGTTATGTTTAACTATGGGAATCCTCTGCATGTACATTTTGTGGAAGAATTCTTTTTAGGTCTCTTCACTCTTGATATAAGAAAAATGCTAACCTCGTATTATGCAGGGTTATGTAGTCTATTCAGTCAGGAAAAAGCTCAAGAAACAGTACATTCACCTTAAAGGGAGTCAAATTGAAAAATTGAAAAAGTCCGGTGTTCAGGTTCATAATAACTGTAACTTGATTCTATTTTAAACCTTTTATGATCTTTACTTCTAATGATAAAATCTCCATTCTAGATTACAGACATTATATTATCTCCAGAGGTGGCCTTCACTGGCGATACAACATCGGATTTTATGCTTGATCCACGCAATGCTGATGCACTGAGAGCAAAAATTCTTATAACTGAGGTAAAATGTGATCTTTTTATGGAAATGAGGACCATTATTCTGTATGTAACTTCAGTATGCTTTGAAACTTGAGAGCTTGATTATCTGATATACTTAAAATTATATGATGGCTGTAGAGGTTCAGAATATGAGGGGATTCCGAAGAAGTTTTAGAGATTAAGCATTGCTGAGAAACCTATCTACATGGAACTCCAACTGGATTAGGAGTTTATCTTTATTCAGTGTCTAAGTTTATCATTATCTAGAGTTTTAGAGTTTATTAAATTCTTATTATTTAGGAGTCTTGGTTATCTGTTATCATTATCTTTAAAGGTTTATCTTGTAGTTAATATCTAACTTCAGATTATTTTAAATAAAAAGGGAGCGTGGCTGTCACAATGTGTGTGAGAGTTCCGTGTGTGTGTAAATCTCCTCGATATCCATATTTCTGTTCTTATCTTGAATTTTACAATCATAAAACTGGGGAGTAGGTTTTTCTATTTTGTTAATTAAATAAACTTCTAATCTGACCTTTTTGCTCTTTAGAATGGAGATTTCCTCTCCTCCCTCCTTTTTTATATGCTTTAAGCAGATCATTTTCACTGCTCGAGCTACTGTCCTGGGAATTTTGGATTAACTATCATATGTGTGCTTGTTTAGAGTGAATTTCGAAGGAATGAAAAACAAACAGCGAAACTATGCAGTTACACTTTTTATGGTGTTCAGTGAATTGGGACTTTATGTGGTTTTATTCTCTGAGGGAATTTTAAGGTGACTGTAGGGTCTTTTTGTATTTCATGTATTTTGGTCAGTTGATAAGATTGTTTAAGCCTCTAATTTTTTAACAGGCAACTTTCCTAGATGAGTCATTCAGCATAGATCATGCTCGGCAACATGGCCATACACATTTATTTGAGGTAATATGAAGTCTTCATTCTCTTATAGCTTCTTAGGCAGCTTGACAAAATTAAGGTGCATAAAGATGAATTGCTGCTTCTCTGATCTCTTATGCGCACCTTTCCTCTTTATGTTCCTATCATGCATAACTCAGGTTACAGGTATCTATTTTAATTTCTACCAATGTCATTCAATTTTGATATTTTCATTATCTTTTTGCGGCTAAATACAATTACAAGGGGGTTTGACAGCCAAATACATATCTGATGATCAATAACATGTTAGATGCTTTGATGCCATTTAACCGTATCCAAGCTAATAACCTAAAACTTCTTATCTTCCTTGACAAATTGATATTGTACTTGAATATTGTGCTCAGTAGCTTCCTCATTTAAGGTAAACTTGTATTAAATTTGCAGATCATTGGAAATGCTCAGTGGATTCGCAACAAAGCTGTTCTATTGACGCATTTTTCTTCAAGATATAGTATAGAGGTAATCTTGTTCTCTTTTCATAGTACTGCTCTGGCTTTGCATCCCCAAGTGTTATTCCCAATGTTTTAAAACCTGAACCGATTATTGAACTGGGATAGAAAGTTATTTATGGTTCAATGGTTTAACAGTGGGTAGACCAAGGTTGAACTATTTTTTAAAAAATATATACAAAAGTATAAATATATCTATAATATCTTACAATTAAATTAATACATATATTGTAAAATAATATCTAAAATAAATATATATATTTAAAATATAAAAATTAGTTAAAATATTTTATATATAACAATAAATCTATATGAAATGGGTTGGGTAAAGTCCAATAAACATATAAATCTCTATCCCAGGATGTCATAACCTTGACTCAGACCCCCAAAAAAGAAAAAAGCCAAAACAAAAACAAATATTGGTTTTTAACCGGTTCAGTGCCAAACTGAATTGGTTTTTAACCGGTTCAGTGCCAAACTGCTCGGTTTTTACTAGTTTTTGATTGGTTCAAGTGGATTCTTGCCTAGCCGGTTTTCAGGTTCAATCGAACTAGAACCGCAGTTAGTTCATCGGTATGTCAATCCAACCATTTGGTTCGGTCTGGTATTCTGAACCATGGTTACTCCTTTATATAGTTCTGCATTGATACCAATAATATGCAAAACTCCTTGAGTTCTTTCTTGTCTTGTCCTGCGGGCCTGCCTCTTGGAGGGGCATATCTTCTTGGACCCCCTCATCAAAATATGCACGCTCAAGTCAAGAGTCTCTATGATTTTGGTTCCCTAGAGAAAGAGCTTCAATGAGACAAGCTATGAGAAAAATTATTTAAGTGGACCCGGTTTATAAGAATAGTGGACCAAAATCAAGTAGACATGTAAGCATTTCAGGATACTTTTTAATGGGATCCACTTTGAATATGATTTTATGTCCATCCATGATTGGTTCTATCAAATTTATTTGTTGATCGTGTCTGTCTACTTAAGAGTTTCTCAAGCTATAATTGTGGGTGGACAATCCACTAAACTTCCTAAAAAAATTGGCAGTGTCAATTTCGAAAAGAGAACAACACAAAATGTGAGGTCTAGCACTTTATTAATAAGCACCTACTTGTCTTATTAATATGAGTTACATACATTGTGTTTTTTCTTTCCAAAACTTACCCTTTAGATATTGAGAGGATCCAAATCTATCCTAGGTAGACATGAAAGCAATGTCAGAGTACTGTTTAGTGAGATTGACTTCTGACATATTTACATATCATTAATGATTAATTTGGTCTACTAATTTTTTTAAGATTGAATTTATCAAAGAATTTATCATCCTATAATATTCTAGGTGTTACACAAGGGTTATTTATACTCACGGCAAGAAATTCCGTTGCCTCTTAAAAACTCTATGAGTATTCTTAGCTTAAATTTGTCATCTTTAGGACATTCGTCTAGCTGCGTCAAAATTGCAGTCCAAGCTATCCGCAAAAGTGGTTCCTCTCACAGAAGGTTTCAAATCACAGTACTCTTAAGTGTTCGAAGTCAATTTAGTCTCTGCACTGGCGTCAATATATCAGCAAGTGCTTAGAGGGTTGTCATTAGTTGTATTGTAATAACGTTTCATAGTTTTATTGTAAATTATGGAGGTGTAATAAATCTTTTGCATTTTCAGAGAAATTGTTATGTACTCCAAGAGAGTGTCATATCATTTATACTCTCTTTAATCAAAAGATATCAAATGATACCAAATGAGGCCTATATTTTTCTTCATTTTATCAGAATTCCTCTTTAAAGAACCAATTATCCGCATTTATCCACATGAAAACATTTCATTAGTTGTTAATGGGTCTCACATTTATACATTGCAAAACAATTTTTTTAAAAATAGAAAGAAATGTGGATTCTATTTGAAGTAACTTGGTATCTTTTTTTTTTTTTTAAAAGAGTATAACTCACGTGATACTTCTATTTAGAGTATGCAAGAATTTCTCAGCTTTTCATGTAATATATTGTTTAAATTCTTTCCCTATATTGTAGCTCTTTTGAGAGTATTCGCCACCGTCATGCAAATTACAATTAGTGCAGCGTTAAATCTAAGCGGACCACAACGTTGGATTTAAGCCAAACTAAGTGTTTCCTCTTATTATTTATATGGTGGAGAATGATGAGGAGACGAGTAGACAATTTTAAGATCCATGTATATAATAAAAGATTTAATGGTAAAAATAATGTATTTAAAATCAAATTGATTATTAAATCAATGGAAGTATTAATTTATGATTTATTTGTCTCATTTTAGTTGAATTACAGTTAAATGGATGATAAGTAAATATATATATTTTTAGAATTTATATATTAAAATATTAACATAGCAAATAGATATTAATGAATTTTAAATAGTTAATTATTAGTTTCATATTTTTTAAAATGATTAAAAAGTTATTTTTAATTAAAAAATAAAACTTATCTATAATCAAAATTCAATAATATTTAATATTAAATTTTTTAGATTTTTAAATTATATTAAAATTTTATTTGTCATTAAAAAATAAAGGAATTTAGAAATAATAAATTTGAATGAGTTATTTATTAAATAAAAAATGTGACCAAATTGAATATATATATGTGTGTGTGTGTGTGTAGCTTTTATTATATTATTTTAGTTAGATGTTTATATATATATATATATATATTTGTTTGTATTATAATGGTTAAAAATCAATGTTAGAAGCGCGAAAAACGCTCTTTCTCCTTGGTGCATGTTTGGACCAATCCTAAATCGGATAGTAGGTTAGTTATTGGTCCAATTGGTTAAATTAATTCGATTTTAATTATCATAGGTAGGAAAACTCAGAAGAGCTTAAACTCCACGTAGAATTATTTTTATTTATAAAAAATTATATTTCACTTGAACCAACATTGGAAGTACATTCTTCAATCCAACTTCAAATACCGCATAGCCCAATTAGGAAGACGTCACCTCAGTGCTACGTAGCATACTCTTGTTGGGGGACAAGACGATTAAAAAAAAAATCACATTTCAAAAAAAAAGGTCTGGTGAATATTCACATTTGAACTCTTTTTTTTTTTTTTTTAACTCAAATTCCTTAATTTCTAATACTTACAACTTACTCTATTTACTTTATTTATTTTCCTAGTACCACCAAAAATCCTCCACCAAACAGCCTCCAGTATCTTCTTCGACGATATGATAAAAGAACGCTGCTCTCGTTCTTCCTCTCTGTTGCTCGTCGTCTTCGGTCGCCTCCTCCAGCTTGAGCTTGCCACCCCTATTCAACTCCTCCAGCCCGAGCTCATCGTCTTCCCCATCATTACATAAATTTATATCTCCATGGTTTCAACGCTACAATGTAGCAGCAGAGAAGCAGAAACAGAGGAAGCTCCCATTTTCTGAGCAAACAAAAGCACAAAACTTGCGAGAAATCAAGCCTCAAGGAGGAGATGTCCTGGCAAAACTATGTCGATGAGCAGCTTATATGCGAGATCGAAGGTAAATTATCTTAATTCTACAGATATCCTTGGCCAAGATTTTGGGCCCAGAGCTCCACTTTCCCCTCAGGTTTCATTCTTTTATCATGTCTTCCCTAATTTCAACTCTCTCACTTACTTTAGGTAAATATTTCTTCACTTTATTATAAGCCTTGATACAAACTAAATCGTTGATGGGTTTTTCATAACGACGATCATCTGTCGATTTAGATGTTTCTTCCAAATGTTGTGCAGTCTAGGATAATTTGTTTATGATTTATTGGGTTTTCTAGGCATTCTATTCTTGACCTCTGTTATTGTTAATAGAAAATCTTTGATTTAATTGGATTTATCGGTCATTTTGGTTATACTACACTGCTCGGTAGGTACAATCAGTTTCCACCATATGAGTGCAAGTTTTCGTACATGTTACTTCCATTATCATTCTTTATCATTAGCCTAGCACTTTCTCCTCGATTCTAATACCTTAACTGATATCATCACTAAGTTTACCAACAGAATGAATCTAAGGTGAGAAATTAAGTGATACTAACATAGAATTATACTTTTTCCCTTGAATCAGGAAGACTTGCTGGTCTTTCTCAAAGTGGAAAAGTTTGTGCCATTTGTAACACCCTTCTTCTTACTGATGTTTCATATTTACTGTAATTATTTCTACTATATTTTATTTCGTTTTTATTGAATTTGTCTCATACGAAATTTTAATTACAAAAATTTAGAATTTATAATCAAAACAATTTTTTTTTTCTCTTTCGTCATTGATTGCTGATTTCCTACATCATACACAAAGATAGTTTAAATCTAATTGAATAGTACTTGATATCATAACATAGTTGCTGAAAATGCAGCATCATACAATACTTGTTCATAGTTTAGACATCGGAAATAATTCCGTCTTTCAAATTGTAATCCCTAAATAAAATGAAGTTTATGGCCTCTTTCATTTGGCATAGCCAATCTAATGTTCTGGACTACTTGCGCTAGTCCCACAAGTGGAATATCTACTTGGACCCATTTAGTGTGTGTTTGGATTGATGGTGAGTAAAATTGGTTTTCCAAACCTTGATTTTGTAGAATTGATTTTGTGTAAAAGTGAGTTTACATGAACGTGATTTATGTTTGGAAAGTTTAGATGAAAAGTGATTCTAGTAAAATTAATTTTGTTTGGATATTATATACCATAATCACTTTTAAGTGTAAAATTACCGAAAAGGGTAGTCATATTACTTTATTTGATTTATTCCTATCACATTACTTTTTTTTTATAAATAGCATTTAACAAATGATATAGCATAATATATATTTTTATTTTTGTTGATATTAAAATTAAAATAAAAATTAAAAATAAATATTTGAGTTACTCTATAAATGTGCATAGCATAGAAATAGAGTATTACAATTGATTGAAACTATTAGTTATTATGTGCATATAGCACAATTTGATTTCCAATAGTGTCTCGAAGTTGATCCATTTCAGATGCAGAGATAATGTTTAGACTTGGCAATAGATCTAGGCCACTGTGCTCATCAATTTCTCCTTCAAATTGGCTTTCGTCTTCAAGATGGCTGAACTCAATATCTGTTGTAGAATTCCGTCTAATAAAATTATGTATAGCCATTGTCGCACTAACAATTTGCACTTGTGTTTCAAATTTGAACTTTGTCATGCACCGTAAAATTTTAAACCTATTCTTCCATACCCTAAAAGTTCTTTCTATAGTACACCTTAAACTTGAATGGTAATAGTTGAATGCCTTATTATCATTTTTAAATTTGGAAGAACGTCTAAAGTCAGGGAGATGATAACACTCACATTTATATGGACCAATGTATCCAACTGGGGTTGGATAGCCAGCATCCACCAAATAAAATTTACCTAATAAATAATTAAAGTATTACACATTAATTGTTGTAAAAAAAAAAAAATCATAACCATAACAGTGAGGGCATGAATATACTTGGAGGAGGATGGGGGAAGTTCATGCTCGGAGTCGTGAGAGCATGAGAAAATACACTAGCATCATGGGCAGTGCCTTCCCAACCAGGCAAGGCAAACGTGAAACACATGTCCCAATCACATACAGCCATAATATTTTGTGTCGGGTGCCCTTTTCTACCAATAAATCTTGGTCGTTCACTAGGGCTAACCACGTATGGTATATGAGTTCCGTCAATTGCTCCAATGGCATTCTTGAAAAATGGCCAGTATCGTGAGTCATTTCGAATCTTTAATTGGGCTGAACGAAATGCTTGATCTCGTGGCTTAATATATTTGAAGATCAATCTCATGCAAGTAAGTAATACTACATGCAAATGCCTACTTACAGTCTCCCCTGAGCGTTGAAACCTTTCTTATAGCATTCTATTACATACTCCATGGCCAACCATGTTTAAAAACATCGCAACCATCTCTTCAATTCCCATGCGTGTAGTGTGGTTCAACCCACATTCAACTAATTCAATGCAAGATTTATGAAACACGTGTTTTTCCATGCGAAACATCTCATAACAGCGAGTGGGATGCCCTTACAATATTTCTTGAACCCAAGAATGACCAGTTTGTTCACTTGTTTTACATGGTTGTTTACATAAATATGTTACTGTGTAGCCACCAATTATGGCAGCTACATGAGCTTGTTGCTCAAGAGAAAGAACTTGTGTCGTTTCAGTTTCTATTTCTGCATCCTGTATTTCCTTAAATTCCATTTATACCTAAAAAAAAGTATTATGGTATGAATATAAACCAATAAAGTATAGTTTGAATATAACAGCACACTACAATCACAAGTCCATAAAAGAACAGACTGAATACAAAAGTAAAATACCATCAGAAACCCATAAACCATAGTTCGAAGACAAAACCATAGTCCAAATACTATCACAACACACAAAACATCTGAATATAAAGCAGAGTAACATCACAAACCAATAAAACATAACTGAAATACAAACTCTAGTGCCTATTTCATGAATGAAAGTGGATTATCTACTGCATGTCGAAGCCAAATCATCCTCCGATCCTCATAACCATGAAAGGTGGCAAACATCTCCCGATTTTGTTTATATATCATCATCTGACAGCATTTTGTATACCACACTGGATCACTAACAATCTCATCAATTAAGTTCAACTCAGCCATCACTTCCTTCATTGATGTTCCAGGTGGTTCTGTAGGACCGGAGCGACATGTATTTGCAATGACACTTATAGCGTCAGCTATTTTTGATGCTGCAGGGACTTTGGCTTTACTTGTCCGTTCACCAGGGTCAGCTCTCTTTCTCTTTCCACCACTTATCTGGCCACTAGTTCCCTAGGATGGGCATATATTGATATTTGCAACTCCTTCAGTTGCCCCAACATTGTCATCTTTACTATCTCCAGATCCTTCCTCTGTATCTAGCCCAATATTATCTAGGCTTGGGCGGTACCCATCCTCACTTTCAAGCAAACCATTAGAGAATGTCATTGACGATGGTGTCCATGCAAATTGTCTAGTTGCAACTACATCTTTAAAAAGTATAGTTAACTCCTGGGCAAATGGAAGCCCTTTATACCTAAATTTCCCATATTGTGGATTTTCCTGCATGTATAAGGCAATTCATCACTTTTATAAATATTCAAACAAAAATATTGTAGTTAATACATAAGTACAAGTTGATGCATAACCTACCAATTCCTTCTTCTCCCACCACTCATCAGGTGCATCAACAGTCATCTTCGTACTATCCCACCTTAAGCCTGTTTCTTTGGCGAACAACTTATGCCATATTGACCATTCTTTTTTTAAGCTATCCCATTTGTTTTTCAGCTGAGTTTTATCATAATTTCGTCCAGTCAATCCATTGAATTGCTCAATAGCATCCTTCCACCCTTTCTTTGTCAGAGTTGTTCCATTGCGTTCTCCCTTTTGGACTTAGTCCAAGCATGCTTTAACAAAATGCTCAGTTGTTCTTGGATCCCACACAGCCTTTTTCTGAGAACTCATTTTTCTATGTGACCAAAAAAATTATAAAGGACTGAGACCAACATGCACAAATTTTCAACAGGTCCACATACAGTAATAAGTAGCAAAATCATTAATATTGTTACTAAAACTATTAAGTTATCACAATTTAAGAGAACAAACCTTAGTGCCTTCTCTTTCAATTAAGCAAATATCCCTAGGGCCCCTTGCCGTCTAATTTGGCCCTTTTTTAGACGCACAACACAGCTTGTACAACAACCTGCCCAAGCCACCCAAAAGAAAAATTCAAATAAGCAATCAGTATTAGGAAGTTAGCATCAAAATCTTGAAAAATATTCAAAGGCCTGGCCAAAAGACCTGAATCAATATAATCTTTCAATATTTTAAAATTAATTGTTATATATTTATTTATTTAGATTACATAAAAAATTTTTGGAAATAAGTAAACAAATAAAATTATTATTAATTTTACCATAATTGAATTAAGATGAATAGTTAAAAATTTATATGAAAATATATTTTATAAATATATTAAATATATTCTTAATTTAAAAAATAATAAATATTAAGAATATATTTATATTATATATTATTATTCGTATTATATACATTGAGTTGGAAGCTTATACGGCAGCTGCTGCAAGAGCAGCTGTGGAACTCTCACTCTCAGTGTTGAATGGACATGGCGATTCTGTGGAAGTTATGTCTCAAGTGGAAGACAATGAAATCATTAGAGAAACTCAAGGTGAAGAGTTAAACAAGAGTGAGTGATGAAGAGGTTGCTGTTTCAATTGTTGCAGAAGTTGATGCTCATCCTCTTAAAGGAGAACCAGTTTCGGTGAGAGTGAGAATGAAGCAATTTATGAACGTAAGAGCAATCAATCTTTGAAGCATGTTTTCTCCTAATCGTCTATAGAGTTTCGAGCTAGTGATCACTCATTTATTTGGCAGAAGCTAACCAGATGAGGAGAAAAGCTTGAATAGCTCTTCATTCCTTGAGCTCCACTCGGTTGCTTTGCTGTTCTTGACAGTCGCTACGTTCCTCGAAGGGGAAGGGATCTAACCAAACTATTTAGCGAAGAGGAGAGCACCCCGGTCGTAAAAGAGAGAAAAATAAAAGAAGGAGGAGAGGAAGAAGACAGGTTTGAAACAGAGAGAGAGAGAGAACGAGAGCGACAGACTGTGCTAAGAGAGAGAGAGAACGAGAGCGACGGACTGTAGAATTGATTTGTGATAACAAGCAAAGCTATAGGGTTTGAAACAGAGAGAGAGAGAACGAGACGACGGACCTGAAACAGAGAGGGAGATCTGTGGAAGCAGAGAGAGACAAATAAAACAAGGAGGAGAGGAAGACAGGTTTGAAACAGAGAGAGAGAGAGAACGAGACGACGGACCTGAAGAAATGAAGCCAATGTGGGAGCTTGTTCTCTGCAAAAGAGTCCCGAAGCTGAATGCCAAGTACTCTCTTCACCGAAGCAGCGAACAGAAGAGAACATGCAACAGAGTGACCATGCAACAGGGACAGGTGCGTTCTCTTTCAATTCCTCGGACTGGTTAGGTATAAAGGACATTCTGGCCGTTGGAGAGTAATTAACGTGGTTTTAATGCACACAAACGCGTTGGTAAAAAGCAGGTGCAAAATGCTTTAAGAAAACATGATTTTCATACTCCCCGAGCAATGGTGCGGCCACTGGAACGTGTATCCAAACATAATCCAAACGGGCTTTTCCTCTGCAAACTTTGGTTTGGGCCGAAACGCGGGTAACTTAACGTGTATCCAAACAAGCACTAAGTTGACAGAAAAGAGTAGGGATATAACAAGATATTACAAGCCAAATAGTGATTTTATGTGTTTATGTATAACTGGCTTTGATTTTTTAATGCACAATCATGTATTGATATACGAAGAATAAACAGAAAAGGTAATTTTGTAGTGTATACAGCTGAACCATTTCATAAGTTTTTAAAATAATTGTTATTTTCTATTGCAAATATAAATTCTCATTAATTTTTCTATAATGTATTTAGCCAAGGATTTAAACAACTCTGGTACTAGGACTAGTCGTTGAGATTAGGTGCTTGTTTGGATACACGTTGAATTACCCGCGTTTCGTCCCAAACCAAAGTTTGCAGAGGAAAAGCCCGTTTGGATTATGTTTGGATACACGTTCCAGTGGCCGCACCATCGCTCGGGGAGTATGAAAATCACGTTTTCTTAAAGCATTTTGCACCTGCTTTTTACCCAAGCGTTTGTGTGCATTAAAACCACGTTAATTACTCTCCAACGGCCAGAATGTCCTTCATACCTAACCAGTCAGAGGAATTGAAAGAGAACGCACCTGTCCCTGTTGCATGGTCACTCTGTTGCATGTTCTCTTCTGTTCGCTGCTTCGGTGAAGAGAGTACTTGGCATTCAGCTTCGAGACTCTTTTGCAGAGAACAAGCTCCCACATTGGCTTCATTTCTTCAGGTTCGTCGTCTTGTTCTCTCTCTCTCTCTCTGTGTTTCAAACCTGTCTTCCTCTCCTCCTTATTTTATTTGTCTCTCTCTGCTTCCACAGATCTCCCTCTCTGTTTCAGGTCCGTCATCTCGTTCTCTCTCTCTCTGTTTCAAACCCTATAGCTTTGCTTATTATCGCAAATCAATTCTACAGTCCGTCGCTCTCGTTCTCTCTCTCTCTTAGCACAGTCCGTCACTCTCGTTCTCTCTCTCTCTGTTTCAAACCTGTCTTCTTCCTTTCCTCCTTTTTTTATTTTTCTCTCTTTTACGACCGGGGTGCTCTCCTCTTCGCTAAATAGTTTGGTTAGATCCCTTCCCCTTCGAGGAACGTAGCGACTGTCAAGAACAACAAAGCAACCGAGTGGAGCTCAAGGAA
Source organism: Erythrophleum fordii (assembly GCA_032878935.1). NCBI lineage: Eukaryota > Viridiplantae > Streptophyta > Magnoliopsida > Fabales > Fabaceae > Erythrophleum > Erythrophleum fordii. Next base: position 7,258,746 of record JAVQMF010000025.1, on the reverse strand, counting down.
TGAAGAGCTATTCAAGCTTTTCTCCTCATCTGGTTAGCTTCTGCCAAATCAATGAGTGATCACTAGCTCGAAACTCTATAGACGATTAGGAGAAAACATGCTTCAAAGATTGATTGCTCTTACGTTCATAAACTGCTTCATTCTCACTCTCACCGAAACTGGTTCTCCTTTAAGAGGATGAGCATCAACTTCTGCAACAATTGAAATAGCAACCTCTTCATCACTCACTCTTGTTGAACTCTTCACCTTGAGTTTCTCTAACGATTTCATTGTCTTCCACTTGAGACATAACTTCCACAGAATCGCCATGTCCATTCAACATTGAGAGTGAGAGTTCCACAGCTGCTCTTGCAGCCGCTGTCGTATAAGCTTCCAACTCAATGTATATAATACGAATAATAATATATAATATAAATATATTCTTAATATTTATTATTTTTTAAATTAAGAATATATTTAATATATTTATAAAATATATTTTCATATAAATTTTAAACTATTCATCTTAATTCAATTATGGTAAAATTAATAATAATTTTATTTGTTTACTTATTTCCAAAAATCTTTTATGTAATCTAAATAAATAAATATATAACAATTAATTTTAAAATATTGAAAGATTATATTGATACAGGTCTTTTGGCCAGGCCTTTGAATATTTTTCAAGATTTTGATGCTAACTTCCTAATACTGATTGCTTATTTGAATTTTTCTTTTGGGTGGCTTGGGCAGGTTGTTGTACAAGCTGTGCTGTGCGTCTAAAAAAGGGCCAAATTAGACGGTAAGGGACCCTAGGGATATTTGCTGAATTGAAAGAGAAGGCACTAAGGTTTGTTCTCTTAAATTGTGATAACTTGATAGTTTTAGTAACAATATTAATGATTTTGCTACTTATTACTGTATGTGGACCTGTTGAAAATTTGTGCATGTTGGTCTCAGTCCTTTATAATTTTTTTGGTCACATAGAAAAATGAGTTCTCAGAAAAAGGCTGTGTGGGATCCAAGAACAACTGAGCATTTTGTTAAAGCATGCTTGGACCAAGTCCAAAAGGGAGAACGCAATGGAACAACTCTGACAAAGAAAGGGTGGAATGATGCTATTGAGCAATTCAATGGATTGACTGGATGAAATTATGATAAAACTCAGCTGAAAAACAAATGGGATAGCTTAAAAAAAGAATGGTCAATATGGCATAAGTTGTTCGCCAAAGAAACAGGCCTAGGGTGGGATAGTACGAAGATGACTGTTGATGCACCTGATGAGTGGTGGGAGAAGAAGGAATTGGTAGGTTATGCATCAACTTGTACTTATGTATTAACTACAATATTTTTGTTTGAATATTTATAAAAGTGATGAATTGCCTTATACATGCAGGAAAATCCGCAATATGGGAAATTTAGGTACAAAGGGCTTCCATTTGCCCAGGAGTTAACTATACTTTTTAAAGATATAGTTGCAACTGGACAATTTGCATGAGTACCATCGTCAATGACATTCTCTAATGGTTTGCTTGAAAGTGAGGATGGGTACCGCCCAAGCCTAGATAATATTGGGCTAGATACAGAGGAAGGATCTGGAGATAGTAAAGATGACAGTGTTGGGGCAACTGAAGGAGTTGCAAATATCAATGGATGCCCATCCCAGGGAACTAGTGGCCAGATAAGTGGTGGAAAGAGAAAGAGAGCTGACCCTAGTGAACGGACAAGTAAAGCCAAAGTCCTTGCAGCATCAAAAATAGCTGATGCTATAAGTGTCATTGCAAATACATGCCGCTCCGGTCCTACAGAACCACCTGGAACATCAATGAAGGAAGTGATGGCTGAGTTAAACTTAATTGATGAGATTGTTAGTGATCCAGTGTGGTATGCAAAATGCTGTCAGATGATGATATATAAACAAAATCGGGAGATGTTTGCCACCTTTCATGGTTATGAGGATCGGAGGTTGATTTGGCTTCGACATGCAGTAGATAATCCACTTTCATTCATGAAATAGGCACTAGAGTTTGTATTTCGGTTATGTTTTATTGGTTTGTGATGTTACTCTGCTTTATATTCAGATGTTTTGTGTGTTGTGATAGTATTTGGACTATGGTTTTGTCTTCGAACTATGGTTTATGGGTTTCTGATGGTATTTTACTTTTGTATTCAGTCTGTTCTTTTATGGACTTGTGATTGTAGTGTGCTGTTATATTCAAACTATACTTTATTGGTTTATATTCATACCATAATGCTTTTTTTTAGGTATAAATGAAATTTAAGGAAATACAGGATGCAGAAATAGAAACTGAAACGACACAAGTTCTTTCTCGTGAGCAATAAGCTCATGTGGCTGCCATAATTGGTGGCTACACAGTAACATATTTATGTAAACAACCATGTAAAACAAGTGAACAAACTGGTCATTCTTGGGTTCAAGAAATATTGCAAGGGCATCCCACTCGCTGTTATGAGATGTTTCGCATGGAAAAACACGTGTTTCATAAATTTTGCATTGAATTAGTTGAATGTGGGTTGAACCACACTACACGCATGGGAATTGAAGAGATGGTTACGATGTTTTTAAACATGGTTGGCCATGGAGTATGTAATAGAATGCTACAAGAAAAGTTTCAACGCTCAGGGGAGACTGTAAGTAGGCATTTGCATGCAGTATTACTTGCTTGCATGAGATTGATCTTCAAATATATTAAGCCACGAGATCAAGCATTTCGTTCAGCCCAATTAAAAATTCAAAATGACTCACGATACTGGCCATTTTTCAAGAATGCCATTGGAGCAATTGACGGAACTCATATACCATGCGTGCTAGTGAACAACCAAGATTTATTGGTAGAAAAGGACACCCGACACAAAATGTTATGGCTGTATGTGATTGGGACATGTTTTTCACGTTTGCCTTGCCTGGTTGGGAAGGCACTGCCCATGATGCTAGTGTATTTTCTCATGCTCTCACGACTCCGAGCATGAACTTCCCCCATCCTCCTCCAAGTATATTCATGCCCTCACTGTTATGGTTATGGTTATGGTTTTTTTTTTTACAACAATTAATGTGTAATACTTTAATTATTTATTAGGTAAATTTTATTTGGTGGATGCTGGCTATCCAACCCCAGTTGGATACATTGGTCCATATAAATGTGAGCGTTATCATCTCCCTGACTTTAGACGTTCTTCCAGATTTAAAAATGATAATGAGGCATTCAACTATTACCATTCAAGTTTAAGGTATACTATAGAAAGAACTTTTGGGGTATGGAAGAATAGGTTTAAAATTTTGCGGTGCATGACAAAGTTCAAATTTGAAACACAAGTGCAAATCGTTAGTGCGACAATGGCTATACATAATTTTATTAGACGGAATTCTACAATAGATATTGAGTTCAGCCATCTTAAAGACGAAAGCCAATTTGAAGGAGAAATTGATGAGCACAGTGGCCTAGATCCATTGCCAAGTCTAAACATTATCTCTGCATCTGAAATGGATCAACTTCGAGACACTATTCGAGATCAAATTGTGCTATATATACATAATAACTAGTAGTTTCAATTAATTGTAATACTCTATTTCTATGCTATGCACATTTATAGAGTAACTCAAATATTTATTTTTAATTTATATTTTAATTTTAATATCAACAGAAATAAAAATATATATTATGTTATATCATTTGTTAAATGCTATTTATAGAAAAAAAGTAATGTGATAGGAATAAATCAAATAAAGTAATATGACTACCCTTTTTGGTAATTTTACACTTAAAAGTGATTCTGGTACATAATATCCAAACAAAATTAATTTTACTAGAATCACTTTTCATCTAAACTTTCTAAACATAAATCACGTTCATGTAAACTCACTTTTACACAAAATCAATTCTACAAAATCAAGGTTTGGAAAACCAATTTTACTCACCATCAATCCAAACACACCCTTAAACGTGACTTGGAAGATGGTTATCTTTTCATCGTTCATATCAAAATAGCACATTAAGTACATTTAAAATCAGCATGCAACAAGGCTGCATGTGACAATATTATATTTTAACTAGGACATCTATCAGTATATTCATAAGAAAAATCACAATTAAAGGTCACTTTACTTTTGACAATTATTTCTCATTTTATAGAAACCTCTTCTATTTTGAGGATCTTTTCTTTGTTGATAGAGACCACCTCCTTTCGAGGATCTTGTCTCATGATATCACCTCTTTTTTTAAGAATTCTTTTTCACATCACCTTGCCTAGGTTGTTTTTCTACAAAAATGATGCCATAATAATTTGTCCTTTTTCATATATAAAATGAAAATCATACACACTTCTCATCATAATATTTCAAAAATAATAATTTCTTCTGTTACTTCTCACACTTATAGGTCATGAAAATCATGTCCTATAAATAATGATTTTTATACAAGTACTGATCCCACATGCCATAAGCAACATAGAAATTGGCTATATATACACGTTGTCCGAAAATAATAATTTCTCTCTCATCCACATAATAACTTTTTTTTTGGCCATGACTAACTTGAAAATTAACTACATATGCATATTGTCCTAAATTAGCAATTTCTTGCAGAACCTGCGAAATTATCATTTTATTACTGCTCTTAGAAAGTTTTAGGTCCTTGTCCAATTTGGTGCAAAGTCCATTTGTCCAACATAACAGTCATGGTTCAAAAACAGATCATAGTCCATGTAGGGTCATAGTCGAAGTCTAAATAAAATCTTGATGCATAAGAATGTATAAATTGTCCACGTTGATATTTTAATGTTAACATTAATTCTTTGATCATCTATACTTTCCAAGATATTGCTTATATTTTTATGCTTCCATGAGAAGCAACTAAGAAGACAAAATACACATAAGCCAATAAATACTTTTATGTATGTAATATATATATATATATATATAAAGCAATTCAATCACATGTATGGAAATACAGTTATATTTTTAATACACTACATATATTAAAATATAATTTCCATAAAGTCAAATTTCATCAATATTATAAAATTCCCATAAAATCAACATCAGTAAAAATTACCCGAACTTCCATGCTTATGGACACTTATCAAGAACACCAACTTTGCATGTAACTTTTCCTTGGTCATGGAACAAGTGTCGTCTATCTTTCATGGAAACTTCGTGAGACGAGAAGGCTAAAACTAAGGTTGTGTTGCCAATCTTCTATCAATATTCATGCGCAAGTCAAGAAGAATAAAACTAAGAATATGCTGCTATTTTCCGACTAACTCACATGAATGAATGAGACAAAAAGAGTAAAGCTAAGTTTTATTGTTATTTCTGCCTTCGACTTTCCCAAATATGAGCTTGTCTCCTTCCTTCACTCATTTCTCTTTGGCATAAGGTCCCTCTCTCTTTCTCCTTGGAAGCTTATGGTGTTTCTATTTCATGCAAGTTACATGAAATGAAAAAAGAAATGAGAAGGATCTGAAATGTATTTGTGAGGTTGGGAGACGTGAAAGACAAAATAAAGATTAGACAATTTTAGTAAGAGTGCAATTTGATACGCAACATGCCCTCTTCTTTTAGTAATTTGGAAAGGACCCAAATACCTCATACTCAGTTTCTTAGATTTCAGGGATTTGACAATACTAGCAATAGGAACATATGCTCCTTTTGCTCAAAATAAAAAGGTTTTCATCTCCTCTCTGAGTAACTCTTTTATCTACTCTAAATAGTAAGCATTTTATTTCTAATCAACTTGATTTGTTCAAAAGTTTCTTACACAAGATTAGGTCCTCACAAGTTTCTTTCCCTAACTTCATACCAACATAAAGGTGATCTTCACTTCCTACCATAAAGAGCTTCATAATGTGCCATCCCAATATTAGAATGGAAACTATTGTTGTATGCAAGCTCTAAGCATATCCTCTAGGGTATAGATTGTTTGTTCCCTCTAACCATTCATTTGAGGATGATATGCCATAATAAAACACAATCTACTTCCAAAAGCTTTCTATTCAACTTTCCAAAATCTAGAGATCAACCTAGGGTCTTTATCTGAAATAATTCTGGTAAGTACATCATGTAACCATACAATTTCCTAGATATACAATTAGGCAAGTTTATCTAAGAGGTAATTAGCTTTAATAGGCAAAATGTGAGCTGACTTAATTAATTTATCCACTATTTTCTAGGCAACATTATACCTAGACTAAAATCTAGATACTCCTATAACAAAATCCACAGAAATACTATATCCTATCTCCATTCAGGAATTTCCAAAAGTTGCAATAATCTTATTGTGTTTAATATTCTATCTTAACTTTTTAGCAACTAAACACTAATTCATATATTCAACAACCTCATTTTTCATTCCCAACCACCAATACATCCTTTTCAAGTCTTGATACATCTTGGTTGTGCTTGGGTAAATAGTGTATTTGCTTTTATAAGTTTCCTTTAAGATCCTATTCCTCAACTTTGGCCGATTAGGAATGCATAGTCTTTTTTTTAAAGATAATGGTTCCATCTTTTGCCTAAGTAAAATCCTTATGATACAATTGGATTTGTAAAAATTGATCTATCTTTTGTGCTTCTCAGATTTGGGATCTAAGGTCTTTATCTTCAATTCACTCATACAATAGGCTATAAGGTAATGAAGCTAAGGAAAGACTCAAATTTCTAAAATGTTCAATCAACTTCATCTTTTAAATCATCATCCGTACGATATGCAAAGACTTTTTACTTGAGGTTGTTAGCTACTACATTGGCTTTGCCGATATGTATTTTAATTCAAAGTTATTGTCCTTTAATAATTTCATCCATCTCCTTTACCTTATATTTAACTCTTTCTAATTAAAGATATACTTAAGGGTTTTATGGTAATAAAATATCTCAAACTTAACCTTATATAAATAATGTGTCCAAATTTTTAGGGCAAATACCACTGCTACTAACTTTAGGTCATAGGTAAGGTAATTTTTCTTATAGGTCTAATTTGTATAAAAGCACAGGCAACTACTCTCTTATTTTGTATCAAGACATAGCCTAAACCTATCTTGGATGCATCATTGTAGATTCCAATATTTCCTAAAGGGTATGGTATTATTAGGATTGGACTCTTAGTTAATTTGTCTTTCAACTTCTAGAAATTGTTTTCACATTCTTAGGTTTAGCTAAAAGGACTTCCTTTCCTTGTTAACTTTGTTAGCGTTTAAGGGTAACACTTGTTGAGAGAATCCATGAATAAACCTTTTATAAAATCTAATTAACCTAGAAAATTTCTAATTTTAGCAATGGTCTGAGATCTCTCCTATTGATCCACTGCTTCTACCTTACTAGAGTCTATGGCTACTCCCTGTTGTGAGATCACATGACTTAAAAACTTTACTTCTCTAAGCCAAAAGTTACATTTTTCTAGTTTAGTAAACAACTCCTTTTTCTTGAGCACTTGTAAACCATCCAAAGATGTTGTTTATGCTCTTCCTCTATTATAGAATAAACTAAGATATTATCTATAAAGACAACAATGAACTAGTTTAGATAGGGCTTAAAAATTCTATTCATGTAATCCATGAATACCATTGGAGCATTTGTGAGTCCACATGGCATTACCAAAACTTAGTGCCTTTAGTCCAAAAAGCAATCTTTGGTATAACCTCGGTTTTGGCTCTTATATGATAGTATATTGATCTAAGGTCAATCTTAGAGAAAATGAAGGCTTTCCTTAGTTGACAAAACAAATTATCTATCCTTATGAGGGGTTATTTGTTCTTAATGGTCACTTATTTAACTACCTATAATCTATATACAATCTAAGGCTTCCTTCCTTCTTCTTTTCAAAGAGTACAGGAGCTCCCAAAGTGATACACCTAGTCAAATAAACTATTTAAATAATGGATCTTCTACATGTTTCTTAAGTTCACTCTCTAAGGGAGACATCTTATATGGTGCAATGGAGATTGGATCCATTCTAAAAATGTGGTCGATGGCAAACTCTACTTCTCTTTTTGAATGTAGACCATTTATCTTAGGGGAAAAAACTTTTAAATATTCTCTTCCTAAAGGGATATTGGCTATTTCCTAGTTTGCCTTTATTTTTTAAGAATACAAGATGACGTATCTTGGATTTTCTTCACTTAACTCCTTACTGGCTTAATTGGAAGCAAGAATTGCATATTTCTACTTTGGGCTTAATGAAAACATAATGATCTTTTGGTAACAATTATGGATTACACTATTTGCAAATAACTAATCTATTCCCAAAAATAACATCAATGTTTTTCAAAGGTAAACAAACTAAATGAACAATAAATGGTATATTTTCTGCCTAGATAGAATAATCTAAACAAGCATATGAGGTAGAAACTTGTTTTCTCCAGTATAAATACACAAATTATAAGGTGATTCAAATATAGATAAGTTCAATTTCTTCACATAATTAATTGATATAAAGGAGTGAGTTCGGCTCTTGAGTCCTTTGAACTTATAACCTTCTCTTCATCTCTCTCCACCAATTTTTTGCTTTCCCAACTAACATATAGGTGGTGAAAGTCACATTCTATACATCAATGCACCTTAACATCTCAAAAATTTTCTCTAACTCTCCCCGCCATTCCTATATTATAGTAGGATTATAGTTACCTTAGAATGACAATGGCTTAACCTTTCTAAATTTAGGAAACCCCAAAAATTTTGGTTCATAATTGGGTTTCTTTTTTTTTTCTTTCTTTTTTTTGCATTTGGTGCTAGATTCCTATAACCATTTTCATGTGATGCAAGATCTTATTAGTAGCTGAGGCTTGGTCCTTACCACTAGTAACAATCCTCTCAATGGCACGTATCATGCCATTAGAGTCATTGATGGAGTTTCCCATTGATGCTATAATTTTGTTGTACAAATAGAACAATTTACTATTTAGTTGATTAGTCTCAATATTACACTACCACCTATGAAACAAAATACATAGTATCAATTATGAATATACATGTATATAAATTTTGGTACTATGATTACTTATCGTAACCTATATATAGAAATAAAGTTTGGCTATTGAACTACTCTTGTTTTTACTCTAGCACTTTTTGATGAACTGGTTTGATATCATAAATGTAAAGCCTTCATTCTTTCTAATGTTTCATATTTACCATAATTATTTCTACTATATTTTATTTTATTTTTATTGAATTTGTCAACAGAAGTCATACAAAATTTTAATTATAGAAATTTAGAATTTAGAATTAAACAATATGTGTGTGTGTGTGTGTGTGTGTGTGTATTTTCTTTCATTGTTGATTGCCAATTCCCTATATCATACACAAGCATAGTTTAAACCTAACCAAATAATGCTCGATATCATAACGTAGTTTTTGCAAATACAGCATCACACAATACTTGTTCATAATACGGACGTCAAAAAATTAATTCTGCCTTTCAAATTATAATGAATGCAAATTCCTAAATAAAATGAAAGTCTTGTCCTCCTTCATTTGCTATAGCCAATATAATGTTTTGAACTACTTGCACTAGTCTCACAAGTGGAATATCCACCCAAGCCCATTTGATCTTAATGACTAGTCATAGTATTGGCATTGTCTAGATCCACGGTTAAACATATTATAGAAAAATTAGGGAGAATTTACATTCTTGATAGAAAATAACAATTATTTTAAAAACTCATATAATGAGTTAGCTTAATACACTAAAGAAATACCTTTTTATTTATTCTTCTTATATCAATACATAATTATATTCTAAAGAATCAAAGCAAGCTATACATAAATATATAAAATCATTGTAACGATTGTAATATCTCGTTATATTCATATTTCACTCTTTCATCAACTCAAAAGTGACTTAAAAGATGGTTATCTTTTTGTTGTTTATATCGAAATAACATATTAGTTACATTTCTCTTTGAATGGGCATTTTAGTTTTATAGTAATATCAATTGGAGTAACTTTTTGTTAGTTAATCCCACTACTAATACAATTTGCATTGGATTTTTTGACACATTTAACCCCCAAAAGAATTAATGCTAAATCACCTCCTAAACATTCATTATAAGATGGAAGAGAGGAAAAGATAGATATATATATATATTCACACACACACACACACACACACACATACACGTGTTTCAATATAGATAGGAGTATGGGTTTTCAAAATGGCCAAAAAATTTTGGTTCAGGCTAGTTAAGTGAATGAAGATGACATCTTTTTTATAGCATCTTTGGATTTTACATATTACAAAATCTTGCTTAACCATCAACAAAAAAGGCCACTCTCTATTTTCATCTTTATATTTGGAATAAATTGCTTGGGCTTGGAATTAGATGAAATAAATAGACAATATTAAAAGCTTAAGTACCATAAAAAGGAAGAATCCTTAGACTCACACATTAATTATTCCTTAAAATCACCAAGAAAAACTTAACAAAAATTAAAAATGGAACGAAATAGGATCTTAATTTGTTTTAAATTTTTGCTCAAAAGGTTTCAAAACTTAAGCATGGTTAAGCAAGGGAAATTGTAAACACCTTTTTCATATTGCTCATGATTGGTAGGATTCCTTATGAAGTTAGCAAATCTGGAGTCATATGAAGTTCCCATGATTCTATTGTACTCTTGCCCCCAATGCATATAGCTATTCTCCTTCAAGAAAATCTTTAGGGACGTTGCATACTTCTTCAACAACCCATAAACATAGTTCTCAAACTTGTCCATTTTTCTTACACAACATGCCCTATTATGCAGTATGTGCACCAAGGAACGTATGCTCTTGTAGTCCTACAAATACTATTACCTGTAACTACAAAGTAATAGAGTCCTTGCAAATTGCCTAACGATCGAGATTTTTTGTTGTAACAACTTTAATTCTTAATTACCGTAATTAGGCTTAATAACATAATAACATAATTAACAATTGCAAATCAAAGTCTAAAGTCATTATCATTATTAAAATAGGAGAAAGTGGAAAAATTTGAACATTAATATCATTAGGGTCATTAGCTAAACAACCATAATCAATCAAATTCACAAGTGATCATAATGACCATTTAAGACCTTTAATTTATCTTGCTACTGATTTCAACTCACAAAAACTTCTTATAAACATTCCTAAATTATTGCACAATATTATCATAGTAAATCTCAAGGTCTTTAAGTTAAAAATAAGAGTTTAGGAACCTTTGTCGCAACTTTGACCTTCCCCGCCACAGCTAAATTAGTTACTGGAACCTAAAAACCAAGTTTGGAGACTTTCGTCTCGACTTGGTACACCCGTGCTGTGGCATAAGTGACTACTATAACTTAAAACTAAAATCTCACACCTAACACTGCAACTGGGTTTTTCGTGCCGTGATGAAGTGCTTTCGAGGACTTATTATTAATGTTTTCATGCCGTAAGTTGGACCCTCATCGTAGCGAGTATGCCTCCTAAAAACCTCAATCCAAATTATTTGAATTGTGCCACGATGAAAGTACCTACATTGTAGCAAAGTTGCATTCTATTACCCTTTTTGGATAAAATTTTCATCTTGCACTACAGCGAGACATACTGCACTGTGATGGTCCTTGCTTCTGACTGACTTTTGGCCGCGACTTAACTAATCTTGGCCGCAATACAACTCTCTCTTGCACTTATACCTCCCAAATTTCATCCTATATACTCCAACTCTCTCTTTAGCAACACTTTAGGGCCACTCTACCATAATTTGTAAGGCTCTAATGGCATTAATCTACCTGATTTATTCAACATACCTATCATTACCAATTCAAGACTTAGGGGTTGATTCCTACTTATTAAACTATCATGCATCAATAAATTCATGAAGTATAGACAGTAACAAGATCCATAAGCAACTAATATTACCACTTAAATATAAGTTCTAATATAGGCTCCATACATTACTAGTCTAAGTTAACAATTAAGGTTTCACATGATTACATTATTAGATAATAGACCATATCTTAAAATCAACAATGTTATATATCAGATATATAAGTGCATACATCAAATTCTAAGTTGCAAAGAGTCTAACTCCTTATTAATTACATCATTGTTTACCAAAACACAAAATACCTACACTTGGCAATATAATTACATGATGATAATGCTATACAAAAGAATAACAAAAATTAGCATCTATCTTAGATTAGATATATCCAAGTGCAGAATTTTTCACATATGGTCTTAACTCATAAATGTTCATCCACTTGCTTCTCTTTATTCTTACTCAAAGGACCTTTACTTGAAATAGTTACCCTATGAAATGGGGTGAGATACAAATCTCAGTAACCAAAGGTAAATTTCATTGATATATTCCAATTTAATTAACAAATGTGCATGAAATTAGATAAGTATAAGAAAATATACTAGTAATATCAGCAAATGAAATAATTAGGCAATCGATGACTACTATTATATACTAGCAATCACATTTCTACATATTAAAGGCCATTAACACTGAGAGAGACCTATCCATGACACCAACACCAACACCCCACTTTGCACAACCTGGGCTCAGTACATATAAGGGTTTGATCATAACCCAATGCACAATTGAAATACAATGCATAAGTAGCAACCACATCATAGCTCTACCATATACTCACAAGATCCAACCACAATATATCAGATAGCTAACAATTTATTTTGCATTCAAAATCATACGTGTGCAACATATATAAAATTAAAGTTGACATATGCATGGAATTTAACATTAACCTCTATTACCTCACTTATAGATAATTCTTTGGAAGCCAACCACAATGCTACTTCAGCTTATGCATATAAAACCAGACCATTATTATTCTTAATTATCATTTATAGTAGCAAACTCATTACTCAAAAAATTAAACCACAAAGGACTATCTAAAGAACACTTACCTAACTACTACAAGAACCAAATTTGGATTTGAGCTTTATCCACCCAAAAACTCCAAGATGTTACTCAATTTTCTGGGTAATTTTATACAAAATAAAGACCTATATTATAAATCAGCTATAGAGGTTTCAAAATAGTACAAAATACATCAAAATGAGAAGGAAACACTTACCTAACAACATCCCTAGCCTCAACTTATGAAAATCCACTATGGAAACACCAAACAACAAGTTTTAACTTTGGTGGAAAATGAAAATGCTCCAAATGAGAAACCATTCGATTCAAATTGAAGAGAAAGAAGAGAGGGTTAAGTTATATATAAGTTATCTTGGCTAAATCTTGTTCTGAGTAGGAAAATATAGAATTATGCTACTAACCTTAACCTCCCCTTTGGACCTCCAAAATTTCCCATGCCTCTTATGTTTTTTTGCAAAATGGAACAAGGGAGAAAGATTTTTAGGGTTTACTTTGGGTTGTGGGCTGACCCAAAGGCCCAATTCCAAGTGAATTTAGACTTTTTTTGGGGTTGGGTCAAGGTTTAGGTATTAAATGAGTTAAATATGAGTTGGGCTTGCATAAAGTAAATATTGGGCTTATAAGAAAATGGAATTGGATCTCCCTAAAGTTAAGATTAGACTTCTATACTTAGCCCAAAGTATAACTAAATTAATCATAAGGCCCAAATTTATGTTCACTTTTCCTAAAAAATTTTTCTAATTAAACCTATATTAATATCTAATTAATCATAATTATCCTTAATTAATTTTGGGGTGTTACATTTGCCACATATCCATAACCAGGATATTTTAATCCCTGATTCATTAGATGTATTGCCTTTAGAAGCATCAAAATAAAATCAGGGTTCTCAAAACAAGCAAAATCATGATTAGAACAAAAGAGAAATGTTCCAAAGGGTTTGGAAAAATTAGTAGAAGTGACGGAGGAAAGAAGTGGGTACTACAGAGAGGTTACATGTAGAAAGCAAGAGTTCCAGTTGGAGCTTCGAGATATGGCTTGTTGCAGTTTTTGGTCACTAATAAGTGCAGAACCAAAGGTGATGTGGAGTGGATGCTTCTCACCTAGACTCACTATAATAAATGTAATTTCCATAAAACGATGAAATGAGCCATATAAAAGCAAGTCCTCTGAAATGAGTTAGATAATATCCTAGAAAATTTGGGTAGAGTCTTGAACTCTTAAAAATGATAATTTCAGGTTCAGACGGAAAGAAAAATAGAATTAGGATAGTGAAACAATTTGTAACAAAAATTGACAAAATATAATGGTATTTTTGTAAATATGTGTAACTTTTGGAAAAACACATAGGAGGGCTTTTTAAATGAGAAATTTGACTTGCCCAGGGTTTTCAGAGGCTTTAAAAACCATGGAATGCCCCAGGACTGGTAAAACCCCTCCGGTGTACGTTTTTCAATGTCAGTGAGCTCGAACTTTGACGAATTTATTTGGGAAAGTTTTAGCTCCAAATTAAGTAATTCCAAAGGTATTTTATTAAATTAGGAACCTAAATTTTATAACAGAAAAGACGGTTCTAAAAAAGGATCTCAAACGAAGTTGAAATGAAATTGCCATTATGGAAGGATGAAATTGGAATGTTTGAAAAAGCTAGCTTTTTGAATATTCCATAAGCTTCTTGTCTCTTCTCCCACCTTCTTAAGCACGACCCTTTCTGCTCAAAATACAAAAAGTTTTCAACTTCTTTAGGCGCACCAAGAGAAGGAGAAAAAGAGGAAGAAAAAGGCAAGAAAGGTAAGGAAATCTATAAAATTTCATGCTCCATCTTCTTCCAATTCTATTCCTCTCCTCTCCTCCTCTCTTTCCATGATTTATTTGAGTAAATTGGTTCTGTTTTTAGTCCAGAACAAGTAGGTACAGTTTGAATTGCTTGAGGAGAGGAAAACCAAGGAGAAAAGCCTTAAAACTAAGCTTGAATCTAAGATATTTCATGGTTTTGTTGTTTCTTCTCTTTGCTGTTTCCTTGTGTATGATTTCGACCAAACCAAAATCATATGAGGGGGAGATGTTTTATCCAAAAACAAGAGAGAGACTAGGGTTTTAGACTATGAGGAAGATGAATATGACAAGAAATTGCAAGAAAAATCTATGGAAAACAAGAAAGAAAAGTTTGGGGTTTTTTTAGGGTTTTATGAAATCTGATTTTTTGTGAGTAATTCCTTAGCTATTTGGGTGTTTTCTTGAGCTCCTAAGACCTCTAAAAATCCTCCCAAGTGGCTCTCCCATCAAGGAAAAATCAAAAACTCCATGAACCTCCATTATGGTGCTAGTTTCGGCCAAGCTAGGAAGAAAAGCCTAAGGAGTGTTTTAATTTGTTCTAGCCTTGATTTGGGACTTTATATGATGTTAGAAGATGAGAGAAACCATTAGAAAAAATTTAGGAGCCATAGAATGGGAGATGAGATAATGGTGTCCACAATGGTGCTTTATGAAGCAACTTGATTTTAAGCTTGTGTAAATAATTATGTGAGGGCTCCAATGACTTTACATGAGGCCAGAAAGCGTAGAAATGGAAAGAGATGGGAGCTTAGAACTTGAATTATGAAGGTTGTTTCAATAGGCCATTTATGGGACCATTATGCTACTTATGGAACTAAGTGTATGTTCAAGAGTGAGTTTAGTGTCTTGACTTACTTCAAGTGTGTGATTGTGTGTTTTTTATGGTGACAAAAGAACATACATCCACCTAGGTGTGCTTGTGGGATTGAAAAAGGAAAGGAAAAGGATTAAGAAAAGCTTGCATAAATCCAAGGTAGCTTTCCACCTCATTCTTCTTGCATTCTTGTGTGCATGTGTGTAATTGTGTGCTTATGTGTACTCTTGTGATTTGTGAATATGTCACTTTATGTCTTGAGACTGCATTGATACCAATGTGTTGTCTTGAATGCCATTGATAGTGAGAACAGCTCATAAGGGTCAAGTGATGCCAAAGTCCCTTAATGTGGGCGAGGAGGTGCCAAAAGTCTCGTGGCATGGGTGAGGCATATCTAAAAGTTCTAAAAATGGGTAAGACAAAACCAAAAGTGCCTAGAGCTCCTTGATAGCTTGATTGTGAAAGTGTGGTATGAATATTGTGTAAATGAGCATTTATGGTTCTAGTAGCTTGTTTATTTGTACACTTGATATGTATATGCCTTGAATGTATTTGTGAATAGGTGCGTGAGCTATTAAAATTCAAAGAATCTCACTTCCCTTTCCCCTTTCATCTTGATATATCTAGATGGCTCCCAAGATACAAGGAAAGCAATCCAAAAGCCTTAAAGAGTTACAATTGGAATGTTTTGTTGTTCTCTTTGTGCGTAAATGTCAAAATGAACTTGTACAAGTTATTTTTGTAATGTAAGACCTTGAGCAAATGTAATAGGATGTATGAATGTTATGTAGCTCATGTGTGACATTAAATGAATGCAAATGTAGAAATTGGCTTCTTGAATAGTTTATGTGTGTAGTGCATTAATGGATGTGGGATGACCAAATTAAGATGTATGAGATTTAGGACCACTTAGGTAGTCTACACAAGTCATAGTTGTGCTTTTGAACTTACACAAGAGGAGCCAAATCATTGGAGAGGCCATTTGGATAAAGTTGACCCCTCACATGAAGCAAAATTGACCATTTGAGTGAGTTATGCCACTTTCTATCCAAATGAGCTCTTCTTGGTCTGAAATTTGGCATACATCTAGAGCTTGTTGAGATATTTTTGAAAAGTCAAAGTGGATATTATTTGGAGGTCTATGGAATATTAGACGAATTTTTGAAGTTGAGAAAATTTTCTGGCTTGGCCACTGGTACTGTGCAATTGGTTCGAAAATGAATCTATGTCAATAATGAGGCAAAAGATATCCAATTGCCATAAAAATTTGCATAAAGAAACTAGACCTTCCCAGTGACTTGTGCCAGTTAGAAGCACCTCATTTAGATGTCTAGAGAGGAAGATATTAATTTTTGAAATTTCTGTCTTGTACCATACGCACTGTTAGACTTGTGGTATTGTTTGATTATTTTTAAGGTCTGAACATTCTTGGATTAGTCTAAAACTATTTTTTCTCTTTAGCTAACATCTGTAGTTTTTCAAGTTGGCATAGATTTTATGGATTGGATTTTTATGGAATTAATTATGAATTTCCAAAATCTATATCAGTAATCTGTATCAATATTAGAGGGCAGCCAGACCTTCCTACCCTTTCTATTGTCAAACATGGTCCAAATGAGATTTCGTGGTTGGAAATTATTTTTATGTGAATTTAACATCCAAATCTTTCCAACAAGCTATAGTTTTCTTGATTTCAATTTTTTTACATTTAGTTATGATTTTTCAAAATTGTCTTTGAAATCTGCCTTATGCTGTCTATGAGATGGAATGAAAATCCAGGGTTTTTACCTTATTTTACCTTAAAGTCCGTGGATTATGTAACATTTTGAGTTATGTATGAGTTGTATAAGTGATCAATGACTAGAGAATTTTGTTGGATAATCCATAAGATCCACGTAACACAAATTGAAAAATTTTACCCTGATGTAACATGATAAAAGTGTATTATTTTCATACTTCTCCTTACTTTTATCTTATGAATGTGCACTAGTTGCCTCAAATGGAAGAGTATGATAATAGAAATATAAGATATGACACTCACACTATCTAATAGCCATAAAGTGAAAGGAGAAGCAATTGATCCTCCAACAGCATGCCTAGTAACAATCAACGATTTTTTGACATCGATTTGCATTGAGCAAAAACCCACTTTCAACTATCAATCTCACTCTTCACTCTTGCTCAAGTTCTGCATTTTTTTCCTATTTGACTAATTTACTTGTCTAGTAAAGAATTCAATATGTTAAATGATCTTTATGTTGAAGTACCAGGTATTTTAGTTGTTAAGGCATCCAATGATATTCATCGAAAAGGGAAATTGCAGAGCGATTAAGGGAGAAGGTAGGGTTGCTCTTGGAATAGAGAAATTTGAAAGGCTTGTCTATAAAGTCCAAAGAAGCAATCAAATTAGGTTGAACATGGTGTTAGGTGTAGGCGGGGAAATTTTGTTAAATTTGAGTCACGTCACAGGACGCTATCTTTAAGAATTATTCCACCTTTATGGATATCCCCTAAAATAAAATAGATTCTTCCTAATGTAGGTTCAAGGATACAGAACTGTAGGAAAAGATGAGAAGAACCACCCACACAGAAGTTTAGACATATAAATAGGTGCAGAGCTGAATGTTTATAAATTAAAAATAAAAACATTGGTAAACTTTCAAAAATTAAAATGATAACATTGGTGGTTTAATGAGAGGGATGTTGGAAATTAAAGAAAATTATGAGGAAAGTTACAAAAATTAATGGTATTAAGGAAGGCTATTATATAATTTCAAATTGGAAAAGAAACCAACACCATGTTATAATTTAATAAAGTAAGAATTTCAACATCTTCTGAAAACCTCATTTGGCTAAATAAAAAATTTGTGCAAAACTATTTCCACCTCATATTATCTTGTGCACAGGGGAAGAAATAATGGATTTCAACTTAGTTGAGCCTAATTTAGCCCGCTTTTATGTGTGCGAGCTCACCTCCTTAACACATCTCAATATATATATATATATATACTCAAAACTTTCTTAATTTGAACAATGCGGGACTTAACCTTTTTTGAAATACTTTGTTTTTTCTATTCTTACACTCAACAATCCTCCACGTATTTCAAAAAGGTAAGAGAGAAAGAAGTAATGTATGGGTTGCAAGTATAGGTGTAAACATTTTGAATCTGGTGTCTTTTAAACTATGAACCAAACTTTGACTAATAAAACTTAACACATAGAGCTATCGGTGACATTTATAGCTTCTATAAATCAACAACGTTTTGTTGGATTATAAAAGTTTTACTAATTAGTTTACACCCTTACCATTCCTACTATTATTGTTGTTTGCATTTTAACTGACTATATGCGTACCTGGTTTTAATGAGTGCTCTAGAGATTTTGCCATGATCTTATAGGAGCGACCCCACTCTACACCTATATAAGTAATTTCATACAGTGTATCTACATTTAATATACAACTCAGAAGGGATATGAAAATCATTAAAAGCCTTATCCTCATCTTCTTAATTAATGCATTCTACCACTTTTCTCACATCATAGGGAAGGACTCAAAATTAAGTGCTAACAGAACTAATAGCAACTTGTTATTATCCATATGAACCTTTTTCATAGGATCTCCCATTATAAAGGCTGGGTTATTATCTCTGCTAATTTTGAATTGGCTTAAGTCTCATTCCTCTCGTCATTTTGAAAACTAAGTTTTTACCGAAGGGTTTGGTCAGGGGGTCTGCTAAATTCACTTTTGACCTTATAAAATTGACTGATATAATACCAGTTGTCAGTAACTGCTTAATCACATCATATCTTAATCGAATGTGTCTACTTTTACTATTAAAAGTTTTATTCTTTGGAATAGCGATTGTCACTTGACAATCATAGTATATAGATACTAATGATATAGATTTTACTCCCAAAGGAATATTTACTAAGAAGTTTTTCAACCACTCACCCTAATTAGCAACCAACTTTAAAGTAACAAACTCTGATTCTATAGTGGATCTAGCTATAATAATTTGTTTGGCCAACTTCTGGGTTATTACACTACCACCAAGAGTGAATACATAATCATTTGTGGATTTTGTCTTACCTAAATTTGATATTCAGTTTGCATCACTATACCTTTCAAGTATAGCGAGAAATCTATTATACATGATACCATAATCCATGATACCTTTCAAATATCTCATTAGTCTCACCAATGCAGACCAATGATCATTATTTTAGACAGTGTGTGTACTTGCTCAATTTATACACATCATATACTATATTATATAGGTGAAGTTCATCAAATGCAACAGATAACCAATGATCTGCCCATACTTAGATTGAACCATAGGATCACCTTTCATTAACTGAGTATTAGCATAATAGGGAGTACTCATAATTTTATAGTCAAAATGATTAAATTTTTTAAGAAGTTTCGCAATATAATGTTCTTGTGATAACAATATATTATCACCTTTCCTTATAATCTTAACATTTAAAGTCACATTTGCTTCACTCATATCTTTCATATCTAATTTAGAAGCAAGAAAATATTTTGTTTAAAGCACAACATTTATACTTGTATAAAAAATGAACATATCATCTACATATAAACAAATAATCATACACTCATTATTTACAAATTTTATATAGACATATCTATCAACTTCAACAGTTGAAAACCTTCATTTATCAAAACTTGATTAAGTTTATCATTCCATTATTTAGGAGCTTGTTTTAAGCCATATAAAAATTTAATAAGTTTACAAACTTTATTCTCTTGACAAAAAATGACATAACCTTTTGTTTGTAGCATATACATTTTTTCTTTTAAATCACCATTTAAAAATGAAATTTTAACATCCATTTGAATAAAAAGTTTGTAAATAGAAGCTAAAGCAATCAAAACTTGAATAGAAGAAATGATAACAATAGGAGAAAATGTGTCAAAATAATTTACATCTTGTCTTTGTATAAATTCTTTAACTACTAGTCTTACCTTATATTTATCAATAGTCCTATGAGGAATTTTTTTTTTGAAAACCCATGTACAACAAATAGGTTTTACTCCTAGAGGTAAATATACTAAATTCTAAGCTTTATTTTTATTAATTAAATCAATCTCAGATGTAATTACTTCATTCCAATAATGTGCATCTAGTGATGTGACTGCTTCAAAATAAGTTGATGGTTCATCTTATACAATATAAGTGTAAAAATCACTTCCAAAAGATGTTTATTTCCTTTGCCTTTTACTTCTCCTTAAATCTTTAGATGAGTTTTCAATAAGGTTTTGTTTTAGTAAGGAAGAAGCATGTTTTGTTGTTTAAGAAATGGTTTTAAGTTTCAAAGGAAAAATGTGTTTAAATAATTTAACATCTTTTATCTCTATTATAGTATTATAATTAAGCACATCACTTTTTAAAATAAGAAATATGTAGGCAGCACTATACTTAACATAACCAAGGAACATACAATCAAAAGTTTTAAAACTAATTTTTGTTTTCTTAGGATCCAGTAGCATAACTTTTGCAAGATAACCCCACACTTTTAAATTTTTTAAATTAGGAGTATATCCTTTCCATAATTCATATGGCATCTTATTAATTTTCTTATGGGGAATTCTATTTTATGAGTAACATGTAGACAACAAAGCTTCACCCAAAAAATTATCTAGTTAAATGAGCTAATTAGCATGATATTTATCATTTTTTTAATGTTCTATTTTTTTTAACCACTCTATTAGATTTAGGTGAATATGGTAAGGTTATTTCATGAATTATTCCTTCTTTTTCACAAAAATCATTAAATAAGGCATATTCTCTTTCTTTATCTAATCTAACTCTTTTTATTCTTTTATTTAATTGATTTTTTACTTCAGCCTTATATAAAAAGAATATATCAAAAGCTTCATCTTTATTCTTAAGCAAATATACTTTAGTATATTTTGAAAAATCATCAATAAAAGTCATATAATATTTTTTTACCATTTTTAGTCATAAATTGTTTTAAATTACCTAAATTAGGATGGATTAAATTAAATAATTCAATTTCCCTTTGTATAAAGTGATGAGATTTTTTAGTTAGTTTAAACTCTGCAGAAAGTTTACATTTATTTGAACATTGATTACTAATGCCATAAATAAAACCAAGATTTTGAATTTTCTTAAGATAAGATATATTAAAATGCCTTAGTTTAGCATGCCACATTTCAAAAATAATGATAAACCAAGTAAGCAAAAGAATATGCATTCTTATTAAGTCTAGAAAGGTTGAATACAAATAGTCCTTGATTATAATAACATTTGCCCATAAAGACATTGTCCCTTATTCTTACAATCTTATCATATTCAAATGATACTTTAAAGTCAGCTTTTCCCAATAGAGTCATAAAAATTAAATTTACCCTAATGTTAGGCACATGAAAGGCATCTCTCAGGGCCAAGGTCTTGCCAGATGTAAGCATGAGAAGAATGTTTTCTTTTCTTAGAACCTTAGCAATTCTGGAATCACCAATATATACACATTTTTCTTCATCCTCCACAGAAGTGTATGAGGTAAATATCTCTTTACTTGCACATATGTGTCTGATAGCGTTAGAGTCTACCACCCATTCTTTCATGTTGACCTAAGAAAAGCTTGCGAACCAATTGAAATAATTATATTATCTCCTTGAGCCAAATTTACACTTGTCTTAGGAGGATTGTTGTTTCCAGCTCTCTTTTTACGTTATGCAGCATGGTGACTTGGCTTTCTATAAACATAACAAACTCCTTTCTTTTTGAGCTTAGGGTTAATGGTTTTAGGCTTGTAATCGGACTTTTTATTATCATACCTCTTTTTCATTGGCTTTGCCTCTACCAAATTTTCCTTTGAAGTAATATCTTTGGCTTTTGTCGCTTAAAGCTCCTTCTGGTGTGTATCCTTAATGATTATATAGGTGATGAGATCCAATAAAGACAACTGTTTGTGTTTATGCTTAAGTTGTTGTGTGTAATCTTTCCACGATTTTGACAGATTCTTGATGAGTATACCTACAACAAACTCATTAGGCAAATTGATTTTCTTGGCTTGAAGGTCCTTTAATAGCTTACGATACTTATTAATTTAGAGCATAATATATTCTTCCTCTGTCATCTCCCATTGATAGTAATTGCCCATTATGAACTTTTGTTTTCTAGCATCTTCAGTAGTGTATTTTGTAAGCAATGACTCCCAAATTTTGCTAATCTCTTTGTACATACAATAGATATTGAAGAGATCATTAAATAGTGTGCTAATAATTGTATGTCTACATACCTTATTGGCATAAGTCCAAGCATCCAACTGAGCTTTATTCACAATTGGTGAAGGTCTCCAATCAGAAAAAGCACCAACAACACCATGTATATCTAATGTAGAGAAAACATGTTCTTGCCACCTTTAAAAATTTTTCCTCTAAATACCTCAATCTTCAAGATATTTGGAAAAGGCTTAATAGTTGGGAAAGCTAGTGGAACAATTTAAACAATGATAGAAAAATCATCGTTGATATTATTGACAGAAACACTGATGTTCATAATAGTAAAGGCTACAGATTGAGTTGGAACAATGGTAGCAAGCTCCATGATCCTTAAGATTGTAGGTAGAAAAATTTCATTAAATCTGAGTCATGTCACAGGATGCTATTCTTAAGGATTATTCTGCCTTTATGAATATCCCTTATGATAAAATATATTCTTCCTGATGTAGGTTCATGGATATAGAATCGCAAGAAAAAATTAAAAAAATCACCCAAACAAAAGTATAGACATATAAATAGGTAAGGAGCTAAATATTCAAAAATTAAAAATAAAAATATTGGTGAACATTCAGAAATTAAAATGATAATGTTGATGGTTTAATGAGAGAGATGTTGGAGATTAAAGAAAATTATGAGAGGAGGTTACATAAATTAATGGTATTAAGGAATGCTATTACATAATTTCAAATAAGAGAAAAATCGAAACCATGTTACTAATTTTATAAAGTAAGAATTTCAACATCTTCTAGAAACCTCATTTGATTAAATATAAATTTTGTACAAAAATTTTCCTACTATGTATTA
The DNA here is from genome assembly GCA_032878935.1 of Erythrophleum fordii. NCBI lineage: Eukaryota > Viridiplantae > Streptophyta > Magnoliopsida > Fabales > Fabaceae > Erythrophleum > Erythrophleum fordii. The sequence goes on along the minus strand of JAVQMF010000025.1, from coordinate 7,235,182 downwards.
TCTCACGTACAGGGGGAAAATTGGCGGATTTTAATTGAGTTAAGCCTAAGTTAGCCTGCTCTTGTGCACGTGAGCTCACATCCTTTCTTAACTCTTTTACTAGCCTAATAATACATTTTAATACACACACACACACACACACTTAAAACTTTTAGTCTTTTTGAAATACTTTATTTTTCTATTCCTACACTCAACATTGGGTAGTCACACATGCTATAATTGTCAATTCTCATTCATTGCTAACTTTTTTCAAGAATAGTTCCCTATTTGAATTGTTTTCTGTGTACAAGTCAAAGAAAAAGCTTCCATGAATAGGAGAGAAGATCGAGCTAGCCACAAGATGTGCAGACTCTAATCCACCGCTCAATCTACAATAACAAAAAAGCATCCAAGATAAGAAATAGTAAGAAGTAGGAGTTAGTTATTATTGAGGAAAAAAGGAATCAAAATTATTATTCACATACAATTTAGGTTGGTTCTAGGTCATCCTAAATGTTCAAACTGCATAAGAGTAACTTGAAAGAGGTTATCTATTGAGCTCTCAAAGAAGATGAGATGTTGTGGGGTTGATTTACAATTAATTAACTGATAGTTGCATGGAGAAATTCAATGGAAAGCAGGTAAATATGGTGTATGAGTGGGTGAAGAATCAAATTTCCAAGTCAATATGTCATGTAGTTTATAATATTGTGGGGTTTAATATGTGCCTAAATTGTATGCCTTTAAGAGAGTTGCACAAGCATTTGAAATTACATTTATCATTAGAATAATGGCCATAGCAAATTGCATATGGGAATATGATTATTGCAATATATATATCATATTGGTAATGACAATCTATACACATAATGCCATAATAGGTTAAATTTTGATATGCATATTCTTTGATAGAATTATGTGTTGGTGGCATATTTATTGCAAAATACATAATGCTAATGTCAAGTGCTAAAAGTGTGCTTGTGATTGTGGTTTGGCATACTACATGTAAAATACATAATTGAAGGCATGTTAACAATGAAGTGTAAAATTTAAGGAATATTTGCTTGGTACTAAAAAGATTGACTCATCTTTAAAGATTTTCTTTTGATATATCATAACTGTCAAGGACTAGAAAGACATGTAAATTATAAATTTATCTTAAGCTATTATTTTATAATTGAAATCAATAGATAATTTTTTGGTTAAACACTTGTCTTGAGATAGTTAGTGGGTTGTTAGATGAAAATATATGAAATTAAGGGGTTTATTTAAATTTTCAAAGGCTAAGTCAATGGCTAAAGAATTTTGGTAAATTAGGATCTTTACTATTTTGTTATATACGCATTGTTAGCCATAAAGCATCTATAAGATGTTATTTATTGAATAAATTGTGTATGCATCAAACGGATAGTTAGATTGAACTTTCAAATGATAAATAATATGAAAAGGAAGACATGGAATAACTTGAAAGGGTCTATATGTATGACTTAAAAATGTGATAAAAGAACAACCTAATTTTCAAAACCTTTATAACATAAATGAGAAGGTTGTCCTTATGGTGAAGCAATAGAATTGTAAGGAATTTTTATACTCATATTTATATATATTTTATGGTTGGTGTGAGTAAAATTATTTAAGTATCTTGAGATAGATGTTATCTTAGATGTGAAAGTAAAAGGCATTATGGAGTATATCTATCCTTTATTTGTTTAAACGTTATCAAGTTTAAATACTTAAGTGTAAAAAGTTGTTTAAAGGTTTTTAAGTTTAATATTTGATTATTAAGAGATTAATAACCCCCTAGGATGTTTCACACATATGAGTTGAAATTATGATGGATTAGTTACTTGAATTGGATTATTGATGCCATGAGAGTCAAAATTCTAGTAGATCAATTACTTTAATTGATTTTTTAGGGTTATTAGAAATCTTGTAGTGTATACTTGTTTGTATTGTACATGCTAAATATTAAAAGTTGTTATTAAGTGTCTTAGTATATATCAAAAGAAAATGATTTTATGCTTAAATTTATAAATACTTTCTGTATTACTGATGGATAAATTGATGCTACTTAAATAGCTAATATTTATGAAGTTAAATTTGTATATATATGTTTTGTGTTTATATATGGTAAATGAGAGTTTATGAACTTTGAAATAGTGTGTAACTCATTCTATTATAGGAATGAATTTTTAGCTTGTTGAACAATAGACAAGAAAAAGAATGACCAAGGAATTTGTTATAAGAGAAAGTGTTATGGTTACAACCATAGTCAATTATATCTTTACACTATAAAGTTAACTATATTTAGAGAAATTAATTATGGATAGGACTATGACAATAGTCTATATAAGATCTTGCAAGAATTTGATCAATCCTCTTACTAAAGCTTTATTAAGAGATGCAATATAACATACTTGTGAAGAAATAGGGCTAAAACCTTTAAACTAAAACACTATAATGAGAACCTAACTTTGAGTTAATATACATTCTAACAATACAAGTTTAATGGGTAATAACAAGTTTTTATGTGTTGATTAGGCACTAAATTCCACATTTGAAGTTTCATTTTAAAGTATGTGATGCAAAGTGTTATAAGAGGAGTTTATGGAGCTTACAAGGGATTTTAGTAATAAGGATGTAAAGACAAAATCTAATGCATACTGTTATGAGATGAGATTGACAAGGTCTTAATAGAAGTGTTAAATGTCTAAAGCAATAGGGACATAATAACAAACTCCACTTATATGAATATCAAAATGGTGCTAATTTGAGCAATATTTAAGGGTTAATCTTGTCAATATTCATAAAACTATAATTAACACATGGCCATAAGAGTACTAAAGCAAAATACTAAACTTCTTAGGGACTTAATAATATCATGTGGGTGATACTTTTAGTGTTGGCATATGGACTTATGGTCCAAATCTTAGAATAGTAATAATCTCGTCAAAACTTTAAAATATTTATACTAATAAAAAATTCAAATTGTCATAAGAGACTTTCTCGTATGCATGATATTATAGAATAATATTACATACTAATGGAGGTTTATTATGTAGTTTGTAATATGATGGGGCTTGTGAAGTCCCATGTTCGAAAGGGAATAGGTTAATCAAGGTAAAGGAAAGCTTATTTAATATGTTTAAATAGTTTATTTTATACTTAGGCTTGGTCCTTAAGCTTTTAATAAAATCAAAATTAGTATATATTATAACAAATTTATTGTTTAAATTTTAAATTAAAATTAAGATGACATATCTCTTTATCTGAAAAGAAATAAACATTAGAGGTGACTATTTATAGTATGTATATATTTCAATTTTCACAATAGAAGTGCTATGAAATTTTGAAAGTTTCTAGGGGCTTTGTTGTATCATAAAAGATTGTTGGCTGTAATTTCCTAATGTATAGCAATCACATTTTAAAGATAGTGATCTTGCACACCTCAAAGCCTATATTTCCAATTCTATCTTATATTTCTAACATAATGCGTGCTTCAGTCTTTGGATGGTTGTTTTTTTTGTTTTTTAAGATAAACAAACAAAAACCTATCCCTGGTGGGTTAACATGACAAAAGACTCATTGTAAAACCCAAACATCCACTATTTGCAAGTAATGCCAATTATTTTTTTACAAATTTCATTTGATGGTTGGTGGTTAATGAGATAAATTTCCTATGAAGTGTCGATAATTTTTTAAAAAATGATTGGAAAGTTATTTTTTGGAAGAAATCAAACACTATAAAATTACAAATGATTTCTTAATCTTTTGTTAATGACTGTTGTAAGAATAGGTAGTGAAATGTAAAATATATAAAAGTTGTTTCATCATGAAACATTTAATAAAATGAGAACACAAGTGTTAAAATATTAGGCTACAGTACACTCATATTTAAAAGTTTCAATATATCCAAACCATCATGTACCAAATGTCTTCCATCTTTGCATTCTCAAATAATTAGGCTAAATTTGATCTTCTTCCTCCTTCATGTTGGAACCATCTTAATGCACTAAATACCCTGCTTAAATATAATGTTATCTCATTGACTAGCCATAAAGTAGAAAAATCTTCATAGACTAGTCTTAAATAAGTTGCTACAATTTTCTTGGAGATTGTCATTTTTATTACTACATTCTATATCTTGGGAACATATACTAATTAATATACATAATAAAGACCACTTATTGCAACTCTTTACTAATTTGTAATATCAAAATAGTAGAAGCAAAACAACAAGAATAACAATACTACGTTGCTATTAACACAACATAATAAAATGGTGAAGGAAAGATATATGTGTTAAGGAAATATAACAGAAGTGAATATATTAGCCAATTTATAAAGGAAGTTGTAGTAATGGATACAAGTTACAATAACACCTTGTTTCAAGTACAAAGGAAACTCCTATGAACCAAGGTCATAATCACAATTTTTTTACTCAACTACCATACACTGTATCTTACTTATACTCTTAGAACTTGGGAATGGCAAAAACAAAGCAACCATATATTTCATAATGTCTTCCTTGCTTTTATGGTAAGCATTAAGGTTGTCCACATGTGATAGTCCTTTGTCCAAGCAAGCTTCTTTCTCATTCTCTAGGCTAATTTAGTACTTTCTTATAGATTCTTAATGCTTGAAAAAGGACCTTGTCCTCAAGGTCCAAGTGTAGAAATGCTTGCTATAAATCATGCCAATGCTTCTAGCTAGCCTCGTCTCTATTAGCATCAGACCACTTCACTAAAATGTATATGTGAGGTTGGTTATCAAGGCGTTACATTGTTCAATAATCAATTATGGTTGCTAAAGTGAAAGTGAAAGTGGAAGTAGTTGGTTCTAACTTCTACATGGAAAGCTTTTAGCATGGACACATGAATTAAGTTAGAACCAAAGAAAAATGAAGACTAAGTTACAAATGAGATGATATTTGAGAAAGATCATTACGTATGAGTTTTTACAAAATAAAGAAAATTGTGGTCTTTATAGGGTAAGGTCATTTTGGTAAATTGGAAAATAGTCAAATGCCACATCAAAGATGATATCACAATGCATTATCTCTATGGAAGATTTTGTTTGGGTTTTAAATGAAATTGTTAATAAAAGGGTTAAATTAGATTTGAAAGCTTAAACTTAAGCAAACTAATTGCATATGACCTTAAGTTGAGATGAGTTCTATGCATTTTAATCTAATCATTATAATCATGTACAATGTATAGTGATATATAGGAACATATTTTTAATACATTTGTAACGTATTTGTCATCATCAAAAACTTATCACAAAAAATGTTATGGCTAACTAAAAGTATAACGCAAACAAATGGCATAAAGTAATAGTAAATTGTTATACTAGTTTTATTGTATTTTATCCGTCTCTCTTTTTTCCCCCTCCTTCCTTTTTACTTCATCATTTTTGGCTGGTAATCGCTCACTAAATTAGGCTAGCACCTACATTTTGTGCTTTTAACTACTTTAAGACCTCCTTTGGGTTGAAATAAATCGTGTTGCATTCTAGCCCACAAAAGCCTCCATTGTGTTGACATAAAACTTGTTAAACCTTAGCTCATAGAAGCCTCCTCGATTAAGTCAAACTGCACATTTATCTCTTTCTTGCTAGTTAATTATTCTTGAAAGGGTCTTAACTAATCAAGTTCTATTGTAAGCTCAAGTGTTCACCTTTCCCTCACTAATTTGTCAAATGCAATCTTGACTGTGTTCATTATTTTTAAGTGCTAACACCATGGCACAACAATTTACTATTCTTTCTTTTTCTCTTTTTGGGTTAGTCTTGTGGGTTATATTACACAAGCTACTTAATTTATGATAGATTACATGGCAACTTTAAGTTTTGAAATTTTTTTATATAAAAATTTATAAATTATAGGCCACTAGACTATAATCCAACAAAGAAGGGTTGAATAATTAACAAATCATCTCAAATTCAAACTCCATTTTATGTCATATTAAAAATTTGATAAATTATAAATCTAAAACTTTTAAAAATTTATAAAATTTAACCTCCAAACTGATCCATCATAATCAACCTCAACAAATGATAATCTAAATAACTAAATTTCACATAAAAACTCCTATCATATGATAAATATTCCTATTTGAATCTTCACATCTTAAAGTTCTTCAATTCTTAAAGCATTCTTTTCTTTTCCTTGGCTTGCTATTTATTTGTGTCAAGCATGATATTCATCTTTCATTTGCTTCACTTCAATACTTACTCTTCTCTCTTTAGACCATCTTACATAAAATATTTTAAAACTTGCAAACCAAATAGTTGGTCTAATTTATAGTTAATAGTGTGAAGTTTAACAATAAGCAATGATTCAACAATATTTAGTGTAAAATAAAGTATCTTATCATACATATAAAATTCTCATATTCCTATCTCCAATTTAGATTATATAGTACTAAAACTTATTAGATATGTTACAAGCAAACATATTTCATACATAAAAGATAAAAGCATAATTCAAATATATGTTAAACAAGGTAATGATTAGGTTAAAATGGATAAAACCTCCCTTAATTTAAGGCATGTGTAATTTACTCCCTTTAGTTTTAAAACTTAACAATTAACCTCTTAAACTCTCAAATTTGTGTAATTTAACACTTTTGTTAACAATTCCATCTAAAACCTTACTAGAATATTCCATATAAGACAATGCATTGCCACATCATCTTTAATGTTTAACAACATGCATGATTTAATAATATTTGGTGTAAAATGAAATATATTATCATACATATGGGATTCTCATAATCATATATCAAACTTGGATAATTATAGCATTAAATCCTATTAGATATATTATCAGCAATCATATCTCATACATAAGAAATAAAACTTGAGTTAAGTATATGGTAAATAAAGTATTGATTAGGCTAAAATGTGTAAAACCTCCCTCAACTTAAGATCATGTGCAATTTACTTCCCTTAGCTTTAAAACCTCACAATCAACCCTTAAAACTTATAGATTTATGCAATTTAGCCTTTCTGTAACAATTCCTTCCAAAACCTTAATAGAATCTTTCATATAAGATAATGCATTGCCACTTCATCTTAAACGTGGCAATTGACTACTCCCTATTTTGCCAAATACCTTTATCTTGCAAAATCACAATTTTGCTAAAAACTTTCAAGATTTCATATCTCTAATTTTCCTAAAATTATTAGCTTTTTACTCTAATTCTTAATTTCTTCTATTTCATATTCCTAATTTCCTTAAAATCATCATCTTTCATCTTCGATCATTAATTATTCAAGTTTTCAAAAATCTTTTTCAAACTTTTCTCACTTATGCCTTTAGTAAAGATCCAACCTACATTGGTATTTAAATTGAATCTTAGAAACAAAAGGAAGCTGTAAGTCAAAATGATTAGATGAAACTAATGTTGAAGTTACAATTCAAGAGATAGTTCATGTTTGGTCAAGAAATCCATCATTGGTGAAGCTTAAAACCACAAAAAATGGAGAAGGAAGAACAAAGTTCTAAGCTTGGTATGCTTGGCAATAATGGGGTAGAATTTCATTAAGGAAACTAATGATCTTCAACCACCATGGCAAAATTCAATTGTAATTGCTACTTTTCTTCTCAATGATCTTCATAGTCTTAACAAAGAGATTCTTCTTAGCAACACAAGCACATATAATTAAACCCTTAAAAGATTGATTTAAGCTTTCTCAACTATTTCTTTTTTGGTTTGGTTTCTAAGAAAATATGAAGTTGTGAAAATTTTTTTGTTAACTAGGTTTTTGATTTTAAAATTTCAACTATTTTGCTTTCTTTTCTTTCTTAGAAAATGAAAGAAAATATGAAGTTATGAAAATTTTGGCAACTCAACTTTACATTTTACAATTTCATCTTAGAACCAAAGGAAAATGAAGATTGAGTTACAAACAAGATGTCATTTGGAAAAGATTGTTACAGATGAGTTTTTACAAAATAAGGAAAATTGGGATTTTTAAAGGGCAAGGGTATTTTGGTAAATTAGAGACTAGTCAGATGCCATGTCAAAGATGTTGTGAAAATGTATTATCTTATGTGGAAGATTCTATTAGAATTTTGGATGGAATTGTAAATAAAGTGTTAAATTGCATAAATTTAAAACTTTAAGAGGCCTCTTTTCAAGTTTTAAAAATAAGGAGAATATTGCACATGATTCTAAGGCCAGTTTGGTATGTTGGAAAGAAAAAAAATCTATCATTTTTAATGTTTAGTAATAAGAAAGTGTGATAAAAAATAGAACCATTGAGATTTGCATGGTAATGCAAGAAGATAAATAATTTTAAAGATAAAATTTTGTAATGTCGTTAATGCCCCTGGGTATAAATTAACATTCATATTCAATAAATAAAAAAATACTTTAACTATATTTATGTAATACATGTTATTTTTCATTTTTTAAAATTATTAATTTATATAATTTTAAATAAAATAATATTTAGATACTACTTTTAATTATTATATAATATTTTTTTAATAAGAGAGATTTTAAGATTAAAATTTTTTTATTAAAAATATTATTTTTTTATTATTTTTAATTAATTAGAGAGTCAAAAATTTTATTTTAATACTTTTTTAATTAATTAAAAACTAATAAAAGTAATCAATTTTAATAATATTTAATATTAAAAATAATAAATTATATAAATTAAAAAAATGACTGCAAAGCAGTTGAAAAAATAGTTTTGTCTAATCAGATATCAGTTGGAAATAAAATTCTAATTGACATTTAGTTGGATATATATATTATATCTTTTTATTTATTTATATTTTAATACATATAAATATGTATTAAAATATAGATAATTTTATAATATATATTATAATATATTATAGACATAATATTTTATTATTTTTAAATTATTCATTTTATAAAATAAAAAATAAATGATATTATTTTAAAAATAATAAAAAATAAAATATTAAAAATTTATTATAAAATTAATTAATAATAGTTATATTTTAAAAATAATAAAATATTTTTCAAAATCAAACTTCATAAATTATATTAAAAAAAAACAATTAACTGAAAAACAATCCGTCATGTCCTACCAATTGGCACTTGAAAATATTTTTGACTATCAACTGGTTGCAATGTATATATATATATGGGTGGGGTCCCCCCCCCCCCCCCTCTCTTCTCAACACACACATGAACATATATATATATATATATATATTATTTAATATATATTATTTATAATAATATAATATAATATAATATAATATATTTATTATAGTTATATATATTATATTTAAATAAATTATTAAAATAATAAATAATTCTTTTTATTATATTAAAATAATAATTTATAAATATTTTTTTTTGAAAAATAATTTTATTTAATATAAGAAATATTTTTTTAAAAGTATATTTTCATTAATATATACATAATTTAAATTATTTTATTGTAAAAAATTGTTATATAATACAAATTATTGAATTATAAAAATTTTGTCAAAAAAAATCCTTTAGCAAATAAAAAGAAAAAAATGTGAAAAAAATAGAAGCAGTGATATAACGTGAACGTATATAGAATAAAGATATTCTTATTATTGTACTTTTTTTATTTTCTACTATCTTCTACTTCTATCTAATTAAATAATTAATTATAAATATATTTTCTTTCTTCTTTTCATTTTCATCACAACAAAATCTGCATACCAAATGACGCCTAAGTTGTAGGGTATTCTATATAGCCTAATTATTATAATCAGGCAACAATCATATAAGAATATATTATTAATTTATTTGTAAATTATTTGTCATTAACAAAATTTATAACATAAAACCTCGTGGCTAATAAAAAGTACAAAAGCGAGCAAATGGTAAGTAAAACGTGAACTATTCCACTAATTTTCTGCGTTTTTTTTTTTTGGTTTATCTTTTTTCATCCCCCTCCTTCCTTTCTATTGCATCTTCCTTGGTCGGTACTTACTCCCACACTAGTCCGGCACCCACGTTTTCGCAGCTCTAACTACTGCATGGCCTCCTTTGTGTTAAAAGAGATGATGCTACACTTTAGCCCACGAAAGCCTCCTTGATTGGGTCAAACCCCATGTTTTCTGTTTTTTTTAGCTGGTTCGGTATTCCTGAGTATCAAGGCTCTTGACTAATTAAATACAATTGTAGGCTAGACAATTCATCCTAACTCCACTAATTCATTACTCGTGATCTTAGTTAATACCATGATACAACAATTTGTCATTCTTTGTTTAGGCTCACTGGCTTATATCACACAAGCTAGTTGATTTATAATAGATTACATGGCAACAAAGAGTTTTGAAAAAGAAAATTTTATATACGTTTATTAATTATAAGTTACTAGGCAATAATCCATTGGCGAATAATCTCAAATTCAAAGCCTCATTCTATATCTTATAAAAAAAAATTATAAATTATAAATTTAAATCTTTACTAGGCAATAATCCATTGGCGAATATTCCCAAATTCAAAGCCTCATTCCATGTCATATAAAAAAATTTATAAATTATAAATTTAAAATCTTTTAAAAATTTATAAAATTCAGGCTTTAAACTGATCCATCATGGTCAATCCTAATGTGGTCATTAAATTTGTGAAAACATTTTTTTTTAATGAAGGGGTGATAAATGTTTGCGGGACACGTCCATTTGACATCTAGTAAGTCAGAGAGAGAGAGAGAGAGAGAGAGAGAGAGTTGCAATATCATCATTATAACAATCATGAATTATCCAAGTTGCAGTATCATCAGTATAACAATTATGAATTATCCATGATGTGCTGAGATTCTTACACATTTATGAGAATTAGATTTATCCTTTGAATGTTACCGCAAGATTACGTAAAAATTTTCATAAAAAGAGTTGTTGGCAAGTTCCGTGAGATCTATGAGAAAATGAAAGAAACCCTGACTGTTCCCCATCACGTGGCCATCAAGAATATTAACAAACAATATATGAATACTCCGCTAGTCTGGTCTGGTGTTGCCGTGGCATACATCTCTGAGAATTGATAGAACCAACAAGATAGTAAAGAGAAGAAATTTCCTAGCTGTAGCCTATTTTTCCGTTTATCTTTCTTTAACGCCCGCTTTGTTGCTCTCATAGTCTCTCACACACAATTTCATCACAAAAATCGTATCAATCGGACTGTATTTGCTGATTCTCGATCTCTGAGTATTTATTTATTTCGAATTGGAATCGTGTTTTTTTTTTTTCGATTCTGGGTGTGAAGGGAATAATCGTGTTTTAGATTATGAGGAAAAGGGAAAGGGAAAATCCTTGTGGGGTATGCGGTCACTATCACAAATACGAAGAAGGGGAAGTTTGTTCGATTTGCGGCCACCGCATTCCGGCAGCATCGGAGAAATCTTCAATCCGAGTCAGCGCCTTCCCTTCCGTGATTTTGCCTGAATTCCTTTACTTGGGCAGCTACGATAACGCATCACGTTCGGAACTTCTCAAGACTCAGGGAATCTCTCGAATCCTCAATGTAAGGGTTCCCTGTGATTTCATGAATCTAGGATTGATTGTTTTTTCTTTATGCCATACGTGGTCTGGATCGTAATATCAATATTTCATTAATCAACTTGTTCATAGTAAATCTATGAGTTATTTGATTAGATTGTTGTTCATTGGCATCTGATCCTTCGAATTCTGGTCTGTGTGGTATTTGAGATTTCAAGATGATGATGTGATTCTTACAGACAAGAAAGGAATGCATATATATGTTTTAATTGAGTTAACTCTTGATAGTATGGTTTCAGTTATTCTTCAATATGTATCATTTAGTATTAAGACATTAAGCGTACTAGGTATAGGATCTAGGGGTGTTTGCATGGCTAGAAAATCTAGAAAACCATATATATGATGGAGCCGGTTCAAAAGTAAAAGTTCCTTGGTAAACTCAGGAATAAAAATTGATAGGTTTTTTGGTAACTAGTTCATATTTAAAAAATTAGTCGCAAGTTACAAATTATACGTTCATTTTAAACTGTTCTGGACCAAATTACAAGTTTTCCAGATGCCCTTCTTGTATTTAACTGGCCAATAAACGGGGATAATGCCAAGTTAAACATTTTATGGTTGATATATTCCAATGATACAAATTAAATGGGCTGATTTAGTAGTTAAGCTCTTTTGGCTTATTGGTACTCCTGAAATTAGTTTTTCAAATGCTGCATGTGTTGATTGCTTTGGGATAGCTGCGATTGAAATGGAGGGAAACATAGGGCAAATGCAATGAGTGTTAAGTAATGTGCTTTATATTCTGTAAGCAATGGATCCTTCAAGTTTGAGAAGGACTGAGCCCTAAATAATTGTGAGAAGGGCAAAGGGATGTTACCTCTTTTGTTTCTTGCCTGGAGATACCCAATCTACTTGACTTTATGCCTTTCAGACACTAATGCCATTCAAATTGTTACTTCAGCTGTTCAGTAACAGAAATTTTATTTCTTTGGTTTCTTGGTAATGAAATATGAATATGATTTGACAAATCTGATGGCTCTGAGACCTGCTTATCTAGGAATTTTTGAAACTTCACATTTTTATTTGAACTTGTATTTTCTGCCTGTGCAGACGGTTTCTTCTTGTCCAAATCTCTACCGAAACTCATTTACCTATCACTGTCTCCCAGATGACAAAACTTTGCCATTTGATGAAGCAATTCAGTTTCTAGGTATGTTTTTTGATACTTGTTTTTTTTGTTAACTTCATTTTCAAGATGTCTTAGCATTATTGCTTCACTTGTAGAGTTATTTATATCACTGCAAATTTTGCAGCCTGCTAAAATGCAATAATTCATTAGTACATGCTAAAAAAGCCTGACACTGACTCTTTGGTTTTGTCCAAAGATAGCTATTAGATGATTATGTCTTCCAGTTGCAGCAAATGAAATACCATATTGCTCTCAATTCCAGGGGGTTCAAATCTTTGCAAAATCTTTTCTCCACCAACCATCTTTGTCAAATGTTATGCTGCTAAAGTATACAGTAGAGCTGTAGAGGTATTCTAAGAAAACCAAAAAAAGCGGAAATGATGATGGACCTCTTTTATGTATTTGTATATATCTTGTAAACTAGCTTTTTGTTCTCTATGACACTGATGAAACAGATTGCTGATGCACACACCTATAGATCCTATTTCTTCACCTGCAACCAAAATTGTTTCAATTTACGATATTATCTAGAAGGCCCAATTAAGCCTAGTCTCAAAATTTACTTTGAAAGCAAACCTGTACTGCCCTGAGGTATTACACAACAACTTCAAGTCAACGTGGGCTGCATCTGAGTTCTGTCTCAGTGTGTTGCCTGGAGGAAATATCAAATACCCCAAAACAAAAAGATTATTCAAAAGGATCTTTCATCATTATTTTTGAACTCTGCTCTGATTACGAGAATAATGGGTCAAAATTATTTGATCTTGGATAGAAATACTTTATAATTGTTAAGAAGGATTGAGAATATAGGAAAGTTTTATCAGTAGGGGTACAGTTACTTGCACCCAAAGTAAATGGTAGAAGTGTCTTCGTGTGGTTATATCCTTACTATAATAGAGAGAGTCAGTTTTATACATGGTAGTTGAGTGTCTCAAATATATATTTTGTTTGCTATCCCTTCCTTTTCTCTCTAACTTTTGCTCTCCCTATTTTCTCAAGAATAATAAATGTCTAATACATGCTAATGCTGACTCCGACTCTACTATTTTTTGTAAGTCCTTTACAAAAAAGAAAAGGCATGGAGAAAGGCCATTTTAAAATGATTACATGTGGGACCTTATTCCTATTTACCTCAAGAACTTCTCTCCTTATCTTCTCCACCTCAAAAATGTCTCTCTTATCTTCTCAAACTCTAGGAATAGGAAACTAATTCAACCCCTCATGTAAGGTTCTGCAAAGATTCTTTTAAAAGAAAAGATTAGTGTAGGTACCATCCATCTCGTTTGCAATGTAATTAAAATCCTTAATGATCCCAGTCTCCTAGAACTCACATCAAATGACTTAAAACTTTATTAAACTTCTCATCGTCCCACTAGTAACATTGAGGAAGTTAGTATTACAATAATACAATCTCCCTTTCCAATCCACTTAGCTTCCTGCTGCAGCTAGTATTCTTTCTCAAAAGGACAGCTCAGTCTTGAAGGAAGCTCCTTTGGCAGTTAATTTCAGATAGTATCCTTACCTGCTAATGTCTCCATCATAGAAATCTCTTGCAACCTGCGCATCCTGGATTTCCTCATCATTCATTCTAGGTCCTTAGTTTGTTGATGAAATGTGAGAAAATATAAAGGAAAATAGCGAGGGATAGTAAACAGAGAGAGAAGAGAGACAGTGCACAGAGGGAAAAGTCAGGCTTAAGGTTTGTCTATTATACTACTATAAAAGGGGTAGGATACGGGAAAAATATTTGAATAATATTCCTTAAATATTTTTTTAATTCTGACCAAAGCTCCCTAATTCAGACTGGCTTTTAATTTCTTTCCTAAACAGCTCCCTTAATCATAATTCAGCCCAATGCTCCCCCTTCAAGATGTAGCATGGTTTCATCATATGCCCATCTTGCAGACCCAAAGAAAAAATCAAATAAAGAAAACATTAAACAGCTTTCCAAGATCTAGGCAACTAGCACTCCCTTTTAGTCGGATAGTGCTTAGAAGTCTTCTGATGGTAGTGACCCCTTTGGCATTCATCTGGCTGTTCTGCTGACAGCTATTTGATGTCTTAGATTTGTTATAGCCCCTTTGACATTTTCTTGGCTTCTCTAATGAACTCAATGACAACACCTTGAGGTCATAGACCTATTGCTCTTCAATGCTCCCTTCAAACCAAGGGTTTTGACCTGTGGTCCAAAATCTGATCATTTAAGCTTAGTTGAAAAATAGAAATAGGAATGATGTAAAACAGAAATGAAAGGTAGAGAAAAAGAAAGGCCAAATAGAGTTTGGCTTCTAACCCAACACTGGTAAACTTGAGAGAAAAAGGAGACAGAGCAGAGAGGGAATAGTCATGCTCAAAGTTTGTTTACTATGGCCCCCTAAGCTCTCTTAATTGTAGGAGAGACATTAATGATATAGGTTCTTTGACTTTTTCAACACTTCTCTCTGAAAACTTTGAGCTTCCTTCTGAATCTAAAAATTTCGAACCCTTTATTTCAAGATCTTAGTTGCAATAAACAAATGGCTAAATCTGGAAAAAGTATCTTCTAAATTCCAGGGAATAAATATACTTACCTTTCTATTCCATGAGAATATATGTTTGTAAGTTGATGTCGAAATTAGCATAATCAATTTTCAACAAGAGGAAAAAGTACCGGTCTGATTCAAAGCAGCGAGCAGTTGTATGAATTGATACACTGAGAAAAAGGACCATGGGGAGAAAAGTTGAACAATGTTTGGATATTAGTTTCTCAGATAATGCAGATGTTAGTTTTGTCATAAGTTACTTGGATATCATCAATGGCAATATATTATTAAAGATTAAAAAAAAAAAAGGAAACTACCTCCTTCATATATGTGGCAGAAATGCAGCTCTATCCCAAATATCCACTCAGTGATTATGCCTGCATGAATTTAGAGAGAACCTTGAAATTTACAGTGCATTTCACCCGCACTCTTGACCATTCCACATTACTGAGAAGTTTCTTACAAGTTTCTCTTGAAAAACTTTGCTTACACATTTTTTCACGAAATTAATTGTTGGGTCTAATCGAGTGTCAAATAAACTACCTCCTTCATATAGTGCTTACTAAGGGCCAAAGATCCTTGCTTTGAGCAATAGAAGCATTTATATGTACATGTCATAGAACTTGAACTATTTAGGTTTCAATTGCCAATGATGGATTTGGCATTTTAGAATAAGGAAATTTTATCAAATTTGTGCTTTCTAGCTCCACCACCCTCTTTTTTTTTCCTTTTTGCAGATTATAGTTTTTGTTACCTAACAGGCCTCTAAATTTTATTATGCTTACCCATTTTGCATTTCAAAGATATTCCTCATTTGTTTCTACATTCTTGTTCTCAGAGGGTGAAGAGATATCTTTGCACCCTAAGATTTTGGGACTGTAATAAGTTGATGTAGAGACTCCAGCAACCCATCTTTAAATACTTTATCTTTAAAGTCCCTAATTAATCAGACTGTATATTAAATTGCCTGCTTTTTTTTAATGATTTCTTTTTTCATCTGCCTCAGTTTGGCTGGCTGTTACCCATGATCACTTCTCACTATTTTAACTATGCTTTTTTTTTTTTTTTTGGGGGGGGGGGGGGGGTTATAGTTGTCCACCTGAAGATAATTAAGGGAAAAAACCTATGTTTCATAAGACATGTAAGAGAACATTAACACATATAAAACATATGCTACTAACTTCCAAAATTATATATCATTTACATGTTAACATGTAAAATTTGGCTCAAGCTAATTTAAATTCAACTAATAGGTTTGTTGTTGTACTGATGAAGTTGCAACGTTTGTTATAGATGTTTCCAGTTCTAATTTCTCCTTCCATTTTTTGGCTTTTACACTTAAACCAATACTTTGTGCTTATGTTGCAGAGCAATGTGAGAAGGACAAGGCACGGGTTCTGGTTCATTGCATGTCAGGAAAGAATAGGTGAGTTATTGCTGCTAGTCGCTTTAAGCATGGCGGTGAAGTATTTTGCTCTACTTAGTTTCTAATAATCTTATGGTGGACCAAAATAAAGAAAACAAAGAATTAGTGTGAAGGTCTTTCACCCTATTGTACTGTAGCCTTGTAAAAAGGGGATGCTGTGAAGACACTGAAAGTTTCAATTATAAAAGAAAATGATAGATCTGTGCAAGCTACAATTCCCATGAATAATATATTTCTTCTGGCAGGTCTCCAGCTATTGTGATTGCTTACCTGATGAAGTCCAAGGGATGGAGACTCGTCCAGAGCTACCAGTGGGTAAAAGAGCGGAGACCTTCTGTTGAATTAACTGAAGGTATGTTTGTTTTCTAATTCCTGATTTGTTTCTCATTTTAGCAAAAGTCACCAGCTTCCAAGGATAAGATTAGCCAATGGAAGAATCTCATCTTTTGAGGAAAAGGATCTATTTGTTGGATGATGAAGGAAGCCTCATCATCAAAACGTCTGCTCCTGGTTATTAAAAGATTATATAATGTGGGTGGGTGGTTGCTAATTTAGGATGACGTCCCCTTATGGGAATGAATTAACTGAGAGACTTCAATTTGAGAACATTGCAAATTCTCCCTGCCCCTCACCCTTAAGAGGCCTGAAAGAAAGAGCCTGGGGATGTCCCAAATTAGTTTTTCACCATTGATCTTGTTCCAAATTCTCAGTCTGTGTTCCTGTCTGCCAAAGTTTAGTCTTCTACTCAACCCTGTGAAATCCCAATATTTTATCTGCCAAAGTATAAAAATACATATGCATGCACATTTTCATGGAGTATGAGTTTATTTGGTAACATTTTTGAAAATATCATGAGCCTATTAATAATTTTTGTTTAATGTTTGGTCATTATACCTGCTGAAAGGTTTTGAAGTTTGAATCAAATTAGTCTATTTTTCAAAGAATCTAAGTTATCCTTATCTGTAGTATTTGGTGATAATTCTGAAACCTTTTGAATGTAGAATGACAATTGTAGAGCAATGATACTGAAATTTGCCTCAATATTTGAGGCTTGTCGCTTGAATTATATTTTCACATGGACTACATGCACTTGCTGTTATGATTTTTTTTTTTTTCTGGGTAAACATTTTTTTTTGGCAATGATTAGAATGTTTTGTTTATTCATGGAAATGTAGTTCCTAGTTTTTGAGTTGTAAATTGTTTGAAGAATATTAAATATCCAAGTAAAATACCTTGACTTCCATTGAATTTTGCATTAAATATGTAGACTTCTTATCTATTTTGAAAATATACACAGATCTCTCTTATATTTTATAAATATGCTACCATTTAGTCATTTTAAAGTTTTTCTTAACAAAATCATTAATTAAGATTTTAGAAGCCAGTCGAAAATCCAAATTCAGTGATCAGATGCCTAAAATACCCTTGATTATCAAAATTTGGGACTCCAATGAGTTGCTTTTCAAACCTAGAAAGTATATATGGCTTACTCTCAACCTCCTCAAATTGACACAAGTAATGATGAAGCTATTTTATATTACAAATAAAGGGTGATTTAGGCATTTGACCAATGAAACTAGCCTTTGGCTGGCTTCTAATATCTTAATTAACAATTCTGTGAACTTTAGAAATGACTGAATGATAGAATATTTTAGAAATAAAAGGGAGGCTGTGTATATTTTCAAAATAGGGTGGAGCTTCGTGTATTTAATGCTGAATCCTGGGGAGGAGGTCAAAGTATTTTACTCTAAATATTAATAGCTGGAGAAGAGTTAGAATTGAATTAAAGAGTTGAAAATCATATGTTTTTTTTTTGGAGGGGGGGGGGGGGGGGGCTGTTGGTGGAAACTATGCTTGATTTTGTTGTTTTTACTTGAAAATTTCCTATTGCGCAATTTGGAAGTTCCAAAGCTTACAAATACATTTAATCTCTAATATACAAACATATGAAGTGCAAGGATTTGAGATATGAGAGGGATAAAACTCATCCATTAGATCTAGCATGTGACCTGCTGAATATGAAAGGATACAAAGAAAAAATAACGGCAGACAACAAGCAGAGAGAGAGAAGGGAGACAGGACAGAGAGGGAGAACTTGGACTTAAGGTGTACCTTGTCCTCTAAAGCTTTTGTAACTAGTATAAGAGGGGTAGAATATGGGAAAAATTTCTGAGTAATATCCTTAAATCTCTCAAGTTCTGACCAATTTCCCCTAGTTCAGACCAGTTTTGATTTCTTTCCCTTCTTTCCTATGCAGCTCTCTTAATCATCAGACAGATTAATGATAAAGATTCTTTTTTTTCTTTTTTTTTCAATAACACTGGTCTTCAAGATGAAGCATAGTTTTCTCATTACCTCATATGCTCATCTTGCAGACACAAAATATAAAATAAAATAAAATAAAATAAAGAAAAAAAAAAACTCACAACCTTCCAAGATCTTGGCAACTAGCACTCTCTGAGTAGGAGACTATGATGGCATCCTATAAGTCTTCAGCTGTTGCGATCTCTCTGACATTCTTCTGGTTGTTACTCAACTGACAGTCCTCAGTTCTCACTGAGGTCTTCGATCAGTTATAGCCCCTCTGGGTTTCTCTCAGCTGCTTGAACTTTGATGACAAAGTTCTTGGAGGATTTCGAACTACTACTCTTCAGAGGACCCTTCAACCTTATCTGGCTTGTCTTAGTTCTCACCTTACTCAGCAACAGAGACTAGAGCCAAGAAAGAGTTTCCATATGACATAGCTGAATCAGTCAATTTGTCTGACCAAGGTGCAAGTCCTGCAGAATTGTATGACTACCAGACAGCTGCATCAAATCACCAGAAGGGTGAGGGAAAAACCTGGGCATGTCTCAAACAAGTGGGTAAACATTCTCTGAGCTGGAATCATGTGGCTTTTTGCCAGAAAAACCACAACATAAGGAGTGACTATGTGTGCCCCAAAAAAGTGTGTCAAGCTGTGATGTGGAAACAAAAGTCTTTAGGGCCTTCAATCGCTGTTGTCAGTAGGGTAGATCAAGGTGGACTTTTGTACTCACCTTACCCCAGTGGGATTTTTGGTTCTTTCCATCCCCATCCCCACACCTCTGGAGATTTTTTCCCCCCCACACACACACGTGCGCACGTGCACACCCACCTGTGGAGATTTTTTTCCCCACACACACCCACACCCACCCCCCAGTGACCCCACCTTCAACTATAAAGCACGAACACAATGTGTGTTGGACAGCAGCACATAGACAGGGAAAACACACTTAGACATGCGCTGAATGCACCTCAATCTTGCATTGGACATGGTTGGACACAGATAATTCCAAAAACAAGGAAAAATGACCAAAAGAAAAAAGTAGACTGAAGACTAATAAATGCATCTTGTTGTGATAATTAAAGTTATTTCTTAATTTCTTTTATTGTACATGAATGATTTGAATAATATATGCTTAGAATATAAGATGGTGCCAGTTACTTTTTCCTTTAGAAGTATATCACTAATAGAAAGTTTAAAGATTTAAATATAACAATATGACAATATATATATATATATATATATATATATTTATACGCTATCTCGTGTTGCATCATGTTTTATACTTTTGATGTGTTAGATTCTGTCATGAACCTGAAGTATAGGAACTGGCTTTTCCTCTAGCCTGCCATGTTTCTTGGTTAATCATTGACTTATCCACTCCAAATGGGGTGGGGTGGGTCAAAGTGGGTGTAGTGGACCAAAATAGCCAACCCTTCTTCATGGTTTCTGGAGGTAGAGGTAGATTATCCTCATCAGTTAGTCTTTTCTATTGTGTTGCCAAAATTTTATTTGGAAGCTAGGTGTATGTTTCAAGGTTGATGGAACCTGCTAGAAATAAGAATCATGTTGAAAACATGGAAACAATTGGGAGAGAAAAGAATAAATGTTAGAAAAGAGTTTATGTTTGCCTCTACCCCGAATATGGATGAACTGCTCTGGATACCATGATGAAACTTGAGAAATATAGAGCAAGAGACTGCAAGCAGAGGAAGAGAAGGGAGACAAGACGGAGCATTTCTTTTCCTAAACAGCTCTCTTACTCATAGGAGAGATTGACTTTTAAAACATGACCTTTAAGTGGTCTTTTAATCCAGACCATTTTTGCAAGATCCAAATGGTGGGGATTTCCACCTTCTCATCTCTCATCATAAACAGGCTTGTAAATATGAATTTATGATTAGGTACGTAAGCTGGAGAAAACTGGACATTATCCCTTCCTTAAAACTAAGTAAGGGAAAAACCGAAGATGCTAACAACATTAAAATATCTTGAATTCTACAATTCAAATATCTAGAATCCCTGGGAAACATCTCTGGGAATAAAAAGAGTGGGTGGATTGACTTAAAGGAGGAACTGCCAGATGTGCGATGCCTTTCAAATCATAAATTGACTTTGATAGTTAACTCAGTTTCATATCTTGAATTACATGTACGGGAACTGATACATTGATAGCTGCAACAACAAACTTGATCCTGTAAATGTTGAAATTATGTATGGCCTAACAGAGAACATTATTTCGAGGTGCCAAAAAGGAAGTGCACTACTTGAGCCAAACGGAGTGTCCCAAGTAACCTTCAAAGAGAAGCATCTGTCTATAGCACGTTGTATTGAAAAAGAAAAAAAAAAAAAGTTTCCTGGGGTAAACACTCCATCCTGTTGGAATTAGTTGGGTTGTGTCAAATAATTTGCAGTTTATGAAGTTGTTTCCATATCAGTTATGAATTAGAGCGAATGAAATGAGCGATTATGGGCTTTGTTTTCTTTTCACTACCATCTTTCTAATATGCATCCTTCCTTTCATAATGTAGGTGTTTACCAGCAACTGCAGGAGTATGAGCACAAGATTCATGGATCGGTTGATAGTGGCAGCTCTCCGCTATTTGGGTTCTCACCTCCAGCGCCTCCTTCCATTAGCTTTGGCTACCCAAAGATTAATGATCCAGTAGCTCCTCTTCCTGCCTTCAGCAATGCTGGCGCTACCTCAATTTTTGCCCAAGCTCCCCTAGACATCCCTCCGACTGACTTTACCTTTGGAGCTGGTCAGACTGAGAACAGTGTGATTGGAAGCCCATTTAATGCCAATCCGCCTAATCCAACTGGCAGTGATACCCAAATGGATGGTTCTTGATTTCAGCTAGAATCTTTCACAACGACCACCACCCTGACTTTGACGAGCTTTATTATGTGGAACATGTAAAAGTGGTGAGGGTAAATGCTCAGACGTTGTAGCTTCTAAGACTTGCCTGGTGCTAAAGTTATGGATTAGACTTTGGTAAAATACTTTAGGTGTTTGTTATCAAGTTTTTCAATAAAAATTTAACATGTAAAGAAAATATTTTGAAAGACTTAGTGATGGAATGTTTGAGTTGCTAGAAACATCTACTTGTAATATTTGTATTGTATAACTTGATGACAAACACCTGAAGATTATACCTAGTTTAAGGGTGCCAGCCTGCAAGCTGCCATGTTTCAAGTCAAGATGCAAATGATCACAAGTGACTTCTCGATGCTATACAAGTTCATTTTCTCTTATTTACTTTCAAGTCATTTCATAGTTATCTGGTTCTAGGAATGAATTACAGCATATTTACTGGCCTGATGTGCCTCTTCGTCTGCAGATCCGCACTTATATTTTCCAGCTTTTAAACTTTACAAGTGGAATTGTACAAGGTGAAGTAGATTACAGTACTTTTTTTTTTCTTTTTTTTTTTTTTGTGGGCCCCGGGGGGGGACTGCTTACCTGTTCACATTCTTCGAGTTACACATGCAGTCATATTTGTTTGCGAAATCTGACTTAAGATATGTTAACGCTACCCGTTTTATACTTAATATGCCATATTATGTGACTGAATTTGATCTACTTTTTATATCTTCCTCGCCTATAAGCCATTGCTTTATATCCAGGTGAGGTAGTCTAGTTCTCATCCCTGCACCCCACTAGTAGTATGCGAGTAGAAATATATATCGCGGAGGGA
Organism: Erythrophleum fordii; assembly: GCA_032878935.1. Taxonomy (NCBI): domain Eukaryota; kingdom Viridiplantae; phylum Streptophyta; class Magnoliopsida; order Fabales; family Fabaceae; genus Erythrophleum; species Erythrophleum fordii. The sequence goes on along the minus strand of JAVQMF010000025.1, from coordinate 7,212,593 downwards.
TCTTTTCCTGTTATATTCTTATTATGGGGGATCAAGTGGAATTCATTTGAGTCTCAAACTTACTTATTTTATCTTTTTCTCTTTCATAGAACAGGAGATAAGATTCTAGTTCATATATATATATATATATATATTCTAAAATGTGAGGTTCATCTACAAGTTAACATTAACAGGCACATTATTACATGTAGTAATGTCTTTAAATCTTGACCTCCAATCAAACCAAGACTTCATGTGAAGCAGTACAGAGTGGTTTTGCCCCTAGCAACTTCTGTTCATAATATTATTAATGCACAATTTTATACATATATATATATATATATATATATGTATATGGATTAGATGTATATTTTTATTATTGTATTTTTTTATTTAAATATGACAAGTGTATAGTTTTTTTAATAATAATATGATAAATGTATAGTTTGATTAAAAAATTATATAATTATTTAAAATATATATTTATTATATTTTAATTAGAGAATTTAATAATAAATATATAAATGATTATATATAAATTTCAGGCGCATACGCCCGTGTGTGTTCGTTACTCTTTATTATATCATTTAATATTTCTGTTAATCCACTGACTTGCTGAACCTAACGTACCAAGTGTGTGTGTGTCTGGCCGAACCTAATGCACCGAGCAGTATAGAGAAACTAATTTTGCGAGGGGCAAAATCCACTGACAACCAGAAGTGCAAGGATCAGTGAAACTAATGTGATTGTGGAAATGTTGCATCTGCCACCCAATAAATATGACCACACCAATAAATATGACAATTGGAATGGCAAATGAACCATTCTTATCCTTTAAGCTGGGGAGACTACGAGGAATAACTCAACTCGAGGGCATGTATCCCTGAAGGACAGGACTCAAAGTAAATTTTTTTCTTTTAACATTACAAAAAGACAAATGTTGTAATACTTTTTTACATTGAAATAAAATTAAGAGACAAAATTAAAATTTGAATAAAAATTAAGAAAAATGATATTTTGTCAAATAAATTACATTAGATAAAAATTGTAAATAAATTATTAAGTTATAACTCTAATGAATAAATTTAATTTGATCGTTGAGTATATTTGATCAAAGGAAGTTTAGTTTTCAGAAAAATTTTGTATAATATTTTAAAATAAACAGAGTTGTGTAGTTAAACCTCCTAGGAGAAGAAAAACTTAATTAACCTCTATTTTTAAAATTTTTTTATAATTTATATAACATCCAAAAAGGACATTTTTTACCCAAATAAAAGCTCTTTACCAAAACTGATACAAGTAAATTTACAAAAAAAAACTAATAATAACAGCCAAACAAGCAGGCAATAATGAGGAGAGCTGATACAATACAATGAATTTGGATTCATGTTTTTTATGCCAACATGATAATATCATATTGGGGAGAGAGAGATTGAAAGTGTGGGTCTTATATATTCCCAGTGAAGAGAGGGAGTGAGAATATATAGAAGCTATTGTAAGACTTAATCTATAACAATTATATGAAATTAGAATACTAAATTGATTATTTGTAGAAGACATGGTGACAGAATTGAGAATACTCCGTTGATTCGAAATTCCTGAAGGCTTGAAGAGACTAGCACTTACTCTATGATTCATACTCCCTATCACAACTAATAATGGGATAAGTTATGGAGTTAGAATTTGACATGAATACACGGAGGACCTAACCAAGTTATAAATAAATGGGGACCTAACCAAATTATAAATTCTAGTACCCACTCATTATGGGTTTATAAGTTATGAGCTTGCACTTTTATTTATATTAATCAATTAAATATTCATTTCAAAATAATAGGATTACTAATCATAATAAGTGGACCCAAATACATCTCACATGGATCATAATATTAGCCTGTTTTTATTCAAAACAAACATTAATTGATTGTAGCCTATAATAATTCCTACATTCTCCTACTTGGGCAAAATCAATTCTCCATTTTTAAAAACTTTTATTTTGAAAACGACTCTTGGGCTAATGACTAATTTTACAATGTGGCTACATTTTAAAAATATATGATCCAAAATGTGATATCTAATATGACTCCATTCAATTAATGCCAAGTAACATTGAATCATGGCAATTATCATATCTCTTATTGATATTAAACTATCTATGGTTATAAATGTCACTGATTTTGTCGACTAATCATTAGTGTGGAGTGTAGCAAAAAAATAATATACCGGTGTGATCCAACAGGCAAACTATTATTTTCTTTGTCAGTTCTCACAATTTATCTCAAATACCTTAAAGCTAAAGAAATTGTATGGTTTGTCAAAAAATCATCATGTCTCAACTCTAATATGGCATCGACCACGGGCATAGTAGTCCAAGTAACACCGAGTTCAAAATTTTACAATTAATGCATATGTGCAAAAATATATAATACCAAAAATTTAATACATTATCAATTGACCGAATGCAAATCATGTAAACATTAAGAGTATCTAAAGAAAATATTCAACATAACAAGAAAGTAATATAAATCTCAAACTTCTACTAACCAAACTATCAAAAGAACTTACAATGCTCGTGTTCTCAACGTGACTTTTAAACACAACGTGCCTAAATCTTTTGGTTAAGGAATCAACTAATATAGAATTTGTGTCAATATATTCAACAACTATTTCGTTCTTCTTTACTAAAAATCTTTGACAGTTAAATACTTCAACTCTAGATGTTTATAATCACTAGTAGTTTTAGTATTTTTAGTGTAAAATACTACATCACTATTGTCATAGTAAATCCTTAGTGGTTGTGCAACAAGATCCACAATACAAAACCTTATCATCAAATTTCTAATGACTTCTTTTACCTTAGTTTTAAAAATTTTAATTTTTTCAAGAGTATTAAATTTTTCTTTAATCAAATAAAGATAACTAAATCGAAAAAAGTTATTAATGAAATTGACAAAGAACATATTACCACAAATAATAAGTAAAAGGGATCCACTAAAATCTGTATGAATAATTTTCAAAAGACTTAAATTTCTAATTGCACTTTTTTTTTTTTATTCTTAGTGAACTTTCCTCTAATACAGTTCACACAAGTCCCTAAATCGTCAAACTCTAAAGAAAGTAAAATATTACTTTTAATTAACCTTCCAATTCTTTCTCTAGAGATATGATTTAAGTGCTTGTGCCATAATGAAAAAGATTTTTATTTAATTTTAGACCTTTTGGCAATTATATTTTCAGTATTTAAAGATGAAAAAATATTGTCAGAAACTAAAGATAATCTATATAAATCATCCATTAAATAACCATAACTAACAATTTGGAAGTTTATTATTAAGTTTACTTTTCTATTGTCAAAAGTAAAATAAAAACCAAATTTATCTAAACAAGAAATAGAAATCAAATTTCTCCTAAAAGAATATACATAAAAAATGTTTTTCAAAATAAATTTAAATCTGGTTGTCAAAACTAGACTGACTTTTTCTATTGACTCTACTACTACTTCAAAATCATTTCTTACCATTACCTTGCTTTCCCTCAGACTTGATCTCCTTAGATTCTTGAATTCCTCTAGATTTCTGCTTATTCTCTAACCAAGCATTGAATTTCATACAATCATTCTTCTTATACCTCTTTCCTTTATACCAGAAACACCATATATTTTTCTTAATGGTAGTTGGTTTAGGACCTTCTACATTATGGTACTAACTATTATTTGATTTTCTTGAACTTTGATTCTTATTAGGAGTATTAAATTGATTTTTCTTATGTTTTCAATTACCTTTTGTCAGAATGGGGTTCACCTTAGGAAGTAAGAATGGTTAAATCATAGGATAGGTCACTTTTTTTTTTTAATTTCTTTTCTTTATCCACATATTTGGTAATAAGGTCATTAACTGTCCACTTCTCACCAAAGGTATTGTAGGTAGTTTTGATTTGTGTAACTTCGGTAGGTAGGTAATTCAAGGTATGTAAAACAACAAAGTTTTTATTTAGATTAATGCTATGAGCTTTCAGTTTAATTTGGATGTGAACCATCTTTAAAATAAACTCCCTTACTCCCTCGTTATTGTCGTACCTCATATCAGTCAACTTTTTTATAAAATATCTAAACTCAGCATTATTAGATACTTGGTATCTTTCTCCCAAAATAGTAACAAATTCTTTAGCACTTATTGTTTCAAGTAAACTACTAAGTAAGTGCTCAGAGATGGTCCGCTTAATAGCAATTATACTAAGTCTACTGGATCTCTTCCATTTGACTAAGAACTCTTTTTGTTCAATTATACTCTTCTCATTCACTTCAGGCTTACTTTCACGTAGTGCTAAATTAAAATAAGCAATTTCTAAAGAGAATTCTAGATCTTGCTTCCACTTGTTATAATTCGATCCAATTAAAATCTCAATTGAAACAGAACAATTATTCATAGAAAAGGTAACTGCAAAATGGGAATGCATTAGAATACATAATAGGGGCAATTTATACATAACTTTAATTAAAACAAGCTATCATAATGAGACCTACATAATAACACATTTTCCTTTGGGCAGAATGTACAAATCAAGGTCATAATTAAGATTCAAACCTTAGATGAGTTAATTAGTGAGAATACACTAGGTTCAAATACCTATCCCCTTTGAGTAGATAAATATCTTAAACTAATGTATTCCCCAATAATTTCATCATAAATCAACTTTTAATTATAACATACAACAATCTCCTTTGAGCAAATTATAGTATGAGATAATTAAAAGCTTTCCTCAAATTACAAAAGAAATTTCATGAATCAATATGAGTAATTTCACTTTAGTGACAATTATCCATAATAATTCATAATATTCTTTGCATAGGAATTAATTTTATTTTGTCCAAAATCATGGTACAATCTTTAAGGAGATGTAATTAAATATAACACCCTTACTAGCCGTGAACAGATTTTATAGCATTCTTAAAGAGGCTATATGCACATACAATTAAAATAGAATCAAATTTTTTTCTTAAAATAAACATATTAAAATATATATTTTAGGCTGAGAGTACAAAAATATGCATCATATTATAGAGAGAGTGAATATTATTATAAGGTCTAAAATATAATAAATTAATTTTTCAATGTATAATCTTTCATAATATCATCCAAATAAATATTAAAATATATTTTATATATTAATATTTATATAAAAAAATTTATAGTGGTCAAAAAATTATGAAATATATTTAAAAAAAAACATTTAAAATATAGAACACCATCCGCATAAATTACAACACACTATCATCTTAATATTCCAAATAAATTAATTTACATAATAGAGACCATTTTGGTAACATATTGTTTTAATTAACTTATTTTAGAGCATCAAATATCTAAAGAAAATAATATAATTATTTGAATTTATATTATCAATATATATATAAATTAAAAATAATAAATATAATTTTTTTAAATATAGATGCATAAACTTAATATTAAATTCTTAGATCAATATATATATTCATTTATTTATATATAGCCTCACAAAAAATTTAACAAATCCATGCACATTAAATATGCCATGAATCAACTAACATATATATACTTTCTTTATATGTGGGCTCCACAAATAAGCAATGTGTGTATTTTTATATATGTGTATATATATGCGGGCCCTACAAGTGCATTTTGTTCATAAGGCACATGTATCAGATTTCATATATATATATATGATATATTTCAAAGGCAACGATAAACGTGAATGATAATTTACAATATATATATATATATATATATTGTCAAAAGCCAAAGAATCCGTGTGTGCATCTCTTTAATTGATTCCTTTTTTTTTTTAGGGCAATATAGTTTAAATCAAAATAACTTCTATCAATCTATAAATTGCATCGTTTCAATGCATAAAATTTTTTTGAAAAATGTCTACAATGGTCAAAAGTTTTTACATAAAATTGCAATAGAATTAATTAATTTTTGATGCAATTAAAAAATGAGTTTTACTTATATGTTTAGGAGGAATATAATTTTTAAAAAACATTTATCAATTTGACCTATTTTGTGAGATTGAAAATTCAATCTTAAAACCCTAACTTAAAATTTCAAACTTTAAATTCTCCCTCTGTGGTGCATAAAAATTCACAATTCAGGTGTTAATTGATTCACAATTTTAATATCTACAAAAGTTTTAAGATCCTGAACTCTAATTTTTTTTTTGAAAATTATCTAATTAAGATTTCAAATCTTATATGGATAAAAATTGCAGAAGGTTAAAATTTTTAAACATGTATTTAAATCAATTATTAGATTCTAAATCATATAATTGAGGTTCTGATACCAATTGTAAGAATTAATTTATAATAATTATATGAAATTAGAATACTAAATTAATTATCTGTAGAAGACATAATGACAGAGTTGAGAATACTTCGTTGATTTTGAATCTCTGAAAGCTTGAAGAGACCAAGGTTTTCTCTATGATTCATATTCCCTATTACAACTTATAATAGAATAAGTTATAGAATTAAAATTTGATATGAAATACAGAAGGAACCTAGCCAAATTATAAATAAACTCTAGTATCTATCCATTATGAGCTTATAAATTATGAGTCTGTATTTTTATCTATACTAATTAATTAAATATTCAACTTAAAATAATAGGATCAATGATCACAATAAAAACACCTAAATGTATCTCACTTGAATTATAAATTAATCTATTTTTATTCAAAACAAACATTAATTAATTGTAGTCCACAATCATTCCTACAGCTACACCTCTTAGTTTATTTCTCTCTCTCATAATGATATTGTGTTGACGCCAAAATATGAGCATTCAGATTCCAATACAACATGTGACAAAGCAAATACATAACACAGAAAAAACATCGAAATCATCCTCAGCGCAACGTGATTTTTCCTGTTGTTTCGCGTGGTCATAGTCATCTTTGCTTCCATAGGAGGGCATTGCTGCTCTTACCATTTGATGGATCTAGCCTCAGAAATCTGAATATTAGGGCCGGGTCTTTGAATGCCTTGAAACAACAGAGAGTTGCGAGTCCTTTGACAAAGTTTTCTTCTTTGACCACATGTCATCCAGGAAACAAAGTACTCTAATGGAGAATGGAGAAAAAGACGTAAAATCTCTCTCTTGGATCTTCCTAAATCCACCTTGGATTGCATTCTCAAGCATTTTTCTCCAATCGAACTGTGCATAGTGTCACAAGTTTTTATTTCTTTAAGGTATAAATGCACAAGTAATCATTTATGGGAACAACATTTAAACCGAAGATGGGGCAGACTGATAGACGATGCTGGTTATAAGGAGGGGCAAAGGCATATGACAGCAGAAGTCCAAGCATCGCTGGGTACTTTAAGTGATGCTTACACGGTAATGGCAACAACTTCTTGGAATCTATATATATATTTATATATATATATACTTTTATGATGAGGGATTGTTTTGCTGTGATATATATAACTAATTTCCTACGTATTTTTTTCCGGCAGAATGGCATGTCAAGCGAAATTGTTACAGTGCCTTAGTTAGCTATGATTCCAGAGCAGATACATTTCTAGCAAGGTATGAGATGAATTGCCTTATTCGAAAAATTAATTATGAACTTAAAGAGTGAGTCTAATTATATAACTACCTGAACTTCTCTGGTTAGACTTCAGTAGAATTGGTGTAGTACACTTCTAAGGTTATTCTATTAGATTGTAGGTCGTCGGTTACCACTTTGTACATTTTTCTTTAGAATGATAATAATATGAACCTAGAAACACTATGAACCATAACTATCGTGTAATAGCTATGTAATAATTAATTAGGGTTCATGATGTTTCTGAGCCCATAGTATTATTATTATTTTCTTAGCACAATACTATGTTAAGTGGATTATAACTTTTTTTTTTAATTGTCATTTGCTTATGAAACCACCTTTTAATAAATTAATAGGCTACTTATTGCAGACAACACCATGCTGGATGGCGATTTATTGAAAGAAATATTCAGTGGGATAGGCCGGGGAGAGCTACCCAGTAAAAACTTCTTTTGATTTTTATCTTCCTGTTTAATTATGTTAAAAAATTTTTCAAAAAACAATATTCTTTTAAAATATAACAAAACTTTCAAAAAACTTTATTTTCTTTAAAAACTCAGACTCTAAATCTTAAGTCTTTTAATATATATAAATTATTTTAAACCTACTAAATAAATTTATCTTTATATATTTTTAAATAATAGTTTTTTAACTCAAAATAAAATTTTAAATTTCACTCTATATTATAAACTATATATAATTTTAGATAACTGAAAATCTGAATATTATATTGAGATTGAATGGAGAGCACGTAGGGATGCCCCTACGGTAAGTTCAGTTTCTATGCTGATAATAGTACTTGCTCTTCTTCTAAACCGCGCCTTCCATTATAACAAATTTCAAAATTAAACTTATATTGCAGATATAAGGCTAGCCTATACCATATTACGTACGAGTAATAACACGTCATAAATGTATCGCAGATTGGTGGCTTGCTGTTATTGGTCACTCGGAATATTGCGAAGGGAATGAGAAATCATTTTGCACATAAAAATTTTTAGATAAATTTAGATTTTGGAAATACTTAAAATAAATAGATTAACTCAATCACTGCTAAAAAACTGATATTTAACTACAGTAATTTAATTGCAGTTTATAAAATTGCAATTTAAGATTTAATTACAATTTTAAAACATGTTAAATCACATAAACTAACCATAATTTTTATAAAATGCAATTTGTCTAAAAACATGATAGTTTAACCGTGATTCATTGGAACCGCACTTAAATCACGCTTTAAAAGACCACACCTAGATCTGAAATAGATATATCGCAGACTCGTTCGGCTTGTCTCACGTTGACACGTGAAATTGATATCATGTTGAACAAATCATGACCCTTCACTTCATTTGATGGCTCCCCTTCCTTCGTTTTGTTAGATGCAATAAATATGGATCAATTTTACAACCCAACAAAATCCTTATGTAGATTTTATATCATTATGTAAAGAATTATTTTTTAATTTTAAAATTAATTTAAAATAAATAACCAATATTTTATATCATTTTAATATAATTAAGTTCTATCATGGTAAAGTTTAGATTTAATTGCCATGTGAAAGGGCTAAAAATAATATTTTGTAATAATTTTATAAAAATTATTTTCAAATATAGAATTAATTGATAAAAAGTCTTTGAGTATAAGTTAAAATTTTTTTTCAACATTAAAAATTTAAAATATTTTTATCAAATTATTAAAATAAATAAATTAAAGTTAAATTAAAATAAATAATATATGAAAAAAAATCAAAGAGTCATTAAGTTAAAAATCATATAAAATTAGATTGAAATAATATATTTTTATGACTAGAATAAAAAAATATGTGAGATTTTATCAATTAATTCTACATTTGAGAATAACTGTTTGTGAGATTTTACATTATGAAAAATATGTTAAATTTTTGATAATCGTAAAAAAATTTAACTCATAATCAAAGGCCTTTTTTGAATTAATTTTATATTTGAAAATAATTTTCATAAAATTATTATGCATCTGACTACATTCAAAATTTAACATAGTTTTTATATTTTCGAGTCTCATAAATAATTATTTTCAAATATAAAATTAATTGATAAAATCTCACATATTTTTTTTAGTAATAAAAATATATTATTTCAATCTAATTTATATATATATATATATTTAACTTAATGATTCTTTAATTTTTATTTATATATTATTAATTTTAATTTTAATTCACTTTATTTATTTTAATAATTTGATATAAAACTTTTTAAATTTTTAATATTGTAAAAAAATTTAACTTATATTTTATCAATTAATTTTATATTTCAAAATAATTTTTATAAAATTATTACTTAATATTATTTTTAGCCCTTTTAAATAGCAATTAAATCTAAAGTTTACCATAATAGAATTTAATTATATTAAAATGATATAATATATTAGTTATTTATTTTAAATTAATTTTAAAAATAAAAATTTAAGAGTTTATTTATAACATAAAATCTGTAGAAAGATCTTGTTAGATTAAAAAATTGATTCATATTTATTGAATTTGATGAAACAGAAGAATGGGAGGTACAGAAAAAATGAAGAATCACGATTTGTCCAATTTGGCGCGTCAACAGGAGACAAGCCGTACGCATCGCAGACCCTCCCGCACTCTTCACTTGCCGCGCGACGGCCCCTCCTTCTCCCCTCATTGGCAAGGACGCCGGAGACCGCCGAAGACGCCAGCCGAGTAAGACCGCCGGCGACCTGCAGCGGGGAGAGATGCGGAATTCTCGATTTTCTGTCGTTATGTTCGTTTTTTAGCATCTTTTGCTAGTTCGTCTCTGGGAACTTGAAATGTTGCCTTTTTCTTTTGTATATCTGAGGTATGGATGACACTATGTTTGTTAAGCAATTCTTGATTTTGAGTGGCCCTAAAATCCTTGCTGCTTTTTCCTTGTTTTCTGAGCTATGTAAATGGCGTGAAATTGAGATCCTAAAATCTCAATGTTAGGGTACTATTTTAGTCTGTTGAGTGAGCAAGGGTGATTGAGAGAGATACAGGAAACAGGAGACGGGCATTTTGAGATAATTTCTTTGACTCATGATTTGGGGCTGTGCAATTGTATTTGCTGTTGACTTCAACGTGCTTTAGTACCCTGAAATGTTGATTGCTGGTCATCCTCTATTAGCTCAGGCATGAAGCTTCTGCTGAATTTAAGTGAAAACTGAGATAATAACTGATATGTGAAACCAAATGATAGTCCACCATTTGGCAGCTGCTTGAGCAGGTGTATTCATGCACTAGAAGCCAAATCTGTCATATTTGTAAATGCAGTTTCAAAGCTATATTTAACCTTCTGACCTATTTTACTGGCTTTGGACTGCTAGTTGAGTATGCATTAGTGAAGCACCTTGTAGTTTACATTTGTAAATTGATATTAAGAAGTATATAAAGACGAGGCTAGCTGATATCTAATTGAAGACCCTTGAGCTTATAAATTCAATTAGTTAACTTGTTAGTGGTTGTTTCAGTCTAAATCTATAACTATGAGCTCTTTAGATCTACAGCCCAAAAACCATCTGCTACATGTAGAATGAAACAGGCTTCCAATGTAGTTGCACTTCTATATTTAGGATATGTGAGGTACTTGTAGCTATATTATGACCGTATGTCTCTTCTCTTTCTTTTTATAGCATATTTCTTCTTTTATTTAAAAAAAAAAGGGAGGATTTGAATATTAAATATTAGTATGTATGCCCCTTTAAAGGAGTCTCACGATAGTTGCTGTAAGTTGGCAAATATCAGTTATAATTTTTTCTATTAGAACAGCTTGATATCATAAATTCCCATGCTATTTTTCATTTTGGTAGATGAAATACAAAGAACGAGTGCTTGGATTAATTCTTGTTTCACCTATTTGCAGAGCACCTTCATGGACTGAATGGCTTTACAATAAGGTTTTAATCTTGATCAGCTTAGCCTTCATCATATGTTAAATACATAAAGAATGTACAATTAGATTAAGGCAATGAAATAGGCAAAGTCAATGTTATCATTATTCTTGTAATAGATAGGTGTATCTAAAACCATGATAAGCTTCATGCTCTGTTTGAGAATACTGTGTGGGAGGTTTAAATTAAATCTGGGATGCCTCCTTCGGGTAAGATTTACATACTTTTATCATCTAATACTCTCATTTTAGAATTTAGTGCCTTTGAGTTAAATATATATGTCAGGCATTGAAGAACAAAGAACACAGTGGTTAATATGGGATAGATGATGAATCTACATGGGCTGGCAATAAATTTGAACATTGGTTAAAAAAAAAAAAAATTGCTACTGGTGGATGTGTTCTTTTAAACCAAATATCTTTCCTTTCTAATCTTCTTTTTATTGTTACAGGTTGCTTTGGATAGAGCACCACCACAGTATGTTGATATCCCACCAAAAAGTGAATCCAAAGGAAGTCATAGTTGGGTGGTAGGTCCAATATTTATAAACTTTATAATATTTTGTAGTTATTTGCTTAAAAATCAAGGGCTCTATGACGGTATCCTCATTCAAGAGTTTCAAAGCATTACTGCATGATTAGGCAACTAACTAGGTCTGAGAAGTTCGTGTGAAGAAATCTTTGAAATCTATGTGGCTGAGGTTTAAAAAGATTTCTATGCAAGGAACTCATCCATCTAAGTTCATGTCAGATTTATCAAAATTTATTTGAGTTTCAGACTTAAGAAGGAGGAGGAGGAAATCTGATATGTTGAGAGAAAAAAAAGACGTGAATACAATCCGTTGACCTTCACTCTGTAAATGCCCCTACTTAACTTCCCACGCTACACACGCTTCAGTAACAAATTCTGTTACTGAGACACCCTTGACCCCAAGGGTGTAATTGTCGAGCAAACTCAGGAAACTTCTGCTGAATATCGTACCACACCTCCCAAGTAGCTTCTTCTGCCATTTCCTCCTTCCATTTGATTAAGACTTCTGTCACCGCTCTATTGCGTCTTTGCACCATACGCCTGTCCAAGATGGTTTCGGGCTCTTTCTTAGTTGAAATAGACCCCCACTCATCTGGTAACTGATGTAAGGTAATAGTAGAGTCTGGGCACTTCTTCAGTAGAGATACATGGAATGTAGGATGAATTTTCGAGGATGGGGGTAATCGTAACGTATACGCTATTGGTCCAACTCTGGCTTCCATTTGATAAGGTCCAAAATACCTCGGTGAAAGCTTTTCAGAACTCCTTCTCACCATAGAACCTTGCTTATATGGCTGCAATTTGAGGAACACCCAGTCCTCTACCCTGAACTCCCTCTCTGATCTTTTTTTGTCAGCATATTGCTTCATTCGTTGCACTGCAATAGCTAAATTCTGTTTAAGCTTCTGCAACATAAGTTCTCTAGCTGAAAAACTCCTATCAATCACTTCCATAGCAGATTCCTGAGGAATGTAGGGAACTTGAATTGGAGGTGGCTGCCCATATATTATCTCATATGGTGTGGTTCCCGTGGCTGTGTGAAAAGTAGTATTATACCACCACTCTGCCATCGGTAACCATTTTGCCTATTCCTTAGGAGCGTGCCATGTGAGACTCCTTAGATAATTTTCCAAGCAACGATTCAAGACCTCACTTTGCCCATCAGATTGTGGATGGTAGGCCAACGACATGCTTTGGGAAACACCCAATCTTAACATAAACTCATGCCAAAATCTGCTGGTAAAGAGAGGGTCCCTGTCATTGATAATATTAGAAGGTGCCCCATGCAACTTGTAGATATTATTTAAAAATACTTGGGCCAAATCTGCTGCTGTGAAAGGATGAGCCAAGGCTACAAAATGAGCATATTTGCTGAGGCGATCCACTATTACCCAAATTGTGTCCTTCCCTTCAGATTTGGGCAACTTCTCAATAAAATCCATTGCCACACTTTGCCATACTCCATTAGGGATGTGTAGGGGTTGAAGCAATCCAGGGTAGGAAACAGTTTCATACTTGCACCTGAGGCACATTTCACACTTTTCAATGAAAGCTTTAATATCATTCAATATACCCTTCCAATAAAATATGGACTTAATCCTCTTCTATGTTGCCTTAACACCTGAATGGCCACCTTGTGGAGAGGAGTGCAGCCACTGCAAAATGGTTTCCTTGAGCTTAATTTGCCCACCCCCAACCAGGTTGTTTTTTCGAGTGAGCATCTCTCCATTCATCCTGTACTTAGGGTGCAATGCTGCATTAGTGAGTAATTGATGGATCAGCTGCTGTAACATTAGGTCTGAACCCCACTGTTCCTTAATTTCTTCCCATAACTCAGTAGAAATAGAGAATGCACTCATGTGTAGCAACTCTCCATGATTAGCTTTGGATAAGGAATTTGCAGCCACATTATCCTTTCCCTTTTTATAGCAAATCTCATATTGTAAACCCATAAGCTTAGTCACCCAAGTGTATTGCATAGGTGTTGAAAGTCGTTGCTCCAATAAAAATTTTAAACTTCTCTGATCCGTTAGAATGGTAAATGGTTGGATCATTAAGTATTGCTGCTATTTCTCCACTGCATACACTACTGCTAGCAACTCTTGGTCATATACTAAAAGCAATCTATTACGAGGTGACAATACCTTGCTTATAAAGCTATAGGGTGTTTGTGCTGGATGAGGATAGCTTCTATGCCTGTATTGGATGCATCCGTCTCAACCACAAATGGTTGTGTTAAATCGGGAAGAGCAAGAACTGGAGCTTTAATTAAGGCCTCTTTGATATTACCAAAAGCTTGTTCTGCTTCTTCAGACCATTGGAAGCTGTCTTTTTTTAGGAGATCAGTCAAGGGCCTGCCAACACACCATGGCCTTGTATAAATCTTCTATAGTATCCTGATAACCCCAAAAAACTCCTTAACTCCTTCACTAACCGAGGAGCTGGCCAATCTGCCACTGCCTTGATTTTTTGAGGGTTAGTAGCCACCCCTTCTGCAGAGATGATATAACCCAAGTATGTAATTCTTTTGGTAGCAAAGGCACACTTGTTCTGCCTGAGATAAAATTGGTGCTCTCTTAATATAGAAAAGACTTCTCTCAAATGCTTGATATGCTCCTCTAATCCCTTGCTATATATTAGTATGTCATCAAAGAAAACTAATACAAATTTTCTTAGCCACTTCTCAAAGATAGCATTCATCACTCCTTGAAATGTGGAAGGTGCATTTGTAAGCCCAAATGGCATTACTAAGTACTCGTATTGTCCAGAGTGAGTTTGAAATGCAGTCATAAAAACATCTTCCCTTCTCATGCGAATTTGGTGATATCCCGCACGTAAATCCAACTTTGAGAAAATCTTGGCTCTTTCCAACTCATCTAGCAACTCTTCAACCAAAGGAATAGGGAATTTAGTTTTTACAGTAGCTTTATTTAAGGATCTATAGTCCACACACATTCTCCAACTTTCATCTTTCTTTTTCACCAACACCACTAGAGAAGCAAAGGATGAACTGCTATGCTGAATAGTACCAGCTTCAAGCATTTCTGTTACCAATTTTTCTATCACATCCTTTTGAGTTGCCGGGTATCTATATGGTCTTATATTCACCGGATTTGTTCCCTCCTTCAAAACAATTTGATGATCATACGCCCCCTGACTAGGTGGTAGTGAATTAGGTTTTTCAAAGAGGTCCTTGAACTCCTCAATTAGGCTACTTTTCTCTGTTGGCACTGATTCTTCTTGCTCAGCTCTCATGGTGCAGCAAGAAATATCCTCTTGAATTGGAATTACTTGCATCATAAAAGAGTGGGGCTGGTGACTCACCAATTTTTGCAACTTCTTCTCATTTACCATCTTACTGTTTGCATCATTCCTTGCTGTAATTTTCACCCTTTGTCCCTTTCATACAAATTCCATAACTAGATTTTTGCAGTCCCAATTAATTATTCCCAACTTCCTCAACCATTGCATGCCAAAAATCATATCACATCCAACCAATGGTAACAAAATGACATCTGCTTCAAACTCAATTCCTTGAGTTATCCACTTCAACCCTTCATAGCTCCTTGTTCCTTGTAGTTTACTGCCATTTGCCACTGTGACAGTGATTGCTTCAATTGCCTTGATATTCCATCCTTCTTCTTTGCTAACACTTTCATCTAAAAAATTATGAGTGCTCCCTGTGTCAATAAGAATATGTAGGCACCTTTTTTCACATCTCCCAGTAATCCTCATGGTTGAATAGGCAGCTGTTCCAAGTAACGCATTAAGGGATATAATGGGATCAGACGGGGATGATAGCACCGGTTCTATTGATTCCTCATGCCTTGCTTCTGTCTCACAGATTCCTTTTTCCTCATCCTCTTCCTCTACCTCATCAAATATATTTGCATCTTCTTCTTTTGAGGACATTCATGGCCTGGGAAATATTTATCATGGCAAAAATAACATAAGTTCTTGCTTCGATGCTCCTCCACCTCGGCTGGGGTCAACTTCTGTTGAAACCTCATTGAAGGTTTTCCCAGAATTCCCTTCTGACTACTTCCACTGCTCCCCAGCGTCCCACTTGAATTGCTTGTGCCCCTGTTGAGTTATCCTCCTATCAATTTCATCTTGTCTGGTGCATAGCTCTCCCTTTTATTAACAATTGCACTAGTTCTGATGGTAACCGGTGGTACTCTAGATGAATGTTTCTGCAATAATCCTACATTTAGTTCCTGTAATTTGGCTAACTAGGAGCCATCCAAGAGGGTGGTAGGATGAAACAACTTAACACCCACTGCTAGCTCTAGTTTAAGACCTGCCAGAAAACAACTCAACTTTTGTGCTTCTGTGAGCTCTACCTTACATATTAGACTATCAAACACCTCTTGAAATTCAGCCAAGCTCCCTTGCTGTTTTAGCTGCATGAGTTCCTCCATAGGATCATCAAATACAGGCCCAAAATGAATTTTCACAGCTTCGAACCATTTATATACTGTCTCATCCAATGCCAGACTTGCTAATACTACCTTGCGATCTTCTGGAGTTCCATCCAACAGGAAGCACCTCTCACACTTGGATATCCACCCACTGATATCACCCATGGTAAATCTAGGAAAATCCACCTTAGTGAATCGGGTGGGTACCTGATACTCTGCGCCCCCTTGACGAAGCTCCAATCGGCCATGTTCTCGATTTTGGTTCATTACCTCAGTGAATTGGAAGGAAAGGCCCCTCACCATCTCTTGCAATCCTATCACTTGCTGCTCCATAGAAGAGAGTTGCTAATTCACTTCCATTCTTAATCGCACTCTGTTTCCCGTAAATTGGTTTGAGAACGAGTAGCGTCAGCCATGGAAGATCGCACCGCTCTGATACCAATGATAAGAAGTAGAAACAGGAAATGAACGGAAGGAACAGAAGAAGAAGAAGACGGAGAAGGAAATCTGATATGTTGAGAGAAAAAAGAGACGTGAATACAATCCGATGACCTTCACTCCGTAAATGCCCCTACTTAACTTCCCACGCTACACACGCTTCAGTAACAAATTCTGTTACTGAGACACGCACACGCTGCACACACACACAACGCTAGCACAACACCAACTGAAATTACCTAACAACTAACAATTTAAATTTCCAAACCTATCAAAGTTAGCACTTGATTTGTTGATTTGTTGAGATACAATTTAAGTGTATTAAGTTTCAAATTGTTTAGGAGACGCTTTGGCTAGTCTTTCATGGATAGATAGATTGGACAATACAGTGGGGACATATTTAAATTTAAGGGAAGAAATTTACAGTTACTAGTTATTTTATTGAACCGTTGCTCATATTTGGTTAGAAATGGTTGCAACAGTCACGTGTAATAGTTGGAGAGTTACAGAATGATTAATCAGGCCATTTAAATTTTCTTATGCTAGATCAAATAGACAAGTGCATCCCATTTGATTTATTAGCTTCCTGCGCTTGTATCTTGCAGCTGAGATATGCTATTGGTTGTTATGCTTCTGTGGCTCTTGTTGCGCACTATGTAAATGTGCTAGGTGCGAAGAGTGCAAATGAGCAAGTCAAGTTGCCGATTCTTGCAACTGATAACGCCTAAGATGGAAAACAGAATTATTAGTTTGGTATATTTTTTGTTTACAGTGGATGCAGATATAGCGGTTCCACTTGTAAAGCAGTATGTGGATTTAATAATTATGTTAAATTGGGAATTGGGATTTTTAATTGGAAGTTTAGGTTTGGATTTAATTACTGCATATCATTGACTTTGATTGTTTATAAGTTTTTTCCCCCTTGCTGATATGAGCAGTGGAAAAAAATTTATAACCAAAGTATTTTGTATGGAAAAAAAAGAATTTAATAGCGGTTTCAACCGCCGCTAAAAGATTTTAAGGCTTTTACATTTATTGCCCCACGGCTAAATTAACTATGATTATTGAACCGAAGCTAAACTATAGTTTATTAAATATAATCGTTATTATAGCTTACCTACAATTGGTTTAATCCAAAATCAGTTTTTTCTCATGTGATTTAAGTGTCTCATTTAATACCTTAATAATTTATCCTATTACTATTTAATCGATCAGTGATATTCTACATCCTAATTTTAACAGTAATATATTCATATGAATATTACTTAAAATGATAATATTCTAAACAAATGTATAAGACATTTTTATATACCTGCACATATGTTTATTATTGATTTGGTTAATCTATTTTTAGTAGATCATATTTATCTAAATATCTCCCTTAACTTCTCTACACTACACTAACATATGAACGACTATAACCAAAGGTAGCAATTAGATGAGCCAAGATTATGCACGTAGTAAATTTCACTGAACGTATAAAGAGGAAATGCTACCTAAACTAGTTGTTCTGTAAGAAACTTTTAGGAAGCAAACTCTTCATTTTCACTGTTGGTGCTAGTAACAAGAAACTGACAGAAATGGTCTGAGAGGAAGAAACATTGAACAGGCAATTAGCCCATGCCCCTGAGCTTTATTTATTTTGACCCAAATACTCAAAATTCTCTAATCACAATATTTCGTTCTCTTTAACCTATATTCTTATCATTCAACAAGAGAAACTAAGGACAAAGAAAGTTTAATCACAACTTGCAGTATCTGCTTCATGCGCACTACGTGAGGCAATCACTAAATCTATTCAACAAATTGCAGTATTATACCACCAAAAAGTTGGTATTTTCTGGTGGCTGTTCTGGAAATAACATTATCAACCGCTGCTAAAAGCTTTGTTGTAAGTGACATTACAATGGTTATTTGCAACTGCGGGAACAACCATCACGGAAAATTCACAACCGCTACATTTGCTGTTGTGAATTTTGCAGCGATTGTTTTAAATGGCTGCAAAAAAAATTTGGTTAAAAAACTGCTAGTGACACTTTTCGTCGCTAGTGGAATTGCAAGCTTTTTTTAATAGAAAATTTTGGTTTTCTATTTTTTTTAATATTTGAACAATATTCTGAATAGTTAAAAATAACTAATGCACAATAATAATAAAAATTATAAATTTTAAACTATAATTAAATATAATTTAAAAAATTATGTTTGATACATATGTAATAAGTCAATAAATAAGTCATATAAATACAATATCTCTTTGTAAACAATTTTGCAAGTGCAAAATCTATTTATTATCATCTTCTTAATTGGAACATTCTTTTACACTTGCTCAATGTCCACTCCTTTAATTAGGCACTTAAATTAAAAATATAAAATATTATTAGAACATATATAAAAATTAAATTATAAAAAAATAAATATTATCCTATGAATTTATTATAAATATTATCGTTAGAGCTTGGTAGGAAGCTAACTTAGGAGAAAGGTGACCTTGATAATTCTAGAGATTGAAAGTTATTGTTGCATCAAGTTTTTTAATTTGTTCAGCAACCGTTGTTTGTAATTGAAAAACTTGACTTTCTAACTCTACAATTGAACGAGTAGTAGAACTAACTCCACTACAAAATGGTTGGAATGTCCAAATACTTGAGATGGGGAAGGTCCTAATCCCAAGCCTCGAATACGACCATAATACTCTTAACTTCCTAGAGTATAAGTTAATGAATCTTTTGATGATTTCTAGGGACTAAGACATTAAACTAAATTCATATTCAAAAATTTTTTCTTGCATTAAACCATATTACCAAGTTTACAACCCATAATCAATATAATACCAAACAGGCCAATTTAACAATCCATAATAACATTATTTTCAAATATGAATCTATTACCAAACCATAATCACAACACTGTCAAAGAAATACCATAATGAACAAAATTGCCAAATACAACCAATTCCGCAATCCATAATCAAGAAATTACCCATTCCACAACTAATTCTCAAGTGTACAAACCTATAAGGAACATATTACCATGTCCACAACTCATAATCATGTGGAAGAATCAAAACACGAAGTTGGAAATTGGATTCTATACTAAATTTGTTTAGCAAATTACTTTTTCCACATTTCTTATAGGTTCTTGTTACCCTTGAACTTCTTTGGAAATTGGAAATTGGAAATTGGTTGTCTAAAAGTCGTGGTATTTATGTGTTATATACAAATTTAAATGGAGTTTACCTTTGGAATTTTCATTAGGAGCTTTTTATACATTACAGAGGCTTCCCAATGGGAAGGGGCAAGCCAATGACATCTTCACCTCCTGGCTAGTAGTGTATGGGGCAAAAAATGTTTGACGTGATACTCTAACATGCTGCACAATGTAAGGCAATAGGCCATGAAACTAGCAAACATGAACAACATTCAAGAAACTAGAGGTTGTGATGCACTGGGAATGCATGCAAATGTATAGGTTGGTCTTTTAGACATTTGGGTGTAAGATAACTAGAGGAAAAACTCAAAGGCTACCAAGAATCACTTCTCTATGCATGGAGCCGTTATTCACACTGGTAGTTTTATTAGCTTTGCAAAGCATAAAAAGAAAATGGTAATTTTATTAATTAGTTTTTGTTTCATTTGCAAGTTACTATTTTACTTGTTTTTATTTAATTTTTTAGAGGTTAAGTACAAATTAACTTTGCAGGAGGATGATTTGATTAGAACATATTATATAAAAAAGTCTACAATATGACCCACAAGTTAAAGGGTACTAATCAATGTGTGTTATACCATTCCCAGAAAATTTATTGTAAGTTATCACATTTAATTTATGTTTGTTGCCTTATTATTGTCATTATAGCTAATTAATTGTTTTCTAATTGTGTGTTTAAGAGAATTTTGACATTGTAATGTTGTAGGAATATAGGGAAGACCTTTTGATACATCCTTCCATCACCCTATACTTGTAGAGGCTAGCTGGAAGACTAAACAAAAGGTAGAAAAAGGATGCATATACAATTTGGTTAGAATCTTGGGCTAGGAAAAGCCTCAATTCCTAGCCCATAACCCATATATAGGAACAGGTCAATGATACATTCACTTTGGTGTTACAAACCTTGGACTAGCGATTGCACAAGCAAAACCTACAAGTGAAATTGCAAGTGAATTAGAAGCTTAGCCACTTTTTGGTCTAGAGCTTTTCTACTATTATCTGTAAGCCTTCTTGGCTTTTGAGTAGATTTATGTCATACGACAAAGTGCAACAATCCCTAATACCATTCGGGTCATAAAGGTTGCAGGCACATCTCAATGAGGGAGAGCATGAACAAGAGGATCTAAATGGGGATAGCTAGGGTTAAAATAATTAGTAATTTATGATTATTTTAAAATGTATAAATAACAGGTTGTAATAAATAAATAAATATTTAAGAAATATTCCTTGTTAACATAGTTGTTTTAGCTATTTTTATACTGTATTGTGTTGTTTTCTTGCATATTATTAATATAAGGAAAGACCAAAATAAATAAATAAATAGATTGTTGCAACACAATTTTTCACATGCCAACAAGGGAATAATGAGGGAATTAGGGGGATTAACTAAGGAACTAAGAGGGGTTAGCGAGGGAATAGAAAGAAAATAATAGAGGAATTTAATTTCTTATTTGTCACTTTTTCATAATAGCGAGGCAATAGAGAGGGATTAGTAAGGGAATTTCCCTTTTAATTCCCTTGCTAAATGCTAAGAGAATTAGACAAAATTAAACTGATATTTGCAAGAAAAGTTCCCTGAGCAATTGATTAGTGAGGGAATTTAGCAAGGCAATTGAGAGAAAAGTTTCCTTTACTAAATAGTGAGTAGAATTTAGTGCAGGAACTATCTCCCCCTTTTCCTTAGCTAAACTACTTTAGTAAAGGAACAACAAAGGAATGTTTCCTTGCTAAATAACTTTTTTCTTTGTGGTGAATGAGCCATAAATGACCCATAATCACCTAGCTAGAAGCTATATAATGGATTTACCAAACATATAAATGGGAAGCCTTCTCCCATGAAGTAGGTATGATGATTTTCTCTTGTCTTGTTATATTTATCACTTCTAGGCCTTTCTAATTAACTTAGCTGTTGAAGGCACAAGGTAAAGGTTTTCCTCCCTTTTTACATTGCTTGTAGGTGTACTACCCCAGGAGTTAAGCATCGCCATTGTAAGCAGCTATTCTCTTAAGTAGCTATTCATCAATTAGTGCCATTTGTGGAAACCTATCAATTTCCACCAATGAGCTCCATTTCTTTCACCGTGTCCAAAATGTTATTTGCCTTTAATGGCAGTCAGTAAGAAGGAGATCGAAACAACAAGGTTTCTTAAATACCATAAGAACATTGTTTAGAGGCTTCCTTATTAGGTGGAGTTGTTTGAGCTCGTGGATGCAATCCTTTTTTTAGAGAAATCATGATGGATGAAATCAGGTAACTTTGTCATCAAGCAATAAAAATGTAGGTAGAGATACAACATAATCATCCCTTGAAAGATGGATGATTGAGGTTCCTAAATAGGCATAAAGCTTCACTAGTTGCACCTTTGGCTAAAGAAGGACCAAGTTAACCTAGGATTTTAACACTTAAATGTCAACTTGTTCAACAACCCCACTAGCACTAGGCATCATTTGAGTTTTCTAGAGATCCTGATCCATAGCGATCAATGACACATCTCATTAGTAAGCTGATTTTGACCTATGATTATGCTCGGTCAAAACTATACCACTCACCTACAACATCATTCAACCCCTATTGTGTTTATAATGCTTCTTGGTTTTGTGGACTTTACCCCCTAAGGACCAACCTTTCGACTAGCACAAGTAAAAAATTAGACATTTCTGGTAGCAATGTACTAGCAATTTTTTTTAAATCATTCAAAAATGAGTAAATAATAGCGATTTTTTTTTTTTGCAACTATTAAGTTGTCAGAAAATGAAACTATTTCTAGCAATTTTTATGTCAACTGCTGGCAGTTCCTACATTGCCAGTAAATATATAGCAATTGCCAGTGGTATATAACAATTTTTTGTGGTAAAGAACTATAAAAAATTGTCCAAAATGAAAAAATAGGATTCCCTCTTTAACTCTCGTGCTTGGCTTCCTTTTGCACATTCATTCTTACATTAGACTTCCTTTCACACACTCTTATTCACTTTCACACTAAAGCTCTGTCACTTCTTGACTTTCACTTTCGTGTTAAACTTATAGTTCCTCTATCCCTATGATACCTTTAAAATTTTAATTTCAATTAGGTCCCTAATAGTTAAGAAATAAAGCATGAAAATAAAACTAATGCTATTTAATATAAAATAAATTACTTTGCGGTGGCCAATAAAGGCGAGAGGATTTTTGCATAATTTTTAAAGCTTGGAAATTTTCCTAAACAATTAATTAAATTGTTTTAGGGACATAGCTAAAATGCATTGAAACTTTTATGGGTTAAGAGCAATTTTTGCCAAATAATAAAATCATCCTATCTCTAATTCTCTTTCCTTCTTTTTTCTATTTGTTCCTTTTATTTCCACGACTCACCATCCCCATTCTACATCTCTTTTTCGGCCAATTTCAATGCTCCTTCTCATCTTCAATTTTTCTTCCCTTTGTCAGTCACTTCCAACTATACAACTTTGCTACTATTTTTGCCTTATTATGATGGCTAGCTTGTAACTTTGTTGTACCCTTGTTGTGAATGGATGTGAAGAGAAAAGGGAGGAAGGACCAAAAGTGGTAAGTCCATTTTGCTCTTCTCATATTCCTTTCTCTTTTCTTTGGCTTGTATGATCTTTTCTCTTATTTCACTCTGCCTTTCCATTACTCTATCCCTCGGACCAAAACATTGTAACTTTAACTTCATCTATTGTTGTTATGATTAAGCTCTCAAATTGGGGTTTCTATTGTTGATCATTCAACTAGCAAACTAACACATCTATATTCAATTATCAAGCTTTATAAACTAAGTTTTAAACTTAATTTGACTTATAAAGGCTTAATTTGAAAAATCTAAACTTAGAGTTTGTATTCAAGATTGGAAAGTTAGGCAAAATTTAAGAATTTATGTATTATAGAGTATATTAGACTACATAAATAATTATGAATACTAGTTGAGTAGCTAAAATATTTAATTCATATTGATCATAATTTTAAGTGATACTAGAGAAACTCGTTCAATTGGAGTTCAACCTTAAGCAATAGGAAATAGAAACCTTTACTATCAATCCCCGCCAATGAGTATATAAATAGCAAAGTAGAACTTTTGTTTTATTCCATGTTATGTTTTCTTAGCCCAAACTTCATTTTATGATCTATATGCTCAGTGTCTCAGGGGAAACAAAATTTTTGTTCACAAAACTTCAAATTAGGGGTTGTGATGCAAGTGTAGGTATGTATACATGTTTATATGAAGAAATAATAAATAAATTAATAAGTAAATAGATATTTGAAATGTGACAAAGTTATGTACTTGTGAAATGCAAAGGAAGTGGGGATGCAAAAGTAATGATGTATATAAAAGGAGCATTTTATATTTATTTTGTTATTCCATATTCTATGGTAATTCTATTAATTGATAATTCTTTTTATTGTCTTGTTTATTCATTATTTTATTGTTAGTTACCTAAAATGCTATTTTTATTGAATTTCATTATCTACTTCCATTTTAAATAAATAATGAATAGGGATCTGTTTAGAACACTATAGCTATTAACGGAGATAACAGCCTAGGTGCACCTAGAATGAGTTATGTTATTGTGATAGCATTGAGATGTGATGTATCTAGTGCAAAGACGTGAGATACTTGATGTGTACCATAAAAACACTGATATGTGATGTATTTAGTGCAATGATAAGAGAAATGCTATTATGGTTTGATTATGCAAAGGCATTTCGTACTTTGGTTCTTCCACATGATGCCTTTTTCCATTATACTTTCTTAATATTTAAAAATTTGATTTTTATCTGAGGATTTATGGCTTACCAAATTATTGCTTTTCATTCTAGCTATAAAATAAAATATTGCTTAAATTATTAGTTGATTGTTTGATTTCTAAAAATTCTAAAGTGCCCTTATTTCTCTTTCCATGCACGTTGTTATTTATGTGCTAACTAAGCCAATGATAGGCTTATTTCTTTCTTTTATCATTTTATAGACTGGCAAGTAGAAGAGTGAGGTGATCTAGGGCTCGGGTGCTACTAGACATATTAAGTATATGCTTAATCTTATGCAGTTGGTGTCAGACTCTATAATGTAGTGATATATAAGTATGGGAGTGTTTTTAGGAATATATGTGTCGTGTCTTTTGTGGGGCCTATTATGGCCACTTTGTATATGCGTATATATCATTTAGAATTTCCTGATGAAGTATTTTGTTGAATGTAACTTGATATTACTGGTATTAGTGCTAGATTAAATTGTGGGATGTCTAACATTTATGGTAGGTGCTATCAAGTTTTTGGCAATCCCTTAGTGAATTATATATGATATACATGCGTATTTTCAAAATATGTGGGTTGTATATGCTAGCTTGAGTTTGTTGTATAGTAATTAAGATTAGATTCTTGAGACTTGCTAAGCTAAGCTAATCAATAAATTGATTTAGCATATGCACCGGTCATGACTCAAAAATTGGGTCATGACAATCCTATTCTTATAGTTTCATTTTTGCCCTCAGTTTTCCAAAACCTCCTTTCTCCACTCTCCAATCTTGCTAAACCTTCCATCTCTTTTGTCTTTGTTCACTAATTTTACCCAACCCTTCCATCTCTATTCTTTATTCACCCAAATCTAGAATAAATAAAGCTTTTGGAGTATTTTGGTTTATAAAAATTAAGGAGAGCAATAGGTAAAATTTCTTGACCCTTCCTTAAGTAATTTGTTAGATTTCTGATTTTCTTATGTAAAGATCTGATATAGTCTTTGCTGTGATATGTAAGAATGAACAATTTGCTTTTCTTGGCTAGTTTTGGGTTGGTGTGCAACTAGGTTAGTGTAAAACAGAGAGAGGTGGAATATTGTGGTATTGTTTGAGTTTTTTGTTTACTAAGATTACTTTTTTTTTTTTTGAATGGGGTGTACATTTCTTTATTTTGTTAGCTAGTCATTGCCATTGTATGCTTTTCTTGGTTGCTTATTATGCTTAACCAGTTGATATTGCTTATGACTATTACTTGACATTGCTTTGTGTTTGGTTGGTCTAGTAAATGCTAATGGTAATGCCTAGAAGTTTCAGTTTGCTATTATCTTTAGGTGAATTTGACCTATAGGATGTTGATGATGCCTTATAAAGGAAAACTCTTTTGTGATTAGTCTTTATGTAAATGACTATCTACTTAGGTTTTTAATAAGTCTTGAGGAAAAGATGTTTAAAGGGCATTCTATTGAAGTCTTTGGAATTTATGCAATTCCTGACATCTTAATTGGTTTTGTGGAGACATGCCATTAATATATGTTAACTTTGGTTTTAGTTTTGCATGATAATATTTGATATGGCCCAAGTTAAGGATGAAACAATAATATTTGATCTGTATTAAATATGAAGAAAAAGAGGTGCTCAGACATCAATCACTTTCCACTTTGCTATTTTTGTTGCTTTAAAACCTTAGCATTAGTAATAAACAATGGTATTGTTGGTGTCATGCTAGCTATAAGGGTATTTCAAAAATAGAATCTTTTTGTGCTTAATATGTAAATAATATTTAAAAATTTTATATCTTACTTTCATATATCATGTATGCTTGTGATTCTTGAGTGCCATGAAAAGCTCTAAAATCATATGCAATTTTCATGTGTTTAGACTTAATTTGTTGTAAAGTAAGAGGGAAGAAGTGAATTGCCAATATCATTTTAGGTTCATTTTTCTAGGTGTCTATGAATGCATGAGACTAATTCTTTTGTATTATAAAAATGTGAATGAAAAGCAAAAGTGGCCGTTCTCTTTGGCAGTTCCTCTATTGTGAACATCATTAGAAAGCTTTCTTAATTTCTTACTTCCTTATAAAAGAAAAGGACAAATAAGCAAAAGCCTTCTATGCCCTCAAATTAAAAAAAAACTTTATATGAACCATGTTGATAATTTACGATGTTCCATTTGGTATTATCAAAAAGGCCTTACTTTACTAGTAAAGTTATGATCTTCGAAAATGTTTGTGTGGGATTTTGTGAGCTTGTGTTTGTATACCTTGTGTGAAAAATAGCAATTGTGGAATAATAGAGAAGAAGATAATGGTTAGGTTTATAATAGCTTTCAAACAAGTTGAGTAGTTGACAATTCCTATCATGGTATTAACTCCAAAAGATGTTAATATCAATCATTGACTTAGTCTTAAAGAAAAAAAAGAAATTGATAACTCAAGCCATATTATGAAAAAAAAAATTCTAATATGCAATTAATAATATTTGATATTAGCTTGAATTATTTAAACAATATTCTGCTAATTCTTGACAAAATGTCTTAGTCATTATGTTAGTCAAGTGTGAAGATAACTCTGTGACCTGTTGTTATTCATGTGTCTGATAATTGGCTTATACCTTTATGTGCTTGCTATTAATCTACAAGAAGGAAAGAAGAAACATCATGTTTTATATCTAATATTTTCCAAGTTGGTAGTGAAGAACTAACCAACTTAAACATATAATGAGAAATATAAAGGGTTTAGAGGGGTTTTAAGTTTAGGTTTTATTTTGTAAAAAAAATTTGTCAGATTTTAAACTGAGACCTTTCCAAACCCATGATTAAGTTTAGGTCCATGGCAAGTTAAAGTCTGACAAATTTTAATGTAAGTTGAAACTTAAAACCAAACCATACGATAATTTGATCTAATTAGACTTGGGACCTAGTGCCCATAACATGCATGCTCTCTAGAGTCATCTTCCTGCTTCACTAAACTTGGTTTACATGCATTAATCTCTTAACTGATTCTATTCATATGTGTTTTAAGATGGAAGAATGGTAAAAGCAAAAAGTGCACTTAAGATGAGGGTAAAATCTCCTTGTTCTTTTTATTGCTTGCTTATGTGAAAATGACCAATAAGCATTTTAGGGATTGGATTTTTGAAAGTTTGTAGTAGTTAGTTAACATTTGATTGATGTTTGCATGATTGAAGTATGAGAGTATTTGTTTGGAATTTAAACTAAAGAAATTGGTGACACATTTGTTGATAAATTAAACTAAAGAAATTATAGACTCGAATGATAACAGGTTGTAGTTAATTTAGACCTCATCCTTGAGCAGATCATGTGCTTAATTATGGCCATGACTAACAATTAACTTTACTACTTATATATTATCTTCTTTCTGTTTTCTAATGTATATGCTCTTATATTTAGGTGTAATATGATATATGAATATTGTAACTTTTCCAATATTATAATGTTATGAAGTCTAAGATTTCAAAGACTCAACCTATTTTTGATTAAGCAAATATATGTCATATTTGTTTTTCTTTTTAAAGTAATTAAATTCATCCACTTGTGTGAAATCGGGCTAAAATTTACATGATAGTTTTTGACATAGGACAAGGAAGTTGAATTTTAGTTGGCCACTTTTGAAATATACTTTCCATTGGTTGCAGGAATATTATGGGTGTGGTTTCGTTTTAGTAATCCTTTAAGTGTTTATTATTTATTTATTTGTGAATATTAAATGTTAGAAAATTGCTAACTAAGCATGTGCTGTTTATGTCAAGTTTACACATGGATGGTCTTATAAGTGTTTGGACTCAAATTGAATTCTATTTGTAATTCCTTTTTTGTTGTTTTGTAAATTAATATAATCAAAATTCAAAGATAGAGCGTAATGTCACTGTGCTTGAGAATGATAGATATAGCACCCTCACCCATGTAATTTATATTATTTTGATAACACCTATTTTCATATGTAATGGGTCAAAGTAATTAATGTAAAATATTAAGGAAAAAAAATTCATAGCTAAGTTAAAATTTATTGACAAATCTCCCATGCATGAAAATTTGTTTGGAAAAAAACTTAAATGGATTAATGCAAAATTAGAATATCCCAAGCTAGGTTTTCCTAATTTGATTATGGTTTCTTATAAAAAAAATTAATAGAGATGAGAGTACTTTATTAAAATATATTAGTCAGTCAAAATTTCATGATAATATAAAATAATATCAAAATAACAATGTGGGGTTGAGTATCTTAAAAGTACTTTTATACTCTACTATTTTATGTCATAAAACTAAATTTATGATTCTATGATAGAACTAGAAATTTGGTTTTGGTTTTGTCATAGAACCAAATGAAATCTACCCATGTCATAGAACTAAATTTATAGTTTTGACATTGTTTATTTCATAGGTTCAAGTATGGATAAATTTTAGATTGCCAAGCCTTGAAGCACATCTGAATATGTGGTTGGGTTAGAAGGATTTCTAGATTTTGCATTTTTACATGCATTTAGCAAAGGGAGAATAAGGTGCTCTTGGCATCAGTGTGGGTTTATAGAAAGATGGAGACCAGAAAAGTGGTGTATGACCACTTAATGTGCAATCAATTTCCACTAGGATATACTTTGCGGTTATTTCATAGGGTGTTAAGGATGAGAGAACACTAAGAAGTCTTAAATGTTAGGCATGCTAATTTACTTAGTTAAGACAATTCACTTGGTCAGGACTTAATTTATGACATGATCCAGGATGCTTTTGGGATCCATAGGCATTAAATGGCTAAAATGCTTCCTATGTTGCTTGAACTTGTAAATGAAGATGATTGGATAGAGTGTGAAGGGAATCATAGAGAAAGTGGAGATTTAATGAATTTGTAGCTTTAATTCTAGATTGAAATGACAAATTGTATGAAGGATATGCAAAAAACTCGAGGTTGTCATTTGTAATTAAACTCTATCTTATCAAGTACTGAGGTCAAATGACTAACAAAGCAACACCTATGAATTAGAGTTATTGTAAGATGCTTTTGAGCATGCAAGGAGGATTCCAAGTTCATTTTATGAGGCCAAGAAAATAATCAACATGCTATGGCTTGATTATGAGAAGATTAATGATTGCAAATTGTATTGGAAAGATGATGAAAATAAGGAAACATGCAAAGTTTGTCACATGTCTAGATGGAAAGATAAGGAAAATGTTAGTAAGTTATTAAGCAATGATAAAAAGAAAAAGAATAAACTGGCAAAAGTTTATGTCTTCCAAAATCACTGAAGATGTGAGCTAGCACATTGTAACTTTGATTCTAAATCTTGTTGTCTTCCTTATAGTAGAAAATGGTGTTTTATGGGCCATCAACCTTTTCTGGAAGCAAGATATAGATTTAGATTAAATCAAGTTTGGTTTGATGGCAATATGCAATTGAGAAACCCACTAGTCTTATTATCGGGCTTAAAGGTTTAGAAACAGGTGAAGCATATTGATATCACGTTTGGCAAGAGTTTGGACTTAGATAATAAAGGGAAAAAGTCATGTAAAAAAATTTTGAAGTAAGTGATTCTCAAAAATGGAGGAAGAGGAGTATATTTTTTTAACTCTTATACTAGAGTTCAATTTGTTATAACACAACTTTGATATGATACACATTGAGAAAAATGTTTATAACAATGTATTGTATACATTGCTTAATGAACTAGGTAAGACAAAAGATCATTTCAATGCTCGAAAGACTTGCTTTCTTTAGGAATTAGACTAGACCTATGGCCTAATGAGAATGGAAAATTTCAACCTACTTTGTGCAGAATGACAAATGTAAAGAAAGACCAATTTCTTAATACTTTAAAGAATGTACATGTGCATGATGGTTATTCTAGTAATGTTTCGAGATAAATTGATCCCAAACATATTGGATTAAAGAGT
This sequence comes from Erythrophleum fordii, assembly GCA_032878935.1. NCBI lineage: Eukaryota > Viridiplantae > Streptophyta > Magnoliopsida > Fabales > Fabaceae > Erythrophleum > Erythrophleum fordii. The sequence goes on along the minus strand of JAVQMF010000025.1, from coordinate 7,181,886 downwards.
CATGACTCTCATATCTTATAAAGCAATTGCTACCTATAGCCATGAGCAAAGTGTTACCTAACCAAGTTTGTGCAATGTCGTTGGATTTATGCTAATATGGAAAAGTTTTAATCACAAGTGAGATTGGCAAGCTTTAGAAGTAAATTGTGTTAATATTGTGGCACTTAAAAATGTTACTCCCCTATTTATTTTTTAAGGTCATGGCACACTTGATGGTTTATTTTGTTGATGAAGTTAAATGTGGAGGACTTGTACATTATCAAAGGATGTATCATGTAGAGAGGTAAATAATACAACTTGATAAGTTTTTGTGATATTTGAATCATGTTCTATCAAAGTTTTACTAATAGTAATTCTATAGGTAATTAGGACATTTGAAATCCTATATATGTAATAGGGTCCAACCGGAAGGATCTATAGTTAAAGTGTACATAGCTAAAGAGTGATTGACCTTTTCATCAAGGTATTTACATGGGATGGAGACAAGATTCAATCGAGATGGGCGTGCTGACAATGAACCCAATGAATGTGACTCAATTCAGGTGGAAACTCTTTTTCCTCAAGTAGGAAAACTAGTAAGACATGCTAACTATTTCAATCTTATGCCTGTAGAGGCCTATCATGCACATCAACATGTTATGTTTTGTTTATTTGTGAACATGTTACTTGATTTATTGAGTAAGTAATTTATACTACTTGATTTTGAGTTAATTTAGAAAATTTTTCTTTTCTTACTTGATGTAGTTGTCTAATGTAAGGAATTTAGGGAGTTAACCATGAAGAGGCTAAGGAATTAGATGCATTTTGCATTAGTTATTCATAGGATAATTCACTGGGAATTTTCTTCTTAGTTTCAATCAAAGGTGAGTAACAATTATAGTAAGTTATCAAAACATAAATGTAGAGTAATTGTCTAATTCAACTAGTTTCCTCATCGTAGATTATGAATGATAAGGATAAGGTTCATTAAGAGCATATCATTTGTCTTGCACGAGGTCCACTAATCCAAGCTAGAAGGTTTAATGCATATATTGTTAGTGGTTTCAAGTTCAGCACATTAGAATGAAAGCAAGGGATGAAGGCACAAAACAATAAAGTATTTGGCACTTGTAGAACCAATAGCTATGCTAGCACCAGTGATAACCATCTAATGTTTATAGGTGTTCCATATTATGAGAAATTGGTAAATATAATAAAGTTGAACTATCATAGTCAATTCAAGATTACCATGTTCAAATGTAAATGGGCTAATAGAATGACAATAGCTAGATTGAAAAAGGATGCCCTTGGATTTGATGTAGTCAATTTTACTCACTTGATACATACCAAAGAATATAAAGATAACAAACCTTATATGTGAGCTTTAGATGCTCAAATGGCATATTACGTAAAAGATGAGTTTGATAAAGATTGCAATGATCCTATACATTTGAAACCAAGAGATTTATTTAACATAAGTGAAAATGAAGAAAATGTTATCCCTGATAGTGTGCCATATCCTAAACAAGACTTGGACTTATTGTTTCTAAACGATGCTAATAATATTCCATTGACAAAAGGAAGATGATGATGACAAGCCTATCATTTTAGTTAATCCTAAAAATAGAAATGACAATATTAATGGAGATATAATGGCTTTGTGTTTACTAATATTATGGTTTTATTTAAGTAAATTTTGTATAATGAAAAACTTTGTTTGGTGCATATGCCATTTTTGTTGGTGTTCTCTTAAACTCTTTTGTAGCTACACATTATTGTTGGCTTTTGAAACCATTTTCTTGTAATGTTTGATTTCATTCTTGTAATTTCTTTGTTTTGTTTCTTTTTTCACAATTTAACAACATTTGATATATATATATATATATATCTTTTTTATTTAGCTAGGTGTTAACTAACATTTCTATGGAAGACTAGGTAATACCAAGGTAAAAGTTAAAAGATATAGGGTTATTATTAATGACACTTTATGGACACCAATACTTAATGATATAGTCATACCAACAAATACTACCACTTTAAAGTTGACACCTACCTCATGATGCACACTAGATTCAATGCCATCACCTAATCTATTACCATCATTAACTCCCATACCAAGTGATAAGCTACCTTTACCACAACCATAGGCAACACCATAGCATTTAGCTCATCATTGCCAGTGTAATATGTGCTAGATAGTGCATCTAATAGGTAAGGTTGATTTGAGGTTGAGATTATAAAACTCTTTATGTAATGAATTATCTAATCATGCATGGGCTTCCACCATTTATGTCATTTAATAAATTAGTTAACTTGCTTTTTTTTTTAGATGACCAACGTGTTATGAAGCAAGCTCAACTAAAGGTAAAGGACATTTGGGTTATGCCACCTGCTCAGAAGGTCATTCTCTTGTTCAATTAAAAGTACAAAAGAGTAGGCTAGTTAGGTGGCTTAGTAGGGCTTTTATATGATTAGTAGCATTGGATGTTAGGTTGTTCCTTATCAACTATCATAATTGGAAACAAATTCCAAACATTGACAAAGAAAAATGCTATATAGATATGATAAAGGTAATACATACTGCATTTTCTTTTCTTTCTTTTTTTTTTGGCTAAATAATCAATATGTAAGTTAATTTATTTTGTTTGCTATATGTGAAGAGAAAATTTCAATTTGAAGATACTGTTAGGAGGAAATTGATCTTCGAAAGTATTTTGAAGCACTAGAGGGATAACCATGGCAACTTGTTCAAGGAATTATACAAACAAGATCGAAGCATAGAAGAAAACATTCTAGCATGGATTCTGTAAAAACAATAGGCAACCTTCATTAATTATTGGTTGAGTCCTAAAACCCAAGTAAGATTATCTATTACCTATAAGATTTTTTGTCAAAATTTATGGTTTCTCAACCTAAATAACATGTCTTGGAGCTCTTATCATTTAAAATTCAGTTATATGCATGCAAAGTACACTAGAAAAGGAAATATTTCTTTTTCCTAGTTATGCCTAAAGAGAAAGGTCATATGGCATGAATTGAGATCCATTTTGCATTATGAAACCTAGATGGTTGATAACTAGGATTTGGAGCTGGAGATATACTTTCTTATAGTCTCTCATTCATCTTGAACACTTTAATGATCTAATTTGTGAGAAAATTAGCATGCCATCATTATATTCTTGAAATATTAGAACAAAGTGGCTAAAATTTTCTGTCTTATCTTGTTTTCCCTAAAATCAATGTTTTATGTTCAAGCTGGTGTATAATTTCTTAATGCCACACTAGGAATATGTGCCATTTTTGACCTTTGTGTGTTGTGCTAGGACAAGCGTAATATTGTAAGGCAACATGACCTACAAGAGGTGATAAAATGATGTATGATAGAATATCAAATAAGAACATGATTTAGCTTATTTTCTAACCTAAATTTGAGATCAAATTGATCTGATGATAGACCTTGCTCCTCTGCTGATGTTTTTAGTGTGATTTTTCCTTCGTTTTAAGCTTAATTTTAAGCACAAATTATGGGGATAAACCCTGTTGTTGTTTTAACATTTTTAGCATGATTTTGCCTTGGTTTTTAAGCTTAATTTTGATTCAAATTATGGGGACAAACCTTGCTACTATTTTTGTTGTTTTTAGCATTATTTAGTCTTGAATCCTATTGCTATGTCTAATGTTGTTATCATGACTCAGTGTTGGATTTGAACATAACTTAAGTACAACTTTGAGTTTAGTATCATAATTTATCATAAAATTTGTGACCACACTTAGTCATAATCTTTGTTTACTTGTCTTTTTTTTTTAATTTGTTGAGCTCTCTTCACAGCATACTTTGAAATACTTGCTTATTCCAACCATTCTACAAACTTGTAGTTTGATTTTAATTTCTTTATCCGAGCATGTTAATTATTAATGTATATATAGTTGTATCAATACTTCATTACTTACAATCTTGTACAATGTAAGAATATTGGCTTAAATATCTTGTAGAATAATACCCAGTAACCTAGGAACCTATTAAAACAAACAAAAACCTCATTTATTGACCTCAGGGGAGTTAATTTCATAATTGTTCATGTTTGCAGGTAAAAAAGTATAGTAAATGTATTTTTTAAAAATTTTTTGATGTTAAATTTGATGGTATTTTTATGCTGAAAATTGCTGCATAATATTTGGCTTTAGTGCTTCCTTTTTTGGTTTTGTGGTGCGCTATGCTTTAAATAATATGTTTTTTCACCTCTTTTAAGGTGTTTAAAAGTAGTTTAAGATGTGTTACCTCTTAAATTTGTTTATTTTATTTTCGATTATTGGCATTTGGAAGAACTTGTCTATGTGTATAAATGTGTTTCATGCTCGTGAAATTTTAAATTTTGTATTATATCTATTTAAAACTAGTTTTGGTGCTAACTATTTTGGTTTAAGATTTTCGTTTTGATTATGATTTTGCCACATTAAATGATATTGGAAATTATGGGTATTATCCAAATTGTGCTGAAGGGATATCAATGCCTTTGCGGGGCTGATGTTATGGTCTACTTAATGAGATGGCAGCCAAATGAAATCATTACTTGCTCCCAATGAGCAACAGATTTTACAATAATTAAACTCTTCATTTGAATTGTAGAAAATTGTTGAAATAAATACTATCAAGACAGAAGTTAGTGACTTTACACACTAAAGGCTCTAAGAGTTTTGCAAGAAAGAGGCATGAAATGGTAAGAGTTCGTAAATATGTCTTAAACAATGGAATGACGTCAAACTAACACTATTTATTTAATCAATCTTAGGAATTAAATTGAGATTGGTGGACCTGTTAGTCAGCGTGCCTTTTATATTCAGACACATAACAAGAAGAATGGCTCGTTCGTGAATAATATAGCAAGGGAAATTAGTGTAATTTTGAATTTATATTGCTATTAATTTAATAATTTTTTTCGGTGATTTTGATAATTTAGTTATTAAGCCACAACTCTTCTGATAATTATTATTTGTAGCAAAAGATTTCTTATCATGAGTCACTACATATTTCATCCCAAAATATTAGCCAGCATGATTCTCTGGCATAGGTTTTTGGCCTTGAGCATCTAGGTGGGGTTTGGGGCCTATGTTTTGGCCCCACACCAAAGTCTTTGGATCAAACTCTCCTAGTGTTAGTGGGTATGCAAATTGCAACTGATGTTGGGGGTGGTGGTGTTGGGGGCGGTGACGGTATTGGTGGCAATGACAAGGTGGAATTAAAGTCTCAGGTGTAGACATTGAGGACTTGTGTGCAATATCTTAATGAGGGACTTTTCAAAGATTCATCACCACGTGCTTTTAAGATTGCTTAAGAGACCTAGTCTCAATTTGACATGCAAGTTGATCTGATATTACTTTCACGGTATAAAATTAAAAAAATTTAAATGAATGACCAAATTTGTTTAGCCTTCAGACAGTAGGACCAAAATTATCAAATTAAATGCTCATGCTGACAAATTTATACAACTTTGCTTCAATTAAAAGCAAGATAATCACAAAATTCTTTGGATTTGAAGCCCAACCTTAGAACATCACAAAGCTAGAATTTTAATCTGTCAAATACACACTAAGCAAATTGCACTTTATTGAATAAAATAAACACACCTAACTCTCATAAATCCTATATCACTTTATTCCTCGATCGCTAAAGTTGTTATAGGTTTGACATATATATAGGAAGTAGTACATTCAAATTCTACAATGTCGGCATGCATAGTTCCACAAAACAAGACTGTAAGAAAGTAGTTTAGATATTTATTATCATAGAAATTCAGCTAAAACGTTCTTAACCACGTAATTGGCAACAATGCCATTTGTCTTCTCTGTTGGATGGAAAGAGTCCCAAAAGACGTATTTGGAAGCATCTGAACAACTGAACATGTTCCCTCTTCTGCATGCATACCCCATCTCGAACATTCCAGTCCCACAACATGCCACTGAGGTCGATTGAAATCCTGTATCAAAAAACATTTTAATTAACCAAAAAAAAAGAAATTATTTTAGTCTCTAACAAACAGATGAATTTTAATTTAGTTATCTATATATATCATTTCTTTTAATCTAGTCTTTCATTCGTTGAAATGATTAAAATTTTTGTCAATCTCATTTTCATCCAGAATCTAGTATTAAACTTAATAATTTGTTGACTCGAATGTCACTGAATGACAAATTTAACCTAAATACTAATGAATGACAAATTTAACCTAAATACTAATGAATGACAAAGAACATTCAAGTTAGGAGATTGGTAGGTTTGGCATTATATATATTTTGAATAAAAATAAGACAAAGACAACTTTTTGAGTATTTTAATAATTAAGCAAATAAATTAAACGAAATAGTCTTAAAAAAATAAGATTAAAATTTCAATCAGAGACCAAAATAACTTTTTCAAAAAAAATTCATGCGAAATTAACAGAGTTTTCTTCTTTTGTATTAAAAAAATAGAACTAGTAATAATGGTTTTTTTTTTATGAACAGAATAATGCTTTTTTTTTTTTTCTAGAAGAATTAAGGGGTCGGGAAATATAATTAGAAGGAAACAAATTGAGTGGATGAAGGTGCAAAGATACAACGCAAATTTTTATCTTTAATTTTACTCAGGATATGACGTGAATTGAAGGAATTAAAAAGGGGAAATGTGGATTTATATATAATAATAAATTAAATGAAAGAGAATAATTAAAATATGAATATGGGTAAATGTGTAATCATAAATGTTGCATGTAATTATATATTTCAGTTTTGGGGGGAAGTGGTTTTTATAGGTTGGATTGATAAATCTTTCCTCATTTATTCATTCCTTTTTCTTTTTCAAATCCTTCACAGACAATAAAAAGATAATATTCCTTCCCCATCCTCTTCCATTCGAACATTCTATATTTTTCCCAAAACTAATCCACCGGTTTAAACATGAGAGAAAACACAAACAAAATAGCTAAAAGAAAAAAAAAAGGTAGAAGAAGGATGGAAAAAAATTCATAGTTAGATTTTTCTATAGGCTTTACTTATATTCTAACATATTTTTCAAGAGTACACACATTTTTTATTTAAATTTATCAATGAGATTATTAAATAAAAAATTATGATAGTTAGTTTGAAATTAAACTAAATCAATAATATATGTCTAAATATCAACATAGTTAATTAAACATTTACAAATAAAAAGACACAATCACTGAATTTTCCTAATTTAATGTGTGTGTGCCATATTATTGTGATAATCTAAATTATATTGGATGACCAAATTAAGCATATACACAAAATTTTATTTTTGACTAAAATTAAGCATGCATATTAATGTTGTAACTTATGAAGTACAAACCCTTCAAAAAACTATCGGATCATAAAACATTTCAAATTTCATCATATTAGAGCGTGTGTCTTATATATATATATATATATATATATATATATATATATATATATATATATATATATATATATATATATTGTGTGCTTATGTTAATTAATAGAATGTCGCTTACCATACTGGGCTGGTCTTTTTATGATATGCAATAAAATGAAATATGGATTTGAAAACACCAATCTGATCCCAGGGACCTCCTTGTTCAGCTTAGCGGTCAATTTCTTGAGCTTATCATTGAACTCCAAGGCTATGGTATTGTAGCTGGGAACACAGTCATTACCACCAGCAATATTCGTGGTTCTCTCTAATGGCAAGCACCCCATGGGAGGTAGCCCACCTAGGGATATCTTCCGGACATCGAGACTGTAGAGTTCCTTGATGAAATTCTCGGCGATCCCGGCCAAAAAATTCTGGTATTCCCTGGGAGTGTACTGCGACGACCGGCCAGGGATGGCGTAGTAGTTCTCCAGGAAGTCGTTTGTTCCCAGACTCATCATGTGTAATGATTCACTTATGGTGTGCTTTGCACTGCTTTCTCCAAGATAGGCTCTTAGTTTCTTTTGGTACTCTTTGTAGTACTCCAACTGCTTCCATAGTGGTATCACAGACTGAAAAGTCCAAATTTGTGTTGTCAATTTAGGTTACTTTTAAAAGCATGCATCTAATCAACTTCATTTTTGAAGCATTGTGGTTTGAGGGTGACACAATAACTGAAGTTTCAGCAACATTGTAAGCGCTGTTAATTATGCTGGATCTTAGTCAGTTTAACTAATTGAACGAAGTGACATATATTGATTAATGAGTTTTTACTCAGTAATATTAGAGTCGTTTCAAACATTAAAAAAAAAAAACAATTGAGTTTAAATTTCATTGAGTAAAAATTAACAAAAAAAAGCGACATTCATAGGTTGGAACACCAGGCCTAAAAAAGAAAAAAATAATTAACTTTTTTCTCTAAAGACCATTTTAATCCCTATTCTTTTGGCAAAATTTAATTTTTTTTCTTAAAATATTTTATGTTTAATCTTTAAACTAAAATTAATTTGCTCCTATATATAGGTGGAGCCTTAAGAGTCATGCATGTGACAGTGCATAAACTTTCAAAGGAAATTAAAAAAGGAAAGATCTAATGGCCACCACAAACTAACCCAAACTAACTCAAGTTGTTGGGTAGATAAGAGTTTGAGTAAAGATCCAATTGCAAGTTCGATCCTTATCTTATACTAAAAATTATGAAATAATATAATATCTCTCTAAATCAAGTATATCTTTTTATCAACAAATTATTTACTTATTTAAACAATTGACAATATTTAGTACTTTAGCGACTTCAAAATTAATGGGCATTAATCAATTAGGATTGGCAGATTTGCGTGAACAAAATGTAACCCAAAATTACAAACTCTGTAATATACCGAAAGTCTGGGATAAATCAAGATAAACTAAAATTTGGGAATGAAAAAGTCATTAGTGGTTTAATGTTGAGAGTTTTGGGTAGTGTTGGTGTTTGAGGGAAGACAAAGGAGAAAGAGAAAGTTTAGTCCAATCAAAACGTATGAAACTTATGCAAGTTCTTTTCTGTGAGTAAAAAAGGAGAAAAGAGCAACCAGAGCTGCCAAGATGCAGTAGTGAAAATAGTAAGACAATGAATATTGGGGATTCTACATGTGATGCTATTGTATATCTACCTTGTGTCGTGTGTCCCTATCTAATTTAGGTCTCATCTTTCTTTTATAGCTATATATTTATGTCAGCTGCTGTTAAACTCGCTGAGTTTAGTAAGGTTATTCTAGTAATATGAGTTTTGATAATGTAAGCTAGATTATTTTTAGCCTGTGAGAATATTTAGCATGTAAGCCCCCTATAACGGGTAGTTAGCACATGATGTTAGGTTCAAATTTTTACTTCTTTGTATACTTGGAAAAATTTTTTAGAACGACAAGAGTATATCTTGATAACAAAAAGGAAATAAATTAAAAAATATATTTTTATCACTTGTCTGAGAAAGAAAAAGAAAGTAAATAGAAATTTTGGAAAATATTAATGTATCTACCATTTGTTTGGATTCATCGCCAAATTAGATCCTGTGTGACTTCCATTCCTTCCACCCCCCCTCCCCGCCCAAAAAAAAGAAGAAGCACAAGTTCAACGTTATTTTATTTAATTTTATTTTCGGTGAAAAGTTCAACATGGTTGTCTAGGAAGAAAACAAAGAAAATTCTAAAGTTAAAACCACTTAATGTGAAGACAGGACATTAATTACCATCACATCTGAAGTGGCGTTGTCATAACCAGTAGCAGCAGAAGCAAAGGTGACGCCGGTGGCAAAATCAGAAATGTTAAACTTCGGATCCAAGTACGCAGGTATGTATGGCTTTATTCCAAGAGCCTCAGATATGAAGTCAGTGGGTATTCTTCCATTGCTGAACCTCCCAGTAGGCTTCCCACCCTCAAAGTCACGCCCATAAGGCTCGAAATTGCTCCGGGCGACCGTCGGAATGAAGTTGTTGTTCCCGGCGTCCACCGAGGAGTCCCCGAACACGATGACCGCTGGAACCTTTGCACCGCCAGTTCTGGTCACCAGGAGAGCCAGAACGATGCACAAAATGTGAATGCATGATGATGACACTTTCTTTTCTTGGCCTTCCATTGTTTTCTCTAGCAAAGGGTTTTTCTTTTTTGGGCCAGATAGCTAAGGGTATTTGATTTCTGACGAGATGAGAGACCTAAAGGGTGGGTTGGGAGTTGTGATGTAATAAATATCTGCGTGGGGATATTAATGAAACTTTGATCTCTTGAGGTTTGGGCGGAGAGGTTGTTGGGAATCATAATTGCTGGGACAAAACCACCTTAGTATTTTAAATTCAAATGAGTTAGTTCAATTGATAAAATAATAATGATAATAATATTAATTTTAGTAACTTTAGAAACTTAGATTGAATTTTTCTCCGAAAGAGTTTGGAACTAAAATCTTAAATGCATCATGCTTAATGTGAAGAAATGCACACTTAAAAATCCCTTAAGAAAGAGATTTAGATTGGATAGCGTCTCAAGATACCTAACTTTAATAAAAAGACAAAAAGGAAAAAAAAAAAAAAAGAGGCACTGTGCTTTATATGGTGCAAATGGGAAGGTTAGCTATATATACATGAAAATGCACATGAAGGATTGGGTTTTGTGGATACTGAGTGTCTATTTGAGTGAAGAGCAATTTAAGAGTAGATGAGGACCACTCTTGAACTAGCACAATCAATGTACAATAAGCTGCATGAAGAGTTATAGTGTCTTAACGGCTCTATCTACTTCTGGAATAATTACAAAGGCATGCTTTTAATATTTTCTATGTTTAGACTGAAAAAGTACATATAGATAATTGTTTTCTGAAGACATTAATAACCTTAAAGTATTATATATATATATATATAATTAATTAAATACACAATTAGCAATACTACATCCTCAATAATTCCTCTTGCTTTTTCTAGCCTCATTTAGATTTCCTTTTAGTAGTTAAATTAGTTGATTAAGAAGACGGCATCTTTTTGCCATCTTCAACATATATTTAATATCACATACATTAATTTGAAATCCTTTCTAGCTTGTTTCAAAATCTAACAGAAAAATGTTTCCTGCAAAGGAAAGAGTAATAATATAAAAAATGGATTTGTGCGAATTTTCTTAAAAAAATATAAAAATTTTTGTATGTTTTGAAACAAGAGCGTAATTTAATATCAACAAATAAGAGCTCTCTCTATATATAAAAGTTTGATTCTTACCTGGTTTTTTTTTTTTAATAACTTTGTACCTTCTTTATAAAAGGGGAAAAAAAAGTATCAGAGATGTCCATGTAATTTGGTCTTCTTTTCTTTTTAATTTTTGGTTGTTAAGAATCCAAAGGGTCATAATATCTCTAACTTAGTCATTTTCCCTTTATTTGAAAAAATTAAAATTGTAGATATTTGACATATAATTGTTACACCATCACATAGTATATGCTTTATTTTATTATGTTAAAAGATCTTGTGGTATGGATAAAAAACTTTATTGACAAGGTCTCAGATTTCACAGTTTAAAATGCAAGATTTTGTTAACAAAACCCTGGACCTAATTGACAAGAAGTTATCGCAACCTTCCAATTGACATAACTTAATGCTAAATCATCGTTGTTGTACTTGCTCAACCAGAAATATCACAAAATAAGTAAGAAAATCGGGCTTAGACCATACATATCACATTCCATATCACACTTGCATTTTCATAATTTCCATATTATGTCCCAAATTTGAAAATATATAACTAATTCAAGAAAATTCCAAATCATGCAAATTATACTATTCTAGAAAGCTCAGAACATCACCTAGCTACTATAAAAATTTTAGATCAATACAATTTCATTTGACTTACAAAAACTAATGAAACAATACACCAGGTCTATTTCTATTACTACAACAGACATATAAATTTAAAAATTCATATCTCACTATACAAAGCTTTAAATTAAGTGCTCTCAGTTGCTGTGGAAAGCTTATGATACCAACTATACGCTTGTAAAATCTCATGAGCATTGGACTTCACTTAACCCTCTAAAAATACCAAAAACCAGACTATCCAAAAGCACAGTACCATAACAATTTTTACATAATTTGCTCAAATTTGAAAAATTATACGATATTCCACAAAACTTTGAAAATTCTACTCTTTCTCTTTCTGAAATACTCTCAATATGATCTATATGCTTGTCAAATTTCATGCCTAAATTCATTCATTTGGTCTAGTTTTGGTTTATAGGTAAAATATGACTTAAAATAGTAATCACATGACTCTAAATGGTACCAAATAGCTCTCTACTCGAACCATGACCATTTGAGCAAGTCCAAAAGTTTATATACAACATATAAAAAGCATCATAATAGATTCAAATAATCATGGAACTCAAATTCACTATCCCACATGCTCTCATACATAGGTACACTATGGCTTAAGGATACCAAAATCATACATTCTCATACATTTGACTCCAAATTCATTATAGACAACATATCTATGTACATCTCATAAATATCATATATATATATATATATATACTTTGACATTAATTTACATCAAAACTATCATGTTATCAAAGTGTCATCAATCATGCTTATTGGCTCCTATTCTTTACTCCTTAAATTTTACTTAGACAATGTTAGATGGAAAGTGAGGGAGAGTGAGATTCAAAAAATTTCAATAACTCTTTCACCCTTTCAAATAGGCATAAATGGCATATTATTATGTCAAAGAACACAAGCATGCACCAAAAGCTTTCAAGAATCAAATATAAATATGTTTTCAAAATCATATAAGCATGTTAAGACCAAAATTAAGCTTTAGGAACTTTTGGATCTACCCTCACCCTATTATTCGAGGCTTTTGGATTAGTCTCACTCACTTTCTATGGACTTTTGACTTAGCCTACTTATTCTTAAGACTTTTGGCTTTATCTTACTTATTTTTAAGAACTTTTGGCTTCACCTCACCAATCCAAGAAACTTTTGGCATCACCTCACCCATCAAGAGCAATCCCACATTCAAAACATAATTCAAAAGACATAATAGTACCAAAGCATCAAACTAATAGCAAATAGTATGTCTCATGATTTAAACATACATACAAGCATTCAATGACAATCAAATATTCAAGAAATATATACAAGAAAGGATGGAAAGCTACCTTGGTTCAAGAAGCACAACTTTCCTTTGATTCCTTTAGCTTCTTGGTTCGGCCTCACATACACACACTTGGAGGAGGCTTGGTTTGCTTGGCCTAGACATATCAAACAAAACACAATTACATCAATGGAACCATATTTAGCTTCACATAAGCTCTACACAAGCTACTTTTAGCATATGGCATGCATATGGTTCCATATAAGGGTATAATAAAACAACACATATAATTCATTATCTTGGTTCTAATTTCTTACTCAATCTAAATCACATGACTCCATTTAGACTCATTAGAGTCATCTCCAACTTAATTCAAGAAGCCTTACACCAAGTTACTTTTTTATACATAAAGGAATCCTAAACTTTCATCTTTTAAAATATGATTTTCAAATTCAAACCAATGGTTCCTTTAATGTCTATAATTCATGTCTAGACCATTTCTAACCTTGGAATCAAGGAAAACTCTTCCTAGGTACTTACCCTTCCCCTTGGCCGAGACATACATATACTTAGAGAGCCTATGGGGTTTCTTTCAATTTCCTAGGGAATTTGCTACTACTTATGAAACTTTTTAGATATCTTAAGAATTCAAACATACTCTTACATAAGCTAAAGCATCTTTAGAAAGTTTCATAATTTCCTAGATGCAACTAAAACCTTACTTACCATAACTTAATTTCTAAAGCTTTTCCTTTGGTTCAATTGCATATTCTTATTCCTTATGCCCTAAAATCCCAAATCCTATCAAGTTTGGATCAAATAAAACTCCCTATACATAACCCTTGTTCTAGCCAAAATGAAGAAGAGGAAGAAGAGACAAGAAGAACAACTTGAGCCATAGTTTGCTTACCTTGTTTTCAAGCTTTCCCAAGGAGCTTTCTCAAGTTTCCAAGAGTTCTCTCAAATCCTCTTTTCCTTCTACTGAACCAATCATGAAACAGTACCAATCCATTTACCAAATCTATGAGAAGAGAGAGGAGAAAGAGGAGAACTTTAATAAAAGGAGAAACTTGGAAAAGAGACAATTTCTTACACTTTTCAAGCTTGGTTTCCTCCCCCTTTGCTCCCTCCTTGGTGCACCACCCTCAGCTGGTTCTAATTCTATTTTGGAGTGAAAATGAGTCGATCAAGAGAATGGAGAAGAATGGGACATGATTTAAGGGGTGGAGTTCACTTATAACATTTTTTAAAATTCCAACTATGTTCTTAAATTTTATTTTTTCCATTTGAGCTCATTTTATATCTTTTTTAAGAATCATCTTTTCAATTATGAAATTTTAGTTTTCTAATTCATAAAATACCTTTAGTTTCAACCAAATTGAATTTGAAACCTTATCAAATAATTTAGTCAAAGTTGCAGTCAACTAATGTCTTAAATTGCATACTGGATGGGTTTTGACCATTTTATGGATTCTTATGATTTTTAAAGCCTCTAAAAACTCTAAGAAACTCAATTTTTCCATTTAAAACTTTTGTTTTTGAGTTTTCAAAGAGTTGCCCAAATTTATGATTTTGCCACCGGCCTTTGTATCTTTCTGTTTGGCTGTTTTGGCTCTGATTTTGAGTTATTCTAAGGCTCTTAACCATATTTTTAAATATTCTAATTCATATTCTAATCTCAATTAACCTTAATTCACTTTATTCAGGAGTCCTCGTTCATTAATCAAACGATTCTTATTTTAATTTCTTGTAATTCATATTGGCTTTCTCTCGGCTTGTGACTTCTTGTAAGTATCTCGTTCCACTCTTTAGAAATGATTTTGAATTTTTATATCATAGGATATTACAATAACAGCAGCTCACTAGCTAATTGTACTTGGAAATATCGTTTTTGAATAATGCTATGATGTGGATTTTCCATCGTTACTAAGGAATCATCGAGAACATTTTAGCTAAAAAAATTGCAGGAGAGAATATATCGTTTGTGGTTACTCTACAGTGATCTCAAGGAGCCAAGTTTGACAGATTTCACAAACGCTTTTTCTTTTTTCACAAATTGGAGAACATTTTAGCTAAAATAATAATTATAATAAATCATTTTAATATTATTACTAAGTGATTCAGTACCGTGTGGAGATTTATTTTGTCTTACACTCACAATACTTATGCCTCACACTTTAATATAAGAATGGAGGCACTAAACAACAAAGTAGAGTCCAACTAAAAAATTTGGCTATACTACAGAATTTTTTTAAAAAATTATTAACTGCGAATTTTTTATATCCGGGAGATTCAAACTTCCATATCACAATTGACAACAAAACTTTGTTAATTAATTTTGTTTTTCAAATGAAACAATTCATGTTTATGATTTCACAGACAAAAGAGCGGGCAAACTCAAACAGATGATATAGGAGAATTATTTAATGAGTCATGTGGCTGCAACGGTCCGTGAAAGAGACAACCGAAAAGCTTCGTCTGATCCTAAAGGCCTCAATATTCAAGGCTCCTCAGCAGAAAAGGAGGTGATGCGATTTATATATATGAAGGCTAATAAATACACGCCATCTTTTTTTTTTCTTGTTATATATATATATATATAAAAAAAATACACGCGAACTTGTGTTCTAAGAAAAGAAGATTTTTCTCGTTAGTATTCGTACAATGGTAAGTATCCCATTTATTTCTTGTTATCTGGCCCAATAGTGAGGTGTATTGATCCAAAATTTTCGACTGCTATTAATAATCTACTGTTATGAATAAAGTAATTTAATAGAGTTTCAATTCTCTGGATATTTAGACTTTTTACTGTTATTTTCATTCTAAGAGGGTTAATTAATATTTTTAACCAAACAACATTTGAAATATAATATGATTTGGTACGTTTTGTGAAGTGTTAGTACTTCATAAATTGTGCTTAATTAAGTCAAACATAATTTATATTATCACAATAATATAGTTCACACTTAAATTGGGAAAATTGTGATTATTGTTGTAAATGATATAACTATGTGAATGTCCATTATCTCCAAAGGATAATTCCAATCATTTCTCATGTTTAATGATATATGCAATTCTATAGATTAATTTTTTTTATTTATGTTATTATAACTTATAGACCTATTTTTATGGCTGATAGCATATAAATAGAAGCGTCTACTAAGTATGAAGCATCTAAGAAATATTTTCTTCATTCTCCTCCCAATTTTTTCTCTTATATATATTTTTTATATATCCATTAGTTTTACATGATGTTATCAACACAAGTCTTTAGCTAATTGGAGTTAAGCATCAATCATTGGAGCTTCTTGCTCATCACATTAAAGTGTAAGAAACTATTTTGTTCTTATTTTATATTAGCTATATATTCAATACTTTATATTATCTATAAATTCAAGGCTTACTCATATTCATAATATAATTATTAATTTGATATTAGCAAATGTTTTAGAAATTAAAAGGTTAAATATAATTAGATGGCTAGCAACCATATCACTTTTAGTTTTGATTATTTTATAACCAAAGACTTCATTGTCTCAATTAATAGTGCATATATATAGAAAAATTCATGGTATACTTTGATGAGTTAGTGGCTATAAAAGATTGTTTACTATAGTCTTAAAAGCTAATGGTTTATAAACTTCATGCCACCAAAAAGTTTTAAAAATTTTTCAAATTCAACATGTTTATGAGCAAGTTAATTACCACTTATAACCCATATAAAAATTAGGCATTATAGGTTAATAATAACCCCTCATAGTTATTGAAATAAAATTATGAGTAATGGCCACAATATGACTATAAGCTATATAGACAAATGTCTATTAATTCTTTTAAAGTGGAAGAGGCCAAAAGTGACCAAGAAGCCTAATAGGTTATAACATATTGAATTGTAATATTATTTATTATGATAATTTGTTTGCAAATTTTTAAATTGTAAGAGAAAAGACTAATTGCAATTTCTTTTTATATATGATTGTTAACCTTCATTATAATAAACTACAAAAATAAAATGAATTTATTTTATACTTTAATTTTTATTCTTTACTTACAATTAAACTATTTATATGTATCAT
The DNA here is from genome assembly GCA_032878935.1 of Erythrophleum fordii. Taxonomy (NCBI): domain Eukaryota; kingdom Viridiplantae; phylum Streptophyta; class Magnoliopsida; order Fabales; family Fabaceae; genus Erythrophleum; species Erythrophleum fordii. Next base: position 7,164,795 of record JAVQMF010000025.1, on the reverse strand, counting down.
TTGGAAAAAAAAATCATATATACATGTAACACTTGAATTAAGAAAATGATGCATTTTCATGAATTTATTGTGCTTAATTTTTTTATGAGAAAAATACTTATTATATTTGATATTAAATTCATTTTATTGTTATCAATCTAGAAAGTATTTTAAAGGAAGAAAATCAAATATTCTTGCAAAATGTATAAAATATTTATCTATATTTCTAGCCAATTTCATGAACAATTGGATATAGAGTATTTACTAGATAGATCCACAATCCTCGTAATAATTTGAAGGGATAATACATGCACTAGAAGTAATGATTTTCCTATTAAGAGATATTATGAAAGTATGCACAAATAACTTAATTACTCTATGTTTTATATTTTGGATGTGCTCCTGCAATTGCAATATTGAAGCATATTGTTAATAAATAGTACAAATGTATCATATGATAATATATATAAAAATATAATGTATATTAGTTATTGAAGAATTACATATAATAAAATATGTATGGTTTAGTTTCTCATGAATTAAGATGGATATTTCATATTTTATGGTTAGACACAAGATTTATAGTCAAAACATATGTCTCGCAGATAGTATTTAAAGACAAAATTAAGATAGTTTTTTAATTTGATAATAAGTGATGTCAATATCAATACTATCAAGTAGTATAGAAATAAAGAAGGCTTTGGAAAAACTAATATATTATTACCTAGAGGACTAAGTTTATTATTAATGACACATTATTTTTATATAGTCTCAAAGAAATTTATTAAGCTTTAAAGATATCTGCCACAATACAATTGAGATTGAATATCTACTTATTATAGCTATTATATTAAGAAAGAAATGTGTATTGGAAAAATCACATGCCTTGCCTTTTGATTTGTACTATATAATTACTAGTATAATTGGAATACATGTTACGATAAATGAAAAGTTTACTTATATAAATATATTTAAATTTATTATTTAGTTAGATCATCTCAAATCAATTATGATACAAAAAATTATTAAGAATTCATATGAATATTTACTAATTCAAAGAAAAAAAATCTTATGTGCTTATTATTTTTAAGGTAAATTAATTACTTGACCATCATTAGTTAAAGTTCAAATTGGATCCCTACATTTTTAGAACATATTCTCAGGTGATATATATGAGCTCATTCATCCACCATGTGAACTATTCAAATAAAATATCTTGATAGATACTTCTATAAAATAGTCACACATTACAACAAAAACTAATTTTATTGACTTGTGATCAGTAGTAAAGGTAAAATTTTAGTTACAAATAAAGTATTTTCAATTAAAAATTCAATCGTGCAATCCATCAATTTTTCTATTGTCAATAATTTATTCTAACTATAAATAAAATTTGTTTCTCTCTATCTCTCTCTCTCTCCCCCATCATATCAAAGGCAACTTTTTAATTTTGAAAAGATAAATTATATTTAACATATAATAGATAAATAACTAATTATATTAATAAAAATTTAAATGATAATGATTAATGAATAAATAATAACACTAAAATTAATATAAATAATGAGTAAATAATTAAAAGATAAAAAATAAAATAATAAGTAATATTTACTTAACCATTTAAAAAATTAAATTAAAAAAAAAAGTCGGCCTATTCTTATGGACCAATGGAACTGTTTGTCGAAAATTATTCTAAGAAATAAGTGTCTATCCAAATGATTTTTGACAGAATTTTTTGAAATGAATTTTTTTTCATTTTTTTTAGATAACAATAAATATAATAAGAAATTTATTTATAATTAATAATTCATGGAATATTTCATTTATTTTTTAAAGTTATTTTTTTTGCTTTTTAACATAATAACAAATATAATAAAATTTTTAATAATTAATAATTTATGTTATATTTATTTGCATTTATCCTATTATTATTATTATTATTATTATTATTATTATTATTATTATTATTATTATTGCATTTCTCTCATTGTTCTTCATCTTCTTCTTTTTCTTTTATTTTTTTCTTTCCTTTAGCTTGTTCTTCATCTTCCTTTTTTCTGTTTCCTTGTTTCTTTCTTTCAGTTTCTAGGTTTTTGGGATTTTTCTATTTATGTGATAAACAATCTGTGCTTGCTTAACTAGGTTTACTTTCTCTTCGTATTCTCTCTTCATATTCGATTCCTTGTCCATTCCTTCTTATTGATTAAAAAAAAATTAATAATCAAAAAGTAAAACAAAATAAGAAGAAATAAATATAAATAAATAACAAGTCCAAATACAATAAAAATAAAAAGATTTATGCATATTACATACAAAATATATTAGTAGACATGAAAATAAGAAAAAAAATATAGTAATAATCAAAATTGATTCCAATATGTAACAAAAAAAAATTAGTTCGTAACAAGAAAAAATATGTAAAAATAAATAAATAAATAAATACTAAAAAATAATCAAATATGAAATGAGAAAGATGAGAATGAAAAAGAAAACTTGAATTAAAGAGAAAAATGACGACATTGATTCAACTAGTAGAAAACATGCAGTAACTAAAATAAAAGAAAAGAGAAGAAAAAAAGATGACTAGATGATGAGATAAAATGAAAGATAAAACGTTGCAAATTTTTTTTTTTTTTTTGTATTCTCACAGTATTTTACCATGAAAACACAAAAATATTTTAGCATTTTTTTGTGATTTCATGGTAAAAAAGCTAAGAGAATGATAAAAAATTTTGTCAATATTCACAAATTTTTTTAAGGTTCTAATGGTAATTTACCATGAGAATTGTTAAAAAAATTCTCATGGTTCTCACTATAAAATATTGCAGGAGCACAAAAAAATTAAAATTACTTCTTTTTCTTATAACAAATTACTATAAAAATTCTACAAGAAAGTCACAAATTTCATCATAACTTTTGAAAAAAATTATTTTCATAGAACATTTTTTATGCTCTCACAAAATTTTTTTGTGAGAATATTATTCTCATGGAAAAATTCCATGAGAATTATAAATTCTTATAGCTATTTTTTCATAATCCAAACTATGTAAAAAATTTTTCACAAGAATAGCTATTCTTATAGACCTTTAGGATTTTTCTCTTAAAAAAATTCTATGAGAATTTCACTATTTTTTTATAGTGATAGTCATTGAGAATTTCACATTTTTGAAGAATGATAAACTGAGCTCTTTGAACTTTAGGTATTCAGTATGATATAAGGTGATGCTCATTAACCTTACATTACTCCATAGTTTTAGGATTATGAATCTCAATAGTCTATGGGGATATACTTTCATAACTTTATAGGGTCTGGTTCATTAAGATTGCAATTTGCCAACAAAAAGTCTTAGCCTATTATTATAAAGCAACACCTTTTGTCCCTCCTAGAATTCATGTCTAATAATATTTCTATCATGCTATAACTTTGTTCTCTCTTTATAAAGTTCACTAGTTTCATATGCATTTTGGTAGAATTCATCAAATTCATTTAACTATAATTTCCTTTTATCACCCATTATTTGCATGTCAAAATTTAAGAACTTATTTGCCCAATAAGTTGTATGCTCCAATTCTATTAGCAAGTAGCTTGATATTCTAAAGACTAACTGGTTTGGTGACATTCTAATAAGGGTTTTGAATGCCATCTATATACATATAGGGTATCATCAAGTTTACTTGACCAATCCTTCTTAAAGGTTTTTTTGTTTTTTGAGAATTCTTTTAATCTCACTGTTAGAAACCTACACTTGTCCATTAGTCTGCAAATGATATAGTGTGCTAACCTTGTGAGTTACTCCATATTTTTCTCACAAGTGATTGGAAATCCTATTGTAGAAATAGGATCCCTTGTCCCTAATGTCTTGAATCAAGAAAAGATATTTCTTTTCAAAAATTAAATCACCACATCTAAATTATTGGTTGGTGCTAGTAGCACTTCCACCTACTTTGATACATAATCAACTACTAATAAAATAGACAAATTATTTGAAGATGAGGGAAAGGGTCCCATAAAGTTGATACCTTGAACATTAAGAATTTCACATTCCAACATATTATTTTTATGGCATCTCACACCTTCTTGATGTGTTACAAGAATGCTAGCATCTATTACATTTCAACACATATTGATAAGCATCCTTAAATAATGTTGGTAAGTAAAACCCATATTAGAGCACCTTGGTAGCCATCCTAGTTACTCTGTGATATCTTCCTATCCACTATCATGATAGTGCTCTAAAATGCTTTATACAACTTCTTCTAGCACACTTTTGCAGATGATGTGGTTAGGGCATTTCTTATAAAAGAATGAATCTTCCCAAAAGTAATGCCTTACATCATATATAAATTTCTTTTTCTTCTTAAAAGAGTAGTGTGAAGATATACGATTTGCTACTACATAATTGGCCAAGTTAGCAAATCATGGTGCCTTTGGAAGCTTGGAAATGATTACTGAGAACAAGTGCTCATCAAGGAAGCTTTCGACTATCTCTTCCTTTCCTTTTTACGCTAACCACCATAGATTAAGTCTTGAGAGATGATCTGCTCCCAAAGTTTCAAATCCTTTTTTTAATCACATACTTAAAAGTTAAACTCTTGGAATAACAACACCCACCTAATCAATTTGAGCCTTGCCTCCCTATTTGTAAGATGTCTTAAAGCTAAATGGTCAGTAAATACCACAACTCTAGAACCAAAAAGACATGGCCAAACTTTTTCAAATGTAAACATCATGGCAAACATCTCTTTATTTGTTGTAGCATAATTTAGTTTTGTTTCAGATAGAGTCTTATTGGTATAATTAATTGTATGAAAAACTTTATCTTTTCTCTAGCTCTTATAGCCACATCACATGCATCCTTCATAATTTCAAAGGGTGAAGTCCAATTAGGTGGCACAACGATAAGTGAAATGCATAACTTTTCCTTTAAAGTTTCAAAGGCATGCAGATAATCGTTGTCAGAGATTAATTTCACATCTTTTACTTGTATATTGCAAAGCATCTTAGATATGCAAGAGAAATCCTTAACAAACCTTCTATAAAACCTAGCATGCCTTAAGAAATTTCTTATTCCCTTGACGTTAGTTAATGGAAGAAGGCAAGTGATCACTTCAACTTTAGCCTTATCCATTTCTATCCAAATTTTATGTCCTAGCACAATTCCTTCTTGCACCATAAAATGATGTTTTCCCTTATTCAAGGCTAAATTGGTATCTCCATATATGCTCAAGACAAGGTATAGATGGTTAACTATTGAAATTAGATCCTACCACAATGAAGTCATCAATAAAGACTTCAAGGAACTTACCAATCATATCATGAAAGAGCCACCATACACCTTTAAAATGTTTCTTGTGCATTAGACAAGTGAAAAGGCATCCTTTGATAAGCAAAGGTACCATAGGTGGAGGTAAAATTTGTCATTTCTTGGTCTTCTAAGGCTATAAGGATTTGATCATATGTAGAATAACCATCAAAGAAGGAAAAAAATGAGTTTCCAACTAATTTTTCCAACATTTGATCAATGAGGGTAGTAGAAAGTGATCATTTCTTGTTGCATTGTTCAACATTTGATCAATGAATGGTAGTAAAAAGTGATCATTTCTTGTTACATTGTTCAACTTTCTATAATATATACACATCTTACATCCAATTCCTATTGTTAGAACCAAGTCATTAATTTCATTCTTTATAATAGTTGTACCTCTTTTCTTTAGTACACATTACATTGGCCTCACCCAATCATTATCAGAGATCAAAAAAATTATGCTCACGTCGAAGAATTTAATGACCTCTTTTCTTATAACTTCTTGTATTACTGGATTCAGTCAGTGTTGAGGCTAGATTGTAGCTTTGTAATTGTCTTCCATTAGAATTTTATGCATGACCATTGGAGAACTAATTCCTTCGATATTGTCAATGTGATCTAGCCTACTGCATTTTTGTGCTTCCTAAAGATTTCTAATAATCTATCCTCAAAATATCTAAACAAGAAAGATGAAATAATTATAGGGCAAGTCTTTTTATCTCCTTAAAAGAATACCTCAAATGGTCCAGTAGAGCCTTAAGTTATGAAACTTGACCAGTTAAATCATACTTATTTTGATAAATTTTCTTTTGTCTAAGTTTTTACCAAAAAGAAACCAAGATTTTATAAAATCTGCATCACCCAATTCAATTTCTCCTTATTAGATGCTTTTTGGACTACAATAATCAAATTTATATTTAAAAAAAGACTTAAATTTCTTGTAATTTCCCATGATCATTATACTATGAATTCCTTTTATGGTTACCAACTTAACATCGATTTATTGTATAAACACATTTTTCCATAATTTTCTTTACACATTACATGGTTACTCAACTCTAAGTAATTTAATAATCAACTATTTTTGCATAGCATTATTAAAAGAATCAATAATTATTACCTTTTGTACTATAATCACCAAAACTTTGTAGTACATATTACCTTAATCCATAAGAACTAAAGTAAAATTGACAATATTTGATTTTGTCACTTTATCATACATATGTGAAGATGGATTAGAAAATTAGCTTCTTCAGCTGGCTTTTTAATCAACATTGCAAGTTTTACTATACTTAAAATTTAAAAAGAAAATTGGTAGAGGAAGGACAAAGAAGCATTAATATGGTGCAGAGATAGAGGTAATTTGCTAATAAATTTGTCAAATTCCTTAGACAACTAATACCACAATTCAAATCCTTTGAAGCTTAAGTCATTGTCATGAACCAAAGTGATTTGGTTTTGATAATGAAAATTATACAAAGAGAAATAGAAGGAGATCCAAAAGAAAGAGAAAAAAGTTGAAGAAGGGATTAAGGATAAGAATAATGATAGTCACTAACATTTTGATACAAGGTATATATATCATGTCTCAAAGCCAATCTTAAATAAAGCTCTAACTTAAACAACTTATTATTGCACCCTAATTACATAACTAACATCTAACCGACTTAAAAATGATGATGAAACAATCAGTTATGGTCAATTAGGAAACTAAGGCAACCAAAAGCTAATTTATTCTCCTGAGAAAAAATAAAAGTACAAATAATTTTGCTAAGAAGAGATGATATTGATTGCCAAGTAGTTTTACTTCTAATTAGCTCCTTAATTGATCAGAGTTCAAACATTTCATAAGATTTGAGCACCTAACAAGATTTAGAATTTCAAGAGAACTTTAATCAAATAAGCTATTTAAGATACTAGTAAGACTAATGCTATTTTTCAAATTCAAGAATGTGAGCTTTTGAAGAATTGCAACAAATGAATCAACATGCAATAATCCAGTGCATCCTTTCAAGATTTGGGACCTTTATAACATTTGGCATAATGATTAAATATTTAGAGCCATGGAGATCCATGTTTCTAAAAGTAGGGAGAATTTTTAAAGAAATATAAGGGGAGGAGCAAAAACCATTAACTAACATTAGTAGTAATTAAACATTTTGAATTAAGAATTGAAATTCATTTGATTGGAACATAAAGTTTCATAATATTGTCCAAAAAAATAGAATAAGACTAATCATGCTTTTGTTTGTATAGTTAACCTTTTCTTAATTTTGATTGATATATAAATGAAAACAAAGAGATAAAAGATCATGACTATACCTTTATGCCTTTCCATAACTGTTTGATGCTACTATAAGGCGCGATTAATGCAATAGGTCTATGAGCTTTAAAACTGGATGGTAAATAAGTGAAAATATATTTATGCCATGAAACTTATCATTTATTAGAAAGATGATTAAGCACTCCTAAAAAAATTCACATTATAAACTATTAGTAGTATAAGGTTTCTCATTTTTTATAAAGCTTTAGCCTTTAATATTAAAGTCTCTTATAGAACTTCCCATGTCAAGACTATGGCTTTAACTCTTTTATTAATTCCCTAAGAACAAATACATTGTAAAGTAAAAATTAAAAGTTAAATTATTTGAAATTTATGTACAATTGTTTTCTTATAAATTATAGGAACTTACCTTTTTTCTATCTATAAACATCAAGGACATCCTTGATCAACCATAACCTACTTCTCTTTCTAGGATTCTTATGAGATTCTTCTTGAACAATTTTCCTTCTTACTTGTTGCAACAAATTGTGCATCTAAGTTTTTTCACTAACAAATTTATGGGCAATTTATTTTGGAAAACTCTAATTCCAATTATAGGATTAAATCCGCAAGAATATAAAATTTTCATGACATATCTCTCATCATTCCCCTTGAAGAAACAAGCAATATCTAAATATATCTTCCTTTCGTCTTTCACTAGTCCATAAAGGCTTGATTTAAGGTGAAGCATAATGTTTTACTCAAGATGTTCTTGCTATCTTTGCAAGACCCTTCCCTATTCTAAGGGACTTCGACCAAACAAGGTTGAACCTAGTCATTGAACAACTAATAGAATGCCATTGGCATATTTTAAAACATAATGGGTGCATTCCCTATAACCTTCTATGGGAAAATCATATTTGAAAGAAATTTTACAAAAAAGTTGAAGAGCTTTTTTCTTATTCAATAGTCTAACCTTTTAAACCTGGACCACACCATGCACTATAAGAATATTCACATTTCTAGTTGTTATGATGAATCTACTCCCTAGACCAAACCAGTCAAAATTTCTAGCCAAAGCCTCTAATTATTTTAATTTATTAATGTTAGCAAGAATCAAGAGACTCTTATAGTGTCTTAGGTGATATGTTATAAAAAAGCTTTCCATGTGATTATTCCTTACCTCTAAGAGAGTCTTCCACCAGAGTTTCACAAAGAAGTTGCTCTTGTAGATAGATTAGACCATGACAATAATGAGTGATGACTTAACTTACATTGAATAGAACACCGTGAGCATCAAACTCGTGTGACATCCTTCATACACAACTTTAGCAAGACATGTCTTCCTTGTTCCAAATAACTCCTAAATCCCTACAAATTGAACATCATCGTCATTTGATCTTATGTTTAAAAGGTTTTCTAAAGCTTTTACACGAGTGTCCATCCTAACTAAGCCATCATTCTCATGATGACTTAATGTCTTCATTGCATATGTAACAATGTCATCAATAACTTCTAACTATGACATGAAAAAATGGGAAAGAAAAACTCCAAATATCATCACCAAAGAAAACAAGGGACAAACATGAAAAGAACAATCAAAATTCAAGTTCAACAAGTAATGAATGGTTAGAAGAAGATCACTCATACAAAGCGACCCCTTAATGGAGCTGACTTCTTTCATAGCTAGCCTCCATCTTTGTACCTTATCTAAATTGTATCTAAATTTTTCTTCATGTTTAGCAAAGGTGCTTTCATAATACTTTTCTTATTTTCGTACCTCAACAGGATGTCCATGATAAAAAATTAGAAGAACTATGTATTCATTAATGTCCTTAGCGATCTTTCCTAGTTCCTCCAAGCAACATGTAATACCTTAATCTACTACCGCTACCTAGCCTCTCACTGGGCTCGGTTCCATATGATTTCTAAAGAATCAACACTAATCCGTGGCATTTGCATGCTATGAACTGGGGTTTCGTACACCCATCTTTTGCCCCGTGGATCCTGTGAACCCATCACTCACTTTCTCTACTCACACTCCATTTATACAACTCATACATAACATAAAACAAGCCATAAGCCACGGGTATGGAGCCAAAAACCAGAAAAATGCATTTTTCTCACTTGGGCCCAAAAGTCATATTTTGGCTCTAACTTTGGAAAATCATAACTAATTATAGAAAAATGGGAATCTAGCAAACTTTAGCTTTCTGGAAAGCTCTAAGTGTTAACTTTACCTTAAAAATAATTCCCAATCATAATCTCTGGGTTTGGATCATGTTTGACATCAAAAATGGGAAGGAGGTCCGGCTGTCACTGTTTCTGGTGCAGCTTACTATCATGACATTCGAAAATCCATAATTAAATCCAAAAAAATTTAATTTGGGCAAACTATACCAATTTGAAAAGCTACAGATGTCTACTAGAGGAAAAAAATAAGTCCAGATTAGTTCAGTAACCCCTAGACCCCGAAAACTGATGGAACAATAACGGAGGTCAGGTGGGCTCCCTGATGCTGATATAGAACTTCAGAAGGTTCATTCTCTCTCTACAGACCTCCGATTTAGGTGATTCTAGTTGGTACAGGTCACTGTGGTTTTCTAGTTTATGTGTATAAAATTTCATGACATTTGGCTACCGTTTGGTCTATGTATGACATGGATTTCATTTCTGATCTATATGAACAGTACATGACCAAACCATGGATCTTTTCCAATTTCAACAATTCACTAAATATTCTCTAGACCTCCGAATATTACCAACTTTAGCTTCTCAAGAAGCTTTCTACAAAATCTAGAGGCATGCCAAATTTCATGGCAAGAGGAGCTCATCCGGTCATACTTTGATAGAGCTCTCAAAAATATCAGTTTTGGCACCCAAAAGGTCCAAAAGTCCTCTCACACATTCTAGCCACTCATGGACAAGTTTAAAAGCATAACAATAGTATATATAACATGTCCATGTGGTCCAAATCAACATACATTCTAATCTCACTATGCTACGGCCAAATGTACACTTTTACATTCATTCATAAAAAGGGGCAAAACTCATATTTGCATTACTTTGGCTATCAACATAATTTATACATCACATATTCAAACATTTACACTTGTTACAACCTTTACAACTCAAAAATAGTGGGTGCATGTTCATTGTGGCACCACTTTACATCAAAATAACCAAAATAAGCTAATATCTAGCTACACATGCATCTAGGCTCCTTGGTGTGCACTTGCTTCTCCTTGTGCTCCACCTAGCATGTTAAGTTGGGAGGGGAAGGGGTGAGATTCAGGGAATCTCAGTAGCTCATGCACTCATTCAAGTAAACAATCAAGGCATATAACAAGTCAAAGCATGTGAATAAGCATTTAGCCATTCTCAAACATTCAACACACGTTGTACATGCTATGGAAATCACAACAATGCCAAAAATGGGCTCCAGGGACTTTTGGTCTAGTCTCACCCGAGTTTAGGGACTTTTGGATGGCCTCACCCGAGTTTAGGGACTTTTGACTTGGCCTCACTCGGATATGAGACTTTTGGCCTTGTCTCACCCATCTCAAGGGACTTTCGGCTTCACCTCACCTATCTCAAGGGACTTTCGGCACTACCTCACCCGAGCAAATCTCACAACTCATCACACAAGCACATTGGCATCAATGCATCAAAGCAATAGCATATGGCATGTTCCATACAATAAGCATATATATAAACATACAATGACTATTACATCCAAGAATGCAACAAGAAAGAGTAGGAAGAGAGCTACCTTATAAGCCAAAGCCAACACAAGCCTTCCCTTTCAATTTTTCTTCTCCCTTCTTAAGTACACACTTACACCTTGATGGAGGTGCTTCACTTGAGCCTAGACACACAAAAGCATGCAATTACACTCTTATAATGTAATTTTCAGAGCAACTCTCCTAACATACCAGAACCTAGAGTTCTCTCTCTCTCTCTCTAGAATGTCATCAACTCTTTCTCTCTCTCAAGCTCTTAAAGTAGTGGAAACAACATATTTCAAGGAAACAAAGAGATTCAAGGGTATTTTCCACTTTCCCTCTTCTGACCCATGCCCAAAATCCAACCATTTTCACAAACAAAACTGTAGGAAGAGAGGGCAAAGAGAGGAGATCAGAATTCTAAGGAGAAATGGATGGAACTTGCTTACCTTTCCCTTGATCTTCCTCCTTCTCTTGATCTCTCTCACTCTCTACGCCTCTTTTCTCTTATTGGGTCGAAGTCTAGGGCAAAAATGAGAGAAGGAATGAGTTTGAGCATTTAATGAAGTCATTTTCTCGCTCTTTACTCTCTTCCGGACTGACCCTCGCTACGGCGAAAATTAACCTTCGCTATAACGAGCTCGTATCAGTTCTCTTCGCTATGGCAAACTCGTGTTAGTTCCAGACCTCACTTTCGCTATGGCGTACGCTACAGCGAGAAAGTCCCTAGTTTCTGTATGGACTGCTGGCCACACTCGCTATAACTAGAATCACGTTCGCTATGGCGAGAAGGCACTCTCGCAACAGCGAGATCATTTCTTGCTATTGCGAGAAGACTTAGCAAATTTTCTAGATTTTGAATTTTTTCAGCTTTCTACTTCCTTTCTTTTCCTTTTCTTTTCTTTTTCTCAGTTGTTACACAAGATACTAAGGTAATATAATTAAATGTGAAGACAACAATACAAATTTGCGGTTCTTTGATTGCTTTAAAGATGTTTGATGTTATAGACTCTCCTTTCTTAAGCATTGTGTCTGCTTTAATAGTAAAGACATCTTTTCTTTATAGAGCAGTAATAAGATTATCAACAAAATATGGAACATACTAATCATTGAAAATGAGAAACACATTGTATTTCCATTGAATGCTATCAACTTTACTAATTTGCAATCCCTTTGGTACATGTTGGGACTTTGCAACAAGTTGGATCTCTTAGCAGAATTAAAACTTTGCTAGACAGTTAGCACATAAGGCTTTTTATGTCAACCTATTTTTCCTTTTTGATTTACTAAAAACTTTTTTTTTATTTGAAAAAAATCTTATATGTCATTTTTTATATATTTTTTATCAAAATTTTTAATTAAAATATAACAAATGTATTTTTTTTAATAATAACATAATAAATGCATAATTTTTGCAAAAAAGTGCATGATTTTTACAACTAATTAACATTATATGATTGAGTTTTTCAAAAAAAATTACATACATTATAATTTTATTAAAAAATTAAGAATAAAAATACAAAAAATAACACCTCAGTTTATTCGTTTTTATAATATAAAATGAAGTAGACAATAATACCATTTTATTTTAATGTGCTATCCAAATTATTATAAAAAAATAATTGCCTACAAGTGATATTTGTATGTGCAAAAATTCACATTAGATTCATATGTATAGATCTAATCTGAACTGTTATGTGTACCTACATCCATCACAGGTATAAAATTGCTCATTTATTGTAAGTATAAGTTTGGAGAATAATTCTACTAATAAAAATAAAGTTAGGACATGTGAAGGGATTATTTCACATGATATAAAATAAAAATACTTTTTTCTATTAACTTAAGGCATTATAAATTTTTGTGATCTAATTTTATTAGAATTTAACAAATTTTAGATTTTCAGAAGATTGGAATCACTTAAGTTGTTTAAAAGTATATGATTGTAAGATTTTGCCATTTATATCTAAATGCAACAATCATACGACGCAAGATGCGTAGCAAACAAAAATATGGATTGAATTTACTATTAGAAATCCAAGTGGAAACCCAAACAAAAGTCCAAATGAGCGGCCTAACTTCTAGAATTTTTTAATTTTTAAGATTTTCCTATTCTAGGCAATTTTTTTGTTAATTTTAAAGACTTTTCTATTATTACTCATTTTTTGTTTGAAAAGACCTTCCTATTTTATGGTATTATTCTATATTGCTTTTTAATTAGGAGTTATTTCTCTATTTATTAGAGTTGGTTAGGATTTTCTAACTTTCATATAGATACTCTATTTATTGAGTTGCAGACAAATTAATTAATCAATATACGAATTATTCAGTAAACTTTTGTTTTTGTTTGAAAATTTTGCCATAAGTAAACATGTTTGCTCTTTCTTTGCTTGTTTTTGCTATGATAGTTGGTATCAAAGCTTAGCTTTCTATCCATTTTGATGGTCGAAGATTTAGTGGTGTGGGAGGTGGTCTTCATGAAGGTGGTTAGGAGACTAGGGCTTTGGGGTTATAAATGCTTAATCATGGGACGACATTGCAAAATTTAGTGCAGTAAATGGACTTCAGATTTCATACTTGGAGAGACATTTTAAGGAGATCGTGGATCATTTAGACACTTTAAGTTTGGGTGCCAACAAAGGCAAGGATAAAGTTTGGGTGCATGCCAAAGAAGATCAACCTCATGGACAATTAGGCAAAAGAAATGTTCTTGTGAATAGACATAGATATCCTATGTATGAGGAGGATTCAAATAAGAGGAAGAAGTCATAGATCAAGCCAAATTTATAATTATGAGAGCAAGGATGTGGTGATAGAAATGTTGAAGAATTTAAATTGAAAGTCGTTATACCTTTGTTTAGCAAGAATTTAGGAATCAAGGAATTTTTAGGATTGGCTTGCAAAAGTGGATCATCCTTTTTTTAATATATGAAAATTTTAGAAAATAAGCAAGTAAAATTGGTAGCATATAGATGGAAGGGAAGCACACATGGTGGGAGAGAATACAACCCAGAGGGATCAAAGAAAGAAAGGCACCAGTTAGAACTTGGTACAAAATGAGACAATTGCTGTAGCAAGATTTCCCTCCCCTATACTACAAGAAGATTCAATTTAAACAATACTAAAGATGCCATTAAGGACATAACTCAGTCCATGAATATATAGCTGAATTAATAAGGTTGGCAGATCAAAATAACCTATAAGAAATAGAGGGGCATTAAGTTGTAAGTTAGTTCAAAGGATTAAAGTCTACAATTAGAGACAAGATTAGGGTGCAAGTAGTGTGGACTTTATCAAAGGTGTGGAATATTGCACTTTATAAAAACATCCTTGTAAAAATTACAACAAAGAAGTTTATAAAGCACCTAGTAATAAAAGTAAGTACATTTGAGAGGAGCTTGCATGTGATAAGAAGTTTAAGGAGGAAAGAGTAGCTAGAAAATAAAAGTGGTTTAAGAGAAGGAAGTGATGAAGATGGCTAACCCATATGTGAGCCTTATCCTAGGAAAATACTTCAAGTGTAACCAATTGGGTCATAGGTCCAGTAATTGTCCCTGTAAGAAGGTAGTTCACATAATAGATAGGGAAGAAGGCAATGATAATGAGGTAGACTATAACCCAAACAAAGAGGAAGAGAAGTATGACTATGAGGATGATGGTGGCCAAAGCCATATAGTTAGGAGGATGATGCAAATGCCAAAATAGGAAGATAACACTTAACACCACCAGCTATTCGAACTAAATAGACCATTACCATTTTACTTTTTAATGTTATAATTAATAATGGCAGTTGTTAGAATATTATTGGTAAAGGGGTTGTAGAGAAGTTGGGTTTGAAGCTAGAAAAGTACATAAGCCCTTACACTATCAATTAGATTAAAGTAGTAAAGAAATTCTTAGTGAACAAGATCTGTAAAGTACCATTCTCTAAAAGGAAATATAGAGATGAAGTATATTGTGATGTAATGGATATAGATACTTGTCATTTATTGCTAGGTAAACCATGGTAGCATGACATAGTGGCCTTGCATGATGGAAGAGAGAACATGTACAAGTTAGAAAAGAGTGGTATTAAGTACACACTACTACCATTAAAGGCAAACCCTAGACCCAAAGCTTCTAAAATGAAGGGGCAAAACTTCCTAACCAATAATTTGAACATGAGATGGAGGCAGCATTAAAAGAGTCTAAGGGGATGCATGATTTGATAATGAAATAGGTGCTAATAGTTAGGGAGGAACGATTATCTATTGAGTGCCCAAAAGCAATTAAACCATTGTTGAAAGAGTTTAAAGAAGTGATGCTTGAAGAGCTTATAGATGGGCTACTATCGAGGAGAGATATCCAACACCATATTGATTTAATTCTTGATGCTAGTCTATATATGATCAAGCTTTCTAAGATAGATGGACTTCATATAATAGCGAATAATATGGTAAACCAATGGCAAATAATTATGGCAAAGGTGAAGCAACATTTAAAATAGGCTAATGTATGTATAAACACACCATAGATGAGACACTGTGTCCAAACAAGTGTAATAACCTAAGATCGAGTTTTTGACAAATCAAGGGGACTGACTTGGGACACGTAGCAGATAAGAATATGGATTCAATTGATTGTTAGGAATCCAAGTGGAAGCCCAAGCGAAAGTCTAAATGAGTAGCTTGACTTCTAGAATTTCTTAACTTCTAAAACTTTCCTATTTTAGATGGTTTCTTAGTTTTAAAGTCTTTTTTTTATTATTATTATTATGCATTTCTTGTTTTAGAAAACTTTCTTATTTTATGGTGTTATTTTATTTCCCTTTTTAATAAGGGGTTATTTCTTTACTTTTTAGAATTAGCTAGGGTTTTCTAGCTTCCATATAAAAATCCTATTTATTGATTTGTGAATAAATTAATTAATAAGCAAATTATTCAAAAAAATTTTGCTTTTATCTACATTTTTCCATAAACAAATGTATTTACTTTTTCTTTGTGTGTTTTTGCTACATTAACATATTAGTGAGATATATACAATATAATGAATATTTCATCCATTGTATGGTAAGCATACAAAATGAAATACTTTCAAGTTAAAATGTTTATTGCAAGTACAATCATATTGGAGAAATTTTGTGGGATACCAAGAAAAGTATAGATGAAAATAGTAAAGTAGAAAGCAAACCATATGTCAAACTAGATCACAAACATTGCAAATGATTTTCCATTTGATTGCAACTAATTGAATATACAAAAAAAAAAAAGTAATTTATCTTCCATTTGCCTTTATATATTCATATCTTTCTATGATATAAATATTCCTTTTGACTGCATGATTGAAATCAAGTCATTAAACTATAGCTTTTCAAATTGCAATGAAACCATCCATCAAAAAAGGTTTCACCATAATTTTACACAACTACAAGGACTATCATCATTGACCCAAATTTAACAATATAATCCAAATTGTAGCTAAAATATAGACTTAGCTATAGTTTATAACCATAGTTAAGCCAAATGGCTTAACTAGCTTAATTATGGTTTCAAGGGAGGCTTTTAGCAACGGTTTGAATCGTCACTATTTTTTTTTAAACTTCTTTAGTCTTTTTTTTTTCCCTTACTTGTATTGACAATGTTATAGACATGCATAGCTAAATATCAAGTTGATTCAATCCACAACCAACTAGTGAAATTCAAATATATTTAATTATAACTAAACTTACATTTTAGTTTCTACTACAACTAATGTCTAGTTCCTATTGCTATTTAAAAACAAGTTCTTACACAATCAAAATACTATATTAATCATCTCCATTAAAATTGTGTGGCTATTAAGTTACAAGCATAGGGTTGCCATTATCTTGATTACTTGGTGCCTGCAAATAAAAGTGAAACAATATTAGTAACAAATCAAAGACCAAAAGAAATTAAAGTTCATTCATATAATTTAAGTGGAATGAAAAGTTTATCTTATTACTATTTGAGCAACAATACCAACAAACACAAGTAGTACTCAACCTTGGAAGTTTTAGAAGAGGAACGTTAAAGCTGCACTCATCTATTATTGTTATAATCTATTTTGTTGTTGCTTTGCTTTAAGTTCTATTCTAAATTCTTGCCTTTCATTCTACAAATTTAAGTAAAAAGGCCTAGAAGATAGAGTTGCTCTATAGAAGTGAGTAGAAGAGCCAAACATTTAAGACTGGTAAGAACTTAATCTTGATCCTTAAACTTGATTAAGGAGCTCTTAGCTATCGGAAGCTCAAGCCAATAAATCTTTACTTGAAATCTCTTAAAAAGAAGATCCCTATATTTGATGCATTGATATCTTGTCCTACAAGTCTAAGCAAAATGGAAAATAATACATCATTCCAATAATGTATTTATTCAACTAAATCATGTAAGCATTTTATTCTCACATAACTCATATACTTACAATAATTGCTTCAGTTTTCTCATTGATTGAAGATCCATCTTGCTTCTTATGTGTGGTAGTCCACACATCTCCTTGGCTAACTAGCTTCCCACGCTAAGCCTTTTACAGAGTTTGAAACAAATATTATAACATCTCATAGCATATCGAAAGTTCAATTGTACTATTTATGAAAATAAACTCATCATTTTAACCTTTTTTCTAGGAAGGCTCTTTGATCCACAAATGTGAAGGATCATTTGCTTTCATCTATTTTCTTTATTCTTCACTAGAATCTCCTAGTGATAGACCAAAATACATTAATGATATCTACCAAGAATATTGAAAATATTATAAGAAAGTGTTATTACCTTAGTCCTTAGGTCTTTGTGATACTGGATATACGAGGCCCATTTTCCCTCAAAAAGCCCTTCAATATAGCGACAAGTAGCTCCTCTTTATCTTTTGTACCATCCTATACACTAATGTACAAGTCTTTTCATGCATATTGCCACTAGGCTTTATTGGACTTAAAATAGTAACTTTTATGTTCATTATTAATGGCAATATATGTTTGCATAATAAAAATACAATTTTAATTAATATAGATTAATGTGAATGAATTATAAAATAATTCAACAATCAATTTGCTACGACTATAGAAAAATAATATTTTAGAGACAGTGTCTTAATCATGCTTTATTAAAATCATGGTTAAGACATGTTCTAACCATGATTATTATAACCATGGATGGGACAATGTCCAAACAATGGTTAATTATAAACTATGGTTAAGACAAAACTTACCAAGCACAACTTATGGTTTATTGTAAACTGTGGTTAAAACAAGACTTATCAGGTAAGGCTTCGCCATGATTATTAAATAAACATAGCTAAGCCTTACTTGGCTTAATCATGGTTTTATTAAAATTGTGGTTGAACTTAGGCTTAACCACAAATTATTTGATAACTGTGGTTAAGCCCAATGTTTTTCCCAAATCTACTTGACCCCTTCCCTTTATCTACATTAGTTTTCACACATCTAGGCAACATCAAGTAGAACTTATTTTAGAAGATAAGTTTACCTTCAAAAAATGCAAAACTTTTATTTTTTATTTCAATTGCTTTAAATATTTGGTGATTTTCATTTGGTTCATAGAATTATTTTATTTTATTACAAAATAAACAAACAAATAGGCAAAAAAGTGATGGTAATAAGGTAAAACAGTTATTGAAGCTATACTGTAATTTTGGTTAATATCCTTTGTTTGAATTTATAATTTTTTTTTGGTATGTAAAGTTTTGTCGATAATTTAAAGGTATGATTATGTTACTTCACTGTGTCCTAAAGTTAGCAACATGTTATTTAATGTTAATCTTATTTAATTCTTGGCTCGTGGTATTGATTCTTTGACCCATTGCGAATTGCATATACTCACTCTGTTCTTTTATTCTTGCAAACACATTCTTCCCTCTTTGTTTCTTTTGCCATATTCTTTCTTTTCTAATTTCTACCCACTTCACTTTCCTTCTTGTGCTAATCTTAAGATTTCACTATATAATATATATATATATATATACACACATACATATGCTAACTAAGAATTGTTCTCACAATTTTGTTGGAAAAACATTGGATAGAATAATATATATTGCAAGGTAATATATATATATATATATATATATTTGTAACAATGATTAAAACCACCACCTTAAAATGCAAATTTTTACCCACAATTTTCATAATCATGGTCTAACCATGGGCTTACTAACAGTTCATTAAAATTATAGTTAAAATGCTAATGCAGGTTGGCACAAGTAGCATGAGGGCCGTTCTCGCATCTGCTGGGTTGTGAGTTCGATCTCCCTCATACTCACTCAAGTCCTATTTGGTGGCAATTGATCGTGCGAAGATCCCCCACCCCTATTGGGGCAATGCCTGCTAATCGTCTGGTAGCTGACTCGCATCCTTGACTGTGGTGCTCTAAAAACCCTTTGGGGGGCCCAAAAAGAAAAAATAGGTCTCAACTGGGAGTCTCAAATGCTGGAAACTGGGAGCACCTTCCATCCCTCCCAAATTTTGCATAAAAAAAATTATAGTTAAAATCTTCACAATGGATGATTTAATTATGGTTCTTGGAATAATCTTTAAACCACTTAGTAACTATTAAAACTATTGCTAAAGCGATTTAAAATCCATACCTAAAATCATTTTTTTTGTAACATGCTTATATAGTATCCTTAAAATGTCATTCTTATACCTAATTGGAATACTCATCCAATATAGGTAGCTAACATCAAATGTTGTGAATTTTTTTGTCAAGATCCTTTAAGAAAATACCTAATAATCCACCACCTTTTCCAATAGATTAGTTTTAGTCATTCTAATCCACAACAACCTTTTATCCTAAACGAATGACTGAAACATCCTATGATGTTACTTGTGTGAGTTTAACTTATCCTTACCTATTTGTAAAACTAAAGTATATGTATAGAATTAAAGTTTATGTACAAAATTTATAAAAATATTTTAAATTAAAAAAATTTAAATTCTTTAAATCAATTTTATTACATTTATTTAAATCAATATGCAATTTTAAAAATATAAATATATTCCCTCCGTGGCAATCATATTCCCTCTCTTTTTTTTAAGGCTAATAGTACTGTTATTTATATATTTATTATCAAATTTTTAATTAAAATATAACAAATATATAATTCTTAAATAAAAATAAAAATATATAATTTAATTAAAAATTCTTACAATTATCAATAAAAATTAATACATATATTATATTTTAATTACAAATAAAAAAAATTATTATATTTTAATCCAACAACGTATCAGGATCATTTTTTCCTTTTTCTCATTTTCTTTTCCTGCTTTATTTTTGGCTTCCCACCATGTCCGCAGATCTTCTTCCTCTCCTTCATTTGTCTTCCCCCCTGTCCCGATCGGCTCTGCCTCAATTTTCCCGGTCACCAACATTCCCTTTCCCTTTGAACAACAAACCCCATCCCCTTTTCTATTCTGTACCATTTTGGGCTTTCGGCTGTTCCCAACCCCCATGGCACGAGTGTATCAGTAGAAACCAACGCTGACCCTCGCCGAAGACGATTCAGGACTTGGTCTCTCAGGCGAAGACGACGAAGTGAAGGAGGTGATTTCATTTTCGGGTGAAGATGAAGACCACTAGGTAACCAATCTGATTTCTTCTCTAGATCTGAAATTCTATTAGGTTAGGGTTGGCTGCTACTCTGCTTGGTTTGGTTTGTGTCTGATTTATCTGAGCTTTTATTTTTTGCTTTTTTCCTCTGATTTCTACCCTGATTCCTTCTTTAAATTTGAGAATGGATTTGCAATAATCCCACTCTCTTTACTAGTTCAAGCATTTAGTTCTTCTATGCTGGTGCCTCCCCTTCATTGTGATAGTTTTGATGGGTTTTTCGGAATTCATGGCTAATGCGTATTAAATGGAAGATGTACGCTCTGAACATCTGCAATCTGTTCTTTCAGGTAAGAACAAAGAACCATCCCTTCCTTAGTAACGATAGTTTTACCCTCTACAATCTGATGGACGTTTTACTTTGTTTATGTTTTTATTTTGTCTCAGTTTTGCTTTATTGCTGCCCTCCCACACTTTTTTGGCAATTTGGTTGCTATCTGGGCTGTCTATTTGAAGTCTGGCCTGTCTATTATCCTATTTGAAGTCTGGCCTTATGTGACTGTGATTGTTAAGTTCTTTAAGAGTAAGTTCCGTGATATGTTTATGGTATTACTTTGTTATATTTTCTTAAATTGATGCTTTCTCTACTGTATTTATTAAATAATAATTTTATTTCAACCGGGTTTAGTTTTCCATTTATCTAAAAATTTGCTCAATATCTTGTAATGCATCATGATCAACTATAGCATTAGTGTAAAGAGAAGAAGGCGAAAAATCAGAGCAGATGATACTGCAAATTCAGCACTAACCTTAAGAATTTATTACAGGTTTAGTGATTTCGGTTCTACTTAAAGATGAAGTCTATTTTGGTTTAATTTGATTGTTCATGGTATTGTAGTTTGACTTAATTTGATTTTTCACGGTAAAAGATTCTTTGATTGGGTCTTGGTAATTTAGATGAGCATTATGATCAATAGGAATATACATTTGGTTTTGCAGATTATGTATGAAGATGATGGTGTTGAATTTGTTGACTTGTCAGAAGAAGTTTGGGAACTTTAGAGATTGTGATGCAATTGTGGAGTAAGAACTACTTCCTTGTTAATATTTATTGAATTTTGGTTATTGCAAATTTGGTACAGGACACTTGGGTCAACATTAACTGGGAAATGATGTCTTCTTGACGTCGCAGAATGCTCAAGTTTGTAGATATATGAAACATGAAATGCTTTGAATTGCTTTTGTGGCTCATTTAAATCCAGTACATATCTAAAGACATTGAAATGTCATTGTTGTTTCAGTTTATATTTCCTGCTTATTAACCGTTACATTTTCCTTGCTTCAAGAATTTCTTCTAAAATTTTTATTTCTCAAGAGGTAAATATTCTTCTATCTAATCATGGCTTTATTGAATTACAATAAATTTAATTTTAATTTTTTTTTGGGGTATGGAAAAACTCTGGGCCGAAGGACAAAATAATAACTTGAGGCAGCCTTTGGTCGCTGGAAAAGATAGGTGAAGGTTGTGATTTTGTTGAAAGGGAAGATTCGTAGATTGCCTGCAGGAGGAGAAACATGCCAGATCCATTGATGGTGAAGGGGAGCTGAAAAGGGCTATGCACATCTAGATAACTAATGAATCTGGTCTGCAGTCTTCTGATGCCCAAGGTTTGAGGTAACACCAGTTTGTAAAATGCTTTGAATTCTGATAGTGATATAGAATGAAGATTCATGAGATTTGGGAAGTGATCTGGTCATACATAAATATGCATTGTGAGACATTGATTTTAATGGATTTTGGCACTTTTGATAAAAAGAGCTTAATCATAGTTACTGGTTATCGGTAGTCGTCATTTTTTGTCAGTTTATATTAAAGATACCCAAAACTATTTCTTGTTTTATGCAATATAAAAGCTATGGCCAACTTGATTCACATAGGATGATGCAATTTGGAACTTTATGTACTTATTCTGGTTTTGTTGCTTATAATTCTGGTTTGCATCGACTATGGCATGGATAATAGGTTCTTATTTCAATTAAAACCATTTTTGGTAGTTGTGCTTGGTAGAACAATATTGTTTAAATCAACTCTTTTGGATGCATAGCCTTCCCTCTTAATATTTCCACTGTACTTAAATGTGGTAGTCATGCGCATTTTCGTTTTATTGTTGATGTAAAAAGTATTTAAAAAGGAGAAAACTATATAAGGAATTTGAAAAGGAAATTTATGACAATGTATATGCATATCCTTGATTTCTACTGATGAACCATAAGTATGAGGCTTAATAAAGATATCTTCTTTGGCACTGTCCATGTCTAATATTAAGGAAAAAATGTAGATGATGGTAGAGTATGTGAACAAGGAATTACAGATTGCTTGATTGTATCTTATGATGGCTTTTCAGTTTGTAGCTCATAGCGTATTACCCACGTGTTCTTTTTATGTAATATATTGTCTTAAATTTTATGATGGCCTTTCAGTTTGTAGCTCATGGTTTTGCAGCATCTGTAAATGGTTTTTCACATATTTAGCAGCAGTGAAAACCGATGCCACATATATATTTTTGGTTTTAAAAACAAATTTAGAGATGGAAATTTTCCATCTCTAATTTTGTCTCTAATTTAGAGATGGAAATTTTTTATTAAAGATAAAAAATTTCTATCTCTAATAAGAAATTTCTATATATGAATTTTTGTGTAATTTAGAAATGAATTTTTTTTTTCTTTAATCTGTCTCTAATTTAGAGACGAATTTTTTTTTCCCATCTCAAAATTTAGGGACACCATTATGAGAGACAGAATTAATTCCGTCAAATAGAATTTTTCATCGCCGATCCTTGTTTTTCTTGTAGTGCCTATTCAATGTTTTAGTAGTCACAAAAAGGTGTGATAGATGTTGAAGTTTAGTCTTCGCATGGTACCATTTCAAAAATAGTCTATGTTGACTTTTTCTTGTAGCCCAGTCTATGGTAGCTATCACGGGGCCAAACTTGAAGTAATGAATATTCGAAATTTGCCAGGACGATAATTGACACTTTAATCTATTAATAACTAAATTACTTTGAGCCTTAAAATGAAATTTTATACCTTATGTGACCATGTATAGACCTTGGAAAATTGAAATATGGACGATGGCCAAGCCTATGTGACCTATGCATGAAGTTGACAGAAAACGATGGGACATGGACGAAGGACTTGAAGACGCGGATTAAGACACCTTAAAATAGTATAATAAGTTTGGTTCCATGAAGAGCCACCATTCTAGGAATTTGGTTTTAGTTACAAGCTATGATTTCTTTATATTTTATTACTGTCTAGACTATTTTCCAGTTATTTTCAAAAAATGATTGATTGAAAGTATGACAGAAATAATCCTCAAGAGGGAGGTGATCTTAAGAGAAATAATCCTCAGTAAGGAAGGAGATCTTCAAAATTAGCGATGTGATCTTGGTGAAACGAGGAAGGATCTTCAAAAAGGAGTCTATCTTACACTGCGTGATTTACAGTTGTGGATTCATTCTAAGATGCTTTAGCAAGAAAAAGAGCTCTTACATATAGCAATCCTGTTTAATATATATAAATTTCAGATTTGTGATGGTAATCCTGAAAATGTTATGAATCTCTGGACGATGCATTGCTTTATATTTTTGAGGAGTTTATGTTCTTACCATCGTAATGTTATGACCGCCTAGAAATGCTGAAAATACACTCGAGGTATCCTTTGACTGGAAGGAAATCATTAGGTTCGACCGGACTCTCCAATCATAAAGAGGTTACATCTGGTTGGTTTATAATAGATATAAAAGAAAAATAAAAATGTGGTAGGATATAAATATGCGTAAACAATGTAGCTAGGAAATTATTACATGCTGAAATTAGGGGTGTACATCGGCCTGGTTGGCCCTAGCCTGGCCTAATCGGGTCGGGTTGGGTTAAAAATATAAATGAGCAGAATTTTAAACAAAATTATATCAGGCCGGGTCGGGCCACGGGCAAAGACATTTTGCCCAACTTACCTTAATAGTTATGTTTTTTTAGTTATTAATATCTTGTAATCTTATATATATATATATATATATTTATTTATTTATTTATTTATGTTTATTTTATCTAATTCTCTTTGCATGCTGTAATTTTCATTATTTATTTAAATTTTTTCTATTTCTTAATTATTTTCATTATTGATGTGTATGCTTACTAACATTTCTTTTATTGAATAATGAAAATACACGTATTTATCTAAAGCTAATTATGTTAGTATAGGTTATATTTTGTTTGATAATTTTAAGTTATATTTTTATTATTGATAAAAACATGAAGGTTCTAAAAGCTTATTGTTTTGAATATGCCTATAAAAAAAATATTTTTATATTAAGTATCAATTCATTAAAAAAAAAATTTTGGTTTAGGACTGCTCTAAAATTGGACTTTTTGATACGTATAAAGCAGTCTTGTGGGCTTTTGATATCCGGCTGCCTGCTCATGAACACCCTAGCTAAAACCTTAAAAAGTAAACCCCCCATCTTTTGATACGTATAAAGCAATCTTTTGACACGTATACAGTATGGAAGTGATTTTGTTGTAAGAATTTCATGACTCTCTCTCTGATATGTTTGTTTAAATTCCAGTTTCGTATAACTATACAAACATGCATATACATAAAGCTATATATATACATGTGTGTATGTATATATATATATATATATATATGTTCAGAACATAGATCACCGACTTCAGACTTCCTCAATCAACCCATCCAGAAATAGGCTTTGTTGAACATGCCTTAAACTCACTTGAAACTCCCCTATGTAGCATCAAAGCAAAAGACAGAGGAGGAATGGTCAAAATTAATTTACACTTAACGCAAAATCGAACCAAGTCAACCCAAATTTATTCAAGTCCTCCCCACAGAATCAAATCACAAAGCAAGAACAGCCCACCATCATCTTACTAGGACCCTTTTACACGGTAAGGGCATGCCCAGAAGAATCAAAATTTAAAGTCTGCTTGCTCTGTAAAAACAACAGGATATTGCTCTAAAACAGCAGGGTGATTGTCAACAGCCTATATAGTAAGTTGATACGAAGCATGGACTCAGTGTCTGCTAATATTTTTAATTGCTATCAATTGAACAAGAATAGATTTACCCTCTACAATAAAATCCATTGTTAATGGCTCAGTCTGTCAAACTAGGCCTTATAGTTTCACCCACCAAAATCCCAACACAGTCAACTCATACATTTCCACAACATACAAATTGATAGCAAACTTGTACCACTGTAAACACAATTGAACATGCCAAATACACTTTAAAGGACTTAATAGTAGAGTACACAATTTGAATCTTAATAGCTTAGTCACATTAAATTGGACAAAGTTGTATTTGCTGTTCCCATCAATAGAAACAGGAACCCTCTGTTGCTACAATACAAACACAACTTCCTAACCAACATCTACGAAATAATGCATGTCAATTGTCTGCTTTCCACTTCTTCCTCAGCCTTTTCCCATCTAACACAACTCTGCTACATCTTGTAAGTTTTCCTCTTGATTTTCCATCTGCTCTTTCCTTTATTGCTGTCCATAAGAAGAATAATATTGCGATTTCTTCATCTTCCCAATCATCTATATAATTGCATAAAAGAAACTATCATTTGAACTTCGATTGGTGATTATAACTTTCGAAGATGGACCAAAATAACTAGTCCTTAAGATAAAATGCAATGTATACATGCGGGCACACACACACACACACACACACACACACACACACACACACACACATATGACTCATACAAAAGAATCTGCTTCTTCCGTGATTTCAATTTCAGTCATTTTAAACACGGACAATTCTTTTGTTCAGCAAATTTCATTATAATGGAATAAATAATTTCGAATCAGAAAAGCATATGGTAAGTAGATGTTATTATTATACTTTAATCTAGAAAATTCAATCTACTAGAAAATTCTAGACTGGTGATATCATGAAGCTTCGCAGGAAGTAGCAGGAAGATTAATATTCATAGAACCAGAAGCTAGTAAAAGTACTATTAAACATTTAAATGGCGCTGAAAAGGCCATATTACTGACCGACATTCAAAACCTATATATGTATTTGGTCAAGTAATAAGTTATAGTATCCATTCGAATCTCAATCTTTTGCTGTGCTGCACAGTTATTGTATAGTCTAGCAAAGGTTAAAAAATATATAAATTTAAAAAATAAAAAAATAAAAAAAATGAAAGGCATTATCCACTTTTCAGATATTCAAATACCATCAGTTATATGATAAATGTACAAAGAGAAACCTGAAGTATAGAAAGTTAGATTATGTAATGTGGTCATTTTGTATATGTAAACAAATTGAAAGGGAAAAAAAAATAGATAAGGAACCCTCACAATAATAATAATACAAATTCTCCAAAATTTCTCTCTCTTCGTGTTGGTCTCTCTTTTCTTTTGTTTTAAGTATAAACGAGTATTACGGTTTACATTTTAAAGCCTGATAATAGCATAAGGAAATTGATGAGTCAAATCAAAATGAATTCACTTTAAATTCATCAGGTAACTGAATTTTTTATCATTAATTTTGAATGGTAATTAAGGTAACTGATTCAAAAACTATATATACCATTTAGGTGATTCCTTCATACTTATGATTAAAGTATATTCAACCCGGACAATAAAATTCTAAGCATGAGTGGGTGTGTGCGCACCTTATATCCCGAATATCAACAAAGTATTTCAAGTTATGTTTAATTTGACATTTTAAAAAGCATTGCTTTTCGGGTATTATGAAAAAGAGAAGGGAAAATTATAACCAAAGATCCCAATGTTATAAAATTTATAATGGACCTTAAAAATTAAAATTATTATTAAGAATTATTATTACTATTGGGTTTTAAGAAATTTTATTACTAATTTTAAGAGATTTATTATTGGATGTAAAAAAGTTCAGTACTATTTTACACCTGATAGTAAATCTTCTAAAATTTTATAATAATGATATTCTTTGAAAATAATTTTAATTTTTAAAATTTTTTATTGTAAATTTTATAGCATTTGAGTCCTTCATTGTAATTTTCCAAAAGATAATGTGAAAGGATGTATATGAAATATTATTTGGTGAAAATGTTATGTAATTAAGCTAATGTAAATTTTATATTGACTAATGAATTTTTTAATTAAAATCTAAAAATAATGTGAATATTAAAATTTGAAATTACATTGCTACATAATTAAATAAGAGATAAATGTGTTAACACTTCAATACAATAAAATTCTTTTATTTATTTGAAAAGCGCCAAAACAAGGATAAAAAAATTTACGAAACGTAAATTTATGATATTTACTGTCAAGTAAAGAACACTAAAAGTAAGAGTTACATCATTTTCCAACAAAGCATTAATCATCATCAGCATAACAAATAAGGAAGAAAAAGACACCATTCTAGTTATTCTTAAAATGAAAATTCAACCAAAAATTTTTATCGGAATATAAATCTACTCTAACTTGCCACTTGTATTACATGGACAAGTACTTTAAAATTATCATTCTTAATTGCATTTATCAAGTGGCTGAAATTAGTTAAATTTACAGTTTACATTTATGTTAAGAATTTAAAGTTAGAAAACGTTCAAAAGCTTTTCTAATTGAGAATTTTGACTGATAAAGTATAAATAGTTTTGGACAGGGCAACATAAGAATCCATATTCTTTAACAATGAGTAGCCTTTCTTGTAAAATACATAGTGTTCTAATTATATTGTAAATTAAAAATATTTATCAACAGAAGCACCAAAAGAAAAATATTTTTGAGCAAATAAAATAAATTTCTGTTCAAAAAATATATTTAAAAATGACTAAACTTATATGTAATCTTTTTTATCCTTATTATCAGATTTTTAAATCAAAATATGACAACTGTATAGTTTTCTAATAATAACATGGCAAGTATATGGTTAATTAAAAAATCATATAGTTTTTTACAAAAATTATATATCTATCATATTATTATTAAAGAATCACTCATTTACCATGTTTTTATTTGAAAACCTGACAATAAAGATATAATAAATTACATATAATTTTTTTATTTAAAAAATTTAAATTTAAATTTAGTTAGAAAATATGATATTTTTTTTAATTTGCTTGGCAAAAAAAAAAAGTAGATATTTTTTTAATTAAATTGAAGCATCTCTATCTACACTTATTTACCACGTTACATGTTTAAGTGCTTTTCCTTAATTTACTAATCTATATTTCTAGTATTACTTGTTGAGTTGAGGTAACTTCAAAGAAGTTATTGATAACTTTTTAAATTATGTAAAAGTAAATGTGGTGAAATGCCTCACATCTTTTTTTTTTAATATATATATATATATATATTTTTTTTTTAAATCTATAAAGCATTGCTCTTTTTGTCTCTTATTTCAAAAACATTGTTTAGGATTCTTACTTCATATGATCCTGATCCTAATATAACTAAAGCTAGCAAGTAATTCTAGGAAGTTTATTTGATAACTACTAGGAGCTTAATAATATCTCATTACAGTTATTAAAAGAAAAAGTTACAAGTTTGCTGTAACAAAATTAAAATCATTAAGATTTGGTAGTAATACCTATGAACTCAACAAGTAATAATACTAAGAAAATAGTTTGGTAAATTGTTTATTCATAACAATAACCTCTTATTAAAATTATTTTGGTAAGAACATGTTACCCTTTTGGTTCTTTGGCATACACAATAAATTAGTAAAACTATTAATATTTGACCCTGATTTTTTTGTCAAAGAGTCACGCGAGGAAAAAGTTCTGGGACAAAGACCATGCAGGAAAGTAGCTTTGCATCTCTAGTTTTTTTTCTATTGAGTTGATGGGAATTCTATTGAGTTGCCCTCAATATGGAGTCAAATTTTGGGCGTTTATTTATTTTGAGATCCGAAAGGTTCACAGCATTTAACTTCAACCCTCTGCAGACCTCAGTGAGGCTATGCAATTTTTCAAGTTCTGTGGTTCCTAGATTTAGCAGAATAATTTCTTCTGTATCAACAATGCCTTATTCACTTTTATGTGTGAAAAGCGCCTCCAGGTGTGCACCCTTTGATACCTCTATGTTTCCTAGTTTCGGAAGCATTCCACAGTAGCCATCCAGAAAAGGCATTTCAACTTGTTGCGCCCCCTGACCTCTGATGTTGTCAGTTTTGGAAGAGACATGTGCATATTGGTATTGGATAGATGCACGGCTTCTATAAGCTCTACAATGATTTCATCTAGTTTCTCACAATCAGAAATTGACAAGTAGAACTACTCTGGCAGACTTCTACGAAGGAATGAGGAAAAAGTACATTTCAGTTTTCCACATTGATGCACTGTTAGTTGTTGTATTAATATATGAAAACAAGCTAATCTCACTTCCTTGCTCCCGTTATTTTTCCGCTCTCATTATTTTTCTTAATTTTAAAAATAAGATTTCTTTTTATTTTTATTATTTTTTGATCAAAGAATGATTGCATGACTTAATAAGTACTGAACCTATGAAGGCTTATTATTACTCACAACTCATTGGCTAACACCTTATGTGCTTGCAGAAACCTAATTGTCACTCACAACAAATTCTAAGAGATAAAATTAATTGTTAGAACAAGATTTTTTTATTCTTTTATTTTTTAAAAAAATAATTACATGGCCTAACTAATATGTCATGAGCCAAACTTCAAGTTATAACCAGCATCTAGACCATGCTAATCAAAATTGGCCTATTCTAGCCTAACAAGCCTAACGACTTAGTCAAAGTTTAAACTTTGAAGCAAATA
The DNA here is from genome assembly GCA_032878935.1 of Erythrophleum fordii. Taxonomy (NCBI): domain Eukaryota; kingdom Viridiplantae; phylum Streptophyta; class Magnoliopsida; order Fabales; family Fabaceae; genus Erythrophleum; species Erythrophleum fordii. The sequence continues at coordinate 7,134,145 of JAVQMF010000025.1, read as the reverse complement.
AGAGGTTGTTAAAAATCTGACAATACCTCCTCTAGAAATTAGATATCTTAGCCCTGTAAATCTAGCACAACCTAATACATGTTATTTCAAAAATTCACTAATATCTTATATTTTAAAATTCTTGTCACAATACAACATATATATAAGTTTTTCAAAATATAATTAAATGCCGTTACAAGGGTCATTATATGGTTTACAAAAGAAGTATACAATCCACATGACTCAAAATAATACAACACCTAGTAGCTAATATGTCTTAGAGTCCAAACACAAATCAACTTACCAAAATAGCATACCATATGTGTCTAAGAGACATACAAATCACAAAGCACTTCAATCTACTTTTCGCTAATTTTGAAATATGACAAAGGAAAGAGGTAAGCCCACTACTGACTTAATAAATGCATAGATAACAAAGTAAGTATAAGGAAAACAAATGCACATTGAGTGTTTTACAATAGTGTACTTTGACAGATAAATAACCAACACACACACACACACACACACACACACACATATAATTACATCAATTCAATTAAATTGTAAGTTGTTAACAAAAGCATAATTTAAGATTAAAGAAAATAATATGGAATGGGTCTCGCAAGAAAGAACCTAAATCAACCTTGAGTGCCACCATATAGAGTTTAATAGTATCATTATTGCTACTGCACAATACCACAATATCATGACTATCATCAAGTACTGCCGCACAATGTGCATTCCATAATGTATCAAGTATGATTATCACTAAGTGCTGCCATACAATGATTATTTATCATCTTAACTAGGTGTACCTAGCCATTACCCTTGCTAATGACTATGAAAATCTAACCAAATTCTCATCCATAATTTTGAAATGAAATCATTTAAATAAATTAAATATTGACAAGTAATAATTTAAATCAAATAAAAGAAATAACTTATATTAAAAAAAACAATGAATCAACAATATTATATAATAAAATTATAAATAAATTTCATTCATCATCTTTTCAGCATTAATACCATATATATATACTACCCCCCGCATATTATAACCCCTCAATAAAGTTCAAAGTATAAGATTGTTTCTTGGATAACACAAACAGGGTAAATCACTAAAAGTGAAGTTGACCTAGCAATACAAAAATATAAAGTAAAAAGAAACTATCACTTTGTTATCTACATACTCACCTGTGAGGTCAATAATAAAGGCCCTAAATTCCTAAAATTTGATAAGAACCCTAATTGGATTAGTAGGTTTAAGATCACTTATAATTACTTTGGATATAAAACATTACTTTAATTTCTTCAAATAGCTTCTAATACATTCAATATAATTAATTTCACCTTTAGCACCTAAACCTATAATTATAGCTTAAGTTTTCTAATGCCACTATGAATGTTAGGTTTTGATTTCACAAATTAGCTGCCACAATATGATTTAAGCTTCTAAAATATAGTTTAACCTTAGAATATATATTGAGGAGTTTAGATGAGCAAGTTAGAAATGTCAATTCATACCTTAATGGTTTAAATAAAAAAGCCCCAATTTTGAAGCTTCTACCACAGCCAAAATGAAGAAGCAATCTGCAACTAAGGTTTTAGATCACCATTATCATTAAAATGGAGTGAAAATGGAAGCTAAAACCATGGAGTAAGCAACCCAAGTACAAGAGGAAAAGGAAGAACGAAAATGGAAAAGGAAAATGGAAGCTAACCATCCATGGTTCCTTCCCACACAGTAGCCAACCAAGAATGCCGTTAGAGCACCTACCGAATGACGGTAGTAGTGTTTTATGATGCAGAGCAACCGGCAGCAACAAAGAACTAGGAGAAAAAATGGAAGAAGAAGAGGAAGAAAGGCTACATACTGGAAGTCTTAGAATGTGGAAGAAAGAGAAAAGGAATCGAAGGTGCTGCATCTGATGGGAGTAAAAGGGGAGGAGAAGAAATATTATTATATGGAAAAAAGGAAAAATTATAAAAGGTACCCAAAATTTTTTCTAAAGGGATTTGTATAAATCATGAGGGAAAGTTATCTCTGCTTGTCTAAAATGGAAATAAGAACCCTAAAATATTTAAAGTTTCTATGTCCACTTATTTTAAAATTTAAAGACATAGAAATATCTCGGTGGGTGCAAAATATATATCAAAATAGCTCCTTAAGATAATCATAAAATTTTAGAATTATCCTTAAAATTGTTTGAATATTATATTTATCTTAAAAATAAAATTTTTTAATTTAAATAATTATTTTACTATTATTATTTTAACTTGAATTATTACACAGATACCTATAAAAATTTAATATTACTCACGATAAATTTGAGGAGTTGAAATTAACTTTTCAAAGTTTATTATTTTTATTGAAAAATAATTACACAACCTAGCAAGCATTGGGATTTGCAAAGACTTATTGTCATAACTCATTGATTTACACCTTATGTGCCTACAAATACTTAACAGTCTCTCATGGCAAACTCAAAGATATGAAATTACTTTTTAAAGGAAGAGCGTTCTAAAAACTAAAAAAATTAAGTGATTTGACTAATATTAGTACCTACAGAGACTTATTATTACTCAACATCCATCATTTGGCACCCTACATGTTTTGTACAGACTTATTGTTTGTCATGCTTCGAAATGAACGCATGATTGATATAAAATACAAGAAGACCTCACATCTATAAGCTTGACCACAACAAATCCTTGGTGAATGCATGATTTTATTTATGAAAAATAATTCCAAATGGAACATAATTCCATTACTTCTTCCATTCCTATAAATTTCAAGATTTTTGCTATTGTCATAATTATATTAAATTATATTGACTTATTATAGAAACTCTTGCATAGTGTCATGTAAATTAGACATCTTGAATTTACCTATAACATTAAGCCAGTCAACATAACAAGAAGAGCTCCACTCTCAACCTTTAGATCAACTATAAAACATATATAATAGGACAAGGAACTTGCTTATAGATTATGAAGCTAACTCTAGAGTATAAATAGATACATACCTAAAAGACAACTTACCATCAATACCTTACAATTCAACTACTGACTCTCTACTAACAACACTCCTGAGCTAACTTGGAGGAACTTTCACGCACAATTCAAATATTTGCAAAATAATTGATAAAATGAGTTGCAATAATCAATGAATAGAAAATAAAATAGAATAACTAAAAAGATGAATGGACACAAAATTTTTTCATTAAAAATAGTCTCAGTGGAATATTATATAGTAAAGGATTAAAAAAAATTTAAAGTGACATGCTTAAATAAAATAAAATCTCAATGTTTAAGATAAAGAATCCCATAAACACATTGCCATGAAATTTATTAGTATTACCAAAATAAAGATAAATAGAAGTACATAAAACATGTTTATTGGTTAGTACAAACATATATTTTAGTTAGTTGATTTGTAAAGCTTGCATAAGAAAATTTTCATACAATTAGAATTAAATCAGGCTATACAAAGAAGTTTATTGTTAGGATGGAATAATAGTGATAATATAGCACAATTATATAGTATAAGAATACTCGCTTATATGAATAATTTATTCACACTATAAATTAATAAAAATAGTGTAAAGAAAATTATAAAGGTTAATTCTTACATTTCAATAAAATATTATACCATAAATGGAAAAAAATTAAATATCATTTGAAAATTATTTAATATTATTATAGAAAATAGTTTTATATAACCTTAGATTGGAAAATTTGTGCAAAATTCCAATTTTCTAAGTACTAACATGGGTATACGACCTATGAAGGTAAGTAATTGTGTATTCGATATTAAAGCACTATAGGCAAAACTTGCAAGTGAGAATCAAGCACATATCATATCATTGTCCCTGCTTACCACCATCCCTCCTTACCACTATCCTTATAGCTCCAGAACAATCAGAACATCTAGCTCAATATCCTTCGCTTATTTAATCACAAAAATCACATGGTAATATTGATGGTGCATTGAGAGCTAATAGAACTATTGTTAGCAAATAACATTCTACATAATCTTATCAAATAATAATTAGAAATATAGTTCATTCTTGTAAATCTTTGAGATAACTTGGTTCATAACATAATTATACATATACTAGTGCAGCATTTCAAAGCCATGAATCATTTGGGCAATTCTCACATAAATATATCTAGATAAGTATTTCAATGTTTCCTTTTTTTTTTTTCCTTAAATAATACTTTGTATAGTGTACAATTTCATGTTTAACTCAATGATACAATCATATTTAATGTAACATAATTTGAAAGATTTAATACCCAAAATATTCATAGACAAGAAGATACTACTTAGAAAGCCCAACTAAAGCATTAATTGAAAGATTTAAAATAAAAAAAAATAAAAAATGTATCATTTTTTATAATCCACTTACAGATCCAGCTAAAAGGTTATTAGTTCTTCGTCACTAAATCACCATTGGATACCTCAAATGGTACCTATCAACTAAGCATGTTATTTTGGATCTAGAAATAATTCAAGAGGCCAAAATCTCTTCACATATCTTTAATATCTAGAAAATTTAATGATTTGAATTTGAGTCCAAAGCAAAGGAACCAATTGAAACCCAATGGTGTGAAACGAAGACCGAAGCAAAATCAAAAAGTACATCTAAATAACTTAGCCTCTTAAGAACTACAAATCACAATGGCACTCACAAACTTATGAAGAATGGAAATTGAACAGTTTTGGTCTTGCATGAACAAATCAATTATGGAATATAACAAAGAAGTAAGCCCAGAGTAGAAATTGACAATTAACAAAGAGATTTACTATTCACATCATTAGAACATTAGAATATTAGATCATTGACTTCAGACTTGTTCAATCAATTCAGGCAGAAATAGGCTTTGTTGAACATGCCTTAGGTAGTGTTTGGTTCAATGGAGGGGAGGAAAGAGAGGGATTTTAATGAAAGGGAGGGGAGGGGAGGAATTTTAATGATATGTTGTTTAGTTGAGGAGGGGAGAGGAGATAAAATTAAATAGACAATTATATCCTTATGATATTAGAATTAATTTTTTTTTTGTTTCTAAGATATTTTTTATTAAAAAAAATATTTTTTTTAAAAAAATATTTTTTTATTTTTATAAAAAATTATCTTAAACTCCATTAAAAAAAAGATCTATATTATGTTTTAAGTGAAAATAAACTAGGAACAATTTAGTTAAATTAAACTTAAAAATTTCTTTCCTCTCCAAAAACTTCCACTCTTGGAGGAGAGGGTTTGGAGGGGAGGGGAGAGGGTATTTTGTCTCTCCTCCCCTCCAACTTTTTCATACCAAATAAGGGGAGGGCCTCCCCTCCCCTTCCCTCCCCCCAAAACTTTGAAATCAAACACTACCTTAAACTCACTTGAAACTTATGTAGCATCAAAGTAAAAGACAGAGGAGGAATGGCCAAAATTAATTTATGACTTTTCATGCAAAATCGAACCAATTCTACCCAAACTTATTCGAATCCTCCTCACATAATTAAAATACAAAGCAAGAACAGCCCATCATCATCTTACTAGGACCCTTTTACATAGTAACGGCATGACCCAAATTTAAAGTCTGCGTGCTCTGTAGAAATAACAGCAGATTGCTCTAAAACAGCAGCTATTTCAGATGACAGATTCATTAGCATGGTGATTGTCAAGAGCCTCTAAATTTAGGTGGTACAATGAAGGATGATCTCAGCGTCTGCGAATATTTTTAATTGCTTGACATTCAAAAGGATTTGGATTGAAAACTGAATCCAATTGAACATGAATAGATTTACCATCTACAATAACATCCATTGTCAATGACTCATAACGTACAAATTGATAGCAAACTTGTACCACTGTAAACACAATTGAACATCGCCAAACACACTTTAAAGGCTTGAATAGTAGAGTACAGAATTTGAATCGCAATATCTTAGTCACATTAAATTGGACAAAGCTGTATTTGCTGTTCCCATCAATAGAAACAGGGACCCTCTATTGCTACAACACAAACACAGCTTTCTAACTAACATCTACGTATTAATGCATGCCAATTCTCCGCTTTCCACTTCTTCCTCTGCCTTTTCCCATCTAACACGATTCTGCTACATCTTATAAGTTTTCCTCTTGATTTTCCAGGTGCTCTTTCCTTTATTGCTGTCCATGGAAAGAATCATTTTGCAATTTCTTCATCTTCCCAATCATCTATATAATTGCATAAAAGAAACTATCATTCAAACTTCGTTTGATGATTATAATTTTGGAAGATGAACCAAAACAACCAGTCCTCAAGATAAAATGCAGGGCGCGTGCACACACACACACACACACCCACACACATATGACTCATACGAAAGAATCTGCTTCTTCCGTGGTTTCAATTTCAATCATTTTAAACATGGACAATTCTTTTGTTCAGCAAATTTCATTATAATTGAATAAATAATTTCGAATCAGAAAAGCATATGGTAAATAGATGTTACTATTATAATCTAGAAAATTCAATCTATTAGAAAAATCACGAAGCATGTGGCAGAAAATAATGCAGATGGGGGCATATCTGAAACAAGTAGAGAATTCTAGGCCGGTGATATCATGAAGCTTCGCAGGAAGTAAAAGGAAGATTAGTATTCATAGAATTAGAAGCTAGTAAAAGTAATATTAAAAATTTAAATGGCGGTGGAAAAGCCATATTATTGACCGACATTCGAAACCTGTATATATGGTTTGAATCTTGTGCCTTTGGGTGAGTAATAAGTTGTTGTATCCATTCGAATCTCAACCTTTTGCTGTGCTGCACAGCTATTGTATAGTGCAGCAAAGATTTAAAAAAAAAATTACAAAATTACAAATGATAAAATAAAAAATGAAGGGCGTCAGCTCTTCTATTTGTGGAACAGAGGATTTGAATCCAAATACCCCCATCATTACCCACTTTTTAGATAATCAAATACCATCAGTTATATGATAAATATACAAAGAGAAATATGAAGTACAAAAAGTTAGATTATGTAATGTGGTCATTCTGTAAATAAAAACAAATTGAAAAAAAAAAATTTTAAAATAGATAAGGAACCCTTTAATAATCATACAAATTTTCCAAACGTTTTCTCTCTTCGTGTTGGTTACTCTTTTCTTTTGTTTTAAGTTTTATTGAGTCTTATAGTTTACATCTTAAAGCCTAATAATAATAGCATAGGCAAACTGATGAGTCAAGTCAATAAATTTTAATGATAAGGTAACTGACTCAGATTCTATACATACTACTTAAGCGATTCCTTTCATATTTATAATTAAAGTAAATTCAACTGAGACACTTATCATTTAGTATAAATAAAATTTTAAGCATGAGTGGGTGTGTGTATCTTATACCTTTTGCTAATATTATCCAGTCAAGAGCTGCTTTGAGAATTGTGGCCAGAATAAAATAAAATGAAAAGAGAACCTTTTTCACTATTAAAAGCTAGTCATTCCTATATGATATCCAGAATATCAACAAAATATTTATGTTTAATTTGACATTTTAAAAATGATTGTTTTGCAGTATCATGAAAAAGATAATGTCAAAGGATGTATATGAAATATTATTTGGTGAAAATGTTATGTAATTACGGTGATGTAAATTTCATATTGATTAATGAATTTTTTTAATTAAAACCCACATCATTTTCCAACAAAGGAAGAAAAAGAAACCTCTCTAGTTATTCTTTACATGAAAGTTGAACCTAAACTTTTTATCAGAATATCAATCTACTGTAATTTGCCACCTGCGTTACATGTACAATACTTTCTCCTAATTGCATTTATCAATTGGCTGAAATTAGTTAAATTTACAGTTTAGATTTCTGTTAGAAAACGCGCCAATGCTTTTCTAATTTATAATTTTGATTGATGAAGTATATATAGTTTTGGACAGGGCAACATATGAATCCATATTCTTTAATAATGAGGAGCTTTTCTTGTAAAATACATAGTGTTCTAATTTTTTTTTTATAAATTAAAAATATTTATCTGCAGCAGCACCAAAAGAAACATATTTTTGAGCAAATAAAACAAATTTCTGTCAATATATATATATATATATATATTTAAAAAATGTAAAATTTAATTTAGTTATACAATATGATATATTTTTTTAATCTGCTTGACAAGAAAAGTTAATGTCTTTCTTTCTTTTTTTTTTCTTTAAACATAAAAATGAAGCATCCAATATCTATCTATTCTTATTTACCACACGTGTTACATGTAAAAGTGCTTTTCCTTGATTGCATCTATCAAGTGGGCAAAATCAGTTAAATTTACAGTATACATTTATGTTAGGAATTTAAAATATTTAAAAGAAGGAAATGTTCAAAAGCTTTTTCAATTTAGAATTTTGATTGGTGAAGTATCATTTTGGACAGAACATCATTAAATGCACATACTTTTAATAAATGGGAGCTTTGCGTGTTAAATACATATTTCTCTAATGTTTTAGCAAATTAAAATATATATCAGCAGTGGCACAAAAAGAAAAATATCTTGAAATAATTTATAAAGTACATATTCTGTCCAAAAACATGTATTCCAAAACTAAAAATTTCAATTAAGTTAGAAAAGTATGATATTTTTTATTTGGGAAAAATTGTTGATAGAGACTAAAAGACTAAATTAATTTTTCTTGAGTACTTTATATTTTTAATTTATTATGAATAACTAAAGAATCAAAAGTGTAACATAAAAATATAAGGTCTCCCTAAAAATAATTAATTTAATTTCTTAATCCCTATTAATAATTTTCTCTTTTTTCCTTGTCAGACAGAAATATTTAATTATCGTCCTGTTATTAAGACCCTAATTTTCTGTCAAGAATCATATCAGGACAACGTTCTGGAACAGATACCATGCGGGAAAGTTGCTTACATCGTCAGTTTATTTTTGACTATGAGCTTCATACAAATATCCATAACCAACAGTGTAAATTTTACAATATTTGATCCTTTTTTTTTTTGGTTCTTTTTTACCAATCTCATCTACGTAGTTATAATAGCTAGGAAGGAACCAAGAAATTACTACAAATTTAGAATCCAAACACTGCAGCATATAATTACATCATACATATATATATATATATAGAGAGAGAGAGAGAGAGAGAGAGAGAGAGAGAGAGAGAGAGAGAGAGAGAGAGAGAGAGAGAGTAAAACTAAAAAAGAATTAAAAGAGATTGTGGGAGTTTGACACTTACCTCTGCTTTCAGTTGAAGAGGCATTCCTTTGGTTGTTCCTACAGATGAATGAAAGTTGGGCAATCATTTATAAGTTCAACAGTTTTAGGTGGAAGGCGCAGACAAACGAAACAAACCGAACGAGGGAAAAGATGGTTAAGTACCTCTCTTGAATTTCTCTCAGAACAGAGTCTAATTTTGGGCATTCATTTATTTTGACATCCGAAAGGTTCACAGCATTTAACTTCAACCCTTTGCAGACCTCAGTGAGGCTAGGCAATTTTTCAAGTTTTATGAATTTTAGATTTGGAAACACAATTTCTTCTGTATCAACAGTGCCTTCTTTACTTCTATGTTTGAAAAGCTCCTCAAGTTGTGCAACCTCTGATACCTTTATGTACCTTAGTTTTGGAAGCATTCCAACTGTAGCCGTCCAGAAAAGGCATTTCAACTTGTTGCACCCCCTGACCTCTAATGTCTTCAGTTTTGGAAAAGACATGTGCATATTGGTATTGGATAGATGCTGAGCTTCTTCAAACTCTGCAATGATTTCCTCTAGTTCCTCACACCTAGAGATTTCCAGGTAGTACAACTCTGGCAGGCTTCTATGGACGAACGTGGAGAAGATACATTTCAGTTTTCTACATTGATGCACTGTTAAACTCCGAAGATATTGGAAGTTCAAAATTTGGGAGGAAGTGAGACCCGTGCATATGAAACTCGGCTCAGGTAGCTTTTGTAACTCTAATTTGTCTAAATTTAAGGCCATGGGCTCTTGTTGGTCCCCAGCAATGCCAAACCCTTGACGATTGAAAAGGCTTATTACCTCACAATTTGTGACAGTAAAACGACTTACATTAAAGAAATATGGAACTTCATCAAGCAGTTGGCTGCCGTTCTTCACAAGAGGCTCTTGTCCCTACGTAAAATACAAATGAAGGACATTAATGAAATAAGAAAGGGAGCCCAAAGACATTTAAGAAAAGAATACTAAATTGATTTCAACCATTAATTCTTTAGCTGTATAGTGCAGAGTAAAGACGCATCAAAACTCTATTGACAGTGATTTAGCACAGCTCTTTATTTTTTGTCAATGAAGATAATTACCTCTCTGTCTTGACGAATGTATATTTGCCCAGTTACTCTCACAATTGAAGAAAATTTAGGGCATTCACTCATGTCGATTCTTTCAAGGTTCATTGCGTATAACTTGAACCCTTTGCAGACATCAACAAGACTTGGCAATTTATGTAGAGTTATGGATCTCAAGTTTGGAAGCACGATTTCTTTTTCATTGCCACTGCTGGCTTCACTTTTGTGTACAAAAAGCTCCTCTAACCTTGCGCAATCTGATATATACAGCGAGTTTAAATGTGGAAGTAATGTAATCATAGCGGCTGAGAAAAAACACTTCAACTTGTTGCAACGCTCAACCTTTATTTCTCCTAGTTCTGGGAAGCATGTTTGAAATTCTTTATCCTCTGTAATAATTTCCTCCAACTCCTCGCAATTGATTTCTTTTTCATTGCCACTGCTGGCTTCACTTTTGTGTCCAAAAAGCTCCTCTAACCTTGCACAATCTGATATATACAGCGAGTTTAAATGTGGAAGTAATGTAATCATAGCGGCTGAGAAAAAACGCTTCAACTTGTTGCAACGCTTAACCTTTAATTCTTCTAGTTCTGGGAAGCATGTTTGAAATTCTTTATCCTCTGTAATAATTTCCTCCAACTCCTCGCAATTGCTTAAGGTCAGAGACTTTAGCATCGGTAAGCTTGTTCCATGGATGACCTCAGAAAAGACAGATTTCAATTTGTTACACTGATTCAGTTTCAAACTTTGAAGATAGAGAAGATTCGAAATCTGTGAGGGACCTATCCATCTCAACCAGAGCTCAGGGAGATTTTCTAACCACAATACTTCTAGTTTTGAGCCCAAGAACTCTGGGAGACTTTCTGGAGCTTTTGCGTTACGATTACTGCCATTTGTCCCTACCGCCCCCAAATTCTACATAAAAAGAGAAATGAAGGGAGATCAGTCGAATGAAAAAAGAGAAGAGTTTAGGATTTCTTTTCTGTAGAATTTAAGTACTTCCTATCATTAGTATTCCTGATTCGGTCATGATTTAGGATTAAAAAAATGTAGGATATAGCATATAGTTTTCTTTTCTTACTAATAATTAAGTAGCCTTTCTTAGTGCCTATTTCGCATGAAAAGGTTTTATATATGGGTTTATTGTTTTCCCCGTATCATTTTATGGATGGTGGTATTCCCCGACATAAGTTGAAATTTTTAAAAAATGGTCATCTGTCCGAATGAACATCCAAAGATTAATTTAGAAATTTAAGTATAATTTTTTATGCCTTTGTTATCAAGTTTTTTTAATAAAATTAAGATATCTGTAAAAAAATTTTTATAAAATTAATCTATAATATTAAATTGTAAAAATTATATACTTATTTGTAAAAATTATATACTTATGATATTTTTATTAAAAAATTTGATAACAAAAATATAAATATTGTATCTAAATTTTTTCCTTTGCCATCCTTCATGAAAATTATACACTGAAATGCTCATTTCAATTAAAATTATAATTTTAATTTAGAGCTGAAACTAATTAATTTAACTATTATCATTCCACACAAACTCATAAAATCCCTGTGTCCAAAAAAGAAAGGAATCAGCAACCTCCCAAAAAAAAAAAAGTATAGTATGTATTTTTGTCGTATATATTTAGAAAGCATATATCAATCCATGCAACTGCAGTGATTTTATAATTCCCCGCAGAACTAGAACTACAAAGTACACTAATCGCACAACTATTATATAGCAAGACATTTTTGTCCCTACCATCCTCTATATTATATCATAACTCTATTTATAACCTCTCTAACTTTTTGGGACATTTTTTATATTTGCAAGGAAAAAGAATACTCCCTATCTTTTGACAATATTTTATAGTAATAATTGTTGGTGTTATTATTATTGTCTTCTATCGGTAAATTGGAGGTTAATCATATATTATCTTCTTTTATCTCTTCTCACCGTCAAAATCCATGACATGCAATTATACAAAAAGATGTACTTTTGATTAATTAGAGAGGAGGTGAACCGATGTTAATGTATCTCCTATATCATTTATCTCAATAAAAGAATTTGAATTCTGTATGAACATTTCATGCATATTAAGGATTAATTGTTATCTATTTATTATTTAATTCATAATTTTTTTTAAAAAAATTATCTGCTCTTAATGATTTTATATCTCTGAACCTTAATAATAATTGTAATTTAGTAAAGAATAAAGGCAGAAACTTTTCAAAATTGTGAAATTGAAATAATAGAAGCTGAAATTAGATGTTTGCATCATTTCCAAAACTAATAATAAAGCATCCAAGTTATATCTTTTAATTACATCTAACGATTGATATTATAAGAATGTTCTCCTCTAGAATTTTACGACATTTAAAAAAAAAATTGTATCCATAACAATAAAAGTAGAAAAGTTTATTAAGAACAAGCATATAGACGATGACTTGCTTTCAAAATATTTGAAAGTCCAATATATTCTATTTCAACTTTAATGAAGTTTGAACAAGAATCTAGATTAATTTAAAGGCTTACAGAAATTAAAAATAAAAAATAATAAAAACTTAATAAATAGATCATATTACTTAATTAACAAAGTTCAATGGTTTCAAGCACTAAAAAATGAGCCATATATAGCCAAAAAAAAAAGCAGATTAATATAACGAAAGCAAAATGATTAGCCAAAATGTGTTAGTACCTGTGGAAGACACTCGTTGGAAAGGTTAAAACCGTGGTAGAAATCTTTGAGATTAGGGACTTCTATTAGTTTTAGCTCCCTCAAGTTGGGTAGTATATTTTTCCTTGAATTGTTTTGCTGTTCTGGTTTAGGCTCACCTCCAAAAACTTGCTCTAATTGTGCAGCTCCATCTACCCATAGACATTGTAGTTCCGGAAGATCATCCCAAGCTATGGCAATAGACAATAGGCATTTTAACTTGTTGCATCCACTGACTTTAAGGTCTTTCAAATTTGGAAAGAACAACTGTGGGGGATGAGCATTCAGGGGGTTCTGATACTGTTCTTCGACCTCTGTATCAGAAATTATTTCTTTTAATTCATCGCAGTCCTCTATAACCAGTATTTTTAATTGTTTTAAGCTTCGAAGAATCGTAGGGCAGAAAATACTTTCCAAACTCTTGCATCTTTTGACTCTGAACTCTCCAAGATTTTGAAGGCTCAAAGTTTGCACCGAACCAGTCCAAACAAACTTTAGTTCAAACAAATCATACAATTGCAGAGAGTTTAAGGTTGAGATGACTGTGTTTTGCTGATCTTTATTAGTAAAATGAACCCCTTCAAGTGGAAATAGAATGTCTTCCACACTAGAATTTATAACCACAAGTTTCTCCAATTTTAGACATAACAGTGGGGTTAAAGCCTTGCTATGCAACTGGTTGCCCTGCAACAAGAACATTTAGTAAATAAAATATAGAATAAGATAGGAACTTGGTTCATGCATTATTTCATAAATATTATAAAATGTGAAACTCTTGCAAATAATATAGTAAAAAGCTTATGGAAATGGACATCATATTCATATCCAAACCAACCTTGATGTTAACACATGAAGCTATGAATTTAGGACATTTCACCCAATGCAATTCCCTCAAAGATGGGCAACTTAAATGATAATTTTTAGGGGAAAGGCTGAGTAAATTTTTTAGGCCATCAAGTTTGAGTGATTTTAGAAAAGGAAGCTCGATCTTAATCTCGTGATGTTCATCTTCATGTTGACCAAATACATATTTTAGTTGAGAAGCCCCCTCAATGCATACCTCCTCTAACTGCATAAGACCTTGAACACAGGAGTTTGAGAATACACATTCCAACTTATCACAAAAACTGATGGTCAAAAATTTCAATTGTGAGAACACCAAATAAGAATTGTCTACAATTGGAATTATTTCCTTGCCTATACCAGTACCATCCTCTTCTGTTATATTCTTCAATTCACTACAATCGCTTATAGTTAGCCTTTGTAGCAATGGCATAGCTCTGGTAGCAGACTTTGGGAAGAGTGATGTCAACATTGAGCAATCAGTGATATCAAGTTCTTGCAATTTCTCGAAAATGCAAAGCAAAGGTGGACCACGCCAAACTTCTTTCAAATTGGCCAAATAATGCAACCTTAACTTGATCAACTTTGGGAACAAATTTTTTGCTTGAAACAAATCAACATGGTGAGAAGTTGCATTTATGAGGCATTCTAAGTTTGAACAAAAATAAACCCACAAGCTAGTCAACTTATGCATCCCTCCTATAGCTTGAACCACGTCTGGGACAATACTTTTGCAATCTCCATCCATGCGATACAGACAAACAAATTTTGCTCGTTGTAAAAGATCTTTAATAAATGAACCTAAAGCAGAGATATTGAACTCTCCCAAATATAGAACTTTCGAACTTAAATCATCATGATGAAAAGGCCACTTGATTGAAAATTTCCCAATTTTAAGTACATATCTCTGTAATTTTGGAAAACTAGCATTATTTGAAAAACATCTATTAAGTTTTAAAGTTTTTCTACTTAGTTGGACTGTGGAAACATATAACTCCTCTAGTTGCGTACATCTTTTTATTACCTTATAACTCTGCTCTTTGATTTCACATCTTGACAAATCCAACAACTTCAATTTATGCAACTTTTCTAATTCATTTGGCAATTCCTCAAATGAACTATTTTTCAAGTCAAGAATCTCAAGTCTTCTTAGGCCTACAACCCATGATATATCATCACCTAATTTCCATCCTTGTAAGCGCAGAGTTCGAAGGTTGCCTAGAAAATTCATAGATCGAATGAATGAATAACTTTTAGAGACAATGGCAACAACCTTGAGTGCTCCCATACTTCCAAAAGCTGCTTCTGATAATTCAAATGACCTAGTTTTTAATAGTAGAATCTCAAGCTTTGGAGCATCTAATGGTTCAGGAATTCGAACTATTTCATTGCCCCAACAAGAATTGAATGCATAACAATCTTTTATAGACCCATCCTCTACTAACACATGCATGTCTTTCTTAGGATTTACCATAGTAGTGTAATTCTCTTTAGATGCTATCCACAATGCTACGTCACGAACCATGTCATGCATTCTTAAATGATCTTTCATTTTCTCAGAATGCATTAGCAAACAAGAATCTATGAGATTATTTATACACGTGTCCACTTTGTATCTCGCTTTTTCAAGTGAGTCTACTTCCTCGCATAGGCCTAACCCTATTGCAATTCTGAACAAATCTTCAACAAGAATATCTTCATCTTCTGGATACATGCAACACATCAAGAAGATTGACTTGGCTTCTTTGTTGTTCAAATAATCATAGCTTAGCTGAAGACAAGCATAAGCATCTTCGACACCTGGTTCCACATCGATTGGTTTCGAACCCCTCAATCTTCTTATTGCCTCCTTCCATTCTCCAATAGACTTTCCTTTTAAAGAGGTTCCTACAGCTTTAATTGCAATAGGAAGTCCTTTACATTTCCTAGCAAGTTCCTGTGCCACACTATTTAAGGAGTTGTCAGCAATACCAGCATGCTTTTGGAACAATGTCCAAGATTCCTCTTCAGATAAGAGATCTAAAGGAATCTTCCTTTCACAATCCATCATATTGCACACTTGTTGACGCCGAGTGGTAAGAAGGACCTTACAGCCCATATGATAATCTTCAAAAGGAATCCCTATATCCTTCAAATTGATCTTTGCCCACACATCATCCAAGATTACAAGAATCCTTTCCCCACTACCTAATCTCATTGCTAAACGTCTTGCTCTTCCAGGTTCAGTTTCTTCATCCAATCTTAAACCTAACAAGTCTGCAATTTCACCTTGAATCTTTCTGACATGTGGAGTTTGGGATACAGTTGCAAATACAACTCGATCAAAAAGCGTTAATTCCTTTGCCTTCTTGCCCAATTCTTTTACCAAGGTTGTTTTACCAGAGCCCCCCATTCCATACAATCCAATCATGTAGCTACCATCATCTTTGAGAGCTGCCAAAAGTCCATCTGAAGCCAACTTTGTAGAGTGGAAATAAACAAAATTTCCAGAAGAAAAGTAGTCTATATCTGGAAGTGCAGTAGGGACAGAAAATGGATTAAATTCAGTCCTTTTAATGAGTTGCTTCATAGTCTCTATCTTCTTTGCCATCTATTTGCATAAACGATATCCCTTCCAATTAGGACACCTCCCTTGAACATACCTCCCTTGAAAGCAATTGTTGTCTATTTTAATTTGTTGTTCCAATTCCTCCACCTCATCCATAAGATTTTTCACTTCACCCAACCACTTTTCAACACCATTATTAATTTTTTCAGTTCTATTAAGTGCTTCTTGAACTCGTTTTTGTATTCCATCTTGAGTTGATGCCAACCTCTCCTTCTCATTTTCAAGAGCTTTTGTGATTTTGCCTACACAGAATAAATACTGCCCTTGACGTACCACTGGACCCACCAAATATTCTACAAGTTTGGCAATAACAGCTAATACAATCTCTGCCATTTAAGCAAACACAACCTGAAAAGAGAAGTGATTCAAAATCCATATGTCTGAAATGAATGACCAAATGAAATATTATTAATCTTTAATCATAGTATCAGGTCAAGAAAGTAATAGAATACATATTATGTAAAATAACAACTATAAGTATGTAATACCATTAAAATAATAATAATAACAAATGGAATATTTTTGCTATTAAATAAAGATTAAAATTTTTTAGATTAATTATAAAGCTTGTACAATTTTCTAAGGACATTTCCAAGTACATTAAACACTTAACCAAAACACTTTCAACCTTACTAGGGCTAAATGGCAATTTTAGCAAAACTATAATAAAATAATTCTCCACTCTCTTTTCTTCATCTTTTCTCTCTCCTGAGCCTCACTTTTTCGTGTCTTTTTTGTGCTTCTTATCTAACGTTCTCTGTGTGAACTTGCTCCATCTTTCTCTCATCGTGACAACTCCATTGAAACATGATTTTCAGCTAGCCATAAAAATCCGTTGTTCTCCTCTTGCTGGATGCCATTGCCCACCTACCTCTGATGAGTTGAGTTGTTGGAGAACCATTGTTTGGTGATAATTTCATCTCCTTTTTCTTTCTCCTTTTTTGCTATCTAGCCATGGGAATTTTTCTAAATTTTGTGACGATTAGTTATTCCCTTCCTTCGTCTATCTTCTTCCATCAATTTTCATCATTTTCCATGATTTATTGAAGCTTAAAGGGTACACAGCCTTCCCTTTTCAATTTGGCCGTGGGTGAACTTCCAAATTGGGGGTTTCTTGAATTGCAATATTAAAGTGTGAATTAACACTTCCCACTTCAAGCTCCAAAAAGTAAGTTTCAAGTTTAATTTAAATTATAGAAGCTTAGATTGAAAGACGTAAATTTAAGGATTGCACCTAGGATAGTAAAGTATGCAAAAATTTATAAGTTTATAGTTTAAGGAGTGTATTAGGGTATATAAATAATTGTAGATATTAGTTTAATAGTCAAATTATTTAATTTACATTGGTCATAATTTTAGGTGATATTGAGGAGACTCCTTCAACTAGGACTCAACATTTAACAATATGAATTAGGGACCTTTACTGTTGGTTCCCACCAGTGAGTGTATAAATAATGGAATGGCATCTTCATTTTTATTCCATGTTATATTTTTGTAACCAAAATTTCATTTTGTGATTCATATACTCTGCTATTATGGGAAACAAATTGGTGTTTTTTTTTAAAAAAATTTTAAAATAGATATATATACATATTCATATGATGAATTAACAGGCAAATTAATAAGCAAAGAGATTCTTGAAATGTGGCAAAGATACATACTTATGGAATGCAAAAGAAGAAACTGGGGAAAAGAAAGTAGTGATGTGTGTGCATGTGTGTGTGTGTATATATTTATAAGAAGTGTATTATGTTGTATTGTTATTCCATATTTTATGGTGGCTCTATTAAAGGATAATTCATCTTATTTAATCATTTACTTATTTTCTTGATTCCTTGTTTATTTAGTTACCTAAATACTATTTTAGTAGATTTTATTCTTTACTTTTTTTTAATAGTGGATAGGAATTTAGTTAGGATCTGTAGCTATTAGTGAAGGTAATGGCCTAGTTCTACATAGAAAAAAATTATGATTTGTGATAGCACCATGATGTAATGTATCCATTGCCACGACTTAAAATACTAAACATGTACTGTGAAAATGATAAGACATAATGTATCTAAAGTAAATGACAAGGGATATGATGTTGTGGTTTGATGGTGAAAGGCACTTGGCATTTGGTTCATTTCCTTGATGCCTATTTCCATAATATTTTATTAATAGTTAAAAAAAAATGGTTTCTATTTGTAATTTTCTTGTCTATTAAATAATTACTTTTTGTTTCGACTATAAAATATTATTGCTTAAATTACTTAATAACCATTTGATTTCTAAAAATGTTGGCATGCACTTGTTTCGCCTTAACATATTTTGTAGTTTATGCACTCACTAAGCCAGTGGTAAGTTTATTTCCTTTTTATTACTATTTTACAGACCAATAGGAAAAAAATTGAAGTGATTTGAGAGCTTGTGTGCTACCAGACTTATAGAGTATGTATTTAATTTTGTGCAATTTGTGTTAGACTCCATGATGTGGTGGCATATAGGTGTGTGGAAAGTATTTTGAGATTGATATGTGTTATGTCCTTTGTGGAGCTTCAAATGGACACTTAGAATATGTGTAGATATTGTTCATAGTTTCTTAACAAACTATTTTGTTGTATGTAACTTGTTATAACTAGTGTTGGTACTGGTTTGATTTATCGTACAGGTTGGGATATCTAATTTTTAAGGGAGATGCTACTGGATTTTTGCCAACCTTCCAAGTGAAATAATTTAATGAATGTGTATTTTCAAAACTTGTGAGTTGTATGGGCTAGCTTATAAATGTGATATTATAGTTGTGTTTGAATAATTGAGGCTTGCTAGGCTCAATAAATTGGTTTAACCTATGTGTTGGTCATAGTTCAAAATTTAGGTCGTGATAAAATATACATGTGCTAATATAAAAAATGATAAATAAGTATCATACCATCAAAATTACATCATTAACTATAGGTAATCAAATCTTAGTACATTAAAATTTGCTCTCACAAAAAAGCCAATAATAAAAGTCCATTTGGTAAGAGTATATATGACACATATATATTACATGATTAAAAAAATTATGTGATATTTAAAGGGTTAATAAAATAAAGTCAAAATATTATTTTTGTTCCTAAAATTTGTAGCCAGTTTTAATTTCATCCCAAATAATAGGTATATGTAAGAGCTTTTATTTTGCAATACAAAAAATCAAAAGAAATTTATATCAAATTATTAAAAATTAAAGAACTTTTTTTTCCATGATGAGGATCAAAGAAATATGTGAGATTTGTGTATCTTGTATTTGCGAAAAAATTATTGCAAAATTTGTTTTGTCAATAAATTAATGAAAAGCATAAAAAGATATATATATATATATATATATATATATATATATATATATATATATAGGCAACAATGTAAATCTAATTTTGATAGGCTTACAATAAAAATATAGATGGAATTCAATTAAAATATGATGGTCTTCTTCAGACATTTTAAACTCATAATAGCCATAGTTGTTTTTAAAAACATCTTGCAAGGTGCTTCTTAAGAACAATCGTGGCTTGTCAAAAGTACCAAAAGAAACATTATTATTAGGAAAAAAAAAAAAACATACATAAGGTGATCTTCTAAATACTAGACATCAGGGTAATAGATCTAAAATCACACACCGCAATAGATTGATCCTTTTTAGAAACAAGAATGATGAAATTAGAGTTTATTCGAGTAGTTATCCGAGCTTTATGAAAATTCAACAAAACCTTCATTAGATCATCTTTTATAAAAGACAGACAAGCTTAAAAAAAGCCATGCTGAAATCATCTCGATCACGAGCTTCCTCTCATCCATCTTCCAAATCACACACCTAGTGCACCTCCTACGCAAAGGGTATTTTTTTCATTCTCTTTAGCCCATATATCCCAACGTGTTTGAATCCATAAAATTTGAAAGGGCAATGACATTTTGGGAATTTGAGCTCTTCCACCGTTGGACCTCCTCAAGATTTTTTTAAAAAAATAGATTTCTACAATATTGGAAATGCTAAGGTTGCTTAGAATCATAAGATTGTAAGATTTTCACATCTAGATCTAGACGTAACTATCATATTAATTGGATAGAATATAACGAACGTTTCATCCACTGAAAGGTAAACATACAAAATGATATACTTACAAGCCAAAATGCTTAAGGCAGGTACTATATATCACAGTAGACAAACTTCATAGGATACCAAGAAAGCAGAGCAGCTGTCAAACCAAATAAAATACGTAGCAGCTAGTTCTCCACTTGATTGCAATTAATTGAATATGCCCCCCAAAAAAAAGTGATTTATTTTCCATTTGCCTCTATATATATCTATATATATATATATATATATATATACACACACACACACATACGCACCTTCCTATGAGAAATCAAGTTCTTCAGAGAAAGATAAGGAGCGAAGAGAAGCAAAGCTCTGTTGTGAGTAAGGATAACCCAAACAGACGGGTTAAGTACTCAGATGCTGTTATTTTAATTAAGACGACTTTGGAGTCAATGCGTTCTCACATAAGGAAAGGCTTAGTGTGTGTAAGAATATGCCTTGAATTTTCTTTTGAGTAAGTTTTACTAAAGACGTAAAAGAGTGACCAATTGCTAACGACTCCCAATTCAAATAATCCTGTAAGATTCATCCAATGGTTGAAAATGCTTTTGTTGGTTAGCGGAATTTAATTAAAAAAGAGAAACATAATTAAAAAACAATCTTTCATTTTGCCTTAGCTGGAAGATTCGCCGTTACTCTCTGCCATTCATGACTGGTAAGTAAAACATCCGTTGGGCCGACACAACCTTTGACATGCTGTTAGTCTCATCATCAACTACCATTCTTCAACCTAAAAGTCAACGAATATCTAAGTTTCAATTTTTATGAGCACCCCGTTGGCCCATTAAATACAGTACTACTAGTTCCTTCTTTCGCATTTTCTTTTCTTGTAAAATTTTACGTTGTTTTAATTATCATCCAATTGGTTGAACAAAGGATATTAGTAAAATCCGAGTCACGACTCTCAATATTATTCTAATCTTAACGTTATTATATTACTACCCACCATGTAAAATTCCTCTACGACATTCTCTATGTTAGTACGGTATTTAATGGAGTACAAGATTCTTCTATGTGCTTTAGATTCATTCAAATGCTTTCCCAGAATAGGATGTCTATTGAGTGCAGGCTATTATGAAATACAGTGTTATTTAAGACATCAAGAAATTAAAAAAAAAAAATCTTACTGAATATTAAACAAAATGTGATATTTTCCATATTTAAGTTTATTGTATTGTTCTTCATTGGATTTGTAAATTAAAGCAGTGGACATTCTGTTTTCTTTTATATATATATATATATATATATAAAATACAAACAAACACCTAAAAACTCATATATTATTTCATCTCCATTGCATTATATTTTGAATTATTGATGGTCATGGCCCTTACTGTCTGCCATTCAACTTTTGATTCTCTTTAACCTTCGATTTTCTTTCCAAGAAAGTTAAGATAAATAGGAACGAAGAAATTTGAAATCCGGTAAAATCCGGTCTTCGATGTCTTTATAATTCTACAAAGGCTAACCACAAAACAATAGAAGAAGCCCTACACATTCCTTCAAATTAGCAAACGCAATATAACTCCGACTAATAACTTTCATTTAACAATTAACAACAATTACAGTTGTTTAAAGTAGTATGTAGTTGAGAAAGATTTTTTACTTGATATATACATATGTGCATTCATGTGCATACACACATACATGCACACAAACACACAAGTGAATATGCATGTACATAGGCATATGTAATATATAGATATATAAGTCATATATACATACTCACACTCACACACACATACTCACACTCACACACACATACATATAGACATGTGTACATACACATGTGCATACAGCGTACGTGCACACAGACACTGTATCTTCATCTTCCTCACTCATTCTCATTACCTCTGCTAATGTTCCACTTACTGAAGAAGTGGTCCCCACATCTTGGAATCTATTTTAAAATGAATATAATCTAAATCTAAAATGGTAAAATTGTAAAAATGGTACTATCTAATATATAAATGGGATTCTGAATAATTTACTCTTTCAGTATTAAATTTTATATTCGCCTTTTAGTTCCAAAAAAAGACTGCATGTTTTACCCATTTTAGTATGAAATCTTATATGTTTATAATTATTGTAAGTAAAATTTTATTTTGCGTGATAAATTTATGTCTTTTATAAAAATACACATATATATATGCATACGAATTAAATTTGTCAAAATTTAGGAAAATTTAAATATTTAAAAGACAGAGACTGCTAAGGTTGTTTAGAATCATAAACATATGAGATTTTATGATTTAGATCTAGATGTAATAATCATATTTAAGAGAGATGAGGGATAAATGTAGAATAAGAGAATGAAATTAATAGTTATAGGCCAAAATGTCCAAGGCAGCTACTATATCGATAGAAATAAATTTTCAAAGAACAATTAATGCTAGAGTCTCTTCAAGATTTATGTAAAATTATTTTTTGTTTTCATACATACACATTTCAAAGTGATCTACTAATAAATAGAGAATGAATTTTCCACAGCAAAATCCAATCTCAAAATAGTTAGGTTGAAAGCATAACAGATATGTTTGTTTAGCATCTATACATATTCATACCTTATGTGTATTCTTGGTGACTATGCAGTATATATAGCCGGAAAAGGGGGTTAATTAGATGGGAAGAATCAATTAGACATCATGTGCTTCGGAGAAAGATAAAGGAACAAATTAAGGAGGCAAATTTGTATCTTATTTTAATTATACGTACTCAGCTGGTCTTATTTTAATAAAGTATGACTTATGGAGTCAATGAGTTCCCATATAACAAAGCCTAGTGCGCAAAAAAAAAAAAAAAAAAAAAACTAAATATGCTTTTGAAATTTGAATTCAATGAAAACAAATTAATGCTATGGACAAGGAAGTGTGATTCATCGATCCTACAACCAAAAATTGATCCTATACAAAAGCAAGTGGGGAAATTCTTAATTAGTGAAAAACGTATTCAAATTGAATCACACCATCGTTCTTTATATAAATGATAGTGCACGTTTGTTGTTTTTCCTGTCTTAAAACATTTCAATGAAAGATTCGTAAGGCAACGGAAGATGATCAATATGATCTTGTAGTAGTCTTCCGAAATAGTTTCCTTAGTTGTACCAATTGATTTGGGTATCCCAAGAGCCAACCCAACTCATTGTGATTGGGCTTATACTGATCCGACCCCCAGAACAGCACCTGTGGCGTACCACGAATTGTGATAATGCTGTCTGCCACTTAGCTTCCTGATGACCAAACACCGTTTACGCTTTACAATGCTCATTATTAGGAGTGTTCTTGTCATTTTACAGCTGAATTTCTGTTTGAAAAATTCAATTTTGATTTTTTTGGCAGTTTAGGTGTAATTACAAAATATACTAGAATGTTGCTTGTGCATTATGCACGGAAACTTCCCAAAATTATGTGAGTCTTACAGAAGAAATATTAAAAAAAAAATTATGTGAGTCCCATAAACTTCTATAAAAGTAAGTAGCTAAACTTAGAAATAGTTATGGATAATAATTATATAACCATGAAAAGCTGGGCCATTCTATATTACAACTTATAGCACGTGTTACTACATATATATCACGGCAAAGAATTCTAATTATTAATCTAATTAACATAATTTTATCAAGTACATACCTCTATTGTCCTAAAAATTTTATTGTATAAATAATATTTTCCACACTTAAAATGCCTTATTACTCATGCCCTACTCCTCTCAGAAAAGAAGGGAAGAAGGAGTATGCTTTCACTGCCATTCGTAGTGTGAAAGAGAATTTTACCAGTTCACACTGATTTTATTATTCAATATAATGACTTTGCTTTGTCTCTACTCAGTACTTCAAAAATATCAAATAAAGACTCATACCCTAAGACAAAATCAAATAATGAAAGGGTTGGTGTCGTCACATTTTCTGTTGTGCTATAAATAAGCAGAAGTAGTGTTATCAACTTGTCAAGTTTGGATCATGATGATCCTCTTCCAATGCCAAGTGTATCTCCACTTTGCCTTTCTTTTTTGGGTAAATAAGATCAATTTCAAGAAGACAAACGAGAATTACAAAATAATAATAATAATAGAAAAAAATTGGAGACGACCCTAGACATCATACGGAGCCTGTTTGTTACCTCTTTTCCTCAGTGCTTTGATTACTTCCAAAGTTTTTGTCTTTCTTTCTCTTCCTTTGCCTGCACAAATAAAGTAATATTGATATAGTGAAAAATTTAAAGGAAAAATAAGAACATAAAGAGAAATGGAATAAAATTTTATGATTCAAAATTATATTTAGTATGACATTAAAAAATATACTTTTATTTATATGTTTAGTAAAATAAAAATAATGAAAGAATAGAAAACAAAAACTTTGACAAAAGACTCAAATAATTTCCAAATAGAAAATTATTTAAATGGACAAATAATCAAAATATTATTATTGCAAATTATTTAAATTTAAAATATTGTTTCCTCAAGATATTTTTATTTTTAATTATTTATTATTTATTTGAATATTTTTACAGTTCATTAACTTTAAAAATAATTTTTTATAAATATAATGTAAAATCATATATATTTTAATTTTGTAAAAAAGAATATTTTCTAAAATAAATAAATATAATTTAAATGATATAAAATGGAAAGAATACCCTTAAAAAAAATGAGAAATACCCTGCAAGAACATTCTTGCAAAATGGTCTTTTTCAAGGTTATTTCCAGCCAGCAATGCCATTCCATCACTTTGGTAAAGGAAAACAGTTTGTCTCAGCTGCTTCCACCACACAATTTTTTAGAAAAGCATTTCATCTCTATCGAGCAAGTTTTAAAATCTTTCCTATTTTCTTTCTTTATTATTTCCTTTCCTTTTCACTCTATTAAACATAACATAAATTTTACATATTTTAAAATAAATATTTTAATTAAATATTAAATATTATGTTTCAGAAAAGCCTATGATTATTAATATTATGTCTTGTTATTTGTGTTTTATAATTTTTTTTTTCTTTTGAGAAAATGAAGTAAATTTTATGTTGTTGAACACCATTTCTTTTTTAACGAAATTAAAAAAGATTCACTAAAACAAATGGATATTTTTTTAATATTAAAAATAATAGAAATTGTCTAAAACAATTATATGCATCAATACTAGATTTATTGCATTCCACTAATAAAATAAATAAACAAATAGAATTCATGTGTTAATATATCAATAATTATTAATTATTTGTTATAGTGTTGTACGCTGGTGGGTTGAGGAGGTTTCACCCTAACCCAGAGCCTATCCTAATTTAGAAATCAAGCTCAAAAATTAAGCCCCAAGCCTAGCCTTACCCAAGCATAAATCGGGATAAGTTGGATAGTTTAGCTAGTAGGGCCAATCGAAGTTTGTCTTTTTTTTTTTTTTTGAAAAAAATTGAAACTTTAAATGTTTATATCTTTATATTTATTCAATTATTTTTGGTATATAACCACTTGTTTTAAGATCTTTTTTTTTTTTTTCAAAATCTATGCAATAGACATGAAAAAATGTGTGTCTAGAGAAAGAAATAAAAAGAAAATGCAAATATAAATGTAAAACTTTAAAATGTGATAACTTAAAGTTTAGTGGTATGATTGGAGTATATATATATATATTGTTTTCAATTTGAGTATTTTTTTTCAAGATGAACCCAACCAAATGCTAAAGGCAATTTGCCTAGCTATTTTCTTCCCAAAAAAAGTCATTTACTATCTCAAATTTAAGTTTTTGCTTTCAAATTAAAAAAGATACATTTTTTGGGTCTTATTTTCTCTTTTCTAAATGTGATAATTTTATTTAAGAGGGGTCTAGCAAGAGTCTTAATCCTCTAGCTATTTATAATTTGTAAAAAAAATATATAAAATTTTTTACTAAAATAACATAATGAATCTTGAAAAATGAATTCTTTTCATTTTAGTCTATAGTTTTCTTTCTTTCTTTTTTATGTCGGGGCAAACTGGGTTAGGTGGGATAGACTGGTTGGGAGTGCCAACATAAAACCCAACTCAATCTAGTTTGTCTTTGTTTTAAAAAATAAAATAGCCTAGTCTAGCCTAAAATAGTTGGGCTAGACCAAATTTCCCGAATTGGTGGATTTTATGCACATCTTTAGAGCCCCATATACAAAATGAATATAATGGCTATGGATCTCAAGTTTATTTTACCTAATTCTTCTATATGTCAAAACGAAAAATAAAAAAGAAGGTTAATTACTTGTATATATCACTTTGAAAATATTTTTTTATTATAAGTAACAACTTTTAAATGATTTACTTTATTTTATTTTTCATAAAAATTACAATAAAGATTATAGGTTCATAACCAAATTATGGTGGAGGCTATAAATATATATAGATATATATATTTGTCTATTTATAATGTAATACTTTACATATATGTAGATAATATGGTTTTAAATATTGTGTAACTATTTTTTTAAAAGGTGAAAATAAGAGATAAGTAAATATAATATTTTAGTAATATTCATAAAATATAATTAATTATTTATTTAAAAGATTTTGATTCATAAGAGAAAAAAATTTGATAGGCAGTTGAAAAATTTAAGATAAGAAAAAATTTAAATATGATTTTATATTTTTTTACATTCAAATTTCTTAATTAAAACATAATAAATATGTAATTTTTACAACTAACATTACATATTGAATTTTTAAAATTTTTTTACACATGTTATTAATTTATTGGAGAACTTGGTATATAATAAAAATATAAAAAATTGTATTTAAGTCTAATATATTTTTTTTTTTTGGTAAAAAGGGAGAAAAACAAAGGAACTAAGCTGTACTAGGACAGCATCTAACTCTTCCCACACTTATGGCATCTTCTCTCAGCAACTTCTTAAGGTCTTCAGGAGGTTCATCCATAACGTGGAGACCTTTGTCTTTAGAAAGCGCATACGAAGCTAGGTAATCTACACACCGGTTTCCTTCGCGATAAACATGCAAGACTTCAACCTGCCATTCTCTACAAAGAAGCAAATGAATCTGACGAATAAGACTGAAGTTGGCACTGGGGTGAGGTTCTTTATTGTTAAGGAGATGCAGTGCAGTTAAACAATTTACATCCACTTTAACCTGTTTGAAACCATTACTCCAAGCCAACTCGAGACCATAAACTATTGCCCATAATTCAGCCTGAGTAGTCGTGCATGCGCCAATGTTTCTGCCACACCAACGAATCCAGCGACCATTAGCACATCGTAAGAGATTACCAGCCCCTGCTTGGCCAGACACGCTCTTCACAGCACCATCACAGTTGAGAGAAACCCAATTAGTAGGAGGCTTTTTCCATGTGATCACTCTTTCATCCTTCGAGCCCTTCTGCCCATAAGCCTATCTCAATGTCTCCCTAGCCTCCCAATTAAACGCAGCAAGAGTATTACTTACCTTAACGAGTTGGGTGGACTGCATATATTCATTTAAGAATATATTCCTATTTCGAGCTTCCCACAACTTCCAACAAGTGATGCCAAAAGTCGTAACCCACTCCCCACACTCCTCCACATTATAATCATTCGAAGTGAGGTTGCGCATGAGCCATTCGCCTATTTCCCCTTTGAGAAAATGTGGAAGCCTACTTCTGGGAATAAGTCTCTCCCACACCGACTAAGCAAAAGTGCACTTGCGAAGCACATGGTCAATGTCTTCATTTTCGCCCCCACATCTCTTACAAGTATCATTGTTTGTCATGTGACGTCGATATCGTTCATGGTTGGTTAGTAAAGCTCCTTGAAGAGCTAGCCAGAGAAAGACTCTAACTCATTAGGCTCCTTGCCACCTCCAAGCTAAATTCCACTTGTTCTCATTCGGTCACCAACCATCACCAAGAAGTGGTTCATATGCTATTTGGACAAAAAAACTTCCATCATTAGTCAAATCATAGAAGTAGCTTGGCGCACCGTCGTTGTTGTTGTGGGGACGCACACCTGCAATAAGAGAAACAACATAGTCTGGTAGGTCACATTCAATGACATCCCATTTCCAATTTCCATCGAAACCCACGAAGTTACAGATTGGAAGAGCTAACTCTTCCTCCAAAAGATCTCAATCCACCAAAAACTTGAGGGGATCCACATTAGCAAGCTAGTTGTCAGACCAAAATCGGATATTACGACCATCACGAATCTCCCATCGAACTCCTAATTCCAAATCCTCCCAGATTTTTTTCAAGTTCTGCTATAAAAAGGAACAGTTTTGGTTTTGCTTAGGAGGACCACTGTGCTCATTCCAGCCATACTTGCCCTTTAACACCTTCACCCAAAGAAGATTCGGCTCGATCAACAACTTGAACCCCACTTTCATAAGGAAAGCTCTATTTTAGGCCTCTACTCTTTTAAGCTCACATCCTTCGCTGGTGCAAGGATGACATAAATCTTCACATTTTACCAAGTTGGTCTTCTTCATATCCTTCGTACTTCCTTACACAAAATTTCTGATAAGCTGTTCAATTCTATTACAGAGCCTACTAGGAAGCTTTGTAGTTTGCATGGCATACCAAGTTGGGAACAAAGTTTTTGTTTGAAACAAATCAACATGATGAGAAGTTGTATCTATGAGGCATTCTAAATTTGAACAAGAATGAAGCCACAAGCTAGTCAACTCATTCATCCCTCCTACAGCTTGAACCACATTTGGGACAATACTTTTGCAGCCTCTACCAAGGCTATATAGAATAACAACTTCTGCTCCTTGTAATAGATCCTTAATAAATGAACTTAAAGCATGAATATTTAACTTTCCTAGGGATAGAACTCTTGAGCTTAAATCTTTTTCATCACTATGACTAGCAAATATATCCTTTGTAAGGTTCCCAATGCTAAGTATATATCTTTGTAATTTTGGAAAAGTAGCATTATTTGAAAAACCTATATTTAAAGTTGTTCTACTTAGTTGGATTCTAAAAGCATATAACTCCTCTAGTTGTGTACATCTTTCTATTACCTTGTAACTCTGCTCTCGGATTCCACAACCTGACAAATCTAATAACTTCAATTTATTCAACTCTTCTAATCCATTTGGCAATTGCTTAAAAGAACAATATTTCAAGTCAAGAATCTCAAGTCTTCTTAGGCCTACTACCCATGACATATCATCACCTAATTCCCATCTTTGTAAGCGTAGAGTTCGAAGGTTAGTGAGAAAACTCATAGATCGAATAAATGAATAATCTCCAGAGTCAATAGCCATAACCTTGAGTGCTTCCATACTTCCAAAAGCTGCTTCTGATAATTCAAATGACCTTGTAGTCTTTAGCATTAGAACCTCAAGCTTTGGAGCATTTAATTGTTGAGGAATTTGAACTATTTTATTGCACCAAGAAGTGAATGCATCGCAATCTTTTATAGACCTATCTTCTGCTAACACATTCATGTCTTTCTCAGGATTTACCATAGTAGTGAAATTTTCTTCGGATGCTATCCACAATGCTACATCACGAATAGTGTCATGCATTCGGAAGTGGTATTTCTTTTCTTCAGAACGCATCAATAAGCAAGAATCTGTGAGATTATTTATACATGCTTTCACATTGCATCTTGCTATTTCAAGGGAGTTCGCTCCTTCATATAGGCCCGACCCTATCGCAATTCTAAACAAATCTTCAATAAAAATATCTTCATCTTCTGGATACATGCAGCACATCAAGAAGAGTGACTTGGCTTCTCTATTATTCAAATAATCATAGCTCAATCGAAGACAAGCAAAAGCATCGTCAACGCCTGGTTCCATATTGATTGGTTTTGAATCTCTCAATCTTCTTAATGCCTCCTTCCATTCTTCAACAGACTTTCCTTTTAAAGAGGTTCCTACAGCTTTAATTGCAATAGGAAGTCCTTTACATTCACTAACAATTTCCAGTGCCACTTTATCTAGTGAGTTGCCTGCAATATGAGCATGTTTTTGGAACATCATCCAAGATTCCACTTCAGATAAAAGTTTCAGATGAATCTTCCTTTTACACTCCATCATATTGCATACTTGTTGACGTCGAGTGGTAAGAAGGACCTTGCAGCCCACACAATGATCTTCAAAAGGAATCCCTATTTCCTTCAAATTGATATCTCTCCAAACATCATCCAAGATTATAAGAATCCTCTCCCCACTACTTAATCTCATTGATAAACGTCCTGCTCTCCCACGATCACTTTCTTCATGCAATTCTAAACCTAAAAAGTCCGCAAGTTCACCTTGAATCTTTCTGACATTTGGAGTTTGGGACACTGTTGCAAATACAACTTGATCAAAAAGCTTGAGTTCCTTTGCTTTCTTGCCGACTTCTTTTACCAAGGTTGTTTTACCAGAGCCCCCCATTCCATAAAATCCAATCATGTAACTACCATCATCTATGAGAGCTGCCAAAAGTTCATCTGAAGCCAACTTTGTAGAATGGAAATAAACAAAATTTCCAGAAGAAAAGGAATCTATAACTGGAAGTGGAGTAGGGATAGAAAATGGATTAAATTCACTCCTTTCAGTGAGCTGTTTTGTACTCTTTATCTTTTTTGCCATTTGTCTACATAGATGATAACTCTTCCAATTAGGACACCTCCCTTGAAAGCAACTGTTGTCTACCTTAATTTGTTGTTCCAATTTCTCCACCTCATCTATAAGATTTTTCACTTCACCCAGCCACCTCTTAACAGCATCATCAATTTTCTCAGTTTTATTAAGTGCTTCCAGAACACGTTTTTCCACTCCATCTTGAGCTGATGCCAACCTCTCCTTCTCAATTTCAAGAGCTTTCATGATTTTGCCTGCACGGAACAAATAATGCCCTTGCCGTACCATTGGAGCCACCAAATATTCTGCAAGTTTTGTAATAACAGCAATTGCAATCTCTGCCATTTAAGTAAACTGACCTAAAAAAAGAAGTGGTTTAAAATCCATATGTATGAAATGAATGAGTAAATCAATTATTATTAATCTCAAATCACAATATTAGGTCAAGATGGTAAGATAGTAAGATAATACCTATTGTGTAAAATAACAACTACAAATAAACATGTGCTAATATAAAATTGATAAACAAGCATCATACCATCAAAATTACATCACTAACTATAGGTAATCAATAAAACCTTCTTTAGGTCATCTTTTATAAAAGGCCAATAAGCCTAAAAAAAGCCATGTTGAAATCATCTAGATCTCGAGCCTTTCTCTTATCCATCTTCCAAATCACACATCTAGTGCACCTCCTACGTAAAGGGTCTTTTTTTTCATTCTCTCTAGTACATATAACCCTAACATGTTTGAATCTATAAAAGTTGGAAGGGCAATGCTACAGAGAGCTTGACTTTTTGGGAGTTTGATCTCTTCTACCGTTGGATCTCCTCAAAGTTTTTGCAAAATAATTTATTATTACCATGCACGTTGATCCAATGGTGAAGATTTTTCCAAAGCAAAATCTAAACTAAAAAGAACTCAAATGTAAAATATCTGAATGTCAATAGTATTCTAAGATTCTAGGATCTAACTAATTCTGTCAAGATTTAAGAAAATTTAGATTTTTACAAGATTGGAATTGCTAAGATTGTTTGAGTCATAAGATTGTAAGATTTTGACATCTAGATCTAGATGTAACAATCATATTAATAGGATAGAATATAACGAACGTTTCATCCACTGAAGGTTAAACGGACAAAATGATATAGTTACAAGTCAAGATGCTTACGGCAGGCACTACATATCACAGTGGACAAATTTTATAGGATACCAAGAAAGCAGAGCAGCTACCAAACCAAATAAAAAACGTTGCAAATAGTTCTGCATTTGATTACAGCTAATTGAATATGCCCAAAAAAAAAGTGATTTATTTTCCATTTGCCTCTATATATATACGTACCTTTCTATGAGAAATCAAGTTCTTCAGAGAAAGATAAGGAGCAAAGGGAAGCAAAGTTCTTTTGTGAGTAAGGATAACCCAAACAGAGGGGGTTAAGTACTCAGATGCTGTTATTTTAATTACAACGACTTTGGAGTCAATGCATTCTCATGTAACGAAAGGCTTAGTGTGTGTAAGAATATGCCTTGAATTTTCTTTTGAGTAAATTTTGCTAAAGACTGAAAAGAGTGATCAATTGCTAACAACTCCCAATTCAAATAATCCTGTAAGATTCATCCAATGGTTGAAAATGCTTTTGTTGGTTGGTGGAATTTAATTAAAAAAGAGAAACACAATTAAGAAACAATCTTTCATTTTGCCTAATCGGAAAGATTTGCCGCCCTCCATATTATTTAATCTCCATTGCATTATTTATTGATTTATTGATGGTTGCGGCCCAATGAAAAAGCTTCTTTGCGTTATATATCGAATTATTGATATATGGTTCATTGATGTTTTGATTCTCTTTAACCTCTAATTTGTCGTTTCAAGAAAGTTTAAAAAATAGCATATGGCATCTAGCCGTACCTCTTCATCTCTTGTATTTTAAATATTCTATGTAAGTTTCAAGATGAAAGCTTATCTACAAGCTTCTAGTCTCGTAGATATGGAGGATTTTTTGGTTAACTACGAAGGCTAACCGCAAAACAATGGAAGAAGCCTTACACATTAAAGTATTTATACATAAAATTCTTATCACAATATAATTCCAACTAATAACTATCCATTAACCATTAACAACAATTAAACTTGTTTAAAGTAGTTTGTAGTTGAGAAAGATTTTTTACTTGATATTACTTTGATTTAAGCAATTAAAAAAGTGTGTTGAATATTTGCATTTATGTGTATGCAAACATATATGCAGATGCGCATTCATATGCAGATACAAAAATATGCAAGTGAATATGTATGCACATACGCATACGTAATATTTAAGTCATATATACACGTTCGCACTCTCACGCGCACAGACAAATAGACATTTGTGTACATACCCATGTGCATTCATGTGCATACGTGCGTAAAAGCACACAAACATGCTAGTGAATATATATAGAGACATATGTGCATTCATGTGCATAATACACATGCGCTTATGTAAATCAAATCCCATCATCATGGAGATTTTGAATATGAATGCCTTCTAATTAGGAATAATTATAGTATCTAATTTATTTCTCTATTTTTAGTAGATCGATTGTTTAGTTAATAGCTTTCCTAAAATAGGTACACAGATAGTGTATGTAATGCTTTTAATGATTTTCTTCAAATAAGAGTGAAATATACTGTGTGTTTTCCTCAATTATAATGAATGACTAAATGAGTAGTTCCAGATTGTTGCACTATACTAAGTTAGTTGGATTTAACATACGATAAAAATAATAACTCAATATATATATATATATATATATATATATTTTATAACTTATCGCAGCTGTGTATTCACCACGATGTTTGTTTCCAATTGCAATATCACTCTTAATCTATTAAAGTTAGTTAGATTACAATAATCCTCTACCATCTAGATTAGACATTTAAGTTCAAAATACATACATATGTGTGCACACACACACATATATATATATATATACACAGAAGAATCAAATTGTCTCAAACAAAAGCAAGCGGAGAAGTTCTTAGTTAGTGAACAACGTATTCAAATTGAATCAAGCCATCATTCTTAATAGAAATGATAGTGAACCTTTGTCGTTTTTCCGCTCTTAAAACATTTCAATGAAAGATTCTCGAAGCAACATAAGATGATGAATAAGAACTTGTAGCAGGCTTCCAAAATAGTTTCCTTAGTTGTACCAATTGATTTGGGTATTGCGATTGGGCTTATACTAATCCGACCCTTAAAACATCACCTGTGGCCTACCACCAGTTGTGATTGTGCCGTCTGTCATTGAGCTTTCTGATGACGAAAATGCTCTTTATTAGGAGTGTTCTTGTAGTTGAATTTCAGTTCGAAAAATTCAAATTTGATTTTTTGGTAGTTCAGGTGTAAATATAAAATATATATGGCTTTCACCCAAGAGAGACCAAATTTGACTCTTGAAGACAATGAAATACAAATTTTTTCAAATACTCTAAGTTGATATGAAAAATATACTCTAAAGATAATTTGAGAAGAAACATAATCTTAGATAACGTGTAAGGTTAGCTTGAGAATATTCTTATAAAACAAACCAAAATAAAATGAAATGCATATTCCTATTAAGAAAATTTAAAAATAGGTAGCTAGACCTAGAAATAGTCATGGGTAATAATTATATAATTATTAAAAGCTGAGTCATTCTATAGTACAACTTATAGCATGCGTTACTACATATCAGGGGCCAAAATCTTGTCTATTTAAATTAATCTAATGATATAATTTAAATAATTATAGTTATTAATCTAATTAACATAATCTTATCAAGTATATAAATAATATTTTCCACACTTTAAATGCCTTATTACTCATACCCTTCTAAAAAAAAAAAAAAAAGAGAAGGAGTTTGCTTTCACTGCCATAGCTTCGCCCTGTCTCTACTCAGTTCTTCAAAATATCAAATGAAGACTCATACCCAAAAACAAATCAAATAATGATATCATGTGAGCTTTCATGTCTTTGTAGCAAAGGGAAACTAGGAAGGTTGGTGTCATCACATGTTCTATTGTGCTATGAATAAGCAACAGTAGTAGTAGTAGTGTTGTCTACTTATCAAGTTTGGATCATGATGACCCTCATTCAATTTCAAGAAGACAAACGAAATTTACAAAAGAAAAAATTAAAGTTGGAGACCGCTTTGGACATTGTGTGGATCCATTTGTTCTCTCTTTTCTTGAAATCTGGATCCCCTGCAGTAAGATTCATTTGTTTCCTCTTTTCTTAGAATTTGGATCTCCTGCAATAGAATCTTATTGTAGGGTGTACAACAGTCAAATTTTTAGCATTTTTTATTTTTATTTTTAGGATTTAAAGTTTAATACAAAAAAATTGAAATTCATGAAAGTCATTTAGTGATTATATTTTGTTCTAGATCATCATTTAAATATATATATATATATATCATGTTAATTGCTTGAAATTCATGAAAGTCATTGCCCAAATGCTTAAAGGCTTTTGCCATTTTTGGACTCAAAACTCTGTGTCTCATTTTTCTAATGAAAATATACTTTTAAAACGCTCAAAATGGAGCTCCAGATGTCCAAAAATGGCTGGGTAAAAAAGTGAGTCTAAAACTGGGTCATGTCTCGTCGAGTTGACCAGTTAGAAGTAAGGGGCGACATAAATGACAGATTGTTTTGGCTCCAAAGTGACATGTTGTTTTGATGAGCGCTGCTGCCCTTCTAAGCCTTTATAAGACAACCCGTCATTTGCCTAGTGGCAATGGAATGCACTGTTTCACTAATTAGGGAGCTAGGCTGGGCCATTTTTTGTTTTCTTAGGCCTATTATCCAATTGTTTTTTTTTTTAATGTGTTTTGGTTTTCGGCCGTTTTCATTTTTTTACAAGCATTTGCTTATTTCCGTTCTATTTTGGGTTACCAAAAAAAAAGTAAGAACGAATATGGGCCATACAAGTTTCAAGCTTTTGTTCCTTTTGGTCAGTTTTTGTTTTGTTTTGTTTTTTATCCATTTAATTTGGGCTTCAATTTTTTTCAAATTAATTGTTGGACAAAATTTAAAAAAACAAAAGAGATTTATTCTTTTTGGCTTACTTAAATTATGTTCAAAATTTGATTTTGGATCTCTAGGGTTATTCTTAATTCTATTTTAACCCATATTTGTTTTTGGACCAAAATTAAATTATGAAATAAATTTAAAATGTGTCAATTAATTTATCTGAAAATAAGAAAAATTATTTTAGAAAAATTTTGACACATTTAGAAATTTTACAAAATTATTATTTAGTATTATTTAATTTTTCTAAATTGTGCAATAAATATTTTAGACAATTTTAACACATGTGGAATTTTGTAAAATTATTATTCAGTGTTATTTAATTTGTCTAAATTGTGCAATAAATATTTTAAACAATTTTGAACACATATGAAATATTGTAAAATTATTATCTAGTGTTATTTATTTTGTCTAAGTTTATAGAAAATTTATTTAGGCAATTTGGCACATTTATAACTTCATAAAATTATTTGTTGTGCCATTTAATTTTATCTAGATAATCTGGAGTTATTTTAGACAAATTCTATAACACGTATATGGAAAAATAATTAAGGGAGAATTTTTTAAATTATCAATCACATAAGGTTTAGTTGATTAATTAATTAAAATAAATTTTCATTAAGATGAAATTAACCAGTGCATTTATATAGAGATTTTTAATGCACATAATAGACTTTTATATTTTTGTTATTAGCATATATATATATATATATATATATACAAGGAGTAGCCAAAGCATCCTTTAATAATAAGTACATGCATCCTAGATATGCTTTTTCATGGAAATCACATATGAAATTAAAAATATTAATTGTAATTAAGTATGTAGTCATAATAAATCTTTACCCACTGATAAATAGTTATTTCTATATGTCTAATTGGGATGAAATAGAAGTTGCCTTGTGTTTCCTAAGTAGCTTACAAGTATTAGAGGGCATAAATACATTCTTGTTTCATCATAAATGACATGTAAATATATGCTATGCTAATTTCTTTGCCCACAGATAGATTTTAGTGATATAATATTTATGCTTTTTATATCCCTTGCACTAGTAAGCATACAATTTTGGAATGTGATGGTTAATTTGCCTTGTAATTCTTTAGTAGGCATTACTAATATTGAAATCCACCTTGCAACTTCTCCTACACAAATTTCTCTTTTGATGGCTGATAACAACCAAAATAAAATCATTATGAATGGCACAAATTACAAAATCTAGAAAGAAGATGTTCACCTTCGGTTAGGTTGCCTTGATTTAGACTCAGTTCTCCTCATGGGTGAGCTACTAGTACTTACAAATACTAGTATTAATGATGAAAAAGACTTACATAGAGCCTAGGAGAAATCCAATCAGCTTTGTAACATGCTAGTTAAGCTAAGAATAGATACTAGCATTCATGAGTTCATTCTTGATTACAAAAATATTAAAGACTATTTGAAGGCGATAGACAATCAATTTGCCACTTCATATAAATCACTTGGGCGTACTTTAATGGCTAAGTTGTGTACCATGAAATTGACTGGTACCAGAGGGGTGAGGCAACATATAATGAAAATGAAAGACATTGCATCACAGCTGAAAGCCTTAGGTATAAAGCCCAATGAGCCAGTCTTCGTACAGCTAATCCTTAACTCACTACCTCATCAATATGCTACATTTAAGATTTCCTATAATACACATAAGGAAAAATCGATAGTGGATGAACTACTGGCCACGTGTGTACAAGAGGAAAGCAGGTTGGCGATTGAAGGTTCTAGTAAGATGCCTAAGGCTCGTCTAGCAAATAGCTCTAAGAAAGAGAAGGGTAAGAAAAAAACCATTGCTCCTATTCATGCATCAAATAAGGAGGCTACTAGGTGTTCTTTCTGAAAAAAGAAAAGGCATATGAAGAATGAATGCCCTAAAAGCAAGGCTTGGCTTATTAAGAAAGGTATATCTCTATCTTTAGTATGTTTTGAATCTCATTTGATTAATACATGTCATGACACATGGTGAATTGATGTTGGATCTATGGTTCATTTTTCTAATACTATGCAAGGATTTTCTCAACATAAGGAATCCACGTCCCAATGGATTTAAAGTATTTCCAAGTTATGGAATTAGCTTAGCAGTGGAAGCTATAGGGACCTATAGAATTATCTTATCTTCTAGTTTTGTATTGGATTTTGAACAAACTTTTTATGTTCCTAGTTTTTCTAGGAATTTGATTTCGGTTTCAAAGTCAGTATTGCTAGGTTTCTCAATAAATATTCTCTAGACTTGAATTTAATTTATTGAAAGATTGAATTCCTGTTAAGAAAATTTCTTTATTTGATGGTTTGTTTAAACTTTATACTATTGATGATGCTTCTAATTCTTTTATAACCCTATATAATAATTATGGTATCAAACAATGAGTCTTGAATGAGAACTTAGCTAACTTGTGGCATAGGAGATTAGGGCATATCTCCATGGATAGAATCAAAAGATTAGTAAAGAATAGGATTCTCCAATTTCTAGACTTTAATGATCATGATTCATGTGTTGACTACATAAAGGAAAAGCATACCAATAAGTCACATAAGGAAGCTAAGAGGAGTTCTGAATTATTAGAAATTATTTATACTGATATTTGTTCTTCTAATCTGTGCTCTAATTGTCAAAAATATTTTATCTCCTTTGTTGATAATTTTTCTCAGTGTATGTGTATCTGCTTATTTTATAATAAAAGTGAGGCACTAGATGCTTTTAAGGAATATAAACCAAAAGTAGAAAAACAAATAGGGAACAAATCAAAACAGTAAGATCTAATAAATGAGGTAAATATTTTGGAAGATACATTGGTAAGGAAGAAGCACTAGGTCCATTTGCTCGATTTCTTCAAGAGCATGATATTATTCCACAATACACTATGCTTGGCTCACTTACTATGAATTGTGTGGTTGAAAAAAGGAATAGAACACTGATGGACATGGTGAGGAGTATGCTTAGTAACTCGAAACTTCCTACTTCTTTGTGGCGATATGCACTTAAGATAGATGTATATATTTTAAATAGGGTTTTAAACAAAAGCTGTGTCTAAGATGCCTTTTGAAATCTGGAAAGATTGGAAGCCCAACTTGAATCATATATGGGGTTGTTTTGTTGAGTTAAGAGTGTATAACCCACATGAAAGGAAGTTAGATTCTAAGACTATTACTGCATATTTTGTTGGTTATGCAAAAAGGTCCAAAGGTTATAAATTCAATTGTCCTTTGTATACTATGATATTTATAGAATCTAGGAATGCAAAATTTCTAGAGAATAATATAATTAGTGGGAGTAGTCAACCTCATAATATAATCATTGAGGATGATCACATTCAGCCAATAACTTTCACTAGTTATGGTGAAATTTTTGTTCTATAAGACACCTATTCTATAAGGGTGAATGAAGAACATAATCAGGTTCTAATTATCCTTATTGATCATGATAGAAATTAGGAGCATCCTTATTCAGAAAATCCTACCATTCAAGTTGAGGAGCCTTATAATGTAGAAGAAATACTTCAGCCAGTGGTAGAGGATATTCCAATAATGTAGCCTTAAACTTCACAAGAGGTTTAATTAAAAAGATTAACTAGGGAAAGAAAGTCAACAATACCTTGTGACTACA
Organism: Erythrophleum fordii; assembly: GCA_032878935.1. Taxonomy (NCBI): domain Eukaryota; kingdom Viridiplantae; phylum Streptophyta; class Magnoliopsida; order Fabales; family Fabaceae; genus Erythrophleum; species Erythrophleum fordii. The sequence continues at coordinate 7,094,374 of JAVQMF010000025.1, read as the reverse complement.
TAGTGTGTCTTACTGAAGCTAACTATAGCATAAGTGTTAAAGATGACCCTATTACATTTACACAGGCTATGAATGATGATAATTCTAAATTGTAGTATGATACCATGGTTGATGAGATAGAATCTATGACAAACAATAATGTCAGGGAACTTGTAGAGTTACCTAGTAGGGCCAAGCCCATTGGCTATAAATTGGGTCTTTATGACCAAAAGGGATTTACTAGGCAACATAAAGTACTACAAGATAAGATTGGTTGCAAAAGATTTTACCCAAAAGGAAAGAATTAATTATAAGAAGACATTTTCTCTTGTTTCTAAAAAGATTCCTTTGGCATCATCATGGCATTGGTAGCCCATTTTGACTTAGAATTATATCAAATGAATTTTAAAATTGCCTTGCTTAATAATGATCTTAATGAGGAATTGTATATGAAACAACCTGAAGCGTTTATCTTAAAGGGTGCTGAAAACTTAGTCTACAAGTTGAAAAAGTCAATCTATGGGTTTAAGTAGGCTTCATGACAATGGTACCTAAAATTTCATGATATAATCACATCTTTTAGTTTTGTTGAGAATATTACGGATCAATGTGTATACTACAAAGCCAATGGGAGTAAGGTCATATTTATGATCTTATATGTAGATGACATTTTACTTGCCTCAAGTGATTTGGGGTTGCTACATGAAGTAAAATAGTTTTTGTTTAAGAATTTTGAAATGAAAGATATAGATAAGGCATCCTATGTCATTAGCATAAAGATCCATAAAAATAGGTTTCAAGGTTTCTCAAGACTATCATAAGAGACCTATATAAGTAAAATTCTTGAATGATTTAGAATGAAAGACTCACCCAATATTGTACCTATAGTGAAAGAGGTCAAATTTAGCTTATTTCAATGTCTCAATAATGAGTTGAAGAGAAAAGAGATAAAGAATGTTCCCTATGTTTCAGCAATAAGAAGCCTGATGTATACATAGGTCTGCATAAGGCCTGATATAGTTTTAGCTATAGGCATGTTAGGAAGATATCAAAGTAATCCTAAAATGGAACATTAGAAAGTTGTGAAAAAGGTTATGAGGTATCTTAATGGTACCAAAGATTATATACTTACTTATAAAAGGATAGACAACTTAGAAGTTATTGGATATTCAAACTCAAACATGATGGGATGTGTTGATACTAAAACGTCAACATCTGCATAAGGCCTGATATAGTTTTAGCTATAGGCATGTTAGGAAGATATCAAAGTAATCCTAAAATGGAACATTAGAAAGTTGTGAAAAAGGTTATGAGGTATCTTAATGGTACCAAAGATTATATGCTTACTTATAAAAGGATAGACAACTTAGAAGTTATTGGATATTCAGACTCAAACATGATGGGATGTGTTAATACTAAAACGTCAACATCTAATTAAATATTTTTACTAGCTAAAGGTGGCATCTCATAGAAGAGTGCTAAGCAAGTTTTTATTACTACTAGTACTATGGAGGTTGAGTTTATTTCAAGTTATGAGGCAAGTTCACAAGCTATATGGTTAAAAATTTTCATCAATAGACTTAAGGTTGTGGGCTCAATCTCTAGGCCCATTAAAGTGTATTATGATAACATAGTTGTAGTTTTCTTGGTTAAGAATGACAAAAGTAGAAGTCAAAGTAAACACATCGACATTAAGTATTTAGCTTTAAGAGAATTGATCAAGGATAAATAAGTTATTATAGAGCACATTTGGATGAAAGAAATGCTAGCTGATCCATTAACTAAAGGGATGCATTTAAAAAAGTTTAAGGATCACAAACCTCGTATGGGTCTAAGACTATATATAGTCTAATTAAGGTATGTATAGTAATGAAATTTTGAATTATAATTTATTTTTCTCTATGTGATGTATATATAATTTTGCAAGGATAATAAACATCTAAGTTAGAACTGAATAGATATTTAAGGTTTACTTATAAAGTTTATTGCCCAATAAAGATTTAATCATATTGCAAGTGATACATAGAAAGTAATATTTGCATTAAAGGACTTGTCGCTATGATTCTTGTAGTATGATTTTATTTTGCTTTAGATTTACTATATGGCAAACCATATTAGGACCAACTGAAAGAGTGTTGAATATTTATTTATTGGATATAATATTTATTATTTAAATATTATAAAGATATTATTTTAATGTCTGTTAATATATCCTAATTCTTTTGAAATTTAAATTAAAAAATATCCCCTTTAAATGGTCCTAATATCTAAGGAGTGGTTAGTCGGATCAATGGATTGAGGGGTTAGTGGATAAGGCCGTTACTTAATGTTAATGCACAATAAAAGGCTTGATGGGAGTCTTTAATCATACATTCTAAATATTGGCCATTTGTGAAAGATTCCCAGATAAGAAAGCTCTACCCATACAGACTATCACTGAGAGACTCTCCCTTGTGAGAGGAAGCTCCTTGTTAAAAGTTTTTATTCAATTGTTGTGTGATAAACCTCAAGACTAAGATCGTGAACTTGTTGTAATCTATCTACATCGAATCATCTAACATGGAAATAGGTATTTATATGAATAATTTTATTCACTTTCACATTTTATCTCTTCTAATTTAAATAGAAATTCAATTATATGAAATTATGAATTTCATAATAGTATAAGGAAGAGGTGATTTTAGTATTGTTAATAGATTTTATTTATGCTTAGTTTTAAATCTAAACTAACAGAAGGTAGTGCCTTTAAGAGGTCTTTAAAATTCTCTACACTTGTTAATGCCATCACTCTGAAGAAGTTAATTAAGAAGAGAATTCCCTTGAATCTACATCCAAAGGTTTGGTTTTCCTTATCAGGGGCTGCCAAGAAGAAGTCCACCATGCCTAACAAAATGATTTGACCAAAGCAGTGGAGGAGGTCACCACTACTACTAGATTGATTGATCATGTGAGTACGTCTGCCTTGCCTACATTCTTATAATGATAACTATGATAATCTACCAAGCATCGATACTTAAAATGAAACTTGACCATATTAGATACGATATTTGACCACTATATATTTTGTCCGTTCATATTGTGTTGTTACTTGTATCCATGTTAGTATTGATTTCTTAGGCGAATAATCAATGAATTGGGTTTAATTTTACTATTGAAGGATGATTTTTAACCCCAAGTAAATAATTCATTCAATTTGTTGAATTAATCACATTTCCTAATTTTTAACTTTTTTTTTTCCAATGAATAGCTTTAATGGATGATTTAAGTCACAAAAGATTCATTGGAAAATGGGGCAATATCCTAAACTTTCTAACCTTATCATTAACTCATGTTCCCGAGTCAGTGTGTGCATAAAGTTTTGAACCAAGGATTTGCTTAAATTACATCCTAATCACTATATATTTGATATTAGAAAGAGATAGAAACTTGTTTGGTCATCTGTACTATTTGAAGTTTTGTGATCAATTAGGGCTTTTTATATATCACCTTTTATGTGATTGGAATGTTACTGCTTCTTATGTAAAAATGTGAGATGGGTTTGCCATCAAGGTATCAAATGTGACTGCATGCATCTTTATAGCTTATTGATTTAATTTGTTGAGAATAATATGCACTAGTACCCATATTACTATTTTAAGTAAATTTCTTCTATTTCATGGAATCATTCTTCGTGCCTATGTATATAGGACATGCCACGAACCTTCCCTGGTCACCCATGGTTGGATACTACAAACAGATATGCTACTCTTAGGTGTGTTCTTATTAGCTATTCTTTTCCTAATTCTAATGTTAGGTATGTCAAGTGGGTTTCCTACTTTGCTTCATTGTCTTGCATTTTCTAAAAAAATGTTTTTCTTTTAGGTCTTCAATATGAAACACAAAAATGCTTTGATAAGTTGGTACTACTAATTTGAGGAGAATATGCCTCTCTAATGGTGTCTTCTTTTCGTTCTTTTGTGGTATAAATTGTTGACTCTTTTTATGAATTAGCAACATGCTTATTGTTTTTTCTCTTGCTTCTCTTGACCATAGAAACACTTTCCACCAACTAATGAATTCCTTGAACTAATTTTTCTATTTCAAATTTTTGAAAATTAAGGGTGCTTGTATGACTTAATATTGACATGGCCGCTGCAAAAACAAAGCACATTGCTTTGAGGCAGTGGCTTATATCTGTGATGGTAAGGAGTCATTTGTAAGGTGATTGTGAATGGAATATGCTTGAAGTTGATAACAGTCTCAGTGTCGCCATTGTTTTCAATTGCTAGAGATTCCAAAGTATTTGGGTTGAAATTTGAATCTTCTCAAGTCTTTAATGGACTGCTAACAACAAAGAATAATCCATTTTTATTGACTCATATTCTGTTAAAATAGCAGCCTTCCAACCAGTTGAATCCCAAAAAAATCAACACAATTTCATCCATTTCCAAAACATATAGATCCATAACAAACTTGTACCCCTATAAACATAATTCAAACATCCAAACATATACTTACACATCTACATATAATTTAATTAGACAAATTTTTGTATTTGCTACACCCATCAATGGAAAAAATGACCCTAAATTGCTACAATATTGGCATACAACTGAGAAATCACAGACTTTTCCTCATAAATGCATCACAACTTGTTTCTTGGCAAGCTGCACTACCACTTTTGCATGTAGGCGTCTACCTTGCCGAAATGAAAGACTGAACCACACAAGTTGCAATCAATGTTTCTTCATATGTGGGTTTCTTATATATTATTTTATTAGGTAATTAAGCCTATATAAGGACCTTCCCCTTATATGAGCAAATTACACAATGTAGGAAAAAAAATATCTTTCTTATCCTGTATTCTATATGAGAAAATTTTCTCTTCCTCCTTTTGTTTTTATTCTCTTCAGTTGGTATCAAAGCAAGTGGTCAGGGGATAGTTTACTCAAGCCAATGGTCAAGGACTATGTTGTAATACCTTGAAATAATAAAATAAATAAAATCAAATAAAATATTTTAGGTTATTAAAATAAAAAAATTAAATAATTTTTTTAAAAAAATTATTTTGGAGTTTATAAAATTTTCTAAGAAATTTTCTAATTATTTTAGATACCAAATAAAGCATATCAAACTTTCTAAAAAGAATATTTTAATGCCTTTCAAGCACTCTTTCTCCACCTTTTTCCATTTGATGCAGCATTTTTTTTCTTCATCTTCTTCATGAAGCTGTGCATTTTTTGGGTACTATCCACCTTTCTTTGTCTCTTAAATTTTTCTCTCCTCTTTTGGTCACTTCCAACCATCCACCTATCACCATTAGTCATTGTTTTGATGTGCTTCAATTCTAGTGCTCCTCCCCATTGTTGCAACTCCATTTTTCCTCATCTTCTTCCTATTTTCTTTCACTATTCAGTTGTGAGTTTTATGGAATTTGAAGGTAGTTTTTTTTCTCTTCTCTCCTTCATTTTTTCCCCATCAATATTGATATTTTTCACATGCTTTATTGAAGCACAATCCCTTTGTACAACTTTCTTCCTTCATAGTGCCATGGGTGAGCTCCAAACATTGGGGGTTTGTTGAAGTTTAACATTAAAGTGTAAATTAGCATTTCCCACTTCATCCTCCAAGCTCTATTAAGTGAGTTTTAAGCTTAATTTAAGTTATGGAAACTTAGATTGAAAAATCTAAAGTTAGGGTTTGTATTTAGGATAGTAAAGTATGTAAAAATTTAGGGATTTCTGTTTTATCGAGTATACTAAGTTATATAAATAATCGTGGATATAATTTGAGTGGTCAAAATAATTATTATATATTAGTTATAAGTTTAGGCAATACCGGGGAGACTCCTTCAACTGGGACTCAGTAATAAATAATAGGAAATAGGGACCTAAATTATTGGTCCCAATTGGTGAGTATGTAAATAATGGAGTGGCATCTTTATTTATTTAGTGTTATATTTTTATAGCCAAATTTCGTTTTATGATTTATAAGTTATGCTCTTTCGGGAAACAAATCAGTGTTTTGAAAACTTCAAGATATGTGTGTATACATATTCATAAGATAAATGAATAAATTAATTAATAAGCAAATGAATGATTGAAATATTGTAAGGATACAAACTTATGGAATGCAAAAGAAGAAATTGAAGAAAAGAAAGTAGTGATTTGTGTATATATATTTATGAGAAGTGTTTTATGTGGCTTTGTTATTCCATGTTTTTATGGTGGTTCTATTGAAAGGTAACTCATCTTATTAATAAACTACTTATTTTCTTGATTCGTTGTTTATCTTTAGTTACATAAATGTTATTTTAGTGGATTTTATTTTACTTCCATTTTTTTATAATGGATGGGAATCTAGTCAGGACTTCATAGCCGTTAGCAAAGGTAACAGCCTATGCGCACCTAGAATAAATAGTGAGTTGTGATAACACTGTGATGTGATGTATCTAGTGCTGTGTCCAGAGTTATTAGATTTGTACTGTGAAAGTGATGAGATGAAATATATCTAAGGCAATGCCAATAGATATGATGTTGTGGTTTGATTGTAAAGGCACTTGGTATTTTGTAAAGCCTCCTATAGAGTTTAAAACAAATATTATAATATCTCAACGTATATGGAAAATTTTGTTGTCCTATTTATAAAAATAAACTTACTATCTCAACCCTTTTCTTAGGAGGCTCTTCAATCCACCAATGTGGGGGACCATTTGCTTTTGTCTATTTTCTTTATTCTCCACCACAATTTCTTCGTAATTGACCAAAACAAAAAATGATATATATCAAGAATACTTTATTACTGTAATCCTTGGGTCTTTGTTATCACACCCTGAATATAGGGGGTGACCAGCATGGAGAACCAAGTGAAGTTCCTATCTGTAAGCCTAACAGATATAACCTTTTAATTAGATATAGCTTTGGAATGATTCTATACGTGTCACGACCCAAATTCTGAGACATGACCGGCGCATAGGCTAAACTAATCTGGAGATTAGATTAGCCTAGCAAGCCTTACTAAATTTAAAGTCAACTATTATATCACATAATTTAACTAACCTATATACCCACAAGTTTTAGAAAATTTAATATATAGTTTATTATGCCATTAGGGGCTACCGAAAATTCGGCAGCATCTCCCCTAAAAATTGGACATCCCATCCTGAAAAATACAGTAAACCAGCACCAGCACCAGTAAGTTACATAATCAAAATGCCTAGTTAGGAAAGTATAAACAATATTACATATTATAAGTGACCATATAATATAGACAATTCCAAAACTCTTTCTTTACACCTAAATGCCACCACATCATGGAGTCTGACACAATTTCACAAAATTTAAACACCTACTCTAAGAGTCTGGTAGCTCACGAGCTCCCAGATCACTTTACTCCTTCATTCCCTGGTCTGAAAAATAATGAAAGAAAAAGGGTAAGCCTACCACTGGCTTAGTGAGTGTATAAACAATAAAGTGCCTAAAAGGAAAACAAGTGCATATCAAAGTTCTTAAAAATTAATGATTTTCAAATAATTGAGGCAATAAGATTTATGGATGAAGTGAAAAATAATTATTTAAATAAAAAGAAATCTTTAGATAAAATCTATATTTCCTAAATATAAGAAAAATATTCTAAGAATGGGCATTATAAAGAGGAATTTAATCATCAAACCAAATCATCATATATCATGGCATTTCTTTGGATTCATCCAATCTTATCACTTTCACAATCAAATCGCAACACTGGATACATCACATCGCAGTACTATCACAATTCACAACTTATTCTAGGTGCACCTAGGCCGTTATCTCCGCTAACGGCTACAGGATCCTAACTAGATTTCCATTCATTATATAAAATAAAAATAATTCAAATAACATTTAGCTAGCAAAATTAAATAAGGAATTAAAAGGTAAATAAATAATTAACTAAGACAAATTAACCTTTATTATAATCTCTATAATATAAGAGGTTACAAAATAACACAAAATACTTTCTCATAAATAAACATAAACACACCACCACTTTCTTTCCATCCAATTCATTCTTTTGTGTTTCACAAGAATATATCACACCACATTTCAACTATCAATTTCTTTTGATAAATTTATTAAATCATCATATATATATATATATATTTTGAAGTTTTGAGCACATAAATCACACAATTGAAAATTTCACCATGGAAAATATAAATCGGAATAAAATAGATAAACCACTCTATTATCTACACACTCACCAGTTGGGACTAATAGTATAAGTCCCTATTCCCTACTGTTCAATGCTGAGTCTCAGTTGGATGAGTTTCCCTGGTATCACCTAAAATTTATAACCAATATAAATTAATTATACTAACTACTCCAATAACATCTATAATTATTTATATAACCTAATATACTCCCTAAAACATAAATCCCTAAATTCTTATATACATTTCTATCCTAAATACTAACCTTAAATTTGGGGTTTTTCAATCTAAGTTTCCATAACTCAAATTAAGTTTAAAACTCACTTCTTGGAACTCCAAAGATAACTTTAGAAGGGTTAATTTACATTTAAATGTTGAAATTCAAGAAACCCCAATCTTGGAGCTCACCCACGGCACTAGGAATGAAAAGAGCTACATGAAGGGAATTTTTGCTTCAATAAAACATGTGAAAGGATCAATATTAATGGAAAAGAAAGATAAAGGAAGAAGAGAAAAAAAACTACCTCCAGGATCCAGAGATTGCAGCTGAACGGCGAAGAAACATGGGAAGAAGATAAGAATAATAGAGTTGTAATGATGGGAAGAAGCACCAGGATTGAAGCACGCCGGAATAGGGATTAACGGTGGTAGATGCGTGATGGAGGTAACCAAAATAGAAGAGAGAATTCTTTTTTTGAAGATGGAGATATAAGGTGCAGCGAAGAGAAGGGAAGCCTTTCGTGAAAAATGAAGAAGGAAGTGGGACGCTGCATCAGATGGAAAAAGTTGGAGAGAGAAGGTGTTTAAGAATTATTAAAGTATTCTTTGGCTAATATTGCACTTTTGCCCCCAACAAGTCTAATTTCTTTGATTGATATTTAGAAAAGATTAGAAAACTCCCTAAAATTTTTTTTTTGAACCTAAAATAGATATAAAAATTATATATATATATATATATATTTTTTTTTTCCTAAAATATATTGTTTATTTATTTATACTACATATATATATATTTTCTAGGTATTACATTCTTCCCCCCTTAAGAAATTCGGTCCCCCGAATTTTAAGCAAGCTCCTTACCAATGGATTCGAAAAGGTATGGATACTTCTCACGTATAACTTCCTCAACTTCCCATGTCGCTTCCTCCTTGGAATGATTCTGCCACATCACTTTCACTGAAACTATGTCCTTGTTCCTTAATCTCTTGACTTGTCTATCAACTATAGCCATGGGTTGCTCTTCATAAGCGAGTTGTTCATCCAACTGTATTGTTTGTGGTTGAAGCACGTGAGAAGAGTCAGGTAAATACTTCCGAAGCATTGATACATGAAAGACGGGATGAACATTTGCAAAGTTCGGTGGAAGAGCCAAACGATAAGCTACATTTCCTACCCTTTCAAGAATCTCAAACGGCCCAAGGTACCTAGGGCTTAGCTTTCCCTTCTTGCCAAACCTTAAGACACCTTTCATTGGTGATACACGTAGGAACACAAGATCTCCAACTGCAAATTCCAAATCACGTCTCCTGTGGTCGGCGTAAGACTTTTGTCTACTTTGAGCAGTCAATAGCCTTTCACGGATCAGCTTTACCTTGGCTACTGACTCCTGAACTAGGTCTGGGCTTAATAGTGTTGATTCACCCACTTCGAACCATCCAATAGGTGACCTACAACGCCTACCATACAGTGCTTCAAAAGGAGCCATTTGAATGCTTGATTGATAACTATTGTTATAAGCAAATTCCACCAAAGGTAAGTATTTATCCCAACTCCCACCAAGGTCTAAGACACATGAACGTAGCATATCTTCTAATATTTGAATTGTACGTTCAGATTGCCCATCTGTTTGAGGATGAAAGGCAGTACTAAGATCCAATCTAGTTCCAAGTGCTTCTTGAAAGGACCTCCAGAACTTAGCCGTAAATTGTGGGCCACGGTCTGAAATAATGGATACTGGTACACCATGAAGAGAGACAATCTCATCCAAGTAAAGTTTAGCATACTGAGCTACACTATAAGTAGTTTTCACAGGCAAGAAGTGAGCAGACTTGGTCAAGCGGTCAACAATCACCCAGATTGAATCATAACCCTTGATAGTTTTAGGCAATCCAGTTACAAAGTCCATGGTAATTCTCTCCCACTTCCATTCCGGTATTTCAATTTGTTGAAGCAAGCCTGCAGGCTTTTGGTGCTCAGCCTTCACCTGTTGACACACTAAGCATTTAGATACAAATTCTGCCACATCCTTTTTCATCCCTTTCCACCAATATAACTCCTTTAAATCTTGGTACATTTTATTAGAACCTGGATGACAAGTATAAGTTGAATGATGAGCTTCCTCTAGCACTTTACTCCGTAAGTCTTCTACATTCGGCACACATAACCTATAACCGCACCTTAAAATACCTTCAGAGTCCACTGAGAACTCTTGTAGCTTTCCTTCATGGACTTCTTCAATGATCTTCTTTATTTGAGGATCTTGGTCTTGTGTAGCCTTGATTCTATCTACCAAACTAGAACGGAGCTGCACATGGGCTAATAAGGCGCCAGATCCTGTGATCTCTAACCTTACTCCACTTTCTTCAAGCTTCTGAAACTCTTTCACCATAGACCTCTTAACTTCCGCTATGTGGGCTAGGCTACCCATTGATTTTCTGCTTAATGCATCTGCAACCACATTAGCTTTACCAGGATGATACAAAATATTACAATCATAATCTTTCAAAAGCTCCATCCATCTTCTTTGCCTTAAATTCAAATCTCGCTGTTGGAAAATGTACTTGAGACTCTTATGATCGGTGTAAATTTCACAGGTCTCACCATACAAGTAATGCCTCCATATTTTTAAAGCAAAGATCACTGCAGCCATTTCAAGATCATGAGTAGGGTAGTTCTGCTCATGTTTCTTAAGTTGTCTAGATGCATAAGCTATCACCTTCCCGTGTTGCATTAAGACACAACCCAAACCCACTCTTGAAGCATCACAATAGACTGTATAGCCCCCACTCCCCAATGGAAGAGCTAACACCGGTGCGGAAGTCAAACAGTCTTTTAGCTGTTGGAAACTATGCTCACAAGCATCAGACCACTGAAATTTTATGCCCTTCCTTGTCAGCTTGGTTAAAGGAGCTGCAAGCTTAGAAAATTCTTTAACAAATCTGCGATAATATCCTGCTAGTCCAAGAAAACTACGTATCTCCGTCACTGTAGTAGGTCTAGGCCAACTCTGGACTGCCTCTATTTTCTTCGGATCCACACTAATCCCAACCTTGGATACTGTGTGTCCTAAGAAAGCCACACTGTCTAACCAAAACTCGCATTTTGAAAATTTAGCATACAAACGATGCTCTCTCAAGGTTTGTAAGGCCATTCGTAAATGTTGTTCATGTTCCTCTTTACTCTTTGAGTATACAAGAATATCATCAATAAATACAATCACAAAGTGATCTAAATATGGTTTGAAGACTCGATTCATCAAGTCCATAAAAGCTGCTGGAGCATTTGTAAGCCCAAAGGACATGACCAAGAACTCGTAGTGCCCATAACGAGTCCTAAAAGCTGTTTTTGGAATATCTTCTCCTCTGATCTTCAATTGATGGTAGCCTGACCTCAAATCAATTTTTGAGAAGCATTGAGCTCCCTGAAGTTGGTCAAACAAGTCATCTATTCGTGGCAATGGGTATTTATTCTTTACTGTCACCTTATTCAATTGCCTATAATCAACACACAACCGCATAGATCCATCTTTCTTCTTCACAAATAACACCGGGGCACCCCAAGGAGAAGAACTAGGGCGTATGAAGCCTTTATCAAGAAGATCTTGTAATTGTTCTTTCAACTCTCTAAGTTCTGCTGGAGCCATACGATATGGAGGTATAGACATAGCTGAAGTGCCAGGAATCAAATCTATACAGAACTCAATCTCTCTGTCTGGTGGTAAACCTGGCAACTCTTCTGGAAAAACATCAGGGAATTCACATGCTATAGGTACTTCTTTTAGACTTACTCCTGTCACCCGTGTGTCTCTAACCATTGCTAGATAGCCTTTACACCCCTTTCTCAATAACCTTCTAGCACCCAAGGTAGAGATTAAATTTTTGGGTGCCAAGCTTTGATCACCCTGATAAGTAATAGTTCCTCCTTCTGGCAATTTAAATTTCACGACTTTATTATGACAATCAAGTATGGCATGAGAAGAGGATAACAAATCCATACCCAAGATCACATCAAAGTCCGTCATGTCGAGGACTATTAAGTCTACTAGTAACCGATTTTCTCCTACTAGAATTTCACATGATTTATACACACAATTGGCTATAATTACATCACCTATAGGTGTAGCCACAGCTAATGGTTCGTCAAGAGGTGATGCATCTCTGCCAAACCGCAATGCGAAGAATGGAGATACAAAAGAATGTGTAGCCCCAGGATCAAATAAAACATGTGCATCAAAAGAGCAAATTGGAAGTATACCTGCAACCACTGCATTTGATGTCTGAGCATCCTGACGGGTCATAGCAAAAACACGAGCTTGACCTCTCCCAACTTGTCCTTGACCTCTACCTCTGAACCCTCTACCACTAGACTGGGCCTCACTATAACCTCGACCTCCAGAACCCCCAATCTGTCTTAAAGGCGCTGCAGGTATTGGAAAAGATGGTAACGCTGGAGGGTTTGACGCGTGACTAGAAGATGGTCGAGCCGATAATGTAGGACAATCTTTTCTGAGGTGGCCTTGCTGACCACACTGATAGCACACTTTTCCTGGTCCAAAACAAACTCCAGTATGAACTCTCCCACAAGTAGGGCAAGAGGGGAGAGTCTTAAAAGATCTCCCTCTGTCACGGCTGACCTGAGAGGAGCGTGGCTGATCATTTCCACTAACTGGTATCATACTAGATGAATGACTACTATAACCTCCCTGATGCCGAGAACCCTGATGATGGCCTTGATAGCTTACCCTAATCTCTCTTGATGCATTAGCACTACCTTGGCCATGATAGCCGCCTCGAGTACTCTTAGTGCGTTGTCGCTTACGTGGCTCTTGTAATACCTTACTCTTTTTACTTCGAGCTTCAAACAGTTTAGCACTTTCAACTACCTCTTCATATGAATCATAATGGGTCCTTGCTACAGATCGAAATAAATAATCTAGAAGACCTTGAACAAATCGCTTTGCCCGCATTTCTTTAGTAGCCACCAGATGTGGAGCATATCTGGACATTTGAGTATATAATATATCATATTCTGAAACTGTCATATCCTCTGTCTGTCTAAGAAGTTCAAACTCCCTTGCTCTAGCATCTCTGACAGTCTGTGGAAGGAACCGCCTCATAAATAATTCTGAAAACTCCCTCCAACCCAGAGGAGGTGACTCTCGTGGCCTTCCTTGCATCATGGTCTCATACCACGTCCGAGCCATACCCACCAAACGAAACTCTGCTAATTCAACTGATCTAGTAGACGTACACCCCAGTGCCCGACAAAGTCGACCTATCTCATCCAAAAAGTACTGTGGGTCTTCACTTGCTTCTGTACCCGAGAAGGAAGGAGGTTTGAGTTTCATAAATTCAGCCAACCGAACCTCATTACCCCTTTCCTGTGGAACTGGCTGCTCCTCCTGTGGCCTGGGTTCTTGTTCAGGCCTAGGGTCTATATGTTGCTCTTGCTCCTGTTGTTGCTGTTGTTGCTGCTACTGTTGCATCATACCTAACATCACCATCATAGTCTGCTGCATTGCATGCATCCCAGCTACAACATCAGCTAATGTTGGATTGGCTTGCTCAGCCTCAGGCACCTCAACCCTTGCCGCTTCAGCGGCTTCAACTCTTTGATCATTTTCAGGTCTACGGCCACCATCGCGTCCGCGACCTCTACCACCCCCTCGCCCTCGGCCTCTAGGTGCCGGAGCAGTGGCATGAGGCAAGTTAGAAGCCTCATCAGGAACATATCTCTTAGGCGCCGTCCTTTTTCTTGGCGGCATCGTCCTAAAATAAAGGTAATATACACACGATTGATAATTTTGATAAAAATATAAAAATTTAATATAAACTACATATAGACTATAATATGAGACTCCATGATTAGGATTTGGCAATAATAGCTCCCTGCATGTAAAGTGTGCTGGCCAGATACACAATTACACACAAGATTCTACTACTTCCCAATCCTGTGGCTACTAGGACCTATACATGAACCACAGCTCTGATACCAACTTTGTCACGACCCAAATTCTGAGACATGACCGGCGCATAGGCTAAACTAATCTGGAGATTAGATTAGCCTAGCAAGCCTTACTAAATTTAAAGTCAACTATTATATCACATAATTTAACTAACCTATATACCCACAAGTTTTAGAAAATTTAATATATAGTTTATTATGCCATTAGGGGCTACCGAAAATTCGGCAGCATCTCCCCTAAAAATTGGACATCCCATCCTGAAAAATACAGTAAACCAGCACCAGCACCAGTAAGTTACATAATCAAAATGCCTAGTTAGGAAAGTATAAACAATATTACATATTATAAGTGACCATATAATATAGACAATTCCAAAACTCTTTCTTTACACCTAAATGCCACCACATCATAGAGTCTGACACAATTTCACAAAATTTAAACACCTACTCTAAGAGTCTGGTAGCTCACGAGCTCCCAGATCACTTTACTCCTTCATTCCCTGGTCTGAAAAATAATGAAAGAAAAAGGGTAAGCCTACCACTGGCTTAGTGAGTGTATAAACAATAAAGTGCCTAAAAGGAAAACAAGTGCATATCAAAGTTCTTAAAAATTAATGATTTTCAAATAATTGAGGCAATAAGATTTATGGATGAAGTGAAAAATAATTATTTAAATAAAAAGAAATCTTTAGATAAAATCTATATTTCCTAAATATAAGAAAAATATTCTAAGAATGGGTATTATAAAGAGGAATTTAATCATCAAACCAAATCATCATATATCATGGCATTTCTTTGGATTCATCCAATCTTATCACTTTCACAATCAAATCGCAGCACTGGATACATCACATCGCAGTACTATCACAATTCACAACTTATTCTAGGTGCACCTAGGCCGTTATCTCCGCTAACGGCTACAGGATCCTAACTAGATTTCCATTCATTATATAAAATAAAAATAATTCAAATAACATTTAGCTAGCAAAATTAAATAAGGAATTAAAAGGTAAATAAATAATTAACTAAGACAAATTAACCTTTATTATAATCTCTATAATATAAGAGGTTACAAAATAACACAAAATACTTTCTCATAAATAAACATAAACACACCACCACTTTCTTTCCATCCAATTCATTCTTTTGTGTTTCACAAGAATATATCACACCACATTTCAACTATCAATTTCTTTTGATAAATTTATTAAATCATCATATATATATATATATATTTTGAAGTTTTGAGCACATAAATCACACAATTGAAAATTTCACCATGGAAAATATAAATCGGAATAAAATAGATAAACCACTCTATTATCTACACACTCACCAGTTGGGACTAATAGTATAAGTCCCTATTCCCTACTGTTCAATGCTGAGTCTCAGTTGGATGAGTTTCCCTGGTATCACCTAAAATTTATAACCAATATAAATTAATTATACTAACTACTCCAATAACATCTATAATTATTTATATAACCTAATATACTCCCTAAAACATAAATCCCTAAATTCTTATATACATTTCTATCCTAAATACTAACCTTAAATTTGGGGTTTTTCAATCTAAGTTTCCATAACTCAAATTAAGTTTAAAACTCACTTCTTGGAACTCCAAAGATAACTTTAGAAGGGTTAATTTACATTTAAATGTTGAAATTCAAGAAACCCCAATCTTGGAGCTCACCCACGGCACTAGGAATGAAAAGAGCTACATGAAGGGAATTTTTGCTTCAATAAAACATGTGAAAGGATCAATATTAATGGAAAAGAAAGATAAAGGAAGAAGAGAAAAAAAACTACCTCCAGGATCCAGAGATTGCAGCTGAACGGCGAAGAAACATGGGAAGAAGATAAGAATAATAGAGTTGTAATGATGGGAAGAAGCACCAGGATTGAAGCACGCCGGAATAGGGATTAACGGTGGTAGATGCATGATGGAGGTAACCAAAATAGAAGAGAGAATTCTTTTTTTGAAGATGGAGATATAAGGTGCAGCGAAGAGAAGGGAAGCCTTTCGTGAAAAATGAAGAAGGAAGTGGGACGCTGCATCAGATGGAAAAAGTTGGAGAGAGAAGGTGTTTAAGAATTATTAAAGTATTCTTTGGCTAATATTGCACTTTTGCCCCCAACAAGTCTAATTTCTTTGATTGATATTTAGAAAAGATTAGAAAACTCCCTAAATTTTTTTTTTTGAACCTAAAATAGATATAAAAATTATATATATATATATATATATATTTTTTTTTTTCCTAAAATATATTGTTTATTTATTTATACTACATATATATATATTTTCTAGGTATTACAATACGTGACACTATTGCATCAATGTAATCATTTTTTTTCTTATACGACTATGAGAATACCCTAACTTCTTTTTGTTTTTTGGTAGAAATTTTGACAGAGTATCCTTTAAAAATTGGACATCCTAAATTTTCTACAATAGCCAGAAACAAGAATCAACAAAAGAGAGCTTTGCTCTCTGCCACCAATCACAAAAAAGATAAAATAATAAATTAAAAAAAAAATAAAACAAGGGGGGAATTATGCCTGTGACAAGCAAAGCAATGTCAAAAATAAAATATATGCTACAACATTTATAATTAATACACACAGAAATGATATGCTCTCACGGATCAAGTGTGGGGCTCACTACTTCCTATGCCCCTGAACCTAGAATGTTGGAAGCAATTTAGATCCAATGCCACTATCTGAAATAATGGAAATTAAGAAATGAGTCGAAAACTCAATAAGCAAATAACAATTATTATAATTGGAAATAAAAAGATGACAAACCAGATAAAAGCTAAGAACTTTAAAAGTCCTAATAGCACAATTAAACAACTAAAACTTCCAATAAACAAAACTCATGCATAGATAATTTTTAAGACATCAAGTCCTTATAATGATAGTTATAGGAGAAAAAGAGCTAACTTTCACTCTAGATGGTGCTGGCTACACCTCGTTGGTAGCTCCTTACCCTTCCATGGGTGGCTACACCTAACAGATAACTCATTTTCCACTTACCTCTATACATTAGGTTTACATATATATATATATATATATATATATACATATACACATATATTTCTGGGGGCGACTACACCTCGTTGGTAGCTCTTTACCTTTTTCACGGGTGGCTACACCTAACTGGTAGCTCATTTTCCTATCTAGGTTTCCTCCCACTTGTCTAAATGCAACTAGGCTACTTAATAGTGCTCACATATATATTAGTAGTGATAAAGTTACTTGTACCCACAATGAATTACATCTCTGACATTAGTAGTGATTAAGTAATTATACCCTAAGCTAAAGGGATTAGTTAAGCTTTTGAATCAAATAGAAACAATAAAATACTCAATTAAATGAATAAATTAATAATCAATGAATTAAACACTCCAATATCCAATCCAATTGTACTTTAATATACAACCAAATATAATATAATATAATATAATATAAAAATACATCATTATATATAACACACACACACACACATATTTGATTAGTAAATGAATCAAATTTAAAAATCTTGGTTATGGTTCCTATAGAAACATACTTTGACTTACGAATGATGTATTAATCTCATCAAGAAGCACTTACCTCAATTAAATTGGTACATAATACTGAATATTGGTTTCAACCCGCATTATTATACTATCAGCTCAAGTACATGAAGGATAGGCAATTTATAAGTCTACTCCGTTAAGATCATGCACAAGTCATTTGATTATGATTTGATTACCAATATCTTAGTTTCACAATTAATATACGAACCTAATAAACAATTATAAATTGTTATCTACTCACCGATGATACCAATCTTTGTTGTGGCACTTGCTCCCTTTCAATATCAACATTTGTAGAGCTTCCTAGCAACATTCACAATTCACCACATTATCACATAGGCTCACATTAGAAATTCTTAGCATCTATCGGATCCAATAATATTTAGTTTACTAAAAGTCCTACTTTCTAGCCTTTTTCTTTATCACTATGATCAACCCATGAACTTAGGTATTCTCATTTAGCTACTAAGTCATAATTTGAGTTTAGAAATTACCTCGAGGGACCAAAAACTGAAAATTAGTGCACGGATAACAATCAAATGGTTCACTTCAAAAACCCCAAATTCTTATAGCTCTTCTTGGCCTACAGGAAACAAAGAGGAAGGAGCAATGTTTCCAACCTTCTTAGAGATGGGATGGGCCAAAATCGAAAGGAGGAAGACAAAAATCCAGAGATTGCAACCAAAAATTGAAGAAAAAAATGGAATATGAATGGTGGAGGGCTTACTGTAATCGACGACACAAACAACCACCTCCACGGATCTTTACACTGCAAATGGACAGCAAAGATGCTTTTGGGAGGGCCACTCGATGCCGGCGATGACCTCACAGCGGTGAAGAAATGATGGCGGCCATAAGAGATGATGAATGAAGTGGAATAAGCTTCATTGCGGCTGAAGGACAATGAACACAGTGAAGAGAAGAAAATAAAAGGGAAGAAAAGGGGAAAAGGTAAAAGAAAAGGAAAAAAATTTTAAAAAAATTATTTATTTATTATTATTCTTTTTATTCTTTTTTTTTTAAGTTATTACATTTGCAATACTAGATGTGCAAGCCCCATTGTTCCCTTAAAACGCCATTTGGTATAGTGATGAATAGGTACTCTTTACTTTTTTTTACCATCCTGTATGCTAATGTACATGTCTTTCCGTGCTTGACACTACTTGGCTTTGATGGACTTAAAATAGTCACCTTATGTTCGCTATCATTAATGGCAAAATGTGTTTGCATCATAAAATACAATTATTAACTAATATAAATTTATGTGAATAAATTATAAAATAATTCAATAATTAATGTGTTACTCATATAGTATCCCTAGAATGTCATTTTTGCACTCAATTGGAACACTCATCCAATCCAAGTAGCTAATAGCAAATGTTGTGAATTTTTTTGCCAATGTTCTCTAAGAAAATACCCAATCATTCACTTCCCTTTCTAGTGGGTTAATTTTGGTCATTACAGTCTACAACAACCTTTTGCCCTGAAAGAAGGACCTAAACATCATGTGATGTTAATTGCCTGGGTCTAACTTATCCTTGCTTATCTCTAGAATTAATGCTTGTGTATAGAATTAAAGTTTATGGACAAAATTTTTAAAAAATATTTTAAATTGGATAATTGCAAATTCTTTAAATCAATTTTATTACATTTATTTAAATCAATTTGCAATTTTATAATATAATTATATTTCTGATCTTTATATAAATTTCATATTTATGATGGTAATCCTGAAAATTTTATGTTATGCATCTCCGTGCGATGCATTGCTCTATATTTCTGAGGATTTTATGTTCTTACCATCTTAATGTTAGGACCAGCTGGAAATGCTGAAAATACACTTCATGCTCGAAGTATCCTCTTACTGGAACGAAATCCCCAGGTTCGGCCGAACTCAAATCATAAAGAGAATACATCTGGTCAGTTCATGATGGATATCAAAGACAAATAAAATATGGTAGGATATAAATACGCGTAAACGATGTGGCTAGGAAACTACTATATGCTGAAACCTTGAAAAGTAAACCCCCTTTCTTTGATATGCCTAAAGTAGTCTTGTGGGGAGTAATAGAAAGTATAGAAGTGATTTTACTGTGAGATTTTCATAACTCTCCAGTATGTTTGCTCAAATTCCGTTTCGTGTAACTATACAAACATGCATATACATAAAGCTACATATATATATATATATTACTACTGCTTATTCAATACAATGAAACGAAATCTATAATTCATACAGTTGGAGGCATTGTGAAATATTTTTAAATCATTGTTATGAATTATTGAAAATTTTTTATTCTCGCTATTGTTCATAATGTGTCCAGCCAAGACACCACAGGATGCCGATAATCTATATTATAGATGAGTTTGAGGGGACATGAATTGAAGCTCCTCTGTTGGGCCCAAAATAGATAATCTAGGATGGTAGGACGTTAATGCGGAACGAAGGCTGAATCCATTAGAAACAATATTAATATGTACTTCTTAAAGAAATGATTGTTTGTATACAAGATTTTAGATTGATGCAGTACATGTTTGGATAAACGTTTTCATCTCTCAAATTACGTTTCGGACAAAGCAATAATTTGTTGTTTCTATATAACCATGGTTGGTAAACAAAATTTTCAAACTCTTTAACGCTCATCCAAACACACTAACAATAATTCATGACAACTTGTATTAAGTATGAGTGGAAACTGTACTATGTGAATAATGTATTAATAATGTTAGCAGCGTAATATTTCAATGATCGTTTTTCTTCCTGATTGACAATCTAGAAATTTAGTCCATAGCAAATTTATGCGTTAGCATCTCAGAAACCAAAGCAAGAGGCAAAATTGGAGTATTGCGTTTACGTACCTCAGGTATAATGGTACCATATACAGATCAGGCAAGTTGGATAGGTACAATGGTACCTATCAACTAAGTATGTTATTTTGGATCTAGAAATAATTCAAGAGGCCAAGATCTCTTCACATATCTTCAATATCACAAGTAAGACAACCATAGGAGAGATTTTAGAGAATTCCTATCTATGTAAATCACATAATTAAACCAAAGAACCAAGACCAAATAGGATAGCAAATTGGCATTTTATATAATACCCAGGTTGAAAGACAAATTGAAATTTTAATAATGCGAAGTTGAGTCCAAAGGAAAGGAACAAATTGAGACCCCAATTGTGTGAAACGAAGACTAAGGCAAACTCCCCTGTGGCATCAAAGCAAAAGACAGAGGAGAAATGGTCAAAATTAATTTAGAACTCTTCACGCAAAATCGAACCAAATGTACCCAAATTTATTCGAGTCCTCCCCACAGAATTAAATTACAAAGCAAGAACAGCCCACTATCATCTTACTAGGATCCTTTTACACAGTAATGGCAAGCCCAGAAGAATCAAAATTTAAAGTCTGCGTGCTCCGTAGAAACAACGGCAGATTGCTCTAATAACAGCAGCTATCTCAGATGGTAGATTCATTAGCAGGGTGATCGTCAACAGCCAATATTTTAAGTTGATACAATGAAGGATGGCCTCAGTGTCTGCTAATATTTTTAATTGTTTGACATTCAAAAGGATTTGGATTGAAAACTGAATCCAAATAAAATCCATTGTTAATGACTCATAATCTGTCAAAATAGGCAGTTTCACCCACCAAAATCCCAACACAGTCAACTTCATCCATTTCCATAACATACAAATTGATAGCAAACTAGTACCACTGTAAACACAATTGAACATGCCAAATACACTTTAAAGGTGTTAATAGTACAGTACAGAATTTGAATCTCTATATCTTTGTCATATTAAATTGGACAAAGTTGTATTTGCTGTTCCCGTCAATAGAAACTGGGACCCTCTGTTGCTACAATACAAACACAACTTCCTAACTAACATCTACGTAATAATCTGCTTTCCACTTCTTCCTCTGCCTTTTCCCATCTAACGCAACTCTTCTACATCTTGTAAGTTTTCCTCTTGATTTTCCATCTGCTCTCCTTTATTGCTGTCCATGAAAAGAATCATTTTGCTATTTCTTCATCTTCCCAATCATCTATGTAATTGCATAAAAGAAACTATCATTTAAACTTCATTTGATGATTATAGTTTTGGAAGATGAACCCAAATAACTAGTCCTAGGATAAAATGCAATGCATACACACGCACGCGCACACGCACACACAACTCATACAAAAGAATCTGCTTCATCCGTGATTTCAATTTCAATCATTTTAAACATGGACAATTCTTTTGTTTAGCAAATTTCATCATACTGGAAATAAATAATTTCGAATCAGAAAAGCGTATGATAAATAGATGTTATTATTATACTTTAATCTAGAAAATTCAATCTACTAGAAAATCATGAAGCATGTGGCAGAAAATCTTGCAGTTGGTGGCATATCTGAAGCTAGTAGAGAATTCTAGACCAGTGATATCAGGAAGCTTCGCAGGAAGTAGCAGGAAGATTAATATTCATAGAACTATAGAAGCTAGTAAAAGTAATATTAAAAATTTAAATGGCGGTGAAAAGGCCATATATGTGGTTTGAATCTTGTGTATTTGGGCAAGTAATAAGTTATAGTAAAAGCAATATTAAAAATTTCAATCTCTTGCTGTGCAGAACGGTTATTGTATAGTGCAGCAAAAAAAGTAAAAAATGAAAGCCATTAGCTCTCCTATTTGTGGAACAGAGGATTTGAACCCAAGTGCCCGCGTTATTACCCACTTTTCAGATAATCAAATACCATCAGTTATATGATAAATGTACAAAAAGAAATATGAAGTATAAAAAGTTAGATTATCTAATGTGGTCATTCTGTAAATGTAAACAAATTGAAAGAAAAAAAATAAATTGTTGTTTAAAATAGATAAGGAAACTTTAATAATAAAAAGAGAACCTTTTTCACTATTAAAAGCCAGCCATTTCTATATAATATACGGAATATCAACAAAATATTTCAGTTATGTTTAATTTGAGATTTTAAAAATTATTGTTTTGCAGCTATTATGAAAAAGATAATGTGAAAGGATGTATATGAAATATTACTTAGTGAAAATGTTATGCGATTAAGGTGATGTAAATTTCATATTGATCAATGAATTTTTTTACTCAAAACTTGCATCATTTTCCATCAAAGCATTAATCATCATCAGCATAACAAACAAGGAAGAGAAAGACACCTTTCTAGTTATTCTTTGCATGAAAGTTGAACCTAAAATTTTTATCAGAATATGAATCTACTCTAATTTGCCACTTGTGTTACATGTACAATACTTTTTCTTAATTGCATTTTATCAAGTGGCTGAAATTAGTTAAATTTACAGTCTACGTTTACGGTAGAAAACGTTCAAAAGCTTTTCTAATGTAGAATTTTGATTGATGAAGTATATATAATTTTGGATAGGGCAACATAAGAATCCATACCGTTTAATAATGAGGAGCTTTTCTTGTAAAATACATAGTGTTTCAATTTTTTTTTTTGTAAATTAAAAACATCTATCTCAGCAGCACCAAAAGAAAAATACTTTTGAGAAAGTAAAATAAATTTCTGTTCAAAAAATGTATTTAAAAATGTAAATTTTAATTTAGTTAGAAAATATGATATTTTTTTAATCTGCTTGACATAGTTGACGTCTTTCCAAAATTTTTTTTAACATAAAAATTGAAGCATCTTTGTGTCCATCTGCTCTTTTTTACCATACGCGTTACATGTAAAAGTGCTTTTCCTTAATTGCATTTATGAAGTGGGTAAAATCAGTTAAGTATACAGTTCACATTTATGTTAGAAATTTAAAATATTTAAAATAAGGAAATGCTCATGAAGTATCATTTTGGACAGAACATCATTAAAATCCACATATTTTTAATAAAGGGGAGCTTTCCTTGTTGAATACATTTTTTAATAAAATAAATAATCTGTCAAAAAAATATATATTCCAAAACTAAAAATTTCAATTGAGTTAGAAAAGTATGATAGCTTTTTCTTTTGAAAAATTATTGATAGGGTTTAAAAAATTAAATTAATTATTTCTGAGGACTTTATGTTTCTAATTTATTATGAATGACTAAAAGATAAAAAATGTAACATAAAAATATAAAATACCTAAAAATAATTTAGTTCCTTAGTTTTTATTAATAATTTTCTCTTTTTTTTTTCTTGATAGAAATCTTTAATTATCATCCTATTATTAAGACCCTAATTTTCTGTCAAGAATCACATCAGGACAACGTTCTGGAACAGAGACCATTTCATAAAATATCCATAACCAACAGTATAAATTTTTCAATATTTGATCCATTCTTTTTTTTTTTTTTTAGCAATCACATCTGCGTACTTATAGCAGCTGGGAAAGAACCAAGAAATTACTACAAATTTGGAATCCAAACACTGCACCATACAATTACATCACATATATATATATATATATATATATTAGTAATACTAAAGAAATAAAAAAGATTGTGAGTTTGATAAATACCTCTGTTATCAGTTGAAGAGGGATTCCTTTAGTTGTTCCTACAGATGAATGAAAGTTGGGGCAATCATTTATAAGTTCAGTGGTTTTTAGGTGGAATGTGCGGACAAACTACGGTAGAAACTGATCAAGTATATCACTATAAGATGTAGTTTTGAATTATAAAACGAAACAAACCGAACGAGGGAAAAGATGGTTAAGTACCTCTCTTGAATTTCTCTCAGAACGGAGTCTAATTTTGGGCATTCATTTATTTTGACATCCCAAAGGTTCACAGCATTTAACTTCAACCCTTTGCAGACCTCAGTGAGGCTAGGCAATTTTTCAAGTTTTATGAATTTTAGATTTGGAAACACAATTTCTTCTGTATGCGTAAAAAGCTCCTCGAGTTGTTCAGCCTCTGATACCTCTATTTCTCTTAGTTCTGGAAGCATTCCAATTGTAGCCGTCCGGAAAAGGCATTTCAACTTGTTGCACCGCTTGACCACTAATGTCTTCAGTTTTGGAAAAGACATGTGCATATTGGTATTGGATAGATGCTGAGCTTCTTCAAACTCTGCAATGATTTCCTCTAGTTCCTCACACTCAGAGATTTCCAGGTGGTACAACTCTGGCAGGCTTCTATGGACGAACGTGGAGAAGATACATTTCAGTTTTCCACATTGATCCACTGCTAACATCCGAAGATATTGGAAGCTCAAAATTTGGGAGGAAGTGAGACCCGTGCATATGAAACTCAGCTCAGGTAGTTTTTGTAACTCTAATTTGTCTAAATTTAAGGCTATGGGGTCTTGTTGGTCCCCAACAAGGCCAAACCCTTGACGATTGAAAAGGCTTATTATACCACAATCTGTGACCTCAAGAAGGCTTACATTAAAGAAATATGGAACTTCATTACGCAGTTGGCTGCCGTTCTTCACAAGAGGCTCTTGTCCCTGCGTACAACACAAATGAAGGACATTAATGAAATAAGACAGGGAGCCCAAGGACATTTGAGAAAAGACATTTAGTTGTATGATGCATCAAAACTCTATTGACAGTGATTTAGCACAGTTCTCTATTTTTTTTCAGTGAAGATAATTACCTTTCTGTCTTGATAAATGTGTATCTCCCCAGTTACTCCCACAATTGAAGAAAATTTAGGGCATTCACTCATCTTGATTTCTTTAAGATTCACTGCATATAGCTTGAACCCTTTGCAGACATCAACATGACTTGGCAATTTTTGTAGAATTATGTTCCTCAAGTTTGGAAACACGATTTCTTTTTCATTGCCACTGCTGGCTTCACTTTTGTGTACAAAAAGCTCCTCTAACGTTGCACAATCTGATATATATATTGAGATCAAATGTGGAAGTAATGTAGTCATAGGGGCTGAGAAAAGACGCCTCAGCTTGTTGCAACGCACAACCGTGAGGTATGCCAGTTTTGGAAAGCATGTTTGAAATTCCATATCCTCTGTAATAATTTCCTCCAATTCCTCACAATTGCTTAAGGTAAGAGACTTTAGCAGTGGTAGGCTTCTTCCACGGATGACACCAGAAAACACAGATTTCAATTTGTTACATTTATTCAGTTCCAGACTTTGAAGATAGAGAAGTTTCGAAATCTGTGAGGGACCTATCCATGTCAACCAGAACTCGGGGCGACTTTCTAATCTCAATTCTTCTAACTTTGAGCCCAAGAGGTCAAGGAGACTTTCTAACCTCAATCTTTCACAGTTTCGAATTTCAAGAAATTTCACATTCAAAACAGCTGGCAATAAAGCTGGAACTTTTGCGTTACAATTACTGCCATTTGTCCCTACCGCCTTCAGATTCTACATAAAAAGAGAAATGAAGGGTGATCAATAGAATTGAAAAAAACAAAAAAAAAGCAAAAACAAGAAGGGTTGAGGATGTCTTTTCCGTAGAATTCAAGTGCTTCCTATCATCAGTTTTCCTGATTCGGTCATGATTTAGGATTAAAAAAAATGTAGGATATAGTATGTAGTTTTCTTTTTATTTTTAACTAATAATTAAGTAGCCTTTCTTAGCTCATATGAAAAAGTTTTATATATGGGTTCATTGTCTTCCATATATCATTTTGTGGATGGTAGTATTCTCCAACATAAGTTGAAATTTCTAAAAAATGGTCATGTGTGCAAATTAACATTAAAAATAATTTTTTATATTTTTGTTATCAAATTGTTTCAATAAAATTAAGATATCAATAAAAAAATTTAAAAAAATTAATTATATAATGTTAAATTATAAAACAAATATATACTTATTTATAAAGATCATATACTTATCGTATTTTTATTAAAAAATTTGATAACAAAAATATAAAGATTGTATCTAAATTGTTTCTTTTTTCAAAAATTATACACTAAAATACTCATTTTTATTAAAATTAAAATTTTAATTTAGAGCTGAAACTAACTAATTTAACTGTTATCATTGCACACAAACTCCTAAAATTCCTGTGTGCAAAGGAGAAAGGAAGCAGCAACCTCCGAAAAAGAGCATAATATGTATTTTTGTCGTACATTTTTAAATCCATACAACTGACGGTGATTTTATAATTCCTCGAAGAACTAGAACCACACAGTACACCAATCGCACTATTATTTTATAGCAAGACAGTTTTTTCCCTAGCGTCCTCTATATTATATCATAACTATATTTATAACCTCAAACTTCATGGGGCATTTTTTGATATTTGCAAGGAGGAAGAATATTCCCTATCTTTTGACAATACTATATAGTAATAATTGTTTGTGTTATTATTACTGTCTTCTATCACGGTAAATTGATGGTTAATCTTATCTTCTTTTATCTCTTGTCAGTATCAAAATCCATGACTTCCAATTATACAAAAAGAGATACTTTTGATTAACCGATGTTAATGTAACTCCGGATTAATTTTTAGATATTTATTATTATTTAATTCATAATTCTTTTAAAAAAAATTATCTGCTCTTAATGATTTTATATTTTTGAACCTTAATAATAATTGTAATTTATTAAAGAAAAAATCAGAAACTTTTCAAAATTGTGAAATTGGAATAATAGAAGCTAAAATTAGATGTTTCCATCATTTCTAAAACTAATAATAAAGCATCCAAGTTATATCTTTTAATTGCATCTCATGATTGACATTACAAGGATGTTCTCCACCACAATCCTATGACATTTAGAAAAATTTGTATCCATAAAAATAAAAGTAGAAAAGTTTATTTAGAACAAGCATATAGATGATTAGTTGCTTTCAAAATATTTAAAAGTCCAATATATTCTACTTCAAACTTTAATGAAATTTAAACAAGAATCTAGGATAATGTAGGGGTCAATAGAAATTTAAAAAAAAATAAAAAAAAAACTTAATAAATAGATCAGACCATTTAATTAACAAAGTTCAATGGTTCCAAGTACTGAAAAATGAGTCAAGCAAAAAGCAAGCAGATTAATTTAAAGAAAGCAAAATAATTAACCAAAATGTGTTAGTACCTGCAGAAGACACTCGTTGGAAAGGTTAAAACCTTGGCAGAAATCCTTGAGACTTGAGACTTCTTTTAGTCTTACCTCTCTCAAGTTGGGTAGTATATTCTTCCTTGAATTGTTTTGCCATTCTAGTTTAGCCTCACCTCCAAAGACTTGCTCTAATTCAACAGCTCTATCTACACACAGATGTTGTAGTTCTGGAAGATCATGCCAAGCCATGGCAATAGAAAACAAGCGTTTTAACTTGTTGCATCCCCTAACTTGAAGGTCTTTTAGACTTGGAAAGCACAACTGTGGGGGATGAGCATTTAGTGGGTTTTGATGTTGTTCTTCAACCTCTGTATGAAAAATTATTTCCTCTAATTCATTGCAGTCTTCTATAACCAGTATTTTTAATTGTTTTAAGCTTCTAAGAATCACAGGGGAGAAAATAGTTTTCAAACTCTTGCATCTTTTAACTCTAAATTCTCCAAGATTTTGGAGGCTCAAAATTTGTGCCAGACCAGTCCAAACAAACTTCAACTCAGACAGATTCACCAATTTCAGAGAGCCTAAGGTTGAGATTAACTTGTTTTGTTGATCTGTATTAGTAAAATCAACCCTTTCAAGTGGAAATAGAATGTCTTCCACACTAGAATTCATAATCACTAGTTTATCCAATTTTAGAAATGAGAATGGAGCTGAAGTGTCATTATACAACTGGTTACCCTGTAACAATAACATTTAGTAAATCAAATATAGAATAAGATAGAAACCTTGGTCTATGCATTATTTCATAAATATTATAAAACAGCAAAATGCTTTTAAATAATACCATAGAGAGCATATGGAAATGGACACCATATTCATATCTAAACCAACCTTGATGTTAACACATGAAGCTATGAATTTGGGACATTCCACCCAATGCAATTCCTTCAGAGATGGGCAGCTTGAATGATAGTTTATGGGGGAAATGCTGAGTAAATTTTTTAGGCCCTTAAGTTTGAGTACTTTTAGAAAAGGAAGCTCAATCTTCATCTCGTGATGTTCATCTTCATGTTGACCAACTACATATTTTAGTTGAGAAGCCCCCTCAATGCATACCTCCTCTAACTGCATAAGACCTTGAACATAGGAGTTTGAGAATACACATTCCAACTTATCACAAGAACTGATGGTCAAAATTTTCAATTGTGAGAACACCAAATAAGAATTGTCTAAAACTGGAATTATTTCCTTGCCTATACCAGTACCATCCTCTTCTATTATATTCTTCAATTCACTACAATTGCTTATAGTTAGCTTTTGTAGCAATGGCAAAGCTCTGGTAGCAGACTTTGGGAAGAGTGATGTCAACATTGGGCAATTAGTGATATCAAGTTCTTGCAATTTCTCGAAAATGCAAAGCAGAGGTGGACCACGCCAAACTTCTTTCAAATTGGCCAAAAAATGCAACCTCAACTTCGTCAACTTTGGGAACAAAGTTTTTGCTTGAAATAAACCAACATGATAAGAAGTTCCATCCATGAGGTATTCTAAATTTGAACAAGAATGAAGCCACAAGCTAGTCAACTCATTCATCCCTCCTACAACTTGAACCACATCTGGGATAATACTTTTGCAACCCCCATCAATGCTATGTAGACAAACAGATTCTGCTCGTTGTAAAAGATCTTTAATAAATAAACCTGAAGAATAGATATTTAACTTTCCCAAGGATAGAGCTTTCGAGCTTAAAGTGTTTTTAACACTAAGATAATAAACCAAGTCCTCTGCAAAGTTCCCAATTTTAAGTACATATCTTTGTAATTTTGGAAAAGTAACATCATTTGAAAAACCTTTATTTAAAGTTGTTCTACATAGTTGGACTCTGAAAGCATATAATTCCTCTAGTTGTGTACATCTTTTTATTACCTCGTAACCCTGCTCTTTGATCACACACCCTGACAAATCCAATAACTTCAATTTATTCAACTCTTCTAATCCATTTGGCAATTCCTTAAAAGAACAATATTTCAAGTGAAGAATCTCAAGTCTTCTTAGGCCTACAACCCATGACATATCATCACCTAATTCCTATCTTTGCAAGCGTAGAGTTCGAAGGTTAGTTAGAAAATTCATAGATTGGATAAATGAATAACCTCCAGAGACAATAGCCACAACCTTGAGTGCTTCCATGCTTTCAAAAGCTGCTTCTGATAATTCAAATGACCATTTAGTTTTTAGTAGTAGAATCTCAAGCTTTGAAGCATCTAATTGTTGAGGAATTCGAACTATTTTATTGCACCAAGAAGTGAATGCATAACAATCTTTTATAAATCCATCTTTTGATAACACATTTATGTCTTTCTCGGGATTTACCATAGTAATGTGATTTTCTTCAGATGCTATCCATAATGCTACATCACGAACCATGTCATGCATTCTTAAGTGGTCTTTCTTTATTTCAGAAAGCATCAGCAAGCAAGAATCTGTGAGATTATTTATACATGCCTTCATACTGCATCTCACTGTTTCAAGTGAGTTCACTCCTTCATATAGGCCCAACCCTACTACAATTCTGAACAAAGCTTCAACAGAAATATCTTCATCTTCTGGATACATGCAGCACATCAAGAAGAGTGACTTAGCTTCTTTGTTGTTTAAATAATCATAGCTCAACCGAAGACAAGCAAAAGCATCATCGACGCCTGGTTCCATGTTGATTGGTTTAGAATCCCTCAATCTTCCTAATGCCTCCTTCCATTCTTCAATAGACTTTCCTTTTAAAGAGGTTCCTACAGCTTTAATTGCAATAGGAAGTCCTTTACATTTCCTAACAATTTCCTGTGCCACACTATTTAGTAAGTTGTTAGCAATATGAGCATGTTTTTGGAACAACGTCCAAGATTCTGCTTCAGATAAGAGTTCTAGATGAATATCCCTTTTACAATCCATCATATTGCATACTTGTTGACGTCTAGTGGTAAGAAGGACCTTGCATCCCACACGATTATCTTCAAAAGAAATCCCTATATCCTTCAAATCAATCTTTCTCCAAACATCATCCAAGATTATGAGAATCCTTTCCCCACTATTCAATCTTGTTGATAAACGTCTTGCCCTTCCAGGTTCAGTTTCTTCACGCAATTCCAAACCTAACAAATCTGCAATTTCACCTTGAATCTTTCTAACATCAGGAGTTTGGGACACAGTTGCGAATACAACTCGATCAAAAAGTTTTAATTCCTTTGCTTCCTTGCCTACTTCTTTTACCAAGGTTGTTTTACCAGAGCCTCCCATTCCATACAATCCAATCGTGTAGCTACCATCACCTTGAAGAGCCTCCAAAAGTCCATTTGAAGCCAACTTTGTAGAACAAAAATAAACAAAATTTCCAGAAGAAAAATACTCTATATCTGGAAGTGGAGTAAGGAGAGAAAATGGATTAAATTTACTCGTTTCAATGAGCTGTTTTGTAGTTTCCCTCTTCTTTGCCATCTGTCTACATAAATGATATCTCTTCCAATTAGGACACCTCCCTTGAAAACAACTGTTGTCTACCTTAATTTGTTGCTCCAATTTCTCCACCTCATGTATATGATTTTTCACTTCATCCAACCACTTCTCAACAGCATCATCAATTTTTTCAGTTCTATTAAGTGCTTCCTGAACACGTTTTTGCACTCCATCTTTAGCTAATGCCAGCCTCTCCTTCTCAGTTTCAAGAGTTTTTGTGATTTTGCTTGCACAAAACAAATATTGCCCTTGACTTACCACTGGAACCACCAAATATTCCGCAAGTTTGGCAACAACGGCTATTGCGATCTCTGCCATTTAAGCAAACAACACCTAAAAAGGAAAGTGGTTCAAAATCCATGTGTAAGAAATGAATGACTAAATGAGTTATTATTAATCCCTAATCATAGTATCAGGTCAAGATAGTAAGATCATACCTATTATGTAAAAAAACAACTACAAATATGCATGTGCTAATATAAAATTGATAAATAAGCATCATACCATCAAAATTACATCACTAGCTATAGGTAATCGAATCTTAGTACATTAGAACTTTCTCACACAAAAAAGCCAATAATAAAAGTCCATCTAGTAAGAATATATATGACCCACAGATATATTATACGATAAAAAGGATCATGTGATATTAAAAGGGCTAATATATAAAATAAGGTCAAAATATTATTTTTGTTCCTTAATTTGTAGGAAGTTTCAATTTCGTCCTAAATACTTGGCATGTGTAAGAGCTTTTATTTTGCAATACAAAAAATCCAAAGAACTTTATATCAAATTATTAAAAATAAAAGAATATTTTATCTTTCTTGATGAAGGATCAAAGAAATATGTGAGATTTGTGTATTTTGAATTTGTGAAAAATATAATTGCAAAATTTTTTTTAGCAAGAAACTAATGAAAAACATAAAATATATATATATATATATATAGGCAACAATACAAATCTAATTTTGTTAGGTTTATAATTAAAATATAGATGGAATGGTCCTTTCAGACATTTTAAATGTATAATAGCCATACGTGCTTTTAAAAGCATCTTGCAAGGTGCTTCCCAAAAATAACTGTGGCTTGTCAAAATTACCAAAAGAAAACATCATAAAAAAAATTAACCAAAAGCAAAGTAATCTTGTAAATACTAGTGTTCAGACTAATAAATCTAACATCATAGACCATAATAGATTGATCTTTTTTAGAAAAAAGAATGATGAAATTAGAGTTTACGTGAGTAATTATCCTACCGTTATGAAAACTCAATGGAAGCTTCATTAGATCATCTTTTATAAAAGACCAACAAGCCTAAAAAAGCCATATTGAAATCATCTAGATGACGAGCCATCCTCTTATCCATCTTCCAAATCACACACCAACATGTTTAAATCTATAAGAATTAAAAGGGCAATGACTTTTTGGAAATTTGAGCTCTTCCACCATTGGATCTCTTCAAGATTTCCGTAAAATAATTTTTTGTTACCATACACGTTGATCCAATGGTGAAGAGCTCTCCAAAGCAAAATTTAAACTAAAAAGAACTTAAACGGAAAATTTCTGAATAGCAATAGCATTTTAAGATTCTAGGATCTAACTAATTCTGTCAGGATTTAAGACAATTTAGATTTTTACAATACTGGAGTTGCTAAGGTTGTTTAGAACCACAAGACTGTAAGATTTTGACATCTAGATCTAGATGTAACAATCATATTAATTAGATAGAATATAACGAACGTTTCATCCACTGAAAGGTAAACATACAAATAATATAGTTACAAGCCAAAATGCTTAAGGCAGGTACTATATATCACAGTGAACAAATTTTAGAGGATACCAAGAAAGCAGAGCAGCTGTCAAACCAAATAAAAAAACATTGCAAATAGTTGTGCATCTGATTGCAACTAATTGAATATATGCCCCAAAAAAAAGTGATTTATCTTCCTTTTGCCTCTATATGTTCGTACCTTCCTATGATAAAAATATTGCCGATGACCGCGTGATGCAAGGGGAGGTGAACTGGTAAGGATCAATGAGAAATCAAGTTCATCAGAGAAGGATAAGGAGCAAAAAGAAGCGAAGTTCTGTTGTGAGTAAGGATGACCCAAACAGACTGGTTAAGTACTCAGATGCTGTTATTTTAATTACGACGACTTTGGAGTCAATGCATCCTCACATAACGGAAAGGCTTAGTGTATGTAAGAATATGCCTTGAAGTATCTTTCGAGTAGATTTTACTGAAGACTGAAAAGAGTCTGCTCTTAGTAAGGATAACCCAAACGACGACGTTGGAGTCAATGCGTTCTCACATGACAACTTCAGAATATGCCTTGAATTTTCCTTTTGCTTTCGATGGTCCATAACTATGATGACTTTTGCATTATACATATATTAAATTATTGATGGTTGTGGTCTTTCTTGTCTGCTATTGAAGTTCTGATTCTATTTAACTTTTAACTTGTCGTTTTAAGAAAGTTAAAACTCAAGTAGCATATGGCATCTAGCTGCACCTCTTTGCCTTCACCTCCAATATTAACCCAAAAAAAAAAAATTATGCTTTGTACGTTTTAAGATGAAAGCTTATTTTAAAGCTTTTGGTTTGAGACATGGTGTTGACAAAAAGTGATCCTCTTCCTCCCTCAAATAACCTAATATATAATCACACATGTACACTTACACTCGTATATACATACTTACTTTTTTCCCATAATATTATGTCTTTCTTTTTCTCTAATCAGACAGATTTGTGGTCCCCATTATTTGATCTCCATTACATTATATACTGAATTATTGATGGTTGTGGCCCTCATTGTCTGCCATTGAGTTTTGATTCATTAACCTTTGATTATCCTTTAGGAACAAAGAGATTTGAAATCAGATAAACTTTTATCTTCGATGTCTTTATAATTCTAAGTCTAAGATAAAATTTGAAAAGAAGTAAAATTCAATCTTCAAAGGAATTCAACTTTTGTGTCACAAATTATGTATAAATACCTTGCTAATATGAACAAACATGCAAGCCTTCTATTCTTTTGTAGTTAGCCTTTGTAAGTAATTTAAAAATCGTTCAATTGGTATCAGAGCGCTTTATTTTCTTGGAAGGATTATGAGCGCCAGAAAGAGTGAAAATCAATAAGCTTATTTGCATTATATATATATAGAATTATTGATGGTTGTGGTCCTTGTTGTCTACCATATGCATATTTGTGAGCACTGGTGGGGCCACATATATCTGAGGGGGCATATTTTGAAAATTCTATATATATATATATATATAAAATATTATGTTTTGATATTATGCCTCTACATTTTTTGAAATTTTAAATCTATTGAACCCATACCTATTACATGAGAATCATTATTTATAAGATTAATTCTAAATCATCATGTCTTTTCATCTAAATTTATAATTCAAATTCCAATCATATTGGTTGAGTATCTTTTCAATGTTATTAAATTGTTATATAGTAAAATCTCATGACCACTCACACCAACAAATACTAAATCTGTCAAAAGAATCAAGTTTCTAATATTCTTGTTTTTGACCACTCGATTGGTCACATATTGCTTCCATACTACAAAATTTTGTTCTATTTTATTGGATAAAATAACATTTGCAACACTCTATAAATGTAGTTTTTTTTTTTGTATATTGATAGTTATAGATTTTTATGCTTCATGAAACAATTTTTTTTCTTTCAACTTGCTTTATGTTATTTATTTAATTATTATGATGTTGTTGAGTGGTGATATATTTTTTAATGTATTCTTATTATGCATTATATGAGTATTAAGTAGCTATAAAATTATGCCCACATAGATATTTAGTTAGTAAAGTTGTTGATATTCATATGAAATATGATTTTGGCACATTATTTATTTAAATTCAAACTTGCTTCTCTATTTAGAAAGAAGTTGGGATATTATTAAGGAGTTAAATTAAATTTAGTTTAATCTACAAGTTTAAAAGAAAACATTTTATTTAAACAATATAGTATAAAAGTATTTTTTTGAAATAGAATTAAAAAATTGAATTTTTTAAAAGAAAAAAAAATTTGTTTAAACAATATACTATGAAAGTAATTTTTTTAAAATTGAATATGAAAATTTTGAATTTTTCTCACCCCAGCTAACTCAAGATCTTAGCTCCACCATTGTTCGTGAGGAGGCATGTGTCTGTGTGTGTCTATGCAGTGTATGTGCTCGTGTGTGTGCATATAATTTTTTAAATACTATGATTATGCAAACAAGGAATTCAAAGTGCCAGAAATTTGAATTGCAACAACATAAATTCCATGAAATTTTAAATTATACAATCCAAAAGCAAAAAATTCTTAATCAAGACTAGTTTAGAAAAGATAAGTATGCCAAAATAATTGGTAAAACACACATAAGCATGAGATGGTGGGCTCCATTGGAAAGTGTAACCAATGTGATGATATATCAATAATCAGCTTAGTCTACCAATAGCTTCTATAATCGAGTCTACTTAAGATTTAATCTCACTACTTTTACTATTGGAATCTCGGGATTAAATCAAATCCCCTCATCTTGGGAATTTTGAGTATGAATCCCTTCTAATTAAGAATAATTATAGAATATATTTTATTTCTCTAATTTTTAGCAGATTGATTATATAGTTAATTAACTTTCCTAAAGTAGGCACACAGACAGTGAAATATACAGTGTGTTTTCTTCAAATAATGCTTTTAAAGTTTTTTCCTTCAGATCAGAGTGAGATATACAGTGTGTTTTCCTCATTTATAATACTGACACATCTTGCTCATCAAAGTGGCAACCCTTGTTAATCTGTTTTGAGTAAGGATAACCCAAATTGGTGGGTTAAAGTATTCAAAAGCTGTCATTTTAATTACGATGACTCTTGGAGGTGAGCCAGTTTGGATTTCTGATCCGGGCGTTTAGATCAAATTTAGATGATCTAAAGGATACAAAAATATAAAATAAAATAACTTTTTAACTACAAATTTTTAAAAATAATATTTAAATAAAAAATTTAAAATTTAAAATTTAGACTTTCTAAATTAAATCTAAACAACCTAAATTATTTTGTGAAAAAGTACCCCACTGAGCACTTCTCTCAAAAGTGCAGAGAACTCGGACCCACTTTTGGAATCCATGTGCTCCTTTCCACATAACCAAAAGCTTCGTGCGTGTTAGAATATGCGTTGAGTATTCTTGTTGCTGTCGGTGGCCAATAATTGGTGAAGCACAACCATCAGACTAGCTGGCTACAATGGGAGGCGTTAATAATGAAATGCTTCTTATCCACAAACTTCTGTATAAGCCATTCATCCCAAATAGGTGGAGCAGCTTAAGGCATTTGTTGTGTCGATAGGGAATTGCTTTTTCACTGTTACTGAATTTAACGACCTCAAATCTATGTTTCATAGTCTATTAGTCAATGCAAAATTGTCATAACCAACATTTCTTGGACTAATTTTTTATTTCAATTTTTTTAAAATGACATGGGCTCTGCATAAACAAAAGTATATTGCTTTAAAATGGTAGCAATCTCATGGTAATTTGCATGGTAATTGTCAACAGAATATACCTCAAGTTGATCGAAGGGAGGAATGGATTTGGATTTGAATACTGAATCCCCCAGAACATGAATAGATCTACCACCCCAAAATTTTTTTTTAAAAATACGTTTTTAATGACTCATAATCTGTCAAAGTTTCCAGCCAACAAAATCAACTCAACTTCTAAAACACAGATCCATAGCAAACTTGTACCACTGTAATTGAAAAAAAAAATTTGAACAATCACACATCTACTTGCACAACTCATAAATTCTCCAATTGCCACCTAAACTTGAAGCAAAACTTGAATCTCAATTTCTTACCACATTAAACTGGACAGAGGCGCACGTCTTAATTGATTACACAAAGAAGATACGCTGTAAGGCTATAATCATAAAATAGCAAAGTTGATGTAAGAAACCCGACGTGCATGCAATGAGGGATATATATATATGGGAAGTTGACTTTTCAAAGTAATACTTGAGCTGCCACGTAGAAATCTTTGCTTCATTCTACAAATTTCCGAAATGCCCCTTCTCTCATTCATTTTGTCTGGGCTTTAGGTAATTTGCTTCTCCAAATTTCTGCAGCACTAAACCCATACCTATAGCCATCTCTTCGGTCAGGAAAAAGGGAACAGAGTTGGTGGGAAACTGAAGTTCATCTTCTTCCCTCTGCCGAGTGCCATTTTCGTTGGTTCTGGCTTCATTTTCCTTGCTGCTGCCATTGTCATCTGGTTTGGCTAAGTGTGCTGCTGTTGTTGTGATTTAACGCTAGAAATACATCCTCTTCCCAAGCTTGAAGTTGCTACTGTAAGTGTTGCATTTTCTGGTCTATTTTCTCAGTATCTCCCTCCCCTGTTTTTGCTTATTTTGCAATATATTTCTGGGTGTGTGGGCAGCAGATGGAAGGGTGTGTAGATAAGGGGGGGTGCAAGGGGATATATATATATAGATAAACCTACAACTATGTATATGTGCGTTGTATGGATATGGGAAGCAAGAATGGAGGAGAGAAGGGTGGATTTATCCATACCGGGGCGAAAGTGGAGAGGTAAGCTGGGAGTCATCCAGAAAATAATTCGCCGCGGCAAATTAAGGAATCGGCCGCAGCTAACGTTTCCAGAGAGGAATTGGCCGCGGCGGAAGGAGGTATTGGCCGCGGCCAATATCGAGAGCATGAGCGAGGAAGCTCCAGGAGGCTTCTTCGCCGTGGCGCCATGTATGTTGGCCGCGGCGAATGTCCAACTCGCCGCGGCTAACATGCCGAAAACACCTATAACACCTAAGAAACCTTAGTTTTTCATATGTTAATCTGAGGGAATGAAGAATAGACATTAATGTTAGGTAGGCTAAGTTAATGAGACGATTCTTTTAGTTATTTATACTCTAAAATCTGGTGAACGGGTATTGTAGGGTACTCAGGAGATTGAGTTAGAGCTGAGGACTAGGCAGGGAATATTGATATCATCCTAGGAGGTGAGT
Source organism: Erythrophleum fordii (assembly GCA_032878935.1). Taxonomy (NCBI): domain Eukaryota; kingdom Viridiplantae; phylum Streptophyta; class Magnoliopsida; order Fabales; family Fabaceae; genus Erythrophleum; species Erythrophleum fordii. The sequence continues at coordinate 7,055,994 of JAVQMF010000025.1, read as the reverse complement.
AAGTAATGCAGACTGTGAGTAACTTCTATTTCTTATTTTATTACTAAGTTTCCTTGCAGTGTTCTAATGCTGGGATAAATGTTTTGTTATATGCATATTACTGAAAATTCATTTAAACATGAAATTTTGCGAATGGATGTTTGTTGAGTTATTTGGAAACTTTGATATCGAACTGATATGGAAGGTACTCTATTTGAAATGTGATTTGAGAAACGTGTCAATTCTAAGAAGTTATCTGTTCAGAACTCTGTAGCTAACAGCAGTAGTTGTTAGCCTTGGTGCACCATGATCTGAACCTCAGCTAGCAGGGGTTTTGCTAGCCCCGTGTGGGTAGCTACCACATGTGGAGTTATTTATTTCGCAAGCAAAGTGCTTTGCGTCTGTGGTTATTCTCCCCGCAAGCTGTGTGCTCTGCGTCTGTTTTAATTCGGTTCTGCTTAGATACTTCTGATGCATTTTAAGAAACAATCTGCATGAGGTTTGATTTGTGCATGATGAATATATAAGATTTTAAGGGTCGGCATTATTTATTCACTGAGTTTCAAACTCACTCTTTCTTAAATCTATTTTTCAGAGAGCGTTGAAGACCCTAGCCTACCCTGAGCTGCCGACTTGCTGTAGATCTCCTGTTTTGTTTCTTTTGGCGAGCCCACAATTGTTCATGTGGGTGTATTTTGTTTTACGCTTGTCAATTATTTGACTTTGAACAATGTAAAAATGTGGCTCCACTGAATCATAGTCAGGACATCCCCACTCCCTAGATGTCTATGTTTTGATATATTTTGGGTGTATTGTTGAATTGACTGATTGTAGAAATTTCGGGAGGTCCAAATTATAGAGGGGACTCTGCCGAAATTTCTACAAAAGTCAGAAATGATACTCTAAGTTATGGTAGGAGAAATTGCTATCTGTTGTGCCAACATACTAAATCTGTGGGTTGTGACAGTTGGTATCAGAGCTTAGGTCTTTCTGTGGTCCTGTAGAGTAAGAGTTTTTGGTGGGATCTCAATTATGGTTATGAAACCGGGCGTAACTATACTTGAGGTGTCACTGAAAGCCTTATAGGGTGTCCTGAGTTATTCCTTCAAGTGTGCTGTCTTATTAAATGTGATCATATCTTACTTGCAATCTAGAAATTGATTTAAATATTTGTTCTTTTGTTGTAGTGTAGATATGCCTCCCAGAATTCGTTCAGTTAATAGACTAGCTGCTGTAGATGAGGCTTTTGCGAGTGCATCAGCCCAACAAACTACCCCACCTATCAGAGGCCGTGGTCGAGGTCGGGGTAGGGGTCGAGGAACTAATTGACCCCCTAGGCAGGCCTCACCTGCAGATAGGGTAGAGTCTCCACACCCAATGGAGGAAGTAGCACCACCAGTACAGCCAAGACCGGTAGGGCCTCAAGCGATGAGGGAGGAGAGGGAGGTCCCATTAACCCTTTCCCAGTTCTTAAAATTGAGGCCTCCCACTTATTCCGGAACAGAAAGTCAGGAGGATCCCCAGCAATTTATTGATGGTATTGAGAAGATATGCAGAGCTCTGAGTTGTTCAAGTGCAAAATCATCTGAGTTTGCTGGGTTTCAGTTACAAGACGCAGCTTATATATGGTATCAAACTTTACTGGGAGAAAGGCCGATCGGATCTCCTCCAATGTTATGGGAAGAATTTAAGGGGCTCTTTATGGATCGCTTTTTGCCATAGAGTGTTCGGGATGCTAGGGCCAGAGAATTTAAAGGTCTGAAATTGGTTTCGGGCATGAGTGTTTCTGATTACGATATTCGGTTCACACAGTTGTCACGCTATGCCCCACATTTAGTCCCTACTGAGAGAGACAGGATCAAGCGATTTGTGAATGGGCTACCCCGTATGTTGTATAGGGTGATCGCCCCACAGATGAACCTTTTTCCCTTATATTCAGCTGCAATGGATTGTGTGCACATGATAGAGATGAGAGATAAGGAGGAGGACACTTCCCAGAGAAAGAGGAAGTGTGACAGTGATGGGAGACAGGGAGGTAGTTCTTTTGTGGTTGGACCTTCCTATGGTCTTAGACCCCAGGGTTACCAAAAATTTACTCAATCCTTCACGGGACATCCGACTTCATTTTCTACTGGTACTAACAGGCACAGAGGATCGTTCCGAGGGGTTAGTACGGTGTCCACCCCAGTTTCTACCCCATCTCGTCCATCTAGAGGTCCTTGTTCCATTTGTGGGAAGATACATTCAAGCACTTGCCATAGAGAGACGGGAGCATGTTTTCGTTGTGGGCAAGTTGGACATTTGGTGAGAGATTGTCTGCAGCGTTACCCTGATTCTAGTCAGGGATCAGTTCGACCTACTAGGCAATTCTCAACAGGGACTCCATCTACCGGTGCCGGTGTAGTTACAGTTTAGAGCGGCCGAGGTAGCAGTAGTGGGACAGTAGTAGGCAGAGGCCAGGCGACTGCAGGACGGGGTCAGGCTCGGGTTTTTGCACTAAATAGATAGGATGCCCAAGCATCCAATGCTGTGGTAATAGGTACACTTACAGTTTGTTCACATTCTACTTATTCATTATTTGATCCTGGCTCCACACATTCCTATGTATCTCCCTATTTTGCAAAGAAGATTGGTAAGGACTCTGAAAAATTAGAGTGCCCGTTACTTGTTGCAACCCCAGTGGGGGAATCTGCGATAGTTGAAAGGGTGTATAGGACATGTGTGATTACTCTGGCCAATTGTGCGACGTTAGTTGACTTGATAGTGCTTGCGATAGCTGAGTTTGATGTAATACTCGGAATGGATTGGTTAGCGTCCTGTTATGCAGTGGTGGATTGTCATCTTAAGTTAGTGAGATGTAACTTTCCTAGTAAATCTCCCCTTGTCATTCAAGGTGATCGAAGTGAAGCACCAAACAATTTAATATCAATGATAGAAGCTCAGAGACTCTTGAAAAAGGGGTGTCAAGGATATTTCGCGATGGTTCGAGATACAGAACTACAAGTCCCAGTACTGGAACAGGTTCCAGTAGCAAAAGAATTCCTTGATATTTTCCCTAAAGAATTACCAGGGTTACCTCCTGAAAGGGAAATTGAATTTTGTATTGATGTATTATCAGGTACTCAACCGATCTCTATTCCTCCTTATCGAATGGCACCCTTAGAGCTTAATGAATTAAAGAATCAATTGCAAGACTTGTTGGACAAGGGTTTTATTCGCCCTAGCACATCCCCTTGGGGCGCACCTGTACTTTTTGTTAAGAAGAAGGATGGTTCTCTCCGCTTATGTGTAGATTACAGACAGCTGAATAAAGTGACAGTGAAGAATAGGTATCCCTTGCCTCGTATAGATGACCTATTTGACCAGTTACAGGGAGCTAAATATTTCTCAAAAATTGACTTAAGATCGGGTTATCATCAGCTGCGAATAAGAAGGGAAGACATCCCTAAAACTACTTTCAGAACTCGGTATGGTCATTATGAATTTTTAGTGATGCCATTTGGGTTAACCAATGCCCCAGCTACATTTATGGACTTGATGAATCGAGTGTTCAAACCATTTCTAGATCGATTTATTATCGTATTCATCGATGATATTTTGATTTATTCCAAGGGTCATGGAGAGCACGAACAGCACCTGAGAATAGCACTACAGGTGTTAAGGGAACACCAATTATATGCTAAATTTTCTAAATGCCAGTTTTGGCTAGAAAGAATTGCCTTTTTAGGCCATGTAATTTCGAAAGATGGGGTGCAGGTAGATCCAAGTAAAGTAGAAGCGGTTCAAAAATGGCCAAGACCTACTACAGTTACAGAGATTCGTAGTTTCTTGGGTCTGGCAGGCTATTATCGGCGGTTTGTTAAAGACTTTTCAAAAATAGCTGCGCCGTTAACGAAATTAACCAAGAAAAATGTGAAATTTCAGTGGTCTGATATGTGTGAAGAGAGTTTTCAGAAATTGAAAGATTGTCTGACTTCTGCGCCAATTTTGACATTACCTTCGGGGTCTGGAGGTTATGTTGTGTACTGCGATGCTTCTGGGATTGGCTTGGGATGTGTATTGATGCAGCATGGTCACGTGATTGCTTATGCCTCTAGGCAACTTAAGAAGCATGAGCAAAATTACCCAACGCATGATTTAGAAATGGCAGCAGTGGTCTTTGCTCTCAAAATTTGGAGACATTATTTATATGGTGAGACATGTGAAATCTACACAGATCATAAAAGCCTTAAATATATTTTCCAACAACGGGATCTGAATCTAAGGCAAAGGAGGTGGATGGAATTGCTCAAGGATTATGATTGTACTATTTTATATCATCCAGGAAAGGCTAATATAGTAGCAGATGCTCTGAGCAGGAAATCCATGGGGAGCTTGAGCCACATTGCGGAAGTGAGGAGACCACTAGTTTCAGATCTCCATAAGGTTGAGCGTTCAGGAATTCAATTTGAGATTAAAGAGCCGGGAGTGTTTTTGGCTCATGTACAGCTTCAATCATCTTTATTCGAAAGGTTGAAAACTGCCCAAGCCAAGGATGCACAGATATGTAAATTGGTGGATGACATCAAAAGTGGAAAGATAAATGAATTTATTTTAGATTCAAATGGCGTTCTATGGTTCGGTACTCGATTGTGTGTGCCAAATGTGGAAGAGTTGAGGAGAGAACTTTTGGAAGAAGCTCATTGTTCCCGGTATACAATCCATCCCAGTTCTACAAAGATGTATCAAGACTTAAAGCAAGTATACTGGTGGGAGGGCATGAAGAAAGATATAGCAAATTTCACTTTGCATTGTTTGGCATGTCAGCAAGTTAAAGCAGAACACCAGAAACCTACAAGATTACATCAACGGCTGGAGATACCTGAGTGGAAGTGGGAAAGGATCACTATGGACTTTGTGACGGGACTACCTCGAATAGTAAAGGGTTATGATTCTATCTGGGTGATTGTGGACAGATTCACTAAAACAGCTCATTTTCTTCCGGTAAAGACAACGTATAATATTGCGAAATATGCACAGCTCTACATAAATGAAATAGTGAAACTTCACAGTATACCGATGTCTATAATTTCTGATCGGGGGCCCTAATTTACTTCTAAGTTTTGGAGAGCCTTTCAAGAGGCTATGGGTACCCGATTGGATCTTAGCACTGCCTTTCATCCTCAAACTGATGGGCAATCTGAGAGGACCATACAAATACTAGAGGATATGTTAAGGTTGTGTGTTATGGACTTTGGTGGTAGCTGGGATAATTATTTATCATTAGTGGAATTTGCTTATAATAATAGTTATCAAGCGAGCATACAGATGGCACCTTTCGAGGCACTGTATGGGAGACGGTGTAGATCTCCCATTGGATGGTTTGAAACTGGAGAAGTTAAATCATTAGGGCCTAAGTTAGTACAAGATGCCGTAGAAAAGGTGAAAGTAATCAAGGAGAGATTGATAGCAGCTCAGAGCAGGCAGAAAGCATATGTGGATCACCGACGTCGTGATTTGGAATTCATGATTGGAGATTATGTGTTTCTCAGGGTGTCTCCCATGAAAGGTGTGATGAGATTTGGGAAGAAAGGGAAGTTGACCCCGAGATATATAGGACCATATGAGATCCTAGAGCGAGTTGGAACTGTGGCCTATAGGCTGGCGTTGCCGCCTGAGTTATCCAATATTCACCCAGTATTTCACGTTTCCATGTTAAGGAAGTATCTCCCTGATCCTTCTCATGTGTTACAGTATCAAAATGTTTTCTTGGGTGAAGGTTTGACGTATGAAGAAACTCCTGTGGCAATCTTGGATAGACAAACGAAGAAGTTACGTTCCAAGGAGATTTCATCTGTGAAAGTTCTATGGTGTCACCACACACCAGAGGAGGCTACGTGGGAGGTAGAGACTGAAATGCGTGCAAAGTACCCCTATCTATTTGAGAACTAAGGTTAGTATCTATATATATATATATATCAAAATTCGGGGACCGAATTTTTTTTAGGGGGAGAGATTGTAAGAAACCCGACGTGCATGCAATGAGGGATATATATATATGGGAAGTTGACTTTTCAAAGTAATACTTGAGCTACCACGTAGAAATCTTTGCTTCATTCTGCAAATTTCCGAAATGCCCCTTCTCTCATTCATTTTGTCTGGGCTTTAGGTAATTTGCTTCTCCAAATTTCTGCAGCACTAAACCCATACCTATAGCCATCTCTTCGGTCAGGAAAAAGGGAGCAGAGTTGGTAGGAAACTGAAGTTCATCTTCTTCCCTCTGCCCAGTGCCATTTTTGCTGGTTCTGGCTTCATTTTCCTTGCTGCTGCCATTGTCATCTGGTTTGGCTAAGTGTGCTGCTGTTGTTGTGATTTAACGCTAGAAATACATCCTCTTCCCAAGCTTGAAGTTGCTACCGTAAGTGTTGCATTTTCTGGTCTATTTTCTCAGTATCTCCCTCCCCTGTTTTTGCTTATTCTGCAATATATTTCTGGGTGTGTGGGCAGCAGATGGAAGGGTGTGTAGATAAGGGGGGGTGCAAGGGGATATATATATATAGATAAACCTACAACTATGTATATGTGCGTTGTATGGATATGGGAAGCAAGAATGGAGGAGAGAAGGGTGGATTTATCCATACCGGGGCGAAAGTGGAGAGGTAAGCTGGGAGTCATCAAGAAAATAATTCGCCGCAGTGAATTAAGGAATCGGCCGCGGCTAACGTTTCCAGAGAGGAATTGGCCGTGGCGGAAGGAGGTATTGGCCGCGGCCAATATCGAGAGCATGAGCGAGGAAGCTCCAGGAGGCTTCTTCGCCGTGGCGCCATGTATGTTGGCCGCGGCGAATGTCCAACTCACCGTGGCTAACATGCCGAAAACACCTATAACACCTAAGAAACCTTAGTTTTTCATATGTTAATCTGAGAGAATGAAGAATAGACATTAATGTTAGGTAGGCTAAGTTAATGAGACGATTCTTTTAGTTATTTATACTCTAAAATCTGGTGAACGGGTATTGTAGGGTACTCAGGAGATTGAGTTAGAGCTGAGGACTAGGCAGGGAATATTGATATCATCCTAGGAGGTGAGTAAGTAATGCAGACTGTGAGTAACTTCTATTTCTTATTTTATTACTAAGTTTCCTTGCAGTGTTCTAATGCTGGGATAAATGTTTTGTTATATGCATATTACTGAAAATTCATTTAAACATGAAATTTTGCGAATGGATGTTTGTTGAGTTATTTGGAAACTTTGATATCGAACTGATATGGAAGGTACTCTATTTGAAATGTGATTTGAGAAACGTATCAATTTTAAGAAGTTATCTGTTCAGAACTCTGTAGCTAACAGCAGTAATTGTTAGCCTTGGTGCACCATGATCTGAACCTCAGCTAGCAGGGGTTTTGCTAGCCCCGTGTGGGTAGCTACCACATGTGGAGTTATTTATTTCGCAAGCAAAGTGCTTTGCGTCTGTGGTTATTCTCCCCGCAAGCTGTGTGCTCTGCGTCTGTTTTAATTCGGTTCTGCTTAGATACTTCTGATGCATTTTAAGAAACAATCTGCATGAGGTTTGATTTGTGCATGATGAATATATAAGATTTTAAGGGTCGGCATTATTTATTCACTGAGTTTCAAACTCACTCTTTCTTAAATCTATTTTTCAGAGAGAATTGAAGACCCTAGCCTACCCTGAGCTGCCGACTAGCTGTAGATCTCCTGTTTTGTTTCTTTTGGCGAGCCCACAATTGTTCATGTGGGTGTATTTTGTTTTATGCTTGTCAATTATTTGACTTTGAACAATGTAAAAATGTGGCTCCACTGAATCATAGTCAGGACATTCCCACTTCCTAGATGTCTATGTTTTGATATATTTTGGGTGTATTATTGAATTGACTGATTGTAGGAATATCGGGAGGTCCAAATTATAGAGGGGACTCTGCCGAAATTTCTACAAAAGTCAGAAATGATACTCTAAGTTATGGTAGGAGAAATTGCTATCTGTTGTGCCAACATACTAAATCTGTGGGTTGTGACAGTTGAGCACAAAGTGCATTATTGCTAATTTGAGGAATAAAAATGGCCAAATCACTTTAACAAATGCACTGTGATTTGCATCAATGTGAAGTGCTAAACTTCTCGTTACTATAGTAATAGAACCTTTTTTTTCTCTTAGTTATAAGAAGTGGAGTGGACACATTGTAAGATAAATGCCTTTTATTGTGCAATTTTGCTAAAGAGTGAAAATAGGAATCAAGTCCTAACAACTCCCAATTCAGATAATCCTGTAAGATTCATGTAATGCTTAATGGTCATTATGCTGGTTGGTGGAATTTAACGTGAGTTAATTTGCATATGTAAATGATATAACTACCTTCCTTTGTCTTATACCTCTCTCATTAATTTGCTGTGAATTATTAAAAAGATTAAATAACTATATTATTGTGAATTACATTATTTAAATTAATTATGATATATTGTATTACTTATGAAATGTAAAGAAAAATGAAAAAAGAAAGAAACTAGTTAATCCAATTGACATTTTTGACAAATAAAAAATTTTGAAAATATACCTTTAGAAATTTGGCTCAAAATGAAGTGGGGATTTGGGGGAAGTTTCCGTTTGGATTTCAACGCCGTTAAAGATGTAGACCTAAGCAAGGGAAAATCTACACCTTGCATGCTCCCAGGCTAGTGTCAATTTGACAGACTTGTCTTTTCCCATAATGCTACGTCTACGTCTTTCATTTTCCATTATTTAATCCCCATTGCATTATATATTGAATTATTGATGGGTGTGGTCCTTCTTGTCTTGCATTGATGTTTTGATTCTTTTTCACCTTTACTTTGTCTTTTCAAGAAAGTTAAGATAAATTTCAAATGAGGGTAAACTCGATCTTCAATGTCTTTATTATTCTAAGATAAAATTCAATGTTCAAAGAAATTCAACTACTGTGTCACAAATTGTGTATAAATATCTTTCGAATATAAGCGTCTTTCCATTCTTGGACCCCAAACATGAGAATGTGCAATAAGAATAATCATTGATGAAGTAATAAAAATATTAAATGCTGAGATCAGACATGTCTTGGACCCCAAACATGAGGATTTTATCTTAATTCTAAAACCAACGTTTTGTTAAACTAATTTTTCTATTTTAAAATACTAAAAACAGTTAAGGATCCTTGCATGGGACGTGGGCAGCACTGAATTGGTAGTCACTAAAACAGTAGATATCTGAGATGGTAGAGTCATTAGCAGGGTGTCAGCAACCTATATATATTAAGTTGATACAATGAAGGAATGGACTAAGTGAACATGAATGGATTTACCATCTACAATAAAATTCATTGTTATTGACTCGTAATCTGTCAAAATAGCAGTTTCACCCCCCAAAATCTCAACACTGTCAACTCCATCCATTTCTGTAACATACAAGTTGATAGCAAACTTGTGCCACTGTAAACACAATTGAACATTGCCAAACACATTTTAAAGGCCGTAATAGTGCAGCACAGAATTTGAATCTCAATATCTTAGTCACATTAAATTGGACAAAGTTGTATTTGCTGTTCCCATCAATGGAAATAGAGACCCTCAATTGCTAAAATACAGACACAACTTCCTAACTAATATTTTCGTAATAATCCATGTCAATTGTCAACGTTCCACTTCTTCCTCTGCCTTTTCCCATTTAACACAATTCTGCTGATCCTTGTAAGTTTTCCTTTTGATTCTCCATCTGCTTTTCCATTAATTTTATCTCTAACCAATACCACATTTTTACGTTTGTTAAGCATTATCATTGACATTTTCTTTTTTGTTGTCCATCCAAAGAGTCATCTAACATTGATTTCATCTTCCCATCATCTACATAATTGCATAAAGGAAATTGTCATTTTAACATCGTTTGATGAAGATAATACTTTTGGTAGATACACCAAAATAACTAGTGCTCCAACTCCTCACAGTCAGATTAATTTTGGAAGAGACTCCATAAATTTCGTAGGCCTACATAGATGACAGTGGAAAAGATTGATTTATATTTTTTTCACATTGGGTCCAATTCACATACCGAAGATATTGTCACTTAGGGCAAACTCGAAGAGATGAAATTAACTTTTAAAAGAAAACTTTTTTAATTTTTAATTGAAAAAATGTCACATCCCATAATCAATAGTGTGACCAACACGGAAGATAGTCAAATTATCCTCCATAAACCAAAATCAAACTAAAATCCTATCAAACATTAGTTAATATCTCTAAGATTCAATACCAAATATTAGAACCAAATAAAACAATTCCAAATCATATATGCATTACATAATTTTAGTTTGAATGGATTCTTGTAAAAATTTTGAGAAAGTATCCCCTATAAATTGGACCTTCTGAAATTTCTACAAATCATCTAGCTAGTTCAAAAACATCAAAAGAAAATTCAATTTTCAATCTAGACCATAATAAGTCAGTTTCTAAAGGTGGAGGACCCTATCTGTGATTCAGTGGAACTACATAGAACATTCTACAACACAACATAAATTCTAAATACATTAACACAACATGCCCACACAAACAGATGTGGGGCTAACCAAGAATGCAGGAAGGTGCCAACCCAAGCTGCTAACAAGGTATCGGATTCAGACCTACTATCTGAAACAAATTGAAAATAAAAGAAATGAGGCAAACACTTAGTGAGTAAAGAAGGCTAACTATAAAGAATAAGCATAACTTCATATAAGAGTTCAATTCAACTCATAATTCAACAATTTGAATATTTAATACCAAAATCAATAATTTCTCCTAACAATCATTCGAAATTATAATAGGAATGTCTAGTCAGTACCAATAAATCAGACGCAGAGCACACAGCCTACTAGGGTAAATCACATAGACGCTGAGCAACATGCTCGCGAGGAATCAAAATAAATCCACATATGGTGCCCAACCACATCAAGCTACAACACCCCTGCTGATGGACTACAAATCATGGTGCACCATGCTAACACTTACTACTATTAGCTGCAAGGTTCCATAATAGATAGTTCCCATAAAATGTTTTCAGAATATACCTTTAAAAATATCAAAACTCATAATCATGCTCATTTTCAGTTGAAGAATGAGATCCGAATAATTCATTAGATGTCTAACGTATAGAAAATCAAAACATACTAACCAAAATCTTTACATTCAAATAGAAATAAGACCAAGGAATGGCTTGTCCCTATGATACAATAAAGTTTATATAGATATTTAAATAAATGAATAATGAATAAATAAATAATGCTAACCACGTAAATGTATAATTAACTTTGAAAACAAAGAAAGGAAGTAGAAACTATATGATACTTATAGTCGACATTGCTTACTCACCTTTTAGGATGATATAAGACTATCCTACCGTATCCTCTGTTAATTCTTTAGCTGTTAGTACTTCTCCTAATTGCCCTATAATACCAATTCACAAGTTTTAGTACTTAAATGACCTTAAATTACCTCACAATAAATTTCCTCTCCTTCTTCCAAACATCTAAGTTTAACAAGTCTCTTCAAATATGATAACCAATTATTCCCTTTTCATCCTATTGAATAACCGATTTGTTCTAGTTGCACAATTTATTTATTTATGTTGATACTCCATGTTCTGTCTATCTCTTTTACCCATTACCAATATGAATATACTTCATGCATTAACTTTCCTTTCTAATTGCCATATCTTATCTATTTCTCCTATCCACTTATAACCCATATATACTTACACTATAAATTTTGTCTTTATTTATCACTAATGTTTTCCAATGAGTTTTGAATTTATCACATACTTACATAAAATGAATGAATATATGACAATGGGCAAAAGCAAGGTACATCTTAAATGTGGCTTAGGACTAATTCCATTTATCATTCAAGAAATTTACCATACTCTTTAATAATCTTATAGTCCCTAAAAGCCTTAAAACTTGGCTTCCCAAACATACAGAATTAATGTAAATCTCAATTGATAATAGTAAGCCTCATACTACTTCACAAATTTAGCATCTCACCTCTTTGAATTTTGTTTTTTTTTTAAATTGTGTATATATATATTAATGGCTGATGCTACACCCTTAATCTCACGCTACAGTAATGCACACACAACAAGAAGCACATGGCAATAAAGCATCATGGATTGGAGGGAATGAAATAACCATTCAAGGGAAAATACATACATGTGCAGAGCTTGGTGTCGAACCCAAAATATGGTTCACTCCCTTAGCTCCACAACCAACACAATAACACTCACAATGCAGCCTAAAGAAAAACAATACTGATTTTGCACCATTTAACCAAGAATCATGAGAGGAAGAAAGAGTAGGGAGAATTAATTTTTTTTTTTTTAAGCAACAAGAGGGAGCTCAATGCACCAAAAATATGGGAGCTTAAGGGAGAAGATGAGTATGCCTTATGAACCATCAAGAAGCTAGAGTTTTAGCCCAAGAAGGAGACCATTCTGCACAAAGTATATTGCCCAAAAAAATTAGCAACAAGACTCGGCTAAAGCAAGGGGAGTCTATAAAAGAGAACATTCAAATTAATTAACTAAGATTTAAGAATGACTTAACTAAAATTAAATGACTTGACTAAATTAATTAAAAAAACTTTGGAGTTTAGGATTTCAATATTTATTTCTTGTGAATAAATAAAGAGTAACTCACGCTATAAATTTCTATCCTAATTGATGATTGATTCCCTATTACATATCTAATTCCCTTTCAAGATAGAGCACATGTATCTATATTAGTCCTAGCTACATATATTTTTCATGATCATAAACTCTAACACAAGCTCATTAAGTTATATAGATCTGTGATGTCATCATTGACAATAGAAGCTGTGAGAATATAATCTCAAAATACATGGTGGAGAAGTTAAACCTATTTACTCAAGCTCATTTACATCCGTACAAGCTATAGTGGCTTAATAAGGGAAGCAAGGTAAACATTTCTAAACAATGCCTTGTTTCTTTTCCAATTAGTAAGAAATATCAAGATGAAGTATGGCGTAATATTGTTCCCATGGATGCCTATCATATCCTTCTTGGGAAGCAAGGTAAACGTTTCTAAACAATACCTTGGTAAATAATTTTTTACACATGTTATTAATTTTATTAGAGAATTTGATTGATGATAAAGATATACTAAATTGTATCTAAGTCTAATTTTATAAAATATCTTTAAACATAATAGTATAGAAAATTAACTTATTATTTCATTGACAAATTATCATAAATTGGATGAATTTAAATCTTCTCATCTTAATAATAATAATAATAATAATAATAATAATAATGCTAACTAAGTACGATATTCATGATTTGTTAGTATTATGATTAAGTGAAATCTGAAATAATTTGTGCTTACTTTAATTGTATTATCTCTCAAATTTTGTGGCAGATTATTCATATATTATATGCTAACTTCTATCAAACCAACCTCTTAACCTTAAGATAATGTTATGTTTGGTAGGATAAAAAACTTCTTATAGGAATAACAAAAGGAACAGTGGAGGAAATGAATCTTAATGGAATGAAAATTTTCTGCCTATAATTATATTTGGTATAGTATAAAAAAATTAAAATGTTATTTAATTTTATTGTTTGATTATATAAAACCAATGTAGGAATGGAAAAGAAATGCTAGCAAAACATAATAATACCCCTGGGTAACAAAATTAATTACATAATCCTAAAGGAAAAAACTTTATTATTTTTGACCTAACAAAACGCACAGCCCCATCTTCATCTACTTCATCGTCTTCAGGAAGCTCCATCTGGTTGAGCTTCGTTCGAACGTCCATCTTCATACTCTCTTCATTGGGTCGTTAGCCACCATGAGATGGGATGAAGAAATGAGAGAAAAAAGGGAAAAACGAGAGAGATGAAAGCTCAAACTCACTAGATCTCTAATGGTGGCCAGCTAAGGACGACGGCAGGCAAGAGAAAACGACAGAGCTGTTTGCAGGATCTAGAGAGCACGATGGACGAGAGTGTGGTGTGGACAACAAGCAAGCCATGCTAAATATTTCCATTGAAGGGCAAACTAGTAGAATAAATTTCATTCCTTGCAAAGAAGTCGAATTCCATCTCTAAACAGAGCGTAAAAAGATTTCTGCTTTGGCTGTTAATGTTCTCTCCTAGACCAACCAAATGAGGTTAATTGGTATTCTCTTTCCTTTTCAATTTCCTTATCCCCCTTCCCCCTTATCCCCCTTTAGCATAGCATGGTACATTGTTAGCAATCAAGGCCCGAGAAACCACTCCAGCACCTCAAGCACCACAGACCCAAGCGTATACAATGAAGCACAGGACGTTAACAAAGGAAGCAGGAGCAGGAAGAAACCCAGGTGGATGGCTGACTACGTGGATTAATTTGCATGCATTCAAGTGGTCCTGCAGAAAGGAGAACGTGGCTGAAGAATATAATACCGTTACAGTACCCTGCAAGATCTTTTACATCCCGTTTATCGTGGTTGTTATTTTGTCGTTTTGTCATTAGAAAAATAGTATTTATGTACCTCGCATTTCAGAGAATGGGGCAAGAAGGATGAAAAATGAATTACTGGAGTTTACCTTTTCTCGAATAAAGGAACGTTTTCTTCTCAAAAACTTCGTGTGTTGTCTGCGTCTTCCTCTGTTTTTACTTGAATCGTGATTGTAGCTATCATTTGGTGCTTTCATTGTTCATGGCTGACGGTACCCGCCTCGCTCGTTTGGAGGAGTCTCTTACGTCCAGTCGGGATGACATGACTGCTTTTAAGAATGACACCAATCAACGCCTTTCTCATATGGACTCTACCATGGCTAATATGGAGGCCATGCTTCACAAACTTTTGTCCTCTTCCACAACGCCTCCCACTCCCGCTAGTTCGTCCGCTTCTGTTCCTCCTGGTTTCCCTGTGTCTTCGGATCATTCTCTTTTGAAGGGCATGAAAATTGACGTGCCTACTTTTGATGGGACCGCTGCGGAGGATTGGGTGTTTAAAATTCAAGAATTTTTCACCATGTATAATACTCCTACTGAGCAACGGATTTCTCTATCTTCCCTTCATATGACTGGTCCTGCCTATAGCTGGTATAAATGGATGAGCAGGAATGGTTTTCTCACCACTTGGCAAGGGTTTTTGGAAGCCCTGTTATTGTGGTTTGGTCGGTCTCTTTATGATGATCCCAAGGCCGCCCTGAAAGCGCTTCAACAAGCAGGCTCTGTCGACGATTATCAAGCCCAGTTTGAGGAAATTTCCACTAAGATCACTGGCCTTTCTGAGACGTGGTTGTTGAGTTTTTTTGTTGCTGGCTTACTGGATCACATTCGTCATGAGGTTTTAATTGCTCAGCCTACGACTTATTTCCATGCGGTCTCTTTGGCTAAACTCATTGAACAAAAACACTTTCACCTCCACACTCCTCCCAGCCCATCCAAATCTGTTTCTCTCAAAACCTCTCCCTCCTCTATTTTTCCTTCTCGTCCAGTAACCACTTTCGCTCCCCGACCTTTACAAACTCTTCCCCAATTCCTCCACCACCAAAAGCACTGCCGGCCTCACCATCTCCTTCGTTTCCTTATAAGAAATTAACTCCTGCTGAGCTCAAAGTCAAACGTGACAGAGGATTATGTTACTACTGCGATGAGAAATTTTCAGTGGGCCACAAATGCAAAAGTCAAATGCATCTGCTCTTGGGTCCTAATGATTTACAAGAGCTATTGCCTATCGACCCACTGCCGGAGGATCCATCTCATGGGATTCAGGACCACTGTTATTCCCCTTTTGATGCTCCTTCTTCAGATACTCCTGAAATTAGTTTCCATGCATTGGCAGGTCATTTGCACTCCAATACCATTCGCTTATGTGGTCTATGTAACAAGATTCAGACCACTATTCTTGTGGATGGTGGTAGTACCCAAAGTTTCATCAAACGGGCCATTCTCAAAAAGTTGAAACTCTTACAAGAACCCATCAGCCAATTTAATGTCAAGGTGGGCAATGGAGCATATCTTCTTTGCAACTCCAAATGCCCGAATGTCCAGCTCATTATTCAAGGTCATACACTTCAGTTAGACCTTTTTGTTTTAGACTTGGATGGTGTGGATATTGTTTTAGGGGGCGATTGGTTAAAAACCTTAGGACCCGTACTGATGAATTATCAATCTCTAACAATGGATTTCTGGTGGGATGGTCAACAGATTCATTTGCAAGGAGAAACTCCATTTAATATGCAACCCCTGCCTTTACGGCACCTAAAGAAAATAACCCCTAGCATCTCTGTCTTATTCCAATTACAGGTGCTCCAACCTCAATCCAGTTCTCATGCATCTACGGTTGATCTTCCTTTTCCGGTGGCCCAACTGTTAGACAAGTATCAACATCTCTTTCAGGAACCTTCCACTCTACCACCGAAGAGAACTCTTGATCATCCCATTCACTTACAAGACGGCATGGCTCCTGTGAATGTTCGGCCATATCGCTACCCTCATTATCAGAAAACAGAGATTGAACAATTGGTTGCTGAAATGTTAAAAGCGGGTATCATTCGTCATAGCCACAGTCCATTTTCCTCTCCAGTTCTTCTTGTTAAAAAGAAAGATGGAGCATGGCGTTTTTGTGTCGATTACCGCGCTCTTAACAGGATCACCATCAAAGATAAGTTTCCTATTCCTTCTATTGACGAACTTTTGGATGAGTTACATGGTGCCACCATTTTTTCTAAGCTCGACCTTCGTGCTGGCTACCATCAAATCCGAATGAAGGAAGGCGATATCCATAAAACGGCATTCAGGACTCATCAGGGCCATTACGAGTTTTTGGTGATGCCATTTGGTTTATCAAATGCTCCTGCCACTTTTCAAGCCACCATGAATCAGCTTTTCCTACCATTTTTGAGAAAGTTTGTTGCTGTTTTCTTCGATGATATTTTGGTATACAGTGCTTCCTTGCAAGATCACATTCACCACTTGAAACAGGTTCTGGAGACCCTTGCTGCACATTCATTTCTTCTTAAAGCATCTAAGTGTCTATTTTGTCAATCTTCCATCGAGTACCTTGGTCATTTCATTTCGGGTCAAGGAGTTTCCACTGATCCTGCTAAAATTCAAGCTATGTTGGATTGGCCGCAGCCTACAAACATCACCCAATTACGAGGTTTTCTGGGCTTGACAGGATACTACAGGAGATTTATCAAAAACTATGCACAATGTGCTGCCCCACTGACTGTTCTTCTCAAGAAACATAATTTTCAGTGGTCTGACGCAGCTACTGTTGCGTTTCAACAATTGAAACAACGCATGACCGAAGCACCTATCTTAGCTCTTCCAAATTTTGATATCATGTTTGAAGTAGAGACTGATGCTTCTAACTTTGGTATAGGCGCAGTCTTGGTCCAAACTAAACATCCTGTGGCATTTTTCAGCAAACAATTGAGTCCCAAACTTCAACAATCATCCGCTTATGTTAAGGAACTGTATGCTATTACTCAGGCGGTGAAAAAATGGCACCACTATCTCTTGGGGAGGCACTTTCTCATTGTAACTGATCATAGAAGTCTTAAAGACTTAATGAACCAAATTCTCCAAACGCCAGAACAACATCATTACTTGAGCAAATTGATGGGATATCACTATACAATTGTTTATAGACCGGGACGTTTCAATCAGGTGGCAGATGCATTATCACGAACTACAGAACCATCCACTGACGCTACTACCACATTTCTGGCTATTTCTTCCCTTCAAACAACTTTAATGTCTCGACTTCAAGCTGAAAATATGCACAACCTTGACATTCGGCAACTACAGGAGCAGGTCCACTCTCATCAAGCATCTCCTCACTTCACTGTTCGTAATGGAATTCTTTTCTTTAGAGATAAATATTATCTCTCACCTACATCTGAACTCATTTCCATTATACTTCATGAATGCCATGATTCTAGTATTGGGGGTCATGCTGGGTATCCTAAGACATTGAAGAGAATTTCGAAAAAATTCTATTGGCCCCACATGCGAAAAACAGTCCAGAACTATGTAGATGGGTGCCTCATTTGCCAACAAATAAAAGTGCCAACTTCTAAATCAAAAGGGTTACTTCAACCCCTACCAATTCCACAGCAACCATGGACCGATGTTACGTTAGATTTTATTACCTGCCTCCCTTGCTCTAAAGGTTTTACAACAATCCTTGTGGTGGTTGACAGATTAACCAAAATGGCATATTTTGGAGCCTTGAAACCGGGCTATACCGCTTCTGTCGTAGCAGAGTCATTTGTGTGGATGATCGTTCGAAATTATGGTTTTCCGCAAACCATTATCTCCGACAGAGACCCCATTTTCATGAGTCTATTTTGGAAACATTTGTTCAAATTTAGCGGCACTCGACTCCAATTTAGCTCCGCTTACCACCCTCAAACGGACGGACAATCTGAGGTGGTTAATCGCTGTTTGGAACAATATTTGCGAGCTTTTACCCATAGTAAACCATCACTCTGGTACTGGTACTTGCCGTGGGCTGAACTTTCCTATAATACAAGTTATCATTCAAGCATTAGTCGTTCTCCCTATGAGGCTGTGTTTGGGTTTAAGCCGCCAGCGCTACCAAACTATTTACTAGGTGATTCTACTGTCCATGCTGTGGATGTCACCTTATTGGATCGTCAAGACCTTATCCAGGATCTTCACAGTCATTTACTTCGGGCACAGACTCGAATGAAGAAGCAAGCTGACATGAAGAGGCAAGATCAGACCTTCCAAGTGGGACAGTGGGTGTGGGTCAGGTTACACAAATATAAGCAGCAAACTTTAGCAGCACGCAAGAATTTTAAGCTAGCCAAGCGTTACTTTGGTCCTTTTATAATCATTCGGCAAGTTGGCCCAGTGGCTTATGAACTGGAACTACCACCAGGGACCAAAATTCATAATGTCTTTCACATTTCCTTACTCAAAGAATATAAGGGACCTACACCTATCTCATCTGAGGAAGATATTATGAACGATTTGGTCACAGATTTCATGCCCTCCGAAATATTGGCAGCACGAATGGTCCATTATGGCAACCAACAGCGACAACAACTGCTCATTGCATGGACAAATCAGCCTGCAGAGAATGCTACTTGGCAAGATAAAGAAACCATCCGGACTCTTTTTCCTCATTTTAACCTTGAGGACAAGGTTCTGCTTCAAGGGGGAAGTAATGTTAGCAATCTAGGCCCGAGAAACCACTCCAGCACCTCAAGCACCACAGACCCAAGCGTATACAATGAAGCACAGGATGTTAACAAAGGAAGCAGGAGCAGGAAGAAACCCGGGTGGATGGCTGACTACGTGGATTAATTTGCATGCATTCAAGTGGTCCTGCAGAAAGGAGAACGTGGCTGAAGAATATAATACCGTTACAGTACCCTGCAAGATCTTTTGCATCCCGTTTATCGTGGTTGTTATTTTGTCGTTTTGTCATTAGAAAAATAGTATTTATGTACCTCGCATTTCAGAGAATGGGGCAAGAAGGATGAAAAATGAATTACTGGAGTTTACCTTTTCTCGAATAAAGGAACGTTTTCTTCTCAAAAACTTCGTGTGTTGTCTGCGTCTTCCTCTGTTTTTACTTGAATCGTGATTGTAGCTATCATACATATAGTTTTTCACTAAAATAATAATCATATTCTCTAAAATCTCGAGAAATAAAAGATACATTTTATAGAGGGAGGATTTTTCCCCCTCGTGTACTATCAAAGTTTAGCTTCTCTGATGCTTAAACTGAACATACTTAGTTTGAGCAGTACAGCTAGCCTCCCAAAGAAGGGTGCTGGCACTTTTATTACTATTATATATTTATATATATATATTCTATGATTGATTTGTTGCGCAACATATGCGCTACGTAATAGACAATCCAAAAAAGCTTAAGAGTTCAGCTCTAAAAATTCAAGGCAAATTGAAATTTTATGCAAGTTCAATTCAGTCATTTCCTGACTCAAAGTTTTTGCTATCAATATCATCTATATTGCCATATTAATTAATTCACTTAATACAACCCAAAACCTACAAACATCATCAACGTCTCCCTCTATAACATTCTAATTTTATTTATCTAGATGGGTCAGAAAATGTTTTTTCCTTTTGAATAACAGAAAATGTTTAAATTACCATACGAATAAAACCCGAAATTCCACTCAGGTCACCTATTTTTGCCCTATGTTTCTAATAAGCCCCAAAAATCGGTGTTTTTATTTTTTGTCTGCGTTCTTTGACATCTCCTTCTTATAATCCATTCTTATGTTGGAGTATTCTGAATTCTACAATTACAAACCGTTTCAGGAATTCACTTTTTCTCTTCATTTTCTCTCCGTATATTACATTGATATTATCTGTTTCTCTGGGTTTTTTTTTTCTGTTAGTTTTGTCTTTTTTTTTTTTTTCAATTTTACCTTTGTCTTCATGCGTTTTCTGTCTTTGACTATACAAAAAACGAAAAAAAAAATTCTGTTCATATTTGTCCAAGAGTCTTGAATAATAGACGAGCTGCCTCGTAGAACTTTCGAGCTTTCTTTCTCTAATGGCGCAAAAGGATCTTTCATGGCTTCCCAAAAGGTAAGATTTTCATTTTAATTTCGAAAAAATTCTGAATCCCACTATGTTTGGCAGGAAATCTTGGAGCCCCTTAGCACCTAATTTCAAGCTTTCAGGTCCGAAATTTAACCATTTCATGGTTTAAGACTGGTGTTGAGTGTTGACAAGGTCTCTTCCAATTCAAGGGTCAATTTTGTCTTTCCTTCTGTCTGATATTTCTTGATCTGTCACTATACTATAGCACCAGGGAAAAAGGAAAATCTATTGAACTCAAAGCAAAATAGACCTTGCCATTGAATACCAGTCCCAAATGCCAATTTTGAGGCCCAGCATCTCTTCCAGAAGAGCGAATCTCACTGTAAAATTCCAAGACATTTATGGGTTCACAGTTGAAGGGAATGTAGATGATGTCAGTGTGTTAAATGAGGTACGTGAGAAGGTGAGGGAACAAGGAAGGGTATGGTGGGCATTGGAAGCCAACAAAGGTGCAAATTGGTATTTGCATACTACCATAGGCGCCGGCAGTGCCCTTAGGAGTTCTTTGAAATTCTCTGCACTTGTTAATGCCATCACTCTGACGAAGTTGACAAGGAAGGGAATCCCCCCAAATCTACGGCCTAAGGTCTGGTTTTCCTTGTCTGTGGCTGCCAAGAAAAAGTCCACCGTACTTGCAGTTATTACAATGATTTGACCAAAGCACTGGAGGGGAAGGTCACCGCCGTACCAGAGAGATCGATCATGCGAGTACGTCTGCCCTGCCTGCATTTTTATGATGACAACTGCGATAATCTACCAAGCATTGATGCTTTAAAAAATGAAACCTGACCATATTCGATACGATACTTCAAATTACATCTGAACATCAAATATTTTATCTATTCATATTGTGTTGTGTCTTGTACTATTATTGGTTTCTTAGGTGAATAATCAATGAATTGGGTTTGATTTTACTTTTTAAGGATGATTTTCAACTCTGAGTAAATAGTTCATTCAGTTTGCTGAATTAGTCACACTGCCTAAATTTTAGATTACATCTTATAAAGCTTCAGACCCATCTTGCTGAAAGGTTTTGATGGACCAATCGGTTGTCACGGGAGGGTCATTTTATAGTTTTTATTCCAACTTTTTTTTCCCCCAAATGAGCAACTTTAATTGATACAATATCAGTAGGCATACTCATTGGAGCACAACAAGTTCGAGAAGTCCTCATCCATCAAGAAACTCAAATCATTCAAAAGAGCATGATTCAAGTCCAAATGGTTCATGAAGGAATGACCTATGTTCAAGAGGCCCAAATTGTGCTAGTATTTATTCAAAAATTTCAAAGAGCTCAATATAATATCTATCTTCTTTCATCTTCCATTGTTGTGTGCCTCCATCCTCATTCAAAAAAATAATTACAAGAGATTAAGAATCATGTGTCAACGATGTGATTTTTTATTAAGTATGAGTATCCCATGTGACAACTTAAAGAAGTTGATTAGTTTTGATTAGGATTCCTTTTGAATGATTTGGGTTTCTTGATGGATGAGGGCTTCTCGAACTTGTTGTGCTCCAATGGGCATGCCTACTGATATTGTATCATTAATGGATGATATTGAGTTACAAAAGATTCTTTAGAAAATGGAGCAGATGTCCTAAACTTCTAACCTTAGTGTTAGTTCATTTCCTGACTCAATGTGTGCATAAAATTTTGAACCCATGGATTTGCTTAAATGACATGCTAATCACTATATACTTGATGTTAGAAAGAGATAAGAATTTGTTTGGCCATTAGCACTATTTGATGTTTTGTGATCAAATTCGATTAGGCTTCTTTATATGTTGCCTTTCATGTGTTTGGAATGTTACTGCTTCTTATTTAAAATGTGAGAATGGTTTTCAAAATGGATTACTATTAAGGTATCAAATGTGACTGCACACATCTTTATAGTTTATTGATTTAATTTTTTGAGTAATAATATGCACTAGTGCCCATATTACTATTTAAAGTAAATTTCTTCTGTTTCTTGGAATCATTCTTCTTGCCTACGTACAGGACTTGCTATGAACCTTCCCCGTTCACCCATGGTTGGACACTACAGAAGGACATATTGCTAGTAGGCGTGTTCTTGTTGGCTATTCATTTCATGATTCTGATGTTGGGTATTGTCAGGTAGGTTTCCTACTTCGCTTCATTGCTTTTCTAAATAATTTTTTTTCTTTTTGGTCTTTAATATGGAACACAAAAATGCTCTGATAAGTTGGTGCCGCTGATTTGAGAAGAATATGTCTCTGTGATGGTGTCTTCCTTCTGTTTCTTCTGTGGTATTTAACTGCTAACTCTTTTTCATGAATTAGCAACAAGCTTATTGCTTATTCTCCTGGTTCTCTCAGCCATAGAAACACTTTCCACTAACTAACGAATTTCTTGAACTAATTTTTCTATTTCAAATTTTTGAAAATTGAGGGTGCTTGTATGACTTAAAATTGACATGGGTGCTGCAAAAGCAAAAGCACATTGCTCTGAGATAGCAGTTTATATCTGTGATGGCAAAGAGTCATTTGCAAGGTGATTGTCTATAGAACATACTTGAAGTTGATAACAGTCTCAGTGGTTGCCATTGTTTTCAATTGTTGGAGATTCCAAAGAATATGGATTGAAAATTGAATCTTATTGAGTCTTCAACTTGGATGGATCCACCTACAACAAAAAATAATCCATTTTTTATGACTCATAATCTGTCAAAATAGAAGCCTTCCAGCCACTTAAATCCAAGGAAAATCAACTCAATTTCATCCATTTTCAAAACATATAGATCCAGAGCAAACTTGTACCCATATAAACACAATTCAACATCCAAACATAGACTTACACATCTACATATACTTTAATTGGACAAAATGTTGTATTTGCTGGACCCATCAATGGAAACAGTGACCTTTAATTGCTTCAATACTAGCATACAAATTCCTAGCTAACATTTGTACAATAATCCATGTCAACTCCACATAGTCAGAAATCTTCTTCCTTGACTTTTTTCCATGCATCCAACACAATTCTGTTGCATCTTGTAAGTTTTCTGCTTGATTCTCCTCCAGGTCTTTTCTTCATCGTATCATTTAAACATGCCATATTTTTATGCTTGTTAAGCATCATCATTTGACATTTCCCTCATTGTTGTCCATCAAAAGAATCACCATGCATTGTCTTTCTATGAAGTATGGACATTTGAGGTCGAATATGTTGTTAGTCCCTAGCAAGGCTAACTCTAAGAAGGTTGAATATGTTGCCAACCCCACAATTTTTAATGTAAAAAAGAAGTCTATGAATATGTTGCCAACCCTACAATTTTTAATGTAAAAAAAAAAAAATCTACACTTGAGGTTGCTGAGTTGGACCCTCATTACATAATTGACTATCATTTATCACAAGTGCCCATTGTCCCTAGGTAAAAGAAGAATAAAGAACATGAAATTAAAGGGGGGAAAAGGGGAAAATAAAGCTCTAGGACTTCGCAAAGGTAAAAAATGGATCTTTATTAAGTAGTTAGGGGCCAATCTTGATAAAAGGCCCTTGTCCCTATATGTGAAAAAGAAATGAAGAAGGAAACTTAGGTGAAGTATTGAGTAACAATTAATTTCAATTTTGAATCTATATGGTGCATAGCGTAGTGTATTATTGTCACACCTCACAACTAAAAAAGTGTGACTAGCACAAAAGACAGATGATTCCCCTTCTGTAAGCCTATCCAATCTACCATCCTACCAAAAATGAGTGAATATCCCTTAGTCTTAATATCATATAACAAAACCACGTATAGCAATATTGGATCATCTTTGTATTAAACATATTTAATTATAGGTGGCTTTTGTAGAAATTTCAACAGAGTCTCCTCTATAACTTAGAGCTCCCGATATTTCTACAAGTCAACCAACCAGTACAAATACATCTAAAAAGAATTCTTGATATCAATCTAGACCAACATAAGTAAATTTCTAGGGATGGGAAAACCCTATCTATGATTTAGTGGAGCTACATTCAACATTTTTTAGAGCAAAATAAATTACATTTTCATCAACAAAATGTGCCTATGTGAATAGGTGTAGGGCTAGCCAAAAAGAACTGAAAATTCACCTACTACTATGCCACTAAGGGTGGATCAAGATCCATACCGCTATTTGAAAAATGTAAAAAAAAAAAAAGTGAGTTTGACATTCAGTGAATAAATAATGCTAATCATAACAGTGGGACAAACCACGGCACCCACTTAAACATAAATAATGCATGAAATATGCATTATATGAGTCATTCTTAAAAATACACAAGGAGCATCAAAATAGAATCAAATGAAGCAAACGCAAAGGACACAGCTTGCGAGGGAAATAACCACAGACGTAGAACATCCCGCTCACATAAACAAAGCAGATCCATGTGTGGTGGGGCCACCCACACGGGGCTAGCAACACCTCTACTAACTAGGGTACAGATCATGGTGCATCAAAACTAACAACTATTGCTGTTAGCTACAGAGTTCCATAATAGACAGCCCCTATAAGAATGTTTTTCAAATCATACATTTGAAATAATCAAAATTCATAATCATACCCACATTCAATCAAAGATAAGATTAAAGTAATTCAATAAATGCCTCATGTATATAAAGCCAAAATATATCAACCAAAAATAGTTAATTTCAAAAAGAAACATGATCAAAGAATGATTTGTCCTTAAGACATAGTAAAATCTATATATATGCTTGAGTAATTACATGAATAGTAATTAAATAAATGATGTTTATTCTATAAAGTATAATTAGCTTTGAAGAAAAGAAAGGAAACCGAAACTATACCATATTCATGGTCGGCATTATTTACTCACCTTGATGATACAGAAAATTTTCTTATAGTATTCTTCGCTCGCTCCTTAGCTATGACTTATTCTCCCGAATATCTTATAATACCCGTTCATAAAGTTTTAGAGTTTAGATGACCACAAATTGTCTCATTAGTAAACTTGTCTTGTTTACATCAGAATTTCAATATTTCATAGGTTTGAAGCACACACTAAAAATGGGCAAGGATAAATTACGCATTTCATATGGCTAAAGATCACCCTTCCCTACAAACAAGAGAATAATCACAATGATAGTTCATATCATCATCTAGCCTGATCTATTTGAATGAAATTCTTGAAAGGAAAGGAAAAGAGTGTAAGACAAAATTCTACTTATTATTATCATTATTATATATTCAAAATCGAAATTATATTAGATAACACAATTCCTACAAAAGAGACAATTTCCAAACCATATTACAACAAACTCAAATAATAAAAAATGTAATACCACAATTGTTAAAGATTTCAACTTAAAACTTGAAAGGCATGGTCTCAAAATTTGAAAGGCAAATTAGACTGAGCAAGAAAGTGTGAAAAATGAAACTATAATTTTTATTTGATTTCATTAATATCTTATTCTTCATTCCTTATAGCATAAGATATATATATATATATTTCCAAATGACTAACTCCAAACTCCCTCTGTAATTTCACACATTTAGCAACACATACAAAATATATATGGTAGCAGGGCAATCACCAATATAAGTATAAGAATGGAAGAAACAAGTCTACAAGAAAGAACTTCCCACCTAATTAGAGCTTGAGTTCAGACCCTAAAACGTGGCCCACCTTCCTTGGCTCTTTCTGTTAGCATTCAACAAACCACCCAAGAAACCCCCATTGGTTCTACACCCAAAAGCTGGGAGTCATTCAAGGAAAGAAAAAAAATGAAGCCATGTTAGTCTTGTGCCCTTACTTCCCTCGATTTCCACACCAAACTAGCCAACATGCTCACATGAGTAGCCCCTCAAATCCACCTCTATTTTGTTTAACTAAAAAGCATAAAGAAAGTGTACAGAGTAGAGTCTCGAGCCAAAAAGGAAAATCAATTACACAATAGAAAAATTTAGACTTAAGAGACAAATTTACATGAAAGACAACTTGATTTACATTAGGGAAGAGGCATACTAGAACTAAAATAAAAGAATAGCAGTGTTGCAACATAGAGATGGAGAAAAGAGGTAGACCCATGCTACTAATATCTGAAATTGGCTCAGACTAAAAAGATGGATGTAGGTAGAGGAACATGTAGCTGAAATTAAAAGCAACAAAATGACTAAAAAGCCAGCTTTTTAATCATAAAGTTAAGGGCATTTCTGGTATAGCAATAAAAATGGCCTAAAATGAGGAGAAAAATTAAGTAGTGGCCATTTAGCATTTGAACCTACGATGCTAAGGCTAGGAGAAGTCTTACAATTATAGACACATCAAAACTCTATTAGCACTGTGTTCAGAAATTACTTTTTTAGATATAATGTTAAAAGATGAATTGAAATAATAGAATTAGGAAGTTGTTATAGTAAATCCCCATTTTATTGATCGGTTCAATCACTAATCAAAGGCTACGGTGTGAAATAAACATAGTAAGTGTGGAAACACATCATCTCCAACAACCTACTCAGATCTTCATCGTCACATATTATCTCCTTTATAGTATTATAAGTAAGCATATATAGGAGAATAAGGCAATTACACCAAGTAAAAAACAAATAAAGTAAAACGAGAGGCATAGTGGATTGAGAAGATTGACAAAAGAAAAGTGAAATTTGGAACCAAAAACCTTGAACTTTAGTATTACAACATTTACCTGAAAGCAGGGATGGAGATTGCATGAATCTTCTACAAGCAAGACGGTGCTTGATAAGAAAACAATGGGTGTAAGCACTAAGGACTAAGGGAGAAGTGGCTGAGATTCTTGAAGAAAAAAAAGAAATGGCCAATTCGAAGTAAGGAGTTGGCTGGGTTCACATGAAGACGTAGCAGACAAAATAGCAGAAGCTGGACAATATCATGGTGAGAAGTGTGCAGGGGGGAATCCAAATAGCAAAGTTGTAGATTTATATACCCAAACCTTAAATTTGAAATTATTATAAACAAGTTAAAGATTAAAAAATTTAACTTATTTAAAAAATTATAATTTTAAATTTTAAATTAAAATTTTTTATTATTAGATTTTTTAAGATAATTTTAAATTTTAAACTTTTTAAATTTATATATTTTTAATTTAAAATTTTAAACTCGAAATAAAATATAAAGAAAGAAAGGGAAGGAAGATCTAGTTGTCATGCAAGAAAAAAGGAAAATCTACTAATATACAATTCTTAGAATAAGGGCAGAGTAGAAAATTAGGAAAGCTCTTTTTTTTTCTTAATTAAAAAATCATATCTTGTATGGGCAAACTTGGTATTTAAGGGGAAGATTTTTTTTTCTTTTTCTAATGTTAAAATTGCAATTATGTTCCACAAAAAACAAAGAAATGTTTCAAGTAGTTCCCTCTCCCTCTCCATCTTTCAAAATGTATAAAAGGATAAAAATTTTAACTATAACAAAAAGGAATCTTTTTATTTTAGAAGAAAAGAGTGTAAATATACAAATAAAACGAGAGTTTTATGTAATCTATATATCTCTCAAGAGAAGAGAGTACAATGTAACCATTAAAATATATATTAGCAATAACATAAAAAGAATTTTTTTAAGCAAATGGAATAATTTGTTTGTCCAAATTAAAAATATATTCCAAAAATAAAAGTTTTGATTTGGCTAGAAAAATATGATACACTATATATATATATATGCATATATATTAAAATTTGCTTCACAAAATCTTTATTAATTCACTATCTTATTATTTAAAATCTTAAAATTTTCTATTAGGATTGTACATTAGGAAAATGCTCTACCACAGGGACCAAGAAAGTAGCTTTGCATATTTAGTATTCTCCTCCATAAGTTTCATGAAAATATTGCATAACTAATTAATCTCAAAATTTTACAACAATTTAAAGAACACTACAAAAAAAAAAAGACTTTTAGTAGTGACAGAAGTCGCTAAAGAAAATAACAAAAGTCGCCAATAAAAACTCATAGTGGCGACAAATGGTTGCTGCTAAATTGTCACTAATACTGTTATAGCAGAATGTCATTAGTGATGACAAAAGATTCATCACTAAAACATGTTTAGTGGTGACAAGAATTGCCACTAAAACAGGTTTAATGGCGACCAAGATCACCACAAATAGTGCAACAAAGATTTGAAGGAAGGGTCACCACTAGAAAAATGCTCATTAGTGGTGACAAAGTTGCTACTAATTAGCAAAGATTGGTTAAAGTAGTAGTTTTAGGCCTCTAAAATGCTATTATTAGTGGCGAGGGGGTTGTCACTGATTGAGCTTGGTCGCCACTAAAAACTTGTTGTTTTAGTTGCCCTTTAGAAAATCATTAATGGCTACCCGTAGTCGCCACTGATTATATTTAGTGACGATGTTTTAGTTGCCACTAATTCTATTTTATGGCAACATTTTAGTTGCCACTAATTGTCATTTAGCAGCAACTAGGTTGCCCCTAAAGTGTGACCTTTTGGTGGCTATTAAAAGATGTCGCTACTAACTAGTTATGTTCTGTGGTGATTTTTGTCACCACTAAATTCTTTTTTGCAACTTTAGTGATGATTTTTGTCGCCACTAAAAGTTTTAGAAATTTTTTTAGAATATCCTATAAGTAATTAAGCATTGTTTACCTAAAAAGTGATAGAAAATTCAAATGGTGCTAAAATCAACTTCATAAGATATGAAAAGCCAATGATAAAGTAAAATTACAACAACTAAATTGAATCATATGAAAAGAAAAATTTTACTAAAATACAAATAGTAAATTCAACAAAGTCATATTTAGATACATAATTAACAACAAGGAAACTGAAGTCACAAACTATACATTCATTGTTAATAGTTGTTAAACTTCTTAAAAATGCAACTAGTGAGATAGGAATATATTTAATATGCTATGTTGTCCTTTGAAGCCCACTCAGCCTATAAGGAAAAAAAATTGTGTTATTAAATTTAATACTGATAATCACCTTAAACTAAAAAAAAAAATAGTAGCAATTAAAATATCAAACAGCATTTAGGTTGAAATTTGAACTTCAATCCATGCTTAAATAACGGTTCAAACTAGTAAGAAATAAACAGTGATTTATAAACATACTGCCATTTATCTATGTTTATTGGGCTGGTTGACCTAAAATATCGCTATTTAAAGGTATAGGGCCCTGTTAGAATGAAAAAGAACTATAACTACCATTCATTGCTAGAAAAGGAAAGGAAAGTATGTTATATACCTGTTGTTGCAATGTGAACAACAAAGCAGCAACTTGTGTGTGAATTTCATCCTGCACTTCTCGCTCTTACTGTAGCTTCAGTTCAAATTCTTTTTTCATTTTTTATTCCATTTCTTCACGCTCTTGTGCCATATGGGCATGATCCTCCTTTCATTTTTGTTCCATTTTTTCTTGTACTTGCTCTATTGCGGATGACACCCTGTAGTCCACGTTAGCGTGGTCAACAAATCTCTTTTTTTAGGGTTTCTTTCCATAACCCTTCCTATAAACAAACCTAACTGTGTACCCAATATAGTAGATCAAATCTCATCTCCAGTCATGCGAGATTCAACTTCAAATGATTGTTGTTGAAGAACTAACTTGTGTAGGCAACCTTATAGTTTAAACAATAAATTAAAAGCACATGCAATAAATTATAATTAAACAAAGATTAAAAATTGAAAGATGTTGAAAAGTTACATGAATCTCCTGTGACTTAGGATCAACCCACTATATCTCCTCATCCTTTGTCCGACAGGTGTGCTGTGCCTCCCACACCATGTCAGTTTCCACTGGTTCACCAATAATAGGATCCCTCTAAAATATTTTGTAAATAAAATTATTTCATCTTGTAATAATAAAGAAAACAAAATAGCTATATAGAAGTATATTAGTAAATAAAAAAGAAGACGTCATTCTTACTAGATTATGCTGTACTTGCCACATGTATGCTTGGTTATTTGCTTTCCCCCGTTTAGTTTATTTCTATTACTCATTACCTACAATTAGATAAAAAATTTTGTTATTATTTAAAGATAGTTATGAGAGTTGCATATAAGTGAGCATGTTCAAACTATATTATAAAACAAAAGTATATTACCTCGAAATCTTTAGTAGCCCAATGCTGGAGCAACCACTCCCAATCTATAACATGCATATCAGCCAGTCAAACTACATGCTTATCTTCATCTATATGTAAAAATTTGACTAGACCATGTAACTTTATCTTCCAACTCTTAAATACTCTCTGCAAAGTGTTAAGAGTGAAGCACTTCAGCAACGACTCAGTTTGACCCTCTCATGGTTCAAATTTGCCCTACAAACCACAAACATAAATTGTTATAATTACCTATGTAAAGAGTTTAAAGTTAAATACTATTCAATTTGCATAACTATCTATACATAAACATATTACCTTAACCTTTAACCATATGATGTCCCCATATTTTTCTTACCAAGTAAACTAGTCACCATGTCTAAACAAACAAGAGGTTTGAACCATCCAACCACAGTAACTAGAGAACTCTCGAGTGCCATTTCCAAAAGCCCACTTAAAGTCTTCAGGGATGTCAATAACAATCTTTGTAACATGCTTTGTCTTCAAATCAATAAACATACACTTATATCTCCCTTGGCCTTTCTTAATACTGCTACAAGAAGATAAATAAGATGTGGGTAAAAAAAAACCATTACACATTGATATGTGGGTGTGTGTGTGTATGCATGTGTGTAAGGGGGGAAAGGGAAAAGTAAACCATAAATAAACAAAATTTGAAGGTGGTTATACCTGCACTACTCTAATTTAGTGATGGTTATATGGGAAGAGAATCTTCATGTTCTTGTTGTGTCATAGATGGTGATAATATGGGTGGAGTAAACTCCCTATACTCAGAAACATTCCTTGTGACAAGTCTTAGTGGCAATGTCACACTACTTATCTAGTCATGTCTCAATTGACGATTGCCACGCCTATTCCTTACCACATTTATCACTTGACATTTCCTGCAAAATTGCAAATAAAATGTGAGATACATTAGTTTGAATCCAAATACTAAGTTGATGAGAAAAACATAAGCTAATCTATATGTATACACTACTATAAAGATATTTAGTCTAAGTTATCGTTAGTATCATTTGTGTCATCTGCATTAGCCTTATCAAGTATGTCTTCCCCATCTTCTTCATTAGTGGACACATCCTCATCATTATCATCAATGAATTCATCAACCATTGCATCAATTACATTCAGCCTACTTAATTGGGGGTATCCGCTTGAATAGTTTATTGTTTTTGGTTAAATATCATCCCTATGAGGGAAAACTACTAAATTAATGTCTACATCATCATTAGTAGTCAAATCTACTTTAATTTCAATCTATTGATAAGTCTCATCACTTAGTAAATCCTCATTGTCCCCATCTATGCCATCATCAATTATCTCTGGCATATTAAAAAGGTCACGAGGATTTGTTTTTACAACAAGTCAATTTGGGTCACAAATATCCTCTAAATAAAACACTTGTTCTACTTGAAATACTAAGAAAAATGGTACATTTGAGTTCAACGAGTATCGAGTATTGACACTTGTGATTCTATATTTGTCAACCTTATATCCTCTTTCTGAATAACCCACATCCCACCAATGACACTTGAAGAGATACATTTTCTTATTCCTAATCTATGACAATAGCATAATAGCCTTTTGTCTCGCCTGAATCATCACCTTTTACAAGGATTCCACTATTTTCCATTTTCTTACCGAAGGCTCAGTCTTGAGTATGGAATCTAAATCTGTTCATCATAAATGTGAAATAACAATAGACCATTTTTAGCGGTCCAACTCTAAGACTCACAATGTCATCACTTGCGTCACCTTGTGTGCCTAACTCTGAAACCTATAAATGACAATATGTGTGAATATTGTAACTTTTAAACTAACCAAGGGAAATATGAGGTCAAAACATACCTATGCACAAAGCCATTTTAGGAACTCCACAACAAGTGAAGCTTATATTTCAGTCTCCATCTTATGCTTTGTACAATGTATAACCTAATTAATTAAAAGGTGACAACAGAAAATTTTTTGGGTAAATGATAGCCAAGTCTTATAAACTTACTCAATGAATGGCTAAATGTCTTCATAATTTTGAAGCACATACATAAAGCTTGATTGAACTTTACATCTGATAAAAATATTAATTCATAATGTCCTCTTGCCTACTGATAACCTCTCTAAATTCATGCCTTTTCAGCACATTTTTCTTAAGTTGGGAATATCTTTTGGTGTATTTTTGTATATAAATTATACTCAAAATAAGAAAATGTGCATTTTTGATACCTAAACTTAACTGACTCAATTTTAGTTTAATTATGCAAACTTTAACCTCAGTTTAGGAATATTTTAGTATATTTATAACTTTATACTTTTTGCAGATGATTGGACTTCAAAGCTAATTGCTGGAAATTATAGGTTGAAGTTTTGCTAGATTCGCCGCGGCCAATTTAGGTGTTAGTCGCGGCCAATTCCTGCATGGAGGAGGGAGCAACTAGAGAGCTATTCGCTGCGGCCAATTCACATGTTCACCGCGGCCAATTATGATCAGCGAAGCTAGTGCACCCAGAGAGCATTTCGCCGCGACGAAGAATATGTTAGCCATGGTAAACCATGGTTTACTGAAACACTGCGTTTTGAGGCTAAACAGATTCTAGGGCTTCATATATCCAGATTTTTCGACCAAGTGGGGGATCCTCCGACTTTTGGGCAACTTGGGGAGCTAGTGTGCTAGGGTTTGGAGTTTGGAAAAGTGGTTAGAGCCAAGGATTGAAGTTTCAAAGAGATTTGAAGTCATTTCTCTCAGTTTTTCTGATCTTCTCCTTCTCCTTCTCTTGTATTCTGCTATGGATTCGAATTCTTGGTGTTTTGTAAACTTGTAGTTGATTTTGAGTAGCTAATCTCCTGTTCTAGGATTATTTTGACCCCTTGTATGGATTAATATTTGATTTTCCTCCACCTCCATTGATTAATGATATATATGTGTTGATTTTACTCTATTTTTAATGCTTCTGGTTGATTGGCCACCAATTAGTTGTTTGTTTGCTCCAGTGATGCTTGAGAGAGCTAGCTTAAGTATTGAACTTAAGTTAAATCACACAAGAACTTGAAATTTAGGTGATGAATGGATAGTTTTGTTGGTGAGGTAGAGATACACTCATTAACCTTGTGTAGTCAAATGTGGGTCTGAGCTTAATATTGGGATTCATTTGGTTATGAGAGAATTTGAGCAACTAATAGAGTTAAATACTTGTTTTTTACTTAAGAAAGCTTTTTCAAGTAGTATTTGATTCCCAGACTAGTACATATAGTTGTTGGTCATTTTTGGTGAGAGGAGATTGTTCTTGTGCTATGAAATACAAAGGGGAGAGATAATCCTAGATCCCTTATATGCTTGAAGTAAAAAAAGATCTCTTAAATCCCTTTATAAATTCATTTGCAAAGTTATTTTTACACTCAACTTCACTAAACAATTGTTCTGCTCAACCTAGTTTAAGGTATAAGTTTAATGATTAATCAAATTTAACTCTAATCCTCGTGGGAATGATAATCTTTTTATACTACTTTGTCACAACCCGTGCACTTGTGGTGTAGCCGAGTGGTGAACACCTACACACTTAGATTGAAGATGGACATCTTATCATGTTCCATATGTCAATCATCATTTCTAAGAAGTTTATTGAACTTAGTAGGGATATTTTTCAAATAACGAGAGCAAAAGGTAAGGCATTCATTCACTAAGTAACCTTCAGCAATTGAACCTTTTAGATGAGCCTTATTACAAATATAAGTTTTCAGTGTTCACAAGTACTTGCGTTAATATAGCTAAGGTAAGACAGCTTCTAAGTAATAAAAACGACATCAAATTTTAAGGTTAACCTTACCTCTCAATAAAGTACATCCATTAATATTGTACAGGTCCACCAAGTTTAGCCTCTCTTGCCAAATGACAAGTAAATGGATTATAATATCAAATAAGGCAGGTGGAAACACCATTTCCATTTTGCATAATTTGATTACAATTTGTGTTTCCAAGACATCAAGATCTTCAATCCTCAAGGACTTTGACCACAAGTTCTTAAAAATTTCCCCAACTTTTTTATAAGTTTCGACACTTCATTAGGCGACAAGTCACGTATAACTAGTAGGGATATGTCTTGCAATAATACATAGTGATCATGACATTTCAACCCAGTGATTTTTTGCTCATGGTGTAACATCTGGTTCCTTTGTAAACGTGAAAAATGTGATATTTGATTTCTCCGTAAATGTGCGAAACACATCAGATATAAAAAGAAGTCCCACAGAGAGAATGATTTAAGGCCAAATAAAATTTAAATAAAATTTTAAATAATGAAAAATAAAGATCAAAGGTCTAAGATACTTGAAACCCAAAGCCAGAGTAGTTCAATTAAAGTGTCGAAAGTGTAATGATATTTTTGTAACTTCAAGCACTTTTTTAGAAGACACCAAGGAGAGATTTTTAAATAGAAAAATTGAGTTGCCTGGGGTTCTTAGAGACCTTAAAAATTATAAGAACCCTTGGAATGGTTTAAACCTCATTCAGTGTATGTTTTTTATTGTCAGTTGAACCAAATTTTAACCTTTTCATTCAGGAAGGTTTTAAATCCAAATTGAGTGATTCTAAAGCTATTTTACAAAAATGAGGACCCAAAATTTATGAGAAAAAAGACGATTCTAAAAAAGAAGCTAAAATGAACATAAAATGAAAAAGGCAAGAAAGTGGGATGTAACAAGAATTTTGAAGTAACAATTTTTTGAATTCTTTTCTTATATTAGGTGTCCCACTTCTTCTCCTCATTAACTGACCTATTTTACTACCTAACACATAGGAGTATTCTGCCTTAGAGAGATGTACAAGAGGGAGGAGGAAAGAAGAAGAGATGCAAGGCAAAAAGGTAAGGAAATTAATGAAATTTCATAGTTCTTCCTTTAGCAATTTGATTTTCCTCCTTCCCACCTTTCTTTCTATGGGTTTATTGATGTGTTTGGTGCTACTTTAGGTCTTGTTCAGAGGAACAAAAATGAAATTTGAAGGAGAGGAATTTACCACTTGAAAGTGCAGTTGAGAAAAGATAAGAACCAAAGTAAATTGGTCATCTTCCATGCTTGCTTCTTCTTGTTTCCTTTTAAGTGAGTTTCGACCTCTTCTAAGACAACCAAGGGGGAGTTGTTTTTGAACCAAACCAAGAGTGAAACTTATGATTTAGAGTGTGGGAAACAAGATAGTATAAAGAAATTCAAGAAAGAATCATTGAATTGCAAGATGTCTAACTTGAGGTTTCAATTGCACCTTGGTTTGTAGGAAGCTTTTTAGCCATAATTTAAGGTGTCTAAA
This sequence comes from Erythrophleum fordii, assembly GCA_032878935.1. Classification (NCBI taxonomy): domain Eukaryota; kingdom Viridiplantae; phylum Streptophyta; class Magnoliopsida; order Fabales; family Fabaceae; genus Erythrophleum; species Erythrophleum fordii. The sequence continues at coordinate 7,020,063 of JAVQMF010000025.1, read as the reverse complement.
AGTTTGTATGAGTTCTTAAGACATCAAAAAACTCTCCCACATACATCTCCCATCGAAGAAATAAAACAAATTCCAAAGAGACCAAATGGGAGCATAGCCTCGGCCTAAAGGGTTTCATGCACCTAGGAGTGTTCAAAAATTTTCTAAGCCTAGATTAGGATCATATATGATGGGAGAAGATGAGAGGAAGCCTTGGGAACAATTTAGAAAGCGTAGAAGGTGAGATGAAGGTATAGGCTCCATAATGTAGTATAATGAAGCAACTCCTATCTTGACTCCTCAAAATGAATATATGATGGCTCCAATGAGTCTAAATGGAGTCAAGAAACCTAGAATGAAAGAGAAAACGGAGCCAAGACCTTGAATTCCAATAGTTATGTCATTATGTCTTATATGGAAGCATTATAAAGACAAGTGAGAAAGTGAGCATGCATAGGAGTTGCATAAGACTAAAGCTCAATCCAATGACCTAAGCATGTCTCATTTGATGTGTCTAAGCCAAAGGAATCAAGTTTCACTTTGTTACAAGTGTGTAGCCGAAAGAGAGGAAGAAAATCCAAAGGGAAAGTGTGCATTTTGCCTTCAAGGTAGCTCTCTCTCCTTTCTCCCATGTATTCTTGAATGGCTTGTTATCTTTAGATGTGTGTACATATGTTTATGCTATGCAATATGCTTTTTAGAAAATGTCCACATGCCATGGTACCATTTTGCTTTATTTATGCTTTTGAAAGATGTTTTATAAATATGTTTTGGCTTGCATGAGCTTGGTGAAGACAAAAGTCCTTTAGTTAGGATGAGGATGAGTCGAAAGTCCCAAAGAATGGGTGAGACAAAGCCAAAAGTCTCTGTAAGAGTGAGGCTTAGTCAAAAGTCCCTTGAAAGTGGATAAGGAAGTTCAAAAGTCTCAAAGAGAATAGGTGAGGCTAAACCATTGCCTTGGCAAGTCTCTGTATGATGAGTATGACTTCTTGAATATAAGAAATGTATTATGTATGTTCATGAATTGAAAGTTTGCCATGCATTCATTCTTAGACTTGAAATTGTATCTATTATGAATGTTAGAAAGGGTGAAGAGCTATTAAGATTCCTAAAATCTCACTCTCCCTCTCCATTGCTTATATATGCCTAAGTGGACTAAGTGAGCAAAGAGAAGGGAGACACCACACTTAAAGACAAAAAGTTTGACAAAAGAATTGCCAAATGCTTGTTTTGTAACCATCTTGATGGCAAATGATGTAATCTTATATTGTATATGATGTATAGCCTTTTGAACATATATAAGCATATGAATATATGATGTATGTATTAGAATTAAAAGCTTATGAATGAGAATAGATGTTTTTTTACATTGTAGAGTATTGTTGAGTTTATGAATCCTTGTGTATATCAATAAGTGGGATAGTGATTTTATGATGTATGGATAGTTGGATCCTTTAGACAAGCTTAGTAGGCTATTTTTATATTTTCCCACGTGTTCAAGTGGTCATGGTGAGATTAGAAGAGCATTTGGTACCCAAATGACACAAATTAAAGCTTAAAAGTGCCATTTTGTAACCTATGTCACAAACTGACCAAATGAGAAAATTTTTCCATGAAATTTAGCTTGCATATAGGTATTATCTAGAGCTTTTTGGAAGCCAAAAACTAAATTACTTAGAGTACTAGAGAATTAATTATGAATTTCCAAAGTTGGCAAAAAGCTATTAAAATGGTCCAGACACTATTCATATGGTCAATTTTTTTTTCTATGTCATCGAAGGCCAAATGGTATCCAATATCTATGAAATTTTATAGGCCTAAATTAGACATAATGAGATTTTTATGGCCATCAAGATCACCTCATTTAGAGGTATGTAGAGAGAGATGTAAATATTTAAAGTTTAAAGACAATACCAGTAATACACCAAGATCTTTGGCATTGTTCCATCAATTTCTAGTAGTTTAATGTTTTTGTTCTGATCTAGATGTATTTTTATACTCACACTAACATTCATATATTTCCATAATGGTATGGTTTATTGGGTTTTAATTTTTTTAGAATTAGTTATGAATTTTTCAAATTCATATCAGTAACCTATAACAGCAAACTTGGGTAATTAGACCTTTAGTGTTCTATTGTCAGTCGTCGTCTAGATAGTGTTTTCCTGACTTGGAATGATTTTTATCCTATAGTTGACATTCAAAGCTTTCCAAAAATCCATCATTTGCTTTATTTCAATTTTTTTAGATTTAATTATGATTTTCCAAAATTACATAAAAAAATCTGGTACTAGAACCCACAACTAGCTTTAAAATTTTTCTAATGTGTAGCTTGGACCTCGAGTTGTATGGGTTGTTTTGTGATGTTTATGACATATACAAATGGAGTATGAGTAGAGGATGACATTGACAAGTTCACAGGGTCCACGGTGCATGAAATGAAAATTTAAAGGCTTACATAACACAAAATAATACATTATTTTTATTCCATTTTTCTTGAAAATCATTTATGAAGCTTAGTGTATGGGAAAGTAAGGCTAAAAGAATATGGTGTTACATGTGGCTATTGACACACCTTGAAATGTTTGAAAAGAACGTATCAAGCACCTTTAACTTAGCTAAAGAGTTACAAATTTTTGACTTCTCTTGTGTTGATAATGTATAGCATGCTGTTGGAAGCAAGATTTTGTTCTCATCTTCTATTGGGTGTAATTGTTGCCTAATCCCTAAATCAATTAAGTCATATTGACTCTTCAATGTATCCTTGGTCTTTTCAACTACACCTATTAATGTTGACACTATGTTATCAAACACATTTCTTTCTATATGCATAACATTAAGGTTGTGTCAGAGTATAAGGGTTTTCCAATAGCACAGTTTGAAGAAAATACTTTTATTCCTCTAATTGAAAGCATCATTGGTGTGGTCATGCTTTCGCTTCTGATTTTTCCTAAAACTCACATTGCCTAATGCCTGAAGTTGTATAAGTGCTTGATCATCGGTTAGAGGAGAGGGTGCAAGTGAATGCTTAACTTTCCCATCAAATGCCCTCATATTTCTGCATCATAGATGATTGGTTGGAAGGAAGCGGTGATGCCCCATGTAACATAACTTATTTTGTAAAGAAGTAGAATATCTACCTTTATGGCAACAAAGGCATGCAAACTTTCTCTTGGTAGACCACCCTGAGAGGTTCCCATATGTTAGAAGTCATTGATTGTCTAAATGATAGCAGTGTCCATCTTAAAATTGGACTATGAGTAGGCATCATGTGTGTCAACCCCATCGTTCCATAATTCCTATAGCTCTTCAGTCATGGGTTGCAAATACACATTAATGTCATTACCAGGACATTTAAGACGTAGAATAAAAAGTGTCATCATAAAGTACAGATACTTTATGCATAAACATGGTGGCAAATTATATGAAACTAGCACAATCGGCGAAATACTATGGTTAGTACTCATATTTCCATAAGGCTAGAACCCATCACTAACAAGATCCATTCGCACATTTCTGCAATCATGGGAGAAGTTAATTTATGTAATCATAGGAGAAGTTAGGATGTTGGTCATCAGATGATTTCCAAGCATAAGGGTCAAATGAATGTTGCAGCACACCATTGTCAATGCATTCTTCCATGTGACATCTCATATTTTTAGCTATTTGTTGAGCCATGTATAGCTGTTGCAACCTAGGCTCTAATTGAAAATGTCACAACACTTTACGTGGCGCTTTCTTGCCTCTGTGACCATCCAACTTCCATCTAGACATGTTGCACTTAAAGCATGATTTTGCATTAGCATGTTCTTGCTAATATAAGATGCAGTCATTCTCACATGTATCAATCTTTGTATAACCCAATCCAAGCTCCCTAACAAACTTCTTTGCTTCATAGTAATTGTTAGGTACTAATGCCCCTTTAAAGAGAACATCTTTGAATAAACTTAGCAATATATCCATAGATTTGTTGCTTCAGTGATTGAGGCATTTCAGGTGAAAGAGTTTGATTATGAAAGACAGCTTTATCACATTATTACAACCTGGATAGAGTTTGGTTGTAGCATCTTCCAAAAATTAAAAAAACTTGTTAGCCTACAAGTTAGGTGACTCCTTTGAATATGTTTCATTGAATGCATCATGTAACATCTTAATTATGTCATCTTCCTCATCATTATCCTTAAGTGCTTTGTTATTTACATGTTGAAGGGGACTATATGTACCAGTTCGAATTCTCCATGTAAGTCTCACAATTTGTAACTTTCACTAAAACCCTTCTTGAATAGATTTGCCCTTATTTCACTTTTTTGCTTCCATATTGTATTTTTGCATCCCTTCCATAGGCATTGAAGCATATCAGTCACTCCAGCTTAGTTGAATGCCCATTGGAAAAATTCATCAACACCTTGTCTATATGCCATATCAATCTTATTTCTGATGTGCATCTAACTTTTATCCATCCTTAAATCCTAGATGAATGTTTTTAAAGTGAGTATTCATAACTTGTTTATAGTTATATACTCTTATATCATCTAGAACATAAGTATTTAGTTTATCAAACAACCAAACCAATTACGAGGTGAAATCCTCCACAAACAGCTAGCACATTTCATAACTTCCCATGGCAAAGATTTATCTACGCAAATCTAAGGCACGAAGAAAAATTAGACATATACAATACAAGCATCTATAGCAACTTTCCTCTTATGGTTATACACTTCCTCCTATATGTAGCTGATATATTTGATTTTGTTTGAAAGCTAGTCACAACTTCCTATACAAACACAACATTTCTCAATTTCATTATGCCAAATGAATTGAAGCTGTTAACAATCAGCCAAGTAGGTGTGTTGCAACATAAATACTATGTATACAAACTGTTTCAATGGTTGTTCTATTTGGTGTATCAAACTTCGTATAATAAATGAAGTTTTCAATGATTTACTACCCATATGTGCTTTACTAGCATGATTTCGGACTAGTTTCAATAAATAGACTACCTATTTAAACATTGCTCTCAAGCATATTTAAATAAATTAACTACATATAAGGTTCACCTGCATAGAGTAGTCCACAAGACAAATCTAGTTGGCCTTAGGGTCATAGCATAACAAGTTTTAATTAGATAGGGTATCAAATGATAATTGCAATTTTAGACTATGAAAAAAACTATAAAGTTTTCATGATAATCAAAAAGTTGAGATTGCAACATTTTTGAACCCCTTTCAACTTCACCTTGTGCATCTTACCAAGATATAATTTAATCCTAATTATTTATTAAATATGACTTATCTTTACTATACATTTAATCCTCTTTAGTATTTTATTTAATTGTTTTTCTTTTTTTAGTCCTAATCATCAAGTACTTATCAAATTTCAAAGTTATTATTTTCTCTAATTATATTTTACTTTTGTTATTTACCTGTTACTTTCTTATTCAATATTTTACTATTAATTATTTATTGAATATTCAATCCTAATTATTTATTAAATACTTTTAATATTTATCTTATTCTATTAGTCATTTAGTAAATGTTTTATATATTATTCTTAAATTAAAATTTTAATTTTATCTTAATCAAATAATTACTAATTAAATTTTAGATTCAATATTTTATTTAATTATGTTTTTCCTTTTTAGTCTTAATCCATCAATGACTTATCAAATTTTAAATTTATTATTTTATTTAATTACACTTTTATTTTTAGTATTTACCTATTAATTACTTATTTTTAGTATTAATTATTTAATTACACTTTTGGATACATTTCTTTTTAGAATACACTATACATCTCTCTCCTTCCATTTTGCTTTGTTTGGAACGTAGCAAATAGCCACTTTTCTAAAGTTAATGGCCAATTAATGGTTCCCCATACACAATGATAATAAATAGCATATTTTTGCACTTTTCACGAGTAGTGTGGCTCTTTAGTGTTCTTTTCTTTTGTTTATAAAAAAAATGAATAATGAAAAAATTTACATGACTTCTACTACACACACACACACACACATAACACATAACATTCAGTGCCAAAGAGCTCGCATATAGCTGTAGGCAAATATATACATGCCCACCAAATTAGCCATAACTCTAAGATGGCTAAACCATTGTTTGGAGAAATATAGAATCCGTAGGGGAGCTTGAGATCTCTTCTTTCTCTTGGGATATGGAAAAATGAAAAATTTACTCAAATAATTACAATTCAACATATTTTAGGTGATGTATTATATTTTTATGATTTTAGTATTTTAGAATAATTCTTTTCTATCTTAGGATATTTTATTATTTAATTTAATTGGATTATTTTTTTTTGTAAAAAATAAATAAACTTTGGGCTAAGTTAAAATGCATTATGCTCAAGAAGAACCCAAGTTTGAGGAATTCAATCCACTTAAACCCATGTTCAAACTATTATAGTCCATGAACCTAAGTGGAGAGTGAAATAGACCAAGCCCCCTTTTTTGTTTAATATGCGTTTAAGTTAAAGAAGCACTCCTAAGACCAAACTCCTTCAAGTGGTAGCAATCAAAAGGAGTTCAATCTCTATGGAACTCTTGCCATTATTAGTATAAAATAATGAAAGTGGGTAGCCTAGCAAAAGAAAACTCTAAAGTACACCGGACACTTAAGATTATCAATATAAAATATTGAAGATAAGGCTGAGCTTTATAAAACTCTTATAGGAATTATTATTATTATTATGATTGTAATCCTACTTTTCTTCAAGCTTAGCTTAGCCATCTATTATAAATAAATGCAAGAGTTCAATGCTTATATATATTTATTTCCCCAACGTCAATCATTCCATTCTTCTTCTTTCTCTTTTTAATATATATCCTAACCAATCAATTTGGTTTAATTGGTTAAAATCTTCTTCAAATTATTTTTTCACCCTTAGTTCCGTATATATCCTACCCAATTACATTTTTACCTTTAGAAAGGCATGAACCAACAAGAAAATATTACCTTGTTACTCTAAATAAGGACTACAATGAGTTGTGAGGAGGAATTAAATAATCAATTCTTACTTATAAAGTTAGACTTGCACCTAAAAACAAAAGAAAAAAAATATGTCAAAAGGATTTCTAAGTGAAAAGGAAACAAGAAATCAATTCTTCTATGTCAATATGGATTTATATATATATATATATAGCATCAGATGTTCAAACCCAAATTTGGAACGGAAACTATCCATACAGCAGCCAACTTATTAAAATATCATTCCCAATCTAACTTATGCCATGAAAATCATTGCACGTCACACAAATTAAAGACTAAGACATATGTCTTTAACCAAATAATCCATTGAAGCTCTAGACCATGCCTCAATAGGATTTATAACAGCTCAAGTTTCATTGCCAAATCAAAGTATTAAATGAAGGGCATCAGCAAAGGCCATAGATTCATTTATCATATTTGAGAAATAGATAAATGATTAATTTACATATAAGTGTAATATCTTAATCTCTTAAGTCTCATACAATGGTTACATAGGCTATCCCAACACATATGTGGTGTATTGGAACACATTTACAAGGGATCATGTACTTTTATCCATAAATAATTACATAATTGGGAAGCTATATACATGATTTATGGCTTTAGGGACCATGTAAACTTATCAATATCAATTTCCATCCATATCATATCCATATAAGTTAGAAACATCACATTTGGTCTCATTCATTTTGGGTTTAGCACCATATATCACAAAAACCAAAATTTGGTCTCAAGTTCCCTGTTCCAGATTTTTGATATGAACTTTGGAAACTCATAACTAATTTTAGAAAAATCAAAATTATGTATATGATAGCTTTTTAGAAATCTCTAGATGTTGATTAGTGATAAAAATAATTCTAGAACAATGCAATGGCATTTAGCCTACGAAAAATAATAGAATAGTACCAAAGGCTATGCTACATTACTAGTATTATCATGTAACTTTAAAAATTTTTCTCCCCCTACAGAGCTCTAAAGGAGGTACTCTTAGTGGTTATGGAAAGCTCATGATGTGTAGTTTATGCCTGTAAAATTTCATGAGCATTTCATTTCATTTGGCTTATATAATGCACAGAGAAGCAAACTAACCATATGAACAGTGCACATATCATTTTTGTATAATTTAGCTAACTTTGAAAAATTATAATAAATTCTCTATAGCTCTAAATTGAGTGTTCCTTAGCTTTGTGAAAAAATTTAGATGAGACCTACTTGCTAGCTAAATTTTATGCAAAAAATCATCCATTTGGTTAGACTTTAGTTCAGCTTAAATTTGGTCAAATTTGAAGTCCATAATGGCATCATAAGGCACCAAATGCATTTCTTAACATTCCATAACCACTTGGGCACATCCAAAAGTATAAATGTACCCTAAGGAAACATGCCAAATGGTTTAATTCATCATGAGGCTAAATCTCACCATACCACCTGCATTCATACACATGAACATAAGAGTGCTATATGTCAATCTCCAACATATATATTCATCTAGCTTCAAGATTGATATACACATAATTAATATATACATTTAAACTTGTCTAAGTAGTTACATCTCATATACATCATATGGATACAATTCTTGACATCAATATACTATTAAAATGCCTATTTCTCTACTCCTTTATCAAAGTGCCATACTTTAAGACCTTTGGCCTTCATTTTTTGGTCTACTTGGCTCACCTAGATATAATTAGACATATGGAGGGGAAGAGTGAGATTTAAAGAATCTTAATAGCTCTTTATCCTTTTAAACATACATAAATAATGCATATACATATTAAAGAATGCATGTATGACATTCAAACTACTAATGAGCATATATAAATCATTTTCTTTGGCATATAAATTTATACATAGCAAACATAAATTTTCAAAGGAATTGGTCTAGCCTCACCCATCTTTCTTGGGACTTTTGGATTTGCTTTACCCACTTTCAAGGGACTTTTGACTTAGTCTCACTTTGATTGAGACTTTTGGCTTTGTCTCACCCATTCCTAAGGATTTTTGGCTCATCCTCACTTATGTTAAGGAACTTTTGGCATAACCAAACTCATTCAAGTCATATTGCATGCGTAAATATTTTTTAAGAAACATATTGGTACCATACATGTAAGCAATGGCTAGAAACACATTTTATCATTCAAACATTCACACAAGCACTCAAAGATAAGTAAACATCCAACCGATGCATGTGAGAAAGATTAGAGAGTTACCTTAAAATAAATGTCACACACTTTTTCCTTGAACTTGTCTTCCCCTTTTTGGCCAAGCTTATGGAATTAGGTGGCACTTGACTCTTTTGGCCTAGACACATCAAACAAAACATATTTGAAATATTAGAACAAACTTTAGCCTCATGCAAGCTCTATGTATGGCTACTTTCTCATATAATTTTATTATGGTTCCACACAAGACACAAATGAAGCAACTATGAGAATTCATGACCTTAGTTCCATTTTCTTCTTCCGTCTAAGTCTTTTGAATCCATTTAAACATCTTGGAGTCATCAAAAATTCATTTCAAGGAGCCTTCATATAAGTTGCTTCCTAATATCTTAAAACGGAACTTAAACCTCTATCTCACAAGATATGATTTCTAAATTTATTCCAAGGCTTTCTTTGGTATTCTCCTATCATATTTAGTCCCTTCTTAGCCTTAGAATAATTTAAAACTCTTCCTAGTTACATGGTTCTATTTTGGTTGAGATTATGCAAGCATATAGCATTCATAGAGTTTGCTTTATTTCCTTTAGGGAATTGGCATATGTGAAGCTTCCTATACACTCTTAGGTAACTTAAACTATCCTTAGGAAGCTCCATATTGGCCAAGGTACACCAAAATCTCTAACTTTGCTAACTTGATTTCTAATACATCTTATCTGAATTTCTTTGCATATTCTTGTTCCTTACTTTCTAAAACCTATGTTTTCTCCTTGGTTAGGTCAAAATTCATCTCCTCTTGGATGGGATCTAAATGGGATGCAATGGTCATAGGAAAAACAACTAAGAAGAAGCAAGACAAGCTATGATAGTTACCTTGTTTCAAGACTTTTTCAAGAGCTCCTTCTATTGCTTTAATCTTCTCTTTGGAATTCTAAGTTCTCTCCTCTGGACCAGTCCCAAAATAGCCCTATATGAGTCATTAAAAGTATAAGAATGAAGAGGAGCAAGAGGGGAACAAGTTTGGTGAAGAGAGGTGCATGAAAAACTAAGAATCTCCTTACCTTTTTGGCTAGTCTTTCCTCCCTTCTTGGCTTCTTTCTTGTGCATCCTCCATAGTTGGTCTCACTTCTATTTTAAGATAGAACATATGTCAGTGAACCAAATGGGAGAAGGAGGACGTGCTTTATAAAGTGAAGGCTTCTTAAATTCTTTTTAAAAATTCCACATATGTCCCTTTTTTCTTTGCTTTTTCATTTTAGGCTTATTTTAACTTCTTTTTAAAAACTGTCTTTTCCATATTAAAATTTAAGCTCTCTAACTTATAAAATACTTTTGGAATCACTCAAAATGCATCTAAAATCTTCCTGAAAGAAAAGGTCAAAGTTCAGGTTAACCGTTGTTATAAAACATAAATCAAAGGAATTTTCCTATAGTTTTTTGAGCCTCTAAGAATCTCGGAAAACTTATTTTTCCCATTTAAAATCCCTCATATGAGTTTTTTAAAAGGTACACAAAATTACAAAAATGCCACTATATTTTTGGCAATTTTATTGAACTACTTTGGCTATGGTTTTCGGGCATCTTAAGCCTTGAATCCTCATTTTCAATTATTTAAAATCTTCTTTTAATTTTATTTGGCCTCAAATCTTTCTATTCAAGGGACTTCCTTTTATAACGAACTTATTTCTGTCATTTAAGGAGGACTAATTGTTACAATAAGCAATGACTTTAGCGTCAACTCTTTTCTCTATTTCCCTACGCCTTCTTCTTCCTTAGTCGAATCCTCTTCAAACTGAAAATGAAAACCCTTTCTTGCTTTTCCTTCTTAAAGCACCCTAGCCAAGCACAAGAAATAAGCTACTCACCACCATAAGAAAGGTGACATATAAAGCAAGCATCCTTATTTGATCTAAAAGATTCCAGCGTGACATAAATGAAAGGCAAAGGAAGTAACATGTGTTCTTGAGAGAAGAAAAATATTGAGGACCAACACACAATTTAGGAGAAATATAATGTTAAGGAAAAACTTTCAAAAGTTGCAGTTAAATCCCTAACAACCTATTAAATGTGCAACTAGAAAGAAGAAAGGAAAATTTTGGCAAAGTATTCTCACTTTCACATTCCTATTTCTTCTTCTTCTTTTTAAATTAATTCAATATTAGTAACTATAGTTGTTGTTGTTGTTGTTGTTATTTTTAAACTTTGCTATTTTATTTTATTTCATATTTATATTATTTTTGTTTCTTTTTTTTTTGGGACTTTACAACTTAATTACCCATTTTGATGAAAGTTCTCATCATTTAAAATTTTAAATTTACTAGGTCATTATAACTTGTTCTATTGAAAAGAACAGGAAGGATTAGATAATAATAGTTATCAACATATTTTTAGGGGTAATTATAGGCTTATGTAATATAATATACAACTTTGTAATGTATATTTCATTATTTCATTTAATTGTTGGCCACTTGTATGTAGCACTATTTCATTGCAGGTTAAATATGGGAATGGATATAAAACAAATAAAATATTACAAATTTTTTTAACCTACACCCAAATAGTGATGAAGTAGCAAAGGATTAGCAAGGGAACTATGGAGGATTATTGAGGAAGCACATCAAGGGAATTGAGAAGGATTGACAAGGGAAATAATAAGGAAACTAAGGAGGAATATTAAGGGAAAATTGCAAGGGACTAGTAAGAAGTGTGAGGGAAATTAGCAGGCGAACATTCCTTTGCCATTCCCTCACCAGTTGTTGAGGGAAATGCAAATAACTAATTCAATTATAGTGATGGAAGTATCTAAGGAAATTACTATCGTTATTTTTGCCAATGAGGGACTTTACCAAGGGATCAAGGAGGGAATTTTTTCCTTGTAGATTAGTAACCCCTACATAGCGAGGGAAAGTTTCCTCATTGTTCCTTCGCAATACCATTTCTATCGCACTATAAGGAGGAAATTTTGCCTCATTATTTTCTTTTTTTCTTGTTGTGCCAAAGATAGGCTTGAGAATCTATTTGTATGTAGAATGGTCTTTGGTACCTTGTAACATTCATTCCTAATAATTACCCTAAGTCAATTATGCAAATTAGTTTGGCCATATTTTTTTTAAATTGCCCTGAGCAAAACACATGCAAAAAGAAAAAAAAAAGAAAAAAAGAAATTAATCATAGATAACAAAGAGGGACAAAAAATATTTACAAAAGTAAACTAGACATAGGAAAGTGATTTAGGGACTACATACCTTGCAGAAAAGATCAAAGCCCATGTAGCTTAAATGAATAAAAAGTCATGTCACTTGGTTGGTGACTTCTATTTACTTTTTTCCAAAAATTAATTTGGCCTTAATTTTTTTAATTACCTTAAACAAAACACATGTAAAAAGAAAAAAAAGGAAAGGAAAAAAGAAATTAATCAAAGATAACAAGGAGAGAGAAAAATAAAATATTTATGAAAGCAAATTGACCTAAAAAAGTAATATAAGAACCACGTACTTTATAGAAATGATCAAAGTTTATGCGGTTTGAATAAATAAAAAGTCATGTCACTTGGTGACTTTTTATTTACTCTTTTATAAAAAGAGAGGACAACTAAAACTAACTTAGTTTCACAAACTAAATAATTTGAAGTTAGTTGGCATGCTTTAATTTATGAAAACAAGCTAATTTCACTTCCTTGCTCCCTTTATTTTGCCTCTCTTATTTTGAAAATAAGATTATTTTTATGTTTACAATTTTTTAATAAAAATGATTACATGACTTAACTGTTTTAGACTTGTAAAAACTTATTGTCACTACCCAATGACCAATACCCTATGTGCTTGCAGAAACTTAATTGTCACTCATAACAAACTCTAATAGATAAAATTAATTTTTAGAAGAAGATTTTTTTAATTTTTATTGTGAAAAAATAATTGCATGACCTAATTATTATTAATACTTATGGAAACTTATTATCACTCATAGTAAATTGAAGAGTTGTAATTAATTCATAAAAAGTTTTTTTATTAAAAAAAATAATTATGCGACCTTGCCAGCATTGGTACCTATAAACATTTTGTTCCTCATAGCTTACCAATTGACACTCTATGTAACTGTAGAGACTTTTAAATCTCTCATGGCAAACTCTAGGAGATGAAATTAATTTTTTTAAAAAATCTTTGATTATTAAAAAAAAAAATTAAGTGACGTAACCAACATTGGAACCTGCAACTACTTATTGTTACTCACGATCCATCATTATTTGACACCCTACATGCATGTAGAGACTTATTGATACTCACAACAAACTCAAAGAGACAAAATTAATTTTTAAAAGAAGTTTTGTTTAAATTATTATTAAAAAAATAATTTAGCTAGCTAATTAGTATCGGTGCCTAGGATGGTTTATTGTCACCCACGATTCATTGATTAATGCCTCATGTGCCTATGGAGACTTGTCATTCACGACAAAGTCAAAAGGATGAATTAAAAAAAAAGCTAAAGATAAAACAAAATAAAGTCACACATATAGTATCCAATGTGAATATGTTTTTGTGTGCAGTCAAGTCTCATTTATTCAAACATATATACAAAATGAGAATTTAGAAAGCAAAATTAGCCATTTATTTTTCTTCCATTCTGTTTTCCCAAGCTTCCCTATTTATGTGCCGGGTACTCTCCCAAAATATTCCAATAGGTATCCACATATCAAGAAATAAAATAAATCAATAAGTATGCGCCAGAATTCCTGTACTCTTCGTACCATGGTATCCAAACTGAACTAATCAATTACATCAATGTGTCCACCCATAACCAAAAAGTAAGAACCAATACCCTTGCGCAACCAAGAATGCAATCATAACTCAGGCAGAAATAAGCTTTGCTGAACATGCCTTAAAACTCCCTTATATAGCATCAAAGCAAAGTGTCACGACCTAAACTCCGGGCCAGGACCGGCACCTAGACCAAGCCAAGTATGATTGGCCCAGCTTAGTAAGCCTGGTAACTCATTCAATGCTCCTACTTTTATATAAGCATACCTACAATAATTAGAGGTTGCCGAAAATTCGGCAGCACCTCCCCTAAAAATTGGACATCCCAACCCTGCAAATTCAATACAGCCCAATACATTTCATTTCAAAAATTTACTAGCATCTTATATCTTCGAATTCTCGCCACAATACAATATAGTACATAAGTTTTTCAAAATATAGTCAAATGCTATTACAAAGATCATTATATGATCTACCAAAAATGTATATATATATATAACATCTCTGTGACTCAAATTAATATGACACTTAATAGCCAATGTGTCTTGGAGTTTCTACACAACTCAACCGATCAAAATATCCTACCATCTACGTCTGGGTAGCACGCAGATCCCAGAACACCTTAATCTACTTTATGCTGATCTGAAATATGACAAAGGAAAAGGGTAAGCCTACCACTGGCTTAGTGAATGCATATATAACAAAATAAGTAGAAGGAGAAATAAATAGATTTAGAGTTTCTCACAATAAAGTACTTAGACAAATAAAAGAAATTATATTGCCTTTAATTGTTGTTTATATATATATATAACAATTAAATTACATTGCAAGTTGTCAGCAAAAGCACAATTTAAAATCAAAGGAAACAAGATATAATGGGTATCACGAGTAAAAATTATAATCAACCCTGAGTGCCGCCACACAGGATTTAATACCACTAATAAGACCACTACGCAGTATCACAATATCACCACCATCACCGAGTGCCACCACACGGTGTACATATTACGATATATTCAATATAATTATCATTGAGTGCCGCCACACAATGATTATCCATTATTCCAACTAGGTATACTGAGGCCGTTACTCCCATTAACAGCTACGGGGTTTTAATCAGATTTTCATTCATAATTTTAGAATAAAATTATTCATATAAATTAAATATTGACAAGTAGGTAAATAAGTATATAAAGTTAAATCAAATAAAAATAATAATAATTTGATAAAAAAAAATGAATTAACAACTTTTATATAATGAAATTATAATCAAAAGTCATTTAAAACCTCCCCAACATAAAAACCATTTATATATATATATATACATACATATATATATATATATATATACTTTCACACATATAACTTAATCCACATAAAATTAATAAATAAATAAGATTTATATCCACAACAACGCAAATAAGGCAAATCATAAAATAAGAAGTTTAGGCTAACAATATATATATAAATATAAAAGTAAAAAAAAAAAAGCTACTATTTTGCTATCTATACACTCACCTGTGGGGGCCAATAGTAGAGACCCCAATTTCCTAAAATTGAAGGGATTTCCAATTTGAAAGAGTAGCCTCACTATCACCTAAAATTATATTGAACATAAGAACATCACCTTAAATTACTCTATTAACTTCTAATATGTTCAATATAATTAATTTCACCCTCTAACACCTAAATCTATAATTATAGTTTAAATTTTATAATTTACTATAATCCCTAGATTTTGGATTTCACAAATTAATTGGCACAATCAAATTCAAGCTTCTAAAATTTAATTTCAGTTTAAAATATATCTTAAGGAGCTTAAATAAACCCATAGGAAGTATCAATTCATACCTTAATGGTTTAAATCAAAAAGCCCCAATTTGAGAAGCTTCCCACGGCCAAAATGAGGAAGCAATCAACAACTAAGGTTTTGGATTCCCATTGGCATAGAAATGAAGCAAGAATGAAAGTTAGAATCATGGAAAAATAACCCCACGCACAAGAGGAAAAGAAGAACAAAAATGAAGCATTAAGCAAAAGAAAGAAGAAGGAAATGGAAATGGAACTTACTAACTAAGAACCCCCCCTCATGCGACAGCCAAGGTCTTCCGAAATGGGTCACCGGAGCAGGAAGGTGGGAGGGGCGTTGTAGCGTGAGGGACGACTGGTGAATGCTGAGAAAACGGAAGAAAAAAAAAGAGAAAGGGACGAGATGAGGAGCTTGGCAGAAGGCTTCGAAGAAAGAGAAGAAAGTGAGGGTGGGAGACGTGCTGCAGTGAAGAATAAGAAAGAAGAAAAAGAAATCATATTTTAAGGGAAAAAGCAAAAATTATAAAAGATGCCCAGAACTTTTATAATGGAATTTATATATGACTTAGAAAAGTTATTTTTGCATAACTAGAAATAAAAATAAGGACCCCACAATTATTTAGAATTTCCATGGTGACTTATTTTAAGAATTTTGGAACATAAAAATATCCCAATGGGTATAAGATAGGTTTCAAAATAACTCCTTAAGATAATTTTAAAGCTTTATAATTATCCTAAGATTACCTAAATATTATATTTATCCTAAAAATAAATTTTTGTCTAATTTAATTATTTATTTGACTATTATTATTTTAATTTAGGTTATTACACAAAGGACAGAGGAGGAATGGCCAAAACTAATTTAGGATTCTTCACGCAAAATCGAACCAAGTGTACCCCAACTCGAGTCCTCCCCACAAAATTAAAACACAAAGCAAGAACAGCCCACCATCATCTTACTATGACCCTTTTGCACAGGAATGGCATGCCCAGAAGAATCGAAACTTAAAGTCTGCATGCTCTGTAGAAACAACAGCACATTGCTCAAGAACAGCAACTATCTCAGATGGTAGATTCATTAGCAGGATGATTGTCAATAACCTATATATTAAGTTGATACAGTGAAGGATGGTCGCAGTGTCTCCTAGCATTTTCAATTGCTTGACGTTCAAAAAGATTTGGATTGAAAAGTAAATCCAATTGAACATGAATGGATTTACCATCTACTGTTAATGACTCATAATCTGTCAAAATAGGCCTTAGAGTTTCACCCACCGAGATCCCAACACAGTCAACTCCATCCATTTCCATAACATATACATCGATAGCAAACTTGTACCACTATAAACACAATTGAATATCGACACATTCACTTGCACAACTCATAAATTCACCACTGCCCAAATACACGTTAAAGGCCTTAATAGTAGAGCACAGAATTTGGATCCCAATATCTTAGTCACAGTAAAAGGGACAGAGTTGTATATGCTGTTCCCATCAATAAAAACAGGGACCCTCAATTGCTACAATACAAACACAACTTCCTAATTAACATCTACGTAATAATCTGCTTGCCACTTCTTCCTCTGCCTTTTCCCATTCAACATAACTTTGCTACATCTTGTAAGTTCTCCACTTGATTTTTCATATGCTCCTTCCTATTGCTGTCCATGAAAAGAATCATTTTGCAATTTCTTTGCATAAAATAAAAGAAAAATTACGTTTAAGGACCAAGAAAAAAAATATATATTTTTAAAGATCTGTTATCACTAGATTCGATTGTTTGTTACTAAATTAAGAGGTAATAATTTTAAAACAAGTAGTAACAGGTTCTTAAAAATAAATTTTTTTATTTTTTAGTCATTTATTATAATTCTCCCTAAAAGAAAACATCATTTGAATTTCGTTTGATGACTATAATTTTGGAAGATGAACCAAAATAACTAGTCTTCAACATAAAATGCAATGCATACAGACGCGCACGCACATACATATATGACTCATGCAAAAGAATCTGCTCCTTCGGTGATTTCAATTTCAATCATTTTAAACATGGACAATTTTTTTTTAAAGCAAATTTCATTATAGTGAAATAAATAATTTCGAATCAGAAAAGCATAGGGTAAATAGATGTTACTATTACACTTTAATCTAGAAAATTCAATCTACTAGAAAAATCATGAAGCATGTGGCAGAAAATCTTGCAGTTGGTGGCATATCTGAAGCTAGTAGAGAATTCTAGACTCGATCTCAGGAAGCTTCGCAGGAAGTAGCAGGAAGATTAATATTCATAGAACTTTAGAAGCTAGCAATAAGTAATATGAAAATTTTAAATGGTGGTGAAAAAGCCATATTGTTGACCGACATTCAAATTCTATATATATGGTTTGAATCTTGTGTATTTGAGCAAGTAATAAGTTACTGTGTAGTGCAGCAAAGGTTAAAAAGAACAAACTAAAAAAATAAAAAATAAGAAATAAAAGGCGTAAGCTCCCCTATTTGTGGGAAAGGGGATTTGAATCCAAATCCAAATCAGATAGTCAAATACCATCAGTTATGTGACAAATGTAAAAAGAGAAATATGAAGTATAAAAAGTTAGACTGTAAACGTAAACAAATTGAAAAAAAAATTTTAAATTGTTGCTTAAAATAGATCAGGAACACTTCAATAATAGAAAGAGAACCTTTTTTACTATTAAAAGCTAGCCATTTCTATATAATATACAGAATATGAACAAAATATTTCAGTTATGTTTAATTTGACATTTTCAAAAATTATTATTTTGCAGCTATTATGAAAAAGATAATGTGAAAGGATGTATATCAAATATCATTTGGTGAAAAGTGTTATGTAATTAAGGCGATGTAAATTTCATATTGATTAGTGAATTTTTTTATAATTAAAAGTTACATCGTTTTCCAGCAAAGCTTTAATCATCATCAGCATAACAAACAAGGAAGAAAAAGACACCTTTCTAGTTATTCTTTACGTGAAAGTTGAACCTAAAATTTTTATCAGAATATAAATCTACTCTAATTTGCCACTTTGCGTTACATGTACAATACTCTCTCTTAATTGCATTTTATCAAGTGGCTGAAATTAGTTAAATTTACAGTCTACATTTATGTTAGAAAACGTTCAAAAGCTTATCTAATATAGAATTTTGATTGATGAAGTATATATAATTTTGGACAGGGCAACATAAGAATCCATATTCTTAAATAATGAGAAGCTTGTAAAATACAGTGTTCTTTTTTTTTTCTTGTAACTTAAAAATATTTATCTGCAGCAGCACCTAAAGAAAAGTATTTTTGAGCAAGTAAAACATATTTCTATTCAAAAAATATATTTAAAAATGTAGATTTTAATTTAGTTAGAAAATATGATATTTTTTTAATCTTCGTGACAAAAAAAGTTGACGTTTTTAGAATTTTTTTTTTAAACGTAAAAATTGAAGCATCCTAATGTCTATCTACTCTTATTTATGACACGTGTTACGTGTAAAAGTGCTTTTCCTTAATTGCATTTATGAAGGGGCCAAAATCAGTTAAATTTACAGTATACATTTATGTTTGGAATTTAAAATATTTAAAATAAGGAAATGCTCATAAACTATCATTTTGGACAGAACTTCATTAAAATCCACGTATTTTTAATAAAGGGGAGCTTCCCTTGTTGAATACATATTTTTAATAAACTATATATTCTGTCCAAAAAAATGTACTCCAAAACTAAAGATTTCAAGTAGTTAGAAAACTATGATAGTTTTTTTCTTTTTGTTTGAAAAATTATTGATAGGGTTTAAAAAACTGAATTACTTATTTCTGGCACTTTATATTTCTAATTTATATGAATGACTCAAAGATAAAAAATGTTACAAAAGTATAAAATACCTAAAACTAATTTAGTTTCTTAGTCCTTATTAATAGTTTTCTCTTTTTTTTTTTGGATAGAAATCTTTAATTATCATCTTATAATTAAGATCCTAATTTTCTGTCAAGAATCACATCAGGACAACGTTCTGGAACAGAGACCATTTCATTAAAATATCCATAACCAACAGTATAAATTTTTCAATATTTGACCCATTCTTACCTTTTTCTTTCTTTAGTAATCACATATGCGTACTTATAACAGCTGGGAAAGAATCATATATATATATATATATATATATATATATTAGTGATACTAAAGAAATAAAGAGATTGTGAGAGTTTGATAAATACCTGTGTTTTCGGTTGAAGAGGCATTCCTTTAGTTGTTCCTACAGATGAATGAAAAGTTGGGACAATCATTTATAAGTTCAACAGTTTTAGGTGGAAAGTGCGGACAAACGATAGTAGAAACTGATCAACCATATCACTATGAGATGTAGTTTTCAGTTATAAAACGAAATAAACCGAACAAGGGAAAAGATGGTTAAGTACCTCTTTTGAGTTTCTATCAAAACGGAGTCTAATCTTGGGCATTTATTTATTTTGACATCCCAAAGGTTCACAGCATTTAACTTCAACCCTTTGCAGACCTCAGTGAGACTAGGCAATTTTTTAAGTTTTATGATTTCTAGTTTTGGAAGCACAATTTCTTCTGTATCAACAGTGCCTTCTTTACTTCTATGTTTGAAAAGCTCCTCAAGTTGTGCAGCCTCAGATACCACTATTTCTCTTAGTTTTGGAAGCATTCCAACTGTAGCCGTCCAGAAAAGGCATTTCAACTTGCTGCACCCCCTGACTTCTAATGTCTTCAGTTTTGGAAAAGACATGTGCATATTGGTATTGGATAGATGCTGAGCTTCTTCAAACTCTGCAATGATTTCCTCTAGTTCCTCACACTCAGAGATTTCCAGGTGGTACAACTCTGGCAGGCTTCTATGGACGAACGTGGAGAAGATACATTTCAACTTGTTGCATGTCACGACCCAAACTTCGGGCCATGACCGGCACCTAGACCAAGCCAAGTATGATTGACCCAGCCTAGTAAGCCTGGTAACTCATTCAATGCCCATATTTTTATATAAGCATACCTACAATAATTAGAGGTTGCCGAAAATTCGGTAGCACCTCCCCTAAAAATTGGACATTCAAACCCTGCAAATTTAATACAGCCCAATACATTTCATTTCAAAAATTTACTAGCATCTTATATCTTCGAATTCTCGCCCCAATACAACATAGTATATGAGTTTTTCAAAATATAGTCAAATGCTATTACAAAGATCATTATATGATCTACCAAAAATGTATATATATGTAACATCTTTGTGACTCAAATTAATATAACACTTAATAGCCAATGTGTCTTGGAATTTCTACACAACTCAACCGATCAAAATATCCTACCATCTACGTTTGGGTAGCACGCAGATCCCAGAACACCTTAATCTACTTTATGCTGATCTGAAATATGACAAAGGAAAAGGGTAAGCCTACCACTGGCTTAGTGAATGCATATATAACAAAATAAGTAGAAGGAGAAATAAATAGATTTAAAGTTTCTCACAATAAAGTACTTAGACAAATAAAAGAAATTATATTGCCTTTAATTGCTGTTTATATATATATATATAACAATTAAATTACATTGCAAGTTGTCAGCAAAAGCACAATTTAAAATCAAAGGAAACAAGATATAATGGGTATCACGAGTAAAAATTATAATCAACCCTGAGTGCCGCCACACAGGATTCAATACCACTAATAAGACCACTACGCAGTATCACAATATCACCACCATCACCGAGTGCCACCACACGGTGTACATATTACGATATATTCAATATAATTATCATTGAGTGCCGCCACACAATGATTATCCATTATTCCAACTAGGTATACTGAGGCCGTTACTCCCATTAACAGCTACGGGGTTTTAATCAGATTCTCATTCATAATTTTAGAATAAAATCATTAATATAAATTAAATATTGACAAGTAGGTAAATAAGTATATAAAGTTAAACCAAATAAAAAATAATAATTTGATAAAAAAAAAATGAATTAACAACTTTTATATAATGAAATTATAATCAAAAGTCATTTAAAACCTCCCTAACATAAAAACCATTTATATATATATATACATACATATATATATATATATATATATATATATATATATATATACTTTCACACATATAACTTAATCCACATAAAATTAATAAATAAATAAGATTTATATCCACAACAACGCAAATAAGGCAAATCATAAAATAAGAAGTTTAGGCTAACAATATATATATAAATATAAAAGAAAAAAAAAAGCTGCTATTTTGCTATCTATACACTCACCTGTGGGGGCCAATAGTAGAGACCCCAATTTCCTAAAATTGAAGGATTTCCAATTTGAAAGAGTAGCTTCACTATCACCTATAATTATATTGAACATAAGAACATCACCTTAAATTACTCTATTAACTTCTAATATGTTCAATATAATTAATTTCACCCTCTAACACCTAAATCTATAATTATAATTTAAATTTTATAATTCACTATAATCCTTAGATTTTGGATTTCACAAATTAATTGGCACAATTAAATTCAAGCTTCTAAAATTTAATTTGAGTTTAAAATATATCTTAAAGAGCTTAAATGAACCCATAGGAAGTATCAATTCATACCTTAATGGTTTAAATCAAAAAGCCCCAACTTGAGAAGCTTCCCACGGCCAAAATGAGGAAGCAATCAACAACTAAGGTTTTGGATTCCCATTGGCATAGAAATGGAGCAAGAATGAAAGTTAGAATCATGGAAAAATAACCCCACGCACAAGAGGAAAAGAAGAACAAAAATGAAGCATTAAGCAAAAGAAAGAAGAAGGAAATGGAAATGGAACTTACTAACTAAGAACCCCCCTCATGCGACAGCCAAGGTCTTCCGAGATGGGTCACCGGAGCAGGAAGGTGGGAGGGGCGTTGTAGCGTGAGGGACGACTGGTGAATGTTGAGAAAACGGAAGAAAAAAAGAGAAAGGGATGAGATGAGGAGCTTGGCAGAAGGCTTCGAAGAAAGAGAAGAAAGTGAGGGTGGGAGACGTGCTGCAGCAGTGAAGAATAAGAAAAAAGAAAAAGAAATCATATTTTAAGGGAAAAAGCAAAAATTATAAAAGATGCCCAGAACTTTTATAATGGAATTTATATAGGACTTAGAAAAGTTATTTTTGCATAACTAGAAATAAAAATAAGGACCCCACAATTATTTAGAATTTCCATGGTGACTTATTTTAAGAATTTTGGAATATAAAAATATCCCAATGGGTATAAGATAGGTTTCAAAATAACTCCTTAAGATAATTTTAAAGCTTTATAATTATCCTAAGATTACCTAAATATTATATTTATCCTAAAAATAAATTTTTGTCTAATTTAATTATTTATTTGACTATTATTATTTTAATTTAGGTTATTACATTGCACCGCTTGACCACTAATGTCTTCAGTTTTGGAAAAGACATGTGCATATTGGTATTGGATAGATGCTGAGCTTCTTCAAACTCTGCAATGAATTCCTCTAGTTCCTCACAATCAGAAATGTTTAGGGATAACAACTCTGGCAGGCTTCTATGGACGAACGTGGAGAAGATACATTTCAGTTTTCTACATTGATGCACTGTTAAACTCCGAAGATATTGGAAGTTCAAAATTTGGGAGGAAGTGAGACCCGTGCATATGAAACTCGGCTCAGGTAGCTTTTGTAACTCTAATTTGTCTAAATTTAAGGCCATGGGCTCTTGTTGGTCCCCAGCAATGCCAAACCCTTGACGATTGAAAAGGCTTATTACCTCACAATCTGTGACAAGAAAACCACTTACATTAAAGAAATATGGAACTTCATCAAGCAGTTGGCTGCCGTTCTTCACAAGAGGCTCTTGTCCCTACGTAAAATACAAATGAAGGACATTAATGAAATAAGAAAGGGAGCCCAAAGACATTTAAGAAAAGAATACTGAATTGATTTCAACCATTAATTCTTTAGCTGTATACTGTATAGTACATGGTAAAGACACATCAAAACTCTATTGACAGTGATTTAGTGCAGCTCTTTATTTTTTGTCAATGAAGATAATTACCTCTCTGTCTTGATAAAGGAATATCATCCCAGTTACTCCCACAATTGAAGAAAATTTAGGGCATTCACTCATGTAGATTCTTTCAAGGTTCATTGCGTATAACTTGAACCCTTTGCAGACATCAACAGGACTTGGCAATCTATGACTCTATGTAGAGTTATGGATCTCAAGTTTGGAAGTACGATTTCTTTTTCATTGCCACTGCTGGCTTCACTTTTGTGTCCAAAAAGCTCCTCTAACTTTGCACAATCTGATATATGTATTGAGATTAAATGTGGAAGTAATGCAGTCATAGCAGCTGAGAAAAGACGCTTCAACTCGTTGCAACGCTCAACAATCAAAATTTCCAGTTTTGGAAAGCATGTTTGAAATTCCATATCCTCTGTAATAATTTCCTCCAACTCCTCACAATTGCTTAAGGTAAGAGACTTTAGCAGTGGTAGGCTTCTTCCATGGATGACACCAGAAAACACAGATTTCAATTTGTTACATTTATTCAGTTCCAGACTTTGAAGATAGAGAAGTTTCGAAATCTGTGAGGGACCTATCCATGTCAACCAGAGCTCAAGAAGACTTTCTAACCTCAATTCTTCTAGTTTTGAGCCCAATACCTCAGGGAGACTTTCTAACCTCAATCTTTCGCAGTTTCGAATTTCAAGAAATTTCACATTTAAAACAGCTGGCAATAAAGTTGGAACCTTTGCGTTACAATTACTGCCATTTGTCCCCACCGCCCTCAGGTTCTACATAAAAAGAGAAATGAAGGGAGATCAATAGAATGAAAAGGAAAAATAAAATAAAACTAAAACTAAAACAAGAAGCATTTAGGATTTCTTTTCTGTAGAATTCAAGAACTTCCTATCATCCATTTTCTTGATTTGGTCATGATTTAGGATTTTAAAAAAAATGTAGGATATAGTATATAGTTTTCTTTTTTTTTTTAAACTAATAATTAAGTAGCCTTTCTTAGCGCCTAGTTCATATGAAAAAGTTTTATATATGAGTTCATTGTCTTTCATATATCATTTTGTGGATGGTAGTATTCTCCAACATAAGTTGAAATTTCTGAAAAATGGTCATGTGTGCGAATTAACATCCAAAGATTAAGTTAGAAATTTAAGAATAGTATTTTATATTTTTGTTATCAAATTTTTTAATAAAATTAAGACATCAGTAATTTTTTTTTAAAAAAATCAATTATATAATGTTGAATTGTAACAAAATATACACTTATTTGTAAAAATTATATAAATATCATATTTTTATTAAAAAAATTTGATTACAAAAATATAAAGATTGTACCTAAATTTTTTCCTTCATGAAAATTATATACTGAAATACTTATTTTAATTAAAATTATAATTTTACTTTAGAGCTGAAACTAACTAATTTAACTGTCATCATTCCACACAACTTCTAAAATCCCAGTGTGCAAAAGAGAAAGAGCGCGTTTGGTAACACGGTAGGAAACCACGTTCAAAAAGAAACTCAAATATTTTGCTTCTATCAAAACGTGGTTTGAAAGTGTCTCACCGGTTTGCCAAACACGCTAAAAGGAAGCAGCAACCTCCGAAGAAAGGTACAATATGTATTCTTGCCGTACATATTTAGAAAGCATATATCAATCCATACAACTAGCGGTGATTTTATAATTCCCCGGAGAACTAGGACCACACAGTACACTAATCGCACTGTTATTTTATAGCAAGACAGTTTTGTCCCTAGCGTCCTCTAGATTATATCATAACGCTATTTATAACCTCACAAACCTTATGGGACATTTTTTATATTTGCGAGCAATGCTTTATAGTAAAAATTGTTAGTGTTATTATTATTGCCTTCTATCACGGTAAATTGAAGGTTAATCTTATCTTCTTTTATCTCTTGTCACCATCCAATTCCATGACTTTCAATTGTAATAAAAGAGATACTTTTGATTAACCGATGTTAATGTAACTCCGGATTAATTGTTAGATATTTATTATTATTTAATTCATATTTTCTTAAAAAAGTTATCTACTCTGAATGATTTTATATTTGTGAACCTTCATAATAATTGTAATTTATTAAAGAAAAAATCAGAAACTTTTCAAAATTGTGAAATTGAAATAATAGAAGCTAAAATTAGATGTTTCCGATATTTGAAAAACTAATGATAAAGCAGCCAATTTATATCTTTTAATTACATCTAATGATTCATATTACAAGAATGCTCTTCCCTAGAATTTTATGACATTTAGAAAAATTTGTATCCATAAAAATAATAGTAGAAAAATTTATTCAGAGCAAGCATATACTTCAATTTTAATGAAGTTTGGACAAAACTCTAGGTTAATTCAGAGGTCTATAGAAATTTAAAAAATAATAATAAATAGATCATACCATTTAATTAACAAAGTTCAATGGTTCCCAACACTAAAAAATGAGTCATAGCAAAAAGCAAGCAGATTAATTTAAAGAAAGAAATATGATTAGCCAAAATGTGTTAGTACCTGCGGAAGACACTCGTTGGAAAAGTTAAAACCTTGGCAGAAATCCTTGAGATTTGGGATTTCTTTTAGTGTTAGGTTCCTCAAGTTGGGTAGTATATTCTTCCTTGAATTGTTTTGCCATTCTGGTTTAGCCTCACCTCCAAAAACTTGCTCTAATTGAGCAGCTCTATCTACCCATAGACGCTGTAGTTCTGGAAGATCATCCCAAGCTATAGCGGTAGAAAACAAGAATTTCAACTTGTTGCATCCCCTAACTTCAAGAACTTTCAGACTTGGAAAGCACAACTGTGGGAGATAAGCATTAAATGGGTTCTGATGCTGTTCTTCAACCTCTGTATCAGAAATTATTTCCTCTAATTCGTTGCAATCCTTTATAAATAGTTTTTCTAACTGTTGCAAGCTTCTAAGAATTACCAGGGAGAAAATAGTTTTCAAACTCTTGCATCTCGTAAATGTTAATTCTCTAAGATTTTGGAGGCTCAGAGTTTGCGCTGGACCAGTCCAAACAAACTTAAGCTCAGACAAATTATACAATTGCAGAGAGTCTAAGGTTGAGATTAACTTGTTTTGTTGATCTATACTAGTAAAATCAACCCCTTCAAGTGAAAATAAAATGTCTTCCACGCTACAATTCATAATCTGAAGTTTTTCCAATTTTAGAAATGACAGTGGAGCTGAAGCTTCGCTATACAACTGGTTGCCCTGCAACAGTAACATTTAGTAAATCAAATATAAAATAAGATAGAAACCTTAGTTTATGCATTATTTCATAGATATTATAAAATTGTGAAACTCTTTCAAATAATACAATAGAGAGCATGTGGAAATGGACACCATTTATGATCTATACCAACCTTGATGTTAACGCATGAGGCTATGAATTTAGGACATTCCACCCAATGCAATTCCCTCAAAATTGGGCAACTTGAGTGATAATTTTTGGGGAAAATGCCTAGTAGGTTTTTTAGTCCCCAAAGTTTGAGTGATTTCAAAAAAGGAAGCTCGATTTTGATCTCGTGATGTTCATTTTCATGTTGACCAAATACATATTTTAGCTGAGAAGCCCCCTCAATGCATACCCTCTCTAATTGTAAAAGACCTTGAACATAAGAGTTTGAGAATACACATTCCAACTTATCACAAGAATGAATGGTTAAAATTTTCAATTGTGAGAACACCAAATAAGAATTGTCTAAAACTGGAATTATTTCCTTGCCTATACTAGTACCATCCTCTTTTATTATATTCTTCAATTTACAACAACCTTTTATAGTTAGCCTTTGTAGCAACGGCAGAGCTCTAGCAATTGACTTTGGGAAGAGTGATGTCAACATCAGGCAATTAATTATTTCAAGTTCTTGTAATTTTTCAAAAGGGCAAAGCAGAGGTGGACCATGCCAAACTTCTCTCAAATTGGCCAAAGAATGCAACCTCAACTTCATCAACTTTGGGAACAAAGTTTTTGCTTGAAACAAATCAACATGATGAGAAGTTGTATCTATGAGGCATTCTAAATTTGAACAAGAATGAAGCCACAAGCTAGTCAACTCATTCATCCCTCCTACAGGTTGAACCACATTTGGGACAATACTTTTGCAGCCTTTACCAAGGCTATATAGAATAACAACTTCTACTCCTTGTAATAGATCCTTAATAAATAAACTTAAAGCATGACTATTTAACTTTCCCAGGGATAGAACTTTTGAGCTTAAATCTTTTTCATCACTATGACTAGCAAGTATATCCTTTGTAAGGTTCCCAATACTAAGTATATATCTTTGTAATTTTGGAAAAGTAGCATTATTTGAAAAACCTATATTTAAAGTTGTTCTACCTAGTTGGATTCTAAAAGCATATAACTCCTCTAGTTGTGTACATCTTTCTATTACCTTGTAACTCTGCTCTCGGATTCCACAACCTGATAAATCTAACAACTTCAATTTATTCAACTCTCCTAATCCATTTGGCAATTGCTCAAAGGAACAATATTTCAAGTCAAGAATCTCAAGTCTTCTTAGGCCTACAACCCATGACATATCATCACCTAATTCCCATCTTTGTAAGCGTAGAGTTCGAAGATTAGTGAGAAAACTCATAGATCGAATAAATGAATAATCTCCAGAGTCAATAGCCATAACCTTGAGTGCTTCCATACTTCCAAAAGCTACTTTTGATAATTCAAATGACCTTGTAGTCTTTAGCATTAGAACCTCAAGCTTTGGAGCATTTAATTGTTGAGAAATTTGAACTATTTTATTGCACCAAGAAGTGAATGCATAGCAATCTTTTATAGACCTATCTTCTGCTAACACATTCATGTCTTTCTCAGGATTTACCATAGTAGTGCAATTTTCTTCAGATGCTATCCACAATGCTACATCACGAATAGTGTCATGCATTCGTAAGCAGTCTTTCTTTTCTTCAGAATGCATCAATAAGCAAGAATCTGTGAGATTATTTATACGTGCTTTCACATTGCATCTTGCTATTTCAAGTGAGTTCACTCCCTTATATAGGCCCGACCCTATTGCAATTCTAAACAAATCTTCAACAAAAATATCTTCATCTTCTGGATACGTGCAGCACATCAAGAAAAGTGACTTGGCTTCTTTATTGTTCAAATAATCATAGCTCAACCGAAGACAAGCAAAAGCATCGTCGACGCCTGGTTCCATATTGATTGGTTTTGAATCTCTCAATCTTCTTAATGCCTCCTTCCATTCTTCAACAGACTTTCCTTTTAAAGAGGTTCCTACAGCTTTAATTGCAATAGGAAGTCCTTTACATTCACTAGCAATTTCCAGTGCCACTTTATCTAGTGAGTTGTCTGCAATACGAGCATGTTTTTGGAACAACATCCAAGATTCCACTTCAGATAAGAGTTTCAGATGAATCTTCCTTTTACACTCCATCATATTGCATACTTGTTGACGCCGAGTGGTAAGAAGGACCTTGCAGCCCACACAATGATCTTCAAAAGGAATCCCTATTTCCTTCAAATTGATATCTCTCCAAACATCATCCAAGATTATAAGAATTCTTTCTCCACTACTTAATCTCATTGATTAACGTCCTGCTCTCCCACGATCACTTTCTTCATGCAATTCTAAACCTAAAAAGTCCGCAAGTTCACCTTGAATCTTTCTGACATTTGGAGTTTAGGACACTGTTGCAAATACAACTTGATCAAAAAGCTTGAGTTCCTTTGCTTTCTTGCTGACTTCTTTTACCAAGGTCGTTTTATCAGAGCCCCCCATTCCATACAATCCAATCATGTAACTACCATCATCTATGAGAGCCGCCAAAAGTTCATCTGAAGCCAACTTTGTAGAATGGAAATAAACAAAATTTCCAGAAGAAAAGGAATCTATAACTGGAAGTGGAGTAAGGATAGAAAATGGATTAAATTCACTCCTTTCAGTGAGCTGTTTTGTACTCTTTATCTTTTTTGCCATTTGTCTACATAGATGATAACTCTTCCAATTAGGACACCTCCCTTGAAAGCAACTGTTGTCTACCTTAATTTGTTGTTCCAATTTCTCCACCTCATCTATAAGATTTTTCACTTCACCCAGCCACCTCTTAATAGCATCATCAATTTTCTCAGTTTTATTAAGTGCTTCCATAACACATTTTTGCACTCCATCCTGAGCTGATGCCAACCTCTCCTTCTCAATTTCAAAAGCTTTCATGATTTTTCCTGCACAGAACAAATAATGCCCTTGACATACCATTGGAGCCACCAAATATTCTGCAAGTTTTGTAATAACAGCAATTGCAATCTCTGCCATTTAAGTAAACTGACCTAAAAAAAGAAGTGGTTTAAAATCCATATGTATGAAATGAATGAGTAAATCAATTATTATTAATCTCAAATCACAATATTAGGTCAAGATGGTAAGATAGTAAGATAATACCTATTATGTAAAATAACAACTACAAATAAACATGTGCTAATATAAAATTGATAAACAAGCATCATACCATCAAAATTACATCACTAACTATAGGTAATCAATAAAACCTTCATTAGGTCATCTTTTATAAAAGGCCAACAAGCCTAAAAAAAGCCATGTTGAAATCATCTAGATCTCGAGCCTTCCTCTTATCCATCTTCCAAATCACACACCTAGTGCACCTCCTACGTAAAGGGTCTTTTTTTTCATTCTCTCTAGTCCATATAACCCTAACATGTTTGAATCTATAAAAATCGGAAGGGCAATGCTATAGAGAGCTTAACTTTTTTGGAGTTTGATCTCTTCTACTGTTGGATCTTCTCAAAATTTTCGTAAAATAATTTATTATTACCATACACGTTGATCCAATGGTGAAGATCTTTCCAAAGCAAAATCTAAGCTAAAAAGAACTTAAATGTAAAATATCTGAATGTCAATAGTATTCTAAGATTCTAGGATCTAACTAATTCTGTCAAGATTTAAGAAAATTTAGATTTTTACAAGATTGGAATTGCTAAGATTGTTTGAGTCATAAGATTGTAAGATTTTGACATCTAGATCTAGATGTAAATTAATAGGATAGAATATAACGAACGTTTCATCCACTGAGGGTTAAACGGGCAAAATGATATAGTTACAAGTCAAGATGCTTACGGCAGGCACTACATATCACAGTGGACAAATTTTATGGGATACCAAGAAAGCAGAGCAGCTACCAAACCAAATCAAAAACGTTGCAAATAGTTCTGCATTTGATTACAGCTAATTGAATGTGCCCAAAAAGAAAAAGTGATTTATTTTCCATTTGCCTCTATATATATACGTACCTTTCTATGAGAAATCAAGTTCTTCAGAGAAAGATAAGGAGCAAAGGGAAGCAAAGTTCTATTGCGAGTAAGGATAACCCAAACAGAGGGGTTAAGTACTCAGATGCTGTTATTTTAATTACAACGACTTTGGAGTCAATGCATTCTCACGTAACGAAAGGCTTAGTGTGTGTAAGAATATGCCTTGAATTTTCTTTTGAGTAAATTTTGCTAAAGGCTGAAAAGAGTGATCAATTGCTAACAACTCCCAATTCAAATAATCCTGTAAGATTCATCCAATGGTTGAAAATGCTTTTGTTGGTTGGTGGAATTTAATTAAAAAGAGAAACACGATTAAAAAACAATCTTTCATTTTGCCTAATCGGAAAGATTTGCCGCCTTCCATATTATTTAATCTCCATTGCATTATTTATTGAATTATTGATGGTTGTGGCCCAATGAATAAGCTTCTTTGCGTTATATATTGAATTATTGATATATGGTTCATTGATGTTTTGATTCTCTTTAACCTCTAATTTGTCGTTTCAAGAAAGTTTAGAAAAATAGTATATGGCATCTAGCCGTACCTCTTCATCTCCTATATTTAAAATATTCTTTGTAAGTTTCAAGATGAAAGCTTATCTACAAGCTTCTAGTCTCGTAGATATGGAGGATTTTTTGGTTAACTACGAAGGCTAACCGCAAAACAATGGAAGAAGCCTTACACATTAAAGTATTTATACATAAAATTCTTATCACAATATAATTCCAACTAATAACTTTGCATTAACCATTACAACAATTAAACTTGTTTAAAGTAGTTTGTAGTTGAGAAAGATTTTTTACTTGATATTACTTTGATTTAAGCAATTAAAAAAGTGTGTTGAATATTCACATTTATGTGTATGCAAACATATATGCAGATGCGCATTCATATGCATATATAAAAATATGCAAGTGAATATGTATGCGCGTATATACACGTTCGCACTCTCACACGCACAGACAAATAGACATTTGTGTACATACCCATGTGCATTCATGTGCATACATGCGTAAAAGCACACAAACATGCTAGTGAATATATATAGAGACATATGTGCATTCATGTGCATAATACACATGCGCTTATGTAAATTAAATCCCATCATCATGGAGATTTTGAATATGAATGCCTTCTAATTAGGAATAATTATAGTATCTAATTTATTTCTCTATTTTTAGTAGATCGGTTGTTTAGTTAATAGCTTTCCTAAAATAGGTACACAGATAGTGTATGTAATGCTTTTAATGATTTTCTTCAAATAAGAGTGAAATATACTGTGTGTTTTCCTCAATTATAATGAATGACTAAATGAGTAGTTCCAGATTGTTGCACCATACTAAGTTAGTAGGATTCAACATACAATAAAAATAATAACTCAATATCTATATATATATATATATATTGTAACTTATTGCAGCTGTGTATTCACCACGATGTTTGTTTCCAATTGCAATATCACTCTTAATCTATTAAAGTTAGTTAGATTACAATAATCCTCTACCATCTAGATCAGACATTTAAGTTCAAAATTGTCACAACCCACAGATTTTATATACGGCACAAAAGATAACAAATCCCCTTACTATTACCAATAGTATTATCTCTGACTTTGTAGAAATTTCGGCAGAGTCCCCTCTATAATTTGGACCTCCCGATATTTCTACAACCAGTCAATTCAACAATATACCCAAAACATAACAAAACATAAACATCAAGGGAGTGGGGATATCCTAACCATGATTCAGTGGAGCCATATGTTTACATTGTTCAGAACAATACAAATTTATATCACAAAACACACCCACATGAACAATTGTGGGCTTGCCAAAAAATTTTGCGGGAGGTCTACAACTAATCGGCAGCTCAGGGTAGGCTAGGGTCTTCAACGCTCTCTGAAAAATAAATTTTAGAAAGAGTGAGTTTGAAACTCAGTGAATAAATAATGCCGACCCTTAAAAATCTTAAGGACAAGGCCCGTATAAATATTTGTATAGATAAATATTCATTATGCACAAAACAAGCCTCATGCAGATCGTTTCTTAAAATACATCAGAAGTATCTAAGCAGAACTGAATTAAACAGACGCAGAGCACACAGCTCGCGGAGAAAATAACCACAGACGCAAAGCACTTTGCTTGCGAAATAAATAACTCCACGTGTGGTAGCTACCCACACGGGGCTAGCAAAACCCCTGCTAGCTGAGGTCCAGATCATGGTGCACCAAGGCTAACAACTACTGCTGTTAGCTACAGAGTTCTGAGTAGATAACCTCTTAAATTTAATACAAATTCTCAAATCACATTTCAGACAGAATACCTTCCATATCAGTTTAATATCAAAGTTTCCAAATTACTCCACAGGCATCAATTTACAA
Organism: Erythrophleum fordii; assembly: GCA_032878935.1. Taxonomy (NCBI): domain Eukaryota; kingdom Viridiplantae; phylum Streptophyta; class Magnoliopsida; order Fabales; family Fabaceae; genus Erythrophleum; species Erythrophleum fordii. The sequence continues at coordinate 6,986,618 of JAVQMF010000025.1, read as the reverse complement.
AATCTCATGTTTAAATCAGTTTTCAGTAATATGCATATAACAAAACATTTATCCAAACGTTAGAACACTGTAAGAAAACTTAGTAATAAAATAAGAAATAAGGTTTACTCACAGTCTGCATTACTTACTCACCTCTTAGGATGATATCAATATTTCCTGCCCAGCCCTCAGCTCTAATTCAATCTCCTGAATATCCTACAATACCCGTTCAACAGATTTAGAGTGTAAATAACCAGAAGAATTGTCTCATTTACTTAGCCTACCCGACATTAATGCCTATTCTTCATTTCCTTGTATTAACATATGAAAAACTAAGGTTTCCTAGGCATTATAGGTGTTTTCGCCATGTTAGCCGCGGCCAATTTCCTCTTAGCCACGGCCAATTCTCCTCTGTTTAACCCCCTTTTATATCACTAATTTCGCCGCGGCGAATGAGCCTCCTGGAGCTTCTTCGCTCGTGCTCTCGATATTGGCCGCGGCCAATACCTCCTTCCGCCGCGGCCAATTCCTTTCTGGAAACGTTAGCCGCGGCCAATTCATTAGTTTGCCGCGGCGAAATGTTTTCTGGAAAACTTCCAGCTGACCTCTCCATTTTCGCCCCGGCATGGATAAACTCACCCTTCTCTCTTCCATTCTTGCCTTCCATACCCATACAACCCACATATACATAGTTATAGGTTCATCTATATCTATCTATCCCCTTGCAACCCTCTTTTTTCTACTCACCCCTTCAATCAGCTAGCCACACACACAGAACTACATACAGAACAAGTAAAACAGGGGAGGGGAAGTCTATGAACTGGAACCAGAAAATGCAACTTACGGCAGCACCCCAGACTTGGAAAGGATGTGTTTCGGTGTTAACTTTCCTCAACCACCAACAGCAACTTTGAACCACAAGCAGCAGAAGATGAACTCAGGAGCAGCAGAAATGGCGAGGAAAACAGAGGAGAGATGATGAAGCTTGTTCCAGCAGAGTTGCTCCTTTTTTTTTCTGACCGACGGAATGGGCAGAGGTATGGGTTTGGTGCTGCTGATGTTGAAGAAACAAATTACCTAAAAGCCCAGACAAAATGAATGAGAGGAAGGGCATTTCGGATATTTGTAGAAGGAGGCAAAACAAATTCTACGTGGCAGCTCAATCCCTTCCTTTGAAAAGTCCACTCACCCATATATATAACAAATTCATGCATGCAGGGCTCTTGCACGTCGGGTATTACAAAAATATATACATATGTGTGCATATATATATATATATATATATATATATATAAACAGAAGAATCAAATTTTCTCAAAATTTAGGAAAATTTATTTATGTAAAATAATTTTTTTAATCATACACACACATCTCAAAGTAATCTAATAACAGAGAGAGAATCTTAATCTTTCAAGACGGTGAATTCTCCATAGCAAAATTCAATCCCCAAAAACTGTTAAAGTACAAAGCATAAGAGATACGTTTGTTAGCATCTATACATAGTCTCACCTTAATAACGTCTGACTTATGGAGTCAATGCGTTCCTACATAACAAAGCCTAATGTGCAAAAAACAACTAAATGTACTTCGAAATTTGAATCCAATGAAAACAAATTAATGCTAAGGACAAGGAAGAGTGACTTATCGATCCTACAACCAAAAATTGATATTAAACAAAAGCAAGCGGAGAAGTTCCTAGTTAGTGAACAACGTGTTCAAATTGAATCAAGCCATCATTCTTCATAGAATTCATAGTGAACCTTTGTCGTTTTTCCGCTCTTAAAACATTTCAATGAAAGATTCTCGAAGCAACATAAGAGGATGAATAAGAACTTGTAGCAGGCTTCCAAAATAGTTTCCTTAGTTGTACCAATTGATTTGGGCATTGCGATTGGGCTTATACTAATCCGACCCTTAAAACATCACCTGTGGCGCCTACCACCAGTTGTGATTGTGCCGCCTGTCATTGAGCTTTCTGATGACGAAAATGCTCATTATTAGGAGTGTTCTTGTAGTTGAATTTCAGTTCGAAAAATTCAAATTTGATTTTTCGGTAGTTCAGGTGTAAATATAAAATATATATGGCTTTCACCCAAGAGAGACCAAATTTGACTCTTGAAGACAATGAAATACAAAATTTTTCAAATACTCTAAGTTGATATGAAAAATATACTCTAAAGATAATTTGAGAAGAAACATAATCTTAGATCACGTGTAAAGTTAGCTTGAGAATATTCTTATAAAACAAACCAAAATAAAATAAAATGCATATTCCTATTAAGAAAATTTAAAAATAGGTAGCTAGACTTAGAAAGTCATGGGTAATAATTATATAATTATTAAAAGCTGGGCCATTCTATAGTACAACTTATAGCATGCGTTACTACATATCAGGGGCCAAAATCTTGTCTATTTAAATTAATCTAATGATATACTTTAAATAATTATAATTATTAATCTAATTAATATAATCTTATCAAGTATATAAATAATATTTTCCACACTTTAAATGCCTTATTACTCATACCCTTTTACTCTTTAGGGGGAAAAAAAAAGAGATGGAGTTTGCTTTCACTGCCATAACTTCGCTTTGTCTCTACTCAGTTCTTCAAAATATCAAATGAAGACTCATACCCAAAAACAAATCAAATAATGATATCATGTGAGCTTTCATGTCTTTGTAGCAAAGGAAAGCTAGGAAGGTTGGTGTCATCACATGTTCTATTGTGCTATGAATAAGTAGTAGTAGTAGTAGTATTGTCTACTTATCAAGTTTGGATCATGATGACCCTCATTCAATTTCAAGAAGACAAGCAAAATTTACAAAAGAAAAAATTAACGTTGGAGACCGCCTTGGACATTGTGTGGATCCATTTGTTCTCTCTTTTCTTGAAATCTGGATCCCTTGCAGTAAGATTCATTTGTTTCCTCTTTTCTTAGAGTCTGGATCTCCTGCAATAGAATCCTATTGTAGGGTGTACAAACAGTCAAATTTTTAGCATTTTTTATTTTTATTTTTAGGATTTAAAGTTTAATACAAAAAAATTGTCATTGCTTGAAATTCATGAAAGTCATTTAGTGATTATATTTTGCTCTAGATCATCATTTAAATAAATAAATAAATATATATATATATATATCATGTTAATTGCTTCAAATTCATGAAAGTCAATGCCCAAATGCTTAAAGGCTTTTGCCATTTTTGGACTCAAAACTCTGTCTCATTTTTCTAATGAAAATATACTTTTAAAAACCTCAAAATGGAGCTCTAGAGGTCCAAAAATGGCTGGGTAGAAAAGTGAGTCTAAAACTAGGTCATGTCTCGTCGAGTTGACCAGCTAGAAATAAGGGGCGACATAAATGACAGGTTGTTTTGGCTCTAGGCCAAAGTGACATGTTGTTTTGATGAGCGTTGCTGCCCTTCTAAGCCTTTACAAGACAACCTATCATTTGCCTAGTAGTAATGAAATGCATCGTTTCACTAATTAGGGAGCTGGGCTGGGCCATTTTTTGTTTTCTTAGGCCTATTATCCAATTGTTTTTTTTTTTGAATGTGTTTTGGTTTTTGGCCGTTTTAATTTTTTTACAAGCATTTGCTTATTTCTGCTCTATTTTAGGTTATCAAAAAAAAAAAACCAAAACGAATCTGGGCCATACAAGTTTCAAGCTTTTGTTCCTTTTCGTCAGTTTTTGTTTTGTTTTGTTTTGTATCCATTTAATTTGGGTTTTACTTATTTTCAAATTAATTGTTGGACAAAATTTAAGAAAACAAAAGAGATTTATTTTTTTTTGGCTTACTTAAATTATGTTCAAAATGTGATTTTGGATCTCTAGGGTTATTCTTAATTCTATTTTAACCCATATTTATTTTTGGACCAAAATTAAGTTATGAAATAAATTTAAAATGTGTCAATTAATTTATTTGAAAATAAGAAAAATTATTTTAGAAAAATTTTGACACATTTAGAAATTTTACAAAATTATTATTTAGTATTATTTAATTTGTCTAAATTGTGCAATAAATATTTTAGACAATTTTAACACAAATGGAATTTTGTAAAATTATTATTTAGTGTTATTTAATTTGTCTAAATTATGCAATAAATATTTTAAACAATTTTGAACACATATGAAATATTGTAAAATTATTATCTAGTGTTATTTATTTTGTCTAAGTTTATAGAAAATTTATTTAGGCAATTTGGCACATTTATAACTTCATAAAATTATTTGTTGTGCCATTTAATTCTATCTAGATAATCTGGAGTTATTTTAGACAAATTCTATAACACGTATATGGAAAAATAATTAAGGGAGAATTTTTTAAATTATCAATCACATAAGGTTTAGTTGATTAATTAATTAAAATAAATTTTCATTAAGATGAAATTAACCAGTGCATTTATATAGAGATTTTTAATGCACATAATAGACTTTTATATTTTTGTGATTAGCATATATATATATATATATACAAGGAGTAGCCAAAGCATCCTTTAATAATAAGTACATGCATCCTAGATATGATTTTTCATGGAAATCACATATGAAATTAAAAATATTAATTGTAATTAAGTATGTAGTCATAATAAATCTTTACCCACTAGTAAATAGTTATTTCTATATGTCTAATTGGGATGAAATAAAAGTTGCCTTGTGTTTCCTAAGTAGCTCACAAGTATTAGAGGGCATAAATACATTCTTGTTTCATCATAAATGACATGTAAATATATGCTATGCTAATTTCTTTGCCCACAGATAGATTTTAGTGATATAATATTTATGCTTTTTATATGCCTTGCACTAGTAAGCATACAATTTTGGAATGTAATGGTTAATTTGCCTTGTAATTATTTAGTAAGCATTACTAATATTGAAATTTACCTTACAACTTCTCCCGCACAAATTTCTCTTTTGATGGCTGATAACAACCAAAATAAAATCATTATGAATGGCGCAAATTAAAAAATCTAAAAAGAAGATGTTCACCTTCGGTTAGGTTGCCTTGATTTAGACTCAGTTCTCCTCATGGGTGAGCTACTAATACCTATAAATACTAGTATTAATGATGAAAAAGACTTATATAGAGGCTAGGAGAAATCCAATCAGCTTTGTAACATGCTAGTTAAGCTAAGAATAGATACTAGCATTCATGAGTCCATTCTTGATTACAAAAATATTAAAGACTATTTGAAGGCGATAGACAATCAATTTGCCACTTCATATAAATCACTTGGGGGTACTTTAATGGCTAAGTTGTGTACCATGAAATTGACTGGTACTAGAGGGGTGAGGCAACATATAATGAGAATGAAAGACATTGCATCACAGTTGAAAGCCTTAAGTATAAAGCCCAATGAGCCAGTGTAACACCCCAAAATTGATTACGATGTTAATTATATATTTAGACTAATTAAGAATAATTATTATAGAATAATTAGGTAAGCTATATGAATGAAAATTTACAAAGAAATAAGTTATTAATATAGGTTTAAGATTTCAATTGGGTTAAAACTTAATTTAGGCCCAAAATTAATTTTAGTAAACCATGGATAAGGATTTATGAAGGCCCAATGATTTTAGGTGCAAGCCCAACTCTTTATCTTGAGACTTGGGCCAAGGAAGATTACCTAGTAATGGCCTAATCTGATTTAGTAAAATAGGGGCTCAAGACCCAATTTATATGAGTTGGCCCAACGCACATTATGCAGACCCAAATTAGATTGACTCTTGGAACTTAGCCTGACTCTATCAAATTGTTGCAGCCCAACTTATGCTCTAAATTGGGCCATTGGGTCAACACATCCCACTTTTAGCTCTAAATTTTTTGCAGCCCATTCATTAAACCATAGCCTAACCATTAGAAATAAGCCCAATTGGCCTTAGGCTGATGGGTCAGCCCATTTCTCATTAAAAACCCTAAAGGTTCAGTAGCCACACCCATTTGGAAGAGCAAAACACTTGGTTCTGCAGAAGGGAAAACCTATTTTTGCATCTTGAGGAGAAGCTAGGGTTTCCATCACTATTTTAGCTCTATTTCTCCCACTTAGAGTAAGATTCAGCTAAGTTAACCTTCATTGTTTGGTGCTTCCATGGTGGATTTTCAGAGGTTAAGGCTATGGGTGTTGTTAAGTGAGTATTTTCTTCCTATTTTGATGCATTTTCTATTAGTTTGAGACCCCTATAGTTGACCTATGACATGGGCTTTGGTTTCATGTGAAATTACCCAAAAATTAGAGTGGACTATGGTGGTTTCTGGTATAGGAAAGTTGGAACCCAAAATTAAAATCTATTGGTAATTAGGTGAGTAACCTCTAAGTAGTCATTAATTAGTAGTCCAACTCTTTGGGTATCTGATTTGTTGCTAGAAATGACGATAATTATACTTGTTATAGGCTTGATATGCATTTAGATTTTTATGATAGCTAGAGGCAGAGTAATTGGCTTCATTGAGGTAACTGGGATTATTTTTCTAATTCCATGTATATGCTCATGTTAATCTGCTATTTGTTACACATGTTTGATTTTGAAATGCTAAATGATTGATTGACTACTTGATTATTATTGTAATTAGACCTTGTGAGTCCATGGTGGAGCTGTGGTACGACTGCCACTCATGCATATGCTTCGATTGAGAAACGGGTTGTGATCAGACCCCAGATGTACTGAACCCTGATTGTGCTCATTATGGAATAAGTGCCATAGACGGATCTCTCCCAATATTATTGGCCATTAACATATTGTGTATGATTACTAGTATAGGACAGTAGTTATTGATAGTTCAACTAGTTCATTTGCGAATTGAATTGATAATTCTAGTATTGATGATATGAAATTGCATTGGATTGATTGACTTGTACATATATATGAAAATTGCCTTTTGTTACTGAAATTGTATATCTCACCCCGTTGTGGGCTAACATTTTCAGGGACTGGACCTCTTAGTGGCAAGGAGAAAATTAATGGAAGCTTATTAAATGGTTTAGTAACACATAGGTTTGGGAGCCTTATCAAATTGTATTGTAACTAGATTGCTAGTTTTGTATCATTGTTGCATATCATGAGTTGCCAAGTATAGGGACTGTGTATATAATTTAATTATCATGGGATTGAACATTATGATTGTAATTGGCTAACAATGGATAAGTAATTTGATCTTGTATAAACATTAAGCATTGACCCCATGCATCTTGTGACCAGAATATATTTGTTGTCATTGATCTATGAAGTCACTGGTTTATGGTGGCTAGAGGGTTAAGGATCTACATTTAAGTTTTGAATTGGTAATGGTAGAATAGTTGGGTGAATAGGGTAGATAAATACCATTAAAGTCATATAAAATAGGAGGAAGTGGTCCTAGGGTGTTCCTAAGAAGAGAATTGGAGTGCATAGGACTAAATGTAGGAGATATAGTTACAAGAGGGAGTCACGTCGCAGCTAGGAAGGCTTCACCACTGCCTGAAGGGTGACAGTGGCGTGGGACACCGCGACTGGAGAAATCTCGCCATGGCATAGTGCGAAAAAAATCACCCAGGAAGGTGACAGAATGAAACCTCGCTGCGGCGTAATAGGTCCTGCCGCAGCATAAGTCGAGGAAAATAGTTAAGGAGAGTCAGTAGCAAAACTCACCGCGGTGCAAGTGTATTCCGCCGAGACGAGAATCGTGAGACTTTAAATAGTAGCTCCATGAGGCATCTCCGCCGCGGCGCCACGTAGGTTGGCCACGGCGAAGGTCCAACTTGCCATGGTGCAAAGTGAAAAACTTAGTTTTCGAGCTCCAAGACCTAACTTAGCTGTGGCGGGAAGGTTCCAGGTCGCAGCGTAAGTCCTTAAACTCCCATCTTTAGCCTAGAAACCCTAATTTCTTTAATGGTAATGCTAGGAAATGATATAGGAACACTTGTGGGTGGTTTTTGTGTGTTGAAACTGATGGATGGATGAATCACAAACCCCTGATGATAGTGCAATTCCTTTTATACATTCTCCCATTTATGGTTGTTTAGTTGATGACCCTAATAATATCAATGTTCAAATTTCTCTATATTTTCTTAATGTAATTAATTGTAACGACTCTAAACTTTGATCATTAATTATTAATTGTGTATTTAACCATAATTACTAAGATTAGAAGTTAAAGTCGTCACAGCCAGTCTTAGTATAGCTAATCCTTAACTCACTACCTCATCAATATGCTATATTTAAGATTTCTTATAATACATATAAGGAAAAATCGATAGTGGATCAACTACTAGCCACGTGTGTATAAGATGCCTAAGGCTCATCTAGCAAATAGCTCTAAGAAAGAGAAGGGTAAGAAAAAAACCATTGCTCCTATTCATGTATCAAATAAGGAGGCTACTAGGTGTTCTTTCTAGAAAAAGAAAGGGCACATAAAGAATGAATGCCCTAAAAGCAAGATTGGCTTATTAAGAAAGGTATATCTCTATCTTTAGTATGTTTTGAATCTCATTTGATTAACATATGTCATGACACATGGTGAATTGATGTCGAATCTATGGTTCATTTTCTAATACTATGCAAGGCTTTTCTCAACATAAGGAATCCACGTCCCAATGGATTTAAAGTATTCTCAAGTAATGGAATTAGCTTAGCAGTGGAAGCTATAAGGACCTATAGAATTATCTTATCTTTTAGTTTTGTATTGGATTTTGAACAAACTTTTTATATTCCTAATTTTTCTAGGAATTTGATTTCGGTTTCAAAGTTAGTATTACTAGGTTTTTCAATAAATATTTCTAGACTTAAATTTAATTTATTGAAAGATTGAATTCCTGTTAAGAAAATTTCTTTATTTGATGGTTTGTTTAAACTTTATACTATTGATGATGCTTCTAATTCTTTTATAACCTTATATAATAGTTATAGTATCAAACAATGAGTCTTGAATTAGAACTCAGCTAACTTGTGGCATAGGAGATTAAGGCATATCTCTATGGATAGAATCAAAAGATTAGTAAAGAATAGGATTCTCCAATCTCTAGACTTTAATGATCATGATTCATGTGTTAACTACATAAAGGAAAAGCATACCAATAAGTCACATAAGAAAGCTAAAAGGAGTTCTGAATTAATAGAAATTATTTATACTGATATATGTTCTTCTAATTTATGCTCTAATTGTCACAAATATTTTATCTCCTTTGTTGATAATTTTTCTCAGTATATGTGTATCTACCTATTTTATAATAAAAGTGAGGCACTAGATGCCTTTAAGGAATATAAAGCGAAAGTAAAAAAAATAAATAGGGAACAAATCAAAACAATAAGATCTAATAAAGGAGGTAAATAATTTGGAAGATACATTGGTAAGGAAGAAGCACCAGGTCCATTTGCTCAATTTCTTCAAGAACATAGTATTGTTCCACAATAAACTATGCTTGGCTCACTTACTATGAATTGTGTGGTTGAAAAAAGGAATAGAACACTGATGGACATGGTGAGGAGTATGCTTAGTAACTCGAAACTTCCTACTTTTCTGTGGCGATATGCACTTAAGATAGATGTATATATTTTAAATTGGGTTTTAAACAAAAGTAGTGTTTAAGATGCCTTTTGAAATTTGGAAAGATTGGAAACCCAACTTGAATCATATATGTGTATGGAGTTGTTTTGTTAAGGTAAGAGTGTACAACCCACATGAAAGGAAGTTAGATTCTAAGACTATTACTGCATATTTTGTTGGTTATGCAGAAAGGTTCAAAGGTTATAAATTTTACTGTCCTTCGTATACTATGATATTCATAGAATCTAGGAATGCAAAATTTTTAGAGAATAATATAATTAGTGGAAGTAGTCAACCTCATAATATAGTCATTGAGGATGATCACATTTAGCCAATAACTTTCACTAGTTATGGTGAAATTTTTGTTCTATAAGACACCCATTCTATTAGGGTGAATGAAGAACATAATCAAGTTCTAATTATCCCTATTGATCATGATAGAAATTAGGAGCATCCTCATTCAAAAAATCCTACCATTCAAGTTGAGGAGCCTTATAATGTAGAAGAAGTACTTCAGCCAGCGGTAAAGGATACTCCAATAATGTAGCCTCAAACATCACAAGAGGTTTAATTAAGAAGATTAACTAAGGAAAGAGAGTCAACAATGCTTTGTGACTACATAGTATGTCTTACTGAAGCTAACTATGGCATAAGTGTTAAAAATGACCCTATTACATTTACACAGGCTATGAATGATGATAATTCTAAATTGTAGTATGATACCATGGTCGATGAGATAGAATCTATGGCAAACAATAATGTAAGGGAACTTGTAGAGTTACTTAGTAGGGCCAAGCCCATTGGCTATAAATTAGGTCTTTATGACCAAAAGGAATTTATTAGGCAACATAGAGTACTACAAGACAAGATTGGTTGCAAAAAGTTTTATCCAAAAGGAAAGAATTAATTACAAGGAGACATTTTCTCTTGTTTCTAAAAAAGATTCCTTTGGCATTATCATGGTATTAGTAGCCCATTTTGATTTAAAATTATATCAAATGAATGTTAAAATTGCCTTGCTTAATGATGATCTTAATGAGGAATTGTATATGAAACAACTTGAAGGGTTTACCTAAAAAGGTGCTGAAAACTTAGTCTATAAGTTGAAAAAGTCAATCTATGAGTTTAAGTAGGCCTCATGACAATGGTACCTAAAATTTCACGATATAATCACATCTTTTGGTTTTGTTGAGAAAGTTATAGATCAATGTATATACTACAAAGTCGATGGGAGTAAGGTCATATTTCTGATCTTATATGTAGATGACATTTTACTTGCCTTAAGTGATTTAGGGTTGCTACATGAAGTAAAATATTTTTTGTTTAAGAATTTTGGAATGAAGGATATAGATAAGGCATCCTATGTCATTAGCATAAAGATCCATAAAGAGAGGTCTCAAGGTTTCTCAAGATTATCATAAGAGACCTATATAAGTAAAATTCTTGAATGATTTAGAATGAAAGACTATTCACCCAGTATTGTACCTATAGTGAAAGAGGTCAAATTTAACTTATTTCAATGTCTCGATAATGAGTTGAAGAGAAAAGAGATGAAGAACGTTCCTTATGTTTCAGCAATAGGAAGCCTGATATATACACAAGTTTGCATAAGGCCTGATATAGTTTTAGCTATAGGCATGTTAGGAAGATATCAAAGTAATCCTAAAATGGAACATTAGAAAGTTATGAAAAAGGTTATAAGATATCTTAATGGTACCAAAGATTATATGCTTACTTACAAAAGGATAGACAACTTAGAAGTTATTGGATATTCAGACTCAAACATGATGGGATGGGTTGATACTAAAATGTCAACATCTAATTATATATTTTTACTAGCTAAAGGTGGCATCTCATAGAAGAGTGCTAAGCAATTTTTTATTACTACTAGTACTATGGAGGCTGAGTTTATTTCAAGTTATGAGGCAAGTTCACAAGCTATATGGTTAAAAATTTTCATCAATAGACTTAAAGTTGTGGACTCAATCTCTAGGCCCATTAAAGTGTATTATGATAACATAGTTATAGTTTTCTTAGTTAAGAATGACAAAAATGGAAGTCAAAGTAAACACATCGACATTAAGTATTTAGCTTTAAGAGAATTGATCAAGGATAAATAAGTTATTACAGAGCACATTTGGATGAAAGAAATGCTAGCTGATCTACTAACTAAAGGGATGCATCTAAAAAAGTTTAAGGATCACAAACCTCGTATGGGTTTAAGACCATATATAATCTAATTAAGGTATGTATAGTAATGAAATTTTGAATTATAATTTATTTTTCTCTATGTGATGTATATATAATTTTACAAGGATAATAAACATCTAAGTTGGAACTGAATAGATATTTAAGGTTTACTTATAAAGTTTATTGCCCAATAAAGTTTTAAACATATTTCAAGTGATACATAAAAAGTAATATTTGCATTAAAGGACTTGTCGCTATGATTCTTGTAGTATGATTTTAATTTCCTTTAGTTTTACTATATGGCAAACCATATTAAGAACAACTGGAAGAATGTTGCATATTTATTTATTGGATATAATATTTATTATTTAAATATTATAAAGATATTATTTTAATGTTTGTTAATATATCTTAATTCTTTTGAAATTTAAATTAAAAAATATCCCCTTAAGTGGTCCTAATATCTAGGGAGTGATTAGCCAAATCAATGGATTGGGGGGTTAATGGGTAAGGCCATTACTTAATGTTAATGCATGATAAAAGGCTTGATAGGAGTCTTTAATCATACATTCTAAATATTGGCCATTTGTGAAAGATTCCCTGATAAGAAAGCTCTACCCATGCAGACCATCACTGAGAGACTCTCCCTTATGAGAGGAAGCTCCTTATTAAAAGCTTTTATTCAATTGTTGTGTGATAAACCTCTAGACTAAGATCGTGAACTTGTTGTAATCTATTTGCATCAAATCATCTAACATGGCAATAGGTATTTATATGAATAATTTTATTCATTTTCATATTTTATCTCTTCTAATTTAAATAGAAATTCAATTACATGAAATTATGAATTTCATAATAGTATAAGGAAGAGGTGATTTTAGTATTGTTAATAGATTTTATTTATGCTTAGTTTTAAATCTGAACTAACAGAAGGCCGTGCCCTTAAGAGTCCTATGAAATTCTCTAGACTTGTTAATGCCATCACTCTGAAGAAGTTAATCAAGAAGAGAATTCCCCTGAATCTACAGCCAAAGGTCTAGTTTTCCTTATCAGGGGCTACCAAGAAGAAGTCCACCATGCCTAACAAAATGATTTGACCAAAGCAGTGGAGGAGGTCACTGCTGCTACCTAATTGATTGATCATGTGAGTACGTCTGCCTTGCCTACATTCTTATAATGATAACTATGATAATCTACCAAGCATCGATACTTAAAAAAATGGAACTTGACCATATTAGATACGATATTTGACCACTATATATTTTGTCCATTCATATTGTGTTGTTACTTGTATCCATGTTAGTATTGATTTCTTAGGTGAATAATCAATGAATTGGGTTTAATTTTACTTTTTAAGGATGATTTTTAACCCCAAGTAAATAATTCATTCAATTTGTTGAATTAATCACATTGCCTAATTTTTAACTTTTTTTTTCCAATGAATAGCTTTAATGGATGATTTAAGTTACAAAAGATTCTTTGGAAAATGGGGCAATATCCTAAACTTTTAACCTTATCATTAACTCATGTTCCTGAGTCAGTGTGTGCATAAAGTTTTGAACCAAGAATTTGCTTAAATTAATCCTAATCACTATATATTTGATATTAGAAAGAGATAGAAATTTGTTTGGCCATCTTTACTATTTGAAGTTTCATGATCAATTGGGCTTTTTATATATCGCCTTTTATGTGATTGGAATGTTACTGCTTCTTATGTAAAAATGTGAGATGGGTTTGCCATCAAGGTATCAAATGTGACTGCATGCATCTTTATAGCTTATTGATTTAATTTGTTGAGAATAATATGCACTAGTACCCATATTACTATTTTAAGTAATTTTCTTCTATTTCATGGAATCATTCTTCATGCCTATGTATAGGACATGCCACGAACCTTCCCTGGTCACCTATGGTTGGATACTACAAACAGATATGCTACTCTTAGGTGTGTTCTTGTTGGCTATTCTTTTCCTAATTCTGATGTTAGGTATTGTCAAGTGGGTTTCCTACTTTGCTTTATTTTCTTGCATTTTCTAAAGAATTATTTTTCTTTCAGGTCTTTAATATGAAACGCAAAAATGCTTTGATAAGTTGGTACTACTAATTTGAGGAGAATATGCCTCTCTGATGGTGTCTTCTTTCCGTTCTTCTGTGGTATAAATTGTTAACTCTTTTTATGAATTAGCAACATGCTTATTGCTTTTTCTCCTGCTTCTCTTGACCGTAGAAACACTTTCCACCAACTAATGAATTCCTTGAACTAATTTTTCTATTTCAAATTTTTGAAAATTAAGGGTGCTTGTATGACTTAAAATTGACATGGTCACTATCACACTCGAAAATGTGACCGCGTGGCGCCTTTTAAAAGAAATTGAATTTTTAGAAAGAAATTTTGATTCAATTTCCAAAAAAAATGAAAAATGAAATCAAAATTAAAAATAACAGGGTTCAGGAGTCATCACTAAAATTTTAATTTTTGAAAAGGCAAAACTTTGAAAAGGCCTTTTATGAGAAAAATGGTCTATGAACGAGATAATAGATCCGGGAGTCGATTGTGAGTAAGGAAGGTGTTAAGCACCCCACTACACCTATTATTAAGAACGGTTACCCTAAGTTAGTTGTGTAAAATTATTATAGCCTTTATTTTATTTTAATTCTCCTTAACAAATCACATGCAAAATAAAAAATAAAGAAATAAAATAAAATAAAATTAAGAGTAAAAAGAAAAAAATTAAAGAAATAAGATTTAAAATAAGAAGAAAGAAATTGAAGAAATAAAACTAAAAGAAAGTGATTATTTACAAGAGCAGACTTGACCTAGGATGAGAGCCTAGAACCTGCGTACCTTAAAATGGGAATCAAAGTCTACGTAGTTCGGTGAAAAATTGTCTTTTGATTGATGTTTTGTTTTTGTTTTTTTGTTATTTTGTTGTTTTTTATTGGCTTTTAATTTTTAATTTTTTGTTTTTTGATTTTTATTTATTTTTAAAAGAGAAAGAGAGTAAAAATTATTTAGACTTTTGCAAACAAAACAAATTTGAGATTGGTTGATGTGTTTTTATTTGCAAAAGACAGGATTAATTTTACTCTCCCCCTTCTTTTTCTTTCCCTTTTTTTTGTTTTCTTTATTTTTTTTTTGGTTTTGTTTTGTTGTGTATGTCTTCTTTGTTTTGTTCTGTTTTTTTTTTTTGTTGTTTTGTTTCTGTTTTATTTTTTGTTTTTTGTTTTCATTTTTGTTTTGTTTCTATTTTATTTTTTTGTTTTATTTTTTTGTTGTTGTTTGTTTTTGTTTTTGTTTTATCTTTTTTATTTCTGTTTTTATCTCTTTTCTTTTTTTTTTTATTATGTTTTGTCTTTGTTTTGTTTTGTCTTTTAATTTAATTTTTTTGTTCTTATTATTTATTTATTTATTTTTACTTTCTTTTATTGTTTGTTTATTTTTTATTTTTTAATTGATTTTGTCTTGTTTTGTTTTGTTTTTTAATTATTTTTTTGTTCTCATTTTTTATTGGAATTTTTTATTTTGGTTATTTTTACTTTTGGTTTTATTATTTATTTTTGTTTATCACTTCTTCTTTTTTTTTTGGTTAATTTTTCCGTTTTGTTCTTTTTATTTTTATTTTTGTGCCTATTCTTTGTTTGATTGCTTTTGTGTATTTTTGTTTTGTTGTTGTTGTTGTTTTTTTTTTATTTCTATTTTTATTTCTTTTTTTTTGGTTTTTGTTATTGTTGTTCTTTTTCTATTTGTTTCCCTTTTTATTTTTATTTTGTGTTCTATTTTTAGTTTTATTCTTATTCTTCATTAGTTTTTTTTTTTTTGCGTTTTGTCCTCTTTTAACTCTTGGTTTCATTTATGTTTCTTTGTTTTGTTTTTGTTATTTTTTGTTTTTTTTTATATATTTTTTTTTATTGTTTTTGTTTTTGTTTTTTTATTTTGTTTTATTTTGTTTTTTTTTGTTTTTTCTTTGTACCATTTTGGTTGATTTAACCTCTTCTTTTTGCTCAAATTTTCCTTAATTTTCTTGATTTGTTTGTTTTCTTTTTTTTTTTAATAAAAAGGACTAACTCTTAAAAAAAAATTTACTTTTAGACTTTAGAACACTGTTTTTTCAATTTTTGCAAAAGACCTTTTAAGAGAGGATAAATCTTTAAGGCTAGAAATAATTTTTACTAAAAATTTAATCTTCTTCTACTTTTTGCTCTTTTTTTTTTTTTGCAGGATTTATTTTAAATGGGACCATTGAAGCTCAAAATATTAAAATGTAAGTTTAAAACCCAAAAGGCACCAAAGAGGCTTTATTGCCACACATGGCCTTTTGGTTCCTATGTGCCTAAGGAGATATAGAATCCTACACGGCTATTCTAAAAATAAAAATAAAAATAAAAGTAGAAATCAAAATAAAAATAAGACAGAGGGAATAGAACAAGCAAATACTCATGCTTGTGTGTGCCTTGTGTGTATTTTATTATGTTACAGTACCCCATTTGAACGTATTTACATGTGAGTAAAAAAAAAGGACAAAGAAAAGAAAATTGTACTGTAGAATTTCGTTCCTATCTTATCCTTCCCTTCATCTGACCACATGTTTAACCCCCTTTGTGTTATGCTCATCAGAGCTCTTCACGTGCTACTCCATCATCATGTTTGAGCACCAAACAAGCAGCACAATCTACAGAAATGCAATAAAAACAATGGGGAAGAAAACATTCTCAAGAGCAGAAATTTTTTTAAAGTTTCCATTGTATCAGTAATTCGAATTTAAAGTAATACACTCTGGAGCACTAATGATCAAAATGATATAAACAACCAACATCAATCCACATGAAGATTCAAAACCCTATAATACTAACGAAGCATATCCTAGTTGCATAAGAAAGCAAGACAGAACCGAAGCAACGCTGCATCACCTTTCTGAATATCATATCATAATCCACAAACAGAGACTTAATCTGCTGGGCCTCACTCAGGCATTTCATCAAACATGTGCTAGGCATTTCTTGGGACTATATAGAATATTAGATTTTACGGTAAGCCCCAACCAAGATTAAACACACGTAGCCATAACGTTAGGTATAAGATCCCATTGGAATCACACTGGCAACTTGACTAAGAAATAGGCCTTTCAAACTAATAAACCTTTCAAGAACCAACACGAATCAATAGCAATATTTAAGCATCAATTAAAATTCCAGAGTTTAGTCATGGCAGTAGATTCAGGAGCCATGATTCTCAACAAAGAAGAGAGCAGACAGCAAAAGATAAACCAATAAACAATGTACCTTTCAAGGTTTGCTTACTTAGATTAATTACTAGAACCTTCGATTCATTCTAGGCTACTAGGAACTATTCTTCTCCTCCCAGGATTCAACAATCAGAGAACCTCGTCTAGAATTCCCCTTCCACAGCACCAAACACTTAGAGAAATCCACCTCTAGAAAATCACTCAAAAAATCCTCCTTTTGATCCCCCTACTCCTAGAGCTTTCCTTTAACCCAAAAATTTCTCAGTACCTTCCCAGGAGACTCTCTCTTTTTTTTTTTTTTTTGAATCTCTTTTTCCCTCAATCAGTTTCTCTCTGTCTCTTTCTCGCTTGAAATCAAGCAATTCCCTGAAAGAATCCCTTCTCGCTCAGTCGCTTTTGCCTCTCAATTTTTTCAATCCGAAAATCCCCCTCAGAAACCCCTTACTTTTTGAATACTCTTCTCTATTTATAACGAATCCGAGAGTGGTCTTTACTGTCGCTCGCGTGTCTTACCATCTACTCCCCATACAGATTGTCGTTGTGCTTTTTTGCTCCACTAATTTCCAATGCTAATGCTCCCCCTCCTTCTGGTATGATTACATCGCGTTGCATTTGGATATGGCCGCGTGAGAGAAAGCCAGAGTAGAAGGGGACCAGATGTGTTTAGGGTTTCCTTTTTTTCATCCGTAGTAATTCCTTTCGGGTATGCGGGTTTCTCATTTGGGTTGGAGAGGCAGAGGGTCCGGGATGTATGGGCTAGACAAAGTGGGCCTCCATCAGTTCACCCATTTCCTTTGCATGGGCTCAGTTCTTTGGGCCTTTTTTTTTTTTTCATTTTTGGTCTAATTTTAAGTTGGCTTTGGGTTGGACTCCTTCTTTTTTTTTTTTTTAGATATGGTTTGAGTACGTGGGTTTCAAGATTTGGGCCATTCCTGGGTAGATTGAAGGTCTGACTTTAGAATTTAGGTCCCGTATCCCTTTTTTTTCAAGGTATTTTCCTTCTTTTTCCTCCTTATATATATATATATATTGTAATATTTGATTTTTTTTTCATTTTTCCTTTGGGAAAATATAACTTTGATTTTTTTTTATTTTCTTGTTTTGAAAAACATGATTTTTACTTTTCATGATTTTTTCTATTTTCGATTATCTTGATTTTTCCTTCTTCTTTCTTTTTTTATTTATTTTTGTTAGTCTAATTTTATTATTATTTTGAAATATGTCTGGACAAAATATAGTGTTCACAGTTGCCCCTCTTTACTTGTTTCTTAGGCAAGAATATTGAAAATGTTTTTGCATAATAGACAAGTAAAGATAAGAACACATATTTTGTCTGGGATGATTTGATTACCTCTTGACACAACTGGAGAATAAACCAAAAAGGGAAAAAGCGACCCGAATGAAATATGGCATTTCCAGGTTGCCCCTCTTTGCTTATTCTTTAAGCAAAGAGATCGAAGATGTAATTTTTGATATCCTTAACTTAAGAATAAGTAAAGATGGAAATATATATTTTGTTTGGGGAGCTAATAGATCAAGGGAAATTACCTTACCTAGGGGTGATTGAACTTCGATAAAAGATGTTTGCAAGTACAAGATTTTTGAACACATGCTCGGTTTATGTAAGGTTTTTGGATACACGATTTGTGCAAGGCTTTAGTTGGTACCTGTTCCAGTGCAGGACTTTTATTATTCCTGTTCTAGCAGGGCTTTTGGGATGCCTATCTTGGTAGGGTTTTGGATGCCTATTTTGGCAGGACTTTAGGTGCTTATTCTAGTAGGACTTTTAATGCCTATTCTGGGTAGGACTTTGGGTGCTTATTATGCGTAGGACTTTTATTATGCCTATTCTGTGCAGAACTTTTAAGTGCCTATTCTACATAGGACTTAAGGGTGCCTATTTTGTGTAGGACTTAAGGATGCCTGTTCTGTGTAAGACTTAAGAATGCCTATTCTATGCAGGACTTTGGATGCCTATTCTATGTAGGACTTAAGAGTGCCTATTCTGCGTAGGACTTAAGGATGCTTGTTTTGTGTATCACTTCGAGTGCCTATTCTACGTAGGACTTTGGGTGCCTGTTCTGTGCAGGACTTTGGGTACCTATTTTGCGTAGGACTTTAGATGCTTATTCTGTGTAGGACTTAAAGATGCATGTTCCGTGCAAGACTTTGGGTGCCTATTCTACTTAGAACTTTGGATGCCTATTCTGCATAGGATTTAAGGGTGCCTGTTCTGTGCAAGACTTAAGAATGCCTATTCTGTGCAAGACTTAAGAATGCCTGTTCTGTGTAGGACTTTGTGTGCCTATTCTACATAGAACTTAAGGGTGCCTATTCTGGGTTGGACTTAAGGGTGCCTGTTCTGTGCAGGACTTAAGAATGCATATTCTGTGCAGGACTTTAGGTGCCTATTCTACATAGGACTTAAGGGTGCCTATTCTGGGTTGGACTTAAGGATGCCTGTTTTGTGCAGGATTTAAGGATACCTGTTCTGTGCAGGACTTAAGGGTGCCTATTCTGCATAAAACTTAAGAATACTTATTCTGTGCAGGACTTTGGGTGTCTATTCTGCGTAGGACTTAAAGATGCCTATTTTGTGCAAGACTTTGGGTGCCTGCCTAATGTTTAAGTAATGCATGTGTATATGCAAAATGTATAATATATGAATAGAGCCTCACGAAGAATGTAACCAGTGGATTCGATGGATGAATGTAATCTTATGAGCAGGAAACATGAGATATGTGGATGTTGCCCTTGATATGATTTCTGCTTCTTGAAGAACATGTGGGATGCTCTATTTAATATTTACTTACCCCAATATGAAAGTATGCATGGTAGCTGTGAATTGGTTTTATTTGTTATTCTTTTCTTCTCATTTTTTCTCATTTTTTTCTTTTATTCTATTGTTTTAAAAAAATCATTATTATTATTATTATTATTATTATTATTATTATTATTATTATTATTATTATTATTATTATTATTTGTGTGTTTTCTTTTTCATTTTCATGAAAATGCTAGTTTAGAGGCATTACCAAGTGTTGAATTGACCAACTATAGAGCTAAGGTATATTGTCCTCTCAAAGCACTACCCGTTTAACCAGACCCTTGGTACTTTGACTTACATCTAATTGAGAACTCTTGATGCTCCACTAGCAAAGGATTTTGTACGTTATCTTTGAAACCACAGTTGTACCTTTCGTTTATTTTCTTAAGAAGAAAAATCACCACATATGTCATTCATGAATGTCTTGATGACTAAGTTTGAGATGAAGATGATATTTTAGGGAACGACATTTAATATTTAGTCCTGGTCTATCCTTCCCATAATGATTAAGATAATTGGTCCAAAGAGGACATCAATGCTGACATGCCCAGTATTTGCTTTGGCAAATGTCATTCCTTAGTTATTAATTTATTTATATAAAGCATGAATGCAGTGGTCACAATATGAATAAATAATGAATTGTAACTAATAGAATAGAAATTATTAGAAGAATAATCTCCAACAAAAGTTTGATAAATTACATAACAGTTAAGACAATAAGGGATTTGAAACATAGAAAAGATAAAAGAACTAGATCAGAAAAGTTCTTTCGAAGAATGTCCTCTATAATTGGTCCTGCATACCCTCGCAAGGTGATCCTTTGTGTTATACAAGACATGCATTTTGTCGAACCTAATTTGAGGCCTACTGCTCCCGTGCTTCTACCCAACTTTGTACTTCAGATTTTGCCCTACCTTTTGCCTAGGCATTTTCTCATACTAACTAGCAGGCTTTTCTTTCCTTCTCTCTTTTTTTTTTAGCTCTAATTTTTGCCTAGGCCGTCCTTTCAGGTTTTCAGCCTAGTGAGCTTTTATTGTGCTTTAACTTTTGTCTAAGCTGCCCATTTGGGTTTTCAGCCTAGCGAGCTTTTTCCTTTTATGCAAAATATTTTTTTACTGCATCTGAGGTGAAGGGCTTAGTCAATTCACGACTGTCCATGTCCATCAAAATTAACGCCCCTCCTAAGAAAGCATACTTTACAATGTAAGGCCCTTCATAAGTAGGAGCCCATTTGCCCCGAGCATCATCCTATTTGGCAAGATTCTTTTAAGAACTAGTTCACCAGCTTTGAACTCTCTAAGACGAAACTTTTTGTCGAAAGCTCGTGCCACCCTCTTTTGATACAACTGCCCATGGCATATAGCGGTGAGTCTTCGCCCCTCAATCATATTCAACTACTCATATTGAGCCCTCACCCAATCATTTTTATCTAAGTTGGATTCGATTAATACCAGTAAAGATGAGATTTTAACCTCAATTATAGCGACAGCTTCCATTCCATAAACCAAAGAGTACGGAGTTGCCCCAGTTAAAGTACGCACAGTCGTGTGATAATCGTGCAATGCATACGGAAGTATATTATGCCAATCTTTGTAGGTGATTATTATTTTAGCAATGATCTTCTTTATGTTCTTATCCGTTGCCTCTACTACCCCATTCATCTATGATCGATAGGGTGCTAAATTATGGTACTTGATCTTAAATCGTTCATAGAGTTTAGAGACTTCTGTTCCATTCAAGTTTGCAGCATTATCTGATGATCCTTCACATAGCCCATAATGACAAATAATATTCATTTTAAGGAACTTGCATAAAGCTTTTTGAGCGACACTAGCGAAGGAATTGGCTTCTATCCACTTAGTGAAATAATCAATAACTACCAGAATGAAACAATGTCTATTTGAAGCCTTGCGATTAATTAGACTGATTACATCAATGTCCCACATGGAGAATGGCCAAGGTGCCACCAGATTATGTAATGAAACTAGTGGTGCATTGATTTTTTCTGAGTATATCTGGCATTTGTGACACTTTCGAATATACTCAATGCAATCTTTCTCCATTGTTAACCAAAAATAC
Organism: Erythrophleum fordii; assembly: GCA_032878935.1. Lineage (NCBI taxonomy): Eukaryota > Viridiplantae > Streptophyta > Magnoliopsida > Fabales > Fabaceae > Erythrophleum > Erythrophleum fordii. The sequence continues at coordinate 6,964,777 of JAVQMF010000025.1, read as the reverse complement.
CCATATCTCTGGATCTGTTTGGCCAACATGAGACCGTTTGTATGTGTACCGCATATTCCTTCATGCACTTCCGTGACTATCTTCTGGGCCTCCCTCGCATCTACACACCGTAATAGTGTGCCATCATGACTTCTCTTATACAAGATCCCATTGCTGATAAAGAAGTCCATGGCTAGATGCCAGATAGCCTTTTTATCACTTTTGGCGGCCTTAATTGGGTACTCCCTACTTATCATATAAGTTTTAATGTCATGATACTAAGGTTGTCCATCATGCTCTTCTTCTATGCTTAAGCAATATGCTAGCAAATCTCTAGCTTCCACTCGGAGCAGCTGGACTTGGACTCTATAGTTGAGTCGAATCATCACTGCTAAGGTGGCTAAAGCATCAGCAAAGTGGTTCTTATCTCATATGACATGATAAAAATTGATTTCTTCAAATTGTTCGATTAATTGAGCCAGAAATTTCTAATATGGAATCAGTTTTGAATCCTTAGTTTGTCATTCTCTAGTCACTTGATGAATTATAAGAGTTGAGTCACCAAAAACTTTGAGACTTTTTATACCAAAAGTTACTACAGCATTTAACCCATTGATGCAAGCTTCATATTCAGCTATGTTGTTGGTGCATTCAAACTCCAATTTAATGGCCACTGGGAATTGTTTTCCTTCAGGGGATATAATTACAGCTCCAATACCATAGCCATGCATGTTTGTAGCTCCATTAAAATACATCTTCCACATTCCATCCTTATCATTTCCATCATCTTCATCACCCTCTACAGCTAATATGTTCTTGTTAGGGAAATGAAAATCTAATGGTTGGTATTCATCCAAAGGATTCTCAGCCAAGTGATCTGCTATGATACTCCCTTTTATAGACTTTTGCGTCATATACTTGACATCATACTCGGGTAGAATCACTTGCCACTTAGAGACTCTCCTACAAACGTGTGGGCTTTCAAAAATATATTTGATAAGATCCATTCGAGAGATTAACCAAGTGGTGAAATAAAGTATATATTGCCTCAAACTTCTAGTGGTCCACGCTAACCTGCAACAAGTCTTCTCAATCAATAGGTAGCAGACTTCACATTCATTAAATTTCTTAGCCAAGTAACAAATTGCTTGCTCTTTCTTTCTGGAGATATCATGTTGCCCCAATACAGCCCCCATTGATCTCGACAAGATGGTCAAATAAAGCATCAAAGGTCATCTCTATGTCGGTGGAACCAAAGTTGAGGGATTCAATAAATAATCTTTAATTTTGTCAAAAGCTTGCTGACAGTTACTATCCCATCCTCCAGTGTAATTCTTTTTCAACAATTTAAAAATCGACTTGCAGGTTGCAGTTAAGTTGGTAATGAATCTCGCTATGTAATTTAGTTGACCAAGAAAACTTCGCACCTCCCTTTCTATTTAGGGAGATGGCATTTCCCGAATTACTTTTACTTTATCAAGATCCACCTTTATTCCCTTCTGGCTCACCATGAAGCCCAACAATTTTCTAGTTGAAGCCCCAAAGATACACTTGTTGGGTTTAAGCGGAGTTTATATTCATGCAACCTTTCAAATAATCTTCTCAAAACTACCACATAGGTCTCCCCTTCTCTAGATTTAGCCACCATATCATCGACATACACTTCCACCTCCTTGTGCATCATATCATGAAAGAGTGCTATCATGGCCTGTTGATAAGTTGCTCCTGCATTCTTTAATCCAAATGGCATTACTCTGTAACAATATGTTTCTCATGGCATGATAAATGTAGTTTTCTCTTTATGGTCTTTATGCATAGGGCTTTGATTGTACCCTGAGTAACCGTCCATGAAAGAATACTGGTGGGCTCGTGCCGTGTTATCAATTAAAACATCAATGTGAGGCAACGGGAAATCATCCTTCGGGCTTGCCTTGTTCAAATCCCTATAATCAACACATATGCGAACCCTTCCGTCTTTTTTTAGGACTGGTATAATGTTTGCTGCCCATTGAGGGTATGTGGATACTTGGAGGAACCCTGCCTCTAATTGTTTCATGACCTCTTCTTTTATTTTTAAAGACATGTCGGGGCTCATTCTTCTTAATTTTTGCTTCTTTAGATCGACATTTGGGAATAAAGGAATCTCGTGAGAAGCAATCTTTTGATCGAGTTCAGGCATGTCTTGATAAGACCATGCAAAGACGTCCATGTATTACCTAAAGAGCTGAATCATTTCCCTCTTTTTCAGATTATTTATCATTTTAATCTCCCTTTTATCTTCCTCTATCCCTAAGTTAATGTTTTCAATTATTTCTTCATGTGGGCATATTCCTTTATCTTCAAAATCGAGCATTTTCTCGAAGATTTGGGTTAATTCTTCATTATCAAATTCGAAACTATGCATATCCATAGTAATGCATAAATCACTCAACGGGGGCTCGGGGACCTCTGTGTTGGACAGGAGTCCCGAGGAAAACAATTTCCTGGAGGAAGAAATAAAAGGAAAATGAATTAGTAGGAAAAAGAATGAAAGAAGAGGTATGATATCCAAGGACTTTAATTTCATTCACAAAATACCACTATCATTCATAAAGTACTGACTGAAATTGTAAAGTGAAATTTCTTAGGCAAATTAAAACAAAGGAACAACACAATTATAACAATTACTCTAGAGTTACGACATTAGTAATATCCTTAATTTCTCAGTTATCCAATCTTTCCTCAGAATCATCGACTATAATCCAAGCTTTAACTCCTCGCATGACCACGTCATCAACCATTGAAACACTTAAACGGTTCATGACCTCTGAAGGAATTAGAAAAGTTTATCTGAGATGGGGAATTTTCTGCTTCTTTTGCCTTTTACTTCCTTTCACGCTTGGTTGTGCTTTTAGCTGGTTTAACAACAAAGGTTCATATCCTAATCCTTGACGCTTAAGATTTTCAGGGAGAGTAATAGGCCGTTCAATTCCTTAAAGCTGCATTCCTAGTCCCTTTTCCAGATTGGAACCCATTTCTTTCTAACATTTTCATCATGATCTGATTGACATTTTCAACAGTAGGCTTAGGCCTATCCATCTCTAGGATCTGAAATGGCATTTCCATTCCTTGCTCAGTAGCTTCAATATATAGCAAAGAACTAGGTTTACTCAGCATTATCTCCTCTTCTCCCTTGACAGTGATTATCCTCTCTTTGTCAATAAATTTAACCCTTTGATGAACAGTTGAAGGGACAGCACCAGTAAAGTAGATCCATGGTTTCCTAAGGAACATTGTATAAGATGGATCAATGTCCATTACCTGAAAATCCATTGTAAATATTTTTGGCCTAATTTCCAAAGGCAAGCAAATATTGCTAATCACTGCCCTTTTAGAACCATCAAATGTTCTAACTACCATGTCACTTTTCTCAACATGCAATGCCCCTATTGCTAATTGCTCAAACGTGGTCAACGGAAGTACATTGAGTGCTGATCCTTCATCAACCAAGACCTTCACAATTACAAAGCCATTGCATTTCAAAGTAATGTGCAAAGCCTTAGGCTGATTGGCAGATGTCCCCACGGTCTCCTCTTCAGAAAATGAAATGGCAAATGTGAACTTGACAATATTCATCATACCGGCAACCTTTTCTGAGGTAACATTGGGTCGCACATATACTTCCTCTAATACTTTTTGCAAAGCTCGACGATGCACCTTCGAGCTCATGCTGAAGTTTTCTTTAATCGTTCTACCATATCATATTCACTCTGCTTCATGATTCGTAAGAATTCATCATCAGCACTATCTTCTTTTTTCTCGTTCTGACTACTAGTATTAACACCTTTTCCCTCCATATGACTCATACAAAAGAATCTGCTTCTTCCGTGATTTCAATTTCAGTCATTTTAAACACGGACAATTCTTTTGTTCAGCAAATTTCATTATAATGGAATAAATAATTTCGAATCAGAAAAGCATATGGTAAATAGATGTTATTATTATACTTTAATCTAGGAAATTCAATCTACTAGAAAATTCTGGACTGGTGATATAATGAAGCTTCGCAGGAAGTAGCAGGAAGATTAATATTTATAGAACCAGAAGCTAGTAAAAGTAATATTGAAAAATTAAATGGCGCTGAAAAGGCCATATTACTGACCGATATTCAAAACCTATATATGTATTTGGTCAAGTAATAAGTTATAGTATCCATTCGAATCTCAATCTTTTGCTGTGCTGCACAGTTATTGTATAGTATAGCAAAGGTTAAAAAAATATATAAATTAAAAAAAAAATGAAAGGCGTTACCCACTTTTCAGTTATTCAAATACCATCAGTTATATGATAAATGTACAAAGAGAAACCTGAAGTATAAAAAGTTAGATTATGTAATGTGGTCATTCTGTATATGTAAACAAATTGAAAGGGAAAAAAAAATTGTTGCTTAAAATAGATAAGGAACCCTCACAATAATAATACAAATTCTCCACAATTTCTCTTTCTTCGTGTTGGTCACTCTTTTCTTTTGTTTTAAGTATAAACGAGTATTACGGTTTACATTTTAAAGCCTAATAACAGCATAAGGAAATTGATGAGTCAAATCAAAATGAATTCACTTTAAATTCATCAGGTAACTGAATTTTGTATCATTAAATTTTAATGGTAATTAAGGTAACTGATTCAAAAACTATATATACCATTTAGGTGATTCCTTCATACTTATAATTAAAGTAAATTCAACCTGGACAATAAAATTCTAAGCATGAGTGGGTGTGTATGCACCTTATATCCCGAATATCAACAAAATATTTTAAGTTATGTTTAATTTGACATTTTAAAAAGCATTGCTTGTCGGGTATTATGAAAAAGATAAGAGAAAACTATAACCAAAGATTCAAATGTTATAAAATTTACAATGGACCTTAAAAATTAAAATTACTATTAAGAATTATCACTACCATCGAATTTTAGGAAATTTTATTATTACTTTTAAAGGATTTATTATTGGATGTAAAAAAGTTCAGTACTTTTTTTACACCTAATAATAAATCCCTTAAAATTTTATAATAATGATGTTCTTTAAAAATAATTTTAATTTTTAAAATTTTTTACCATAAATTTTATAACATTTGGATCCTTCATTGTAATTTTTTCAATAGATAATGTGAAAGGATGTATATGAAATATTATTTGGTTAAAATATTATGTAATTAAGCTAATGTAAACTTCATATTGACTAATGAATTTTTTAATTAAAATCTAAAAATAATGTGAATATTAAAATTTGAAATTACATTGCTACATAATTAAATAAGAGATAAATGTGTTAACACTTCAATACAATTAAAATTCTTTTATTTATTTGAAAAGCGCAAAAACAAGGATAAAAAAATTTACGAAACGTAAATTTATGATATTTACTGTCAAGTAAAGAACACTACAAGTAAGAGTTACATCATTTTCCAACAAAGCATTAATCATCATCAGCATAACAAATAAGGAAGAAAAAGACACCATTCTAGTTATTCTTAAAATGAAAATTCAACCAAAAATTTTTATCGGAATATAAATCTACTCTAATTTGCCACTTGTGTTACATGGACAAGTACTTTAAATTTATCATTCTTAATTGCATTTATCAATTGGCTGAAATTAGTTAAATTTACAGTTTACATTTATGTTAAGAATTTAAAGTTAGAAAACGTTCAAAAGCTTTTCTAATTTAGAATTTTGACTGATAAAGTATAAATAGTTTTGGACAGGGCAACATAAGAATCCATATTCTTTAACAATGAGTAGCCTTTCTTGTAAAATACATAGTATTCTAATTATATTGTAAATTAAAAATATTTATCAACAGAAGCACCAAAAGAAAAATATTTTTGAGCAAATAAAATAAATTTCTGTTCAAAAAATATATTTAAAAATGACTAAACTTATATGTAATTTTTTTATCCTTATTATCAGGTTTTTAAATCAAAATATGACAAGTTTATAGTTTTCTAATAATAACATGACAAGTGTATAATTTAATTAAAAAATTATATAGTTTTTTACAAAAATTATATATCTATCATATTATTATTAAAGAATCACACATTTATCATGTTTTAATTTGAAATCCTGACAATAAAGATATAATAAATTACACATAATTTTTTATTTAAAAATTTTAAATTTAAATTTAGTTAGAAAATATGACATTTTTTTTTAATTTGCTTGGCAAAAAAAAAAAAGTAGATATTTTTTTAATTAAATTGAAGCATCCTATCTATCTACTCTTATTTACCACATGTTACATGTTTAAGTGCTTTTCCTTAATTTACTAATCTATATTTCTAGTATTACTTGTTGAGTTGAGATAGAAGTTATTGATAACTTTTTAAATTACATAAAAATAAATAAAAACTATTAGAAAGCTAAGTTATAACTTTGTTGAAGAAATTAATATAACGGAAATAGATATTTTAAAGTAACTTAATCTCTGAAGTGGTGAAGTGTCTCACATCTTTTTTTTTTTAATATATATATATATATATATATATATCTTTTTAAATTTATAAAACATTGCTCTGTTTGTCTCTTACTTCAGATATATTGTTCAGGATCCTCACTTCAGAGGATCCTGATCCTAATATAACTAAAGCTGGCAAGTAATTCTAAGAAGTTTATTTGATAATTATCAGGAACTTAATAATATCTCATTATAGTTATTAAAAGAAAAAGTTACAAGTTTGCTGTAACAAAATTAAAATCATTAAGATTTGGTAGTAATACCTATGAACTCAACAAGTAATAATACTAAGAAAATAGTTTGGTAAATTTTTTATTCATAACAGTAACTTGGTCCTCTTATTAAAATTATTTTGGTAAGAACATGGTACCCTTTTGGCTCTTTGGCATACACAATAAATTAGTAAAGCTATTAATATTTGACCCTGATTTTTTTGTCAAAGAGTCACGCGAGGAAAAAGTTCTGGGACAAAGACCATGCAGGAAAGTAGCTTTGCATCTCTAGTTTTTTTTCTATTGAGTTGATGGGAATTCTATTGAGTTGCCCTCAATATGGAGTCAAATTTTGGGCATTTATTTATTTTGACATCCGAAAGGTTCACAGCATTTAACTTCAAGCCTCTGCAGACCTCAGCGAGGCTAGGCAATTTTTCAAGTTCTGTGGGTTCCTAGATTTAGCAGAATAATTTCTTCTGTATCAACAATGCCTTATTCACTTTTATGTGTGAAAAGCGCCTCCAGGTGTGCACCCTTTGATACCTCTATGTTTCCTAGTTTCGGAAGCATTCCACACTAGCCATCCAGAAAAGGCATTTCAACTTGTTGCGCCCCCTGACCTCTAATGTTGTCAGTTTTGGAAGAGACATGTGCATATTGGTATTGGATAGATGCACGGCTTCTATAAGCTCTACAATGATTTCATCTAGTTTCTCACAATCAGAAATTGACAAGTAGAACTACTCTGGCAGACTTCTACGAAGGAATGAGGAAAAAGTACATTTCAGTTTTCCACATTGATGCACTGTTAGTTGTTGTGTTAATATATGAAAACAAGCTAATCTCACTTCCTTGCTCCCGTTATTTTTCCGCTCTCATTATTTTTCTTAATTTTAAAAATAAGATTTCTTTTTATTTTTATTATTTTTTGATCAAAGAATGATTGCATGACTTAATAAGTACTGAACCTATGAAGGCTTATTATTACTCACAACTCATTGGCTAACACCTTATGTGCTTGCAGAAACCTAATTGTCACTCACAACAAATTCTAAGAGATAAAATTAATTTTTAGAACAAGATTTTTTTTTAATCTTTTATTTTTTAAAAAAACAATTACATGACCTAACTAGTATGTCATGAGCCAAACTTCAGGCTATGACCAACATCTAGACCATGCTAATCAAAATTGGCCTAGTCTAGCCTAACAAGCCCAACGACTTATTCAAAGTTTATGCCTTTATGTACTTATATATAGTTATATATATAAACTTATAAGCAAAACAGAGGTTGTTGAATATCTAGCAACACCTCCTCTAGAAATTAGATATCTTAGCCCTATAAATCCAGCACAACCCAATACATGTTATTTCAAAAAATCACGAATATCTTATATCTTAAAATTCTTGTCACAATACAACATGTATATAAGTTTTTTAAAATATAATCAAATGCTATTATAAGGGTCATTATATGATTTACAAAAGAAGTGTACAATCCACATGACTCAAAATAATGCAACACCTAGTAGCTAATATGTCTTAGAGTTCTAACACAAATCAACTTACCAAAATAGCATACCATATGTGTTTAAGAGACATGCAAATCACAGAGCACTTCAATCTACTTTCCGCTGATTTGAAATATGACAAAGGAAAGAGGTAAGCCCACTACTGACTTAATGAATGCATAGATAACAAAGTAAGTATAAGGGAAACAAGTGTGCATTGAGTATTTCACAATAGTATACTTTGACAGATAAATAACCAACACACACGCGCGCGCGCGCGTACACACACACACACACACACATATATAATTACATCAATTCAATTAAATTGTAAGCTATTAACAAAAGCATAATTTAAGATTAAAGAAAATAATATGGAATGGGTCTCGCAAGAAAGAACCTAAATCAACATTGAGTGTCACCACATAGAGTTTAATAGTATCATTATTGCTACTGCACAATACCACAATATCATGACTATCATCAAGTGCTTCCGCACAATGTGCATTCCATAATGTATCAAGTATGATTATCACTAAGTGCTGTCATACAATGATTATTTATCATCTTAACTAGGTGCACCTAGCCATTACCCTTGCTAATGGCTACGAGGTTCTAACTAAATTCTCATTCACAATTTTGAAATGAAATCATTTAAATAAATTAAATATTGACAAGTAATAATTTAAATCAAATAAAAGAAATAACTTAGATTAAAAAGAAACAATGAATCAGCAATATTATATAATAAAATTATAAATAAAATTCATTCATCATTTCTTCAGCATTAATACCATATATATATATACTACCCCCCGCATATTATAACCCCTCAATAAAGTTCAAAGTATAAGATTGTTTCTTGGATAACACAAACAGGGTAAATCACTAAAAGTGAAGTTGGGTTAGCAATACAAAAATATAGAGTAAAAAGAAACTATCACTTTGTTATCTACACACTTACTTGTGAGGTCAATAGTAAAGGCCCTAAATTCCTAAAATTTGATAAGAACCCTAATTGGATTAGTAGTTTTAAGATCACCTATAATTACATTGGATATAAAACATTACTTTAATTTCTTCAAATAGCTTCTAATACATTCAATATAATTAATTTCACCCTTTAGCACTTGAACCTATAATTATAGCTTAAGTTTTCTAATGCCATTACGAATGCTAGGTTTTGGATTTCACAAATTAGCTACCACAATCTGATTTAAGCTTCTAAAATATAATTTAAGCTTAGAATATATCTTGAGGAGCTTAGATGAGCAAGTTAGAAATGTCAATTCATACCTTAATGATTTAAATCAAAAAGTCCCAATTTTAAAGCTTCTACCATAGCCAAAATGAAGAAGCAATCTACATCTAATGTTTTAGATCACCATTAGCATTAAAATGGAGTGAAAATGGAAGCTAAAACCAAGGAGTAAGCAACCCAAGCACAAGAGGAAAAGGAAGAATGAAAATGGAAAAGGAAAATGGAAGCTAACCATCCATGGTTCCTTCCCACACAATAGCCAACCAAGAATGCTGTTAGAGCACCTACCAAATGACGGTAGTAGTGTTTTATGATGCAGAGCAACTGGCAGCAACAAAGAACTAGGAGAAAAAATGGAAGAAGAAGAGGAAGAAAGGCTACATACTGGAAGTCTTAGAATGTGGAAGAAAGAGAAAAGGAATCGAAGGTGCTGCATCTGATGGGAGTAAAAGGGGAGGAAAAGAAATATTATTATATAGAGGAAAGGAAAAATTATAAAAGGTATCCAAAATTTTTTCTAAAGGGATTTGTATAAATCATAAGGGAAAGTTATCCCTGCTTGTCTAAAATGGAAATAAGAACTCTAAAATATTTAAAGTTTCTATGTCCACTTATTTTAAAATTTAAAGACATAGAAATATCTTGGTGGGTACAAAATATATATCAAAATAGCTCCTTAAGATAATCGTAAAATTTTATAATTATCCTTAAAATTGTTTGAATATTATATTTATCTTAAAAATAAAATTTTCTAATTTAAGTAATTATTTTACTATTATTATTTTAAGTTGGGTTATTACACAGATACCTATAGAAATTTAATATCACTCACGATAAATTTGAGGAGTTGAAATTAACTTTTAAAAGTTTATTATTTTTATTGAAAAATAATTACACAACCTAGCAAGCATTGGGATTTGTAAAGACTTATTGTCACTCATAACTCATCGATTTACACCTTATGTGCCTACAAATACTTAAAAGTCTCTCATGGCAAACTCTAAGATATGAAATTACTTTTTAAAAGAAGACCGTTCTAAAAACTAAAAAATTAAGTGACTTGACTAATATTAGTACCTACAGAGACTTATTATTACTCAACATCCATCATTTGGCACCCTACATGCTTTGTATAGACTTATTGTTTGTCATGCTCCGAAATGGAGGCATGATTGATATAAAATACAAGAAGACCTCACATCTATAAGCTTGACCACAACAAATCCTTGGTGAATGCATGATTTTATTTATGAAAAATAATTCCAAATGGAACATAATTCCATTACTTCTTCCATTCCTATAAATTTCAAGATTTTTGCTATTGTCATAATCATATTAAATTATATTGACTTATTATAGAAACTCCTGCATAGTGTCAAGTAAATTAGACATCTTGAATTTACCTATAACATTAAGCCAGTCAACATAACAAGAAGAGCTCCACTCTCAACCTTTAGATTAACTATAAAACATATATAATAAGACAAAGATCTTGCCTATAGATTATGAAGCTAACTCTAGAGTATAAACAGATACATACCTAAAAGACAACTTACCATCAATACCCTACAACTCAACTTCTGACTCTCTGCTAACAACACTCTTGAGCTAACTTGGAGGAACTTTCACACACAATTCAAATATTTGCAAAATAATTAATAAAATGAGTTGCAATAATCAATGAATAGAAAATAAAATACAATAACTAAAAAGACGAATGGACACAAAATTTTTCCATTAAAAATAGTCTCAATGGAATATTATATAGTAAAGGATTAAAAAAAATTTAAAGTGACATGCTTAAATAAAATAAAATCTCAATGTTTAAGATAAAGAATCCCATAAACACATTGCCATGAAATTTATTAGTATTACCAAAATAAAGATAAATAGAAGTACGTAAAACATGTTTAATGGTTAGTACAAACATATAATTTAGTTGGTTGATTTGTAAAGCTTGCATAAGAAAATTTTCATACAATTAGAATTAAATCAGGCTATACAAAGAAGTTTATTGTTAGGATGGAATAATAGTTATAATATAGCACAATTATATATATAGTATGAGAATACTCACTTATATGAATAATTTATTTACATTATAAATTAATAAAAATAGTGTAAAGAAAATTATAAAGGTTAATTCATACATTTCAATAAAATATTATACCATAAATGGAAAAACATTAAATATCATTTGAAAATTATTTAATATTATTATAGAAAATAGTTTTATATAACCTTAGATTGGAAAATTTGTGCAGAATTCCAATTTTCTAAGTACTAACATAGGTATACAACCTATGAAGGTAAGTAATTGTGTATTCGATATCAAAGCACTATAGGCAAAAATCGCAAGTGAGAATCAAGCACAATTAATATCATTGTCCCTGCTTACTACCATCCCTCCTTACCACTATCCTTATAGCTCTTGAACAATCAGAACATGTAGCTCAATATCCTTCGCTTATTTAATCACAAAAATCACATGGTAATATCAATGGTGCACTGAGAGCTAATAGAACTATTGTTAGCAACTAGCATTCTACATAATCTTATCAAATAATAATTAGAAATATAGTTCATTCTCATAAATCTTTGAGATAACTTGGTTTATAACATAATTATACATATACTAGTGCAGCATTTCAAAGCCATGAATCATTTGAGCAATTCTCACATAAATATATCCATATAAGTATTTCAATGTTTCCTATTTTTTTTCTTTAAATAATACTTTGTATAGTATACAATTTCATATGCAACTCAATGTTACAATCATACTTAATGTATCATAATTTGAAAGATTCAATACCCAAAATATTCATAGACAAGAAGATATTACTTAGAAAGCCCAACTAAAGCAAATAAGAAATTGAAAGATTGAACATAAAAAAGAAAATTAAAAATGTATCATTCTTTATAATCTACTTACAATTCCTGCTAAAAAGTTATTGGTTCTTTGTCACTAAATCACAATCGGATTCCTCAAATGGTACCTATCAACTAAGCATGTTATTTTGGATCTAGAAATGATTCAAGAGCCAAAGCCTCTTCACATATCTTTAATATCTAGAAATTTTAATGATTTGAATTTGAGTCCAAAGCAAAGGAACAAATTGAAACCCCAATGGTGTGAAACGAAGGCCGAAGCAAAATCACAAAGTACATCTAAATAAATTAGCCTCTCAAGAACTACAAATCACAATGGCACTCACAAACTTATGAAGAATGGAAATTGAACGGTTTTGGTCTTGCATGAACAAATCAATTATGGAATATAACAAAGAAGTAAGCCCAGAGTAGAAATTGACAATTAACAAAGAGATTTACTATTCACATCATTAGAACATTAGAATATTAGATCACTGACTTCAGACTTGTTCAATCAACTCAGGCAGAAATAGGCTTTGTTGAACATGCCTTAAACTCGCTTGAAACTTATGTAGCATCAAAGTAAAAGACAGAGGAGGAATGGCCAAAATTAATTTATGACTTTTCATGCAAAATCGAACCAATTCTACCCAAACTTATTCGAATCCTCCCCACATAATTAAAATACAAAGCAAGAACAGCCCATCACCATCTTACGAGGATCCTTTTACATAGTAATGGCATGACCAAAATTTAAAGTCTGCGTGTTCTGTAGAAATAACAGCAGATTGCTCTAAAACAGCAGCTATTTCAGATGACAGATTCATTAGCATGGTGATTGTCAAGAGCCTATAAATTTAGTTGGTACAATGAAGGATGATCTCAGTGTCTGCGAATATTTTTAATTGCTTGACATTCAAAAGGATTTGGATTGAAAACTGAATCCAATTGAACATGAATAGATTTACCATCTACAATAACATCCATTGTCAATGACTCATAACGTACAAATTGATAGCAAACTTGTACCACTGTAAACACAATTGAACATCGCCAAACACACTTTAAAGGCTTGAATAGTAGAGTACAGAATTTGAATCGCAATATCTGAGTCACATTAAATTGGACAAAGTTGTATTTGCTGTTCCCATCAATAGAAACAGGGACCCTCTATTGCTACAACACAAACACAGCTTCCTAACTAACATCTACGTAATAATACATGCCAATTCTCCGCTTTCCACTTCTTCATCTGCCTTTTCCCATCTAACACGATTCTGCTACATCTTATAAGTTTTCCTCTTGATTTTCCAGGTGCTCTTTCCTTTATTGCTGTCCATGGAAAGAATCAGTTTGCAATTTCTTCATCTTCCCAATCATCTACATAATTGCATAAAAGAAACTATCATTCAAACTTCGTTTGACGATTATAATTTTGAAAGATGAACCAAAACAACCAGTCCTCAAGATAAAATGCAGGGCGCGTGCACACACACACACACACACACCCACATATGACTCATACGAAAGAATCTGCTTCTTCCGTGGTTTCAATTTCAATCATTTTAAACATGGACAATTCTTTTGTTCAGCAAATTTCATTATAATTGAATAAATAATTTCGAATCAGAAAAGCATATGGTAAATAGATATTACTATTATAATCTAGAAAATTCAATCTACTAGAAAAATCACGAAGCATGTGGCAGAAAATAATGCAGATGGGGGCATATCTGAAACAAGTAGAGAATTCTAGGCCGGGGATATCATGAAGCTTCGCAGGAAGTAAAAGGAAGATTAGTATTCATAGAATTAGAAGCTAGTAAGAGTAATATTAAAAATTTAAATGGCGGTGGAAAAGCCATATTATTGACCGACATTCGAAACCTGTATATATGGTTTGAATCTTCTGCCTTTGGGTGAGTAATAAGTTGTTGTATCCATTCGAATCTCAACCTTTTGCTGTGCTGCACAGCTATTGTATAGTGCAGCAAAGATTTAAAAAAAAAAATTACAAAATTACAAATGATAAAATAAAAAATGAAGGGCGTCAGCTCTTCTATTTGTGGAACAGAGGATTTGAATCCAAATACCCCCATCATTACCCACTTTTTAGATAATCAAATACCATCAGTTATATGATAAATATACAAAGAGAAATATGAAGTACAAAAAGTTAGATTATGTAATGTGGTCATTCTGTAAATAAAAACAAATTGAAAAAAAAAATTTTAAAATAGATAAGGAACCCTTTAATAATCATACAAATTTTCCAAACGTTTTCTCTCTTCGTGTTGGTTACTCTTTTCTTTTGTTTTAAGTTTTATTGAGTCTTATAGTTTACATCTTAAAGCCTAATAATAATAGCATAGGCAAACTGATGAGTCAAGTCAATAAATTTTAATGATAAGGTAACTGACTCAGATTCTATACATACTACTTAAGCGATTCCTTTCATATTTATAATTAAAGTAAATTCAACTGAGACACTTATCATTTAGTATAAATAAAATTTTAAGCATGAGTGGGTGTGTGTATCTTATACCTTTTGCTAATATTATCCAGTCAAGAGCTGCTTTGAGAATTGTGGCCAGAATAAAATAATATGAAAAGAGAACCTTTTTCACTATTAAAAGCTAGTCATTCCTATATGATATCCAGAATATCAACAAAATATTTATGTTTAATTTGGCATTTTAAAAATGATTGTTTTGCAGTATCATGAAAAAGATAATGTCAAAGGATGTATATGAAATATTATTTGGTGAAAATGTTATGCAATTACGGTGATGTAAATTTCATATTGATTAATGAATTTTTTTAATTAAAACTCACATCATTTTCCAACAAAGGAAGAAAAAGAAACCTTTTGTAGTTATTCTTTACATGAAAGTTGAACCTAAAATTTTTACCAGAATATGAATCTACTCTAATTTGCCACCTGCGTTACATGTACAATAGTTTCTCCTAATTGCATTTATCAATTGGCTGAAATTAGTTAAATTTACAGTTTAGATTTATGTTAGAAAATGCGCCAATGCTTTTCTAATTTATAATTTTGATTGATGAAGTATATATAGTTTTGGACAGGGCAACATATGAATCCATGTTCTTTAATAACGAGGAGCTTTCCTTGTAAAATACATAGTGTTCTAATTTTTTTATAAATTAAAAATATTTATCTGCAGCAGCACCGAAAGAAACATATTTTTGAGCAAATAAAACAAATTTCTGTCAAGATATATATTTAAAAAATGTAAATTTTAATTTAGTTCGAAAATATGATATATTTTTTTAATCTGCTTGACAAGAAAAGTTGATGTCTTTTTTTTTTTTTTTTCTTTAAACATAAAAATGAAGCATCAATATCTATCTATTCTTATTTACCACACGTGTTACATGTAAAAGTGCTTTTCCTTGATTGCATCTATCAAGTGGGCAAAATCAGTTAAATTTACAGTATACATTTATGTTAGGAATTTAAAATATTTAAAATAAGGAAATGTTCAAAAGCTTTTTCAATTTAGAATTTTGATTGGCGAAGTATCATTTTGGACAGAACATCATTAAATGCAGATACTTTTAATAAATGGGAGCTTTGCGTGTTAAATACATATTTCTCTAATGTTTTAGCAAATTAAAATATATATCAGCAGTGGCACAAAAAGAAAAATATCTTTGAATAAATTATAAAGTACATATTCTGTCCAAAAACATGTATTCCAAAACTTAAAATTTCAATTGAGTTAGAAAAGTATGATATTTTTTATTTGGGAAAAATTGTTGATAGAGACTAAAAGACTAAATTAATTATTCTTGAGTACTTTATATTTTTAATTTATTGTGAATAACTAAAGAATCAAAAGTGTAACATAAAAATATAAGGTCTCCCTAAAAATAACTAATTTAATTTCTTAATCCCTACTAATAATTTTCTCTGTTTTTCTTGTCAGACAGAAATCTTTAATTATCATCCTGTTATTAAGACCCTAATTTTCTGCCAAGAATCATATCAGGATAACGTTCTGGAACAGACACCATGCGGGAAAGTTGCTTACATCTTCAGTTTATTTTTGACTATGAGTTTCATAATAACCAACAGCGTAAATTTTACAATATTTGATCCCTTTTTTTTATTCTTTTTAACCAATCACATCTACGTAGTTATAATAGCTAGGAAGGAACCAAGAAATTACTACAAATTTAGAATCCAAGTACTGCAGCATGTAATTATATCATACATACATATATATATATATATAGAGAGAGAGAGAGAGAGAGAGAGAGAGAGAGAGAGAGAGAGAGAGAGAGAGAGAGAGAGAGAGTAAAACTAAATAAGAATTAAAAGAGATTGCGGGAGTTTGACAATTACCTCTGCTTTCATTAGAAGAGGCATTCCTTTTGTTGTTCCTACAGATGAATGAAAAGTTGGGCAATCATTTATAAGCTCAACAGTTTTAGGTGGAAAGCGTAGACAAACGAAACAAACGGAACGAGGGAAAAGATGATTAAGTACCTCTTGAATTTCTCTCAAAACGGAGTCTAATTTTGGGCATTCATCTATTTCGACATCCCAAAGGTTCACAGCATTTAACTTCAACCCTTTGCAGACCTCAGTGAGGCTAGGCAATTTTTCAAGTTTTATGAATTTTAGATTTGGAAACACAATTTCTTCTGTATCAACAGTGCCTTCTTTACTTCTATGTTTGAAAAGCTCCTCAAGTTGTGCAACCTCTGATACCTTTATGTACCTTAGTTTTGGAAGCATTCCAACTGTAGCCGTCCAGAAAAGGCATTTCAACTTGTTGCACCCCCTGACCTCTAATGTCTTCAGTTTTGGAAAAGACATGTGCATATTGGTATTGGATAGATGCTGAGCTTCTTCAAACTCTGCAATGATTTCCTCTAGTTCCTCACACCTAGAGATTTCCAGGTAGTACAACTCTGGCAGGCTTCTATGGACGAACGTGGAGAAGATACATTTCAGTTTTCCACATTGACCCACTGCTAATATCCGAAGATATTGGAAGCTCAAAATTTGGGAGGAAGTGAGACCCGTGCATATGAAACTCGGCTCAGGTAGTTTTTGTAACTCTAATTTGTCTAAATCTAAGGCCATGGGCTTTTGTTGGTTCTCAACAAGGCCAAACCCTTGACGATTGAAAAGGCTTATTACCCCACAATTTGTGACATAAAATTCTCTTACATTGAAGAAATATGGAACTTCATCAAGCAGTTGGCTGCCGTTCTTCACAAGAGGCTCTTGTCCCTACGTAAAATACAAATGAAGGACATTAATGAAATAAGAAAGGGAGCCCAAAGATATTTAAGAAAAGAATACTAAATTGATTTCAACCATTAATTCTTTAGCTGTATAGCGCAGAGTAAAGACTCATCAAAACTCTATTGACAGTGATTTAGCACAGCTCTTTATTTTTTGTCAATGAAGATAATTACCTCTCTGTCTTGACAAATGTATATTCGCCCAGTTACTCCCACAATTAAAGAAAATTTAGGGCATTCACTCATTACGATACTTTCAAGGTTCACTGCGTATAACTTGAACCCTTTGCAGACATCAACGAGACTTGGCAATTCTTGTAGAGTTATGCGCCTCAAGTCTGGAAGCACGATTTCTTTTTCATTGCCACTGCTGGCTTCACTTTTGTGTACAAAAAGCTCCTCTAACTTTGCACAATCTGCTATATGTATTGAGATTAAATGTGGATGCAGTGCAGTCGTAGCGCCAGAGAAAAGATGCTTCAACTTGTTGCAATACCTAACCCATAATTCTTCCAGTTTTGGAAAGCATGTTTGAAATTCCTTATCCTCTGTAATAATTTCCTCCAACTCCTCACAATTGGTTAAGGAAAGAAACTTTAGCAGTGGTAGGCTTCTTCCATGGATGACACCAGAAAACACAGATTTCAATTTGTTACATTTATCCAGTGCCAGACTTCGAAGATAGAGAAGTTGCGAAATCTGTGAGGGACCCATCCACATCAACCAGGGCTCAGGAAGATTTTCTAACCTCAAGTCTTCTAGTTTTGAGCCCAAGTAGTATTCAGGAAGACTTTCTAACCTCGGTCTTTCACAATTTCCAATTTCAAGAAATTTCACATTCAAAACAGCTGGCAATAAATCTGGAACTCTTGCGTTACAATTACTGCCATTTGTCCCTACGGCCATTAGATTCTACATAAAAAGAGAAATGAAGAGAGATCAATAAAATGGGGGAAAAAAAAAAAAAACAAGAAGCGTTTAGGATTTCTTCTATGGAATTCAAGGACTTCCTATCATCAGTTTTCCTCATTCGGTCGTGATTTAGGATTAAAAAAATGTAGGATATAGTATATAGTTTTTTTTTTAACTACTAATTAAGTAACCTTTCTTAGAGCCTATTTCACGTGAAAGGGCTTTATATATGGGTTCATTCTTTTCCTCATATCATTTTATGGATGGTAGTATTCTCAAACATAAGTTGAAATTTCTAAAAAATGGTCATGTGTGCGAATTAACATCCAGAGATTAATTTAGAAATTTAAGTATAGTCTTTTATATCTTTATAATAAATTTTTTAATAAAATTAAGACATCAATGAATTTTTTTTGAAAAAAATCAATTATATAATGTTAAATTGCAAAAAGTGTAAATTTATCTATAAAAATTATATCTTTATCATACTTTTAGTAAAAAATTTGATAATAAAAATATAAATATTGTACCTAAATTTTTTCCTTTCGGAAAGTTATATAATGAAATACTCGTTTTAATTAAAATTATAATTTTAATTTAAAGCTGAAACTAATTAATTTAACTGTAGTCTTTCCACACAAACTCCAAAAATACCTGTGAGCAAAAGGGGAAGGAAGCAGCAACCTCCCCAAAAAAAAAAAGTATAATATGAATTTTTGTCGTACATATGTAGAAAGCATATGACAATCCATACAGCCGCCGGTGATTTATAATCCGCCAGAGAACTAGAACCACACAGTACACTAATTGCGCAACTTTTTTATAGTCAGACCGTTTTGTCCCCTCCGTCTTCTATATTATATCATAACTCGATTTATTAAAGAAAAAAAATAGAAACTCTAAAATTGTGAAATTGAAATAATAGAAGCTAAAATTAGATGTTTCCATCATTTCCAAAACTAATAATAAAGCATCCAAGTTATATCTTTAATTACATATAATGATTGATATTACAAGAATGTTCTCCTCTAGAATTTTACGACATTTAGAAAAATTTGTATCTATAAAAGTAAAAATAGAAAGGTTTATTACAAACAAGCATATAGACGATTAGTTGCTTTCAAAATATTTGAAAGTCCAATATATTCTACTTCAACTTTAATGAAGTTTGAACAAGAATCTAGGATAATTTAGAGGTTTGTAAAAATTTTTAAAGAAATAAAAAAAAAAAAACTTAATAAATAGATCAGACTGCTTAATTGACAAAGTTCAACGGTTCCAAGTACTAAAAATTAAGCCATAGTGAAAAAACAAGCAGATTAATATAAAGAAAGCAAAATGATGTGCCAAAATGTGTTAGTACCTGTGGAAGAGACTTTTTGGAAAGATCAAAACCTTGGCAGAAATGCTTAAGACTTGGGACTTCTATTAGTGTTAGGTTCCTCAAGTTGGGTAGTATACTCTTCCTTGATTTGTTTTGCCATTCTGGTTCAGCCTCGCCTCCAAAGACTTGCTCCAATTGAGCAGCTCTTGATACATAAAGATATTGTAGTTCTGGAAGATCATCCCAAGCTATGGCAATAGAAAACAGACATTTCAACTTGTTGCATCCCGAGACTTCAAGGTGCTTCAGATTTGGAAAGCACAACTGTGGGGGATGAGCATTCAGTGGGTTTTGATGCTGTTTTTCAACCTCTATATCAGAAATTATTTCCTCTAATTCTTTACAGTCCCATATAATCAATTTTTTTAACTGTTTCAAGCTTCTAAGAATCGTAGGGGAGAAAATAGTTTTCAAACTGTAGCAACTTTTAACTTTGAATTTTCCAAGATTTTGGAGGCTTAGAGTTTGCGATAGACCAGACCAAACAAACTTCAGGTTCTCTAGATACATCAATTCCAGAGAGTCTAAAGTTGAGACTAGCTTGTTCTGCTGATCTGTATTAGTAAAATCAACCCCTTCAAGTGGAAATAAAATGTCCTCCACACTACAACTCTCAATCTCAAGTTTTTCCAGTTTTAGAAATGATAATGGAGCTGAAGCTTCGTTATACAATTGGTTGCCCTGCAACAATAACATTTAGTGAATCAAATGTAGAATAAGATAGAAACCTTGGTTTATGCATTGTTTCATAAATATTCTAAACAGTGAAACTCTTTCAAATAATACAATAGAGAGCATATGGAAATGGACATCATATTCATTTCTGAACCAACCTTGATGTTAACACATGAAGCTATGAATTTGGGACATGTCACCCAATGCAATTCCTTAAGAGATGGGCAACTTGAATGATAGATTTTAGGGGAAATGTTGAGTAAATTTTCCAGGGCCACAAGTTTGAGTGATTTTAGAGAAGGAAGCTCGATCTTGATCTCGTGATGTTCATCTTCATGTTGACCAAAAACATGTTTTAGTTGAGGAGCATGGCAAATGTGTACCTCTTCTAACTGCACAAGGCCTTGAACATGGGAGTTTGAGAATACACATTCTAATTTATCACAATAAGTGATGGTCAAAGTTTTCAATTGTGAGAACACCGAATAAGAATTGTCTGAAATTGGAATTATTTCCTTGCCTGTACTAGTACCATCCTCTTCTACTATACTCCTCAATTCCTGACAACGTCCCACAGTTAGCTTTTGTAGCAACAAGGCTTTCACAACAGACTTTGGGAAAAGTGATGTCAACATCGAGCAATTTGTTACATCAAGTTCTTGTAATTTCTCAAAAAAGCGAAGATGAGGTGGACCACGCCAAACTTCTTTCAAATTGGCCAAGTGTTTTAAACTTAAGTTGATCAACTTTGGGAACAAAGTTTCTGCTTGAAACAAATCAACATGATGAGAAGTCGCATCTATGAGGCATTCTAAATCTGAAGAAGAATCAACCGACAAGCTAGTCAACTCATGCATCCCTCCTATAGCTTGAACCATGTCTGGGACGATACTTTTGCAACCTCCATCATTGCCATGCAGATAAACAAATTCCGCTCGCTGTACAAGATCCTTAATAAATGAATTTAAACCAAAGATATTTAACCCTCCCAAATATAGAACTTTCGATCTTGAATCTATTGAAGCAAAAAATTGAGTAACATCATCCACTAAAATGTTCCCAAAGTTAAGAACATATCTCTGTAATTTTGGAAAAGTAGCATTATTTGAAAAACTTTTATTTGAAGTTGTTTTGCTTCGTTGGACTCCAAAAGCATATAACTCCTCTAGTTGTGTACATCTTTCTATTACCTTGTAACTCCGCTTTTTGATGGCACACCATGACAAATCTAACAATTTCAATTTATTCAACTCTTCTAATCCATTTGGCAATTCCTTGAGAGAACAAAATTTCAAGTCAAGAATCTCAAGTCTTCTTAGCCTTACAACCCATGACATATCATCACCTAATTCGCATTGTTGTAAGCGTAGAGTTCGAAGGTTAGTTAGAAAAGTCATAGATTGGATAAATGGATAATATTCAGAGACAATAGCCACAACCTTGAGTGCTTCCATACTTCCAAAGGCTGCTTCTGATAATTCAAATGACCTTCCAGGTTTTAGTAGTAGAATCTCAAGCTTTGGAGCATCTAATCTTTGAGGAATTTGACCTATTTTATTGCACCAAGAAGTGAATGCATAACAATCTTTTATAAATCCATTTTCTGCTAACACATTCATGTCTTTCTCAGGATTTACCACAATAGTGTGATTTTCTTCGGATGCTATCCGCAAAGCTACGTCACGAAACATATCATGCATTCTTAGGTGGTCTTTCTTTTTTTCAGAATGCATTAGCAAGCACGAATCTATGAGATTATTTATACATGCTTTCACATTGCATCTCGCCGTTTCAAGTGAGTTCACTCCCTCATATTGGCCTGACCCTACTGCAATTCTGAACAAATCTTCAACAGAAATATCTTCATCTTCTGGATACATGCCACACATTAAGAAGAGTGACTTGGCTTCTTTGTTATTCAAATAATCATAGCTCAATTGAAGACAAGCAAAAGCATCATCGATGTCTGGTTCCATATTGATTGGTTTTGAATCCCTCAGTCTTCTTAATGCCACCTTCCATTCTTCAACAGACTTTCCTTTTAAGGAGATTCCTACAGTTTTAATTACAATAGGAAGTCCTTTGCATTTCCTAGCGATTTCTTGTGCTACACTGTTTAATGAGTTGTCAGCAATATGAGCATATTTTTGGAACAACATCCATGACTCTGCTTCAGATAAGAGATCCAGATGAATCTTCCTTTTACAATCCATCATATTGCATACTTGTTGACGCCGAGTGGTAAGAAGGACCTTGCAGCCCACACGATTATCTTCAAAAGAAATCCCTATATCCTTCAAATCGATCATTTTCCAAACATCATCCAAGATTACAAGAATCCTTTCCCCATTATTCAATCTCACTGATAAATGTCTTGCCCTTCCAGATTCAGTTTCTCCATCCAATTTGAAACGTAACCAGTCTGCAACTTCACCTTGAATATTTCTAACATTAGGAGTTTGGGACACAGTTGCAAATACAACTCGATCAAAAAGTTTTAATTCCTTTGCTTTCTTGCCCACTTCTTTTACCAAGGTTGTTTTACCGGAGCCCCCCATTCCATATAATCCAATCGTGTAGCTACCATCATCTTGGAGAGCCTCCAAAAGTCTATTTGAAGCTAACTTTGTAGAATGGAAATAAACAAAAGTTCCAGAAGAAAAATAGTCTCTATCTGGAAGTGGAGCAGGGATAGAAAATGGATTAAATTCACTCTTTTGAGTGAGCTGTTTTGTAGTCTCTATCTTCTTTGCCATCTGTCTGCATAAACGATATCTCTTCCAATTAGGACACCTCCCTTGAAAGCAACCGTTGTTTGCCTTAATTTGTTGTTCCAATTTCCCCACCTCATCCATAAGATTTTTCACTTCACCCAACCACTTCTCAATGCTACCATTAATTTTTTCAGTGCTATTAAGTGCTTCTTGAACACGTGTTTGCACTCCATCTTGAGTTGATGCCAACCTCTCCTTTTCAGTTTCAAGAGCTTTCATGATTTTGTCTGCGCAGAACAAATATTTTCCTTGACGTACCATTGGATCCACCAAATATTCTGTGAGTTTGGCAATAATAGTTATTACGATCTCTGCCATTTAAGTGAATGCAACCTGAAAAAAGAAGTGGCTCAAAATCCATATGTATGAAATGAATGACTAAATGAGTTATTACTAATATCTAATCACAGTATCTGGTCAAGACAGTAAGATAATACCTATTATGTAAAATAACAACTACAAATATACATGTCCTAATATAAAATTCATAAATAAGTATCATACCATCAAAATCACATCGCTAACTATAGGTAATTGAATCTTAGTATGTTAAAAATTTTTCTCATAAAAAAGCCAATAATAAAAGTCCAGCTGGCAAGAATATATATGACCCACATATATATTATGCGATAAAAGAAAATTATATGATATTAAAAGGGCTAATATATAAAATAAAGTCAGAATATTAATTTTGTTCCTTAAATTTATAGCGCGTTTCAATTTTGTCCCAAATAATAGGTATATGCAAGAGCTTTTATTTTGCAATACAAAAAATTCAAAGAACTTTATATCAAATTATTAAAACTTAAAGAATATTTTTTTTCTTTCGTGATGAGGGATCAAAGAAATGTGAGATTTGTGTGCCTTTTATTTGTGAAAATGTTATTGCAAAATTTGTTTTGGCAAGAAATGTAATGAGAAACATAAAAAGATATATACAGGGAACAATACAAATCTAATTTTGATGGGTTTACAATAAAAATATAGATGGAATGAATGGTCCTTTCAGATATATTTTATATGTATAATAGCCATAGGTGCTTTTAAAAGCATCCTGTGCTTCCCAAAAACAACAGTGGCTTGTCAAAAGTACCAAAAGAAACATCATAAAAAAAAGTGATCTTGTAAATACTGGGCTTCAAGCTAATAGATCTAAAATCACACACCATAATTGATTGATCTTTTCTAGAAACAAGAATGATGACATTAGAGTTTATGTGAATAGTTATCCTACCATTATGAAAACTCAATAAAACCTTCATTAGATCATCTTTTATAAAAGACCAACAAGCCTAAAAAAAAAAAGCCATGTTGAAATCATCTTGATCACGAGCCATCTTCTTATCCATCTTCCAAATCACACACCAACATGTTTAAATCTATAAGAATTGAAAGGGCAATGACTTTTTGGAAATTTAAGCTCTTCCACCGTTGGATCTCTTCAAGATTTCCGTAAAATAATTTTTTGTTACCATACACGTTGATCCAATGGTGAAGAGCTCTCCAAAGCAAAATTTAAACTAAAAAGAACTTAAACGGAAAAATTCTGAATAGCAATAGCATTTTAAGATTCTAGGATCTAACTAATTCTGTCAGGATTTAGGACAATTTAGATTTTTACAATACTGGAGTTGCTAAGGTTGTTTAGAACCACAAGACTGTAAGATTTTGACATCTAGATCTAGATGTAACAATCATATTAATTAGATAGAATATAACGAACGTTTCATCCACTGAAAGGTAAACATACAAATAATATAGTTACAAGCCAAAATGCTCAAGGCAGGTACTATATATCACAGTGAACAAATTTTAGAGGATACCAAGAAAGCAGAGCAGCTGTCAAACCAAATAAAAAAACATTGCAAATAGTTGTGCATCTGATTGCAACTAATTGAATATATGCCCCAAAAAAAGTGATTTATTTTCCTTTTGCCTCTATATGTTTGCACCTTCCTATGATAAAAATATTGCCGATGACCGCGTGATGCAAGGGGAGGTGAACTGGTAAGGATCAATGAGAAATCAAGTTCATCAGAGAAGGATAAGGAGCAAAAAGAAGCTAAGTTCTGTTGTGAGTAAGGATGACCCAAACAGACTGGTTAAGTACTCAGATGCTGTTATTTTAATTACGACGACTTTGGAGTCAATGCATCCTCACATAACGGAAAGGCTTAGTGTATGTAAGAATATGCCTTGAAGTATCTTGTGAGCAAATTTTACTGAAGACTGAAAAGAGTCTGCTCTTAGTAAAGATAACCCAAACGACGACGTTGGAGTCAATGCGTTCTCACATGACAACTTCAGAATATGCCTTGAATTTTCCTTTTGCTTTCGATGGTCCATAACTATGATGACTTTTGCATTATACATATATTGAATTATTGATGGTTGTGGTCCTTCTTGTCTGCTATTGAAGCAATTAAGAGAAAAGTTAGGAATTTGTCACATATGTGTCATCAAAAAAGAGTGTTGAATATTCACATACACGTGAATGTAGATGCTCACATATATACACACATATGTATTCATGTGCACACACTCATACGGGCATACAAACACACAAGTGAATATGTATGCACATATGTAATATATAAATATATAAGTCATATATAAATGCTCACACCCTCGCACATTCATGCGCACGCGCGTCTGTACACATATTTTTATACACAATTATGCTTCTGCATACATATAAATATATATATACATGCACACATATACACACACATATATCTACATAAGTGCAAGCATGAATAGAAACATATTTGTGAGCAGTCGCGGGGGCACATATATTTGAGGGGGCATCTTTTAAAATTTCTATATATATATATATATAATATTATGTTTTGACATTCTGCCTCCACATTTTTTAAAAATTATATTTTAGTTTGCTGACATCTTTTTTTTTTAGTATTTTTGAATTTCTAAATTTTAAACTAATAATTCTGAAATAATCTAATATTTAATTTCCATATACTTTATTACTAATTTCTTTACTATCCATTTTTTATAATTTTGATTAATTTAATTATTTTTTATTTATTAACTAATTTTGCCCCACACAATTATTTCTACAAATACCATGCCAAACTAAATAATTCTGTATCACATCACGATTTATTTTTATTACATTATTTAAATTATTGACTTTATTCATACTAGCATTATAAATCGTTACCATTTTCCAAGAAATTGAAAATAATTACTTTTTAAAAATTAATCTACCTTTTATTTTATATTTTCACATACATTTAATATTTTTGAAACTTTAACTATATTAAATTGTTTTCACCAATTCAGAATTAGAACCAAATTCATTATTTATTTTATTATTTTGTATTTATTTTTATTCTATTACACTAAAAATGTATTATTTATTTCCCCACACATTATGTATGTAGAAAACAAACTTATATGCAGCAAAAAATTATACTACTCGTAAGTCAGAAAAAAAAAACTTGATTTAAAAGAAAAAAATCATACCTCACTTCTTTTACTTCTTTTGAGCGAAAGTATAACAGTGGGAAGAGTGACAAAGGATTTTCCTATACAAAAGAGTGAGATAAAATACAAATTATCAAAATTGAAAATAAAAATTACATGCAGGATACTTAAAATTTTCAAACAACAGTGCTTCATTGAGACTCCGGAGGCAAAAGTATTTAGTGGGATAAGAAAATAAAATTTTCTCCAAGATTCACAGCCAAAAAAGAAAAGACAAAGGTAAAGTAGAGGAAGCTACATGGGAAGAAAGAAGAGGGTTAAAAAGATAAACAGGGGAAGCGGAAGATAAAGTGAGGGATAGGGACCGATGAAACGGGAGATTGGGGGTTATATAAAAATTATTAAGGGGCAAAACTGTAATTTTAAATTTTAAAAAAAATTATTACATCCTGAGTGGTCAATTAGAAAATAGTATATTCTGTTTGTCCAATTATACTGTGCCATATGTTTTACTTTATCTCCTTACATGTGACTGTATCAAAGTCAAATTGACTCTGGTCGTTCATAAGCCAGTCTCGACTTAATTAAAGCTAAGTTGGCCTGTTACATTAAAAGGATAGCTAGGCTCAACAGCAGAGAAGTATGTGATTAATTTGAATATTCTAAATTTTAATTTGATTATTTTTAAAATTTATAATTAAATTTTTATTTTTATTTTATTTAAAAGAAATAATTAAAATAATTAAATAAATATAAACCATCTAAACTAAATATAAAAACCCAAAACCATCCATATTACAGCGACGCATTGGCACAGGGGCTGCTCTGTATTTTATTTTATTTTACTATTTTTAAAAATGTCTAACGATTAGGTTGAGCCACCTATAATTCAAAAATAAATAAATAAATGCAGTGTATGGAGGCAATACTTTTCCGGTGCAGGATTTGATACTTTAGTTTTTCTTTTTGTGATATTAAGATAAAAAAGCCATTGGGAACTCGTATAAATTAGGTGAGATATTGTGATTAAAAGTAAACATATGTGAATCAGTATAATATCTCCTGCAATAAATACATGATAAGCATTTAAATATTGTCACATATGTAAATTGATAAATTGATTATAACTAATCAAATTTAAGTTACATGTCATATATATTACAACATTAATAATAATGATGTCACCTAACAAATAAAATAATGTCACATGCAAGTTTCATTATTATAACTAGTCAAATTTTTCTATATAAGTTAGCTGCGTGTAACCAAAACTATCCAATCAAAACTTTCTAAATAGAACGTCCATGTGCAGCGGAAAACAATTTTGAAATTTTGATACTAGAATTCTCCCGCAGTCCAAGAAATCAATGATTTTCACAAAATATTCTGTGAGAAAACGCTACAATGAGAAAATCTTCTCTCAATATATATATATATATATATTGATAAAAAGAAATGGGAGGGAGGGATGGCGCTTCCCGTTCTCAACAAAAAAATTTTTTTAGGTGCACTTGGAGCATAATATAACTAAGTAAATCAATGAACAAAATTAAATTTGTACAGATAAAGTTTATGTATAATATAAATAAAATTTGTATATAAAATAAATTTAAATCATAAAATGTACAAATAACATAGTACACGTGTATATAAAAATTGCTTTTCAATACTGAAGTTTCAGCGACCCTTTGCTGGTTGAAACCATGTGTGGGCCCTTCTCATGATATTATTTCGCAAGAAGAGCGGGTAGGATTTAGAAAAAATCTTTAGCTTTCTCGTAGAATTTTTTGTGAGAACTTTTAACGAGAAATTATTTATTATATCACTACTTTTACAAAAACTCAAGACATTGCCACTATTTCCTCCTTTTGTCCTCTTCGTCTGTAGGTTCTAGTCTCTAGATCTAGACTTTTTCAAGTAGATCTTCCAATTTCTCCCCTTTTCCAAGTGTTGTGCTACAATCGAGGACGTCCAACCACTCACTGTAGGAATTTTTCTTAAGTGGATTTGATGTATCATACTTTAAATGTAATTTAAAATTTAATTTATATAAATAAAATTTATATATAATACAAATAAAATTTATATATAAAATAAATTTTAATTATTAAATATATAAATAACATTACGCTCTTATTGATACACGTAAGAATTGCTCCTCCCTGTAGTCCCTCCTTTCGTCCATCATGAGTTGCTTCATCTTATGGGCACAGATTTTCTCCCGTCCTCTTTCTTTTGTAGTTGGGCTAGTGAGTGTACTAAATTTTTTTTATTATTTTGTTTTTACTTAAATAAAAAGAGGTTCAACTTTTGAGATTACACCCACAAAGAAAAGTTAGACTGAAGAGAAATTAAACCCCATCTTATGGGCCGAAGGTGAGCTCTCCTTCGTCCATTCCTTCTTTCTCTATGCTTTCGTCCTATCTCATTATTTCATCTTTTCTATCATGATTTCATCCTTATTTTGGATATAACAATTCCATCATAGTTCTCGTACCTTTTTTTTACTCAAAGAAAGAAAACATTAATATCATACGATATATTTGCAAACATTGATTCTGAAAGAATTCATTCCTTGGAGAAAGGAATTTAGGTAACGAAACAACTTTAAGTTCTTAAATTTGAGAGATATATATATATATATATATATACACACACACATGTATATATAACAATTCATTTATTAATTAATTTGTGATCAACATTGATTATCTCACAAATGTAATTTGTTGGGAATTGCTAAATAACTTTAAGTGACGCATCTTCTAAATGTAATTGTTAGGAAGTCTTAGTTTAATTTCTATTTTACCCTCTTTTTTTTTTTTTAACACTTCAAGGCCTTATGTTTCTGTTGTAAAAAAAATTATCAAAAATTCACACTTGTATGGAATTTTCATTTTACATTAAAATTCATCAAGTTTTTAATTCGAACTTTTTAAAAACTAATAAAATTCATATATACAGCTTGACTTATGATCACTTCTGCACAAAGGCTTTCAATTAGACTTCTTGTTTTTTAGTATAATGAAGTGTTCTCAAAGAATTTCAATTCATTTTTTTTCAAAGTACTCTAAAAGTAAAATTTGAAATATATCAAACTAATGTAGATAAGAGCGCTATTAAAATTGTCTAAACAAAAAATAATTTCTAACAAAACTAGAGGACACTCCATCGTAATACCAATAAGAATTACTTTAACAGCAGGGAGTTCAAGGGAATCACATTTTGTTTAAAACCTAAACTTTGGACCATATGGCAACACAAAGTTGAGCTTTGTTCAATAAAAGCTTTTCAAATTAAGTGGATCCTTTTTTTTTTCGGCTTTCTAGTCCCATCCACTTCTGCTCACAAATTTCAAGCCCATAATCACTAAATGTGTCTTTTTCTCGCAGAAGGTGGATTCCACTCAAATAAAATAACAGCACATATGGGGTATTCAAATTCGTCATGATAAGGTGAGTATTGTTTCCACTAAGTAAAACATTGAATATTTGAATTATGAGGGTGAGAATTCAGAAATGGTTTTGAAAAATTGCTGCTAATTTGGTCTACGGCTAGTTTTGCTATGTGATGTGAATTATTCAAGAACTTGTCCAGTCACATATTTGACCATGTAGGTATTACTAAATATAGCCAAAGGTTTCAAATCCGTCCTCCCCATGTCACATTTTAGTTTTCAAATTTCTCCTCCAAGTTGAGGAATTGAGGAGTTATTCCTTTACTCTCCCATCCATTAATTTATTTATTTATTTTTATTATTATTATTATTATTTGTCTTTAAGGACAACAGTAAAAATTTATAACTTGAAACTCACTATACTCTAATATGAATGATCTTTCAAACAATAAAAAATGAGTAGAGGTGACAAATGAGAAAATTGAGCGAATTGTAAGTTAGATTATATAGAGGTGAATAAAAATTAATTTGAAGTAAATTGTGGAGTTTCTGTACAAAATCCTTAGTCTGTATTCATGAGAAAATCCTAATTTATTTAATTTTAATCTGTTCATTTTGCTATGAGTTTTATTAGAAAATGCCAAAAGGAATGAAAACAAAAATAGCAAATATTGTAGGTAATAGAAAAAGTCCAATAAATTATTATTTGAGTTTTCTTGCTATGGATGAAAGTCATGAATTGACATTGGTTCCTTATTTATAATTTTTAATTAATGATTACTAATATATCCTAAAATTTATATGATAAAGATAGTTTGTATATTTTTAACATTATGTTTTTTATATATATAATTTAGTTTATTTATTTCTTATGAATTAAGTCATTTTATAATTCTCATTAATATATTTAATTATTTTTAATGACTTATGAGATTAAAATGAAACAAATATCAATGTATTACTCTTAAAGTTTTATTATTTACTTTAATACTTGAAATGATAATTTTCATTTATTTTAATTTTAAAAAATACAAGAATGATACTATATAATTTTTTGGTGATTAAATATTTTATAGAGCTAAAACAATATTATACTTGTCATAGTAATAAAAAATTAACATTGATAAGATTTTTTAAGAATTAAAATAGAATTTATCTATTAAATATTTTTAATAATTTTATTTTACATTTGTAAAATTTAATTAATAAAATATTAAAGATTGCAATAGCTATATTGAATGAATCATTACTCAATAATAATTTGTGACTCATGCATAGTAAAAGAAGAGGTAGGATAGCCTAGACAACCAATGGTTAAAAGGTAAGTAACTCAGATCTCTTCACTGGTAAACTCTACAAAAAATAATTACAAGGACATTAGGTACAACATTATATTTGTTGTTAATCTTTAGGAAATATAGAAGATTTTAGTTTACTTATTTATTTGAATTAATACTGTTGTGTTAAAAACATTATTGAAATCATAAATATTGCAGATTTAATTTACATGCCAAGCCCATCTTTAACATTAAATATTATCCCAAAAAAATAAATATCAATTATGAATAATTGTAATTGGATGACTCTATTCTTATTAGCATCTTATTAAATCTTCTCATATATTAGGTTTGACCTTGATTTCCTGTGATACCCTTAAAAAAAAAAAAACAAGAGAGGAAGAAGGGGAAGAAAGAAAAAAAGAAGGCCATTGGTGTTAATTTCTTTTCTCTATTATGCTAATGGTTTTCTCCCTTTGTTGTTCCCCTTTTTTCCATTCAATTTCCTATTTAAAAATTTCAACTCTTCCCTTTCGTATTGTGATTGTTGTGGCTAGACATTCAAAAAGGGGATTTCACTATTAAATCATTAAAATAGCAAATTACCACTCCTATCTTCGATAATCATGTAGTATGAAGTAAGTTTTAAATCTAATTTAAGTTATAAAAGTTTATATTGAAAAACTCTAAATTTAGGGTTAGTATTTAGAATAGAAAAGTATATAAAAATTCAGAGATTTATGTGTTAAGGAGTATATTAGGTTATATAAATAATTATAGATATTATTAAAGTAGTCAACATAATTAATTTATATTAGTTATAATTTTAGGTACTAGCAGATAAACTCGTTCAACTGGGACTCGGCATTAAACAATGGGAAATAAGGACTTATACTATTAGTTCCAATTGGTGAGTGTATAAATAATGGAGTGACATATCAATT
Source organism: Erythrophleum fordii (assembly GCA_032878935.1). Lineage (NCBI taxonomy): Eukaryota > Viridiplantae > Streptophyta > Magnoliopsida > Fabales > Fabaceae > Erythrophleum > Erythrophleum fordii. The sequence continues at coordinate 6,932,349 of JAVQMF010000025.1, read as the reverse complement.
TTATTCTATTTTATATTTCTATAGTGAAAATTTAAATTTTGTGATTTACCTGCTCTACTCCTTAGGGAAACAAATCGGTATTTTCAAAACTTCAAAATAGGTGTATATATATTCATATGATAATTTAATAAATTTATTAAAGCAAATTGATAATTGAAATGTGGCGTGATATATACTTGTGAAATGCAAAAGAATAAATTGGATGAAAAAAAAGTAGTGGTGTGTGTATATTTATTTATGAGAGAAGTATTTTATGTTATTCTGTGGTTTCATATATTACAAAGATTATATTGAAGGTTAACTCACCTTATTTAATTATTTATTTACGTCTTTGATTTCTTATTTATTTTTTATAGCTGAATGCCATTTGAAGGGATTTTATTTTAATTGATAGGAATCTAGTTAGGACCTCGTAACCGTTAGCAGAGGTAACGGCTTAGGTGCACCTAAAATAATTTGTGAATTATGATAGCACTGCAATGTGATGTTTCCAATGCTGTGATTTGAAATACGAGATGCATACTGTGAAAGTGACAAGATGGGATGGATCCAAAGAAATGCCAAGATATATAATGCTGTGATTTGATGATTTAGTTCCTCTCTATGATACATATTTCCATAATATTTTTCTTATACTTAGAAAATATGAATTTTATCTAAAATTTTATTTATTTATTTATTAAATAATTATTTTTCATTTCAACTAAAATTTTTATTACTTGAATTATTTGATAATCATTGATTTTTAAAAACTTTGGCGTGCACTTGTTTCTCCTTCTGCGTACTTTATTATTGATGCATTTATTAAGCCAGTGGTAGGCTTATCCCTCTTCTTTTCTAATTTTTCAGACTAGCAAGTAAAGGAGTGAAGTGATCTGGAAGCTCGTGAGCTACCACACCCTTAGAGTATGTGTTTAATTTTGTGAAATTGTGTCAGACTCCATGATGTGATGGCACTTAAGTGTAAAGAAAGTATTTTGGAATTGTGCATGTTATATGGTCACTTAGAGTGTATAAATATTGTTTATACTTTCTTAGCTAAGCATTTTGGTTATATGTAATTTGTTATTGTAGGTACTGGTGCTAATTTGATTTATTTTGCAAGTTGGGATATTTAATTTTCAGGAGAGATGTTGTTGGTTTTTCGTAGCCCCCTAGTGATGCAATAAAATGAATACTTAATTTTTCAAAACTTGTGGATTGTATAGGTTAGCTTAAATATATAATATAATAGTTGACTATAGATTTTCTTAGGCTTGCTAGGTTAATCCAATCACCAGAATAGTTTAACCTATGCACCAGTCGTGGCTCAAAAATTGGGTCGTGACAAAATTGATATATGAGCTGTAATTTGTCAAGGTCATTGTCGCCACAAGATTGGGAAGTAGTAGAATCTTATGTGTAATTATATAACTAGCTTGCACACTTTACATGCAGGAGGCTATTATTGCCAAATCTTAGTCATGGAGTCTCACATCATAACTTGTGTGTAGTTTATATTTAAATTTTTTATATTTTTGTTGAAATTATTAATCGTGTGCATATTACTTTTATTTTAGATAAAGATGCCGTTAAAAAAGAGGACGGCATCTAAGAGATATGTTCCTGATGAGGCTTCTAACTTACCTTATGACACTGCTCCAGCACCTAGAAGTCGAAGGCAAAGTGGTGGTAGAGGTCATAGACGCAGTGGTAGCCGTAGACTTGGAAATGATCAAAGAGTTGAAGCTGTTGAAACAGCAAGGGTTGAAGTGCTTAAGGCTAAGCAAGCTAATCCGACATTAGCTAATGTTGTAGTTAGGATGCATGCAATACAATAGACCATGATGGTAATGTTGGATATAATGCAACAACAATAACAACAAGAGAGAGAACAACATGTGGATCCTAGGCCTGAACAAGAACCTAAGCCACAGAGGGAGCAACTAGTTCCACAAGGAAGGGGAAATGAGGTTCGGTTGGCTAAATTTATGAAGCTCAAGCCTCCTTCCTTCTCGAGTACAAAAACAGGCGAAGACCCATAGTACTTTTGAATGACATAGGCCGACTTTGCAAGGCACTGGGGTGTACATTAACTAGATCAGTTGAATTAGCAGAGTTTCGTTTAGTGGGTATGGCTCAAACATAGTATGAGACCATGATACAAGGAAGGCCATGAGATTCACCTCTTCTGGGTTGGGGAGAGTTTTTAGAAGCATTTATGAGGTAGTTCCTTCCATAGACTGTCAAGGATGCTAGAGTAAGGGAGTTTGAACTTCTTAGACAAACAGAAGATATGACAGTTTTAGAATATGATATATTATTTACTCAGATGTCTAGATATGCTCCATACCTAGTGCTACCAAAGAAATATGGGCAAAATAGTTTGTTCAGGGTCTTTTAGATTATTTATTTTGATCTGTAGTGAAGACCCATTATGATTCATATGAAGATGAGGTTGAAAGTGCTAAACTATTTGAAGTTCGTAGCAAAAGGAGTAAGGTATTACAAGAGCCACATAAGCGGCAGCATACTGAGAGTACTCAAGGTAGTTATCAGGGCCAAGGTAGTGATAATGTATCAAGAGAGATTGTGGTAAGCTATCAAGGCCATCAACAAGGCTCCCGGCATCGAGGGGGCTATAATAGTCATTCATCTAGTATGATACTAGTTAATGAGCATGATCAGTCACGTTCATCTCATATCAGTCATGATAGAAGGAGATCTTTTAAGACTCTCTCCCTTTGTCCTACTTATAAGAGAGTTCATACCGAAGTTTGTTTTAGACCAAGGAGAATGTGTTATCAGTGTGGTCAGTAGGGCTACCTCAGGAGGGATTATCTTACATTATCAACCTAACCATCCTCGAGTCATGCATCAAATTCCCCAGAGTTACCTTCTTTTCTAATACCTGCAGCACCTTTAAGGCACATTGGGGGTTTTGGAGGTCGAGGTTCTAGTGAGGCCCAGTCTAACGGCAGAGGGTCTAGGGATAGAGATCAAGGACAAGCTAGAAGAGGTCAAACCCATGTCTTTTCCATGACATGTTAGGATGCTCAAACATCAAATGCAGTGGTTACATGTATACTTTCAATTTGCTCTTTTGATGCACATGTTTTATTTGACCCTGGGGCTACACATTCTTTTGTATCTCTATTCTTTGCGTTGTGGATTGGTAAAGATGCATCACCTCTTGATGAACCATTGGCGGTGGCTACACCTATAGGAGATGTAATTATAACTGATCGTGTGTGTAGATCATTTGAAATTCTAGTGGGAGAAAATCAGTTGATAGTCAACTTAATAGTCCTCGACATGATAGACTTTGATGTGATCTTAGGCATAGATTTTTTATCTTCTTCTCATGTCATACTTGATTGTCATAATAAAGTTGTGAAATTTGAATTGCCAGAAAAAAGAATTATTACTTTTTAAGGTGATTAAAGCTTGGCACCTAATAATTTAATCTTTACTTTTAGTACTAGAAGGCTATTAAGAAAGGGGTGCAAAGGCTATCTAGCAATGATTAGAGACACACGGGTGATAGAAGTAAGTCTAGAAGAAGTACTTATAGTATATGAATTCCCTGATGTTTTTTCAAAAGAGTTGCCAAGTTTACCACCAAACAGAGAGATTGAGTTCTGTATAGATTTGATTCTTGGCACTTCACCTGTGTCTATACTCCCATATTGTATGGCTGTAACAGAACTTAGAGAGTTGAAAGAACAATTGCAAGATCTTCTTGATAAAGGTTTCATGTGCCCTAGTTCTTCTCCTTGGGGTGCTCCAATGTTGTTTGTAAAGAAGAAAGATGGATTTATATGATTGTGTGTTGATTATAAGAAATTGAATAAGGTGAAAATAAAGAATAAATATCCATTGCCACAAATAAATAACTTGTTTGACCAACTTCAAGGAGCTCAATGTTTCTCTAAAATTGACTTAAGGTCAGGGTACCATCAATTGAAGATCAGAGAAGAAGATATTTTAAAGATAGGTTTTAGGACTCGTTATGGCACTATGAGTTCTTAGCCATGTCTTTTGGGCTTATGAATGCTCTAATAGCTTTTATGGACTTAATGAATCGAGTCTTTAAATCATATTTAGGCTATTTTATGATTGTATTTATTGATGATATTCTTGTATACTCCAAGAGCAAGGAGGAATATGAACAACATTTATGAATGACCTTACAAACCTTGAAAAAGTATCGTCTATATGCTAAATTTTCAAAATGTGAGTTTTGGTTAAACAATGTGACTTTTTTAGGACACACAGTATCCAAGGTTGGGATTAGTATAGATCTGAAGAAAGTAGAGTCAACCCAGAATTCGCCTAGACTTACTATGGTGATAAAGATATGTAATATTTTTTTATTACCAGGATATTATTGTAGATTTGTTAAAGATTTTTCTAAGCTTGTAGCTCCTTTAACCAAGTTAATGAGGAAGGGCATAAAATTTCAGTGGTCAGATGCTTATAAGTGTAGTTTCTAACAGCTAAAAGACTGTCTGACTTCCGCACTAGTGTTGGCTCTTCCATCTGGGAGTGGGGGCTATACAATCTATTGTGATGCTTTAAGAGTGGGTTTGGGTAGTGTTCTAATACAGCGTAGAAAGGTGATAACTTATGTATCTAGACAACTTAAGAAGCATGAGCAAAACTACCCTATTTATGATCTAGAAATGGCCACAGTGATCTTTGCTTTAAAAATATGGAGGCATTACTTGTATGGTGAGACCTGTGAAATTTACACTGATTATAAGAGTTTCAAGTATATTTTCCAACAACGAGATTTGAATTTAAGGCAAAGGAGATGGATAGAGCTTTTGAAAGACTATGATTATAATATTTTATACCATCCTGGTAAAGTGATGTGGTTGCAATGCATTAAGCAGAAAATCAATGGGTAGTTTGGCCCACATAGCTGAAGTCAAGGGCTCTATGGTGAAAGAGTTCCAAAAGCTTGAGGAAAGTGGAGTAAGGTTAGAGATCATAGGATCTAGCGCCTTATTAGCCCATGTTCAACTCCGTTCTAGTTTGGTAGATAAAATCAAGGCTACGCAAGACCAAGAATCTCATATGAAGAAGATCATTGAAAAAGTTCATGAAGGGAGGTTATAAGAGTTCTTAGTGGACTCTGAAGGCATTTTGAGGTGCAGTCACAGGTTATGTGTGCCGAATGTAGAAGACTTGCAGAGTAAAGTGTTAGAATAAGCTCATCACTCGACTTATACTTTTTATCTAGGTTCTAATAAAATGTACAAAGATTTAAAGGAGTTATATTAGTGGAAAAGGATGAAAAGAGATGTGGTAGAGTTTGCACTTAGGTGCTTAGTGTGTCAGCAGGTAAAAGTTGAGCATTAAAAGCCAGCAGGTTTGCTTCAACAAATTAAAATAGTGACATAAAAGTGGGAGAGAATTACTATAGACTTTGTAACTGGATTGCCTAAAACTATTAAGGGTTATGATTCAGTATAGGTGATTGTAGACTGCTTGACCAAGTCTGCTCACTTCTTGCCTATGAAGACTACTTACAGTGTGACTCAATATGCTAAGCTTTACTTAGATAAGATTGTCTCTCTTCATGGTGTACCAGTGTCTATTATTTCATATCGTGGCCCATAATTTACAGCTAAGTTCTGGGGGTCCTTTTAAGAAGCACTTAGAACTAGATTAGATCTTAGTATTGCCTTTCATCCTCAAACGGATGGGCAGTCTAAATGTATAATTTAGATACTTAAAGATACGCTACATGCATGTGTCTTAGACCTTGGTGGGAGTTAGGATAAATATTTTCTTACAACAACAGTTATCAATCAAGCATTTAAATGGCTCCTTTTGAAGCGTTATATGGTAGGCATTGTAGGTTGCCTATCGAATGGTTTAAAGTGGGTGAATCAAAACTATTAAGCCTGAACCTAGTTCAAGAGTCAGTGGCCAAGATAGAGCTTATCCGTGAAAGGCTATTGACCACTCAAAGTAGACAAAAGTCTTATGTCGATCACAAGAGACATGATTTAGAATTTGCAGTTAGAGATCTTGTGTTCTTACGTGTATCACCAATGAAAGGTGTATTAGGGTTTGGTAAGAAGGGAAAGCTAAGCCCTAGGTACCTTAGGCCATTTGAGATTCTTGAAAGGGTAGAAAACATAGCTTATCGTTTGGGTCTTCCACCAAACTTTGCAAATGTTCATCCTGTCTTTCATGTAACAATGCTTTGGAAGTATTTACCTTGTCCTTCTCACATGCTTCGACTACAAACAATATAGTTAGATGAACAACTCTCTTATAAAGAGCAACCTATGGCTATAGTTGATAGACAAGTCAAGAGATTAAGGAACAAAGATATAGCTTCAGTAAAAGTGATGTGGCAAAATCATTCTAAGGAGGAAGCAACATAGGAAGTTGAGAAAGCCATATGTGAGAAGTATCCACATCTTTTCGAATATTTTAGTAAGGAGCTTGCTTGAAATTCGAAGGACCGAATTTCTTAAGTGGGGACGACTATAATACCTTAAAAAATAATAATAATAATAATAAATTATTTTATTATATTAAAATAAAGACTAAATATTTTTAAATTAATTTTAGAGTTTATATAATTTCTTAAGGATTTTTTTAAAATATCTTAAGGATTTTATTGAAGTTCATAAAAACCTTTTGAGGCAAAAGAGCAGTTTTAGCTTGGGGCAATAATGCAATTTGAACTAAAGAATAAAATATTTCTCCACTTTCTTTTCTTCACCTTTCCTCTCTCCCAAAATTTGCCACTTCCACCGTCATTTTCTGGAGCTTCCTTTTCTCCTCTGTTTTTGTTCTTTTCCCATTCTTCCTTCAACGCTACACCCGTGGACTTTCAACCATTATGCAACCACTTCCATCAAGCTTAGGCTAGCTTTAATCATTGGTAAGTTCTGCTACTTTGATTGATCGTGAACCACTATGAGGGGTTTAAAAAAAACAAGAAAGGAAAAAGGCAAAGAAAGAAAGAAAGAAAGCCATTGGTATTAATTTCTTTTCTCTCTTATACTAATGGTTTCCTCCCTTTGTTGTTTCCCCTTTTTTCATTCAATTTCCATTTTAAAATTTTCAGCTCTTTCCTTCCGTATTATGACTGCCTGGACATTCAAAATAGGGTTTTCACTATTAAATCATTAAAATAACAAATTGCCACTCCTATCTTCAATTATCATGTAGTATGAAGTAAGTTTTAAATCTAATTTAAATTATAGAAGCTTAGATTGAAAAACTCTAAATTTAAGGTTAATATTTAAAATAGAAAAGTATATGAAAATTTAAGAATTTATGGTTTAGGGAGTATATTAGGTTATATAAATAATTATGAAATCATTAGAGTGGTCAACATAATTAATTTATATTGGTTATAATTTTAGGTGATACCGAAGAAACTCATTCAACTGAAACTCGGCTTTAAACAATAAGAAATAGGGACTTATACTATTAGTCCCAACTGATAAGTGTGTAAATAATGGAGTGACACATCAATTTTATTCTATTTTATATTTCTATAGTGAAAATTTCAATTGTGTGATTTATATGCTTTACTCCTTAGGGAAACAAATCAATATTTTCAAAACTTCAAAATAGGTGTGTATATATATATATTCATATGATGATTTAATTTATTAAAAATTGATAATTGAAATGCGACGTGATATATCCTTGTGAAATGCAAAAAAATAAATTAAATGAAAAGAAAGTAGTGGTGGGTATATATTTATTTATGAGGGTAATATTTTATGTTGATATGTGGTTTCATATGTTACAGAGATTATATTGAAGGTTAACTCACCTTATTTATTATTTATTTTCTTCTTTGATTCCTTATTTATTTTTGATAGCTGAATACTATTTGAAGAGATTTTATTTTAATTATTTTATTTTATATAATGGATGGGAATCTAGTTAGGACCTTTTAGCTTTTAATTGAAGTAACGGTCTAGGTGCACTTAAAATAATTTGTGAATTATGATAGCACTGTGATGTAATGTTTCCAGTGCTGCAATCTGAGATACTAAATGTATACTGTGAAAGTGATAAGATGGGATGGATCCAAAGAAATGCCAAGATATATGATGTTGTGATTTGATGATTTGGTTCCTCTCTATGATATCCATTTCATAATATTTTTCTTATACTTAGAAAATATAAATTTTATCTAAAAGTTTATTTATTTATTTATTAAATAATTATTTTTCATTTCAACTAAATTTTTATTGCTTAAATTATTCGATAATCATTTTTTTTTAAAAAAACTCTAGTATGCACTTGTTTTCCCTTATGTGCACTTTATTATTTATGTATTCACTAAGCCAGTGGTAGGCTTATCCCTTTTCTTTCTTTATTTTTCAGATCAGTAAGTAAAGGAGTGAAGTGATATGAGAGCTCGTGAGCTACCAAACCCTTAAAGTATGTATTTAATTTTGTGAAATTGTGTTAGACTCCATGATATGGTGGCACTTAGGTGTAGAGAAAGTATTTTGAAATTGTGCATGTTATATGGTCACTTAGAATGTGTAAATATTGTTTATACTTTCTTAGCTAGGCATTTTGGTCATATGTAATTTGTTATTATTGGTATTGGTACTGGTTTGATTTATTTTACAAGTTAGAATATTTCATTTTTAGGGAAGATGCTGCCAGATTTTCAGTAGCCCCCAAGTGACACAATGAAATAAATATTTAATTTTTTTAAAACTTGTGGGTTGTACAGGTTAGCTTAAATATATGATATAATAGTTGACTATAAATTTTTTTAAGCTTGTTAGGCTAATCCAATCACTAGAATAGTTTAGCCTACGTGCTGATCGTAGCTCAAAAATTGGGTCATGATATTTCCTAAAACAATACAAACTTCTTCTTATTCATAATGAAAAAGAATTTTGAATCTATTTAAACCACCGCATAAGAAACCATTTAAGCCCATATCTAATGTACATATGTATATGGATGTGGTTGACAGTATAGAAATTTGATGAACAAATTAACAAAATAAAAAGTTAGACCATGCCATTATAAGATACAAAATTATGAATGTTATTGAAGTTATTCAATGCAATTCCAACTGTCATATTTTTCATGAATTGACAATAGCATTATTTTGATTTTTGAAGTTATTTGTTATTTTGATTCATTTTTTTGTGTTGGCAAAAGCTAGAGTAGAAGTAGTGCTTTATGAGAAGGAAGACTACTTAGAAGGCATCTAATTAAGGTATTTGTTACAAACTTTTGAGGGAATTAAATTTGATGGATCTTCTTCAATATCGTCGTTGGATGTATAATAGAATATAGGGTAATCATCAAAGGATTAAACAAGAGTTCTTTTGTGAGTGTAAAGGAGTTTATTAAATTTGTAAGTCATTTAGATGTATTTAAATAAGAAAGGACGTTAAAATGTCCTTACATAAAATGCATATGACAAGAAAGTTTTTCAATAACGTGTTTAACACGATGATGGATGTGAAGGCTAAGATGAATAGGATAATGTAAAAACAAGGTTATATTTAGCTATGTATTGTAAATGACCTACCTTACATGTGAAGGATAGAGGCATTGGTAAAATGGCAAAGCCTAAAGCAACATACACATTTAATATAGAGCAAAAGTAGGTGATATGTGAATCGATTAAAACTTTGAAGCTTCTAGATAGTTATGCATCCGACTTAGGACATTGTATTGATGTAAAGAGTTGCACTTTAATAAAGATGAAAAGTCATTATTGTTATATTTTTATGAAGAGTCTACTACTAATTGCATGAAATAGGTTACCAACCTCGATCTTTAACACCTTAATAAAGTTAAGCCATTTCTTTTAAGATCTTTGTACTCCTATTTTACTACTAAATAACCTTAATGTGATGGAATAAAACATTCTTGTTATTTTATGTAAACTTGAGAAGATATTCCCCTTTGGTTTTTTTAATGTCATGGAGCATCTACCTATTCACTTGGTATATGAAGCAATAGTGGGTGGACCTATACAATATAGGTAGATGTATCCATTTGAAAGATTTTGGTATACATTAAAGAGAAAGGTAAAAAATAATGCCCATGTTGAAGAATCTATTTGTGAAGCGTATATATTTAAAGAAACTTCAACTTTTTGTTCTTATTATTTTGAATCATATATTCATTCAAGAACTAGGAGGACACCTTGAAATGATAATAATGGAAAGTCTGATGTCATCCTTCTATCTCTATCTTTAATTATCCTAGACATCCTCATGAAAAAGCTACTTATAGCACTTGTCATCTTATTAATAATGAGTCTAATGTTATAACATTGTATGTTCTTTTCAATTGTCTAATGTTAAGCCTTTCCTCAAATAAGATTTTGTCCTAGTTTAATTAAATATATAATTATCTTTTCAAATTTAATATTTTAACTAATCAAAGTTAATCCCTTCATGGTATACTGCAATTTATATGTTAAGGTATTATTTTTCATGAACCCTACCTTATCTAATCAAGCAGTTGATAAGCATATTTTATCTTATTTTCATGAATAGTTCAAATTTTATGTAAGTTCATTTGAATTTCATAAAGAGAGATTATAAATTCATGAAATTATGCTTCTTATATTATGTGTCAATAATGTTTATTTTTTTTATTAGATTTTGAACCTTCTAAATGAGATACAAGATGCTTTGTTAGTTTCTTTGGCTTAGGGTCCTTTAAAACTTGTGCATACATGGGATTAATGGTCTGTTAATAGTTATAAGTTTCATATAGCCTCATGGATAAAAGGGAGAAAGACAAACAATAGTGAAGTGTATGTAAAAAGAAATAGTCATAGTGAAGCTAATATCATAGGTAAATATCCAAAATTGATGTAACCATAGTGAAGCTAAATTCTCATATCATAATATCCAAAATTGATACCCAACAAAAAAAGTTAGCTTGTTATGATTAGAATAAAAGCATGGAATAAGATTGATACCCCTAGTGATGATAATCTAGATGCACCATTTCAAGATGAGATCAATGATTCACCTTTGTTGGTTGATATTGACATTGGCAAGCAAGATCTAAGAGATAATATGGGTCAAAGAGAAGAAGTGGACAGTGTACATATTGGTTCTTTTATTGGTAAAACTAGTGAACGTGAAGAAGAAAGCAATAAAGTATTATAAGAGAAACTATTAGATAGTGACTTATCTGATAATAAAGAGGATCCTTTTTTTTTTCATCTCCACACATTTAGACACCACCTAATTTCTCAACGTTCATTGGTTCAGAGGGGCCTTCCACATATATTCTAAGCACAAATGTAGCTAGCTCATCTTCTTATCTTATTAGATATGAGTCAAACGCAAGACTGAGTGATGAATGACTAGTTATTAGACCTCATAAGGTTAATAAATAAGAATCCTTTAAACACATTACATTTTTTGTATTGTATCATTCCATTATTTGTACTTTTGCTACCTAACTCTCTCTATTTCATAGGTTTTATCCAGATGCTCCATCACTTACTATATTGCCTCAGATAATTTATAGTAAGTTTTAGCATAGGTGGCTAGCATTTACTAAAGACCCTAATATTGTAAAGAACTTACAATTTGTGGAGTTTAAGATAGGCTAATTCTATAACTCTGTTACAACAACCATAATTAATATGTGACTATTACTCTTTACGAAATCAACTTTACTTATTTCTAATGCAAAAAATATATGCTTGGGATCCATGTACTAAGTGACAAATTTCAAGATATGGGCAAAAAAGTATAGCACTATCATGTGTGCATCCTTTAGAGACATTTGAACTGGAAAAACCAAAGGTAACTAGTTATCGATAGTAGCTCAAGCTAAGTTAGATAGGTATTGGCAAAGCAATGAGTTCAGGGCCAAGTCTACACATAATAAGGTAAATAAGGCTATAGATATGGGAAGATGCCTACATAGAAGTGGATGTTTGTCGTTCTCAAAGTGTAAGAGAATGATGGTAAGCATTTTTTGAATGTGTTACTTTCATTGGATTAATATCTATATTGTTTTAATTGATATAATTTTAATAATTTTATCTAAGTATTGTAGGAAGTGGAGTTAGGTAAAGAGATTAAGATCCCTGAGATATTCAAGAGAGTCCAACACAATGAGAAAAAAAGGGTTGGGTTGATACAAAAGCCTCCAACACTTACATAAGTCACTTAACTAGTTTATAAATAAGCATGTTACTATATGATTAATTTGTTTATGCACTCAATATTTGCCTATTCTTAATTGTTATTGAGTTAGTATAAGCAGATAAAGCAAACTCAAGAGTCAGGGTCAGATAATACAAATTCTTCCATATGATTCAAGTTTGTTAATAAAAAGAACAAAAAAGGTTGTGCATATAGGTTTGAGTCAAAGGCTAGTCTCTCTAGTTTTAATGGCACACAACACTTTAGATATAACCCTAGTGAGCTTTCACAAGTGAGAACACACTTATAGGCCTCGTCCGAGAAAAAATTAAAGGAGAAACTATCAAAATAAGCCTAAATTTATAAGGTAAGTCTTGTCAAAATGTAAAAAGCCTACAAGGATAAGATAAAAGCTTTCATAAAACAAATTATATCTCATATGAATAGAGATACTAAGAAAGATCGTACTTCCCAACCTCAGCCCACTTATAATAATAGTGGTAATGATGATGATGATAATGATGGTGACGAAGATGATGCTAGGGATGAGGATGATAAAGAGTGATCTTAAGATTGTTATTTATGTGACATTATTGCATAATTATGATTTGTAGCTATATGATTGTAAGCACATATTTGTTTTAGTTGTAATGTACTTTGTAATATTTTTAATACACATTTATTAAATTGTGGCTTTGTAATATTTTTAATACACATTTATTAAATTGTGGCTCTATTATTATTATAGCTTTGTTACTAGTTAGTTGAATTCAGGAATTGAAATTCTTCACCGTTTAAATAAGTCTTACCTGTTTAAATAGGGGTTGATGTACAAATGTTATACTAACAAAAATTTGCAATTTTCTTGCAAAATTTTCCTATGAGAAAGCTAGATTTACAAATTTTTCTTAACTTTCTCAAGGTAAATATCCATGAGAAAAATTTCTTTTAGAATTATACTGTCAGAAATTCCATAAAAAATTTTCTGGTATCTTATGAATTTATACCATGAGAAACTTCTCACCAATATTTCTTGTATAATAATTCAATAAGAAATGCCAAGAGAAAACTACAACTTCCTAATAACTTTTTCTCATAGGTTTTTCTTATAAAAATATTTTGTGAACAAATTTTCTCACCAAAATTTTTTTGTGAGAATTTTCAATTTCTACGGCCATTTTTATCACAATCCAAAATATATGAAAATTTCTACAAGAGGTCTTTTATCATAGATTTTTTTATTTTTTCTGACAGAAAAATACTACAAAAAAAAAACTACTTTTCTTGTAGTGCTATTCGCAATTCAATCTAAAATCAATATTAGAAAAGTCCATTAGAATCACTATTATTTCCCCCCATCTTCCATAACATCATTGGATTCACCGCCATCACCTTCACGTAATACAACCACATTTTTTTTTTTCGATAGTTCATATAACCCATCATCTTGGAATCTATTTAAAATGAATATAATCTAAATCTAAAATGTCACAATATCAGTAGTATTGTAAAATGGTACTATCTAATATATGAATCAGATTTTGAATAATTTATCCTTTCAGTATTAAATTTTATACTAGCTTCTTAGTTCCAAAACAAGACTGCATATTTTACTCTTCTTAATATGAGATCTTATAATTTTATAATTATTGTAAGTATCGATGGACTTTTATTTTCTGTGATAAATTTATGTCTTTTATATTGACATATATATATATAAAATATGAATCAAATTTTGTCAAATTTTAGGAAAATTTAAATATTTAAAAGACAGAAACCGCTAAGGTTGTTTAGAATCATAAGCTTATGAGATTTGGAGATTTAGATCTAGATATAATAATCACATTTAAGAGAAATAAGAGATAAATATATCATACGAAAATGAAATAGATACTAGAAAATAAAATAGATACTAGAAAATAAAAGGACAACGCTATATGATTAATGTTATAGAGTCTCTCGTTGGATTTCTTCAAGATTAATGTAAAATAATTTTTTATTATCATACGTACACATCTCAAAGTGATCTAATAATTTAAATAGAGAATGAATTCTCCACAGCAAAGTCCAATCCCAAAATAGTTAAGTAGAAAGCATAACAGATATGTTTGTTTAGCATCTATACTTATTCATACCTTATATGTATTCTTGGTGACTTGGTGACTATTCAATACTTCTCCCCTTATATGTATATATATTAATAAAATTAAAGTAGAATTAGATGTACCAATTGATTTTGGTATTCCAAGAGCCAACCCAACTCATTGGGATTGGGCCTATGCTAAACCGACCCTTAAAAACATTACCTGTGACCTACCACCGGTTGTGATGGTGCGATCTGTCGTTTAGCTTCCTGATGACTACTCTCCGTTTTACAACGCTCATTATTAGGAATGTTCTTGTCATTTTAGAGTTTCAATTTCAGTTTGAAAATTTTAAATTTGATTTTCTAAGCAGTTTATATGTAAATATAATATATATATGGCTTTTACCCAAGAGAGACCCGATTTGACTCTGAAGAATAACGAGGTATAAATTTTTTTTAAAAATATATTACATTGATGTGAAAGATATGTTCTTAAAATAGTTTGAGAAAAAATATAGTCTTAGTGAACGTTTAGAGTTAGCTTGAGAATATTTTTATAATACAAACCAAAATAAAATAAAATGTATATTCTTATTAAAAAAATTTGAAAATAGGTAGCTAAACTTAGAAATAGTCATGGGTAATAATTAAATAATTATAAAAAGTTGGGTCATTCCATCGTAGAACTTATAGTATGTGTTACTACATATCAGGCGCCAAAATTTTGTTTATTTAGATTAATCTAATGATATAATTTAAAGAATTATAATTATTAATCTCATTAACATAATTTTGTCATGTACTTACTTCTATTGTTCTAAAAGTTTTATTGTCAAAATTTTTTTAATCTATTAGGTCGATATAGAGGATATGCTATTAAGATAGTTTGAGAAAAAACATGGTTCTAATGAACATGTAAAGTTAGCTTGAGAAGATTCTTATAATACAAACCAAAAATAAAATAAAATGTATATTCCTGTTAAGAAAATTTAAAAATAGGTAGCTAAACTGAGAAATAGTCATGGCTAATAATTATATAATTATACAAAGCTGGCTCATTCTATAGTACAACTTATAGCATGTATTACTACATATCAGGTGCCAAAAGTCTTTTCTACTTAGATTAATCTAATGATATAATTTAAAGAATTATAATTATTAATCTAGTTAACATAATTTTATCGAGTACATTCCTCTACCATCTTAAAAATTTTATTGTCTAAATAATATTTTCCAACTTGAAATGCCTTATTACTCATGCCCTACTACTCTTAGAAAAGGAGGGAAGGAGTATGCTTTCATTGCCACTGCTAGCGTGAAAGAGAACTTTACTAGTTCACACTGAAATAATTATTCAATATAATGTCTTTGCTTTTTCTCTACTCAGTACTTCAAAATGTCAAATAAAGACTCAAAGCTAAAGACAAAATCCAATAATGATATCATGTGAGGTTTCATGTCTTTGTAGCAAAGGAAAGGTAAGAAGGGTTGGTGTCATCACATGTTCCATTGTGCTATAAATAAGTAGAATTAGTGTTATGCTTATCAATTTCGGATCATGATGACCCTCGTTCAATGCCAAGGGTATCCCCACTTTTCTTTTCTTTTTTTTGGGTAAATAAGATCAATTTCAAGAAGACAAATTGAAAATTACAAAAGAAAAAAAAAATTAAAGTTGGAGACGGCCCTAGACAATGTACAGAGCCTGTTTGTTCCCTCTTTTATTGAGTGCTTTGATTGGTTCCGAAGTTTTTGTCCTTCTTCCTTCACAAAATGAATAAAGTTAAATATGATATAGTGGAAAAAATTTTCAGAAAAAAGGAATAAGAATAAGAAAAGAAATAGAATGGAATCCCATAATTTATATATCTAGTAAAGTGAAAATGATAAAAGAATAAAAAAAGTTTGACAAAAAACCAAAATCCTTTTAAAGTAAAAAATTATTTAAATAGACAAACGATCAAAATATTCTCATTATAAATTATTTAAATTTAAAATATTACTTTTTTAAATATGCATTTTTTATTTTTAATAATTTGTCATTTCATTAAATATTTTTACAAATTATTAAATTTAAAAATAATTTTTTATATCAATAAATATAATTTAAAATTACATAAATTTTTATTTTATAAAAAATAGTATATTTTTTAAAATAAAAAACATATACAATATATACAATTTAAATAATATAAAATGAAAAGAGTATTTAAAAAAAAAGTGAAAATACTATAAAAGAGCATTCCTGCAAAATGATCTTTTTCAAAGTTATTCCTTAGCAAACAAAATAAAGGAAAAATGTTTGTTTTAGCTGATACACTGTACATTTTATCAGAAAAGTACTTTTCAACTAAAGTTTATCACAAATCAGACTTGTATCAAGAAAGCCAAGCCCATAAAAAGTAGCTCAAAAAATAAGGCTCGATATTATTTATCAAAACTCAAGCTTAGTCAAAAATGGGCAAAACTTGGCTTGCAAAATTTATTAAAAAAATAAATTTGGTATTTTGATGAAAGAAATACAAAATATTGCATGATATTAATTAAAATTTTATTTTTTTATAAATATTGATTTAAAGTCTATTTCTTATAAGATATTGCAATTGTTTGTGTTACATGATATATCATTTATCACCAATTTATATTTTGTTTAGATATTAGTAATTTTTATCACATAATATTATAATTTATTTTTTTACTTTTATATTAAATATTATTATTTTAATATTTGAAAGTAAATGAAAAGGTAAGAATTAGAAAAGTAAATAAAAGAATAAATGATATATAGATTAATAATATAAAATTTAAAAAGAAAAAAAAGGATAGACTAGACTTAAAAAAAAAAAAATCCAAACTTGGACTTTTAGAAAAGGGCCCTTTTTTTTAAGCTTTAGACTAATATCTATTTTCTTGGAGTCAATCCAGCTTTCAGACATATGATTAAATTTAACTTGAAGCTTACTAAACAAGTTTTAAAATATTTCTTATTTTTTTTCTTTCTCATTTCTTTTCCTTTTTACTCTACCCAATATAGTGTAAGTTTTACACATTTTAAAATAAACATTCGAATAAAAATATTGAATATTATTTTTTGGAAGAGTCTATGATTATTATGTCCTATTATTTGTGTTTTATAATTTTTTTTTCTTTTGAGAAAATGAAGCAAATTTTATGTTGTTGAACACCATTTCTTGTTTAACAAAAATAAACAAGAAAATTCATTGAAACAAAATGGATTTTTTTAATATTAGAAATGACATTGAAATTCTCTTAAAAATTGATATTTTTTCTATTGCATTTCACTATTGGAATAAATAAATAGAACTTATGTGTTAATATATTAGTAATTCCCAGTTATTTGTGAGCTTGATAAGGATATACACAAGTCAAACTTAGCTAACTTTCAACCTAACTCAAAGCTCGACTCATATTGGCATTAGCTCAAGCAGAAATCACGTTGGGATAAACAACTGAGCCAGTGGGGTCAAATCTAGTTTGGCTTTTTAAAAAAAGAACGTTAAAATTTGAAAGTACATATCTTTGTATTTACTCGATCATTTTAGATATATGATAACTGATTTAAATGTATTTTTTGAAGATATATGTAATGAATAAAAAAAATGTGGATTCAAAAAAGGAAATAAAAAAAAATTATAGATATATAGGCTAAAACTTCAAAAATATGAGAACTTATAACCAAGTAGTTCAATTGAGATAATTTGTTTCTTTCAATTTGCGTATTTCTTTTTTTTTTTTGAAACAAACCCAACCAAATGTTAAAGACAGTTTCCTCAACTATTTTCTCCTAAAAAAAGTCATTTACTATCTCAATTTTAAGCTTTTGCTTTCACATTCAAAAAATACATATTTTTTTAATTTTATTTTCTCTTATTTAAATGTAATAATTTTATTCAAGAGAGGTCTATCAAGAGTTTTAACCTTTCTTACTATTTATAATTTATAAAATATATGTTAAAATTTTTTGTTAAAATTACAAAATGGCTCTCAAAATAAATTTTTTTTATTCTAGTCCCTAGTTTTATATATATATATATATATATATATATATATATATATATATATATATATATATATATACAGGGACAAGCTAAGTCGGTCAAAGAACCCGACCAAGCCAGGTTTACCTCTACTATTTAACAAAAAAAAAAAAAAAAAAAAGCCTAAGTAGTCTAAGATAGTTGGGCCAAACTGATTTTCCTAAGTTATGAGATTTTATGTAGATCCCTATAACTCCATATAGCAAAATGAATGTAATGGCTATGCATCCTAAATTTATTTATTTTTTGATACACATCTTAAATTTATTTTACCCAATACTTCTATATGTCAAAAAGAAAGATCAAAAATGCAGAAAGCTTAATTACTTACTTATATATATGGCTCTAAAATTTTTTATTATAGCTAATAAATTTTAAATGATTTACTTCATTTTATTTTATTTTTTTTAAAAAATTACAATAAGGATGATAGGTCATAACCAAATTATGGTGGACGTCATAACTTTTTTTTGGTGCATTTAAAATGTAATACCCTAAATATATGTAGATAATATGGGTTTGAATATTTTGTAACTATTTTTTAAAAGGTGAAAAAGAGAGATAATTAAATATAATATTTCATTAATATTTATTAAATAGATTTATTTATTTAAAATATTTTGATTCATAAGAGAAAGAGATTTGATGGGCAAAGTTGGAGAATTTAAAAATAAGAAAAAAATGAGATATAATTTTATATTTTTACCATTAAATTACTTAAATAAAATATGATAAATGTATAATTTTTACAACTAACATTACATATTGATTTTTTTAAAAAAAATTTTATATGTGTTATTAATTTTATTGAATAATCTAATAAATAATAAAGATATAAGAAACTGTATTTAAATATAATTCTTTAAAATATCTTTAAACATAATATTGTAGAAAATTAACTTATTATTTCATTGTGAAATTATCAGAAATTGGATGAATTTAAATCTTTTCATTTGGGAAAGAAATGCTAACTAAGTATGATATTCATATAGATTTTTTAGTATTATGCTTAAGTGATATCCGAAATAAATTGTGCGTACTTTAATTATATTATCTCTCAAATTTGGTGGCAAATTATTCATATATTATATGCTAACTTCCATCAAGCCAACTTCTTAACCTTAGAGATAATGTTACGTTTGATAGGTTAAAAGAATTTGGTGCGAATAAGAAAATGAATAAAAAAGGAAATAAGTTTGAATAGAATAAAATTTGTTCACTTATAATTGTGTTTGATATAATATGAAAAAAGATAGAAATATTATTTTATTTTATTATTTGATTGGATAAAATTTATATAAAAATATTGCCATCAAAAGACAATAATACCCTTAGGTAAAAGAGTTAATTACATAATCTTGAACAAAAAAAGTTTATTATTTTTCACCCAACAAAATGCACTGCCCCCCTTCGTCTGCTTGATCATCTTCACGAAGCTCCATCAGGTTGAGCCTCGTCTGACCGTCCATCTTCATCGTCTCTTCATTGGATCATTAGCCACCATGCGACAAGATGAACGAATAAGAGAGAAAATGGGGGAAAAAAAAGCAACAAAGATGAAGGCTCAAACTCATGAGATCTTCAATGGCAGCCACTAGAGTGCAACGATGAGCGAGAGAAACGACAGAGCTATTTGTTGAATCTAAAGGGCACGACGAACAAGAGTGTGGTCTGGACAATGGGCAAGGCATGCTAAATAATAAATTTCATTTCTTGCAAAGAAGTCGAATTCCATCACTGAGTAGAGGATGAGAAAGTTCTTGCTTTGTAATGTTCTATTCTGAAAGAGAAGCATGGATGCCAACCAAATGAGCTTAACTTGTGATCTCTTGCTTTTTTAATTTCTTTACCCTCTCTCCATTTCTTTGCTATCAAGCATGATCTTAGTGAAACATTGTATCACATAATTTTTCATTAAAAAATAACCATATTCTCTAAAATCTCTGAAAATAAAAGGTACATTTTATAAAGAGAGGATTTTTCCCCCCTTGTGTACTATCATTAGAGAGAGAAAAAGCTTAAGAGTTAAGCTCCAAAAATTCAAGGCAAAAGAGGGGTGTTATCTGGAAATTGAAATTTTATGCTAAGTTCATTTCAGTCATTTCGTGACTCAAAAGGTTTTGCTATCGATATCATCCATATTGCCATGTTAATTAATTCACTTAATAAAACCACCTACAAACGTCATCGACGTCTCCCTCTCTAACGTTCTAATTTTATTTATCTACGTGGGTTAGAAAATGTTTTTTTTTTCAATAACAGAAAATGTTTAAATTACCATAGGAATAAAACCACAAATTCCACTCAGGTCACCTATTTTTCCGCTTTGTTTCTAATAAGCCCCGAAAATCGGTGTTTTTATTTTTGCCTGCGATCTTTGACATCTCTCTCTTACAGTCCATTCTTTTGTTAGAGTATTCTGGTTCTACAATTAGAAACCGTTTCAGGAGTTCACTTGTTCTCTTCATTTTCTCTCTGTATATTACATTGATATTTTCTGTTTCTCCGGTCTGGGTTGTGTTTTCTGTTAGTTTTGTCATTTTCATTTTAATTTTACCTTTGTCTTCGTGCGTTTTGTGTCATTGAATATACCCCGAAAAAGAAAAAACCTTTTTCTGTTCATATTTGTCCAGGTGTCTTGACCAAGAGACGAGCTCACTCGGAGCACTTTCGAGCTTTCTTTCTCTAATGGCGCAAAAGATCTTTCATGGCTTCCCAAAATGTAAGATTTTAACTTTAATTCCGCATATATTCTGAATCCCACTATGTTTGGGAGGAAATTTTGGAGTCCCTTCGCTCCTAATTTCAAGCTTTCGGGTTCGAAAATTAACCATTTCAAGGTTTCAGACTGGTGTGATGTCCTTATTTGACAAGGTCTCTTCCAATTCAATTCTGTCTCTGTCTCTCTCTCTCTCTCTCTCTCTGATATTTCTTGATCTGTCACTATAGCCCAAAGGAAAAAAGAAAATGTATGGAACTCAAGGCAAAATAGACCTTGCCACTGAGTACCAATCCCAAATACCAATTTTGAGGCCTAGCATCTATTCCAGAAGAGCAAATCTCACTGTAAAATTCCAAGACATTTATGGGTTCACAGTAGAAGGGAATGTAGATGATGTCAATGTGTTAAATGAGGTACGAGAGAAGGTGAGGCAACAGGGAAGGGTATGGTGGGCATTGGAAGCCAACAAAGGTGCAAATTGGTATTTGCATACTACAATAGGCGAAGGCAGTGCCCTTAAAAGTTCTTTGAAATTCTCTGCACTTGTTAATGCCATCACTCTGAAGAAGTTGATAAGGAAGGGAATTCCCCCAAATCTACGGCCTAAGGTCTGGTTTTCCTTGTCAGGGGCTGCCAAGAAAAAGTCCACCGTGCCTGACAGTTATTACAATGATTTGACCAAAGCAGTGGAGGGGAAGGTCACCGCCGCTACCAGACAGATCGATCATGTGAGTACGTCTGCCCTGTCTGCACTCTTATGATGAAAACTGTGATAATCTACCAAGCATTGATGCTTTGAAAAATGGAACCTGACCATATTAGATACGACATGATATTTCAAATTACATTTGAACGCTATATATTTTGTTTGTTCATATCGTGTTGTGTCTTGTATTATCGGTTTCTTAGGTGAATAATCAATGAATTGGGTTGGATTTTACTTTTTAAGGATGATTTTTAACTCTGAGTAAATAGTTCATTCAGTTTGCTGAATTAATCAGATTGCCTAAATTTTAGATTACAGCTGTCTTATAAGGCTTCAGACCCATCTTACTGAAAGTTTTTGATGGACCTATCGTTGTGATGGGTGTGTCCTTTTACATTGTATTCCAACTTTTTTTCCCCCTCAGTGAGCAACTTTACTGGATGATATTGAGTTGCGAGAGATTCTTTAGAAAATGGAGCAGATGTCCTAAACTTTTAACCTTAGCGTTAGTTCATGTTCCTGAGTCAGTGTGTGCGTAAAGTTTTGAACTAAGGATTTGCCTAAATTACATGCTAATCACCATATACTTGATATTAAAAAGAGATGAGAATTTGTTTGGCCATCAATACTATTTGAAGTTTCGTGATTTATATATTGCCTTTTATGTGTTTGGAATGTTACTGCTTCTTATTTAAATGGGTTTGCAAAATGGATTACCATCAAGGTATCAAATGTGACAGCATGCATCTTTATAGCTTATTGATTTAATTTTTTGAGAATAATATGCACTAGTACACATGTTACTATTATGAGTAAATTTCTTCTGTTTCTTAGAATCATTCTTTGTGTCTACGTACAGGACCTGCCACGAACCTTCCCTGGTCACCCATGGTTGGACACTACAGAAGGACATGCTGCTCTTAGGCGTGTTCTTGTTGGCTATTCTTTTCGTGATTCTGATGTTGGGTATTGTCAGGTGGGTTTGCTACTTTGCTTCATTGTCTTGCATTTCTAGTTAGTTGTTTTCTTTTTGAAGTCTTTAATACATAACAAAAAATATGCTTTGATAAGTTCGTACTACTGATTTAAGGAGAATATTTCTCTCTTACGGTGTCTTCCTTCATTAGATCACTGCTTCTGTTCTTCTGTGGTATTAATTGCTAACTCTTTTCGTGAATTAGCAACATGCTTGTTGCTTATTCTCCTTCTACTTATCTCAACCATAAAAACACTTTTCACCAATTGACCAGCCATAATATGTAAGACTTATTTCTGTGTTCTACCAGAGTTGATTAAACAATATATTTGTCACAAGACAAATTATGCGGCCCCAGGCACTTTTTTCAATTTTTTCTGTAACTAAATCTTCTGTTCTAAATTTTTAGGGGCAATAAAAATGGAGCACGACAAAGTTTCTTTAGTTTAAATTGACTGTTTGACTTTAAATATGAATAATGCTTGTTTTGCTTTGATCACAAATGGTAAATGCATACCTGAAAACATTGCTTCTTAATTATTGACTCATATAGGATTGTTTCAGGGGTTAAATTACGTTGCAGCATTATTGTTGCTTGTCATGAAGACAGAAGAAGATGCATTTTGGATGCTGGCGGTCCTATTGGAAAATGTCTTAGTTAATGACTGCTACTCAAATAACTTATCAGGATGCCATGTTGAACAAAGAGTGTTTAAAGACTTACTTGCTAAAAAGTGCCCAAGGTATTTTCTTTTGATGACTTAACACTGTCGTTTGTTTGCTTCTTTGGTGTCTTCTGAAAACTGGAGAAAGCAAAATGCAGGATAGCGGCTCATTTGGAAGCTTTAGAGTTTGATGTCTCCCTGGTTGCCACTGAGTGGTTCCTTTGCCTCTTTTCGAAGAGTTTACCTTCAGAGGTTAGAATGATGCTGCAATCAATTATCATGGAAAACCTTATTTTGGTCATTGATAGATTTGTGGACTTTCAATTTGGTCCTCCATAGATCATTTCTTTCAATTTAGTCCCTCAATCATTGAATTGTTTGCAATGTTATCCTTTCATCCCATCTCCATCCAAAATTTAACATCAAACCTAATAGTTTGCTAACTTGGATGTAACTGCCACTCATTATTTGGCCAGATTTGCCACTTAATAACATCCAAGTCTGTAGAGTAGACCATTAGGTTTGGCATTAAATTTTGGATGGAGATGGGATAAAAAGGCATCATTGCAACCATTTTAATTATTGAGGGGTTAAATTGAAAGAAATGATCCACAATATGTAGGGACCAAAATAGGATTTTTTTTTTTTTTTTTTCATTTTTCAATGGTTTCCCCTTTTTAATACTTCTTCCATGGGATATCTTAGACAACTCTGCGAGTGTGGGATGTCATATTCTACGAGGGAGCAAAGGTTATGTTTAACGTGGCTTTGGCAATCTTCAAGGTACCAACAGTGTGTCGCCTTTTTGTTCTTTGCATTATGCTTGGTTTTTTATTCTGGCACACAAACATATAGCTGAGTATGCTATGAAAGAAGGGTTGTTTGACAGTTGAAACCTCCAATTGTAGATCAAGGAAGATGAGTTGCTTCTTACGCATCATGTTGGGGAGGTAATCAATATTCTGCAGAAGACAACGCATCACCTCTTTGATCCTGATGATTTACTGACAGTAAGAATACCTTTCTTTCATTTTCTCTCTGTATCTCTAGTTTTACTTCCGATCTGCTAGACATTTTTTTCTTGAGCAGATTTTTGTGCATTATCTAATTAGATAAAAAATGAATTGAGTGTGCCAAAATATTTGGGTTTGGACAATAAGTTCCGTCTCTTCTGTGAGGAAATCCGTATTCTCAATTCTTGTGATAAAATAAATTAAAAAGTAGTTGCAAACTTACTATGAAATATTGTTCTTTGACGTGATTTAGAAAAGGGGAACAATTAGAGGGTGATATATAAGTTCCACTAAGGCATTTGCTTCCCTCTACTCTAATTCTCAATTGCAGCAAGCATTTGCTTCTCCTGTATTATGCTGAAGCATTTCAGAGTTTTCCTTATTTATTCTTGTACTTGCAGGTAGCATTTGATAAGATAGGTTCCATGACAACCAACACCATATCAAAGGAAAGGAAGAAACAGGAACCTGAAGTGATGAAGGAACTTGATGAGAGGTTGAAACGGTTAAATTCCTTTCAAGTGGACGAAAAATAGCAAGTTTTTTTTGTCCAAGTTGATCTGAAATGTCAAACTGTCCCAGTAGTAGTGTCTTGCTGTCTCGGGGACCTGAATGTTGAATTTATGCATTCTTTGAATTCATCTGAAGAAAATTGCCAATTGAAGTGCTGAGACCTGCTGTTTTGGGGGATATTTGTAGGTGACAGCGTAAATGAATTATGGATACATCGTTCTCTGTTAATTTATGATGCAAATTAGATCAAGGAATCGTGGGATTTCATTGCCCTGCTAGTTCTGCATTTTTGAGCACGTTAGTGTTGACATAAATTTGAGAATAGAAAAAAGTTTTCTTTTGTCATGACTTTTTTTTTTTCAAGGTATTTTGCGCCTATCAACTTGAAACCTACAAGATATTTAGTATAAATACGTGAGATATGTAAATTTGAAGTATGGAGATATGAATCATGTTTCAATCCCTGTGATTTTGATCATAGTACCTTAGACAAAAGTTTGGATTCTTTGAATGTGCAGCCGTCATTTTAATTTTTTTGAATACAATATGAGAATTTTCATTTATAATTTTTTTAAGGACACGGTTGGAAAGTAATCGTGTCCATTTAAAAAAAAAAATTAAATTTGTTTATTGGAAGCAACCATGTCCATTTAATTTATTTAAAAAATTAAATAAAAGGCTTTTAGAAAAATGTATCAGGAGGGATTCATTTTTATATTTTTTATTCAAAAAATGGTAAGAATATTTTAATTTTGAATTAAAAATTTTCTATAGTACTTCAATAATTTTTATATAAAAATTTTTATATCCTTTTCTTAATTTTTTGATGTGATTTTTATAAAATAAATTTATGTATAAATTATTACATTTTTTATTATTATGTAAATTAAAGTGTGATAAATATATAATATTTTAATAATAATAATATAATATGTATATAATTTTTATAGTTTAATATTACGTGGTTGATTGTTTTTAAAATTCTTTATAAATAATATAATTTCATTAAAAATTTTGGTAGTTAAGTTTAGTTATAATAAAAATTTTAAGACATATTAAGTGTTCTTTTTAAGTGAAGCAAGTAACGCCACAAATAATAAATTAATTAATATTAATGAAACAATAGTCTATAAATTAAAGATTGATGGACGAAAAAATTAGTTTTATGTGAAGTTGAATGACATTTTAGCTAAGCCGCAAGCAAAAATCGAAACTTAGGATACATTAGATTACACATAAATTTTCACAAAAAATGGAAAGGTTTCAAAAATTTGTTATGTAATGTCTATTGTATTATTATAATTATTATTTAATAATATTTTTATTATGATTTAAAAGTAAGAATATAAGTGCTGGAAAAGGATAAGAAATAGTTTACATGCTACATCCAACACTAAACACTAAGTTTTTTTTTTTTTTTACAATGGATTGCATGGCATGCAAAGGAAAGGAAAGAAAAAGAGAAATAAACAGCAGCAGGAACAGAAATAGAACTAAATAATCTTTGAGAGACAAATGGATATCGCAATTATGCTTTCATGCTCTTTGACATGGATGCTTCACTTGTTTTTGTGCCATTTCTTTTGTCTTTGCGTAATTTTTAGTTAGCTTTCCTTATCTTAGTCATGGTATCGCTTCTTCTTACTAGCATAGTCTCACTTAGATGTTAATTTGGAAATAAGCTCCTATGGGTTAAAGTTTGTTTAATTTAATCTTTGTCATTAAAATTTTTTTGATAATATGTTATTAATGTTTTGCAGCGTCATTAATCATATGTTATCTTGATATTGTAAATATGTGTAATATTTTATTAATGAAGTAGTTAAGAAAATAAGAAAATCACTTTTTTAGCATCATTACTTTTTTTTTTTCATTCATATGTCATGAAATACGTTAGGTAAATTGACATAATTCATTTCTTTTGGGAGAAAACATAGAAGTGAGAAATATATATATATATATATATATATATATATATAAAAGTTAAAAAAAAATGGCTGCCTGTGCCACATCGAGTTCGTGTTCTTAATTGTTGACCTCATTGTTAGGCAGGATGGTCTTCATCTTCTACCTGCTGTACCTTACCCTCTTGCTCGGCTTCTTGATCATTATTGACCTCATCTTCATCTTCTTCGTTATCATTGTTTCCTTCTTCTTCCACCTGTTGGTAGGGCATAGGATTCACATTTAATTGGGGGGATTGAAGTGGAGGAATTAGCTAATGTGGTGTGATATATCCCGTTTGTTGTGATCCAATACATGGAGAGGACCTAGAAGCAAATTCAAAAGTAGACATTGTTTGGTCTGCAAAGATGGGTGTAAAAGGGACAGAACCGCATGGCATGTAAAATGAAGAGCTAACACTCCCAAAATCAACAAAATGCATGGGTGGTATGGAAGAAGATAGACTTACTGTGTCATGATGGGTCTGTGTCACAGTGGAAGAAGATAGACTAGCAGTATCATGATGTATCTGTGTCTGTGTTGTTGGGAACAAAGTTGGCCCAGCAGCATCAGAGTGGACTTGCATCTCTGTAGATATATGAAAAGAGAGACCAAGCATTACAAATCCAATGCCAACACCGAGGGTGGAATCACGATAAGATTGATTGTCCACCATGGGCTCTCTAGTTGACATAAAACTGTGAGCTCTCTTTGCTGTGCGAGGTGGAGGAAGCTGTGGCTTTGGCAAATGAGGGGCAGGAGGAGTGACTTGAAAAATTGTCATATCTCGATGCTGACCAAGTGTATCGAGTATGCTAGTACAATTAGTGACCACAATAAGACTTAACGATGAGCGGTCATCCATAGCAAGTACTCTTAAGCGATCAATTACATCAGCCTGTCAAAAAAAATTGAAAGTTATACATATAATAAGTATAAAAAAAGTGTAATAAAATAACTATGCTATGTCTTTAACAATTATCACAAAACCCTGGGCACCACTAATGAGGTGGATCCATCGACAGGTAACTATCTAATACCATTTCATATACTCTGAAAAATGATCTGGAGGCTCTAATGATATCAGTGTAAGTAATAAAGTATCTTGTCAGCTCCACCAAGCATGTATGAAGTTCTCATACTCCTTTTGCTAGTCCAAATGAATCTTGCCTTTGAGCGTAAGTGTATGGACCTCTTCTAAATTATAGGGAGCATGTGGTATTGGCTGCAGTCGATCAAACTGTCGGAGGACACGATTAGTATGATGCCACTCTACAATGTGAAAGCAAATAAGTGACACAGATGCAAGCCCAATATCTAAAGAGACCAGGCAATAATCAGGTATCAACTGGCGTACATCATCTGCATCATATGGACGCCATATGATCTACAAATAACGAAATAAAATATATAAGAATATAGTATAACTAAGGTAACTAAGTAACAAGCCAATAAGAAGTGTTTTAAACCTCATCAGTTCTCATTTGGTCTAACAATACTCTATAATATTGTATTATTAATTTTCTCGGACACAGATGTTGACCTATACGCCTCCACCTGTAATTTGTAACTTTTTCTTTTAATTTCCATTGTAATTGTTGATTCAAAAATTTCTACCATTATAGTTATTCATGTTGACAAATTTTTTTTCCCTTCTATATTCTTCAACAATATTTTATGCCTCACATTTATTTTTTTCTAACATTCCTCATCACTTTTTTCCATTTTTTCATTTCTATTTCCCATATTATAATCTTCTTCTACAAACTTTTTTCATAATATATTTTTACAATGTTTTCTTTGTTATTTTTTCCCATATTAATCTTTTAATATTTTTCTCCATTTTATACTCTTTAACAACATTTTTTTTGCATCACTTTTCTTTTTCCCAACATTCTTTAACATTTTTTTTCATATCTTAGTATTTATTTACAATATCTCTTCATATCTTTTTTTTAATAACATTTATAACTATTTTTTATAATAATTTTTGGTTAAATATTTTTTACCTTTATAGTATTCAATATTGACAACTTTTTTCATATTATATATTTTTTCAATACTTCTTCACACAACTTTTATTTCTAGCTAATATTCTTTAACAATTTTTTCATTTTTCTCCCATATTATACTATTCTTTTACGATTTTTTTTCCTATGCCTCTCTTGTTTATAACATTTGTAACTTTTTCTTTTAGTTTCCATTATAATTGTTGATTCAAAAATTTCTACCATTATAGTTTTTCATGCTGACAATTTTTTTTCCTCCTATATTCTTCAAAAATATTTTATGCCTCACTTTTATTTTTTTCTAACATTCTTTATCACTTTTTCCATTTTTTCATTCTTATTTCCCATATTATAATCTTCTTCTACAACATTTTTTCATAATATTTTTTTTCAATTTTTTAACCCATTATAGCATTTAATATTTACAAACTTCTTTTACACTATAGTAAATTTTTTCCTAAATTTATTATTTTTTCAACCTCTACCACATATTTTTCACAATTTACTTCGTCTTCTTACATTAAAAAAAATATAAACTATCATTTCTCTAGGCTATTTTATCCAAACCTTATCATTTTTTTCCAACTATAACTAAGTTTTTTAAACACAAATATAAATAATCATTCCACAATCTAAATTAACCACATACATATATCACAAATATTTAATTTTAAATTGACAACATAATTATATTTTTAATAAAAAAAATTAGTTGTAATCACTGGTTTCATATCAAATCAATATCTCAAGGACCACTTTTGCTTGTAATCTTCCTTCTCTTGTAATGACTCCAAGACCACTTCTTCTTCTACTTATCTTTCTTCTTTTGAACTAACCCAAAACTATTGAAGGAGGCTATTATCTTTGTTGTAGTAAAATCTTGCTTACTTTGGGAGTTGGACGAAGGAAGTAAACATCAACCAAAATTTTTACATGAAGAAGAAAAAAGAAGTAGCAATTGTGTGGAATGAAAAAAAAATACAAAAGGTAGAATATGAAAAAGAAGATAACAGCTTATTTAAGGAGAAAACGGGCAACAATAAAAAAAATGAAGATAATTCTTCAATCCATTGGGAAATTGTCACGTGGCAGCATAATTTAGTTTCATCAATTACGCATTGTCATATGACAATATTATCTGCGTGTCAGGGTGACCCTGACACGCAGCACAAAGAGTCCTTTTTTAGACTTATCTTGTGTGTCAGGTTGACCCTGACATGTAAGACAATTTTAATTTTTTGAATTCAATAAAAAAATTAATTTTTTTTAAATAAGACAGTTGCTTTCCAACCGTGTCTTTAAAAAAATTAAAAAAAAATTCTCATATTGTATCTGGAGAAATTAAAATAACGACTGTGCATTTAAAGAATTCAAACTTTCATCTAAGGTACTGTGGTCAAAATTCCTCAATCCCTTGTTGTTTCTTTATTCTTTTTATCCTTATTTATTTTTTCAAACTGAGCAAGTATGTAAAAGTGAGAATATGCAAAATAATAAAACCAGCAAAAAATAGTTCTGACGAGTGATAATAATGGATGATGCATTAAGGAATACATATCATGCCAAAGTTCATGCACCCATTCACAGCATAGGCTTACACATGAACATCATTGATAAGTCTATAGGGCACAAAAACATTGTGTTTCACTGATAATTGTAGGTAAGACCTGCTTCAATCTATTTGCAACGGCTTTAGTGAAAAAAAAGCTTTATAAGGACACTGATAAGACTTATAGGTCGAAAATCTTTTGGAAGTTCAAGTGCAGAAACTTTGGGAGTAAGTGCAATGAGAATTTGATTAATATCAGCTGGATTTTTTTCCTTCGAGGCTTCAGTAACATCTTCCTTGGAAAAAGATCTGAGGAGGAAATTACTCAAATCTGATCAAGCTGCAAACGCCTTCAACATTAGTTAACATGCTACCCCCCCCCCCCCCCCCCCCCCCCCCCCTCCCAAAAAAAACAAAAGAAGAAGGATTCCTCTTTACACCAAAGACTTCTCAAATCTAAAAATGTACTTTTTCCTTGGAGGCAAAATAAGATTTACAATATGAAAAGAAACAAATAATGCACAATGGTCTGAACTCGTACGATTTACATTTAACAACTTTATAAAATGGGAAAAAACTTATTAAACAGCTTTCAGAAGCAAGTACAGGGTCAAGGCGTTCCTGAATATTATCACCATCACTCCTCCCATTGCTCCACGTAAAGGGGTAGCCTTCAAAGCCGACATCTTGAAGACCACAAAAGTCCATAGCATTCTGAAAGGCTTGCATAAAGGGTTGAGGCTTCAAGTTGCCACCTTGCTTTTCAATTTCGTACAAAATTTCATTGTAATCGTCCATACAAAGCCATTGAAGATCAGGGTGATTGTGAAGATGTCTGGGAAATTCCCAAGTAAGGTATCTTTTACCTTCTTCCAGAGGGATTGCTTAAAAGCATCCGCCAATCTGACACCGATCTCCATGGCATCATTACAGGCTAAAAAGGTAAATGTAAAATTTTACATACAAGAAAATAAAAATTAAAAAAAAAAAATCTAAATCAACCATCATGGCTCTTTCTTCTTTGTCATATAACAAAATTTTGTTCGGGGTTATCGTGGTCGGCACTACACTGATGTGATTAAATTAAAATAATATTACTTGAAAAATACTTTATAAAAATATATAGTATTATACTTTATATATGAGTTATAATATCTGCATGTAATTACAAATTGACTGTTATGAAATACATGATACTTGAATATGATAAACTTAACCAGTTGCTTCACATCCAAAAATGATTCCATTAAAAATATATAGACTGAATATGTTAAGTACACCGACATATACATAAATGTGTTTTCTTATATTTCAGTATGCTATATCTTTATCTGCCTTAGATAAGAAGATAAAAAAAAATGCTTTCTATATATATAACAACTACACTATCACTAGTTTTTCAAAATTTACTCTGTTATTATTGAGCATTACACTTGGTAATATGTTCAAATAGAGATATAAGATCTGTTAATTCAAAACTGATAATAGATTAAAGTACCAGAGATAGACTGAGCTTTTAAGATCCAAATCATAGCATACAAAAGACAAAGCAATCTATCTATTGGATGATTGTAAAAACATAGTTAAAGGACATTAACTTATGTTCAGTTCTATAATTTAGAGATGAGTTATACACTAATATTGAAACATTATTAATATTACTGAATGGCCCTGCAATTCTTACAAATATTAGACATATGATATAGGTTATTTGATATGTGGTCAAGTAAATACTGACGGGATTTATTTTAGGATTTATGCAATCAAATGAAATAAAAAAATTCAAACGTTAAAAAAGTCTACCAAAAGTTCATGGCTCTGGTACAATAATAGAATAAGTAGGACTCTGAAAATTAGAGTTTCCATATATCATATTTATAGTTATGTTTATAAATTGTTTAGACTTGGCTCATTTATGAAATGAATTAAAATAATCACAATTTTGAGTTTAATTAAAGTGCAATCTTGTATTTAGACTTATTCTATTTCAAATGAACAAGTTCGATCATATTAAAATAAATTTTATATGAATTTCAAACGAATATTTACTTGAATGAGTGAACTTGAAAATTTGATGTTCAACTTATTAAACTTACAAACAATTCAGGCTAATAATAATTTTTTTTAACATATATTGTTTTTAGATATGATTTTACTAAAGATATAGATAAATGCAAAAGTTTATGCATTATTAACATATCATAATATATATTTTTAGCTTATTATTTATACGTTTATCTAAGAATATATCATATTTGTAATCAGGTCCGTAAATAGTTTAGGCTTGACTTGTTTATTAAATAAATTAAAAATGATCACAATTGAGTTTAATTAAAGTGCAAGCTTGTATTTGGACTTAATTTCAAATGAACAAATTTGAGTATGTTAAAATTTGGTTTGAGTCACTTACAACTCCAGGGACATACCTCCTCCAAAGTCTCAAGCCTCATTTGAGTTACAGTAATTAGGATTCTCTTTACATTTATTTTTTTAGTGTTAATTATATTTGCATAGTTTAGATTTTATATTATTTTTAGTTTTTAATTTTTTAGTTTTAAAAGAATCAAAATAAAAAATAAAACAATCTTTCAACTGTGAACTTTAAAAAAAAATTATGATTGAAATTAAAAAATAAAAAAAATTAAAAGTTAGATAATCCGAATCAAATGCTACCAAGGAAAAGGTGCAAAGCACCCGAATTGGAGTTATAGATGTTTATAAAAGTATGATCAGTTAATATTTTAACAAAATGTTTTGTCTATTTTTATAATTTAAAATTATGTAATTATGTGTTTTAAAAAAATTCTCACATATCATATGTATATTATAAAAATTGATGATATGTGCTAAAATAAGTATTTTAATAAGATGAGTACTAATTGTTTAAACTATATATTATAAGTTATATAATTAGTAATAAAATACTAAAAAATTAAACAGATAATTAAAAGTAATTATTGATAAAAAAATTTAAATGCTCATTATTTGTATTTTAATAAGTAAACTTAATTATATAAATTATATATTCATCTAAACACTTTTATCCCATCAATATTTTATTTTAATTTATGTATATAATTATCCCGTCGACGTTAAATTATACAATTTATTTTCTTCATTAATATATATTATTTTAATTTTAATTTTTAAATGTCTTTAGTCATAGGCAACAATTATAATTTATTGAATAAATTATATAATCATTTCTTGAATTTTGTCGAAATTATATAGATACTTTTCTATTTTTAAAACCTACACATACCTCCTTTATATTTATATAGTGCAAGGAAAATTTAAATAATTTTTTCTTAATTTTGTTAAGATAAAAATTTGAATTTATATTTGTTAAGAAAAAAATTACTCAAATTTTCATTGCATTATATAAATAAAGAAGAGATCTATAACTTTTGCTTTAAGAAATATTTGCGTAAAATAACTTTTATTTCAGGAGAAATTTGAATAGGTTTTGAAAATAGATGAAAATTCAGTATAATTTTAATAAAATTTAAGAAAAGTTTATATAATTTATTCGTTATTTAATGGAGGTCTGTGAAAATTATGAAAGTAAAAACATTTATATAATTTTAATAAAATTAAAATTTTTTACATAATTTAGTTTACCTTGTTTGGAAAATTAATATCGTTCCGGGCAACGCAGAACTTGTTATTATTGTCTACGTTGCTAGAGGGAAACGCTTGACACAATTGGCTACGTCTGGTCTGGTCCAAGGTCCAAAAAGAAAAAGAAAAAGAAAAAAAATCAAGTTAAAAATATAAATAATAAATATGCTCGTAACATTTTCAAAGCTCAAACCCAAATTCCATGCACCCAAGTCCATTCGCGGTGTCTCACTCACGCTGAACCTCGACCCCTTTCTCCAACACCCAATGTCCACCGCGAAGCGCAACAATTCTTGGACCATCGACTCTGACCTCGACGGCATCGACCTCGACCCCTCCGATTTCGGCTCCTCCATCCCCCTCAAGAAGGTCCCAAACGGCGACGTATTCGCCGCCTCCCGCGCCGGCGACGTTGACCGCCTCCGCTACCTCGTCGAGTCCGGAGTTAACGTCAATGCTAGGGACCAGTGGGATTCAGTGGCTCTCTACTATGCTTGCCTTGCCGGTCACCTCGATGCTGCGCGCATGTTGCTTGAGAGTGGTGCTATCTGCTCCGAACACACCTTCGACGGTGACCGCTGCCATTACGCCGCCCTCAATTTGAAGGTCAGGAAGTTGTTGAAGGCGTTCGAGGCTAGACCGCCGCCTCTGGGTCCCTTGCAGGCGGCGTTGAGAGACACTTTTTTGGGTTGTGCGGCTAATAGGGCTTACTTGGAGCTCGCTGATTCTCAGTTTCAAATTTCGGGTTAGTTTGTTTTACATGATCCTTTTTCTGTCTTTTATTTTGAATGGGTGAATGAATTATTCGTCTAATGGATTTAGTTCCACGTTGAAGTGTTGGGTTCTTTTTAACGTGTATTAAGGTATTTTAGCCACGACAAAAATAGGTTCCTCTATTTGGTTTGTTCTTTGATTAAGAATAGCTTTTAGTACTGTCTTTAAAAGAGGGAAAGAAGTGAGAGAAGGAGAATATGTTGAAGGAGAAAATTTGAACTAAGTAACAATTACTCAAAATTTAAATACCAATGATGATTTTGAATCTTAGAGTGCAGACTGAATCATCTAATGAATTCTAATTTAAATAGAATGAGAAATTGGAACCTATGAGTCAAGAAATTATACAAATTCTAAACTTTCTAATCTAACAAGGACCTTCCCAACAACTGAACTTTAGTTTCCAATTTATTTAGACACCTCTAGTTATTGCAATTACCGTAGAATTTTTTAATTTGGTGGTCATATTCTCCCTTGATTGGTTAACGGTTGCCCTCTTGTTTTGGATTGTGCAAGTAGTCGCAAAAAACTCAAACATGGAAGCTCATGAGTTGAACTATGTGTTGGTGAAAAGTGCAAGATATTGTCATTAATTTTTGGTTAGTAGAATGTGGTTTAGTTAAGCCTCCAAAGATCAAGAAAATGCAAAAAGTGCATTCAGTAGTTTTTGTTGAAGCAATAGAGAATTCAGTTTGATCTCTTTACTTGGGCGAAATATGGTTTGATCCTTGCTTCCTACAGTCCTAATATTCTTTCCATCTGCTTCAACACGTGTTTGCTTGGTCTCAGGATCAGAGCTGTCTTGCATAGGTTCCAGCATTTTTTCCATGATGGGCTTTCTTATGCACCTTTGATTTCAAGAGATTTCTTATAAGCAGGCTTCTCTCTCTATAAAGATGCAATGGAAGTCTTCTCCTGGCAATGTATGGGGTGATCAAAATGTTAACTAATATAGTAATATGCTGAGACTCTTTCATTGAATGAATTTGTGCTTGCATGGTTTCATTTTTCTTAAGATCAAATTAATTAATTCACTAAGTTTTTGAGGAAAATACAATACATTTTAGATTCATATTTTTTAACAAAATAATGACAAAAATACTTATAGTGAATTTTGTTGAATTGGTTTCGGAGATGGCCATGCGAAATTAACACAAAAGTGCTTGTTAAATCATAACTTGGACAAAATCGATGATTGATGAAACTTAACTTTATGAGTATTTAAGCCAACTCAATTATTGAAATGTTGTGTATCATAATGGTGCATGACCACCCATGCTTGCATGCACTTGGAAGTGGTTACCACATGGCATATTACTGGGCTGCATGTGATGTTGTCTAGCAGTCTAATCTGCAATTCATGCATCCTAGCTGGAAAGAGGTTAATCCAGTTGCAGATAATTATGATCATAAAAACCCAAAAATGGACAATCCTAATGTTCTGAACGTTTTGGTGTAGAAAGATTAAATGCTTTTTAATATTGAGCACAACTGTGATAGTTGAGACAACAAAACAATATGGGAAAATTCTCTGGAAAATGGTTTTGAATAGCCAATGCTGAAAACTCTGTAAATTAGAATGAGGGGATTAGCCTCACATGAGTGATTTTCAACAGTTCTGATACACTGACTAAATTTAACTTTAATAAAATAGAAATGTAAAGCATTAAGTCTCCAAGCAACCAAATTTGATTCCATATTATGTTGATACCTCTAATTAGTACAATTGTTGTACATATTTTATTTCATTTATCATTGGCCCAACCTATATCAGACAAATTCATAGAAGTTAAATTCAAACTTAAATATATAATACATACAACAAATTGTTAAGTTCAAGGAAAGTTGGTGATTTGGTGGATGAACATCAAAATGGGTGGAGAAACAGGTGGGAGACTATGGACGAAAAAATAATGGAAGGGTCCCATGACAATTGCTGATTTTAAGTACCTGCAATCTTTATATACTATAAGGCCTTGTTTGGTTTTTGTTCGGTTTGATTCGGAAGGGGAGGGATTTAATGAAAGGGAGGTCCAAAAGTAATTTTTTTTTTTAAAAATTTGTTTCTTGTAATATGTAAAATAATAATATATAGCCATTTCTTATATATTTTAAAAATAATGATAATACAATTAATTATTTTTTTATTTTTAAAAATTTAATATTTTCACCACCAAATTAAACAAATGTAAAAAATTATTTATAATTATAATTATTTAAAAAAATTTGTAAATAAATAAAACTAATTAAATAATTATTTCAACAAATATATAATTTAATATATTTTATTTAATGAAATTAAAATGTAAATTTAAATTAATTGCAAGTTTAATGTTTATTTTTTTAACCTCAATATGACAATATACCTGTGTTAATTGGTAAGTTAAAATTTTTCTTCAATTACTTATAAAAATTTTATAAAAATAAAATTCATAATCAAGTTTTATTTGGCATTTTGGCGGTTTTCTTCCCAATCTTTGGTTCCCAATCCCCCTTGGAGGGATCAAAATGGGTGGAGGGGAGGGGAGGGAAAGTTTAATGAAACTTTCCCTCCCCTCCCCTCCAAAACACTTACCATGGAAGGGTCCCATGACAATTGCTGATTTTAAACCTGCAAACAAGGCCTAAGGGACTCTGACAAGGAAAGGATAAGTTCCTTTTTTATTTAATTTTTTTTATTTACTGTAATGTATGACATCATTGTTGGTGTTTGGATGAATATTGGAGAAGCAGCTGCATACAAGATATATAATTCCCTAAATTAAGTGGGTTTCTTTGGAATCATTTTTTCAACAATGATGTTATAAGAAGACATGGTCTGAGACTCAATATTTATTTTGATTGAGTAGGTATCTTGTCAACTCAGGGATCCAATTGCAGCCACTTTCCTCCGGATGTGGTTTTCTTTGTAGCAGGACGGC
This sequence comes from Erythrophleum fordii, assembly GCA_032878935.1. Taxonomy (NCBI): domain Eukaryota; kingdom Viridiplantae; phylum Streptophyta; class Magnoliopsida; order Fabales; family Fabaceae; genus Erythrophleum; species Erythrophleum fordii. Next base: position 6,894,664 of record JAVQMF010000025.1, on the reverse strand, counting down.
CTATTGAAGCTCACAGAGTTATATTAAGTGCAAGGTCGCCATTTTTCAAGAAAAAGTTTGAGAGTGATTGGAAAGAGCGCAGGGAAGTAAGATTCTCCAAGGAGAAGTTGTCCTATCCTGCTCTCTATAGCCTTTTACACTTCTTTTATTCTGACAGATTAGAGATTGCAGTAGATGACATGGAAGATCTTGCGAGAATCTGTAAAGTATGCAGATGTGAGTCACTACAGAGAATTCTTGAGAAAGAACTAATTCATCAAAAATATGCAGATTATAAAGCACTGAGAGATGTGGACAATTCTCAGAAACGGTTCATTTTACAGGGTTTATCCCTTCCTGAAGAAGACAGGCTTCCTGCAGCCTTGCATCAAATTCTTTGGATTGCCCTTTCAAATTCAACTCAAGAAAATAATCTAGATGGTGGAATTGATAAATCGGTATTTGGCATGGGTGCAATGCAGATTGCTACTTCTATGGATGATCTTGCAGATGTTTGTATAAGAGTTGATAAAAAGGTTTTTCGCTGCCATCAAGTTATTTTAGCATCAAGATCAGAATACTTTAAAGCTAGATTGTCACGTATAAAGGATTTCCATGAAGGGAAAGATGAGTTATCTGTTGATTCCCTTCCTTGTCTTGAAGAACATGATTTGAGCAAGGAAGCATTTGAGAAAATGATTGAGTATATGTGAGTCACTTCCCTTGGCTGAGAAAACCTAAAATTCGAAATACTGGAAGGAAATTTGTCTTGACTTTTTCAATACTTTTTTTATTTGCTTCCTTTTCTGTTGTCTGTGGCATTAATTGATTTTCCATGGTAACCTGAGGTCTTTTAACTGATTAGCATTTTTTACTATCTTGTAAATTAGGGTTTTCCTGACTCATTGTCAAGTGCTGCACAATGAGGACAATTTTTCTTTACATTTCAGATGCATTTATGTATATCTGAGTAGTAGAAGCTTCTACTGTATATATTGTATTCAGTTGGAATAGGTAACAAGCAGAATAGACATTCAATGGTTATATGGTAATAAAAGTGACGCATGACAATTTTTTAACTATGTTAATTGAGTAATTATAATCTGTCAAGATTGAGTAAAACCTGTTTAAATTGGGGATCATATGCATTAAGTTTTTGCAGGAGTGTCTGTATAAATTAATTTTGTGGTGTGTCATTTTTATTTGTTTTCTGCTCCTGTAGTGTCTTTAGCATCTTCCTAATCTCCGGAATAGAGTATGTTGAAGTTTTGGGGACGATATAGTGTATTTTTAGCTCATTTTTCAGCCATAACTCTGATCTACATGCATCTTATTTTGCCCTTTTTCTGGTTCAGGTACACTGATGGTCTGAAGGATATTGATCCAGATCAAGTAATTAAACATAAATGCAAGTTTCTTTACAAGTGCTTTTTCTTCTCTTTTCTAATGCTTACTATCTCTTTCGAACAGGCAGAGGAAATGTTTGATGCCGCTTCTAGATACTTATTGTTTCCTCTAAAGCGCGCAGTGGCTGATGCACTGTTGCCACACTTGGAAATGGTTTCACCTGCAGAACTTTGCCATTGGTTGATACTGGCAGACATGTATGGTTCTTTACTTCCTGATTTTTTTTTTTAATTGAAACAAGTATATAAATAACTTCTATTTATATATTTAGTACTCATACTTACAATGTAGAAGATCCTTTAGCAACATGTTATCTGGTATAATGGTTAATGGTCGGAACTCTGAACTCTCTTCATGAACAGAGGTTATGAAACTTTTGTCAGATTTGACATAGTTTGGAAGTATGTTGTTAGCATTGAGCTTCCAAATGATACTGGTTATTCATGGGGAATGTCTTTAGATAACAATGTTCTTGTCATAAACTACTAGATAGGCTTTCTGGTGTGAAGTGTTGGGCTATTAAGTAGTGTCATAAAAAACTGGGTAGTTTAAAGTCTCTAGGGTAGGGATGTGCAATGATATGTGGATAACTGTATAGGTGATGAAGCATTGCCAAAGTTAGTAGTATCTTCAAATGAAGAGGAATGAGATCATCTAATAAATCCTGGCTGTGTAGAATCTGGAGATTCAGGCACACAATGCTGAAGAGTATAAATAAATTTAAAAACAAGGATCAAAGAGAATGATGAACCCCTCAGTTACGAAAATCTGGAATGGACAGCAGGGGCTTGACTCGAAACAATTTTGAGAAATGTGTTGGCTGCAGAAGTAGTTAGGGATGGTGGATAAGAAGAGGAGAGGGAGGGGGTGGGGTGGAGGCAGCAGTAGTTTGGGCTAATTTTCGGAATTGGAAATCTAGGTTTTCCATCAGAGAACGATAGGGAAATCTGATGACAAAGTTATGGTTGCAGTAAGCATTGGAGCACCCCCCTCCCCTTCCCCCAAAAAAAAAAAATTCATAAAAAGAATAGAAACTCTTTTTAAAGATAGTCATTAAATCATCCCTTGCACAGTTTGACATTTTGTTAGAAGAGATGAAGAAATTTTCTTTTCCTCACATAATTTCTGACTGAACGCTATTGTAGATCCTGCCGAGATGAATTACATATGTTCCTTATTTTGCCACTTGATAAGTCCTTGTTATCTTAATTCAATTCCACAATGTGGGCAAAATATATTTGGAACCGACATATTAGAGAGTTGGATATCATATTTTGGTTGTAGCTAAAGTGGTGAATATGTATGCTTGTCCAGGTATGGTGTTTTGAAGATGCGGGAATATTGTCTAGACACCATAGCTTGTAATTTTGAAACATTTGCTGATACGAAAGAATTCCGAGCAATACTATTGACGCTGCCACCACCATCTGGAGATTCCTCTCTTCGTACCACCGCCCCAAGTGTTCCTGGGGCTGTTCTAAATACTGATCAGGGCAATCTTCTTGATGATTTACGAGAGAAATGGCTTGAAATTGAAGCTGCTGAGCTTGACAAGAGAGATGAGAGCGCATTGCAGTTTGACAAGCGCCTAGAGATGCTTATGCTTGTTGCGAAGCAAGAAAAATTAGGCAATTCTGATTCAGATGATATCGATAATGTGGCATCCTCGGCTTTCTCTGGAACCTCTACTCTAATTTCAGCTGAACAAGAGGAACTGTAGATTCTATAAATTTTTGAGAAATTTTCCTTTTCAGGAGATTAAAATAAAATGTGTAGATTGTGTAGTGGTAATCTATAGAAGGAAATCAAGTTTGGTCGCTCAGAGTGCTTAAGTTGGGTTTTTGAAACTTTAGATGCTCGAGCATCCGTTGATTAAAGTTCTTTTGGGTACTAAGTCATCCAGATTTGTGAATGTTTACACGATGTTGTGAATTGGTTCATTGATAGATCTACTTTGTCTGCATATTTAGACTCAAACTTTTCGCTTCGGTGGGACATATAAATTTACACAGGTAAGAGGGTAGAATTCTGAAATGCTTAGTGGATTATATCGTTACATGTTTGAAGTTTGCTGTTCTTCATCTTATGTTCTTTTCTCTACCGTTGTTTATGATTTTACTTTCGAGGATGTCTTATTTTCCACTCCTGATCTTTTTCTTTTGGGGAAAATGATTTAGTCTTTATAATTTACTTCCATTTTCAAATTAGTCTTTAGAGTTCTTTTTTTTTTTTTTAATTAAAAGACTATTCTTGGAGTTCAAGTGTGATAACTTAATGATGACATAACAAGGATTTGGTTCGTTGAAGTACTTCAGGGGATGAAGTGAGGAGAGAGAAAGAGAGTGACAGGTGGGGTCCACATGACACACTCTCTCTTCAGGTGATCTTCTCTCGACATAACAAACGGTGTTGTTGTAACTGACACAATGTACATTTGACGTGGCTCAAATTTTCCCTTTTCATCTTCTCTCCATTCATGCGATAGTAATTTGTATAAAAAGATGAATTGGTCATTTTTCCTCAACCATTTTTTGTCACCGTAATAACACTCCCAGACATCTTGGTCATAATCAGTCTAGAAATTAGGGTTGCGAAAGTTCTTTGATAAAACTTCGAGTGCCATTCATTTGAGCCCTAAGAGAGGATAAGGGATCAGAAAATCCCATTCCACATAAAATTCTTGATTGGGCAAAAGGAAATTAGAGGGAGAAGGACAAAAAAAAAAAAGGCTAGACATGACTATTAACTTTTTGTTTCATTTTTTTCGCCCAACATTCATACATATATATATATATATATATATATATATATATATATATATATATATATAACTCTTGGCTTTTTTCACATGCATACCATTGAAATAAATTAATAATAACTTATTGCGTAAAGACATGGCCGCCAAAACGCGTTACTTGTACGCTTAAAAAGTGTTTTTTTTATAAGTAGGCCACAACTTTTAAAACTTTCTTTTTACCATCTTGGTTCGCGTCTGGGTCATGGTCAAATCCCTATATGAGTTACATCCTGCTTTTGGTTGCAACCTATTCACATATAATTTTTTTAAAATTTTTTAACTCAAGTGATCCGCATCCTCTATAAATTTTGTTTTTTTTCAATTAAATTTTATAATTTTAAGTTAAAAAATATTAGTAAAAAAATTATGTCAAAGAAAAACATGAATAAAAAAATATTATAATATTATAAACAATTGGAATATTCTAAAAATATGTACAAGAAATAAAATTTAAATAAAAAATTCACAATTATAAAAGGAGTTTGTCTTCTTCTTCATCATCATCAAAGGATCTATTATTAATATTATGAGTTGGCTAATTATTCAAGTTCCATTGAAGATAGAATAGGTGGAATTGGTTGATTAAGGATGGAGAACTCTTGTTGAAAAGATGATTTCCACTGTTTTGAAAATGCACCAACGTACTCTAAGCTAAATATAAATAGATTAGAGAACATTATTTATGCAAATCTCCAGTTTGCATGATTTGGGGTAGTGGAGTGGAAAAGCATGACTAAAGAGCTAACGGAGTGAACGAAGAAGAACTAATACCTTCAAAACCTGTGAACGATGCATACGGAGTAAAAGAAAAAGGATAAGCAATTCCAAAATCTGTAAAAAGTTCAGTTAGTGCAAAAGAAAGATTAGTACCTCCAAATAGTGTCAATGGCATAAAAGTGCAAAAGAAGAAGGACCAGCCACTACAAAGTCTATGAACGATGTAAAAGAAAAAGGACCTGGACTTCTGATATCTCCACAGATTAATGTTAGCGTGTAGTATGACGATGGGGCATTGGTTTGACTACTACCACTACTTGTAACATTTACCAATGACTCTTTGATGGATATAAAATCGTGTCCATGCTTTCCTAGCCGCGCCTCTAGCTTTGGTGGCCTCTACAAATAGGGTGTGGGTAGGAAACCATCATTTCCCAATGTCTAGCAAGGACATGCAACATCATTCTAATATCTCCGTTCACCTTCTCTTTTAACCCCACATAATCAAGTGTTGGAGGATCAGTAATGGCAAGCCTATAAAATTCCTCCAATACATCGGACTCTAAAAAGAAAAAGAAAACCAAAAATTATATGTATAGATGAAGCATAGAAGTATAGAATAGTTGGAAACAAAACAAATATAAGTATTAAAAATCTTACCACAAAATTATACGTGAACACCAAGCCTGGAGGCCCAATGTGCTTGGTCTCGCTCAACCAAATCAAGCAGAGTTGGGTTGGGCACAAAAAAAAAGGAGCCGAGCCATAAAATAGGGTTGGATTAGGCACTGAGCCTGTTCTAAGGGCTATATAGGCTGACCTTAAGCTTAAAACAAAAAAAAAAAAATCTTCTAAAGTCTTATATGAAAATTTTAATTTTTTTAAAGGTAAAATATAATTTTATAATGACTTATATAAAAATCTTCTTTTTAAAGTTATTTTATAATTTTTATAACAAATTTCAAAAAAATTAGGCAACTTGGTACTAAAAGGGCTAGATTGGCCTAAACTTAGACCCAAGCATCAAGCTAGGCCAAAGCCCTACCCAGCCCTTATTCACTCTTACATGAAAAACCTTGATAACCATTATCGAGATGAATCCACTATCACATATATTGTTAATACTAACACATATAGTCAAAGGAGTGATTCAAAGGAGCTATTTCTCTGTCAACCTAGGCAACAACCTATTGTCATATATTCCATATATTAATAAACACAATATGCTCATGACACTAATTTTTTTTTTTTAATGTTTTTCCTCTCAATTAAAGAATATGCAAGAACCTCACATTAAATGGTGTTTGGAGGATATGTTATTGCTGATCGAACTGGCAAAAAATAAGATCAATATGACAAAACTTAACGATCCAAAAGCAAACAAGGGGGATATATGCACTGTTAGTTATTTTTTTAAGTATTTATTTTTAAATACGTTGTTCATTATATTAACATTTTATTCATAAATAATTAATTTTTAAAATTACATTTATTAAGTTACATTCAACTATACTTTTACATTTTAACATTATAGATTTATTTAAATTATATAATTATATATTTATTTTGTATATTACATATATTTATATAATGCATATTTTATAAATAAATAAATATATATATATATATATATATATAACAGATAAATTATTATATAGCACATAAATAAAAATATATATATAATTATATTCTAATTTATTTATTTCTATATGTATATATTTATATTAAAATTTTAACTATATATATTTTTTACTAAATATATTTTTTTAAAATATATTTACTTATATATATATATATTTATATCATATATATATAGAGATATGTATATAATTATATGTTTACTTTGTATATTTATTTTGCAAATTATACACTATGCGTGCATTGATTTCTAGATTTTGAAAGGATAAATGATTGTGTCGTTCCACAAATGCCTTTTTTGGTTTATCTGTGTTACTGTTCAACATATGGTCTCATTTAGTTGATTTGCTTTCGGATTTATGTCATAATATTACTATATGTTGGATACTTATTGAATGTTTCAACTATATGTGGTATTTGTAACTATTAAAAGAACTCATTAAATTTATATGTGGTGTCATATATATATATATATATATATATACGTAATATTTATATAAATATCTATAATATATATAACAGATATATTATTATATAGTATATCAATAAATATATATAATTATATTTTAATTTATCTATTTTATATATATATATATTTTATTTATAATAAAATTGTAATTATATTTATTTTTAAAAATACATATTTTTTACTCCACTATATTAACTTATATATACTTTTATGTGTGTGTGTATATATATATATATATATTCACTATATCTTTATTTATTTATTTCAAATAAGTATATAATTATATATTTATTTTGTATATTATATATATTTATATAATACATATTTAATAAATATCTATATAAATATTTATATATATAACAGATAAATTATTATATAGTACATAAATACAAATTATATCTAATTATATTTTAATTTTAATTTTATATATGTATTTATTTATAATGAAATTTCAATTATATGTATTCTCTAAACTACATTTTTTTTACTACAATATATTTACTTATAGATGAGTTTTTTATATATATATATATATATATATATATATATATATATATATATATATATATTTATTTATTTCAAATAAGTCTTTATTTATTTATTTCAGTAATCATTTTCATCATTTTATTCATAAATAAATATCTTTTTACATTACATTTATCAAATTACATTTAATTATTTTTTTATATTCTTTAATTATACCTTTATTTTAATTATATAATTATATCTTTATTTTGCACATTACATATATTTATAAAATATATATAATATATGTAAATGTTAATGTGTTTTTTTCTTATTAATTTTTATTGTTAAAAAATCCAAAAAAAATTATTTCTAACATACAAAAAACCAAATAAACTATCCTAATATTAACAAAACAAGGACAAGTAATATGTCACAAAATAAATTTGATATTACTGTATCTACATATCTAAATTACTCTTTTCTAATTACATGCCAAGAAACAAACAATATAAATACACCAAGTTAACCATATAAATATGAAGATAATATATTATAAGGAAATTTGTTTCTTACCTATAGAAAAATAGTTAACCAATAGAAGATGTTAATAGCTTACGCAATCTTTGCAAAATAAATAATGAGCAAACAAAGTCAATATGCAATTTACTATATTTTTTTTCTTCCATTGGACCACAATAATTTTTTCCCCACATTTTGAACATATAAAAATTATCAGATTTTTTCAAATATAAACTACAAAAAGTGAAAGTACTAAATATATTAAAAAATATTAAAAATATTAAATAAAAATTAAACAAAAACAAACCTCTAGTTTTTTCTACATATAAAAAACTAAACAAAAAAAATACTTTAAAAAATTCTCAAATTTTTGTTTTACCTTGCTATGCTTCAAGTTAGCACAAATTTTACAACTAAGATAAAGCATACAATGAAACTTGCAACCTCACAAAAAAGCACTTAGCAGACCAAAAAAGAAAATGCTGCTTTTGTTAAGATTAAGGAGGAGACCAAAGAGCTTTGTAAATCCATTTTTGAAGTGGGGAGATGAAAAGAGCATGATTTTATAGTGTAAAAATGCTTCTCCTTCTGCTTCTTTTTAGCAAATTTCTCTCCTTTTTCTGCAAATTTTCCCTCTTTCAAAAGAGTCAATTAGTAGTTTTCAAACTACTCCCTAACATGCTCTAGGACACGAATCATGTGGATGTCTCTAGTTTGTATCCGATTGAGATTCAAATGAGAGACGTTTGTGTCTCAGCTTTTAGGCCATAACCCACTTAAAAGAATTTAAAAAAAAGAGTTTTAAGAGTCATGACACCTTCAAAAAATTTTTTTAAACATATAGATAAAACATTTTAGCAATAAATTATTATTTCAATGATGCACATGTCAAAAAGCCTATAACTCTTTCACACCTACTCTCTCCCCCCACCTAACTTTTCGGTAGAACAAAGAAGTGGAACGTAATGCAAAACCCAATCGGTGCATGGCAAAAATCACGGCACATCTTCAGCCTTCTAATTTTTAGGTTTCTTCATTTGATTTGCTTAAGTACTTGTATTCTTTTCTGTTGATTCAAACTTCAAAGCTTGGATTGATTTCTTCTTCTTTTTTTGGGTTAATTTGGATTGAAATTCGAACTCGGATACTTCAATAGTAAGATTGAGCCAAAGCTACTTGGTTTAAGGTTAGATTGAAAACTAAACAAATAACAATATTTGAAGCTTCAATACTCATTCAGTAAAATTTAAACCTATATGGCTTAATACTTGTTTTGAAATCCAAAATTATCGTGATGGGTCGTTTTAAATTGTTAATCAAACTTGAATTTTCATAATTGCCAAAAGCTACTACCTTATCATATGAATTTGAGATGCTATGTACATATTGTATTGATATGAAGGAGGCGATGTTCATCTGAAGAGAGTTGATTGCCGAGTGAAAGGTGGGTCACTGGATTCAAAGTTACTATCTGGGGTGCTGATGTAATAGCACCAAGGGACCTTGCTGAGTGTAGAAGTGGACTTGATAAAGGATATGATGCTAAGTTTCAAGTCCAAAGATGTGATTTGCAAATTAAAACTTAAGAGTTCAAGTCAAATGTGCCTAAAGATCTATTGCAAGGTATAAAAGGCTCAATAACAAGAGCTAAGCCAAAGCAATGAAAGAAGTTTTCAATTATTTAATTCATAAGTTTCATGACTTAGAGCCTATTTATTTGAGTCAAGAGAGGGCCCAAGAAGATGTAAAAAGTGTGATAATGATAACCATTCTGCAAGAGGAGTGCCAAGGCCCAATTGGAGTCCAATTGTAAGAAATTAAGAATCATGTGTCAATCATATGATTTTTAATAAAGTATAAGCATCCCATGTAACTATTTAAAGGAGCTGATTAGTTTTGAATAGGATTCTTTATAAATTTTATTTTTATTTATTTTTTATTATTTTTAGAACTTGGTCAAAGATTTTATCTTTAAGATTAAGTTAAAATTAGTATCTTAATCTTGTTTCTTGATTTTAGGCACCATTTAAAATATTTCTAATCAAATTTTAGAGTTTAACTTTTATTAGGATTTTAAACTTTTAACTTTGCTATAAAAGGCTCCCTATTATACTCTATTTTAAGAAATCATGAATGAATTTGAGTATTATTCAATACTTTGTAAGGCCTTTGCTTCTTTGTGTTCTCAGAGACTTTACGTGATTTATTAAAAGATTGGTCCTCCTTTGTGGCATCTTGAGGTTAGGGTTCTAAAAGATGAGTTCTCTTAGGATTTTTCCTTTGACCAACATTCTTGTTTCTAGCTAGTCCCGAGCAAAATGTCATTTTGTTGAATGTTCTTAGGACAAGGTTCCTAGAGGGTCTTACATTAGGTGCTCTTAGGGAATTGGCCAACCTCTTGCTTTGTTGATGAAGATGAACCCACTGATGAGAAGATGGGCTATAAAAGATGGAAAGAAAGAAGTTAAAGTCACATTACATGTTTATCGTATCATCAGCATTGTTTTGTCATGTGAATTATTGGAAGTAGATCCTCGATAGTTCAAGGCAGGAACTGCACAGCGAAATCAATCAACGCTCAACTATCTAATCGATTGTACGAACCACAACATGCCACATGTCACCCTTTTTGTTTTTATCTTCTTTTTTTTTTTTTTTTTGCTAGAACACAGGCTAAAACACATCGTTTTGATTAGTTAAAATAATGCATTTTGAATTTAAGAACCAAGCATGCTCTGTCTCTTCCTAAACAGCAGCGTTGCATCAATTCAGATGTCCCTTTATTTCGACATTTGCCATTATAGATCACAATGCAATTTTGTCACCATTTGGGTAAGCTTTTAGATCATTTTGGAAAGGATTGATGGTGTTCTAAATATTTGTTTGCACCAGAGGAGAGTAGAAGAAACACTGACACCCATGAAGCTCACTCTACTCTACTAGTTGCTCCTTATTGCTTTGTATCTGTCAAAGGTGGCAGAGAAAGGAAAGATGGAAGTGGAGATATCAGAATGGTTTTCTAAGACTTACATTCTTAGCATTAGTTATGCACTAAGTTTGGCCTTTATATTGTCTATATATATGAATCCTAAAAAGAGGTTTGCTTTTTAGTTTTGCTTGGCTTGTTCGAAATATGTGGGTTGTCCTATGCCTTGTATATCATGTTCATCTTTAAGGCTTTTACACTAGAAGATTAAATATTTTTGGCAGAGCACTCGAAGCTTTTCAATTTTTAAGAACCCACCTTCCTACTTGGTCTATTTCTTGAAGAGGAAAGATTTGAAGCTAGAGAAAGAAAGAAGCTGGCATAATGGGTTCTGCTTCATATTATTTGAATGTTGACGAATTTGATAATGATGTAAATCCAAAAGTTCTACAAATAGGAATTGCATGCATTAATGAATTTGAAGCTTATGTAAATCAATTAATTCTACAAATAGCATATCAAAAGTCTATAAATTTCCATTGTATGCTTTTCTTGCATTGATATTGGTATGCAAATTTTTTTTAATGTGTTGTTCATCGAATTCCATAATCTGCAATGTAATTACTACCACTGAAATTTGGCAACTAAGACTTATCATTTTAGAGAGGTTAAATTCTAATTTATTAAAATTGTAAAATTTAAAGACAAATGGAATTAATGAGGTTATGAGAAAGCTATCATCATTTTGACCAGTATGCTAGAACTTTAATGTAATTGATGCTTTTTATGCCTCTGGTTGAACTTTTTCTTAGAAAAAAATTTTCATGTGTATGTGGAAAAGTCATATTGACTACAAGATATTTGGAAAAGTTCTGGAAAGCAGCATATTAATAGTTCTTATTTCCATACTAGATTTACATTGATGAGAGTTGTACTTGATAATGCAAATAGAACCTAATTCATTTTACCTAAAATTTTAGTATACATTCGGCGTAAGAAGCTAAAAGTGGAAGTGACGTTGTCAAATTTTCATTCTTGAGGATTAATTATTTGTTTATGCTCCCTTTATTTAGGTAATTGTTATGTGGTTTTTCTTTCCATATGTAGTAATATCAATATTAGTTCTTGCTCTCGTTGTCTATTTATTAATGTTTATTATATTAATAATGTACTCATATATGTGTGCTTGTGCGTCTTGTTTGCTATTGATGGCGAATTTAGAATATGACTGGAAGCCAAGAGTTGGTATGAAATTTGATGGCATAGAGGTAGCTTAGCTTTTTTGGGTAGCTTATGGTGGGAGAACTAGATTTAGAGTAAGGAAACAATATTGCAATTTCAAGAAAGATGGCTCTATTAGTTCATGTAGATTTGTTTGTTGTAAAGAGGGTCATCAAAAACCAAACAAAAGAGACTTTTTCACTATTAATCCTAGGCTTCAAACAAGAACTGAGTGTAAAGCAAGTATTTCAGTTGTGATGAATAATGAAAAATTAGTAATCCATGAGTTTGTTGAGGCCCATAATCACCCTCTCCAAGCCCCTGTGACAACACATATGTTGGCATCTCATCGTAAGATATCCCAACTTCAAGCACATGAGATTGAATTGGCTGAGGAGTCAGGATTGCAACAAAGAGCATCATTTCAGCTTTCATGCACCCAAGCAGGAGGTAAAGACAATCTTGGGTATACTAGATTAGATGCCAAAAATTATTTTCAGACAAAAAGACAAAAAGCATAGCCTTTAGGGAAGTAGATGTTCTCTTGCAGTATTTCCAAAGGTAGTTGGTAAAAAATCCATCATTCTTCTATGTGTATCAAATAGACAATGAGGAACACATAACAAACATTTTTTTTTTTAGGTTGATACAAGAATAATCATCAACTATGATTATTTTGGAAATATAATTTGTCTAGACATAACTTATTCAACCAATAGTACACATAGATCACTTGTCTTATTTTTAGGATTTAATCATTATAAGGGAGTGGTAATTTTTAGGGCTACATTGTTGTACGATGAAATAATAGACTCGTTCAAGTGGCTATTTGAAAAATTCCTTGAAACACACAGGAAGAAGAGGCCTCAAACTATTTTCACGGACCAAGATCAAGCAATGGCCAAAGCACTAGGTAAGCATCTTATTTTTTTTCCCTTGTTACATAACCATGTTAATATAAAGTTTATTCCCTTGCTAATTTCACCTTGGATCCAACCCTAAATGTGAGGTAATGCTAGAGACTCATCATCTTCTATGTACATGGCACTTGATGCAGAATGAGATCAAGCACTTAGACAACTTAATGAAGGGTGAATCTCATTTCCTCACTGAATTTAAGAAATGTATATATGAATATGATGACGAATATGAGTTCGAGGTAGCTTGGAGTAAGATGATTGTGGAGTACAATGTCCAAGAGAACACCTCGTTGAAGTTTATGTATGGTAAAAAGGAAAAATGGATAGCATGTCATATGAAAAAAAAGTTTACCTTAGGGATGAGAATTACATAACTCAATGAGAGTTTGAGTGTATATGTCAAGACTTGGTTGAAACTCAATGTGAATATCAAATAGTTCTTTGTGCATTTTGAAAAGGTGATGGATAAGAAATGATATATGGAGAAGACATGTGAGTATGAGGCTCGACATAAATTACCTAGGTTGACGTGTGAGAATTCACCAATACTGAGGTAACTTGCACAAATTTATACCCCCAAAATTTTTTGAGCTATTCTAAGATGAGTTTGACTTATTCTTAGCTACTTTTATTAATTAAAGAGATGAAAGTCAGGCTATTTTTTAATATGTTATCACTTAAGATAATTAGAAGGGGGAGTCAAGGGTCTCATTTCATCCTATTCATAAGCCCATTTCTTGTAGTTATAAGAAGTTTCAAACAGTGGGGATATTATGTAGTCATGTTTTGAAAGTGTTTAATATAATAGACATTAAACTAGTTCTTGATCAATATATCTTAAAGAGGTGGATAGTGGATGCATGTAATAGTATTATATATGATATGGCCAGAAAAGAGGTTAAAGGAGATGTTAGGCTATCTAGCACATGCTGGTATAGACAACTTTGCTCTAAAATGATAAGATTGGCATCTGATGTATCTATCTGTGATGAAAAATCCAAATTTGTGGATAAAAATATAGATGATTTATGCAAGAAAGTAGTGGAGCTTGGTATGAGGCAGAGAAGTGTAAACAATGATACTGGTAAGACTATAGCGCTAGTAATTGGGGGTGTAGCACAAATAAAAGGATGAAAGAAACGAGTTAGAATAAAAAGCAAGAGACGGATGAAAAGTTGGGTTGAGTTTCAACCCAAGAGAAGAAGAAAAGCTCTAATGGAGGAAGATTTACAAATTCAACAATTTAGGATATATAAATTTATAATTATGTCTATTTCTAGTATTTCTTATTTATTTTCATTAAATACTTAATAATGTTTCGGTTTAATTGTAGGACAATGAAACTTTAAGTCAAATGGAATGTAGAATATCTTGCTCAGCACCTCCTACACCTTATGAGTACCTTTAAAGACCTAAGGATCATTTTTGTTTCATTAAATTCTTGATGGTAAGAGGACTTGGAATTAAAACCAAAAAAAAAAAGAAATGGTATGTTATTGCTTTGCAAGTTGTAACAAGTTGTAATCATTTTGTAACTTTTGTTGTTTATAATATACACATCACTCGATCATCCTACTCTGAAGTTCTATGGTGGTGTTTCAAATTACAACAACCAAGATGGTTGATCCCTATAGCTATAAACAACATTTTTTTGTTATTATATCAAGCAACTTTAGTCATTACCAAGTCAACTTTGTATATTGTATGTTACACTTTTCTATATTTTTTGTAATATCATATTGTATCACAACTTTGTAAAAGGGACAATGAAAGATATCAAAGTGTTGAATTCATCACATTTATCTCTCTATTACAACATGAATTTAGTTTTCATTATATTAATGGAAGCTCCACAACCCTATCTAGTATCCTATACATAGTATTCTATTCAAGTAATCTGATTCTTGAAATTTACAAGTACAACTCAAATTGGCTTGTATTAATTAGTTGCAGGTGGAGTTTAGCCCCATCAATTGTTTCAAAAGTGTTAATCTTTACCAAAATTGACACCAATTGTTGGAACTTGCTTTAATGCTCTCACAAGAAAGTAATCTGATTCTAAGATTGACACTAACTACTGGAACTTGCTTTACAGCTAGACCTGTCCATCCCCTATAAAAGATCAAACAAAAAAACAAAAAAAAAATGTTATAATAAGTCAATAATTTTTAAGTAAATCATGAAATTAATTTAAATGTCTTGTGACCAATGACAAGTGCATGTTTCAATGGTGTTCATGCACTAGTGAGTGTGTGGAAGTCAATCTTATTATAGCTCATATCCAAATTGCTCATATTATAGCTCATAAATAGTACCAACCTACATAAATTCAGGAAGCAAAATGTCATGCTTAGAAAAATGCAGCTTTTGTAGATATTTATCCTATAATATGTCGAAAAAATCATATCAAGAAAACCACTGAAGAAATTGCCAACTTCTTAACTTTAGAAGATATGCTTAGGCATAGTGTAATACCATTGAGCCAATGATTCATGTATGGTTAATTTGAAGAGTATTGTAATCTTCATGACTTCTTTAGGGTCCAGTGAATTCATTACTTATGGCTACTTCTGTTGGAATTTTCATATGCTTAAGCAAAGTGCACTGCTGTTGAATTAACAATATATGGTTAATCTAAAAAGTGTAGTAATCTTCACAACTTTTTTGGGACCTAGTGAATTTATTACCCATGGTTACTTATATGTGGATTTCTCATATGCTTAGGCAAAGTGCATTTCCATTGAGTTAATAATATATGGTTAATCTAAACAGTGCAATTGGAAACTCTTTGTGTAATTATGTAAGATAAAGGAACAAGGAAGTTGGAAATTCTAAAATATGATTACCATACTATAAGTTTAACTACTACCAATGTTTAATTATCCTTTTATCAGCCTTATACTACCACTATATTGATGCCAAACATAAAATAATAGTAATATCATCAAGCAATTTCCATGATGTGCCATCATCTTATTGTGTGTTTGATAGGGATAGATATGATTACAAGAAGGTGAAAAATGGATCATTAGAGTTGCATTATGTCTAAAATATAAATACTTTGTCAAATTTCACTCCTTCCTAACACATTCTTAACTTAAAAGTGATTTTCATTATTCCCCGTTCACGCCCCATGACCAAACTTTTATTGCCTTTGCGAGTGCACCATAACAATAATCTATATCATTGTAAGGATTGATGTGGTTTTTGTAATTTGTTTTTGACATTTCTAAACCTTCAAATATGTTTTAAATAGAAATATTTTTCCCTCTAGTTGCATATACTCTTTGCTATTTAAGGATGGGGTAAGAGTTCTTGTTCAAAGAAAAAATAAGGAGATTTGGTGGAGGGCGGGGCAAGAATTCTGACATTTCTGTCAAGGAAAAAATTCCTTAAAAAAATGAAATCACAAAATGAAAAGGAGAGAGACTACAAAATCATTTGTATTACGGATAAAATCACCTTTAGAAAAATGTCTTAGGAGAGAGACCACAAAAGACAAAATACAACTATGTCTTTAGAATGAAGCCTTTTTTCCTCTTAAATTTTCAATTAGAAGGTTGAAACTTCAAACAAAACACTTACCATATAAAAATGTTAAACAACCACCTCAGCATTGCCATCTTCTTCCACTTTGAGCTAGTAAAGGATTACATGGTGTTGGAAATCACATTTTACATGTTATTGTTCTCAAGTTTTAATGCCTTTATTTGTTTCCTTGAAGCTTTGATGCCTTTACTTGTGATTCTATAATTTTCTAGACCAATTCTTCCCAAAGATTTGTATAAAATTATAGATCCTATAAACCCAAAATGGCTTAGTCTAAATGTAATAACATTAATGTTTCTTTTGTATCTAATCAATGAAAAGCTAAAGAAGCACAAGAAACCAATTATTCTCTCCTAATGATGCTCCCTTTAATCAAATGCTATGCTTCACCTTGGACATCCAAATTCCAACACCTTCTTACTTAGCATTTATATAAGCAAATACAATAAATGTAGCACACATACAGGAGAAAAAGACTCCTAAAACTTTGTTTTATAGCAAACTTAAAGTTTAATTTAAGAAAAAAAAATTGCGATATAAAATACACAATATCAATACTTCATACCTGAGTTGGAAGTATCAATTTGACCATTTTCTCAATCAAAATGTATCTTATATGATACTGATTGATAAATCTGCATGACCCCACTAGATAATACCTCAATGATTCGTATGATAGAGGCTTTGGGTTGGCAATCAACTCCATGTTGTTCAAGTTTCTCCAATGTAGCAACATTAACATGCTCAATTTCCACAGTCAATACTCCACATCTGAATATCTATATCATACTAAAAGATACAAATTATTTGCATTAAATAACATTAAAAAAAAATTTAAAATACATCGATCCTATCAATTTGGAAGTCAATCCTATCGATTTGCATAACAGGTTTGAATTAAAAAGAACGAAGCAACATCAATCTTGTTGAATCAATCTAATATATTGGATTTATCTATCTTTGATTTCAAAGAAACCAACTACTAGATCTTTTTGCGTACCATTTGATTTCCTTCTCAGCAACGCTCAATCTTAGATCCAACATATTGGATTTATCTTTGTCTCTCAATCCAAATGCTCCTTATGCACGAATCAGTAGCAATAGCTTATACATAAGAGCAGCTTCAACTGACAAACAAGCAGATCAGTTCACCCTCTCGTTCTCCCTCTTCTTAAATCGAAATCCTTCATACTCGTCAACCCCGTTGAAGCAAGGAGAAAGTAATGACGAGATAGAAGAAATACAAGTTTGGGATGAATCGATGAACGACAAAGCTGTTTAGGAAAAGATAGAGGATGCAAAGTTCTTGAATTCAGAACGCACCATTTTAACTAATCAAACCAGTGTGTTTTGGCCTGTGTTCCAGCAAAAATAGAAAATAAAAAAAAGGTGACGCGTGGCAAGTTGTGGCTTGCATGATTGATCGAACGGTTGAGCATTGGCTGACTTTGTTTTGCAATTCTTGCCTTGAGCTGTCGAGAATCTGCTTCCGTGAATTATCACACCTGAACTGGGAGTAAATTTTTAACAATTGAAAATTGTAAGTACTAATTTTGAAATGTTTAAAAATATAGGAACTAATTTTTAAAAATTAAATTATGAAATCTAATTTGAAAATAGAGGTAAATTATAAAAATTAAACGATTAATTTTTCTTTTCTTTTTTTTCATTATGAAACTGGTGTGATTATAATTATGATGTCATTCAGTACTTAGTTAATATCACTCGTACGTTGTAGAATTATTTTCATCTAAAGTCTGAAAGTGTCTTGAGTATCGCAGAAATAGGATTTGCTTTTGTAAAGTATAAGAATTATGAAGATTACAAAATTTTCAATTATAAGAGTTACATTAAAAACGAACTATAACTTTGAGAACTAACCAATAAATTATTTCTGAAGAAATCAACAGAGTAATTAAATTGGCGAAGTCTTTATCTAACATGAAATATGTTAACAAAAAAAGTCAGGATTTCCGTGTTAACGCTGCGATGTTAAGTACCCTGAAATTTAACACTTCTTACACAAATATTATCATAAATAAATAAGTTTGCAAATACTAAGAAATTAAAATGTACATTTATAGCTAATTTGCATTTGAAAGAAAACAATAGGCATAGAACGTTCCAAAAAGTCATCGAAAGGCTGTGGGTATACCTAAATCCCAGACCTGAAATAGTAGTCACAATTAGTTTTAGTCGTCTGCATGCATCAAGAGTAATCCTTACTATCAGACGAATATTGAAACGTTTTTCTTCCGCATTTCATTATTCAAAAAAATTGCATGTAATTTGGTTAAAGAATATACCTAGGAACCAAAAGCTCTACATTGAAGAAGGGAAATTTACAAAGGACCCTTCTTTACAGAACACAAAAATTAAGCTATTTCTTTTGCACCGGAAGCGAAAGGGCAATTAGTTGGCAGCTTCCTGTTGTTCTACACAGAAAAGATTTTTTTTTTTTTTTCTTGTAACCTATTGGGTGCCTTTTGCTTCAACAATTAAGAGGCTGTCTCTTTCTCCATGTCTGGAGAGCTCTTATTCTCCGAAGCATCAATTTCTAAATTGGATACATCATTAGCCAGATCTGTTTCGCTTTCACCATCTTCTGAAGCTCTAGGATATGCATCTTCTGGTTGCTGCAGGCTCCAGTACATGATGCTTGCGGTCAAAGTAAGAATCATCTTCGAGTTGACCTGTCGAGGCAGCAAAATAAGCTAGAGCCAGCAACCGGCTTAATATAATTCCTTGTAATCCAATGAAGCTGTCGATCTAAGTCTCATTAAATCGGTACTAATGTAACATCAATAAAAGGGCTGTTTTGACCTTGCATTTATGTCAGAGTTGAGTATACACCTTACTCCTGACCATAAATAAGAAAATGGGTAAATTACAGTTTACTCCCGTAGTTTTGCTTGTAATCGATTTGCCTCTCTATAGTTTAAGGTGTCTCATTTAGTTCCTCTAGGGTTTGCTATGTTATCACTTAACTATCTTGTGGTATTTTCTGTCTTAATTTTAACAAAAGTAATTATTTCAAAACTAAAATCATAAACAATTTCATTGTAAAAAAATGCTTTACTTGAGCAGTTTCATAGTCTTTTAAGACTATCACTAGGATTAGGTTGACATTTTCAAATTAAAAATGTCCACTTAATTCCAACAATAATCCCAAAAGACTCCAGCAATATTCAAGATATAAGAGACATTCAACAATAAAAATGTTCATTTTAACACTCAAGCAATTATTTTCATCAAAATCTGGATGTAAAATGGCACAGGTGGTTAAGTGTTAATTGAACAAACCATAATGTTGAAAGACACACTCTAAACCACTAGGGGGTAAACTAATTTTGGGCAAAATCACATCAGGTTAAACAGTAATTTACCTTAAAAAACTAGTCAACTAAGGTTCTTACGATACACTATCAACTAGAAATGCAACTTCTTGAACTTAATGGGCAAAATCTAATTATTATTTCCAGATGATGAATTATTACTGTTCCAACTTGTATATTTCAGAAACTTTATCTATTTTGATTCCCATAAGTCTATGTTGGAGACAAACGGCAAGTAAATCAGTCATCAAACTGGACAAATACACGAAAACCAATTTTTCATCGTACTACAAACAGTGACAATAAAACTCAACTTAAAATTGCTGAATTTACCTCCATTATGTCCTCAGGTAACAGAAATATGGAACACCCAAGTTTTCGGGCAACGCTGATTATATATGTTGCATTAGACTTCTTATCTTCCTCTGCAATTCAAATAACAAAATAATAAGAAACTTTTCAATTGTTGCTATTTTCCAACATAATGCTCAATGGAAATTTAAAGAGGTGCGAGCCGAAGTCTAGCTAGCCTCAATTTATTGTCCAAATAGCAACTAACATACCTGTCTCTCCCTTGGTAACAAGACTCCAGTTGACAACCCTTGGCTCCACTGCACTCAGAAGCTCAAGGAAAAAAGTCCCACTGGAAAGATTTTTATCCTGATGGAAAATAAGGAAATTAAAACAAATATTATAAATACTAAAATCACTGTTGAAGTCCCCCGTTAAAGCAACTGCTTTGTCTCAATGGTCAGTCCAGCAAAAATATGCATTGATAAGCAGATTTTCCCAAGTTAAAAACTTAAAATTAAGCTTACCATACAATTGAATCAGATTCAGACAGTAAAGTGTGTCTCTTAGAATACAAGCTGGACGGTGTTTTCTTTCTTAAGTTTTGAGAGTACTTTTAGGATTACAAGCACCGTATTTCATCTGGGGGAATATTAAAAAATCATCATAGTCACAAGATGGTCGTGACAAGGACTATGATAATATGATAATATGATAACATTCTTGTCATTTCTCTCACTAGTTATTGGATAATGATAATGGATGTTTAAAATTCATGAATACTTAGATCCATGTACACTTAAAAATAGCGATGAAAGGTACACACAAAAGCACACATACACATAAAGAACCTTTGATAGTCACTAATTTTCCCGGAGCCAGCTAATGATCATAGTCCAAGAGATGAATGTTAAATTCTTGTTAATACATGTCAAAAGTTGCTTTCTTAGATCCTATTTTTCCCTACATTTAAAATGACAAAACATATCAGCCTTGAGATTGCTCAGTTACCAACCTCAGCAAATACTAAAATTGGCCTGAATGTTAAACAGAAAACTTTTTAAATAATCATTTAATTTTTTAAAATCCTAATTCCAAGTTAGGATACTGAAAAGTATGGAATTATATTAGCTTTACTGCAGCAATAAACAGGGACTGGGGCTTCTATATTTTCTACCAGGGAAAAAAATTAAATACCTGGTGTTAAGAGATTGATAACTGGACATCATATAATTAATTACCTTGAAACTCTCCATTTGGGAAGTTCTTCCTGCTCTCTTTACTTTATTGTTTGCCCAGTTTAATATATCAGCATCTGTAATTTCTTTACCCTGTTGTTTACCTTGGGAGTGTGATCTCAAGTTTTTCAGAAGTTGAAGCATAGTAAACCTCATCAACTGCCACAAATATGCTGAGAGGATGAACATATCGAAATGAGTTTTTCTGACATATTACACAAAAGTATGGTAAAGTAACAGTATAATCCTAGCAGAACCACCAACAAAAGAAAAAAGGTAAATACAAGTTGCACTCAAGCAATTGAAGAACAAAAATAAGAACTTAAGTATAACTATCTTCAGCCTAAAATCAAGACAGTTTTTGCTAATTAAGTCAAATGTATGCAGCAAGCAAAACAGTTATCATTAGCCAACTTCAATTTTTATCAATAATTAACTTATTCTCATTAGTCATTTATACTGAGGCTGCATCAATATGCACAGTCTGCCAAAAGCAAAACGTGAAAGTCACAAGACACCCTCATCCAAAATCCATAAAAGCCTTCTCTCCCTACTGTACTACACAGCGGATAGTACATGTATGACAAATAGTATTCTTTTTGAAGATCCTAGTTCAGAATATCAGGATGCATAAAAGGTTATCTCAGAACCCAAACAAAGAAAGACATGAATAATATGATGGGTTATGTGAATACAAGCATCTTCTGCTACAAAATTCTGGAATTATTCAGTTTAAATTTTTAGGAGAATGAACCAAAAGTCCAAGACAGTGGAAAGGTGTGGATGAGAATATGGGCATGGAGCTCTCAATTTTTTTGAAGACTAAATATATATTTCAAAATGTATTTTTGACTTTCTCAAAGTAAAGATAGTTGTATTAGCATATCTACACATAATTAAGGAAAAGGGATCATTAAGTTTAGGTCAAATATTATTTAAGTTTCCTTTTCTTTTCTATTTTCATTTCTCTTTAGGGAAGGAATTAGGATTTTCAGTGCATTTCCGTGGCTTAGGTAAAAAGGAGTTTGGATTTTCGTTCAGATTTGTTTTTTTTTCAAATTTTGGTGGACATGCTGGCATCAGGTTTATTTGGGGATAAATGGGAGCTTGCCACACCGACTATGGAGGAGTCTAGAGTGGCATATGAGGCAACAGTATTAAGGGGGAAATAGACAGAGGGACCTAAATCTTGGATGTGTGAAAGTAGAGGGATTTATTTTCCAATTTTGAAAGTTCAGAGCTATTTGCAAGTGACCCAAAGTCCAAAGAGAAGTTTTGCATCTTACCTTATAACAAAAACTTTTCATGTGTGGTTCTTAACCAAGTTTCACAACAAAGTATATAATTAAAATTTGTTACAACGTACAAGTACAACTGAATAACTATGGGTTACATAGAATAATCACATGAAGGAACTAATGTTTTAAAAAAAAAAAGTTGAAATCTATTTATCTTTTACCATTTTAATATATAATAATCTCTGTATGCAATTATTATTCTTTACTCTTGGTGAAACAGTTTAATTATTAGTACAGTCACTTGTTTTATATTTCTTTTGCTTTATTTAGTTCCATTTAGTATACTTTCTCTTGGAATATCTATCTAGGACCTGTTTTATTATTTTAGTTACTTTTGTACAAACAGATTATTATGACTTAAAAGCTACCTCTTTGAATATAAAACCTAACCCAATGTTTTTAGTCATTTAATTTGATTTAATCTTACAATTCAAAGCTACATTTATGTTAAAAAAATTTAATCATTAATTCACAATGCACATGCCACATGGTGCATTCAGAGGGTAAGCTATATTTAAGTAAATTTGTTCAAAGTTCAAACATTTCTCGGTTAACAAGTTCATACCTAGAACATGTTAAGTATTCAACCTTGTCTTTTAAAATATTATGACTGTCCTCCCAGCACAACATCTACGCCATGTATATTAAGCATCTGTTATGACCTACTCCCCGGCCCCCAATATTTTATCCTAAACTCTGCCTCTATGACCAGCCCAAACAGATTAACCAATCCCAAAATGCTATTTCAATGGGTAAAGAGCAACAATCCAATACAAGCATCAAATATAAAATAGTAGCTCTGCCTCTGTGCATGTGATATCTCATTTCTAGTTAAAATATAACAGCTTATTAATAGACACAGATGCAGGATAAAATTTTTTCATTGGCATTTATGCTATTGGCATTTACCTTCAGTTGCCTCATTGATTTAGAAAGAAAGAGTGACAAGTGGCAGCATAAATCAGTGCTTGCTCTACCAAGGATCCAATTAAGGAAAATAAAATAGATTTCAAGCAGATGCCAAGAGAAGGCACTGGTCATACGAATATATCAACTTTGCCAGACATAACAAAGAAATAATCACAATGCTTGAAAGGAAGACCCAAACTTACCGATTATGAGCTTTTTATTGCCTTGTACAATATCATTACCAGCAACATTCACTAAAGAAAAGTTTAGGTTTTTCCCAATCTCTATTACTTGGTTGCAGTTCTCAACTTTTCGAAATGGCATCTTTATAGGAGGCTTTGTAGCCTGCTTCCAATTGACAGATGCAGGTGAAACCTTATCAAGTACTTCTAATAGAACCCATCTGCATATAATGAAAATTATAACCGATAGTTGAGTAGGAAAAACCAAAAATGGAAAGAAAAATAAAAAAGTGAAATAAATATGAAAATGAAGGAAAGAAAAAAAAAAGAAGCAGAAGAATGGAAAGCTTACCCATTTCTGACATCCTCAAAAACATTATTCACATGAATAGCAATTCCGAGACTGTTTATCCACAATCTGAAACATCTTTCTTCCCGAGATGTCTCTGCATCATCTGTCATCATCTCAGCAAAGGACATTTTATTGCTGTCAACTTTGTCTGTAAGGCCATTCCTACAGAAGTAGAAGTATAATTGAGTTTTTAATTTACATTAATGGATTTATGATGTTATGAAACAAATCTGCTATATCACTTAGTAGCATATGTAAGAAAGGATAACTCAACTAATTAATCATGACACATAGTGAAATACAAAATCTAATGTGCCGATATCATTTCCCATAAAATAAAAGCACTACCACTTTCCCCATTGCCTGGAGGAAAAGGCAGAAAACAGCCTGGGTTCCATGGAGAGATAACCAGAAATATTCTAACCGTACCAAGATAGAATGAAATAACTACCACATCCACAAGATCAAAAATTAACCATACCTATGCTGGAATATCTCAGCAACAAATGCAAGATTAAGGTTTGCTGACCCCTCAACAATGTCCTTGGAAGTGAGGTATCTCTTGCAATCCAATTTCTCTGCCTGCTCAAGAACCATGTTTGCTCTTTCTGTTGGATCATTTGTGGCCAGGACAGCAGGACCTGAGTGTTCTGGAGCAAGAGCATTAAGCAAGTAAGCATAAGCCTCTCCATCCTGCAGACAAAAGACATTATCAGACGTAGTAAATGCTTGCTCTAAAAACCATACCTAATCTAGGAATACATATATATATATATATATATATCTATGTATATATATAACACCATCTGCTAAGTGTGCCAAAAGCTACCCATAATCAGCTTTCAGTATGGTTTACAATTACATAGTGAATCTTTTCCTTTAATCTACTAGACAGTAGACAAGGCCAAAAAAACAATGATATGAACCACAAGTTCTTAACCATTTTAAGGTAATGACATGTTATTGACCAATCAGGTGAATATCAAGTGGGCCCCATCAGACGCAAATCGAAAGTCTGGACAACACACAAACCCACAGCTCTTAAGCATGAATTACCCAAAGGTCCCCTTTATGTCAGCCAAACTATCCAGAGTATCTCAGAAACCACTAATAAGGTGATGATTCCATTCACTCTCATCACCAACCCACATGAAGACACATGGAAAGGAGCCAGGGTACAAAGGAAATGCTCGTAAATGCCTCCATTCTATGTTCCCACAATCCTTCCTCTCAGATAGGCACACACAATCAACCTATCCACCATTTTGCTCTTTGATTATTGGTTGAGGTATTGACTTAAACATCAGAGAACCTCGGTGGCCAAGGCCCCACAGGTTTGTCACCATTATCTGCCATGCAGGAAGCTACCCAGGCTCCTCTCAAGATATACATGATACATCAGGTTCTGTCCCGAACTGCAGGCATATTGTATGTAAGAAAAGATGGTGCAAAATGTAAATTACTAACATCAGCTCAATGTGTTATCCACCTCAGATTCGGATGTCAGCTAAGAGTGATTACTTCTAAAAGTGTAAGTCAGTATGTAAATAGTTAGGTTTCTCTTACCTTTAAGTCAGAAGAGAAGTTTGTAACCTGTTTCTCATATCCCGCTTTCTTCAAGTGGAAATTCATCCATTTTAATAAAACCTTTTCAGGTGCTAAATTCATAAGCTCCTCCACATCCTGCCAACATTTTATAGGAAAACAAAGTATTTATTGTAATTGTAGTTACTAACATATTTATAGGAACCACTATGCTTCTAAATTAAAAAATCAAAGGAAATAATAAAACCAATCTATGACCTTGCTGTCTTCCACTAATTCCACAAGTTGAGGAGTTTTCTTCAGATTGACATCAGCTAACAATTGAATCTGATGTTGCCATCATATTGAAAGACAAACAAAAAAGATTGTGTCAGCACTATAAACTTTCTAAGTCTGCCCACCAACAATGGTTTTAATCCATGGTACATAAATTAACAAAATACTAAGTTTAAATAATCTACCTTGATTATTTGTGAAATCAGGCCCAGTAACAGATGTGGCTACAAGATAACCAATTAAAAAAAAAAAAGGGAAAAAAAAAAAAAGAGTTGAAGTCAAACCACAAACGCAAAAGTAAAGGAAGCAGTAAAGTGAAAAAATAAGATTGAACTTACTCTTCCTTCAATCAAATCTTGTGTGCCTATATTAACCACAGTGCACCCAATAGCCTTTGCAGAATTGAGGCAAAGGGTGTGATTTTCATTTCTCTCCCATGGATTAAGAACCTGTTTTGTGTTAATTGCTCGCTCATCTATGGTTCCAGGAACAGCGAGATTGATAAGCTTGCTGCAGGGAACAGTAAAAATAACAACATAAACATTAGCCTAAAAAAATGAAAATCTTATCAAAATAACAAAAACAAATATCAAAATCATCAAGTTGGATCCTGCACATCTACCAGAGGAGGACTCCATCTTTTACAAGATCAAACAAAGCATTTGTTGATGGATCAATAGGAAGAAACTGCTTCATAAATTTATCATCCTTCAAATAGTTGTTAATGTGAGAAACATAAGAAGCTTTCTCAGATTCATTGATAGCATGAAGAACAGTTGTAGTGGTTGCCTTCAGAAATGAAGAAGAACTTTTTGAACCACCAGTCTTTGCCGTTGCTCGGGTTTGCAAATTTAAATGTGCCTGCCAGTTAATATGATTTATTTAGCTGCCTGGCGCAATATAAATATAATGCATGAACAAGTACCTCTAGTTATAAATAAACTAGATATACAAGCATACACGGACATAAATAAAAATGCACTGCTATGTTAAGAACATATAATCTCAGGCCATTTAAGCATCAAATGGCATTTTGTTTGCAGTGTACTTTATTCTTCAGAAAAGCAATATATAGGTTATCCATACTACAATAATAGAACGAACACGTCAAAATCCAGGATAATAAACCTAAAGCCTCAGCTTTACCGAACTCACCCGAAGGAAGGACTCAAAATCAATTTCTTCATTCATGTTCTGATATGACTCCCGCAAGATTGCCTTAATCTCCGCCTCATCGAATGATTCATCAAAAGCCTTAAGTTTCTTTAAAAGGGATGGCAAATCTCCCACGGTGACTCGCCCCAATTCAGTCTTCACCGATAAAAACTACAAAGAAGATAACTCATTTCACATATCAGCCCAAGATTAACAGGTTGCCACATAATTGTTTTTTCAAGGAAACAAATCACTAATGTCAATAAAGCCACGACGATATTTAATAAAATAAATAAATAAATAACCTACTTTAGATTTCAAGGTTCGAAGCTCCACTTGGGTGAATTGGCTCTGAAGCTCTTGATCAGAAACAAGGACACCAACAAAACTAGACATTTTGAACCTGGCCGGTGCAAATAACCAAACGCCTCGAAGAACACTGCCCACAACATAGGCAGTTACAAGTTTATAATGATTCCGAGGTAGTCTCAGCATATCATAGAGATAGTATGTCACTAAACGACATAATGAAGACAAACTCCGACACAAAAGGTAAATGAAAATTAAACAACAGGGAAACCACCTCAGATATTAAAATTGAATGAGCATGCATATCTAATAACGCTTGCTTTGACCGATCCAATGCGAGGCACAGGCAAGAAACATCGAAGAAACAAAGCAAGCAAATAAAACCCAGATGGGAAATGAAGATGCGGTACCTTATAGACTCAGAAACTCAACCGAAAATTGTAAAAAATCCTTCTTCATTATCGTTGCGCCAGCTTTGGAATTCCGGGAAGAGATAGAAGAAAGAAAGCGAGAGAGAGAGAGAGAGAGAGAAAGTGTGCGTGTGTTTTGTCTGAAAATCAAAATGAGGTGGAGAGAAAAATGTGTTTGGCGATAGGACCCGCGAAGAAGCAGGGAAGGCTTTCTGCCGCTGCTGGCTTCCCCTTGGTCTAATATTATACGCTTTCGGCAGTTGAAACCTGACACCCCTCGTTCAATTTTCGTGCGGGACGTGTGTGTTGGCTTCCATGCTACTTTTTCTTTGTTTCCATTTGTTGATTCCTTGTCCTTGTTCCTTCTTTTTGTTGGTATTTGCAAAACCCACAACATTTTGTGTGTGTGTGTGTGTGTTAAATTATTTTTTTAATCCTTTATGATTTTATTTTATTTTTAAATTTAATCATTATAATTTAAAATTTTATAATTAAGTTCTTATGATTTTAAAACATTAATTTAATCTTTATCGACATCAATTTGTCATTAGATTTCATGTATTATATTAGTATTTTATGTAATTTATAATAATAAAAGGAATAAAAATAAATAATGAAATGAAATTAATGCACATGTATAATATATAATGTAATTTATTTTTAGTGACTTTGATGATTTGATTTAAATTATACATTTTAAAAATGTTAAAATGGCGTATATTATGTCATGTTAGTCCAATTTAATAACATACTAAGAAAAGTTTAAAGACAAGAATTACATTAAAAAATTTTAAAATTATAAGGGCTTAATTACAAAAAAATTATAAGGATCAAATTAATAATTTAGTTCTTGAAACTTTTAAGTTAGTCTTTTAAAGATAAAACTTCTTTATTTATTTTCCCTCTCAAAATAACTACTCTAATAGACAAAGTCATGATCACACAACACTAGTTAACATGTGTCATAAACAAGAGTCCATGTAGATATAAATAAGAAAATTTGTAACATATTTTAATAAACTTACTTATACAAAAATTGCACCGGGTTTTTTTTATTAGACTTAAGTGCAATTTCTTATATCTTTATTATCAAGTTTCTAAATTAAAATATGATAGATATATGATTTTTTAACAATAACAGGATAAATATATAGTTTATTTTGTAAAATTTATATATTTTTGTTAGTATTATTAAA
Source organism: Erythrophleum fordii (assembly GCA_032878935.1). Lineage (NCBI taxonomy): Eukaryota > Viridiplantae > Streptophyta > Magnoliopsida > Fabales > Fabaceae > Erythrophleum > Erythrophleum fordii. Next base: position 6,865,558 of record JAVQMF010000025.1, on the reverse strand, counting down.
AATTATATACTTATTATATTTTAATTAAAATTTTTATTAAAAAATTTATTATAATTTTTTTCCTTTTCCTTATAAAAAAATTTCTTAAAATTTAAAATCTTTTAATGTAAATATTTTTAACTTTTTTTAATTATAGTTAGAAAAATAACTGTATTCCAGCGGTCCATCTCGAAGTAAATAATAGTCACGCGCAAACTCGGGGGGATGCCCAATTACTCAAGTGGGCACAACTGGCATCCATTGGGCCCAGCTTTTCCACGTGTTCTTTTAATGGAATGCATCTTCTCAATTAATGACTTGGCCAACAATTTGACAAACCCTTCTTCTAAATGTATTTAGATTGAGTAAAATGAAGAAATTTTTTTTTTAATTTAGATATTTTATTTTATTTCAATTTAAATTATTTTTCTTTCATTCTTATTCATTTTTCTCAATACAAATAAAAAAATATTACAATTTTTTTAAACATTAATAAAAATGTTACAATTGATGATACATAATTTAGGTCAATTGGTCCACAACCTAACAGCTCCATAATCTACCCTGAGAAGTTGCCCCTCTCTAACGGATGAAGAATCTCTCTGCATTATATTAAATATTTATTCTAAATAATATTAATCTAGTATACAATCAAATTTCAATTGATACTGAGATTCAATAATAGAAATTATGTACTGAAGTTAACAATTTGGAACAGTGGTTTCATTAACCCTTACTTTTATACAGTCATTGAATCAGATTTCATCAATTTGAAAAAATAAAATAATGGTTGCGATGAAGATTTTATTTTGTTCTTTTTTTTTAACCAATAAAGTATCTTTATTTGGAACTCGAACTTTCTCTTGTGTCTATACCTCTTAAATAAGGGAATTGTTCTTTTCTTTTCTTTTTATTTTTTAAAACTTTATGTATTATATAACTTGTTATGTTGTAGAATAAATAATTTATTTTTCCTCATTTGGTTAAAATAAAAAGAAGAACATGACAACAAGACATTATTTATATGTATTAAAAAATAGTATCATAATAGAAATCACATTCTCCTTATACATCTTTTAATCAACAAATATGGTCAAAACCCCAAGAAAAAAATTCAAAGTAAAAATAAATTGCAGCAAGATAATCCAAAGATATAAACATAATCTAAATTAAATGATCAACAAATTCTCCCATCACAAGAACAACAACACGCCAAAACCCACCAAAACAAAGTTGCTCCAAATGCCAAATCTGACATCCCTGAAGGAAGAAGACCTATCAGGTGAAGACGACTGCGAAGAAGACGACGACTTGCCGCTCCCCGCTGCCGGAGAATCCGCAGCAGGGGCTATTTCCGGGGCCGGTGCCGGAGCCGGCGATGGAGGAATATCAGTACCAAAAATGGCCTCAGGAAGCAAAACCTTATCAATCTGGTATATAGCTACGGGGTCAGTGGCATACACAGCACTGCTTACCTTGGTCTTAGACCACCCGGAACTTATATGCACAGTCCCAGAAACATCAGTGAAGTTCAGAGTGTAATCCCCACCAGCAAATGTTGGAGTAGAGCTGGTTTCACTGAGATTTCTGAAGTCCGAAAGAGAGTAAAAATGAGGGAGCGCATGGAAGAGAATGACCTGCTTGATCTGGTCCTGCGTGAGTTTGGAGAGGGAAGGCTTCTTGAGGGAGGAGAAGGCTGAGTCTTTAGGGATGAAGATGGTGATGCCTTCTTCGGTGTTGTTGGCTTGGTTCTGGAATGTGTCGATGACTTTGGTGGACTGAAGGTAGGTGAGGAAGGTGTGGAATGGGCCGGCGACGGTTAGGAGGTCGGTGAGGTTGACGTAGTCTGGTGCCGGTGACGGTGCTGGCGATGGAGTAGGGCTCAGTGAGGGTGGGTTTGCAGTTTTGGCTAATGATGATGGTGATGAACACAGCAGCAGCAGAGTGCTGAACATGAGAATCATGGAAATCTCCATATTTTTTTGCTTGCTAGTTTCTCCAAATTCCTGGAAGAACCAACCTCCATAGCATTAGATTTCGGCATTATAAACCAGGATTAAATAAATTTTTTAGTAAGTTAAATAGACTTCACGAGAGTTTGGTTGAAATTAAGTAATTTTTTATTTTTAAAATATTTACTTTTTATAAAATAAAAATTATCTTATATTTTAAAAATAAAAAAAATTTGTGTAATTTACTGAAATTTTTGTTGTTTCATTTGATCTCTTTAATTTTAAATTAGATAATATTATTTTTTTTATTTTTTAAAAGGATTCAATTTTATTTATTATTGTTATATTATTTATCTAAAATTTAATAAGAAACTTAACAGTCGATTAATTCAAATGTTATTTATTAATTTATATTTAATTTAACCTTTATGTCAACAAATTTTAAGATTTAATATTAAGTTTTGATCAGAAACAAGACAAAATGAAAAAAAATTTATGCTTTTAGGGAAAAAAAAAAGTAGCTAACATTGCTTGAGAAATTAAATTAAAGTTTTTTATAAAATTAGATAAATCAGAAACATATTTAAGCCCGAAAACCAAACAAATAAATAAATAAGCAGTTGAAGAAAAATGTTTAAATTGGGTAAAATCAACTTCCTCAAAAACATTAAAAATTAAGTAAAATTTCCACTTCCCCAATCCTTTTTTTTTCCTCTCTCTCTCTCTCCCTCTTCAAGTGAGCAATGACTGAAACTAGATCTTAAAACTGATACCACAGAACAGAAAAGGAGTAATGCACATAAAGAGAGCAGCTTGAAGAAAGATCTAAGAATGCAGATTGAAGCAGAGCAAGGAGATGCAATTGCAGATCAGAGCAAGACGTAAACAGCATGAAAATTTTGATGCAAGCGCAGAACACTTTCCCCAATTGCTTCAATGTCTTTAACCAGTAAAAAAGGATGAGCGAGACAAATGAAATTCCCAGTGGAAAATTCCAGATCAGAACCCCAATGTGATGAATGCCGTTGCTTATTATTGGTTTCATTTCCCCAGAAAGTTTTTCTCGGTAAAATCAAGTCAAAAGTAACATCCGTAAGACCAGTCAATGACAGATCTAGTAAGATATATATATATATATATATATATATATATATATATATATATATATATATATATATATATATATATAAAAGCTGATCCAAAAGCTCAACCACACATACAAACAAAAACAACATTCAAATATAGAGAGCACAACAACGGAGATTGAAGGGCACTGACCTGAAGAAGAGGAATCCAGAGAGAAATGGAGAATCTGGTGTGTAGTATGAAGAAGAAGATGGTGGGAGTGGTTCTTGCCTTGAGACAAAACGTGGTTTTATATTGCATGCTTTTATTCTCTAGAAGGGAAAAGAGGGCCTGTGTTTTGTGTGTATGGAGGGTGGGCTTTCAATATCATATTCAACAAATTACTTGTTTAATCCTTGTGAGAACAACCTTGCACTCTACCCCACCATTTGTATCATTTTCGTGTATCTCATGTCTTTTTTCATCAATTTGTCATCTCCACAAGTTATCTATAATCATGTTTTGTTTCAAAACTATTTGTTTCTATTTTAGAATATATTTGGTATTCCAATAGTGAAAACATAGAGGATGGATCCCCTGCATTGCCTTCTATGGTAGGGGATGTAGGTAAGGTAATAATGGACATTTGTTTATTTTACGTGTTTTTTTATATATTAAAAATTTTAGTTGCAAGAATAAAAATTTTAATTATAAAAATAAAAAAATTTTAATTATAAAAAATAATTAAATTTTAAAATTTGTAATTATAATGACAAAAATTTTAATTGAGAAATTTTTTTTTGTTTATTGCACTTTTAAAATAATTTTAAATTTTAATAAAAACATATTTTAACTTATAGTCATGAAATGAAATTTTTTCAAAAATTTTAACTGTAATATTTTTAACAATAGTGAATAGAATTGGAAAAAAAAATTATGTTTATAATAAAATGGCTTATAAGTTTTAAAATATAAAATATAATTTTATACCGTTAAAATTTTTATTTTCAAAAAAATACACACATATGATCACATGTCATGAAACCACTACCTTAACTCACTACATCGCCTATACACACTATGCAAGGGATCCATATTTGAAAATAAAATAATATTTGCTAATATATGTATATTTTTTTAGTAATAATTTATTTATTTTTATAGTAGTTAACATAAGAGGATAAGCTTTGCATTCACTTCAACCATTTTACTTTTCCAATATGATTAAAGGCAAACCATCAATCTTGAAATTGAGAAATTCGCAAAAAAATTCATTGCAAAAACTCTTATAAATTAACAAAACTAAAATGACAATGCATATAACCATACATCATATGTTTACTTTTAATCAGTCAGTGGGTGAGTCAAACCACACACATCTACTCATATTTAAATATAAAAAAATTATAAATACATGCCTTTTAATTTTAAGTTATTTGCAAATGCTTAATTGTGAAAAATAGAAAGAGGGTTAAAAATAACTTAATTGAATGAGAATTAACCAGTATATATTATGTACAATATAAAATATTTCAATTATTAACATAAAAGCAACTTGAGTCGGTTGTGTTTGAATTGACAAATTAAACACCAAACAGTCAAATCAATTAAACACTTAGTTAGCCCCACTGGAAGCTAATGCCAACTGTGAACTCATTATACGGCAAACATGCGCAGCAAAAACCACAACTCTGTCTTTGTCGTTCATGGCATATCCATACCATCCTACCTCAAACGACATCACTCTCGTCTTCTTGGACCACAGCGTCTATAAGTCGTTTTCTATAAAAAAAAAATTTCAAATTTTGCATTTATTTTTTTAGGTTAATAAAAGTCAGATTATAATACAGTGCATGTTACAATAAATTTGGATATTTCATTTGATACAATCTTGGATTTTTCATTATAATAAAACAGTAATTTTTTAATGAACAGAATTAATTTTATATTTAGTTTATGACAAATAACATTCTTAATACAAATTGGTTATTTTTATTTTTTTGCTTAAGAATGAATACATAGAGAATTAAAAATAAATAAACATATTGAAAATGATTTTAAGAACCTAGAAGTAAAAAAAAACAAAGTAGGTGTGAGCAGAGAAGAGACAGAAGAATAATGAGAGAACATTCTTTTCATCACCATAAGTAATAATCAAGTTTGAATTGAATGGAACAGTAATTTGTTTACCGTGGAAAAAAGTTGGCACAACAGTACTATTTTGTTATTACATTTAAGCTAGCCGTAATTTTAAGACACTTTTTTATTGTATATGTTTATAATGTATGCAATTAATTGATGATTGAAATAATTTAAGGGGTTGGTTTAGTTATAAAGAAGATGTATTTTCTGCACTTAAAAAACTTTTTTTTTAAATACACCATAATATACCCTTAAAATAGTTTAGAGAAAAATTTAGTTTAACTTGACGAGCAAGTGGATTCAAAGATAATTTTATTGTTAAAAAAATGAGATTTAGATTTGAGTGATTTATACATCTACATTTTTGGTCATCCATCATTGTTTTAGGTAAAATAATTTAGAATTTTGGTCCTTCATTAGTTCGTTATATAATTTATAATTTTTTTTAATAAAATTGATATAATTGAGACCTTGAATTTAAATAATTAAAGGTAATGTCATGTAATTCATTGGCAATTTGTTATGCAATTCAAGTTTTTATAATTCTCGCATAATAGAATTGGACTGAGATAGATCAAATTAGTTGACTTAACTGGCACAATGTGATTACAATTTTTTTTCCCATTTTTTTGCCCGATTCTTAATGTAATTGGGTCAAATCATCTCATGATCACCTTTAATAAAAAGGGTGAGTTTGGCATTGACAGAGATATAAAAGAATTCAATTTCTCTTATCTTGAAAACGAGGAGCACTGCATGTTCTTTATTTATTTAGATTTAGATTGTTTAAATTTGGTTTAGATTATTTAAATTTAAAATTTTTATTATTTGTTATGTTAATGTTAAAAATTGAAAAATTATTTTTATTTTATATTATATTTTATTTTAAATAAAATTTTTTTAAATTAATTAGAAAAACTAATAAAATCTGAAGATCTTTAACAGTCCATATTATAAGAAGTACCATCTATTTCTCAGCTCCGAGCAACAAAGGGTTTGCTGACAAAATAAGGTTTACTGAAAACTATGGTCAAATTGAATATAAATGTCAAGAATAAAAATAATAGGTTAATTTTTACTAAATAATAATAAAGTCAAATAAATTGAAGAGGTTACGTTAATGGCAACTTAAGCATGTCTAACTAAAATATTATAAACATGATTTGCCCAGTCAGTACTAGTTGCAATGGCCTAATCAATGTAACCAACAAATTAGCGCACATGAATCTCGTTTGACCAGTCAAATTAATTACCAACGCACATGATCACTCTTCTTCTTCTTCTTCTTCTTCTTTCTCCTCTCTTCCTTTTTTTTTTTTTAATAATCAGGTCACAAACAAAATTTTGTGAATTCTTTATTGAAAAGATAGATGTTCCATTACCTTTTTTTTTTTTTGAGACATTATACGATGGAAATAAAAAAATTAGATAAATTATACTCTCGTCTCTTAAAAATATCTAAATTATTATAAGGTTCTTTTTATTTTAAAAATTTATATATTTTCTAAAATTAAAGGATACATTTCATTTATCTCTCTTATAATAAAAAATAAGTTACGTTTATACATATTTACATTTAAAATATTTTTTATATTTATTATTTATATAATACAATACGTATTAAATATATATTTATCAATAACATATAAAAATAGTCAATTTTTTAAATTTAAAATAAATTAAATTTATAGTTTTTAATACAAAATAAATAATATTAAAATAAAAGTTTTTAAAATCTATTTTTTTTTATTAATTTTTATTGAAAATTAATATTATGCTTTAAAATATTTTAGTCATATTTTAGTTTCTAAAAAATTTATTTATATTTTTATGATAAAAATAGTATTTAATTTAAGTATCTTTAGAAAAAATAATTTACTCTAAAAAAAATTTAAGAGAGAGAGAGAGACATGTTTAATAGCTTCAAACTTAACTTCGAAAAACTTCACTATTGTTGACTGATTATAAAAATTCCCTTCGTTGAATTTAAGCAAAAGAAAAGCTACATATATATATATATATATATATTCAAACATAGTAAGTTGAATTGGTGGAAGAGGAAGCAAAGGTTTGAATACTGTGAATGCGTAGAATGAGCAGTCGAAGATATGAAATGAGAGAAAGATGGGAGATTGCTGTCGATGTGGGACTAGCAGCTAGCATAGCCCTATCAACCTGAGTCTATTGGCGGGTCTTCTCTTCTCTTCTCTTCTTTCTTGCTTTCTCAGAATGGCATGCCACATTGATGCTGACCTTCAACAATTGACCCTAAGCATTGCAGCCCTTGTTAATATCTCCAAGAATCCGACGAACATATAAGTGATGTGTACAGTTGGTTGAAGAGAAATTTTTGCCTGTATAATGTATATATACCCTATGGTTAAGGACTATTTTATACATATCTGCTTATTATTTTATATATATTTAAAACAAATTTGATCGTTAAGTGTATGTACGCTTAATACATTTCAAACTTTTTCAATGGTTTGACAATTGCAATTACAAACTACTAAGTGAATGGAGAAGAATCTCGACGTCTTGTAAGGGACCACTTGTTGAATATTTTCATCTAGTTGAACGATATAAAAAAAGATATAAATATAATATATATACAGACACACATATTAGAGTAGGTGAAATAAAAAATAATTTTTATATTTTTATTTTTAAAATGATAATTTAATAATTAAAATAAGGATTACAAAAGTATAATAAATATTATACAAATTATATGAAAAAATATATATTTGTGTTGTGACAAAGTATAATAAATATTATACAAATAATCTAAAAAATGATTCTTATGAAACTCAAGATGAGTTTTGGTAGGTTGGGATCTAGATTGGACTAATTTGAAGAAACTCAAAATATTTGATTTATTATTTAAAATTCTGCATCCTACGTCACAATAAAAGTTGATAAAATTATATCTATAGACTTATATCATATAAAATTTATGATAAAATATTTTAAAAATCAAAATTATTTTCAAAAACTCTCATTATTAATGGTTTTAGAGGATTTACTATCAGTTTTAAGGGATTTATTATTGGGTATAAAAAAATTTAATGTTTTCATGCACTTAATAGTAAATCCTTTAAAATTAGTAATAAATTATCTAAAACTTTATAGTAATATTCTAAATGTGAAATAATATACCATAAAATAGGGCATAAATGTGGGAAATCAATATCCCAAGAGTCATACATTCTTGAAGGAATATGAAAAAAATGGTTACAATTCTTAAAACCTAATGGTTACAATTATTGAAAGAGATTATCATCAATATAAAAAATCACATAAATAATATGATTATAACATACCTTAATCATATAAAAAATAGGATTATAACATACCTTTCAATGAATTTGAGAGTTTAGAAACTAAAAGGACATCCACCATAATGGATGGATTCATAACACTTCCCATTGGATATTCATTATATAAGGAATATGCCTCATTAAAACCTTACTAGAGAAAAATCTAGTGAGAAAAAAAAAAAACCCTAGTGAAGGAAAAAAAGTATACCATTCCTTGTACACTCCCCTATTCACAATATCACTGTATATCTTTGAGTTGACATATCCTAATTTTATATACTAATCTTTCAAATATTGAGGTTGGTAGTATCTTAGTGAATAAGTTAGCTAGATTATTACTTGAACGAATTTGTTGAACATCAATATCACCATTCTTTTTGAAGATCATGAGTGAAAAAAAAATTTAGTGAAATATGCTTTGTTTTATCTTTTTTGATATAACCTTCCTTCAACTGAGCTATACATAGCGCATTGTCGTCATACAGTATAATCGAAGTTTTTTTGCAAGAAGATAACCTATATGCTTTTCGAATATGTTAAGTCATAGACCTTAACCAAACACATTCTCAGCTTGGTTCATAAACAGCTATAATTTTTGCATGATTTGAAGAGGTGGTTGCAAGTGTTTGTTTAGTAGAATGCCATGAAACAGCTATATTTCCACTTGTAAATATGTAGCCGGTTTGAGATCTAACTTTGTGTAGGTCAGATAAATATCCAACATCTGCATATCTTAGGAGTTTGATCTAAATCCATTTATATATAATAATCCCATATCAACATTACCTTTAAGATATTGAAAAACATGTTAAACTCTGGTCCAATATCTCCATGTTAGAGCTGAACTAAATCTGGCTAACAAGCTTATAACAAAAGCTATATCGGATCTTGTATTATTAGCAAGATATATTAATGCACCAATTGCACTAAGATATGATACTTCAGAACCAAAAAGTTTTTCATTATCATCTTGAAATCGAAAAATGTCTTTTTTCATTTTCATATCAAATAATTGAACAACCATTAGGATATTCAATGGATGTGCTTTATCCATATAAAACCTTTTAAAAACTTTTTGTATGTAATTTGATTGATGTATAAAAATTCAATCTTTCAAGTGTTCAATCTGTAGGCCGAGACAAAATTTTGTCTTTCCAAAATCTTTCATTTCAAATTCTTTTTTTTAAATAATCTATTTCCTTTGAAATTTTTTCAAAAGTTCTAATAATATTTAAATCATCAACATATACAATGATGATTGCAAATCCTGAATTTGATCTTTTTATGAAGACACATGGATATATATGATCATTCTTATATTCTTCCTTTAACAAATATTCACTAAGATGATTATACCACATTTGTCTAGACTGTTTTAGTCCATACAAGGATCTTTGCAATTTAATTGAATAAAATTCTCAAGACTTTGAATTATATGTTTCAGGCATCTTAAATCCTTTTGGAATTTTCATATAGATGTCATGATCAAGTAAGCCATATAAATACATTGTAATAACATCCATAAGACACATATCAAGTTTTTCATGCATTGTCATACTAATAAGATAACAAAATGTGATTGCATCCACCACAAGAGAATAAGTGAATTCATAATCAATTCCAGATCTCTGTGAAAACCCTTGTGTAATAAGTCGTGTTTTATATCTCACAACTTCATTTTTCTTATTTCGTTTATGCATAAATACCCCTTTGTACCCAATGGGTATTACACCTTCAGGTTTTCGAACTATAGATCCAAAAACCTCACATTTTTCAAGTGAGTTTCAATTCTGCTTGAATTGCGTCTTTCCATTTTGGCCAATCACGGCACTCATTGACGGATGTAGGTTGATGATCCTCATTATCATTTATAATATTAAACGCTATAAAGTATGCAAATGTGTTTTCAAAAATTATTTCTTTACAGTTGAATCTTTTTCTTGTAGAAATATAACTTTTTGAGATCTCTTCATTTTTATTAGTTTCAAGTATTTGAACTTCTTCTCGAGTTATGTTATTTGTTATGTCTTTAGACTCTTTAAGAGTATCTATTTCTTTAATGGGATCATTATGAATAATTGGTTCTTTCCTTTTACGAGAATTTTTATTTGTTGAACCGATTGGTTTGCCATGCTTCGGGTATACTTTGGACTCATTAGCTATTTCACTTACAGATTGTCCTTCAGAGACTTTAATTCTTACAAGAACATTTGTAGCTTATATATGTGACTTTGTTACTCTCTTTAGGTCAATAAATACATCTGGTAGTTGATTTGCTATATTTTGTGAGTGGATTATCTTTTGAACTTCAAGTTTATATTATTTTGTATGAAGATCAAGATATGTCAAAGTATTCCATGTAATTTCTTTAACCAGTTGCTTATCTTTTTCCTCCTTAATGTTGAGAAAACTAACTCGTCAAAATAACAATTAGCAGAACATATTGTAAATACATCTCCTATTATTGGCTTAAGATATCTTATAATAGAAGAGGAATCATACCCCACATATATTTCCAACCTTCTTTGAGGTCCCATCTTAGTACGTTGTGGTGAAGCTATTAGAACATTTACTGCGCAATCAAAAATTTTAAGATGAAAAAAATTTGGTTCCTGACCATAAGCCAATTATAAAGGAGAGTATTTATGATAATGTGTTGGCCTCATGCATATAAGTGCTGCTACATGCAAAATTGCATGTCCCCAAGTAGAAATAGGGAGATTCGTTCTCATTAGTAAAGTCTTAATAATTAATTGAAGTCATTTAATAAACGATTCAACCAAATCATTTTGTGTATGAACATGAGTTACAGGATGTTCAATGTTTATTCTAATTGATATGCAATAGTCATTAAAAGTTTGTGAAGAAAATTCTCCAACATTATCAAGTTTAATAGACTTAATGGTATAATCTGAAAATTGTGTTCTTAATCGAATGATTTGAGCACGTAATCTTGCAAATGCCGGGTTGCGAGTTGATAACAAACATATATGAGACCATCTACTAAATGCATCTTTTAATACTATAAAATATCTAAATGGTCCAGATGATGGATAAATAGGTTTACAAATGTCACCATGTATACGTTCTAAAAAAGTTGGAGATTCTTTCAACTTTAGTTAATGATGGCTTAATAATTAATTTACCTTGAGAACAAGTAGCATATAAGAATTCCTTAGGTTAAAAAATCTTTAGGTTTTTCAATGGATGTCCATGTGAATTCTTAATAATTTTTCATATTATTATTGTTCTAGGATGCTTCAATCGTTCATGCCAAAATGAATCTATAAACTTTTGGTTTATAGTTGTACGTATTTCAATTTTACTAATTTTTGTATATTACAAATTAGAAAAGAAAGCTGGTAATTTTTCTAATATCTTTTTCTTACCAGAAACAATGCTCGTGATATGGAGGTATTCATTATTTTCTTCACATATAGTTTCTATATGATATCCATTACGGCGAATATCTTTAAAACTCAACAAATTTTTTTGAAACTTAAAAGAAGATAGAGCATTATTTATCGTAAATCTTATTCCTTCAGGTAATATGATAATAGCTATTCCAGATTCTTAATTAATCTTGTATTGCCAGAAATTGTAGTAACTTATGTTTTACCCATTTTTATTTGAGAAAAATATTTTCTATCTTCTAATATCGTATGAGTGCTTGCACTATTTGTGAAACATATATTTTCATTCATTTTTCTAAAATTAAACAAAACAAAAGTATAAGAAATATTATAAAACTCATACATGAAATTTCATATAAATTTATAATTATAAAAAAATAATTATAAACACATAAACCTATTTTAAGTATCAATATTTTCTTGTGAGAAATTTGATACATCTAAATGTGTAATATTTATAGGATCATTGGCAAAATCATCATATAGATTAGCAAAATTGGTCTTAACACCTTTTTCATTTTCCTTCATTGATGCTTGATAGAGATCAACAAAGTGTTTTGCTGTACGATAAGTATGTGACCAATGTCCATTCATACCAATGATAATATGAATTTTTTGAATTCTTCACATGTTTCTTTTATCCACATGTGTTTCCTTGTTTTTCTTCCCTCATATTCTATTTTTAGTAGTAAACAACATTCTTATGATAAAGAGTATTATTTCTTCCTCAGCCACATCCACGACCTCGATCATGACCACGATCACGTCCATGTCCTCATCCATTATTATTGATCATTGTCACATTCACTTCAAAGAACAAAATAGAACCAGTTGGACATGCTTTATGATTTTTCATTAATAGTTCATTATTTTGTTTAGCCACAAAAAGGCATGAAATTAACTATGAATATTCTTCAAACTCTTTTTCTCTATATTGCTGCTACAGGAGCATATTAAAGGCATGAAAAGTAGAGAACGTCTTTTCTAACATATCATTTTTAGTAAATACTTCTTTGCATAATTTTAACTGAGAGCTAATATAAAATATTGCGAAGTTATATTCACTAACTGATTTAAAATCTTGCAATCATAGATGCATCTAGTCATAATGAACTTTTGGAAGAATAACGGTTTTCTGATGGTCATACCTTTCTTTCAAACTATTCTGGAGTACAAGTAGATCTTTCACCATAAGATATTCAGATTTCAAACCCTTATAGAGGTGATGACAAAGGAAAATCATTGCTTTAACTCGATTTTGCATTAACTCATTGTTTCCTTCTATGATGCTATTTCCAAGATCCATTACATTAAGATGAATTTCAGCGCCTAAAATCTCAAACAAATAATTCTTTCCCGAATGATCAAGGGCCACAAATTCAAGTTTCGTAAGATTTGATATAATAATTCAAATATAATAAAACTAAAAAAATTAATGAGTAGGATGGAAATATCTTACCTTTCTTGCTCAAATGGTCAAGAGTAAATTCGTGTTGATAACGTGTTATGAAACAACTTGAGATAGAGAAGAGAAAATATAGAATATGGGAAATGCTTTTCAAATTTTCTATTCCTCATTCTCAATGCAAATAAGATGCATATTTATAGGTACAAATTTGTAACTCTAAACAGTCACATTCTAAATGTAAAATAATATACCATAAAGTAGAGTATAAATATGGGAAATCAATATCCCAAGAGTTACACATTCTTGAAGGAATATGAGAAGAAAAGCTGCAATTTTTGAAACCTAATAGTTATAATTCTTGAAGGAGATGATCATCCACATAAAGAACCACATAAAGAATAGGATTATAATATACCTTTCAATGAATTTAAAGGTTTAGAAACTAAAAAGACATCTACCATAATGGATGGATTCATATTAATTTTCTTTTTCTTGTAAGTACGATCAATATTTTTCAAAATTTGTCTAAAGTATTCTTGTCTTGAACTATTTTAAGGATATACTTTTATTTTGACACAATTCCTTTAAAATTTTATCTTCAATATACTTCTCAAAAGAATCCAACTAGTAAACTGACATTCTTTCGTGGTTTAACTTCTAATATGTTATGGAATCATGATCAATGTTTTAAAAATTATGCCAATTATTAAATTGAGATAAGAAGTAATTTATGATTTAATGATCTAACTGTAGCTAAATTGAGGTAAGTTATTTTTTAATATATATATATATATAAGTATAAATATATAATATTTTATAATTAAATAAATACATATATTGTCAAATACTATTTAAAATAAACATAAATATTTAAAAATATACATATTAGATAAAGTATTTATATATAACAATAAATTTATAAGAAATTAGTTTAATAGAATTCAATAAATATCATAAATTCCTATTGTTGAATACTAAAATTTTGATTTAAATTAAAAAAAAATCTAATTTTTGATCCATTCAGGATCAAACTACTTGTTTTTATTGATTTTTCTAGCTTTTGACTCATTTGGCCCTTTTTTTGCCTAGCTGATTTTTAGTTCAACCAAACCAGAATTATAATTGGTTAACCAACTTGTTAATCTGATTAACCAGTTTGATCTCATTTTCTCAATCATAATTATAGTTATGAGCCACGTATTACTTTGTAGCTTTCTCTTTTCTCCTTACCAATTTTTCCTTTGCCATAAATAAACTTTTCAGTACGTGAAAAACTAAAATATTCACTCACCAAATGCTACATTAATTTTCAAAATATCGTTAGTATAAACCAAGTTCATTTTTCAGGAGGGTTAGTTGTGCCGTGTGGGCTGCAACGACTTGAGAACAGTTAAGAAAAATATGAATTATGAATAACCAATTAAAATAGTGGTAATGAAGATTGAAATTTGAAAAAAAGAAAAAAGAAAAAAAGAGACGTTAGATGACATGCGATACAAAGGTAAGATGGTAGAATCAGGTGACGAAAGCAGCGAGCATTTGAAGGAAAGAAAAAAGATTGTCATTCAAACAAAGAATACATTGTATCCTCCATTTCTCTGTGATACCTTAAAACCTCATGTACCTACCTTTGCTTTTAAAACACAAGAAAAGATTACCATGTCTTCAATTTTTTATTTGCATTCTGATACAAGAGACGAGTTGGGAACTTTTATTATTACAATTACCAAAGAACCCTCTCTCTCTTTCTATCTCTTCCCTTGAGTCAATATTATCAAGGAAATTCTAAGTAGAAACCAAGATATGTGAATTTCTTAAAAGGAAAAAAACTATATTTTATCTCCTTGAATTAAAGCTCAATTACAAAATTGATAATTAAACTTTAAAATATAATATAATATCTTCTTGAACTTTGGACTATAATAAAAACATTAAATCCCAATTAAAATTAACTACAAGAAGCTACTTTCTTACTTCAACAATCTTCACGGATTAAATATTGAGTTGGGATGAAAATGCAAACAGGAGAGGATACGTGAGGATCACATGGTCTCTTGTAGTTAATAATTTTAACTGAAATTTGACATTTTTGCTTCATTCCAGAGTTTAAAGAAATACTTTCTTTTACATTTTAAAGCTTAATTGTTGATTTTATAATCAAACCTTAATTAAAGAAGATATAATGTTCTTCAGTGTTTCTTAAATCAGTCATACAGAAACTAGTATATGACAAATTGAGGAAGAGTTAGTATGGAAAACTGGGAAGCTCTCCGCCTATGTTCAAGCCCAATCCTTCCGGATGTCAAAAGTGTAGTTGATCTCCAAGTGACATTTGTTATCATCATCAACAAACTGCAACAGCAAAAACACAACCGTAAATGGTACCATCATAAACATACAGCATTAAGAAGAAAAATAGAGCCAACTGTAAAGGAAAATCATATTTGATCCTTTTATAAATTATTCTTTTTAATTTATACTCTTAATTATTTTTTTTAATTACATAATAAGGGGTGGGGGAAGGGGATGGGGTTTGAACTCCTGACCCTTTGCCTATGGGCAAAGGGCATTACCACTGTGGTCCAAGGCCATTGGCAATTTACACTCTTAATTATTAAAATACTTGCAATGTTGTCTTTTCATCCAAATTTTAATGTCAAAATTCACAATATGCTAATTTGGATGTTATTTGCCACCAAGAAAGTACAAGTGAACAAACTGATAATTTGGTCTTAAATTTTGGAGGGAAATGGTTAGAAAGGGCAACATTGTAAGCATATAAATGATGGAGGACTAAATTCATAGAAATTAATTGTGAAGGACTCATTTGAAAGTCCACCTATCTTTTCCTCTAAAATTTTTAATTCAAAAAGTTGTTTCATAGTTGACCAGAAGAGGAAAAAAAAAAAAATCAATTTCTTTCGTACAAATCAGAAGCTTAGGCAAAGTAAAAGCGAGTACCAAAAGAATTTTGTATCAATAAAGAAACTTCTGCTTCACCACAGACCAGAGAAAAAGTGAAAAAGGAAGAAAGAAAAACTTAAAATTTGTTCTTCACATCATCGCTTCTCTACTGAAAAATAAATAACATTAGAGATAAATTAAACATGGAAGAATTGGCAGGTGCTTTGAATATATTGGATATCGCATCAAATTGGAAAAATATCTCCACATATTTACCACGTGTCTGGCAAGAAATTAAGGTACACAAGGTGGCAAGAAATGATATGTTGATGAGAAGCATCACAAATCTGAAACATCTGGAAAGTATTACTCATACCCTTTCATAGCTTAAAGATCCTATGAAAATGGTTACTAGAAACAGTGGCAAGTAATTATAGTTTGAAACTGCAACAAATTTCAGCACCGAGAATACTTCATCATAAAGTTCTATCTCTGGTAGAGCTAACTCTGACTGATATGGTGTAATGATGTAAAATTTTGAATGTGGAGGCAACTTCATAGAAGTATAGGCTGCTGCAATAGTTTTTCAAAGTTCCAAATCGGTGCAAAAGAAGAAAGGGTTGCCTGGTGCTGCTATAAATAAGCTCTTTTGGTTCTTGTTTGGGTATGACAACAAACTAGGCCTTAAGATCAATTAATTACAGGGGTGTAATTTGTAAGTTGTATCCCTTATATCCATTCCATATAATGGTTTTCTAAATACCAGCAAATACAAAAGTTATTTCAAAGGAGAAATGCATAACTTTAAAATCAAATCTGATGAAAGACTTTTTCCCCTACCACCGGCATTTCCATCAGACAAACCCTTAAAACAACTAAAGGCTCATCAATATATCATAGACAAACAGTGATAGCTAGCCTAACAATATTAGCAGTCATCTAAATAGAAGTATTCCATTTGCGTATGGAAATGCAGACAATTCTAATACTTTATTTAGTGGTAGTTTTACCTTCGATCTTGCAGAATATTGTCCTCTAGCAAATATCCCAGAGGGTGTGGTTTCTTCTGGCATCTCATGTGTGTAAGGCTCTGGCTGAGGGCTGAAAGTTCCCAGCATCTCTTTTGAGCTGTCCACTGAAATGATACTCATTGTAAGAGAACGCCTTAGATCAGTATATTATAGGCCTAAATACACCTTTGGTACCAATAATTTCATAAAAGGTTTAATTTCAACTCCCTAGTTCAAAAGTAAGCAATGTTGCTCTTCTAATTTTTTAAAAAAATCTTATTTTGTCCTTCTATCATATCATCCATATAAAATTTAACACAAAATTTAGCAATTTGCTAACAAAGGTGTTATTTATTTACCTGGCGCGGTTAACTCACTCAAATTTAGTATCCAAGTCATCAGACTGTTAAATTTAGCCTTAGATTTTGAATGGATATATGACCAAAGCACAAAATTGGATCATTTTGGAAAATGGGAGGATAGCATTGCCTGTTTTTGAACTATACAGACCAAATTGAAGCTCTTGTAAAGGTAGAGGAAGCCTAAGTGTATTTAAGACTATATTATATGTTTGGAAAAAATTATACAAAAACTTACCCTTCATACCAGTCTTCCAGACAGTATTGGTGTACTTAAAGCCAGACACAATATTGTTGCTCACTTGGAAGGCGAATTTCAAACGGTAATGACTACCTTCTTTTAGAGTAAACCATAAGCCTTTTGGATTTCCATCCTCAGGAATAGGAAGAACAATGTCATCTCTGCCAGCAGAAATGATTGACAGACTAAGAACTTTCACATTAGGTTCAAGAGTTTCTGGAAAGAAAGATTGGCCAAAAAAGAATTCACGTTATTTGATACAGGGATAGAAAGAGAATATACAATAACTAATAATAAATTCAAACTTCTTTGTATAAAGAAATTTTTATTTAAGGGTACTAACAGAAGAAAAAAACATTCTAACCAACAACTTTTCAAGATGGTCATAGGGGTTCTCCATCTACTCCAATGAAAAAGAGATGATAAGGGTATTCTGAATGACATGCTATAATAATAAGAAATAGAGAAATCACAAAAAGGAATGAATTACAACCTCCGATTTTTTCTAATGATTTCCTTGTCACAAGTATAAATAGAGCAAACTTAAAATGGGCCAAATTTTGACTTTCTGTTTCCACAAAATATTCTGTTGCTAAATATAATTCTTGCTTTACAAACCAACAATTATTAATATTATTTTTTTATATAGAAATAAAATCAACAAATTGTTAAGATGACGGCTACTTGAAAAAACAAGAGGATGCAGGAAAAAGATGTACTTTGACAATTTGTTCTTTTCTCTGTCTTCCTTTTGGGGAGGTTTTAATATTTCTTTTGGGAAGGACTTCTGCAATATCTTCAATAAATGGAAGAATATTACACACCCATAATACAATAATCTTTTAAGCACCTTTCGTGCAGCAAGATAGTTATATAAACAACTTTGAAAACAAGTAATTTCTAATGTAGCAACTACGAAGCTCAGACACCTAATACTAGATTCTTGGTTTCATAAAATAGTGTCTGGGAAATACTAAGAGAAAGCCAGAAATATGCCAGCCTTTTTGTATCAGAAGGACCCATCTGTTCAAAATAACTAAATTTCTCAAACTGCTCAGCAGTGGCTTCCAAGACAAGTATCATTAGGACAGCAACTAGCAAGACATTTTCATCATTCCTATATTGAATTCTAAAAATGTTAAACTTTGATCAGAATTAGAATTACAACAATTAATAGTTTCACTTACAATCAATCACATTTAAGGAAACCAATAAAAACAAACCAACTAGAAATGCAGTATACGACCACAAAGGCACATACTGCCCAGGAAAAAAGGACTCTACTCAAATAATCCCACTCTATATTAACTTTGAATGAGCAAAACATAACCATTTGATTTTTGATAGACTACTTGCAATTTGCAAAACGGTATATTTGACAAACCGGAGTAATATCAGGGTGAAATGTTGAAATGGTACCATGGAGAGAAGAAAAAAAATAAAACGGTACTGCTCAGCATAGTTATCCTCATGAGTCATTAGTCACAAGATATACCGCCATTGAAATATATTGAAAACAGTAGTAGAAAGAAACTTTTTCTTAACTTTTCCTAAACAACCTATAATTACAAATTTGAGTAATAAGATTATAAGGGAAATAAAATACCTCCAACGTTGTTCATATCCACACTGCCAAGGAGCTGTTCCTTCCATCGCCTTAGGCTCTCATCGTCCTGTAGTCTCAAAAACCAACAAAAAGAGATTAAGGAGGAAAGGAAGAAACATCAGAAAAGAAAACTGTGGAAATGAGTAAATTACAATCTACCTCCCTTTAGTTTGGCCAAAATCAGTATAGATTTAAAATGTATCATTCAATATCTCTTTTAAAGCCCTCTTGGTTTGTTCGGTTATCACCTTTTTCACTTATATTTTGAATATTTTCATAGTGTTTTTAATACCACTAACAACTTAATTTAAAAGATAATAAAATTCTTTTAAGTTTAAAAATAAATCATTCTAACTTTCACATTATTATTTTGATCAAAATTAAGTCAAAATATGACAAGTGGTGACAGAAAACCATAAGAAAGTTGGATGAAGTCAAAATTATTTAAGCCAAACCAGGTAGTATGTAATGTACCGAAACATTCGAATGCCGCAGGTACTGACCTTATCTTTCTCAAGCTGATCTTTAAGAGAGCACTGAGGCCCCAATTCTAATTTGGTTGCCTCTTCGTCTTCCTCCTCCTCTGTTGCACAGATAGAAGACTCACTCGCATGTCTGCGCAAACCCTCACCTTCACTTTTCTCTCCTGCTGCTTCTCGACTTGCTTGTTTTTCATCAGGCTCCATCTTCTTGGAACTTTAAACGGCTCTAATTATATCGAAGGTTGTTGGCTCATCAACACTCACAAGGAATCAGAATAACCAAATGGGAAAACCCACATCTCAAATTGCAAAGACAGAAAAAGTTATGTACTGTATGAGACCAATGGATGCAAAATTCAAAACAAATTTAGGTCTAGGCTATGTTTCAGAAAACCCAACAAAGAAGACAGACGAATACACACCAACAAAAAAAGGGTTTGAATTGTTCAAAATTTGAGAAGGGGAGAGAGAAAGATGGGTAACTTGGGGGAAAAGGTCGTGTGGTGATCCGAAATGTATTCAAGGAAGAGAGAAAATTGTTTTGTTGGCCATTAACTATTCAGCGAAATTGAAATTGAAAAGCTCTATTTGGTTGTCTATGCTTTGACTCCCCTTTAACTTCCATTCTATTTCCCGCGCTGAAATGAAAGTGCCGTTAAGGTAGGAAAGAAATACTGCAAGCGTGTTTGTCGGGACTCAATTCGGTAAATCGTTTAGGTCACTTGTAAAACCTGTGCAAGTATGGCTCCTGATAAATTCGGAGTTGGGTTGACTTTGAATAAGGACTCCGACTTGAAAAAAGGACTCCTAAAAAATTAAAGTGCCGTTATTTTTATTTTTTTGAAAAAGGACTCGAAATATATACATAAATGACATTATAATTATGACTGTGTCATATTTATATTTAACTTGTATATGATTTTTTATTGATTATTTTAGTTAAAAATCATAAGTTTAAACGTAATCTTTGCAAAATTACACATTATATATATATATATTAATAATTATTTTTATATATTTATGACATCATTCAATTTAACCAACAATAGAACCAATTGAACTGTTTAACTTGTAACCTGATAGCCTCTCCAAGTGAATGTCTACACTACAAAAAATATAACGGAATGTGACAGATCCCAATTCTATCGTGTGAGGTTTACCATGCGAGAGTGACTCTACTCAAATGAGTTTGTGCTTTGTCTATATGACAGTGTTATGTTATCTCTTCATGTAAGAGTATCTAAATCCAATAGTGACTTAAGCTCACAGGAGGATGTCATCTATTTATCCTAATTAGAATTTCATTTGGGTCCCTCACAAATGAAACAATTACCAAGTTGGTCCTTACATAAAGCTATCAAAGTGGCTAACCCGTGTTATGGGTTAAATGGGATAACCCATTTATATCCACCTATTTAAACAAACCATAAATTTTAACCTAGCCCACCAAGTAAGATAAATAAGCCAACCTAATCCAATAAAAAAAAAAATTAAAAAAACAAATATAATTTATTACTATAATATGTATTTTTAAAAATTCAAACCCTCATCTTAAACAACTAAATCTAAGCTTTAAACACTCAAACAATTCTTTTAAATTTCAACAATCAAACAAAAATAACTATTTATCAAACTCAAGTCTCATCAAACAACTAACACAAAGTAAAATAAGTAATGAAAATTTTCAAATTTATCCATCAAGAGCATTTGAATCTTGTTTTGAATGTTAATTCTTATAGCAAGAGTTAAAATATCATTCTAATTTTTAAAATTTTTAAGATTAATTTTTAAAAAAGCCAATTTATAGGGGTTGGCCCACTTACCGTTAAGTGGGTCAGGCCAAATCTCAAAATTATGTAAATTGATAACATTTGAATCCAACTCACCAAAATTTTGTGTTAAATGAGTTGACTTGGTGAATTTAAACTATTTTGTTGGTTCTATCCTTGCATATGTTTGCCACTTAAAAACTTAATGGAAAGCATGATGTAGACCATTAAACATTGAAGTGGATATGTTAAATACCATGTCACCCTATTTTTTCTCTTCCTTCCATTTTGGTTCATGACAGATAAATTTTTTTCTCAATTTAGTCCTTCATAGATGTTTGCTCTAAAATGGTCCCTTACAAATGAAACCATTATCAAGTTTGTCCTTCCATATGGTTGTTGTTTAAAAACCTAATGGAAAGCATGATGTAGGCCATTAAAAACTTATCAAATTAGCCCCTTACATGAATTTGTTTTAGGTTAATTTGATATTTTTATGAGTATTAAAAGCACTTGAGCTTAAATTGCAGGCTAAATGGTTGAGTTATGCATGTGGGAGTATTTAGAGGTTAAGTCTGAAGAAGAGGCAACACAATCTTACAAAAATCTGGTAATTAGAGCGTCATAGCCATGGATTAGTAAAGTCACTATGCTAGCGCTGAAAAATGCAAAATGTAGCTTCAAATTACCCTATTTAAAGAGTTTATAGATAGATTACTTCAACAAATTGACAAAGGGGAAGATCTTTTTTGACCCAATGTGAGATTCTTTAAGGGTATTAAAGGTTTTTGGAGCTCTTGCATAGGGAAGAAAATGAAAAACTAGAAGGAGATAGTTTAAACACAACAATCAATGGTTTACCCTTTGGTTGATTACTTAAGACTTTAGTCTTGAGCAATGTTCTTCATCCTTCCACCATTTTATCATAATTTTTTTTCAAAATAATCCTCCTTATATTTAAAATTTTGAGCTAAATTATTACTTACTTATTCATGTGTCTCTGTTATTTACTAATGATTAAATGCCAATGATGAAATTAATTATTAAAGTGTATGATTTATAGGAAATTGAAGTTAATGCTACTAGTATATTAGGTTAATTGTTAATGTCTATTTTTCCTTACTCATTGATAATTTTTATGCACTTAGGTCATGCATGGGTAATTGTTTATTTTAAGAAATTTATGTGAATTAGACTATATGACAAGTTTTGAACCTAAGACTCTATAACTTATTTTATATTCTCTTGAGGCAAAGTTTTAGGCTTTGTATGATTTGTTGATATAATTTAGGCATTTATTGATTATGTTTGAGCCCTTAACTTAAAGTCTATCACTAGTACCTGTTTGAGTTTTAATCTAAATGATTACTTACATTGATTTTACTTTATAACCCCAAAAAAATCATTGACCCTTTTTGGGAGAATATATTATCACTTTATTTATTTATGGTTTTGAAAAGGAACATTAAGGTGAAATAGGGTAGTAATTGTGAGTTTGAAATTCAAAATTTTAAGCAGTGTAAAAATTGATTGTGAAATATTTGCTATTTGTTGAATGTGAGTTATGCAAAATTTTTGAAATAACAATAGAAATTGTTTCTATAATTTTTATTTCCTTGTGAGGCATGCAAAATATGATGAGAAGGATGAAGAGTTAATAGAGGGAAAATGATTAAAAAAAAGGAAAATTTACCCCGATATAAAAAAAAGATGGGAAAGAAAAATATCTAGATAAAAAAAAATCTTAGTTTGAGGGAGTTAAGAGAGAAAGAAGAAAAGAGTCCCCCAAAAAAAATGAAGGCTATTGAAAAAGAAAGAAGAAAGAAAAAAAATAGGGAGAATATTGTTGAAATTTAAATAGGAGACAAGTATAGATAAGATATGGAATAAAGAGATCCATGGGAGATCTTTTTTAAAAGGTGGCAACCACAAAGATGAAAAGATGAGTAAGAGCTACAATTCATAATATCTTAGGGAAACTCTAAAGTCTATCAGAATTCTAATTAGGTTTATAACATAAATTAATTTTTTTGATCATGTAGCTTAAAAATGACCCAACAACAAATGACATATTTTACAATCAAAATTGAGGTAGTTACAAGTTCATTTAGATATCATGACATGTATACAAAGGTTCAAGTAGTTGTTAGTGTCCATTTGACACTTTTCCACAAAACAATTCCTCCAAGACATCAGAAGATGTACTTAAAAGTAGATTTTCAAATTATCTATACAAATTGCATAATCTAAATCTAAGGAGGCTAATGATTACAAATGGATTGAATCCACTCTAAGTTTACATGCAATTTTAAGTACCTTATAGGTACCACATAACTTTCTTTGTAGCTCTCTATTGATTTAATCCAAGATTGCTTAAGTATATTTACCAAACTCATTAATAGCAAAAGCTATGTCAAAAAACAAGTGTATACTTAAGCATGCATCAAGATTTCTAATGCAATAAAAGAAATGGGACACATTTTATTCATCATTGAGGACATAAATATTATCGAGTCTTTCTTCCCTTTTTAAGAGGAGGTGTATTAGCATAAAATTGAGGGTGGACAATTTCACTCACATAGAATCTTACCAAATGTAGGGTTTATGAGACCAACCAAAAACATTGCAAGTTCACAATGGATCTATCCTAAGAGGATACCATAAGATCATAGTTCACACAAAAATGAACTTGCTCCTACTTGCCTTTGATAAAAATATTCAATTATTTCACTAAACCAAAAGAATATGTTAAAGCAATGAAAATTTATTTCTCATGCTAAGATACCTCGTTGTTCTTATAAGTCCTCATCATGAGTCGCATTCAAAGTTCTCACAGAAATTGCATGGACACAATAGTTGGAATGGCAAAAATATAAGGAAACTTAAATTATGCATACAATATAATTATGAACAAGAGTTTCCTTCAAAATTTAGGTAATACAAATTGTAAATACATAATTGTTATTTATCATGATCCTACCTAAAGGTATAAAATCACAAATAACTAAAAGAACTCAATAGGTATTTCAAGGATAACAAAAACTAATGTCTTTAATACTTCTGTATCGATAGGGTATAAGAAAAATTAAAATATAAAGTAAAATGTATTATAGTACTAACAAAGTAGGTTGACAATATCATAGATTAAAAATATTTTTGGCACAAAAGTATCATACAATCAGTTTGTTGATATTTATAAAATTTCTTATCTATCATAATCTATATATTATCAAAATTATACCAGATAATGTCACACCAATAAAATATGTTCATTACTTATATAATATATCTCATGTAATCCATTAATCAAAGTGAAAAAAAAATTATATTTCACATAAAAAATTTCATAACTAATTCCATGATAGGTGGAAGTATAGGTATTTAAAATAGAATTACATAAAATTGGATCAATATAAATAATATGTTCATTCTCATATTCAGGTAACACATGAAAATTCAAAAGGTATACGTCTAATTATGTAATGTTACCAATTACAAATGTGTTCAAAACAACTAGATGATATAAGAGTCCCTTTCATGAAAGTTATCTAAAAATATTTTAAGAAAAGGATTAAGTATGTTTTAAAACATAACTATAATTCTCAAGTATTCACCATACATAAGATATCAACAAAATAAAATATCTTTTGCCACAATAAAAAATTTCTTCTTAGCCATAAATTTCAAAACTATAAAACTTTTAACATTAAAGATAAATATTCATTATTGAGAGTTTAACACAAGTTTTATAATTTATAAGAAAAATATATATATCTTTGCTATAAATAATTTATGTGCCTTTTATGAAAGTTCACAATTTAATTGTGAACTAAAATATTATAAGACACTTTATACCAAATATGTGAAAAATTGCACAATCATAATTTTATAAATATGTTCTTATTTTTCACAAAATATACAAGGACTTCCTATAATAATAGATTACATTGATAATATTATATTGATAAAGTATATTTATTGTCAATGCAATTTACCTAGCAATTATTGTGCCACATAAACAAATAGAGGGATTACATATATGTAAACATGTACATATTAATTAAAATAAAATGCCTTAATCAAATTAAACCAAAAACATTGTTGTAATTGGTCCCATGATAAGCAAGTATAAGTAAACATACAATCACAAAAGCCATAAATTATTTCATAAAAAAATAAAAGACACATTATCATACTCAACAAAATTGATATCTTTAACAATAATTTATAAGAGTATGAACATATAATTAGGTGATATGGTGTATAATATACAAATATTATTTTCAAGATTGTGAAAACAAACCATGCCTTAACAAGAAAAAGTAAGCAAAATAACCCATTATCAACAAAATTCTCATATTGATAAATAATCTATTTAATTTGTTGCATTGAATCTAGATCACCAAAAAAATATTCTCTAAAGTGTTCCAATATTAATTAGATTTCTCTAAGAAATATGATGATATCAAATTACTTTTATATGCACAAGATTTTATCACTTTAGTGATCACTAAGTGCATATTAGTATATATCTAACAATGCAAAAAGACAAATTTCCAATAGCATTTCACATTAGTATTAAAAAATTTTCATTTGGTACTAGAAAGTATATATTATTACAAGATTTATAACATACTAAATAATTTATAAATCATTTCAATGATTCCAAAATTATATCTAAAATTATCTACCAAGAATTGGAATATTCAAGATGCCCCTTGATAAAATTGGAATCCATCTATAATTATTATCATATGCTACAAATACCAGTGCCACATGTTAATTTTATAATATTTTCCTACATGTGGCAATTATAAAAAAATAATAAATATTTGAACAATTATGTAAGTGGTTCAATATAAAGACAACACTTACTTTCATTACTGAAACCCTTTTATAATTATAATAATTGCTCATAAGAGAAATTACATCTCCATTAAATTTCTCCCTTTTACGTTTATCACAAAGAAAATTTTAGAAATTACCTAAAATCAATTTTTCATAATTTTGAAAAAATATTAAATGGTACTAAAACAGTTTTTAAAAAAAATTTTAGACCCAAAACTTGATATGGGCTATTAAGATTTCAAAAACAACACGAAATTAACAAAAATAAATTAATTTTTGTTAAATGCCTAAAATAATAAATTGTCCAAAATTTTAAATGACCTATAATCAGTTATTTCAATTAAATTTACTAAGATACCTTTATGATTGGACGCACAATAGGTGAGCATATAATTAAAAAATTTCAAAGATCTATTGTCAAAATTATTATAATCAAATCCTCAAAATCCATATAAAAATTAGGTTCAAATTTTAATTTCAACATAATAGACATATAAAAGATATAAAAGGGCTAGGCCAAGTGTGCACACTAGACCTAAAGGCTTGGTGTGCTTGGTCATACCCTACTAAATCAGGTTGAATTGAGCTGGCCATTAAAAAATAAAAAAAAGGCTAGGTTAGGCCATAAAAGTGGGCTAAGCTGGGACTAGGTTGGCCTTAAGGGCCATATTGACTCAACGTGACCCAAAATTTAAATTCAAAAATTCAAAATTTTTTTTATAGATTTATATGAAAATCTTAATTTTTTTAATGGCAAAATATAATTTTATAAGAACTTAAATAATTTTTTTTAGTCATTTTATATTTTTTACAATAAATTAAAAAGAAAGAAAGAAAAAATTAAGTTGCCAAGTACTAAACCAAGCCACCCAATACTAAAATTGGGTTAGGTTCAAGTAACAGGTTTCAATTTTGAAACCCATTTAAAATTAGGTTGAGTATCGAGTTAAGCCAAAACTCAGCTTGACTCAACCTATGTTCATCCCTAATTTGACATACCAAAATGTATCACCGCTAGGAATGTGAAAAATATATTGTAAAAAAATACATGTGGATAATGTACACAAATTTTTGGCCTAAAAACCAAAGAGTACATAGCTTAAAACTACTATAGAGTATTATACAGATTCTAAAACAAATATTTTGGGCATCCAAAAAGTTTGGAAAAAATTACTATTAAATAAGCGACAAAAAAATTATATATGTGGCCTAAAAGTTAAGCCAGAATGGGCCTAACTAGTAAACTCATGCATCCTATGCACTAAGAGGTGCATATGGGCTTGATTGAATGGTGTCCTTCTTGCCATTTGAGGTATAAGTAAGCTTTAAACATGCATTTTAATGCCATTTAACATTAACAAAATACCAAGAATCATCTATAAAGGAAATTGAAGAAGAATACATGAGTGGGCAATAGCCAAAATTGCTTCTTTAAGCTTGGACCTCTAAGCTTCAATAATGGCAGATTTCTGCCATGACAGTGTAGAGGAAGCTTTAAAAATGGCATGTCAACTTGAATCCTCAACAACAAACAACCTAAATGCATCCATAACAATGAATCAAGCACCCAAAAAAAAAAAAAAAAAGTAATTTAGTGAGGCAAATAAAAAAAATCCCAAAATTAAGTCTAGAAAATTTTCCACCTTCATTCAGATGGATTCAATAGATTTAATAGAATTAAAAGGGTCAAATGGTATTATAAACAAGTGAAGATCAAAATCCAAGTGAAAATTAAATTGAAAACCCTTACAAAAAAAAAAGCTTAAATTCATGGGTTTGAAACTTTCTTCTTCTTCAAAAAAGAATAGTATAATATGATTGAAGAAATTCAACATATATGGAATACATCATATAAATTTTTTGTAAAAGAATTGCAAGATTCCATATGAACTTAGATCAACAATCAAAATAAACTTGTAATAGGGGAAAAAATTCCACATCATTTTACATATATCTTACAATAGATCAAATGTGAAATTTCTTTTTCTTTCACAAATCATCCATAATGACAGATGAGCATAAATAGCAAATGAATTGATAATGGCTTTGATAGCAATTGTTAAAAGAAAATTGGGAGATTAAATAGGGATAGTATCTGATAAAATGCTTGGCATCTTTGATGAGACTGGAGGTCCTAGAAACAAATGGCGGGCGCAAAAGTTGAGGGGTAGAGTACAACTTACAGTACTCAAGATTGTTTAAATAGTAGATTAGAATTATGTTTTAATATAAAACCTAACTCTTGTTAATATAAATAGGGTAACTATCTTTAAGTGGGTTATGAGTTGGGTCCTTTTTCTCTAAATGGGTTTATAGATAGTCCATCTATTATAGGTTATTTATAATATACCAAAACCCAATCTATTTATATAGTGGTTATTACTAAATTAAGTATTATGATATTAATATATTATAATATGTTAATTAGTCTAATAATTAAATAATACTAATCTATAACAAAATTAATTAATTTTCCAACAAATATATCATTTACAATTGTGCTTAATGATATTCTGTTGTTTTGCTTATGTCAATAGGTTATGGAATTTGCTTACATTAGTGGAGAAAGAATAGAAGGGCAAGCAGATAAAGCTCCTAGTAAAAGAAATCCTTTGTGTAGTTTAGCTTGTATAAGTTTTTCTAATGCTTACAAGTATATAGCTATTCACATATACAAATTTTATGATTTTGGAAAATTTTTCATTAGCTATTAAGCTTTGAAACTTTTATGCATTGCTTTTCTTTCCTTTTAGTATACATCTTGCTGCAATTGTTGAGGGTAACAACCATTTGACAATTATGGAATATGCATGAATATATAGGTAAGTTATCTTTTCATTAATTTTTTTTTTTTTTGCTTGAGAATGAGCAAAAATTTGAGATTGGGGTATGATAAGTTTTAAATTTATACATGTTTTCATACTTTGTTACAGGACTTATCATATGATAATCTAGTTTATTTTGAATGTTTGTGAATATATTTAGTAATTTTTAGTTAACTTTGTCTTTAAATGTTTATTTTATTTTTCAAATAGTTTTTAGTAATAATTTGATAGTTTATATTAAATTGATGTTTCTAGGTTTATTAAAATCATTTGAGCTTTAATTGCAAGCTAAATGGTTAAGTTTTTGCATGTGGAAGTATATGAAGGCTAAATTTGAAAAAGAGGCATTATAATCTTATAGAATTCCAATAGTTAAAGCAACGTGTAAAAATGCAAAACGACGTAGCTTCAAATTACCCTATTTGAAGAGTTTATAAATAGATTCCTTTAGCCACTTAATGAAGGGGAGGACATTTTCTAACTGAAACTAAGATTCTTGAAGGCTATCAAAGGTCTTTAGAGCTCTTGGATGGGTAAGAAGATGGAGAACTAAGAGAGACAGTCTAAACAAGACAATCTATGGTTATTTGGTCAATTACTCCAAACTTAGATCTCAAGTAATGTTTTTCATCCTTCCTCCACCTTTCTTTATCTTTTGTTTTTATTCTTGTGTTTAATTTGTTTCATTGTATTTTGATTTTGTGAATTTGAATTTGGTTGTATTGACATCAATATCATATAATTTAATCTATGTTTAATTGCTCTATGCATGAATATATGTTGTGATTCTTTATGTACAATTAGTGTTGACAAAGAGTAGATTACTTAGGATTATGTATTGGTTGATGATGTTTCAATGTAATTTGCTTGGAATTTATGTTAAAACAAATTTAGAACCTAGTGATGTATTGGTTGACGAAATTAGGTGATAGAAACTTTACACACAATGTGCATCGCAATTTGATGTATTGGTTAATGAAAATTGTGTAGTTAACTCAGGGAAATTGGTGATGTGTTGGTTGATGAAGCCATTTTACTTAGGGGTGTATGATTGGATAGGAGAGTAAGCATAAATTAATCTCCCATCGCTCATGATCAATCAACTAGAGTCAATATTGTGCTGAGTTTGTTGCGTTTATGTTTTGAGTCTAGAGTCTTAATTTGTGTTTTAATTTGAGTCTTTGTTATTTTTATATTTTCCGCATTTAAAGTGTTTGTCCTAATGCCTAAGGGAGTGGTAATTAGGGAGACTGGGGATATTAACTTACAAATATGTTTATAACTGTAATAATTAACAACTTAACCCTTATAATAAGTAAAATGTCCTAAAATTGTAAGTAACAATCCTTGTGAGATCAACACCTGTACTCCTAAGTTTATTTTATTATTTGGGCAACTAGGACCCTTGTTAGTTTTATTTATAAGATAGTCTAATGCATCACTTAGCACCACGTGTATTTTTCCACCAAGGTTTCAGATTTAGATGGAACTATTTACGTAGATTCTTTACCTAGTCTTAAATGGGAACACTGTGAATGGATTTTAGATTCAAGGAAGGGTATAGCAGAAGATTTTTCTTAGGATTCTTCCTTGACAAACCCATTCGAGGCCCTTCATGCACCTTCTGCATCGACCTGCAAACTCCCATTCTCTCTACATGACCTTGTTCTTTGTCTTCCCAAACACTAATGCTGTATTTTAGATGAATTTGTGAAAATATGTAGTAAGGTTTGTCAAATTCGAGAGCTCATCGACCTTGAATGAATCCTACCTAGCTGGTGTGCTATATCCAGTTTTGTTTGTTTTGGGACAACTATTCAGGTGAAGCAAAAGGTATGGAGCCCAAAGCTGCTGTTCAACAATTTAATCAAGCAGCAAGCGGGGGTGCCATGTAGGAGGCACGTGCGTGGTTTGGAGTTGAATGGAAACCCTACCTCCTACACCCTTTCCTAAGTCCAAAATACATTCACAATCTTCCTCTTCAAGATTAAGTAAAGAATCCAACCAAGTGGCTTTGTCTAAATTTGAAACCTCGATGGAAGATTCATACTTGGTACCATGAGAAGTTGAAAAAAATGAGCCAACCAAAATGCACAATCTTGAGTATATGAAATAAAAGAGGAAAGAAAGACTGACACAGTAATGTTGCCATGTCAACTTTAACGATCCACATCATGCTTTGCATTAAAATTTTAAATCACAGGCATATAAAAGGATTAATTTGATAACGAGTTTATTTGTGATGGATCATTTTGAAAACAAATATATATAAAAAAAAAATGAATTGAGAAAATTCTCACGTGTAAGGGATCAAAATAAAAGGAAGATTAAAAAAAATACGTTGTCAAAACATTTAATGTCTCCACATCAACATTTAACCAATCACATTATGCTTTTTATTAAGTTTTCAAATAGCTGGCACATAAAAAAATCAACTTGATAAGGATTTTATCTATAAAGAATTATTTTGACAATAAACATTTACAAGAGATCAATTTAAGAAGCCTCAATTTGTAATAGACCAAAATAAGGTTTTAGTCATGTAGTTTTTTTTTTTTAATTAAACTATCAAAGCATACATATTAAATAGATTTTTGATACATCACAAATATTTATTTTCTCACTAATTTTATGAATTTTTAATAATCTATTTATATAATTATTTTTTTAGTAAACGAGAATATATCTCTTAATTAAGTAAACTATTATCGAGAACTTATTAGATCGGGAAATTTTTAAATATATATTATCATTTGTCGAAGATAACCGTACGTTTTATCACTCCACTTTAGTCAAATTATTTTATAAATGTAATTTACTGTATTACATTATTTTATTATAAAAAAAATGATTTTTTAATATATTGAGTCAGGACTAAATTTGGACTAAGTGATGAGTGTTACCGTTAGAGATACAAGTCTAGATTCTCTTTTTAGTCGCGTATATATTTCGTTTGCCAGATACTTGCGATAAGAATGATTCTCTCTCAAGGTTGATACAAGTCTAATATTTGTGAGAAATTGTTCAGGTTATTCTTCCAAGTGAAAGCGCGGAAAGAAGGCGCAAACAATTTAAAGAGAATTAGAGATGAGCATTCGAATTTTAAAATATTTATTTTGAATAACTTATTATTATTAAATTTATGATAAATTATCGTTAATTTTAAATAAAATCTCTAAATCTTTAGAGTAAATATTTTAAAGTTTGGTTCCTCAACTCTAATTTTTTCAAAAGTTTAGGTGAGACTAAATAGCTAGTCACTGTCCTGTTGCATCACAAATTTAAATTGAGGATAATTATTATATTTAATTTATATAAAATATGTTATTTTATTGTTATCATTATTTTATTTCATTCTAAGACAATTATTAAGGAAGGACACAATAGTTGTTTTTTTTTAATATTATTTTTATCTTACTAAACACAAAAATGGAATATCATTTTTATACCTTTATATATCATATTAAATATAATTATTCTATTCTATTCACATTTTTATTTTTTTATTTTCATACATAACAATTCTATATATTAAATAAGATATAAAATGTAATTTTTTTTGGTAAAAAGAGCAATTATATAATATTAAAATTAAAAAAAATTACATTTACTATATTTTTGTTAAAAATTAACGTCAAATACCCAAAAATTAACCCCAAAGTTGCTCTGAAAAAAATAAATTGACAATCAAATATGCATGCCTCATGTAGTGCGATAACCATTGCATTAGTAGGAGTTAGTGATTGGTATCATATGTATTTAGTCAAACTTTAAAAAAAAGTACGATTGTCCACGTGATAACTTTCAAGACAAAAATGATGGATTGCATGGGAAACCATGGTCGCAAGTTCTAATGGCCAAGTCAACATGTGACTAGTAGTACGAAAATAAAAAGTCCCTAATTCATACCTTAAAGATTTTTAACTATTCATAAATTTATAAATGAGAACCAAGGTATTAAATATGATAATTTCCTTGATAAAACGTCCCTATTGACTCCACAAAGTATAGTACAAATAGGGTGTGTGACAATATTATAACGTGCATTCTTTAAATATACACTCTTTTCTTCTTCTTTCATCAAATTTATTATTATTATTATTATTATTTCATTTATTGGTTAAGAGAATTTAATTTTTTTTTTTTTTGGTAAAAAATAAGAAGAAGAGATGACACTCTCAATTCCTGATAGGACTTGAAATTCCAACAATAAGAGGTTTATTCTATACCTTCGACTATTACTAAGGATCTAATCACCTAAAATTTTAGAGATGAATTAGCTATCAGATCACGAGTAGAGGTTAACAAATCAGGCAAATTATATGGGAGTATCCCACTAGTGGGTGAAGGATCTCCCTACAATCGGTTCCCACCAAGTAAGACCTGAGTGAGTGACAAAGAAAAAAATTGAACCTACAACTCAAAAATTACAAAATCGACCCTCTGTCACTTGTGCTAACCTACGTTGGCAATTTAATTGTTATTTGGTGCGGTGAGTCCAAGTGTGTGCTTCAACAATGAAAGGAGAACAGCCAATCCAATGATGACCCAAGGCCTAAGCCCAAGCCCAAATCCCTATTTACCAGGAGCTCCCTTAAGACATAAATAGCAATCAAAGATTGATTGAAGGGTTGGTCAAATTCAACAATGTTGTTGGCATAGTCGGAAATTGTGATGACATGCACACGTCTTATGAGAAATTTTTTTATGTAAAATAATGATTTGTTTAGTATATACAATTATTTTGAATAAAATTTAAAAGGAAAAGAAGATATGAATAAGATAGAATAATTATGTTTAGTATGATATAAGAAAATGTTATTTTATTTATTTGTTTAGTTAAATAAAAATAATGCAAAAATAAAAAATACTAAGTAAATAAAAAAATATCTTAAAAAATAATAAAATGCTGAGTAATAATAACAAACATATAATATGTTTTGCATAAATTAAATATAATAATTTTTCTTAGTTCATGTACTTATTTTAAAGAAATCGATTTTTTTTTTTTTTACTATTAGCTACCAAATGAGATATAGATATTAATTTTTTTCCCATTTCCTTCTAGGCTACCAAAGGGGGTATAAAATGGGAAGAAGTTGACTGTGTGAAGAAAGGCTTCTTCTTCTTCTTCTTTTTTTTCTTCTTTTCCTATTTGAAAGAAGTAGTTAAGGCCATTAGATGAAATCTTCACGTGATCAATAGGATTTCTTACCAAACTGGACCGAAAGAGAATGATGGGATGGGGAGGAAATGGGTGAAATGGAAAAGAGCTTTTGATTGTTGATCTAATCTGTCCTCTTCGCTATCGAATTCCATTGTCACAATGATTATGAAAATTACAATTTGGATTTAATGCAAACTTCTTTGCTTTCATCATTATAAAAGCAAAGTAAATCCCAGCAGGTACTGATGAAACTATTGAAATCCCATTTGAAGGAGTGTTCTCACATCAAATCGTAGGGCCATTGAGAGGAATAAACCAGTTGTATTATAGATTTCACTGTTAAATTGTCTGCACTGGTAAGGTGAAATTTAATAATAAAAAAAACTAATATCACAATATCATTGTATAACAAGTATTTGATTGTAAATCAATTGAAATATCACAATATCATTTACTAAAAAGAAATCAATTAAATGTTCAATTGATAACTTATGAATCTAACTAGATAATTTCTTTTAATTTTAAATAACAAAAAATTAATATGAGGATAAAAAAAAAAGAGAGAGAAGGAGTACACCCTTAAAATTATTTAAAAATAAAATAATGTAGACAAAATTTAAAAATACTCTGACTATTAAAAAAATGATAAAAATAAATTTTTGGTCCCTTAATTTTGAATGAGGTTTCATTTTTATTTTTTTAACTTTATTTTATTTTAATTTAATCTCTTAATTTTATTTTATATTTTATTTTTTTCTCTTAACTAAATATAGTTTTAATTTAATTCTTTAATTTTTCCTTAAATTTCACTTTTAGTTTTTAATTTTATTTTGTTGGAGTTTAATTCTTTTACTTTCAAGAATTACTCCAGTGTTTTCTTCTTTCAAATATTGTTAAATTAATTAAATGCTTAATACAAGGCTCTTGTTTGATTTCAACTCTAATAATTTTCTATTAAACAGCTTAGTAGTGTCAGATAAAAAAAAATTTGAAGAGTTTTTTAATGTTAACAGATTAAAAAAAAATAATAAAATAAAATCTATGGTAATATTAAGGGATAACATTGGAACAAACTAAAATTAAATAATAAAAGTAAAACTTGAAGTTACGGGATAAAATTAGAACAAAAAAAAAATAAAAGATAAAAATAAATTTAAATTATAGTTAAAAGATCAAAAGTGTATTTTAGCTTAAAATAATAATATAAAGAGAAAATGAAGTAAAAAAAAAAGAAATAAAAAAGAGTAAATCCTTTGTTGGAAAGAAAAAAAAAAGATTAAAATTTCATTATAAAGTATTTTTTAATTTATTCTCTTATAAAATCATCCTTTTAATTTAATCTTTCCAAAAATTATCATTTTAATTTAATTTTTTATATATGGGTATTTTTGAATTTGTGTCTTACAAATAAAATAATTATCAATAATATTCTTATATCAATCTATTATAAATGAAATTAACAAATGTAATGACATATAGAATTTTTTTATGAGTTATCACTTAGTTATTATCATATAACATATAAATTAATGATTAATTTTATTAGTAATAAATTAAAAAAATATTATTTATGAAAAATTAATTTGATAAATAATTCTATAAAAGACAAAATTAAAAAATGTTTCATCTATCAAGAATCAAATTAAAAATACAACTGTATGAGAAAAATATTAAAAAATACTTCATTCATAAAGAATTAGACTAAGATTTTCATTTAAAAAAAAGGAAAATCATTTATATAAATGTACTGCTAAATCACAAAGGATACAGAACCAATCCCGTCAAAGGTCGCATATTCCATTCATTTTGTGACGTCTCGTTCTACAGTTCAAGTCCAGCACACCTCATCACATCAAAGAAAGAATAGCCACAAAAGACACGTAGTCGGTGTGTGCTTTCCACGTGTCACACAGCTATTTGATCAAAAACACCACAGCAGAAATCTTCGTGGGCTCCGCCCTGGCCGACCAGAACCCATAGTCCACTAGGTCGGTATCAGCCAATATTACAGCGCAAATGGTGAAAGAGACTTTTGCTGGGAAGATTCTCGATTATAGCTCTTTAAACAAGTTATTGTTTAAATAAAATTAAAAAAAATATTTGATAAAAAAAATTGAGATAATTATGATTTAAAATTATTCAAAAATTAATTATTATCTTAAAAAATTGTGATTATTAATTATTATTTTGAATATTTGGAATTTAAGATAGACTATTATATTTTATCAATTTAAAAATAAGTTATACGAGTCATCAAATATTCTATTGTTGGTTATCTAATTTTTTATAAGAGAGGGGAAAAGAATAGGTAACAACAATGTATTTACTGAGATGGTAGAACATAAAGAAAAAATAATGATTTTATTGTGATTTCTATAGTGATGACGGTCTAAACCACGTGGAATAATAAAATCATAGATTCATTTTTGCTGTGCAAGTAAGTACTTATAACCTTCAAATTATCTTTAATAGTATACTTGATGGATAAGGTCTTTCATAATGATTTTTAAAAATGATTGTAAATATATAAAATGACAATAATAAATATTTTATTTGTATATTCCAAAAAAATTATTTGTAGTGCTAAATATTTTTTTAAAAAAATGTTTAATTATTTGATATAAAAAGATAAGAACATATGTGTGTGTATATATATATTTGCGATAAAAATGAAAAAAATTATGTAAGATTTGTACATTTAATCGCGTTTTGCAAGAATACTTATAAAAAAGAAATAAAAAATTGTGTTTTGGTAGAAAGAAAACTACAACATAATGTAATTTTAAATGACAATATGAAAACCCTAACAGCAATATAATAGAAAGAGATCTTAGAATTTAAGTACAATATCATAAAAATTTAATTCAAACATAAATTTACACCTTTTTTATTATATAAAAGCAATAAATAAAAGAAAGTTTAACGTTTACATAAACATATATATGATGGTTTGTGTGTAAGGAAGCCATGTCATCCTCATGCCATGACCACAACCAGCATCTAGGGAAAATTATCTGGTGCCTGCTTGTGCACGAAGTCTGCAATCCATGCATTGGGTGGGATCATAGAAAGATATTGCAAAAAAATTTCTATCATGTCACACAAATCTCACATTCATCCCAAGGAATGAGATTAAGAAGACATAAATATGAGTGGTAATACACAATTTAGTAGTTAAAAAGATATATCTCTCAATCTTTTAGTCTTGTATATTTACACTTTTATATGAATTAGTTTCTTAAAATTTGTAATTTATTAGATTTAAGGAGACATATTTTTTAGAGACTAATTTATATAAAATGATAAATTAGAGACTAAAAGCTTGGTGGCAGATGATCCAAGTCATTATGCAAGTTTTGAGCAACTTCATATTTTTGTCATAAGATAAAAAAGAAAATATTTAATTATATTATTTCTAAATATTTAAAGACAACATCGACTTGATGATTACAATTAGAGAGACTAAATTTAAACTTTTACAATACTACAATGACCAAAAATTTATCGAAGCAATCTATTAAGTATGCTCTTAAAAATAGTTTTTGTAGACAATTTTAGAAACATTACTTTTATATTCTGAGTAGTAATTTTTTCACCACTTACAACACAATAATTTTTAAGAATTCAATTAATATTTTTAATTAACCTTAAGCAAATGAAGAATAAACATATAGGTATATTAGAAATAAATTTAGTTTAAATTTATTTGATATATTTCACATATCCACGCGGCTCTTTCTAATTGAATCTATCAATGATCTCTTCTCAAGATAAGTATAAAAGACCAATCAAAATTGCGTTTGAGTTTGACCTATTACACTAAGTACAAAGAAAGAATAATTTCAAATACACAATCTTCCCACCTTGATGATGAGTTTTGCTACGTTAGTCATTTTAGATTTGGATATTTTACATTTAATTTTTTTGTATTTAGTTTAAAGTTGAAGAAGAGTTTTTTTTTTTTCTTAAATTTTTTTATCTCATTTTAAATTAAAAAAATTAAATATAAGAGATTTTCAAATCTGTCACTTCTCAGTGCCTGCCAAATAGACTGCTAAGCCCATTATTGAGGAGGCCCACCTCCACATGGGATAATTTGTTTCTTGTGATCCATTCGATGTGCAAAGGGTAACTCAATTAGACAAGATACATATAAATTTTATATAATTATGTTCAAAAATACTCTAATTATAATGTTAATATTCAAATTTTAACATATAATATTTTATTTTTAAAATTATTATAAAAAATAAAAATCTTATATCAACAAAAATGACCAAAGATCATGTAAGGGAAAAATTTTTAAAAAATGATGAAGATAATAAGTATCATGCAACACATCATGTGATTGTTAGATGCTACCTTTAAACTAAAATATAATTGTTAGTCATAAGATTTTTTATTTAAGTTTTGATGATGATAAATGAGTTGCAAATATAAAACTAATATGTGCTCAATTAAGTACCATATATAAGTCTTGCATGATAAATTTTGATGATGACAAATATTGAAAAATATAGTATTAATATATGTTTACTTGTTTAATATGACTTATGCATAATGATAATCATTAATTTGTATTATATTATACTTGAATATTTTATATCCTTTAGCTATATATGAGATAAACTTGCTTGTAATATATTCAATAGGTTTTGTAAATCACTACATATATATAATCTATATTAAATATATGATTTTAAGAATTTCATATGTATGATAAGGTTGTTTATATCACATTAGATGTTATTGAGTCATGCATTTTATTAAATATAAATTGGACTAATATTTTAGTTTGTAAGTGAAATATCTTTTCTATAAGATGATATAATAGAAGAAAAGTGAGTATTAAAGTGAAAAAATAAAATAAAATGCCAATATTATATTTTATTAAAAGAAATAACAAGAAAGACATTCCATTGAATAAGAATCCAAAGAATCAAATATTTCAAAGCTTGGTTGCATGAAAATAATAAATAGATTCAAAACAATATATTTGTTATAGGCTAAAATTCTAATTAGATTATAGTTCTGAGGTATTATATATAGTTTCTCCTACATAAAACTATAAATTCAATAAAAAATATTCCATCAAAAAATACATTAAGTTTTCCTAGATTCAAACGACTTTTTTTAATCTGCATAGAACTATAAAACTGGCAAACTGTGAATACACGCACACACACATAAAACTTGCAAAATTATGAATACACACACATATACTAATTAATATATGACGCTTTGGGGCCTTCTAGTCATTAGTCTCAAAATCATATATATTAGTAAAAAGATAAAATAAATAAATTTAGATATAACAAAAACTATCAAGAAGGTAGGCATTTATATGAGGGGAGAGTAAAATTTTTTTTTCAAGTTACCACTACCTTTTTGCTTTCACAAATATTGAAAAATTAATTATTGTTTTAATTTTTATTTAAATAATTTATTTTAAAATAAATTAAACAAACAACAAAAGAGACAATATAAAAGAAGAAATTAAAAAAATTTAAAAACGTATTATAGAAACAACAATTCAATCTCAAATAAAAAAAATGTTGAACTCTCAACAACAGTAACATGTAAGAAGTTGAAAAAATTTTTCAATTATAAATCAAATTATTTCCTAGCATTTGTTCTATCGCACATTATGTTTTTTTTTTTTCCAGCAAATGACAATTGCTTGGCTTTTTTTTTTTCTTCTATTTTTGAATTGGTATATTTATAGCAAATAATTACAATTAAAGATATGATCACTAGTATATATGAAAAATGAATGTTTGCTGATTAAAAGTTAGTCTTTATGAAATACTCACATGCATTTAGAACTTTTGTTCAATAGAGTAACCACTTTGATTTCTGTACAAAATATACTACTACTAGTTTTGGAACAAAATAATCTCTTCATAATATAATGGGCAATATCATTTATTATGGTTATTTTATTGAAAATTGCAATTGCACGAAATATTATATCATAATTAAGATATATGGTCTTATCGGATTTATATATAGTATCACCATTCTAAATTTAAAATATATCTTGATGTCAAATACTGATCAAAATTTAGTATCTTTTGAAAGCATTATAAGAGTAGCATCTTAAATGTACAAGACTGAAATAAAAGAGTATATCGTTAACAATTTTTAGGAGGTGATTTAGCTTAACAAAGTTAAAAAATAACTCTGACCATAATAATAAGAAAAGAATCCCAAAATTTATGACCCTTCCTAAAACGAGTGATGGTGAATTGACAAGTCACCTAAATATCCGACAGCACAAAGCACAGAAGCACACAGCTAAAAGAAGAAGATGGGTTTAGAGAGCAAAAAATCTTGCTCCATTATTTAGCTTCCCAATAGAGAGATCTAAAACAAGTATTATAAAGTTTTTCGTATTCCTACGCCTTTGCTACCATTATTGCCAAGCATGCTTATTCCATAACATTCAGTGAATGAGAGGTGTCAAATCCCAAGATTCTTCAAGTGTCCCCACCACCTATGTCTTAATTCCTTTTTCCATATCAACTTGAGGCCTCTTCTTCTCTTTATAAACCCACTCTTGATCACCATTTCTTTTCATCAGAAGTACATAGTTACTTTGTGATCTCCCTCCCTGTCAACTCATCTTCTTCCTTTCAAGTCACTTTGCATATTCCTTGGTGCAGAAATGGCCAATGTTGAGGTAATCAACTCTTTATTTCTGGATTGCAGACCAGGAGATCATTTTTGTTATTAATCCCGTAGTACGAAGCAATTGATACTAGTTACTGCTATCTATATATCATGTTGTTTAATTTTTATTTTCGTTGAAATCATGTAATCCAGTTTTAAATTATAATTGAGTTGGATACTGAATTTTAAAAAAATGTTTATTTATCAAAATATCAATGATAATAATACTCAAATTTTAAATATTACCAGACTATAATAAATATCTCTGCAGGCTAGAACACACTAATTATTATATGTCCTTGCTTGTGTTGTTTCAGAGTTATTTTCTTTCAGATGTTTTCAGTTTGATTTGAGGCCCACAGAATATATCTTGGTTTCTTGATTCGTATCTTTTGAAAAGGTTTTTTTGTCATCATTTTAATTGGATCAGGAAAATGATATTCGTTTTGTTTATTGCCTGCTGTTGGCTACTTTCTGAGGTTGATGTCACTTGAGCGGCAAAGAGTGGTAGCTATTTATATATAGAGTTCTGTCCATGAAATTAAACTCACTTTTTTTCAGAAAAGTAAGAAGAGAAAAAAGAAAGGAGATTTCTTGAAATGAATATATATTTGAATTTTATAATTAAAAAAATAGCTGCCAGATCTATGATCCGACGAGTTTTAAATGTTACCTAAGAAGTTATATATTGCAGCAATTCTGGAGCTGAAGCTTACCAAAGTGAATAAGAAAGAAAAGGACCAAGACAAGAAGCGTTTAAACTGTCCAATTATATATGATTATATGCAGGGTCTAACTTAGGGTTTTAATCAACATTTGATTCTTCATCTGTTTTGTATTGGAATAATCCTGAATTAATAGCATAGTTGCATATTTTCGCCTATTAATTATAATTGGAATTGGATATTATTTTTGCAGGTTGTATCAGCAAAAACTGCCCTGCCTGAGGACACTAGTGAGAAGAAGACCACAGAAGCCGTGGTTGAGACACCGACACCAACATCAGAGCCTGTGTCTGAGAAATTACAAAAGGAAGAAGAACCTGCAATTTCAGATGGTAAGCCCTTCGTGTAGATACCAAAGATGAAGCAAAAAAAATTAATCATAAGTTCTTATTGCATATTATAATCCACTCATTATATAAGGGTTAATTTTTTTTGTGCTTTTAATTTGACTCAGTTATTATATATTAAAATTTGTAAGTGGGTCCTTTATAGTTTTAAAATCTTCAATTTAGTCCGTACTTTTAAACTTTTGGCACTGTTTTTATTAAATTTTATTGATATAATATTTTAACACTCTAAATATCCATACTTTATACCAATAAAAAAGAAAAAAAGGTAGTTAAAGACCAAAAATTAACTCACAAATGTGGCATGTGGCATGTGATGCAACATAATTTAGATGAATTGACGTGAAACATATTTAGAGTGTTAACATAGTACATGGTTGGCCAACAAAATTTAACAAAATATTGACAAAACTTTAAAGATAGAGATTAAATTAAAAAAAATTATAATTTTAAGAACTTAGTTATAAATTGATTAAAAAAATAATTTAACCTTATATTAAGTGCAAATAGATCTCAAATAAGATGATGAGGCCCAACCAATACCACAATTAACTTGGCATTCACATTAATCTAAATTGATTTATGTTAGTCCACATATTTATGGGTTTATAAAAATCCAACAGAAGAAGCCAAGGTTGTGGCTGTGACAGAAGCGCCAACAATTGAGAAGACAGATAAAGAGACTAAGAAGGAGGAGGACAAGGCAGCTATAGTTGTCGAGGAAACTAAAGAAATTGCAGATGTTGCTGAGGTTGAGGCCCCAAAGACTGAAGATACTGAGACTGAACAAGTCAAGAAAGAAGAGGTTGTGAAAGAGGAAGAGAAGGAGGAAGTTGAAGACAAAGCTGAGAAGAAGAATGAGGAGAATGTCAAGCCAGAAGCCTCGGTTGATGAAAAGAGTGAGAAGGAAGT
The DNA here is from genome assembly GCA_032878935.1 of Erythrophleum fordii. Taxonomy (NCBI): domain Eukaryota; kingdom Viridiplantae; phylum Streptophyta; class Magnoliopsida; order Fabales; family Fabaceae; genus Erythrophleum; species Erythrophleum fordii. Next base: position 6,822,412 of record JAVQMF010000025.1, on the reverse strand, counting down.
GAAGATAGAAGCAGCAACTGAGAAGAGTGAAGAGGGCACAGAAGCTCCAACTGAGAAGACCGAATGAGATCAACAAAGGCTAAAACGAGATATTCACTTCATGGGACCAGTAGTGCAAGGCTTCTTGTAGGATATAGATAAAGAGAGAAAGTGAGGCCCACTCATATGACTTCTATCTAAACCCCATCATTCCCTCTCTATCTCTCCTGCAAAATCTCCGTGCAACGCTTCATCGTATCTATTTTCTGTCACTTTATGTAACTAGTATATTTAGAGGGTTTCTTCTGTTTTTTTTTTTCTTTTTTGGTTCTCCTGTTGCATGTCTTGTTTCTTTGTCTTGTTTAGTGGTCTAAGTACTCACCCACATGGCATGCATGAATTCGGTGCTCTCCAATTGTTCATACAATGCTATGTGGGGCTGAGGTTATGGGTTTCCAAAGTAGGGATGCATGCATGAAAGTCTATTATGGTTACGGTCCTTGCGTTGTGGGGTCAAATAAAAATATAGACAATTAGTATCTTGTATAATAATTTGCTTATGTTTGTTGGCTACTATGTCTTCCATTATCTACCCCTTTTCTTTTATCTTCCTTTGTTCTTTTAGTTTTGTTTTGTTTTGCAAGATGACCTTGTTTTACAACTTAATATTACTTTTTCCCACTCCTTTTATATCTATTTGTACCTACAAGTAAAGTATTTAATAATAAAAATCACGGCTCTTGTATTAAGATGCTACAAAGAAAAAAAAAAAAAGTGGTTCAACTGTTACAATGCTAAAAGTATTGTATTTATATGCTATACTTTTTTAAAACTTTAAAAAATGTGTTAGATTAGTTGAATGGAGTTTGAAATTTTGTGTTTTAAGCTTAGTGATAAGTGTCATTGAATTTGAAAATTTTTCATTTTATTTTATTGTTTGTTTATAACATTATTTTGTTGGAATTAAAATGTAGTATTAGTAACAATAATAACATCAACAATAACAATACAAGCCTTTTCCTATTAAATGAGGTTGACTATATGGATCTTCTCATTAAATAGAATCGACTATATGAATCAAACGACGTTATAAAATTTTATCATGAATCATCTTTTAAGACAAACCATTTAAGTTTAAAATTTTTTAATAGTTGCGCTTATAATTTTTCTTGATCTCCATTTGATCTACTCTCCATACTGGAACTTTTATAAGTCTTCTCTATACATATCTAAATCATCTAAGGTGTAACTTTATAATCTCTTTTTATAATAGGTGCAACTTTTACTTTCTCTCTAATACATTCATTTCTAATTTTATATTGTCTGATATGTCTACTTATCCAATGTAACATTCTCATTTCTGCATCATTAAACTTATTCTCTTATTGGCCTTTTATTATTCAATACTCAATTCTATATAATATTACAAATCTTATTGTTGTATGGTAAAATTTATCCTTAAATTTGAGTGGAACTCTTCTATCACAAATAATACTTGAAGTACTTTTCTATTTTATCCACCTTGCTTGAATCTTTTGGTCTACATCTTTTATTTTCTTATCATGTTGTATGATAAACCCAAAATACTTAAATTGTATGACTTGTGATATGATATATTATTTAATTTTTACTTCTATGTTAGAAATAATTCACTTTTTGTTAAATTTATATTCCATATACTCTATTTTATTTCTACTTAAACAGAATTTATATACTTCCAAAGTTAGTTTCCAAATTTCTAACTTATCACTTATTTCCTCCCTTGGCTCTCTAACTATGACTATATCATCTACAAAAAGTGTGCATTATAGCACTGGCTCTTAGATATGTTCAATGAATACATCTAAGACTAAAATAAAAAGATAGAGGTTTAAAGTTGACCTCTGATGTAAATCGATAGTCATAAAAAAATCTTCTATTGGCCTATATTTTGTTCTCACACTAGTTGCAACTCTATTATACATATTTTCAATTACTCGAATATATGCAATACGAACTCTTTTTTTTCTTTAAAGCCTTACACAAAATCTCTCTTAACACTTTATCATATGCCTTCTCCAAATAATGAACACCATATGTAAATGCTTTTAATTTCTTTGATATCTTTCCATGAATATTCACAATAACAAGTATATCGCTTCTCTAATAACCTAGCAAAAATAATAATATTATTAAATTAATTAATTAAATTAAAAAAATTATTTTAGGATAAATATAAGATTTAGGTATTTTTTAAGATAATTCTTGGGCTTTAAAATCATCTTAAGGAGCCATTTCGATATCTTTTTTATATTCATTAGGATATTTTATCTCTTAAAATTTTAAAGTAAGTTAGCATGGAAATTCTAAACATTTAAGGAGTTCACATCTTCATTTTAGAGTTGTAGAATAATCCTTCCTTATGTTTTATATAAATCCCCTTAGAAAAACTTTAGGTACCTTTTTATAATTTTTCTTATATAATATGATTTTTTTCTTTCTTCCTTGCTTTTAGTTTGCTGCAACACCGCCCCTCCCCCATTTTTTTTTTCTCTTTCTTTGATAGTTCCTGCAACTCCCATTATGCAGTTGCTTCTTCCTTTCCTTCTTCCATTTTTTTCCTTTGTTCTTTGTTGGTTGCCAATTGCTCCTCACAGTAAAATGCCACTATTGTCATTCGTGCAGGTAACTAGATGTTGGGTTCAACGACATCTCAGTTGGAGCTGCTACATGAGAGAAAGACCATGGGTGGTGAGCTCCATTAATGTTTAGATCTCATTCTTCCTCTTCCCTTATATTTGGGTTGCCTTCTCCTTTGTTTCAGCTTTCATTTTGCTTCTTCTTAAAGCCAATGGTGACTTAAATCATCAATTACAATATTCTTTTCCATTTTGGCCATGAGGAAGCTTCTCAAATTCGGGTTTTTGGATTTAAACCATTAAGGTATAAATTGGCACTTTCAACTTGCTCATTTAAGCTCCTTAAAATATATTTTAAGTTCAAATTAAATTTTAGAAGCTTAAATTATATTATGGCAATTAATTTGTGAAATTCAAAACCTAAGATTAATAATGGCATTAGAAAACTCAAGCTATAATTATGGGTTTAGGTACTAGAGGGTGAACTTAATTATATTGAATGTATTAGAAACCATTTGAGAAATTAAAGTGGTGTTTTTATATTCAATATAGTTATAGGTGGTATTAAGGCTGCTCATTCAATCGAGGTTCATGTCAAAATTTTAAGAATTTGGGACCTCTACTATTGGCCCCCACAGGTGAGTGTGCGATAATTTATATATTTTCTATATTTTTACCCATTAATTATAGACTTTTTGTTAATGAATTGTTGAAACTTTGAGTTTTATTGGATATCATTTGGATTAGGAAGTTAAATTTCACCTTTTGGAATTTTATTGTATAAATTAGACAATTTAATGATTTTGTTTTCTAGATGACAATTTTATTTCATGGACCATTGATTTTATTCCATCTTCTTTTGACTTAAGGAATCTTGTGGAAAGAGGTGTGGCATATAATGTAAGGATAGAGTTTCACACATGGATGATGGAAGGCTTCAATCAACATGGATACATGAGAAGGAAGGCATGGGACAACTCACAAAGACAAAGAAGCACAAGCACTCCATTCATCTCTTCACACACGGTTTTCTTCATGCAAGAATGAATAATATAGCATTCTCTCTCATGTGGAACCATGTAGATGTCCCTTCACTCACACCTACATTCACGCATCAGGTTCTCTCCACATCTCACATGCACGGCATCACTCATTCCCTTAAACACGTCAAGGCATTCACACGTAACACTTATTCCATTTTCTCATTCATGTTGACTAATACACACACACACACATACTAGATTCATCATTCATGTGACTCCCTTCTTTCTCACATTCATGCATAGAGCTTAACATGAACCACATGTAACAACTAAGAAAATTGTTGAAATTTTTGAAATCCTAAAATTTTTCTAAGACTACTAGTTATAGCGAGAAATGGTCTAACTATAGTGAATGTGTCTGTTCGCTATAGCGAAAATGCTTCTAGTTATAGTAAGTGTGGGCATCCCATGCAAAAATTAAGGGGTTCCTCGCAATAGCGGGCTGTAGCTAGAACAGGGGTCTGGAACTGATACGTGCTCGTCGTAGCAAGGGTTAATTTTCGCTATTGCAAGGGTTAGTCCAGAAAAGGGTGAAAAAAGAGAATTTTGCTTCTTAAAGCGTTCAGATCCTTTCCTTTTCTTCTAACCGACCTAAGCTTCGTCCAAAACAGAGAAAAGGCTTAGAGAGAGAGAGGAACCAAGAGAAGCTAAAAGAGAAAGAAGAAAGCCAAGGAAGAAAGGTAAAAACCTTTGAAGATCTTCATGCTTCTTCTTCTTGAATTTATTCTTCTCTTTCTAAGTTTCCTTTCCATGGGTGATTGAGTAAGATAGCTTTATTCTGACCTAGAGTGAGCAAGAAAACCCTTGAATTAGAGTGTGATAAGTTGAGAAATGCAAAGAAAGTAGGAGAAGAGTTAATGAAATTCTAGAGGGAGAAAACTAGGGGTTCTTATATAATTTGTAGGGTTTGCTTTGATGAAGAACCCCCTAGCCTTGTGAGTATTTCTTTGAGTTATAAGAGAGTAATTCTATGCTCTTTGTTGTGTCTAGGCTCAAGAGAATCGGCTCCATCTAGTTGTGGTATTGAGACCGAGAAAGATAAAGAGAAATCAAAAGGGAAGGCTTGTGTTGGCTTGTAAGGTAGCTCTCCACTCTTTCTTGTTGCATTCTTGGATATGTAATAGTCATTGTATACTTGTTGTATACTTGTATTATGAGACATGCCATTTGATGTTGCCTTGATGCATTGGTACCAATATACTTATGTTTTGAGTTGTAAAAATTACTCGAGTGAGGTAGTGCCAAAAGTCCTTAGAAATAGGTGAGATAAGGCTAAAAGTCTCATAACTGAGTGAGGCTAAGTCAAAAGTCTCTAAACCAAGGGTGAGGCCATCCAAAAGTCCCTAAAATCAGGTGAGGCTAGACCAAAAGTCCCTAGAGCTTATTCTTGGCATTGATATGATATTCATGGCATGTAAATCATGTGTTGTATGATTGTAAATAGTTAGACACCTATTTACATACTTTAACTTGTTTATATGCCTTGATTGTTTCCTTGAATGAGTGCATGAGCTATTGAGATTTCATAAATCTCACACCCTTCCCTCTCCCATCTCATATGGTCCAGGTGGAGCTTAAGAGCTTAAGAGTGGAGGTCATGAGGCATAGATGGTCTTTTTTGACATTTTTGCACATTTTGCATAGTTTGATGTATAGGAAAGCCAAAGTGCTCATGTGTACATATTCTTTTTGAGATATAAATGTTTAAGCAAGTGTAAAAGTATATATTAATAATGTATGATCCATGTATGGAACCAAAGTAATGAAATTATGAGATTTAGCTCATTTGTGACTTGTATGTAATAGTATATTTTTGCCCATAGCATAATGAGTTTGAGATGTGTGTTGGTTTGGATCACTTGGGTAATTTATATATGATGTGTTTATACTTTAAAACTTACCTAAGAGGTGCTAGAGCATGTAGGGGACTATTTACCCCCACTTTGAACTATTTATGGTGTCAAAATTGCTAAATTTGTGAACTCTGTCAAAGTATGACCAAATGAGCTCTTCTTGATATGAAATTTGGCATACCTCTAGAGCTTGTTGGGAAGTTAAAGTGGTTAATATTTGGAGGTTTAGAGAATATTTGGCGAATTGTTGAAGTTAAAAAATTTTGATAGTTTTGGTTACTGCACTGTTACCATAGGTTCAAAAATGAATTTGTGTCATTCATGGACCAAACAGTGTCCAATGGTCACAAAATTTTATGGAAGCAAATTATGAGCATTTAAACCCTGATATATAGCAGAAAAATGCCACTATTTGCTCTTTTTTTTGGAAAATCATATAGAATCAAGTCTAAGCGGAGCCTAGTTGAAGCTCATATATTATGATGTTACACCACAAACTCCAAGGCTCTCATTCTCACTTGGAGACATGTTGATACACAAAAGCACATGATCCATCTCTCCCTCACCTGATGCATACACTAACTCACATGTGATAGAGTAAATGGGCCTTTGGGATGGACACATGAGGAGAAATGAATGGCTAGACACACACATAGATAACATTAGGTTCATATTCATGCACAGGAAAATGTGCAGGAGCCTCATGTCACTCATTTAAACACACATGCATAGCTAGCCTTTAATTCATTCATGTGGGACGTGGAGGATGCATGGGCTTAGGAAAGGAAAAAGGCATGTGGAGGGATGAATAAATCACACACACACACACACACACACACATGTCCATTACACTCTTAAGCAGTGGAGAGAGAGAAAGGAACACACAGCTTTGTGATTGGGAGGAGTAGAACATGAATCATATAGAGGGCATGATTGGCACGGGATTATGATAAAGCATAAGAACAGAGGCTACATGAAGGAGAAAGGCTCGAGTATATGATACATGGCTCTTTCATCCACATCACACTCATGTTGACTCTCTCGGTCCCACCAGATTTTCTTACACACTCACACATCTAGGGGGGAGTCTTACAGCATTCCATTTATAATTCACTTATGGTCAACTCACGTGGAGTATGAATGACATGCCACTTATCCTCACATCATTCATACACACATGGCTTTCACGTGAGGAACGATTAACATAGGATGAATCTATTATTCAGGAGACTCACATGAGAGGTTAGGGAAGAGGAGGTAGAATGAAAATCATCATCCATTCTCCATTGAGAAGCTCTTCATGGCCGTTGCTCTCAATTACAATTTCCTCCATTATTGGTAACCAATGGCTGCTTAATTCATCTTAGTGGCTTATCTTGGATTTTAATTCCTTGATAGAAATTTGAGCTTTTAACTTCAATCAAGACTAGGCTAATTCTCTCATCTCCTCTTTTTTTCTTTTTCATGTTACTTCATTCAATGTCTATTGATTAAGTTTAGTTGATGGAACTTGATTGTAATAGCTATTTTGGATTGGTAAATCCTCTAAATTTCGTTCGTGAATTAGAGATGTATTATTGCCCTTTAAGTGTTTGATGAATTGCTTTTGAATGGTTGTGTATTTTTCACCTACTTTACTTGCAAATTTTAGCTTAATTGTGCAATAGTTGTTATGTAATTGGTGTTAGAATTTGTCTTGATTAATATAATTGAGACTTTTAGAAGTTTAAGTGGTGATTTTGACTCTTAGGTGAAAGGTCTAGCAACCTAAAAGAATAATTAAACTCATATTTAGGTGTGTTCTAATCCTTTCATGCAAGTACTAATTAATTGTTAGTATTGTGGTTACAAGCTTCAAATTGGTTAGGCAGTTGTATCTCAATTGGTTAATTAGAAATTTCTTTAATGAATGCACCAAATAAGGAAATTAACTCTAGTTCTTAAGTCAATCTGATGAGAGCAATAATAATTAAAGTCAAGGAGGTGAGTCCAAAGTTAGTTACTTTGCATTATTAGTTGATTTACTTTAGTTCTAGTTTTCATTCCTTATAGTTTATTTTAATTCAATTAAATTCCAAAAATTAAATCCTTCCAATTACCTCTTATCTTATGTTCTTATTTAGTTTTTACACATAAGAACTCTTTTACAAGCAATTAGAATCCAATTCTAAAGGAAACGATTTAGGTTGCATCACTTACTATAAATTTTAATTCAACCTAGCTATTTGAAGTTGTTTAACACAACCATCAATGTGTAGATAGCGAGGTGATAATCTTTTTTATACTATGTTTTTGTATGGTTAGCCCAAACTTTATATTTTGTGATATACTTTGTTCGCATTGTCGGGGAAACAATCTTGTATTTTAAACTTTATGGGGGTTATAATATGCGTGTGGAAATATATATATGGTTCTAATACCAAAGAAATGATGAATGAATTTTGTGTGTTTAGATTGAATGTGAACCTGAATATTTTAGAAGACATTAATGCCTAGAAGGTGTATATATATGTGTGTGTGTGTGGAGAGGGGAATCATGTTTTATGAGAATTGGAAGTATCGAGTAGGAAATATGGAAGTTGTGGAATTACCTATATCTATGCAGGTAAGGAGAGATAATAAACTTTTTAAATTTAATGTTTGTTATTCCATTATGTCATTTCTAGTTTCAAATGGTGAATTTTATTTATAATTTTATTATATAATCTTGTTGATTTATTATTTTTATTTTATCTAAATTATTTATTTTACTTGATTTAAATTTTTACTTACCAACATTTAATTTATTTAAACAATTTCATTTCAAGATTGCGGATAGAAATCTAGTTAAAATCCCCTAGTTGTTAGTAGGGGTAATGGCCTAGATGCACCTAATTAAAGAGATGAATATTCATTGTGTGTTAGTACTCAGATATAACTATATTGGATACATTGTGAAATGCATATCATATGACGACATCCGGTGATGGTGGTGATGTTTTGACATTGTGTATTAGCATTAATTGTAATATTGAAACCTGTGTAGCGACATTCAGGGTTAATTATGGTTATTTCTTGTAAGACTTATTCTATGTTATTTTCTTTAATCTCAAATTATACTTTTAATGATAGCATGCAAGATAAGTGAATTATTGTAATTATATATATTGGTTATTTATTTATCAAAATATATTGTTGCAAAAAATTTTAAACATATTTGTTTTCCCTTTCCCTTACTTTGTTATTTGTGCTTTCACTAAGCAAGTGATAGCCTTACTCCTTTCTTTGAAACATTTTAGATAAGTAAAAAGTAGATTGAAGTATTCTGGGACTCGCTTGTCTCCTAGACGTAGTTGGTATGTTAAATTGATCAGTTAATTATGTTGAGATTTCAAGATATATTAGCTACTAAGTGGTGAATTATTTTGAGTTTTTTTGTAAATGTTATGTCTCCTTTGAAAACCTTATGGAGGTCCTTGTAATGACATTTGTTTATATTTTGATAACTTATATACATGCTATGTTGCGGTAAGATTTCTGAGGCATATGATGTTGGTGAACTTCTGAGGATAAATGTATTGGGTTGTGCTGTTATTACAGGGTTAGGATGTCTAGTTTTTAGAGGAGGTGTTACCATATTTTTGGCAACTTCTAATTGTTTATATGTGTACACACACACACACACACACATAAAGGTATAAACTTTGAATAAGTTGTTAGGCTTTCTAGACTAGGCTAATCTTAATTGGTTTGGTCTAGATGTTAGTCATGGCCTGGGATTTGGGTCATGATAGCTTCTATGGTTAACCTTCCTAGCATAAAATTTAGTATCAATAATTAAAATAAATAAGATGACATGTGGTAATAAACAAAAATAATTATACCATTCGAACAGGAGATGTATAACATAAATAAACAAATAATAGATTTATCAAATTATCTTACTTATTTAAATCAAAAGGTCTATGAAATATGTAATGTTTGGAGGGACAACAATGACTTATCATCTATACAAAAGGTTCCATTGAGTTTAAAGCAAAAAGTTTTAACTTTTTTGACAAAATTTTAATATTAAATGCAATACTTTTAGCATTGCAACATTTGACAATTTTTTTTAATAATAAATTGCTCATAATTTGAAATTTAATTGACGAAACATATAGTAACTAGGCCCAATTGACTGTAGCGTCACCATGATGAAAATCAATGTACTTAGACCTTTAATTAGACCACATCCCACACCTTAATGGTTTGATAATAATATTAATAGACATGTTAGATGCTAACTTGGGTGCTACATTGAAATAAATTATAATGAGAAATTGTCTGTATCATAAATCTAATTTCAGTTTGATAGAAAAGTTTTCTGATGAAAAATTAATGTATGTTGACATAGGAAAAAGCATATAATTAACATGCATTTTTTTTGGGCTACAATTAATAGCGTTTAAATCCTTTGTGAATAGCACAGGATGTGCACCATATGTGCAATGATGAAATGATGTCATTTTGTTGCATTTAGCTAATCGCAACGATCTGCTTGATCTAAAGGTCTTCCATGTGCCATGTTGTCGCCAAGTCTAAGATGATCTTAATTGTGCATAGCATGCAATCTTAGAAGTCTTTTAACCCCTTGAGACGCATTAAATCTAATAACAAATAATAACAACCTCCATCTTCATCCTTGATCCAACATTTGCATAAGTTCAAAAGGCTTGGTGCTTTGTTTTATGATAGACTAGATCTACTAACTCTAATGCCTTATGTGACACCTCAATCTACTACCGCTACCTAGTCTCTCTCTGGGCTCGGTTCCACATGATTTCCAAAGAATCACTACTCTTCCGTGGCATTTACATGCTATGAACCGGGGTTTCATATACTCATCTTTTGCCCCGTGGGTCCTGTGAACCCATCTCAAGCATCCTCAGCTCAAACTCCATACATATGACTCATACATAGCATAAAACAAACCATAAGCCACGGGTATAGAGCCAAAAACCAGAAAAATTATATTTTCTCACTTGGGCCCAAAAGTCATATTTTGGCTCTAACTTTGGAAAATCAGAATTAATTGTAGAAACATAGAAATCTAACAAACTTTAGCTTTCTGGAAAGCTCTAAGTGTTAACTTTACACTAAAAATAATTCCCAACCACAACCACAGCGTTTGGACCATGTTTGACGTCGAAAATGGGAAGGAGGTCCAGCTGCCACTGTTCCTGGTGCAGCTTTCTATCATGACTTTCGAAAATTCATAACTAAATCCACAAAAATCCAATCTGGGCACATTATACCAATTTAGAAATCTACGGATGTCTACTAGAGGAAAAAAATAAGTTTAGATCAGTTCAGTAGCTCCTACTCCCCGAAAACTGATGGAACAGTAACGGGGGTCAGGAAAGCTCCCTGATGCTGATACAGAACTTCAGTCGGTTCAATCTCTCTCTACAGACCTCCGATTTGGGTGATTCTAGTTACTATAAGTCACTGTGGTGGTCTAGTTTATGTGTATAAAATTTCACCACATTTGGAATCCATTTGGTCTAAGAATGCCACAGATTTTATTTTCTGGTTGTATGAACAGTACATGACCAATCTATTGAATTTTTCCAAATTCAACAATTCCCCAAATATTCTATAACCCTCTGAATATTACCAAATTTAGCTTCTCAAGAAGCTTTCTACAAACTCTAGAGGCATGCCAAATTTCATGGCAAACGGAGCTCATCCGGTCATATTTTGACGGAGCTCTCAAAAATACCAGTTTTGGCACCCCAAAGGTCCAAAACGGGTCCACATAGCCTCTCTCACACTCTAGCCACTCATGGACAAGTTTAAAAGCATAAAAATAGTCTATCTAACAAGTCCATGTGGTTCAAATTATCATACATTCAAATCTTGCTATGCTACGGCCAAATATACACTATCTCATTCATGCATCAAAAAGGGCAAAACCCTCATTTCCATTCATTTGGCTATAAAAATAGTTCATACAATATCATTTCATATTTTTACACTTGTTACAACCTTTACAACTCAAAAATAGTGGGCGCATACTCATTTGGCACCACTTTACATCAAAATAACATTACATTCTCCTATACATGCTCCTAGGCTCCTTGGTGTGTGCTCGGATCTCCTTGAGCTCCACCTAGCATATTAGTTGGGAGGGGAAAGGGGTGAGATTCAGGGAATCTCAATAGCTCATGCACTCAATCAAGTAAGCAATCAAGGCATATAACAAGTCAAAGCATGTGAATAAGCACTTAGCCATTCTCAATCCACCAACACACAATGTACATGCTATGGAAATCACAACAATGCCAAAAATGGGCTCCAGGGACTTTTGGTCTAGCCTCACCCGAGTTTAGGGACTTTTGGATGGCCTCACCCGAGTTTAAGGACTTTTGACTTGGCCTCACTCGTTTGAGACTTTTGGCCTTATCTCACCTATCTTAAGGGACTTTCGGCTTCACCTCACCCATCTCAAGGGACTTTCGGCACTACCTCACCTGAGCAAATCTCACATTTCAACATACAAGCATATTGGCATTCAATGCATCAAAGCAATAGCATATGGCATATTCCACACAACAAGCATATACATAAACATACAGTGACTATTACATCCAAGAATGCAATAAAAAAGAGTGGGAAAAGAGAGCTACCTTTGGAGCCAAAGCTAATACTAGCTTTTCCTTTCAATTTCTCCTTTCCCTCCTTAGGTCCACAATCACACCTTGATGGAGGTGTTTCTCTTGAGCCTAGACACACAAAAGCATGCAATTACTCTCTTATACTTTAATTTAGAGCAACCCTTCTATCACATACAAACCTAGGGTTCTCTCTCTAGAATGCCATTAACCCTTTCTCTCTCTCAAGCTCCCATGGTAGTGGAAAACCACATTTTCAAAGAAAACACAAGGATTCAAAAGAGTTTTCCACTTTCCCTCTTCTGACCCATGCCCAAAATCCGTCCATTTTCACAAATAAAACCGCAGAAAGAGAGGGCAAAGGGAGGGGATCAGAGTTCTAAAGAGAAATGGGAGAAGTTACCTTACCTTTCCCTTGATCTTCCTCCTTCTCTTGATCTCTCACACTCTCCACGCCTCTTTTCTCTCTTTGGGTCGAAGCTTAGGGCAGATATGAGAGAAGAAATGAGTTTGGGCGTTTAATGAAGTCTAATTCTCGCTATTTACTCTATTCCGGACTGACCCTCGCTACGGCGAAAACTAACTTTCGCTATAGCGAGCTCGTGTAATCTGGCTTCGCTATGGCGAGGTGTAACCTTCGCTATGGCGAGCTCGTGTCAGTTCCCTTCGCTGTGGCGAGATTTACCATTCGCTATGGCGAAATCGCGTTAGTTCCAGACTTCACTCTCGCTATGGCGCCCGCTACGATGAGCAACTCCCTGGTTTTTGTATGGGCTGCTGCCAGCACTCGCTATAGCTAGAATCGCCTTCGCTATTGCGAAATAGCTTTCTCGCTGTAGCGAGACCATTTCTCGCTATTGCGAGAGGACTTGGCAGAAATTCTGGATTCCGAAGATTTCCAGCTTTTACTTTCTTTATTTTCCCTTTTTTTTTTTCTTTTTCTCGGTTGTTACATTTCTACCCCTCTTAAAAGAAATTTCGTCCTCGAAATTTAAAAACTTACCTCAAGGGAATAATTCTAGATATTTTCGCCTCATTTCATCCGCCAATTCCCAAGTTGCTTCCTCAGATGTCAGACCTCTCCAGATCACTTTCACCAGAGGAATGCTCTTGCTTCTCAGCTGTTTCAGCTTAGCATCCACAATTCTCTCCGGTTTCACTACATAGGAAAGATCTTCCTGCAATTGCACATGCTCATATTCTATGACATGTGAGGAATCTGGTAAATACTTTTTCAACTGGGAGACATGAAAAACACTGTGTATTTGGGCTAGGTTAGGAGGTAAGGCTATTCGGTAAGCCACGGGTCTGATTTTCTCAAGGATTTCAAATGGACCAATATACCTAGGACTGAGCTTCCTTACCCTCATTGACCGACCTACTCCCGTCATTGGAGATATTCGAATGAACACATGGTCTCCAACCTCAAACTCTAGCGGCCTCCTACGCTTATCAACATAGCTTTTCTGTCTACTCTGGGCCGTGAGGAGCCTCTTTCTAATCAACTCTATCTGTCGGGTGGTCTGGTCCACAATCTCAGGCCCTATCATACTCCTCTCACCTAGCTCAACCCAACACAGAGGGGATCTGCACTTTCTCCCATACAAAGCTCATAAGGGGCCATCTGGATACTGGAATGGTGACTGTTATTATAAGCAAACTCTGCTAACGACAAATACGCATCCCAGTTCCCCTTCATCTCTAGCACACATGCCCGCAATAAATCTTCTAATGTCTGGATGGTCCTTTCAGTCTGACCATCTGTCTGGGGGTGATATGCAGTACTAAACCGCAATCTGGTCCCTAAGGCATGCTGCAATGACCTCCAAAAGTTCGATGTGAACCTGGGGTCTCTATCCGAAACTATGCTATTGGGTACCCCATGAAGTCGCACTATCTCTCTGATATATAATTGGGCCAATCTATCCAGTGTATAAGTAGCCTTAATAGCTAAAAAGTGTGCAGACTTCGTCAGTCTATCCACAACTACCCAAATAGCATCGTGTCCAGAGGATATCCTGGGTAATCCCATGACAAAATCCATGGCTATACTATCCCACTTCCACTCAGGGATATCTAGAGGTTGCAACAACCCAACCGGTTTCTGATATTCTATCTTTACCCTCTGACACACTAGGCATCTAGCCACATAATCCGTCACATCACTTTTCATCCCTGGCCACCAGAAAATTCTTTTCACATCCCGATACATCTTGGTGGCACCTGGATGGATAGTATACTTACTCTTATGATCCTCTTCCAGAATGCTTTCTCTCAACTCATTCTGACTAGGCACACAGATTCTATCCCGATATACTATTATGCCATCCTCAGACAACTTGAAATATGAGGTCTTATCCTCTCTTTAGGCATCTAAGATCTGGGTTCTCAAGATATTTTTAATTCGGGTTTCACTCAAACACAATCTACCCGATACCACCTGACAAGAGAGGTTCAAATCTCTGAACTTCTCTAAGAGCTCCTGCTCTCTAATCATCATATGGGCTACATGGATGGATTTCCTACTCAGGGCATCTGCCACCACATTGGCCTTGCCCGGATGGTATTTCAACACATAATCATAATCTTTCAAAAATTCCATCCATCTCCTCTGTCTCATATTAAGTTCTCTCTAGTCAAACAGGTATTTCAGACTCTTGTGGTCACTATAGATCTCTATGGTCGCACCATATAGATAGTGTCTCCAAATTTTAAGAGCAAACACTACGGCAGCTAACTCCAGGTCATGTGTGGGGTAATTCTCCTCATGAGGTCTCAACTGCCTCGAGGCATATGCCACTACTCTACCCTGCTGCATCAACACACATCCTAACCCTTTGCCTGAAGCATCACAATAAACCACAAATGGTTCACTAGGGTCAGGGATAATCAGCACAGGGGCAGTGGTCAAACAGAGTTTCAACTCCTGGAAACTCTTCTCACATCTCTCATCCCACATAAACGGTGTATCTTTCCTGGTTAGCCTCGTCAGTGGTAAGGCCATTCGAGAAAAGTCTTGTATAAACCGTCTATAATACCCTGCCAAACCTAGGAAACTCCTGACTTCGGTGATCGTTCTAGGTCTATCCCACTGTAACACAGCCTCAACTTTATGGGGATCCACCACAACCCCATCCCGTGAGATCACATGACCTAAGAATTGCACCTCGGTCAGCCAAAACTCACATTTACTAAGTTTGGCATACAACCTTTTCTCTCTCAAGGTGTCTAGGACTAGTCTCAAATGCCTCTCGTGCTCCTCAAAAGATCGGGAGTACACTAAAATATCATCAATAAAGACCACCACAAACTAATCTAGATACGGTCTGAATACCCTGTTCATGTAATCCATGAACACAGCAGGCGCATTCGTCAACCTGAATGGCATCACAAGGAACTCATAATGCCCATATCTCATTCTAAAAGCCGTCTTAGAGACGTCTTCAGTTCTCACTCTCAACTGGTGGTAACCAGATCTAAGATCTATCTTAGAAAACACAGATGCCCCAGCCAACTGATCTAACAGATCATCAATTCTAGGGAGAGGATATTTATTCTTGATGGTAACCTTATTTAACTCTCTATAATCAATACACAACCGCAAGCTACCATCTTTCTTTTTCACAAACAACACCGGAGCATCCCAAGGTGAAACACTAGGGCGGATGAACCCTTTCTCTAACAATTCCTCTACCTGCACTTTCAACTCAGCAAGCTCAGCGGGAGCCATCCTGTAGGGAGCTTTGGACACCGGTCCAGCCCCAGGCACTATATCTATAGGGAACTCTAATTCTCTCTCAAGGGTAGGCCACTAAAATCAAACTCTCTAGGGAAAACCTCTTGGAATTCCCTGATAACTGGGATCTCCTCTATCCCTTCTTCTACCTTAGCTCGAATAGAGAAAAAGACTAAAAACCCTTGACATCCACACTCTGAATATCTCTCAGCCTAGACAGTAGTCATAAAGGATAACTCTGCTCCTACCCTAGGTATGGTCCCACAAGCAGGTAAGGAGATGGTTCAGTGTTTACAATCAAGTATGGCATTATTCGCAGCCAACCAGTTCATACCAATAATCAAATCAATTTCATGGAAAGGCATACAAACCAAATCAATAGTGGTATGACAATGGTTAAATTGGACAGTGACATTTAAGCAAGTATGGGAAGTAACCACGTGGCCTCTAGTGGGAGTAATGACAGACAAGTCAAATGGCAAGACACTAACAACCAGACCCAATTTCTTCACACAATCATAAGATATAAACAAGTGACTAGCACCTGAGTCAAACATAGCAACTACAGGAAAGCCATTCACTATCAGCGTACCTCGGATCAAACTGGAAGATGCGCTGGCTTCCTGCTGAGTAAGGGCGAACACTCGGCCCTGGGTCTGTGGTCTAGGAGGAGGCACTGTCTCCATCTGAGGACAGTGTCTACCAATGTGCCCCGACTTCCCACACTTAAAACATGTCACCGGAGACTGCTGGAAGGATGACTGACCCCGAGGAGGTGGCACACCTCGCTGCAGCCTTCTACTCCATGGCCCCTTGCCTCTTTTCTTGGTACTAGGGGTCAAACTAGAGCCCTCTTCTGGTTTCGGCCTTTTCAAATTCGGAACCCTCTTCTGACTAGTCGTCATCACAGTAGGCATGATAACTTGCAGATTCGTCTCAATCACCCTACTGACCTCCACCAGAGTATTAAACTTTTTGATCCGCTGTGGAGTGACTCTATCGCTAATCAGGGGCCTCAAACCAGTCTCAAACTGCTCACATCTCCAGGGTTCATCATCATACCTCTGGAGGTAAGAGGAATACCGAGACAGCTCTATAAACTTGGCCACATACTGGTCCACAGTCATCTCATCCGTCTGTCTCAAACTCATGAACTCCATCTATTTCTTCTTCCTCACTGAACTTGGGACATACTTCTCATAAAATTCAACCAAGAATGTCTCCCAATTTATCTGTATATTCTTGGTCTCCATAAGGGGTTTTGCACTATCCCACCATCTATCAGCTTCCTTCTCTAGCATGAAGGTGGCTAGCTGGGCTTTCTGCTCAGTGGTACAATCCATCACTGAGAATATCTTCTTGAGCTGCATGACCCAAGCCTCCACCTTATCCGCATCCAATTCTCCGTCAAATGAGAGTGGATTGTTCTGCCTAAACTGCTTCAATACTTTTTGGATATGCGTCTGGGTCTGTGGAGCAGCAGGCTCCTGGGGAGGTATAGGTGGAATGCTAGATGTAGACGGCTAAGGTACAGGGGCATCTCTTCTGGCTTCTTCTTGCCTAGCCAAGGTATCTTGCAAATGCATGATCATATCATGCTGTTGCTGGGCAATGTATCTCTGTTGCTCCAGCATCTCTTGGTGCTGGCCCATCATGGCTTCATACCGATCAAGTCTATCCATGATGGCCTGCAGAGGATCCTTAATCTCACTAGGAACCTCTGGCTCATCTCTCTGAGCCCTAGGCGGTCAGCCTCTGCCTCTACCCCTGCCCCGTCTAGTCTCAACCATGTCTGAAAAGAAATAGCAATCCTCAGTTCACAATAATATCACAACACTTATGTAAGGATGCTACAACTTCCATGACCATTCACACCAAATACAAGCAATTCACATACTTTAAGAGCCTAAACGTGAGCAAAAGTGCCTGAACCTTTGCTCTGATACCAAAAAATGTGACACCTCAATCTACTACCGCTACCTGGTCTCTCTCTGGGCTCGGTTCCACATGATTTCCAAAGAATCACTACTCTTCCGTGACATTTGCATGCTATGAACCGGGGTTTCATATACTCATCTTTTGCCCCGTGGGTCCTGTGAACCCATCTCAAGCATCCTCAGCTCAAACTCCATACATATGACTCATACATAGCATAAAACAAACCATAAGCCACGGGTATAGAGCCAAAAACTAGAAAAATTACATTTTCTCATTCGGGCCTAAAAGTCATATTTTGGCTCTAACTTTAGAAAATCAGAATTAATTTTAGAAAAATGGGAATCTATCAAAATTTAGCTTTTTGGAAAGCTCTAAGTGTTAAATTTACACTAAAAATAATTCCCAACCACAAATACAGCATTTGAACCATGTTTGACATCGAAAATGGGAAGGAGGTCCGACTGCCATTGTTCCTAGTGCAGCTTTCTATCATGACTTTCAAAAATTCATAACTAATTCACAAAAATCCAATCTGGACAAATTATACCAATTTAGAAAGCTACAGATGTCTACTAGAGGAAAAAAATAAGTCCAGATCAGTTCAGTAGCTCTTACTCCCCAGAAACTGATGTAACAGTAACGGGGGTCAGGAAAGCTCCCTGATGCTGATACAGAACTTCAGTCGGTTCAATCTCTCTCTACAGACCTCCGATTTGGGTGATTCTAGTTCCTATAAGTCACTGTGGTGGTCTAGTTTATGTGTATAAAATTTCACCACATTTGGAATCCATTTGGTCTAAGAATGCCACAGATTTCATTTTCTGGTTGTATGAACAGTACATGACCAATCCCTTGAATTTTCCCAAATTCAACAATTCTCCAAATATTCTATAACCCTTTGAATATTACCAACTTTAGCTTCTCAAGAAGCTTTCTACAAACTCTAGAGGCATGCCAAATTTCATGGCAAACGGAGCTCATCCGGTCATACTTTGACGGAGCTCTCAAAAATACCGGTTTTGGCACCCCAAAGGTCTAAAACGGGTCCATATAGCCTCTCTCACACTCTAGCCACTCATGGACAAGTTTAAAAGCATAAAAATAGTCTATCTAACAAGTTCATATGGTCAAATCATCATACATTCAAATCTTGCTATGCTACGGCCAAATATACACTATCTCATTCATGCATCAAAAGGGACAAAACCCTCATTTCCATTCATTTGGCTATAAACATAGTTCATACAATATCATTTCATATTTTTACACTTGTTACAACCTTTACAACTTAAAAATAGTGGGCGCATACTCATTTGGCACCACTTTACATCAAATTTACATCAAAATAACACTACATTCTCCTATACATGCTCCTAAGCTCCTTGGTGTGTGCTCGGATCTCCTTGAGCTCCACCAAGCATATTAGTTGGGAGGGGAAAGGGGTGAGATTCAGGGAATCTCAGTAACTCATGCACTCAATCAAGTAAGCAATCAAGGCATATAACAAGTCAAAGCATGTGAATAAGCACTTAGCCATTCTCAATCCACCAACACACAATGTACATGCTATGGAAATCACAACAACGCCAAAAATGGGCTCCAGGGACTTTTGGTCTAGCCTCACCCGAGTTTAGGGACTTTTGGATGGCCTCACCCGAGTTTAAGGACTTTTGACTTGGCCTCACTCGTTTGAGACTTTTGGCCTTGTCTCACCTATCTCAAGGGACTTTCGGCTTCACCTCACCCATCTCAAGGGACTTTCGACACTACCTCACCCGAGCAAATCTCACATTTCAACATACAAGCATATTGGCATTCAATGCATCAAAGCAATAGCATATGGCATATTCCACACAACAAGCATATACATAAACATACAGTGACTATTACATCCAAGAATGCAACAAGAAAGAGTGGGAAAAGAGAGCTACCTTTGGAGCCAAAGCTAACACTAGCTTTTCCTTTCAATTTCTCCTTTCCCTCCTTAGGTCCACAATCACACCTTGATGGAGGTGTTTCTCTTGAGCCTAGACACACAAAAGCATGCAATTACTCTCTTATACTTTAATTTAGAGCAACCCTTCTATCACATACAAACCTAGGGTTCTCTCTCTAATGCCATTAACCCTTTCTCTCAAGCTCCCATGGTAGTGGAAAACCACATTTTCAAAGAAAACACAAGGATTCAAAAGAGTTTTCCACTTTCCCTCTTCTGACCCATGCCCAAAATCCGTCCATTTTCACAAATAAAACCGCAGAAAGAGAGGGCAAAGGGAGGGGATCAGAGTTCTAAAGAGAAATGGGAGAAGTTACCTTACCTTTCCCTTGATCTTCCTCCTTCTCTTGATCTCTCACACTCTCCACGCCTCTTTTCTCTCTTTGGGTCGAAGCTTAGGGCAGATATGAGAGAAGAAATGAGTTTGGGCGTTTAATGAAGTCTAATTCTCGCTATTTACTCTCTTCCGGACTGACCCTCGCTACGGCAAAAACTAACCTTCGCTATAGCGAGCTCGTGTAATCTGGCTTCGCTATGGCGAGGTGTAACCTTCGCTACGGCGAGCTCGTGTCAGTTCCCTTCGCTATGGCGAGATTTACCATTCGCTATGGCGAAATCGCGTTAGTTCCAGACTTCACTCTCGCTATGGCGCACGCTACGGTGAGCAACTCCCTGGTTTTTGTATGGGCTGCTGCCAGCACTCGCTATAGCTAGAATTGCCTTCGCTATTACGAAATAGCTCTCTCGCTGTAGCGAGACCATTTCTCGCTATTGCGAGAGGACTTGACAGAAATTCTGGATTCCGAAGATTTCCAGCTTTCACTTTCTTTCTTTTCCCTTTTTTTTTTCTTTTTCCTGGTTGTTACACCTTAGGCAGTAGGGTAATTAGTTGGCTATAATAGTCTTGTGACATTTGCATAGGATCTAAGTACAATGAGCCATGAGTATTATGTAAGGTGAGGATGCTTACAGTTGTTGTCATGTTCATAGACTTATGTAATTTTTTTTATTTCTTTAATAAACTGTTAAAAAAATAACTTGTGATGTAAATAATTTAGTTTGAGTTTTCTTCATAAATTAATCCTAAAAATAAGAGTTTGAAATTCTAAATGTATAATAATGTTGGATGGAGGGAGCAACTAAATGGCTAAAATAACAAAGGAAGTTGAGGGTTGAAGCTTTTGGGGTGCGTACACAAGCAAGGACTGCTTATTGGTTGATTAATTATCTTAATTGAATTGTATTTAGGCTCTTGATTTAATTATCTCGACCTAAAGCTTTTGAGGTGCATGCACATACAACTCCACTTAAAGCTTTTGATCTAGCCAATGACTTGCTTGATTTAATTATTTTAATTGAATTGTATTTAGGCTTTAGATGTGCATTCCATCTTGTTGTAGTAGTGAAACCCTGACTGCTTAATTTGGTTCTTGCATTGGGATTTAGAACCATATTAAAACACATTCAAGGTGATAGGACAAATCCAACTTCATATGACCAAATAAAGCTTCCTTTTCCTAAATGGCCTTTGATTTTAGCCAAAATTAATCTCTCTAAAGTAAATGGACTTAATAATAAAGAGGATAACAAATGTTCTTAACTAGAAATTTTTTTTACTGGGTCATTTTTTTTTTGGTATGAGCTGAATTAACATTTTGAATTTCTTGAATTTGCAAGCTTTGGTTGGAGTTTCTTGCAAAAAATGGCAAAGGGAATTTCATTGCTTTTTTTCTTTTGGAGTTTGCATGTTTATTTCAAATGCATTTTTGTTGGTTAATTCTAAGGAATTTTTCTTCTTCTCTTGCTATAGCTTAATTCCAAGGAATTCCTTAAACAAGTGCTTCCTAATCTTTAGTTTGAACAATTAGACCCTCTTCTAGCAAAATCCAAATGAAGTATTAGTGTCATTTAGATTGATTTTTTTTTTTTTTCAATTTGGTATTCGGTTGTTGTAAGGTTGGTATGGATGGTTTTCTGTTATCACAAAATAAGATGCTTCTATCTTTGATTTGAAATTTCAATGTTAAGAATTAGAGATTGCTTCACATGGAAAAGAATGAAGTAGTAATGAAACCATTGGCACGAGAATATTGTATGAGCTTCTTTTTTTAATCTTTGAATAGTTTTGTTAGTTCTAGATTAGATATTTTTTTGCAACATATAAGCCTTACCTAATTGACTTTTTAAAAATATTTGTCTTGCATAGGTTGTGCAAGATGGTTTGTTATGCATTATGGTTTGCCTCTTTAGCTGCACATACACACACATGGAAAGAATTGAATTTAAATTGTGTTACTAGTTAAGTTCATGGAATTTATGATATCTTGAGCATACATATAAATACATACACACATGGGCATACACACACATAGACACACACTGACATATCAAGCATGAGAGAATATGTGTTGTATAATTTGGAAAAAATGGATTCAAACATGAAAGGATATGTTGTTAATTGTTGTGTAATTTGAGTTGAATGTACTTTTGGTTAAGATAAGAAAAATTAAGCTACATAGGTTAGCATTGAAACCAACTTCCTAAAGAATAAAAAACAATATACAAGTAAAGAACAAGATTCATATCAACCATGGTAGCATGAAGATACAAGCCCCAAGAAAGTAGTAAGAGAGTATTAATAAAGCAGACTTGTATTGGAATAAACTTTAATCTCCTGGACATACAACTACTTGCAACATTAACCTAGTCATATAGGCTTGTCTTATTAGTGGTTGTACCCTAGCAAAAGAGTTAAGAAATATAGTGTTAATGAAATCAGCAGGGACTTGTCAATTTAAATCGTAATCAAGAGTTTATTGTACATAAATAGATTGCTTTGAATAAAATTTAATTTTTTTATTGTCATTTTCCACACTATTTTTTTTGGCAATATTATTATGTACTATATGAAATATTATGACTAAGCTCCAGCACTTCAAGTGATGGCATTGGACAATCAAGTGGTGCCTGTAACATGTGTTAAAATGTTGTACAATATAATGCTTATTATAATGCTAGAGTATTAAGATATAATGGTGTAAAATATAATGACTTCTTAATTAGAACAAAGTGCTAAGTATTAAAATTTTAATTGTTTTTACCAATAATATTTGAATATAAGTTAGTTTACTCTTAGTTGTTTGAGACCATCCATATAAAGCTCATAGTGCCAAAGGCCCTGGAACTATTGAAAGTGCCTAATGCATACTTGTTTGTGCAAAAGGTATGATGTTAGAGGTGTTGCCTTACATTTGGTTGTCCTAAAAGAGAAAGGCATGGATATTTCATTACCATTGATCATAAAATAGAGAAACACATAATTGTCTGTACCGTAAGAGTTATTCATATTCCTTTTTCTTTAGTTTATCAACCCAACCCCTTTTACACTTTTTTTCCCTTTATTTTATCCATCTTCTTGAGTCCTCTTGCCTAAGTAATGACCTCCATTGGTGGTGTTGTGCTCACATTGCTATCATTGGTTGAATTCTTTTCACTCAAACAAAGCTCTATCACTTACTTAATCAATTTTAACATGATTTTACACACCAATGAGAATGCTCCTAAAGAGTTAGATGCCTTGGTTGCTAATTTTATCATCATGAGATAAAGTTGTTTATACCATCACATGCTTTGTAGCCCAGGACATGCTTAGACCTTATTTCTCCCAATATCGTGTATGACATTACTCCTTGCTTTTTTTGTCCATCTTTTTAAAATATATTGCTTGGATAGCTTTTTCATATCTCTCACATTATAAACATTTAAAGCATGACAACATACTATTCCAATAGTATCAAACTTATGATAGTTACATGAAATTGACCCTTTGGTGGAATTAAACTGAACTTTCCATTCACCTTCTTTGTTAACCAAATTAATAGCATAATCAAACAAAAGATTGTCCTCATTCCTATGTTTTATACAAGTAAGTATAACTTGATGTTTTTAGTACAAGTCAAGGATTGGAGCTATGTAAATCTGACAAAGTTGTCAAAGTATAGGGGAACTCTGTACAATCAATCGAGGTAATTTTTGTAGTCAAAATTGTTCCTTAATTCGTTATACCTTTTGTCCTCCACAACTTATTGAAAGTGCTTGAATTACTTGATGTCAAATATGGCCTCTTGCAACTATTTATAATATCATTGACCCTTTCACTTGTGTGCTTTGCATTCCAAGCATGAAACCCTTCTTTATATGACACCACGCTCATTTCTCTTTCATGGTGTAAACCAATGTCAACCATGTGCTTTCATGGACATTGTAAGATAATAGCAATTGACTTCATGCTTCCTTGAATTGTGTTTCCTTTTCGTACAGATACATTCGCTTATTAAAATCAATTAGAAAGTTTTCTAGATGCTTGATGCCATTTTGCATTAAATGTCAAGTGCATAATCCATGCTTTGTATATGGAATCACCTCTTTTATTTCTCTAGCCATGGTTTGATATTAATTAGTGAAAGTAGTAAGAAGCTTTTTTTGCTAATGTGCCTTTAAAAAAGTTTCGAATAGCCACTTAAATGACTTTATAGTTTCATCATATAACAATGCTATCTAAAAAATGACAATTTCTTTATAGTGATTGAATCATAAAAGTAATGCGAGTAGCTTATGATCACTATTTATACAAAATGTTTTATCCTATGAAACTACTTTTCCAAAATAAACATTATCAAGCAACATATTTACATCAGCCCAAAAAATATTTGTAATATGTTCATTTGTATCTAGCTAATAGGTATGATAAAATGATGAATTTTTTTTAGTACTGTCCTTAGAAATAATGCAACAAACATCCAATTTCTCTACACACCATGTTTCTTTGCCTTTTAGATCTCAAGTAGTTTTTTTTTTTTTTTTTACATCCAACTGGGTGTAACTAAAGTTGGTTCTCCCTCCAACGTGCCCACTCATCAACTCATAAAAGGTTTTTTATTGAAACCCTAAATCTTATGCCAAATCAATCTCGTGGGCTTGAACTTTGGTTACTTTACATTATGACACCAATAGTTGAACTGTTTTTGGATCATGGAATAGGTGATTATACTTCTTAACAAAGGTGCTGATTTTATATTTGTCATCCACACATACAATAGATATTTTTGCTTTACAATTAATCCTTGTCTCAAGCCAAGGTTTAGTTGTCATGAGGTCCCTTTTATCTTCTTTACCTTCTTTTGCAGTAGATGCATCTAGCCAAAACTATAGTGCCATCTTTCATACTTTTAGTCTTATTATATTTCCTTGCACCAAATCCAGTTCGCCTAGTATAAGCAACCCAAAACTTCTATACTTTATCTAGACTATCAAATTCTATACCTAGTTTAAGAGTCAAATCATCCTGTATGTTTTGGCTCCTGAAAAAAAAAATCATTTATTAATGTGAATATATAAAAAAAAAAAAATCAAAACTTACTAGAATAAACTATAATAACTAAAAAGCTTTTATCAAGGTTGAGAATGTCATCTAATATTTATCTAAATTCCTTTAATTTTTAATTTAAGTTAAGTCTAATATATTTTCTCAAGATTATCACTTAACGAGAGGGTTTAATTGTAATCATGGTAAAAATTTAGTTTATCCATACCTTATATATTTCTAATTTTGAACAGACAATATATTACAAAATCTTGCATCAAATATAATTAATTTTTCATATTCACTATTATAGCTTAATTGAAAAGTTTGCTTGTAATTAATCTAAGATTTTTTGTTGTATTCTTTAAAAATACTTGCATGTAACATGCATTTATTTTATATTAATGAATATAATTTATATTTCATTTTCACTAATAAGAAAATAATATATCTTGTTCAGAAGTGCCACAAATGACATTTTGTTCAAGGCATAGTCACCAATATGCAAATGGCATTCAACATACAGAGTGCATCACTCTAAAATGTAAGAAGATGCAATGGCATCATTCTCAATCCTTTTGTTTAGCTAATGGCATATGCTAAGAAGCTAACAAAATTCAACGACAGTAATATCAACCCCTTCCTTTAGCTAATGGTAGCAAGCTATTAGGAAGAGGGGAAAAAAAACCTGTTTCAACTAATGGTAGCTAACATATATAAAACGAGTGGAAACAATTACCAAATGGAAAAAAGCCCTTGTTTTAGCTATCAAAAGGCAAAAAAAAAAAAAAAAAAACTTTTTTCAAATATCATATACATGGGAATGCCCTTCGTCATGCTAATGTTGTCTAGCAATAACTAAATGAAGGACACAAAACCTTAAAAAAATTGCATTTAATAGATGTAACATCCTAAAATTTGTTAAGCAAAATTATGAAAAATATGGATTTAATTTGGAAATATAAAAAAAATTATCATGAGACTTAAGGAAAATAAGAATTTTTAAGGAAAATAATTATTTAAGCATTT
Organism: Erythrophleum fordii; assembly: GCA_032878935.1. Taxonomy (NCBI): domain Eukaryota; kingdom Viridiplantae; phylum Streptophyta; class Magnoliopsida; order Fabales; family Fabaceae; genus Erythrophleum; species Erythrophleum fordii. The sequence goes on along the minus strand of JAVQMF010000025.1, from coordinate 6,796,223 downwards.
TTTAGGTAAACAATCATTATTTGTCAATTTTTGATGAAGAATGCATTTAAGTGTAGGATATAAATTGATTTGGATGAAATTAATTAGAAGAGTTTTAGGGAGTTAATTTAGAGCCCCATAATTGGTTTGACACTGATAAAATAATTTTAAAAGTCCAAACTGAGTTATAAATTTAGAGCCAACCCAATTAGACTTAGTGAATTAAGGCCTAATAACTTGATACTAGCCAAATGGACTAAAATTACCCTAGGTTAACCCAAGCCTTCACTTAAGCTCACTCTTACATTAGACCTACCCCTTAAGTTGATGAAAAACATCTTGGATAGCCACTCTAGAGAGAGAAGATGCACAAGAGGAAAGAAGCTAGGGTTTCTCCACTTTTTAAGCTTGATCTACTGATTTGAAGAGAGATTTGACCAATGTAATTATGATGAAAGTTATTCCTCTCATTTTTTTCTTCATTTTAGTCTAATTACTTCTCCATTTAGTGGATTTTCATCCAAACCTTAAGTCTGAAAATTGGTGTTTTTGGCTTTTTTTTTTGGCATGATTTTTAAAGCTTAAGGTTAGAGAAATTATTAGGTAAGCATTCCTTTTCATTTTAATGTGTTAATACGTTGAAAATTAGGCCCTATGTTGATTTTTGTTTTGGACTGTGTTAATGTATTAAAATCCAAGTTTTGGGAATGACTTATGGAGTGTTCTTGGTTGTTGAAACTCAAATTAGTCCATTTGATCTCGTGAATATATTGGTAAGTATTTCCCTTCATTTTGTGATGTATATGTGTTGAATTTTCATCATTTGGATTAATATTTTGTGCATGACTGTTTGATATATGAAAATGGAAATGTTCAAAGTGACCTATGGTTTGTTCTTAATGGTTTGATCTTAAATTAGTGCAGTTAACTCTTTGGAAATTTAGATAAGTAATTTCTAATGGATTCTTGATCAAATTGATCAATGGGTATAAAACTCTTTTACTAATAATAGTTAAATAATGGTAACTATTCTTGTCTTAGGCTTAGTATGCCTCTTGGGACATGTTGATAACTAGAGGAAAAGTAAGAGGGTTTTATTGAGGTAACTGAGGGCTAATTCTATGAATAAATATAGTTTTGATCATATATTTACTTGTACATGTTATTTTGATGACTAATGATTAGTTTGACTACTGATTATACAACTTAGACCATGATCGCATCTTTGTATATAGAGTTGTGATCATACTTCCTTTTATACATTGTGTTCTGATCATGCTTCCATTTATGCACTTTGTTGTGATCATGCATGGAGTCATGATCATACTCTTATGAATGCACTGAGTCATAACTGTGCTCAATAGGAAGCTTGTACCATGATCATTCTTTTCCCTCAATTGTTGGTCGATAACTCATTGAATATGATTGCTAGTATGGGATAGTAGTTACTTGTAGTCAAACTTGTTCATTTAAAATGATGCATGCATTGCTCTTATGTTAATTGTTTCATGTGAAACATTATGTTGATTAATCTATATTATATATATGAAATTTTCCTTTTATTGTTGAGATTTTATATTTTATCCTAGTTGTGAGTTAACATTTTTAGGAATCAAATCTTTTAGTAATAAGGAGAAGCTAACGGAAGCCTACTATGTATAAGTTGAGATGCCTTGTTTGATTGGGTTTGTATAGTTGAGATATTAGTTCTTATGTAATTGCTTATTATATTATAGAATTACCATATTGCATCATCATATATTGCCAAGTATAGAGACTAATTATGCAATTTGACTTACTGTAGAATTGACATATATAATTGTATTTAGATGATTCTTAGTAAATAACTTGGAATGATGTAATCAATAATCATTTAGCATTGTGAAATTAATGTATGAACCATGGTGTGAATGATTAGTAGTTAGAGTATCTACTTAAGTATTCTAGTTAAGATTTTAGGCATTACATAACCATTTGGGGCATTACAAGTGTTCTTAATAATTTCCTATGTTGGCCAAGTGTATTTGATTGGTTTAGAAAGGTTGGATGTGGTTTGCAGCCATTTAGACTAGACTCCAGGTGAAAATTTTAGATGTGTGAATCTAAGTTATAAACTCATTTCGAAACTAGCCTTTGTAAGTGAGATTTAAGGTAGTCACTTTTTGTTCCACTAATCTTAATGAAGGTTTGGATGCTTACAAAAGCTTAAATATGTATTTTAAACTTGCTCAAGATGTTTAGAGGAATTTAAAAGACATATTTTGGATTTTGATTTATCACTTGGAGATTTTAAAAATAGCTCTTTGATTATTGCTATCATTATGGTTATCTTACTATCATGGGCTACTTTTACTTAATTGCTTCATTATGACTTGCTAGGATTATTTTATTAAATGATATATTTAGGTATGGTACTTTCATTTGGTATTAAGTTAGCTAATATTAAATGAATATTTTTGCTATTGTATGAGGTGTAAAGTGGATCTCAATGCGTGAACAATTGTGATTCTAAATTTTGGTTGTAGTTTAAGAGCCTTAGGAATGTGCATTTGTTGCCTTGGTCATGTAAGATGTGAAATGGTTCATCCCTTTGGTGTTGCCATAATTTACTTTACTGCCATAGATCTTTATTGGGTGATTTTTGGGTGTAACATGGTCTTATTTTGAGTTTGAGGTTGGGTCTAAATTTTGGGTGTTTATATAAGCTTAATTTGTTAATTAAAATTTGCTCAAAATGATTACATGAATTTAGAAGGTGTGTTGTGGTTTTTGGGTTGTCACTTGAGGCCAATTAGCTTCCATTTGCTGTCATGAAGAAATCTTATTGCTATCATAAGGGAATGAGGTTGGTTTTGGTCAGCTTATAATCTTTGAATTATATTAGGTGATTGAATGATGATTATAGAAATGTAAACCCTTATAAAGTCTTGTCTTTTTGCCCTTGAAAGACTTTAGAATTTATTATAGGATAGTAGCAACTTGATGGTTTGCTTGTTGAAATCTTTAGGGTCAGTGAATATTTAAGTTGCAACTTAATTCTCTCAACGTTGCGGCCAAAATTGGTAGAATCACTTCTAGAGAGCAATTGCGCCATGACTTAGATTTTTAAGCTGCAGTGCAAATAGTGAAAACTGTGAGGTTTGTGGAAAATTCATATTAAGTGGCAATGTAAATTTTTTAGGTTACGGAGTAAAAATGGTTTTTGCATTTTGTGGGTTTCCAAAGGCTAATTCAGTACGATTTAACCATTTTAAGTCGCAACTTAAATATTAAAATCAATATATTACTCATTGGAGCTCATATGCTTAATGTTAATGATAATTATGGATTAAAGACTTGACTTACACTCACTTTAAATTTTCTAAAAGGTATTATAGGGAGGTTATTAGGCTTAATATAATTTATGAAGCTAATTGCAACTTGTTGAATAAAAGTTTTAAATTTTTCTCATATTTTGTATTCTGGTGATTCATTGACTAATTTTATACATTAATTACAACTAATTTAAAACTTAATTACATTATTTAACTTAATTTGAGTTTAGGGTTGTTACAATAGAGGTGCTCATACAAAGAAAACAACGACAACTTGAAAAAACAAAAAAGATTGATTGTCTTCTTCATTGAAACCCTACCTTAAGACTAATGTTTCTTGTTAGTAAAATTACGATTTTTTCCTGGGTTGGAAGAATACAACCAAAGGATGAAGAAGCAATGACAAAATGCAGTGATAAAAGAGCATTTAGGTGTTGAAAAATGATGAGCTTTTGGGCTTCTAATTGGACACCTCTAATTGTGCATAATGGATTGTTGAGATTGGCTAAAATTTTAGCAATTATATCAACTCAAAATATATCGTCTCACCAAAAGTGAAATAGTGTTTTTTAGATGGGTTACACAAACACTCCAAATTGTGCAGAATGAATACTCATGATGGACTGAGGGCAACAAAATGATAACGTTTCATTGCTACGTCTGCGCTGCACATCCTCTGCTATTCGCAGGAGGTTTAAATGCCAATTAATATGTATTTGTTGATTTAGCTGGACTTTAATTTAAAATTTAATGTATTGGTATACTAGTTTCTCATTTTATAATTGACTCAATCTAGTTGAAATAATGTAATTTGGGTTTATCTATTTAGGATTGCTGTAGTTTTTTTTAAATAATTTTTTAAATAAAGCTTTAAAAGATGCTCTGTATGTGAGATACATACTTTGTATCTAACAAAAATTAATTAACAAGTACTTTCATTAATATTAATATATTATTTTGTTTGACAAAACTTAAAAAAAAAAATTTATTATCAAATAACTGAAAAGGACATGTCTTTAAGATGATAAGGAAAAACATTGAAGGTAATTATGATAATTAACATTTTGAATGAGAGAACAATTGTCTTTGAACAAAAATAATTTTGTGCTTTTGCTTTACTTTCAAATGAGAAATTTTAATTTTCTACTTTTTTTTTTTAAGCTTAAAAATTACTTTGATTACCACTCTCATAGAGTTTATATACGTTTGGTTCAAGGAGAAAACGAGAGAGAGAGAGAGAGAGAGAGAGAGAGAGAGAGAGAGAGAGAGAGAGAGAGAGAGAGAATGTGAGAAAATAGGAGGTAAAATATTTATTATATTCTTATAATTATTATTTAATAATATTTTTTTATTATTTTTAAATAAAAATAAAAACATTATTTTTCATTTATTTTATCTATTTTTTTTCATTCTATTCCATTTAATTTCTTTCCATTTCCAACAAAACCATAATCTTTTAGAAATTGGCTAAACATTGCAAAACCATAATAAGTATTTTTCGTTTTGGAAAAACAAAAAAGGCAATGTCTTTCCTTCTACAAGCATGTCCAAACTATTATTTCGGATCCAAAGCCAATTTATGATTTTGTTCCATATCTGAATTTTATTAGGTTGGCTCGAGTTTAAAAAAAGAAAAGGGCCATATTATTATATAATTTTTTTACTTGGTAATCTTCTCTTAATTTATAAAAAAATCTTAATGGGCTGACAGAAAATATTGCAATATTTAATTAATTTGAAGGATAAAATTGAAATGGAAAAAAAAGCTCAGGGATTAAATTAAAACCCAAATCAAATTTAATAGATAAAAATAAATTTTTTGCCAAATATATGGATAGGCTCATTATTGTTATCTCCATTTAAAAAAAGGTTTTAAATGTGGCAGGTCCAGGCGAAGGTAAATTTGAAGAAAGCAAGGGAAGAAGCTAGGTTTAAAGATATATTTAGTATTTTTAATTTTATTAAAATTTTAATTTGATTTCTTTAATTTAAAAGCGTGTAAATAGGTAATTTTGTCTTCTTATTTTTAAAACTAATTTTTTATTTTTTATCATATTTATATTGAAAAGTTATTGTCAAATTTAATAATTCGATGACTTAGGATGTATTTGAATGAGAGTTTTTGAAGAGAAGAGGAGAAGAATTTTTTAATTTGTAATTTATTTTATTATTTTTTAATATTTTTAATATTTTAATTTTTTAATATGTTAACATTTAATAGAAATTAAAATATTTTTTTCATTAAGAATTAAAAATAAAAAAAGATTGAGATTCATAATTTTTTTAAAAAATATTGATATAAATATATTTTTTATAAAAAAAATTAAAATAATATAAGAATAAATTTATCCAAATATAATTATCTCATCTCCTTTATTGAATTAAATAATAATCTCTTCTCACCTCCCTTTCCATTTTTTCTAATCAAATAAAAACTCATTAAAACTCTTCTCCTCCCCTCCATTACCTTCTCTTCCCCTCTCCTTTTGATGAACCAAATACACCCTTAAATACTAAATTATAAATTCATAGCATTAAATAAATAATAATTATCTAAGTCATCAAATTATTATATTTTGAGTTAAATTTTGAATGAATAATATAGTAAAAGAGAAACTTTTAAATAATTTTAAACAATAGAACGGGATCATTCTATAAATTTAAAAGACAAACTAAATTAAATTTTTTTTAATAGAATTTGAGTGACTAAGTAAAAACTATAATTTAGGGAAAAAAATAAAAATGGCGTGGAACATTTTCCGCCACTACTGATTCCATTGTTTCGCAGGCATTCGTTTGTAAAATCGTAAGTGGGACAACAATGGCGATGACACACAGCATCCACAACAAGAACTTCAATTTTTGCAACTTGCCATTTTGCCTTTTGGGTTACATTCAATCAGCTGCTTCAACTGTTCCGTTTCTCTCACAGTAAGTGGAATGGCGTCTCTCTTGTCGAAAGCAAAAATAATGAGTGGGAGAGATGAAGTGTACGTCGCGGCAATGCCTTTGAGGGCCAGAAAGGGACCAGCCCAGTTGGTTATGTCTGCAGCCTACTCTCTCAATTTCTGGGATTTGCAGCACTACATGGTCATCCTCAAACCATCCTCCCCATTTCCCCGTTCTCAGGTTCTCTCTCTTCCCTTTCTTTCTTTCACTTTGACATTTACCTCATCCATTTTTGGATTTGTTGATCGGAAATAAGTGTTGCTTCAAACAATATTTTTAAGGTTAAATTATTTGATTAGTCCCGTAGTTTCACTTTTTTTTTTTTGGGATTTCATTCGTACAGTTAAAAGTTTACTATGAGGTTCTATAATTATAAAAATTTATAATTTGATTATTGTCATTAAACTTTTCTCGATGTGCTGTTAAATTTGTGATATTCTGAATATGCTTGAATCATCCTAGGCACCAAAAAAAAAACAAGAAAGATAAAAGATAAAAGAATATGATGTACTAAAATCTTCTCTTATGTGTGGCTTCTAACGTTACCCATGTTAAGTGAGTTGAATGAGTTGACATGACTCATGCATATTTATAGCGTAAGATAACACAAGGTTGATATAAGCTTAATGTTAGTGGTTAAATTAAAATTTTTCAAAACTATGGGACTGAATTACAAACTTTTAAACTACGAGGATCAAATTAAAAATTCTGAGGAACTGTAAGGACCAATAGAGTTATTTTTCCTTTTTAATGAATATTTGATATTTGGTGCATTTTCTCTTTCTTTAGTGGAAATTCATTTCAACCTTAGTTTTCTTGTTGGGTATGGGACTTGCATAATTGTAATGCTCTTTTATCTAGTCTTTACATGGGTTTTACTTGTATGTTTCTTTTTCTATTTTCTTTTTAAAGCTTCTTTCTTTTATTTGCCTGATTTCAATATTAGTTCCACTTTTTTTTTAAAAAATAATTTTCAAACATTAAAAGAATTGTTTCCTTGTCCCCTCTTTTGTGGAGTTTGAGGGCCTAGGATAAAATCTTGAGATAGATAATAGTGGTAACCACAGTACCACACAATGGGTTTGATAAACAGAGATATTGGATACCAGTTTTTTTTTCTTTTTCCTAGCTTTTTTCTAAGTTTTATTTTTTAAATCTTAGGGGCCTGTACTATGGAATTTGAATTTTCAAAGTTGAACATATAGTATTTTCTGGATAGAGGTGTTGGGAAGGAAATATAGGATTTTCTTCACTTTACTACATGTTAATGCAGACTTGAATTCTAATCACAATGAACATGTTGTTTTAGGTCCTGGTTTTTGATTTTCAACCTAATGATCCTGAAGATATATATGTGGCACTTGCAGTTCTATCTGGTAGAGCAGTACCAGGTGAGCACTAACATGTTTAAATCTGTACATATAGTCATCATATTTTATTTCAAGAAGGTTTGGCATCTGAATCGTATTGATCAAAGCAATTATGCTTGATATTAGTTGCAGGATCCCTTCTGGCATGCCTTCTATACAATAAGTTGAATTAAAAGCTGCTCAAAAGTTAACTGTTATTTTACTATAGCCAGTAGTGTAATCATTCTATGGACCTTTTTGACATTCCATGAATGCTTATATTGTCCTACCAATTGTCAGGGCCACCAAGAAGCATTAATGCTTTTATTGCTTCTTGCCCCTAAATGGGTAACTGAAACTTCGTTCTATTTGCATCCTACATGTGATTTTTGTGTTGTTTGTCTTCTGTGCCAGGCTAATACAAACACAGATTTATGTGTTTCTTAGCTTTCTCGTATTACATTATCATGCGTTAATGCTACTGTTAATGTATGATTATCATTGAACATAAACCATTAAAACATATTATATTGTAAGTCTCTTTATGCTGAATGATGCTCTCTTTAGTTGTTACCTATAGTTTACAGTGAACGGTGTATGGATGTAAGGTGGTTCATGGTGGAGGTTGGACGATGTCAATCTGCACAAGACACTAGGAGTGTGCTTCGGCTTGTGCTTTGACAATCAAATTAGTAATGAGTCAACAATTATACAGAGTAACAATAGTGTGTAAGAGTGTACCTGGATAGGTGGAGGGTAGTTCTATTTATAGACACGAAGGACTGTGAGACCCTAAGGGCATTTAAGTTATTTCAGGTGTCAGTTGGTGACATGCTATCTTCAGCTGGTTAATCCGTTGTGGGATGTGTGGCATGTATTGTGGAAAATTGATCAAGGGCAAATGTTTTGCTATAGTGACACACTGACACCTGAAAGGGAAAATATATTTCTGTACAGTTGTTATTGGATGAATGAAACTCTAGGATTTGGACGTCCTTATGAAGATTGGTGAATTAAATTCTCTTGAGATGAGATTGAGAATGTGAACATATCATTAGTTCAGATTTGACAAATGGCCAGCTTAATTTATAGCTTTTGAACTTTTTAGTTGGAATTAGGTTCAGAAAACTTTAATTTCACTATTTTTATATTCCTTTTCTTAATTTATTCATGATCTGATCTATTTATATTCTTAGGAGCTGTTCTTGTAAGGAAGATGAAAACGTTGCCGAGAAGCAAATGTTGGTTTGTTGGATATTCAAAAGCAGATGGTGTCGGCATAGCAAGTGAATTCAACAAAAATTGGGATACATATTTGAGGGTTGGTCTACATGACTGTCGAGGTTATACCAACGGTAATAATTTCTTACAATGATGACCCTTATCTTGCATCTTTATATACTTAATGGACATAATTCCGATAGTCTGTGTGTTATACTATAAATTCCACAAATGATTGATTTGTGAATTCCTGATGATTAAGATTCTGCCAGCATCTTAATTTAGACTTCTAAGCACTCTTTAGTTCTTTGATCTTTGTTCAAACCATGTAATACTGAAATTTTCTCCAATTTAAAGGCTTGGTCAAGCAACTCACTGGCGAAAAAGATGTGCTAAGACGCTTGAGAAGCACTGGTAGTTAGAGGCAATTTATTGAGTTTCTAGACCATCTGGAAATTAATGTTTTGTTCTGTTGTTATAAGTGTAATGAACTCTGCCATTTTGGCCTAAACGAAGGCGATGTGAAGTATATCTTTGTCTAGAAAACCCAAGTTCTACGTGTTTCAGAAACTCTTTTTTCTTTCAAAATAAACTTCTTCATGTTAAATGTTATTTAGCTATTTGTCGTGTAATTAAAAAAAGAAAGAAAGATGAATTCTCAGATTTTAATGTACATGACTAATTCTCTATTCATGTTTATTTGAATTATTAGTGGCCAAGTAGAGGAAATGTTAATATATTTAGGTTTCGGAACATCATTATAACAGCCTGCCTTAAGATATGGAGGTAAACAATCAACTGATGCATTAACATTTAAACTTGCACACACACCACTTTAAGATTGTATCATGTAATTTAGAATCTTCTTTTCCACATTTTGTCTGAATAAAATCTAAAATGTGAAAATCAAATAGAGAAAATGGCATGACCTTAAGTAAATTTTCTCTTTTTATTTTTCCTTGTGTTAAGCTCTTGAGCATCTTTTGGCATTTGCGTCAATTGGATGGGAACTGATTATACATAATCTCTTCTTTTTTCTTCTGCAATATTCTTTTCTTTTCCTGTATAATCTGAAGCTATAGAAATAACTTTTTTGAAATAAATGGTAAGCTGTTATGTTCTTGTATGGTGTTATGGAAGATAATAGAAGGATCTGGAGAGTTCTTGGTAACCTGTGAAGAATAGGCAGAATACTACCACCACAATATTCTGCTGCTTTTTTGTACTGTGTGAAAGATAATCGATGTAGATATAGTTGTCTCTGTACTCTGTTAAAGAATTAGAAAAGGTAATATGTATATATATATATATATATATGTGTTAAAAAATATATATGTTTCATCCTTTGGAAACCTGCTTAGAGTAAATATCAATACAATATTAGATTATAGATAATCTGTAATTCTTGGCACACTTGTGTATTGTTATGTATAATCCAAGTGATGATTGACAGTTTATAAGTAGTTTTCTGGATATTCTACTTAATTCTTTTGCAAACTTGTATTGTGATATAGAAAATATAGGTATTGATTGGTAGAAGCTAGATTATGGTGTTGTAAATATTCCAAAGTAAAAATTTTCAGATTATAAGAACCAGTATTGTGTTATGAAAACCATACCTTATATTAGGTAGGGTTATATGTCATACATCATAATCTAGGTGATGATTGGAGGATGATTTTTGAAAAAAAAAAAAGATTATTTCTCGATTTGTGCAAGTTGTCAGGGGACAGTCCAGTCGTCTGTGTTTGGCTATATGAAGGTTGTAGTGTTAGAAGCTTTGAACGATGTGGGACCAAAAGATGGGCCCACCCATTTTTGCAGTTTTGGACTTAATGTACTGGCCTTCTTTGAACCACAACTAATGTCAAAAAGAAAAAAAAAACCTACAGCTACATTCGTTCTACCATCCCATATTTTGTTCAAAGGGCATAAAAATTTCTTTCCTCCAATATGGGATCACTTAAGGAGACTTGTATATAATTCTGCGAGTCCTAAATCTAGACCTAAAATTTTTTTCAGGTCATTAAATAATATATATATATGTATAAGCTTAATATTTGCAACTGTAGTTAATCTATTAATTAACATGAGTGTTAGTTTTTATTCTTTTGATTTGTTTTTTTTCTTAAGGCTGCATTTCCCTGGTGGGATCCAATGAAAAATTTGATTGCTTGTCAACCTGTACGGCTAGCATTCCTAGTTTTATTTTATTTTGAAATATACCCTCTAAATAAGTACATTAAAAAAATATTGTGATCATGTTGTGAAGGGGTTGCTTCAATTGAAATCTAGTGTTAGTAGAATTTGTAGACATGAAAGTGGTTAAATAATTAAAAAGTTTATTTTTTATTGATAATTAATAAGTTAGTCTTAAATGTGGGTATTGTATTATAAACTAATTTTTTTAAGTAAATAGTCAAGTTTAACTGTAGTTATTCTATATTTCTATTATTAAGTATGAGTGAAAGCAGAGAGAATCTGGAGTATTTTAGGTAAACTGTTAAGAATACATGGAAAACAGGTAATGCAATTGAAAAAAAAAAATGGTTCTTAATTTTTATTGATTACCTCCAGCGACAACTAACCAAAAAACAGAAAAAGTGATGAAGAGGTAAGCAAAGTTTGAATCATTCTTGATTTTTGCGTCATTCTTGCACACAGACCAGGCAAATTTTCTCTATATCAACCCAAATCTTCCCAATACTATTAAAGTTGTCCTGAAAGATTTGTCCTATTTGGTTTGGTAGAAGGATATACAAGGAAAAGAAAAATAAATTTATTAAATAATTTTGTTTTGTATATATTTTGTAAAATTGAAAAAAGAATCTATTTTCAAATTTAGAGCAATTATTATACTTAATTTATGTAAACACTGTTATGTTCTTGATATTATTATTTTTTCATTTCAACTCTATTTTTGAGTAAAGACACAGTTTATTTTTTCACCAGTCTTTTCATTTCTATACTATTTTAATTTGATGAAACATATAAATAGAATTTTATTCTCATTTTTTCATATTATTTGAAATGTAATTATTTAATTTTATTCACATTTTTATTTATTTATTGTATCTAATAATTCTACCCATAAAATGAGACAAAAGATTCAGGCTTAAATTTCATTCAGATCCAAATTAGCAATTAACCAAAACAAAGAAAAAGCGCTATAGAGGTGTGAAAAATTTGAATCATTCTTGATTCTTGCGTGTCATTGTCGCAAAAAGATAATTCAAATCTTCAATGTATTACTCCAATTTTATCTATGTTATACCATTGTGGATTCAAAGTACCCGTCCTCTTTTCAACCACAAGTACTCAAGTTTCAGCATCTAGCGCGAGACTTTTATATACATACGCCATACTAAGTTCAAAGTGCTTAATATTTTCTTGGATATAGGCACGTGTAGGAGACTTTCATATACGTGTACAAGTGAGTCCATAAACTAGGCCTGGAATTGTTTGGAGGGAAATTATGACTGAGTTTAAAGTGAATTCTTTGTGGTAAGTGTAGTTGAAAAAGAAAATTGAAGGACTTGTTCAATGTTAGAAGTTGTTCGGCCTTACAACCTCAGTCTATTTTTCTTACACTGCAAGTTATGTATTTGCTTGTTAAATGCTAAGGATTTAGGAGTGAGTTTCCTTTGGCATGCCTATTAGTAGGATTGTAAACAAGTGGAACTAATAAGTCTTAACATGATTACGCTTGTTTATTGAAAATAAAATGAGCTTGAGCTTCATCAATTCAAAAGTTGCAGTCATTCTCACCCCGTTTTAAAAAATAAGTTGAGATTGAACAATAAGTATCTACACATGGGTGTAAATATTGAAGTAAATAAAAAATTATGAATTTTTTTATTATGTATGTATATGTGTATAGAAAAAGTGTTATAAAATATATTTTTACAATGTTTTAATGATGTATAAATTTTTTCATTTATCTATATTCTTTAATAATTTTTTTGGGTATTTTAATGAACAAAAAAAGGATTGCTTGTTTTCGCACGTGATAATGCACACACTTGCATTTTTATATAGGCAGGGACAAAATTAGAAAAAATTGTAAGGGGATGAAAAATTATATTTAATATAAACACTAATAATTATTAAAAATATAATTTTGAGTACATATTAAATTAATATAATAATAAAATTTATTAAAATTAAAAGAATAGAGACATATAATAATAAAAAATCAGAGAACTATAATAACATCAAAATAAGTATACCTTGATACAAAGAAAGTATATATTAAATGTGATATAATATGTATTAATTATTATGATCATACTCTTTATTTTTAAATGAACAGAAGGTTAATAACCATGTTAACGAGTAAATACTGAATTTGTCAGCACAAATAAGAACTTCAAAGAATATTAAACAACATAATATTATTATAACTATGAACATATAATATTTCAAATAATTTTTTTACAATGTTTACATTCAGATCTTTTTTATTAATAACCATAATGATACAAAATCAAAGAGATGAAACAATAAATTAATCATTACATTCTCTTTCGTTTCCTTGGCTTGTTGTAAGTGTAAAGACCATTTCACTAGCACAACACTTATTGAGTGAATGGTTAATTAAGCCCAATATAAATTGGACATGAAACTCATTTAATTATTTATGAAAATCACAACCTTTACATATGAGCTATAAACATTAGAGTGTAATAGACAATTGAAAGAGAAGCTTATATTGAAGTATAGGTAAGTATGGTAAGACCTCCTCATTCATGCTTTTGTTCCTTATAAATGAAAATAAATACATGATTAACTTTTAATTGGACTATCATAAATCACAACCATGTCAAGGAATAGACAAAAATCATTACCTGAACTTTTATAGTCCTGATCTATATTTTTATGAGACTTGATTCTTACCTTTCATGATCCTTTATCCTCACAGTTACAAAATCAATATCATATAATCACTACCACAAACAACTAATGAAAATACTAATAATATTTTCCTATGTTTCATTAGTGATTTTTTTGAATTCATAACAATGAAAAGTTTTTCATAATAAAAACATACAAAACCAAGAATGAACAAGATTTTTGATATCTAAGCTTAATTGAGAATGAATAGATATATGTAAGCTAGAAGTAATCCAAAAATTTAATTTCAAAAAAGGGGAAAACATGGTAAAAATGCAAGGGGGAGTGGTGTTAATAAGTACTTACAATCAATTTTTAAAAAATTTTCTACTAAGATTTAGGATCATTTCTATTTGGCTATTATAGTTTTAGGAAATTACTTATATATTGTAGAGAATTACAAAGCATTTAGTTACAATCACAAATAATATTAGATATTATAATTTGAATTACCCACAATTTATAAAGAGGATTTGAAATTGCATCATGCTTATTGTATATGTTGTATTATATAATCAAATTAGGACATTAGGATCATTGCAATTTATATACTCACCCTTTGCTAATAATTTACGCATTCATTTTTAAACATATATATTTTGACCCTATCTTAGATTTCTAATTGCATACATAACTTTTAATTGGAAGATAAACTTAAAACTATAACAGATGAAATATATACATTAGTAATCAAAGCTATTATAATTACCCTTATGAGTATAATAGATGAAGTATACACATTAGTTTTAAAGGTGAATTATTCTTCCTTTTCTTGTCTCAAGTATGCATAAATCAACATTCTTTGTGTCATCCTTACAAACTTTAGACTGTTAAAAATACATATATAATTTTAGAATCAATATTGACCTAAGTTTACCCTCTTTAAATCCTTCACACTCCGAGAGTACTTTACCACCTAAAAGAATTAGACTAGTTACTATTAGGATTAGGGATATTACTATTGAATTTAAGGACATTTACTATTGGATTTTAGGGATCATACTTTACTATTGAGTTTCAAATCCATTATTACCAATTTTAGGTTAAAACTTCTAAAAGGTAATTACTTCGAACCTTGTAAATTAAGGACTTTCTTCTGCAACTCATTACATATGTAAATCAAAACTATATATTCTAAAAAATAAAGGATAATATTTAAAACTTAAATGAGGTAATTACTCAAACACCTTTTATGCATATAAAAGTTAACTTGTTTGGTGTATTCTTAACTGAAGTGCTATCCACAATGATCCCATAGTATCAACAAGCAGTGCAAAGATTATATTATTAACAAATGGAAAAGAAGCAATGGAATTATAAAAATAAAATTCAACAAGTGGTTTTGCTCATGGTTGATTGCCATAGTCAAAGATGATGCTATAATAAGTGGCCTCAACTGTCACTGTAGTGTAGACTAAATCTGAACTTGAATGGATTTGTAGAGCACACCGAGATAAAGAGAAGGAGAAATCTTGCAAGCAAGGGAGAAATTATTGAAGGAGAGGTCTTGCGAGCGAGGGAGAAACTTTGCACACACACCACTTCAAGATTGTACCATGTAATTTAAAATCTTCTTTTCTATATTTTGTCTAAATAAAATCTAAAATGTAAAAGTCAAATAGAGAACTTGGCATGACCTTAAGTAAATTTTCTTTTTTTCTTTTTTATTTTTTCCTTGTGTTAAGCTTTTGAGCATCTTTTAACATTTGCATCAATTGGATGGGAGCTGATTATACATATTCTCTTCTTTTCTCTTTTGCAAAATTCTTTTCTTTTCTTGTATAATCTAAAGCTACAGAAATAATTTCTTTGAAATAAATGGTGATATATTATGTTCTTGTATAGTGTTATGGAAGATAATAGAAGGATCTAAATAGTTCTTGGTAGCCTGCGAAGAATATGCAGAATACCAACACCATAATATTCTATTGCTTTTTTATGGTGTGTGAAAGATAATCCATGTAAATATAATTGTTTTTGTACTCTGTTAAAGAATTAGAAAAAGTTATATATATATATATATATATATATATATATTAAAAATATGTTTCATTCTTTGGAAGAGTAAATATCAATACAATTAAATTATAGATAATCTATAATTCTTGGCACACTTATATGTTGTTATAGATAATCCAAGTGATGATTGACAATTCTTGGCACACTTGTATTGTGATATAGAAAATCTAGGTATTGATTGGTAGAAGCTAGATTATGGTGTTGTAAATATTCTAAAGTAGAAATTTTCAGATTATAAGAGCCAATATTTGTTAAATATAATCCCTATATAAAATAATTTTATAATTGAACATTGAGGATAAAACAATTGAGCGTACCTAAAGATGCCATTATACTGTTGACAGCTTTTCTGGGAGAGTTACAACCCACTTGTCCTCTTGGATATCAGAGAGTTGTAAATTTAGATGACAGAGAGAAAGTGAGGAAAGAGTGCAATTATCTTGAGTTGTTGTACTAGTCCTTTTAAAAGCAAAATGTGTAAACGTTCAGAATAGCTGGATTAATAACTATTAGATGCACATTATATTAATTTAAGTAATTAATAATTTAAAAATTAATAAATCTCTCTCTCCCTCTCCCTCTCTTATTATCTTGACTCTATTAGCACTATGATAGGAAAGTTGTTGACTACCAAGGGCTATGAGTTAGACCTTTACCCAATGGGTTGGTACATGTGAATCACCTATTACAGATCACATATGCATATACTAGGCCTCATTCTATTCTAGGCTTAATAATTTATCACTTAACCAATTAATTTTAAAATATTATTTATCACATATTTAATTAATGCTAATCCACAAATAATAATTAATAAAATTATTCCAACAATCTCTCATTTGGATAGTATTAATTAATTATTTGGATTTCATACACAACAATAGAATAAAACAATTGGTACTTATTAAGCCATTACAAAATTTAGACAATGAAACCACACAAAAATCACTGAATCCTATGGGGAAGCAAGTGATAGAAACAATGTTTCATAATCTGAATAGAACAACATTACTTAATTCAAATGACACAAAAAATTCACTAAATCCTATAAGAAAACAACTGATATAAAGCGTATTAACACAAAATCATTGAATCCTTGGGAAAACAAATGATACACAAAACGCATTACAATGAATTGAGTAGAAATAAGTATTAGAAAATTGAAAACACATGTCTCAAACTCCTACTAAATCAGGACATCTTCCAAGGATTTACCAAAACTTATACGAGTTACATGATTCTTAAATACTCTTATGGGTAAACCCTTGGTGAATGGATCTGCAAGTATATAATCACTGGAAATCTGAACCACTTGAGTATGAGATTCAGTAATATTTTCTCTAACGAATAGGAGTTTAATATCAAAATGTTTTGTGCGACTTGAATTCCTGTGATTTTTAGAGAAGTGAACTACAGACAAATTATCACAATAGATAATAAAAGGTCGTGATATAGAATCAATTAAACAGATGCTAGATATCAACTTCCTCAACCATATAATTTGACACATGGCTTTATAATAAGCGATATATTCTACTTCCATAGTTAAGGTAGTTGTTATTGTTTTTTTTACACTTTTCTACAAAACAACACCTTCAAACATTATGAAAATGTAACCATATGTGGATTTATGGTCATCCACACAAGAGCCATAATTAGAATTTAATTAACCAACAACTTTAAGATAATCTAATCTTTTATGAGTTAACATAAAATCCTTGGTACCTTGAAAGTACCTCATTACCTTCTTAGTAGCTATCCAATGATCCCTACTCGGATTACGTAGGTATCTCTTGAGAATACTAATAGCAAAAGCTATATCTGGACCAATGCATACCTGCACATACATGAGACTACCTACAGCGGAAGCATATAAAATTTTTGCCATTTCAACTCTTTCCTTCTTGGTATTAGGACACTGTGATTTGGTAACAAGAATCCATTCCAAACTTCCTAAGTACTCGTTCAATATAAGTAGCTTAGGATAAGCCAAGAATGCCGCGTGATCCATCACGATGAATTGGTATCCCAAGAACAAAAGAAGCTTCATCCAAATCCTTCATATCAAAATGATATGACAACATGTTCTTTGTTTCATTAAGAAAGATCATTGAATTACTGGCTAGCAAAATATAATTAACATAGAAAATTGCTTCCATCAAACTTCTGATAAATACACTGGCCTGAAACATTTTTAGTGAATCCAAGAGAAGTTATAACTTTATCAAATTTTAAATACCATTGCTTTGATACTTGTTTTATCCTATAAATGGATCTCTTTAATTTGCACACCAGATGCTCTTTACGTGGTTCAATGAAACCATCAAGCTGAGTCATATAGACCTCTTTATATAAGTCTCCATTCAAAAAGGCAGTTTTGACATCTATTTGGTGAAGTTCAAGATCATACTATGCAATAAGTGCCATGACTACTCTGGGAGCATCTTTAGTGGATATAGGAAAAAAGGTCTTTGTATAGTCAATATCCTCTTTCTTATTGTAGCTTTTAGCTACAAGTCTAACTTTATACTTTTCAACTTCACCTGTAGCTCCATGTTTGGTCTTGAAAACCCACTTGCAGCTAACTGGTTTGAACCTATCTGGTAATTCTGAGAGTTCCCACATGATTACGATGCATGGCGGCAATTTCTTCATTCATGGCCTCAACCATTTAGAAGAGTGAGAACTAGACATTACCTCTAAAAAAGACACAGGGTCTGCACAATCAATAGCATCTTGGTCAAATTCTTGCGAATATACTATGTAATCACTAGAGATTGTTGGTCTACGAGTTCTCTAAGATTGCCTTAATTCAATAACTAGTTCTTCATTACTTTCTAAGGGTGGTTCTATTTTAGCCTTATCCTGATTCATGACATCATCAATTCTGATTGAAGAAGATGGCACAAGCAGAATGATGCTTTCATCATGTATAGTAATAACTCTAGGTATAGTTCTTCCACTATCCAAGGCATCTTAAAAAATGTATGCTTGATCTGACTCGATAACCTTGGTGGTGAGGTTTAAACAATAGAATTTGTACCTATGTGATCTTGTGCAATATCCAACGAAGAAGCCAATGATGGTTTTAGAATTAAGTTTCATCTGCTGAGGGTTATAGGCTTTCACTTGTGCCTTACAACCCTATATCATCAAATGCTTGAAAGTAGGCACCTTTTAGAAATAAAGTTTATAAGGGGTTTTCGGCACTAACTTACTAGGTACTTGATTTAGAATGTAGGCAGCAGTTCTAAGTGCATTACTTCACAGGAATTTTGGTAAACAGAAGTGACTAATCATACTCCTGACCATGTCCATTAGAGTATGATTCTATCTTTCTGTAACCCTATTTTGTTGCGAGTTACCTGGCATTATATACTGGGCTTCAATACCATGCTCTTGTAGAAATTGAGTAAATAGACCTAAATTTCTACCAACCTTAATATATCTCCTGTAATATTCTCCACCACTATTAGATCTAACACATTTGATGGCCTTACTAAATTTTAATTCAACAGACACCTTGAAATCCTTAAAGGCTTTCAACAATTTCGCCTTCTCATGCAGGAGTTCAACCTAACCATATCTTAAATGATCATCTATGAAAGTGATAAAATACTTGAAACCACCTATAGCTGCAAGTGTGATGGGTTCACATATATCAGTATAAATAAGATCTAAGATGTTCTCAGACCTCTTTACCCCTTTATTTCTAGCCCTAGTAGGAAATTTTCCCTTAATGCAATCAATGCATGCCTTAAAGTTAGAAAAATCAAGGTTTTGTAATACATCTTGACTAACCATTCTTTCTAATCTCTCTCTTGAGATGTGGCCTAGAAGCTGATGCCATAACATTGAGGAATCCTCACTAGGCCTTTGATACTTCGCCTAATGACAGCATTCATATAGGCATTCAAATGTTCAATTCTATAGTTATTTAAATGATATAAACCTTTTAATAAAGATGTGGTGCCAATAAATTGTGAATACAAAAAGACATCAATCTTTCCATTTCCTTGAAAAAAGAATAACCACAATTGTCCAATTTAGAAGTTGAAATTAAATTTCTTCTTACAGAAGGTACATAAACAACTTCATTTAATTTTAAAACATGTTTGGAAGATAAACAAAGAGAAACAAATCTTATGCATTCCATTGTTACTTTACTACCTGCAATTCCCAAAATCGACTTCTCTGCTTCACTTGGGATCCTCTGGTTTCTGAGCCCCTGCAAGGTATTCACAATATGGATAGTGGCACCACAATCCAACGACTAAGAATCATATGAGATTTCAAGACTATTAGATTTAAAGCAAACTAGAGCTAAAGGGGTGTTTTTAAAGAATGTACCTTCCCTTTCTTGCTTGTTCTTTAGCTTATAACAATCAAATATCTTATGTCTCGGTTTCTTACAATAATTGCACTTGCCTTTGAAGTATTTCTTTTGTGGAGCATTGTTCTTCTCATTGTTTTACTTGAAGTTTGACTTACCAACCTTTTGTATCTCAAGCTTCTTTCCTTTCTTTTTATCATGACTGCTCGATTTGCTACTTGATCCTTAAGACAGGTAATTTATAGATTATGACTTATGCTTTTTTATTGCTTCTTCTTCTTGAGTCATAATTGAAATTAATTAGTTTACAGACTAGTCCACTTCTTGAGAATTGTAAGAAGTCCATAAGAAACTGTATTTAACTGGCAATGACTCAAGAACATGGAAGACTAGAGCACTTTCACCCAAATCAACCCCATATTACTTCAATTTGTTGTGATAATGAATGAGTTTCAAAATATGCTCCTTGATGCGAGACACTCCATCATATCGGGTGTTGTGGAGCAAAGAGAGGTAAAAGTTTTTTTGAGTTTTATCAAACTTCTTATATTTCTCATCTATAGCTTTCAAATATTCAATTGTAATGTCTTTGTCAGGAATACTCTTCCTAATTCCCTTCTCAATGGTGAATTTAATGGTTGCAAGATAGATCTAGTTTAACTTAAACCATTGCTTGTGATAGACCTTCTCAGTAGCACTAGATTGAGAAGTGAGATCCACTTGTTTAGGTTCTCTAAGAGCCAAATCCTTTTCAAAGATTGGCAGGTACAAATTTAAAAACTCCTTTCAATAATTATAATTGGTCCCATTGAGAGTCTTTAATGGTGATAGTTGTTGAAAAATTGAAATTGAAATTTAAAAAACTAAAATTGAAAATATTAATTATGTGTGCACAACATAATTATAATACAAAATTTCAATTATGCAATTATAATACTTAAAGAAGATTCATGTACACCATAGATTTGGCTTAAGAATTTATAACTAAATGCGTTTAACATGACCATACCTATGGGGCATGAGAAATACTGAAAATATTGGGCTATGTTAAAGATTTATAATATTAAAGTTATCTCAAAAGATTGATATCCTACTTGGTTTGGTAGAAGGATATAGATGGAAAAGAAAAATAAACTTATGAAATAAATTTATTTTGCATATATTTTGTAAAATTAAAAAAAAATCTATTTTCAAATTGAGAGTAGTTATCAATCATCTTTATATATAAAAATCTATAAAAACTTTATTGTTTATTTATTATTTTTAATACTGTTCATAATGTCCCATGATATATTGTTCATTTGCACCGATATTTCATTTTTCATTTTTATTTATTTCTGTGGAACCCACATCAAAATTTTAAATTATTTATACTGTTGCTTTGTGATAAAATTAATTTTTAAAACTTTCTTTTACAAAACTGTGGGTTTTATAAAATCTTTTTAACCTTCACGTGCATTCACGACAATATTATTAATTATATATATATATATATATATATATAAACTCACAGGTAGCATAGTTTTTAACCTTACATGATTGGCACTTTTTATGTTTTTTTATTTATTGTTCATACATTGTTTTCTTTTTAATATTATCTTTGTGTGGGACCTACAAAACTGTGGGTTCCATAAAATCTTTTTAACGTATCTGTGCATTCACGGCATCATTGGTAATTATATATATATATATATATATATATATATATATATATATATATATATATATATATATATATATAAACTCACAGGTAGCATTGTTTTTAACCTCACGTTATTGGCACTTTTTATATGTTTTTATTTATTGTTCATACATTGTTTTCTTTTTATATGGAACCCACATTTTTTTTTTCTTGTGAGGCTCACAGGATATTTTTTGAATCTCTCTGCATTGTACTTAATTTATGTAAAGTTTGATACGTTGTTGTTGTTATTATTTTCTTATATATAAATAGAATATTATTCTTATTTTTCATATCATTTTAAATGTATTTATTTAATTCTATTTACGGTTTCATTATCTTTCTGTATCTAATAATTCTACTCATAAAATGAGACAAAAGATTCAGGCTTAAATTTCATTCAGATCCAAATTAACAATTAACCAGAACAAAGAAAAAGCGTTATAGAGGTGTGAAAACTTTGATTCATTCTTGATTCTTGTGTCATTGTTGCAAAAAGATGATGCAAATTTTCTATATATCACTCCAATTTTATGGGTTGTCTCGGAAGTAATGAACACTGGTTTGACGCTTCATTCGAGGTGGGATTAATTAGGTAGAGTGGATAGAGAAGCATGAACAATTCTGACGTGTACTGAAAATGTTATGTTATTTATATATTCAATGATTAAGATTTGTTTTGTTTGTAAATCTTGCTTATACTATATATGGATTCCACCTTTACAAATTAACTTTTAGCCATTAAATACATCAAGTGCACCTAAAAAAGGTTTGAGAAGGATAAACTTGATCCATGTTATACCATTTAAAGTATCCTTCTCACGGTGGCAGAACCACTGAAACGAACAAAAACTCACCCTAAACAATTCCCTTGTCCTAATTTGGACTAGTTCAAGCTTAAACGTAACAACATTCTTCACAAATCCCTTTTTTTGTTGTTTAAATATGATGTTTGATCTGAGGATTTTATTAAGTAAAAATTCAATCCAATGATATAATCATAATATATACATTCATGTAAGCAATACCTCTCATACTAATTAAAAGAAGTTAGAGCTAATTTTACTCAGTTCAAAATCCTAAGTTTTTGAAGATCATGGCATTCATTCATGAAATCTAGCATGAAAACATTTGAATTCACTTAATGCAAATAAACTACCTACATCTAGGCATATATATGCATAATTAATTTTAGTCAATTTGATTCAATTCCATAAAAAAAAAATCCCAATCTCTAGGGTTTATATGTGAAAAATTGGGGCTTTGAATATTCTTACAATATTTTTCCAAAATTGACATCAATTATCACATTTTTGGGGATTATAATTAGCGTTGCTCTGATACCATATGTTAAATATAATCCCTCGATACAATAATTTTACAATTGAACATTGAGCATACCTGATGATTATTATGCTGTTAACAACTTTTCTAAAAAGAGTTACAACTCACTTGGCATCTTGGATATCAGAGTTGTAAATTTAGATGACAGAGAGAGAGAGTGTGTGAGAAAAGAGTATAGTTATCTTGAATTGTTGTACTTGTCCTTTTAAAAGCAAAATTTGTAAATGCTTACAATGACCAAGTCAATAACTGTTAGATGCATGTTATATTAATTTAAGTAATTAATGATTAAAAAAAATAATAAAACTCTCTTTTTCCTATTATCTTGACTCTGTTAGCATTGTAATAAGAAACCTACTGATTACCAAGAGTTGTGAGTTAGGCCTCTACCCAATGGGCTAGCACATGTGAATCACCTATCGCATATTATATGTTTATAGATTAGGCCTCATTCTATTTTAGGCTTAATAATTTATCACTTAATCAATTAATTTTAAAATATTATTTATCAAATATTTAATTAATACTAATCCACAAATAATAATTAATAGAATTATTCCAATAGAGTTGTGTTATGAAAACCACAGCTTATATTAGGTAGGATTATATAACATACATCATCATCCAGGCGTTGACTGGAAGATGATGACTGGAAGATGATTTTGGCAAAAATATTTTGGACCATGTCTCGATTTGTGGGTAACCAGGGGACAAACCAATCATATGTATATAAAGGTGGTAGGTAGTGTTTGAACGGTGTGGGACTAAAAGATGGGCCCAAGCCCATTTTTGCAGTTTTGGACTCAATGAACTGGCTTTCTTTGAACCACAACTAATGTCAAAAAATAAAAAACTACAGCAACATTACCATCCCATTTTTTGTTCAAAGTGCATAAAATTTTCTTTCCTTGAATATGGGAACACTTAAGGAGACTTGAATATAAATCTGCAAGCCTTAAATCTAGACCTAAATCTTTTTTAGGTCATTATATATATATATATATGTAAAAGCTTAATATTTGCTATTGTGGTTAATCTATTCATTAATATGATTGTTACGTTTTATTCTTTTGATGTGTTTTTCTTTAAGGCTGCATTTCCCTGGTGGGATGCATTGAAAATTTTGGTTGCTTGTCGATCTGTCCGGATGGCATTCCTAGTTTTATTTCATTTTCAAATATACCCTCTAAATGAGTACATTAAAAAAAATATTGTGATCATGTTGTGAAGCGGGTTGCTTCAATTGAAATCTACTGTTAGTAGAATTTGTAGACATGAAAGTAGTTAAATAATTAAAAAGTTTATTTTTTTATTGATAATTAATAAGTTAGTTTTAAATGTGGGTATTGTATTATAAACTAATTTTTTTAAATAAATAGCCTAGTTCAACTGTAGTTATTCTATATTTCTATTATTAAATTTGAGTGAAAGCTGAGAGAATCTGGAGCATTTTAGGTAAACTGTTAAGAATGGAAAACCGGGAATGCAATGATTAAAAAAAAACAATTTTGGTTCTTGATTTTTATTGATTACCTCCAGCGACGATCAACCAAAAAGGCAAGCAAAACTTGAATCATTCTTGACTTTTGCGTCATTCTCGCACACAGACCGTGCAAAGTGCTCGGTATCACCGCAACTTTTGCTTCGATAATATTAAAGTTATCTCGAAGGATTGATGTCCTAGTGGGTTTGGTAGAAGGATATAAATGAAAAAAAAAAAAACTTTATTAAATAAATTTATTTTACATATATTTTGTAAAATTGAAAAAAGAATCTATTTTTAAATCGAGAGTAGTTATCAATCATCTTTATATATAAAAATCTGTAAAAAATTTACTGTTTATTTACTATTTTTAATACGGTTCATAATGTCCCATGGATAGATTATTTATTTGCACTGATATTTTATTTTTTATTTTTATTTATCTCTGTGGGACCCACATCCAAAAATTTAAATTATTTATATTGTTGCTTTGTGATAAAATTAATTTTTAAAACTTTTTTGAATATTCCCTTTGTGTGGGACCTACAAAACTGTGGGTTCCATAAAATCTTTTTAACTTACCTGTGCATTCACGGCAGTATTATATATATAATATATAAACTCACGGGTAGCATTGTTTTTAACCTCACATTATTGGCACTTTTTATATGTTTTTTATTTATTGTTCATACATTGTTTTCTTTTTATATGGAACCCACATTTTTTTTCTTGTGAGGCTCACAGGATATTTTTTGAATCTCTCTGCATTGTACTTAATTTATGTAAAGTTTGATATGTTGCTGTTATTGTTATTTTCTCACATATAAATAGAATATTATTCTTATTTTTTTATATCATTTTAAATGTATTTATTTAATTCTATGTACATTTTCATTATCTTTCTGTACCTAATAATTCTACCCATAAAATGAGACAAAAGATTCAGGCTTAAATTTCATTCAGATCCAAATTAACAATTAACCAGAACAAAGAAAAAGCGTTACAGAGGTGTGGAAACTTTGAACCATTCTTTATTCTTGTGTCATTGTTGCAAAAAGATGATGCAAATTTTCTATATATCACTCCAAATTTATGGGTTGTCTCGGAAGTAATGAACACTCGTTGGACGCTTCATTCAGGGGGGACTAATTAGGTAGAGTGGACAAAGAAGTATGAATAATTCTTAGATAATTTGGGAGCGTCATATCATTTATATATTTAATAATTAAAATTTATTTTGTTTATAGACTTTGCCTATATTATATATAAATTTTATTTATATAAATTAAATTTTAATCATTGAATACATTAGTATACCTAAAAAAAAGTTTAAGAAGTATAAGTCCGATTCATGTTATACCATTCAAAGTACCCGTCCTCTTTTCAACCACAAGTACTCAAGTTTCAGCATCTAGCGCAAGACTTTTATATACATACGCCATACTAAGTTCAAAGTGCTTAATATTTTCTTGAATATAGGCACGTGTAGGAGACTTTCATATACGTGTACAAGTGAGTCCATAAACTAGGCCTGGAATTGTTTGGAGGGAAATTATGACTGAGTTTAAAGTGACTTCTTTGAGGTAAGTGTAGTTGAAAAAGAAAATTGAAGGACTTGTTCAATGTTAGAAGTTGTTCGGCCTTACAACCTCAGTCTATTTTTCTTACACTGCAAGTTATGTATTTGCTTGTTAAATGCTAAGGATTTAGGAGTGAGTTTCCTTTGGCATGCCTATTAGTAGGATTGTAAACAAGGGGAACTAATAAGTCTTAACATGATTACGCTTGTTTATTGAAAATAAAATGAGCTTGAGCTTAATCAATTCAAAAGTTGCAGTCATTCTCACCCCGTTTTAAAAAATGAGATTGAACAATTTACGAATGAACAATAAGTATTTATACATGGATGTAAAAATTAAAGTAAATAAAAAATTATGAGTTTTTTTATTATTATGTATATGCGTATAGAAAAAGAGTTATAAAATATATTTTCGCAATGTTTTAATAATGTATAAATTTTTGTATTTATCTATATTCTTTAATAATTTTTTTTGGTATTTTAATGAACAAAGAAGAACGACTGCTTGTCTTCGCACATGGTAATGCACACATTTGCATTTTTATACAGGCAGGGACGGAATTAGAAAAAATTGTAAGGGTGATGAAAGTTTATATTTAATATAAACACTAATAATTATTAAAAACGTAATTTTAAGTACTTACTATATTAATATAATGTAAAATTTATTAAAATAAAAAAAAGACATGTGATAATAAAAAATCAAAGAATTATAATAATATTAAAATAAATATAACTGCCTTAATACAAAAAAAAGCATATATTAGAAATGATATAATATGTATTAACCATTAAGATCATACTCTTTATTTTTTAATTGATTAGAATTTATTTATAGTCTTTTTTATAGTGAAATATTTTACAATATGCTCAGTATAAACAATTAAATTTTTTATAAAAAAGCAATTTTTTATTTTATTGCCAAATCTTGTTTTTACGGTAAGTACAAATTATGGTTAAAAAACTAAAAGTAAAACAATGGTGAAAGAGTAAGAACTAGAGAGTAAACAATATATTACTAATCATTCTTGAAGAATAAAGATAATAAACTTCTTAAAGAAGTTTTAATATATTATATTATATTTTATTTGTTTGATAAAATTTAATTTTATGGTTATCGTAAGAAGTATTTATGTTTTTAAAACATTAAACATGATAAATAAAAAGTTTCAGGAGACAAATTATTTTTTTTTTCAAAAAATAACATTATATACATATATAATACATATACAGAAATTTTTTAAAAGTAACACTTGGATCCATCCCTTTATCCATGCTACTTTCTAAAGAATTTAGCCTTTCAAAAGGTCAAATATTTTGTCGTTGGAT